>JADMNL010000026.1:90424000-91647500 GCA_016271365.2 Neoceratodus forsteri | reverse complement strand
GGATACTAAAAATTCTTAGGTCTCCTAATTCTTTACCTCCTGTTGACAAAAGAATGAACAAGAGGTATACCTTGTCAGGCTTGGATACAGAATTTCTTTACCAACAATGCAGCCATGTTGGAGTAGTGCAGGCTGCTGCCTGTGGCAAGGCAAACATCCCCTTGGCTTCACACACCCAAGACAAAGATTCCAGGAAGATAGATACCATGGCAAAGAAACAGCACTTGGCATCATCTTTGGGACTCAGGCAGGCTAATTATATGGCCTATACAGCCAGGTACCAGATGTCCAGGTGGGACACTGTACTGGCACTGGCTAAACAGGCTTCCCCCCCAGCTGGACAAGGAGCTGGAGGGGATGGCTGCTGATGGGATTGAGGCATCAAAGGTGCAATTTTCATGCTGCTGTGGACTCCAATGATGTCATCAAGAGTCATGGCTACATCTGTGGCTCTTCAGAGAATGGCCTGGCTCAGATGTACTAGCCTTTCACAGGACACCCAGGCTAAGGCCTTGGATTTTCCTGTAGTGGGTAATTCTCTGTTTGGGGAGCAGACAGAGAATTACATGAAGAAAATGGATGAATACAGGACCACTTATAGGAGTGCCCAGGCCAAGGAGAGGCAGCTCCTAAGAGGCAGCAGTCTAGGGGCAGGGGCAGGCCTTTTCACAGGTCTTTCTACCAGGCACAGGCCTCCTCCTCTTCTTTTTCTCAGAGGGGGTTCTTCAGAGGGAGAAGCAGAAGGGGGATGAGCAGGGCTGCATCCACCCCTCAGCCTAAGGCTCCTGCCAAGCAGACACCCTGATGTGTCAGCCCAGGTCGACTCCCCCATTCCAGTAGGAGGCAGGCTGGCTTACTTTGTCGAGGACTTGGATGTCTGTTACCTCAGACAAGTGGTTTCTGGAGGTTGTAAGCCAGGGGCTGGTTCTCAGTTTCAAGAGTTTTCCGAAACTGAGACCCAGATCCTTTTCACTAGCAAATACATCAGAAACTCTTGCTCTAGAGGCAGAGGTTTTGTCTCTACTGGCTTTAAAGGCCATAGAGAGAGTTCCTACTCCATACAGGGGCAAAGGTCTGTACTCCAGGTACTTCCTTACCCCGAGAAGACAGTGGAGTGGCGACCCATCCTAGATCTAAGATACTTAAACAAGCACCTAGTAAAGCCAAAGTTCAAGATGGTGACTCTGGGAACAATTCTTCCTTCTCTGGGCCAGGAGACTGGCTAGCCTCCTTGGACCTCAAGGATGCATACTTTCACATTCCCATCAGGTGCTCCCACAGAAAGTACCTCCAGTTCGAATTGCCCTCAGGCCATTACCAGTTCAGAGCAATGCCCTTTGGCCTAACTTCAGCTCCAAGGGTGTTCACAGAGTGCCTAGCAGTAGTGGTAGCCTTTTTAAGAAGAAAAAGGATTTCAATCTTTGCGTATCTGGACGATTAGCTCCTTGTGGGCCAGTCCCCAGACCAAGTCAGCTCAGATCTGCAGGTTACCCAAGAAGTTCTCACTTCCCTGGGGTTCCTTCTGAATCTCCCCAAGTCAGTTCTTGAACCAGTACAGCTCCTCATTTTTATAGGAGCAGAGTTGGACACCCTCGGAGCAAGAGCCTTCCTTCCTCTGGAAAGGGCAAAAGCCATCTCTCAGCTGACCTCTTCCTTTCTCCCTCTGGTTTCTCGACCAGCAAGGCATTTTCTGCAGCTTCTGGGCCACATGGCAGCTTCCACAGCAGTGGTCCAAGGGGCCAGGTTTCAGATGAGGGACATTCAGTTCCATCTGAGAACCTTTTGGTCCCAAAGGAAAGATCCTCTTACCAAGCTAGTTCCTGTCACTCAGACCTTAATTCAGGCCCTTCAATGGTGGCAGGACCTGGACAGTCTGAGGCAGGGTGTTCCATTTGTCTCTTAGACTCACTCTGTGGTTCTTACCACGGATGCTTCCCTTTTTGGGTGGGGAGCCCATCTGGGGGCTCTCACTGCCCAGGGACTGTGGTCCCATCAGGAATCCCTTCTTCACATCAATCTTCTGGAGCTCAGGGCAGTATTCCTTGCCCTACAAGCTTTCTCTCAGTACAGAACAAGGTGGTTCAGGTCAGGATGGACAACACCCCCACCATGTGGTACATCAACAAGCAGGGAGGCACTCGGTCCACGGCCTTGTGCACGGAGGCCATGAAAATATGGTCCCTGGCTTATTCCCTACAGACCTCTCTGGTAGCAGTCCACCTCCCAGGAAAGGAAAATGTGCTAGCAGATGCATTGAGCAGGATTTCCCAGGGCCATCACGAATGGTCTCTGGATCCTTTGGTATTGAAGGTGATTTTCTCAAGGTGGGGCACTCCAGAGATAGATCTCTTTGCAGCCCCAGGCAATCACCAACTTCCTCTGTTTTGTTGCAGACCCCCAGTCTTGGGCTCAGTCCCTCTGGATGCTCTGATTTTGAACTGGGAAGGGAAATCTCTTTATGCCTTCCTCCTTCCCTCTTCTGTTCAGGGTTCTAGTCAAGGTAAGGTCACAGTCTTGCAAAGTGATTCTGATTGCTCCAGATTGGGCCAGGCAACCTTGGTACCCCCCTGTTGCTGTCCCTAGCAGTCCATCTTCCCCTGTCTCTTCCCAGGAATTACAAGCTGTTAACCTCCTCTCGGGGGGGAGGATTTAGTACCCCAATATTCGGTCACTCAATCTCAAGGCATGGCTCTTGAAGAGTTAGAGTATGCAGATTTGCATCTGTCCCAAGGGGTTCTGGATATTCTGAAAGCTTCTCGAAAGCCTGCCACAAGAAAAACTTACAACTCCAAATGGAAAAGGTTCAGCATTTGGTGTGCCAAGAAGCATATATCCCCAGACACTGTTGAGTTGTCTACAGTTTTGGATTATATGGTCCATCTTAATGGCCTAGGCCTCAAACCATCTACTCTCAAAGTTCATTTGTCTGCTGTTTCTGCTTTCCTGTCAGTGGGGAAGTCTTCCTCTCTGTCATCTCACCCTGTATTCTGTAATTTTTTCAAAGGATTGCTTCAAACCAATCCCCCTTTTAGGGATCCTGCTCCTGCCTGGGATTTGAATATTTGTATTGCTCAGCTTATGCAACCCCCCTTTGAGCCTGTGTCCTCAGCAGAGCTGAAGTACTTGACTTGAAAAAATGTGTTTTTTGGTTGCTGTTACTTCTGCCAGATGTATCAGTGAATTACAAGCCCTGTCAGTGGAGCCTGACTTCATATCTTTCCATAGAGATAAGATGGTCCTTAGAACCAATAGAAGGTTCCTACCTAAAGTGGTTTCTGATTTCCACTTAAATCAAGCTATGTCTCTTCGCGTGTTCTTCACTGATCACACCTCCTCAGGGGAACGGAGGCTACACAGTTTAGATGTTAAAAGGGTCCTTAGTTACTACATAGAACATACAAAGGGTCACAGATTTGACTTCCTTCAGTTGTTCCTCACTTATGGGGAAGTAGGTAAGGGAAAACCTGCTACTAAGAGAACCATTGCCAGGTGGATTGTGTCCTGTATTCAATTATGCTATGAAAAGCTGGGAAAAACTGCACCCTCAGGCCTGAGGGCTCATTCCACTAGAGGTACAGCTGCATCTCTGGCTGCAGCTAGGGATATCCCTTTGTTAGAAATCTGTCAAGCAGCCACCTGGAAAACAGTTCATACCTTCACCAAGCATTACTCTTTGGATGTCCAGGCTAGGAGTGATGCTAGGTTTGGCACAGCAGTGCTTCAGAGCTTATTCCCAAAGTAGGTTCTGCACCTCCTCCTTGGAGGTACTGCTTGGTAGTCTGCAAATTGTCAGAATACAGCAAGACTTCATGTTGTTTGAAATAAAAATTACTCACTTTAGTAATTGTATTTCTTCTAATGGAGTCTTGCTGTATTCTGACCTCCCTCCCTGCCTCCCCTCTCTGAACCTGTTTTTGGGAAGTGGGTGGGCAGGTGCAGTGTTGCACCCCAGGGGTGTCTTTTCCCCACTCTTGTTGTGTGGGGTGCGTTGTAATTGTTTGAGTTTTTTGTTGTTCTTATCTGTTTTTTTGGTTCTTTGGGTTTCCTGACTCGAGTCTTTTGGGGAATCCAAAGTCTTTGTTGCCAGTTGGCTACTAGGAGTTTTTACAATTTCCAAATTTAGTGAGTTTTAGCTCGTAAGAATCTGACGGTTTGGGTTTGAAAGGACACAGAGTTTTCAACCAAGCTTGAGCCCAACTTTCTATGCCTGGCATCGAAATTAACCCTTTACTCTCCTGGGCAGTTCAAGAGCTGGAGCTAACTGCAAATTGTCAGAACACAACAAGACTCCATTAGAAGAAATACTATTACTAAGGTGAGTAGTTTTTTTCTTACTGTGCTCTTGGGAGTGCATTGTGCCAGCAAAACGCATGCCCCATTGTGTCTTATTGCTTACTTTTAACTGTGAATTGTAACTTGGAAATGGGACCCCTGACCCCTGGACTTCATCTGCTCTGACTGCTTTGCTCCAACTAACAACAGTATTCTGTCTCTGTGGCATCACAATCTGTTGCCTTGGAACTGATTATAATATCACATACAGACAAGCAGCCAGACCAGGTGAAACCTGACAGTGATCTGTTTGTGATAATTCTACATATATAAGAAAAACAAGGAAAGTAAATCCAGAAACTCCATCAAAGCTAGACTGCTTTATCTAAGAATTATGTTTCTTCAAGGTTTATTTAGAGTCCTCCAGGCTCTTTACACAAACTATCTTGTTTAGATCCAGGTAACAGAAATAAAATACAACAGAGTTTTGTACAGTTGTTAAATTTCCTGTAGCAGACCCACCACACATCAGTTTGTGGATTGAATCTGTGATGCAGGTGCTTGCTCTCAACTCTCTGAGAGTTATTGGAGGTGGGCGGGTTAACAGTGCATGCCGGATTGTTTGGTGTAAACCTCATTTGTACAATCCTAAATGATGCCAAAACAAAGGCAGCCTTGGACCCATGCATGACCCGCAATCCAGCAATAAATCTCTGACGACATTGCTGCAGTTGGTGTACCTTTTAACATGAAACACAAACAGAAATATAGAAGTTTCTTTTTTTCCTTGACTGAAAAACAATAGATTGTAAAGGCAAAGAAGGTGTGGCTCTTAAATGTGCATTTATGTGTCATCCACAAACACAACTTTTGCTGTCATAAAACATACTTTAGTTACAAGATAGTGTTTTTTTGTTTAATCTGTAAGCATGCTTTCTTCTCTTATGTGGTGTTTATAGAATTGGCTCAGCTGGTAACACTAAACTGGAAGAGTAAAAGTTCTCCTTGCTTAAGGCCATGTTTAGAAGGGGTTGGCCACCAACTTCCCCTGCTCATCCCTAATCTGTTTAAGGGTGCTGTATTGGCATTCTCACATTTAATTTGGGAGGCCAGCAATTTTTCTGGCTTTCCACAACAAAATAAAAGTTCAACATTGCCCTTTCCAGTGGTCCTCTGAGCCTGGACCTCTGCATCCTGGTTGCATTTTACTCTAATAGCCAGTACTGTAGAAAGATCTTCATTCTTCACATGATGTAATATAGGCAGCTTTGGCTCCCTACTGAGATTAAAACACATTTGTTCCCAAGGACACCACCATATGGCGTCGGAACCATCCATTGCTAGATCCGACCCAAAATGGCCACCGGGAGCAAATGAGTTAATAAGTAGGAAGCCCTCAAATTCATTCTCTAACTACTAGGTGAAGCCTGGATCTTTAAACATAGTCTAGTCAAGTCTCTGAACTCAGTCTCATTTAGAGAGTTCGTTTTTTAGAGAGTAGAGTAATGGAGCAGCTCTGAGATGTTGATTTTCCCCATATATGGCAACCTTGTATAACATATTCTTGGACACAAGACAAACGCCTGTCCTAGAGCAGGACATATAAATCTTAGAAACGAAAAAAAAAAAAAAATTTATGTGTTCAGAACATTATATTTAATGGGGTCAGTTAAAGACCTGTAGACCTGTCATAACGGTTTATAAGGTAGAGACTGTCTCCTGATTGCCTGAGGTTCTATCCAGGGGATTCAAGGGCAAATAAAAAATCCTTGACTAAGAATATGGGGTTGGAAACTACATCCGGTTGATAATGAAATGAGTAAAGAATAAGGGATCGTCCTCATTTGGGATGTATAGGTTGGCTAAAGTAAACAAAAATGTGTGCCTTTTCTTATCTTGTCAGTTGTGTACTTACCCCCCAGCCTCTGTGGAGTAGGCCTCAGTTTTTGCCTTTGAGTTTTTATTGGACGTGTGTGTGTGTGTGTGTGTTGGGGCAGTGGACACCCTTGTCCTAGTCTAAGTTGAAGAAATACTTAAGCTCCTTTCCTGTGAAATGAGTCTCTTGTTAACAAGGTTTCCACAGCATCACTACACCCCGGGACACTCAGCTGCTTGCTGGAGGCTATGTGGGGAAAATAGAGCCCATCTCACGCATGTGGTGTACTTAAGCCCCAGGCTGCGGCCATTCATCCATAACTTGCAGCTAGAGCTCCAAGAAATATTTGGTGAACCTATACAGTTGACTCCGCAGGTATTTATCCTGTCAATGCTCCCCGAAAACCTCAGAGACCAAGGTGCCTGGTATTTGCTGGCTGTCCTCCTCTCGGCAGGGAAGAAGGCCATCACCAAAATGTGGTCCACCCCTAACACCCCTACAGTAAGGGACTGGTGGTCTATCACTAGGCAGATCTATCAGACGGAAAAGTTAACATATAGATTAAATGACAGAGAGGAGAAATTTAGAGCCAGATGGAACAGATGGCTCCTGTACTACATGCTCAGAGATATGACCTTTGTCCCATAGCTTAATATTGGCTTCCCTCATCCCTGCTCCTCCCTCTATCCTCCCTCCCCCTTTCATCTCCCTTATTTCTTCCCGTCTCCCCTTCCAGCCCTCCTCCTCTTCCTCCCTTAATTTACATTCAGAATTGAGGTTTGTGTGGTCTTGGGGGGCTCCCTTCTTCCTGACCCCTTAACTTTCACTTCCCTCTGAGATCCTTCGATTTGGTATGATCAAAGTGAACCACTTTAGGGTACTCTCTTTGAATTACCCATTGTCTCTCTTGTTATATAGGACCCGAATTATAAGTATAGTGAATTTAAGTAATCTGTTTTTTGTACCGAAGGAATCTCCAGGGCCCAGGTGGATAAGGATACTCAGTAGGTCTGGAATATTTTTAGAACAACCCTCTTAGGGAATCAGTGTTAATATACCTGCAAGATTTCTATAAGTACACTTCTTTGATTCCTTTTACTACTGTATTGCACAATCGAATGTAATGTAATGAAATTAAAAACAAATAAAGATGAAAATAACAAAAGGTTTCCACAGCATTGCATTCATGATAGCTGAGTATGCTATGATGGCCGAATATGTTTCTGACTTAATCCTGTCCCTTGTACCTCTGACATTCTACAACATCAATTTAAAGGGGAACATTTATGAACCGTGCCAGTGTTAGTATTTAAAGAGCAAAATGTCATGGTATGTGGCAGGTGACCCATACCGTGAAGTTGCCTGCCCTGGGCTATTTTATCCATTTGTGGATTTTTTTCTGCAATTACAAAAAAAAAGTTATAACCTCAGTAAAGCTCAGCTCGTAACTTCCTGGTACAAGCTGAGCGGCCAGTGAGCACTGCAGCCCTGCCCCTAAAAAGTGTGCAGTTTGATGATGCGAAGTAGGAATGGGTCTGAGGTGCTCTGTGAATAATAGGATTGGGAAGCACTACCTAAATGTATTTTAGATTATTTACGTAGGTATACATGCATGGGGCTAATATAAAGCATATATTCTAGCCCCATACATGTATACCTGCCAGCAAAGATGATCTAAATACATTTAGGCGGCTCTACCTCCTTGATCCTATTACAGTATCCATAGAGCATCTGCAGCCCTGTGCCCTGTTTCGCATCATCAACAGTGCTCGCTAGCCACTTGGCTCATACCTGGAAGTTACGAGCTGGGCTTTACAGAGGCTATAATTTTTTTTTTTTTTTTTCATTGCAGAAAAAAATTCAAATATGGATGAAATGGCTCCCAGGGCAGGCAACTTCACAGTATGTGTTGCCTGTCTGGATCGTGACAGTTGCTCTTTAAGGTCTATGTAAAGCTCTTTTCTGTGAGGTACTGGGGATCTACTATGGAATATTGACAGTCTCTCGCTTGATGTGCGATAGCCCCACACAGTTTACCGGACAATCACTCGCCCGACAATAGAAATTTGCCTGGCACAGAGGTGATTTTATGTTTCGGGGGACTTCACCCCCGCACCCCCATACTTAAATATAATCACCTCTGCCACTGGCAAATTTCTACTGTCGGGCAAGTGATTGTTGGGCAAATGGTGTTGGGCTATTGTACGTCAGGCGAGTGACTGTCGGTATTTCATAGGACTCCCGGTATTGGGCTCCTCTGTACCTGGCAGCAGTCCTGACATAGTGATGATTGTCTGCCTCATATTGAGACTAGATTGCCACCATTTTTAGAACTTTCTGATGTCACTGACGAGCTATGCTTGACTATAGTGTGGCAAGCCACAGCTTGTTAGTCTGTGACATTACAAGGTTCTAAAAATGGTGACAGTGTAGTATCAGTATGAGGCAGATCAGAGTCATCAATGCCTCTCGATTGCTACTAGCTACTGGTGAGCCCAATACCTCATTTGCAAGAGCTTTTCATGGGCTTACAAACTTTGATGGGAATGGTTCATGAATGTTCCCCCTCGAGTTGCTGTGCCATGTTCATTTTTGATACTGAGAACAAACTGGGCAACTGGCTAATGCCAAAAAAAATACAAAGGCCTATGAGAGCCCAGTTAAAAATGTACTATAGGATCAGATCCTTCATTTTTCAAGTCTGCTGTGATGGTAACATTTAGGTTTGGAGAGATAGTGAAATTTATTTTTATGCTTTCTTGAGCATTTTGATCTCTTCCCCCACCTCAAAAAAAAAAAAAAAAAAAAAAAAATTGTTAGGCCACACCAACTGTGAAACCACTACAGAAATACCAAGACAGTTGTATGGTACATAGTACCAAACCAGTGTGTAAATGTGGCTAAACAAGTACTCTACTGGTTCGTTAGGAATATTCCATATCAGTGTAACCCACCAGAGCCTGAAAGAATACTACACAGGCAAGCCTCGTCCTGGATAGCTAAAAAGAAACAAGGAATTTCCCTAGAGTTATGTGCTCTGTGCATGAAGTCAGACAGGGGGGACATAAGTAAAGACACCATCTGGCAGTAAGACAGAAGAAGGGGATAATGGCTAGAGGAGGGCCTGGTGAGAGAATGAAGATGGGACAGGCGAACTTCAGATAGTTTGTGCCGGTGTTACTCAGCTGATGTTGAAAGAGTACAGCTCCACATAATACTGCTTTAGACCACCAATACCTTTGTTAGAAACTCTTCCCTTTTATTTTTTCTTTGGCCACCGCATTCTGCGAATATACTTTAAGCTTGTTTAGTCTCCCATCCTTTATTGGTCAAAGAGGTAGAGCTGGCTTTAAGTAAGAGTCTTGGTTACTGAGCTGTCTTCAGGGTAGCCACAGCTGTTGCAGAGGTTGACGAGGAAGGTTCTTCACCGGGGTGCCTAGAGAACAATACCCATCCACAACTGAGAGAGGCATAAGTGGTGGTCTCTTCCCAGGTGTGCATAGAACATGACAACCACCCACAGCAAGGAGAGGGTCTCTTCTCTGGTTTGCATAGAACACTACACCTGCCCTTTGCTGAAAGCAGCACAGAAGGTCCTCCCTGATGTGCATAGAACACAACATCTGTCCTCCGCTGGGAATAGCATAGGAGGGGGCTCGGATTCCACCCTCGGAACGCGCCAGCGTTGGGGCACCAGTCAGCAATGTTGACAACCACTGTTTTTGCGGGGGCTGTGCCCCCCCACATTCCCATCCCCCCTCGTCTGACTCCGAGGGGGGTGGACCTCGGAGAGGGGGTGGCGAATTCTGATTTTGGTGCCCTAATGACTCTGCACCCTGAAGCACTGCAGTGGGGGGCTTGTCCCTGGTGTGCTTAGAACACAACATGTTCCCTTGCTGGGAGCAGCACAGGAGGGGGCGTTCCTCCCTGGTGTACATAGAACACTGCACATGCTCTTGCCGGGAGCAGTACATAATGGGGGGCTCCTCTCCTGTGTGCATAGAACGCAACACTTGCCTTCTGCTGGGGAGCAGCGCAGGTGGTGGGTTCCTTCCCGGTGTGCACAGAACACAACATCCACCCTGTACTGGAAGCAGCACTGGAGGGGGCATTTCCCCAGTGTGTATAGAACGTGACACAAGCTGTTGCTGGGAGCAGCACAGGAGGTGGGTTCCTCCCCAGTTTGCATAGAACACAACTGCTGCCCTCTGCTGGGAGCAGCATAGGACGGGGCTTGTCCCTGGTGTACATTAAACACAAAACATTGTCTCACTAGGAGCAGTACAGGATGGGGGCTCCTCTCCTGTGTGCATAGAACACAACACTTGCCCTCTGCTGTGGACAGCGCAGGAGGGGGGCTACTCCCTCGTGTGCATAGAGCATGACCCATGTTGTCACTGGGAGCAACACTGGGGGGGTGCTCTTCCCTTGTTTGCATAGTACACAACACCTCCCTCCACCCACTCTGTTTACACACAGAGATACATATTTCCTAATGACGTGATACCTGTTTAAAATAAAGTTTTTATCTAGCCTATCTCTGTCTATCTATCTATCTATCTATCTATCATGGGGAGCATTAGACTCCTGTCTGCTTTGTATAGAACACAACACCTGCCCCCAGCTGGGAGCAGCACAAGAGAGGAGCTCTTCCCTGGTTTTATAGAACACAACACCTGCCTGCTGCTGTAGACAGTACTGGAGGGTGCTCCTCCCTGGTGTGCATAGAATGCGACACCTTTCCTCCACTGGGAGGAGCACAGGATGGGAGCTCCTCCCAGGTTTGCATAGGATACATCACCCTCCCTTCGCTGGGAGCAGCACAAGAGGGGGGCTCCTCTCCGGTGTGCATACAACACAACACAACACTCTCCCTCCGCTGGGAGTATCACTGGCAACACTCCTCAGAGACCCTACCAAATCTTGCTCTGTGCTTATCTGCAGTGGGTGCTGGAGTTTGACCATTCCAACCCTCCTGCTTTGGAGAGGTTATTGCATTACTTCTCCATCACCCCCAGTCAACCCAGTGTGTGAGACACTTGCAAGTGACCCTGTACCTCTGCTTTCATAAAGGTCGTCTTATTATTGAATTGCATGTGTTATTCGTTCATGTTCACAACTTTGGACAGGTCTGTTAATACCCTCAAAGAGGCCCTTTGTGATGTTTATTGTATGATCCATAAACTTCTAAATAATGTTTTTTATGTCTGTTAAATAAACTGGCATATTGTAATTTTAAAACAAAGGTCAGCACAGTACCGAAGTGTGGTTTGGAACCTACAGTCCTACAAGCGAGAAATTAATCCAGGATTATGTAGTTGTTTTGCTGTTCTGTGGGATTACGTGTAGATTTATGAGTAAATGCTTTTAGGGTGTGTATTATGAATTTGAGTGGTAAATATTTCTGGCACAAACTTTATAATAATAAACACTTTCTAAAGCGCCTTTAACATTTTCAAGCTGCTATACATAGTAGTAACGCAGTCACGTAATTGAGGTGTATTAAAAGCATAGTAGAAGTTGGCTTTAGTTTGTTTTTGAATGACTCAAGAGCAGTCCTTTCACCATCTAGACATTCTCACTCTAAACCAGGTGCAAAGATTAGAGTACGTCCATAAGGTAAATGGAGCAAAATCTTGCACTCACCACTCCAGTAAATCTTATTTATTTATTAGCTTTTGGTGACCGGGTAAGCGCATTAGGCAATAACCCTGCCTATTTTCAAGCACGACCGGGGGGAGAGTATAATATATAGGCATACAAACACAAACAATTCAGATACAAAACAGTTCTTAAAGGCTTACAATAGTTCCGGGAGAGTACAGGCGTACAAACAATCAGAGCTCAACTACAGAAGTAGTCCTAAAATGCTTACAGTAGTTACCCCCCCAGGGAAAATCAGGGAATTACACAATACAAGTAGTAGCCATCCTCGCAGGGATGAATAGGACGTGTGACAAATCGGTTAATACAATCAAGTTAGGAAAACCAAGTAGTGCTAGGCATGGAAAAGCAGGAACAGAGGTCCAGGGGAGGTTAGGTACAGTCACAGGAATTAAGTGCATGAAGGTAGGAGAAAAGTACATTCTTGAAGGAGGAGTGAGATAAGGAGCACTTTAAACTGGCAGGTAGGGAGTTCCAGAATTTGGGGGTGAAATGGGAGAATGCTTGCTCCCCCCTTTTTGTCGAGCAGTGTGGGACAGAGAACAGAGGAGAGTTAGAGGACCTCAGAGTGTGGGAGTAAAGCACAGGGGTAAGCATAGCCCCAAGACCACCTGGGCGGGGGGTTCTGGTCATGGAGTCGATGAAACAACCCAGAGAGGAGCAGCGCAGGGATTTGGGGGACAGCCAGTGCATGGTAGAGTATAGGAGGCAATGGTGATTAAGGCAAGGGGCCGAGAGGACAAATCTAAAGATGTTGTTGTATGTGGTGTCCCATTTATGAAGAATACCAGTATTGGTGTGGGAAAGGGTAGGGAGGGTGTACTGTAGCCTTGGGAGCAGTACACCTCTAGCTACGGAGATCCTGGCAGCAGGGTTTGGGGGTGACGCACACAGTAGGCGGCTCTTATCTTAATGTTAATGGATCTACATACCTCTGTGTGAGTGGAGAAATCGAGGACACTCACTACTCCAGTAAGGAATTGAGAAAGAGCAAAATCTTGCACTCACCACTCCAGTAAGAAACTGTCATTCAGACTTTTCACTTCTGCACCAAAGTCCACAGTAAAGTTTGTTTTCCTCACAGCAGAGCAACAGTTGATGGATTTGTTGCACAACTACATTGAATAACAGTTGCTCATAGGAGTGGTGAGTGCAAGATTTTGCTGTTTCTGTTTTCGAGATTAGTGCAAGCACAGATTTCCAGTGCAAGTCCATTCCAGAGACGAGGACCACTGAGAGAAAAGGCTGTTATCACCAAATGTCACCAGTCAGGTAGCTGAAACATTGAAGAGGAACCGCAGCTGACAAATTGGAAGATGATGCTTAAGAAGTTTGGATAAATACATTCAGGCTAGTCCGTGACGACTTTTGAATGTGAGCAGGAGTATTTTATACTTGATTCAGTGTTTTATTGGAAGCCAGCAAAGAGAGGCTAATAAAGGGGAAACATGACTGAACTTCCTGTAACTACTTAGAACTTGCTCTGCAGCATTTTGAACAAGCCTGAGCTGATGCAGGGTATGAGCTCGAAGACCATCTAGAGTTGCAGTAGTCCAGACGAGGAAAAAAATACAACTATGAACCAGGGCTTGACAAATCCCATAGCCCAACATCCTGGACAACTATTTTTTTAACTGGGGACAAGCAGTCTATGTGCTGCTTGTCCCACGGATTAACAAACTTTTATTTTTTTTTAACATTGTTTCAAACAACATGAAGTCTTGCTGTATTCAGACATAATGCAGCAGTTAGCCCCAGCACTTGAACTGCCTGGAGAGGAAAGAGTTAACTCTATGTAGAAGCATAGAATGTTGAGCTCGAGCTCAATTTTCAAACCTGTCTGTGGTACTTCCCAGTGTAACCGTCAGATTCTTTACTCCGTCTAACAGTGAAGTCGCTCCGGAGATTCCTCTGCTCGGTTCAGTAAACGTAAAGCGTTCGGTTTAAAACTTATTCTTTATTGTTTTTTCGGATTTCCAGCCTCTGTCTACGGTACAGGTAGTGTGGTAGATAGGTAGTGACTGTATTTTATTTTAAATAACATGTGGAAATTGTTTTCTTCGGTTTCTTCCCGGTCGGTCTGATTAGGAACCGACCTTGTGTTTCCTTCTAATTTTAAATTTATTGTATTAGAGTGGTGTTCCGGTACCAATCGGTTTCAAAAGAACTGGGCTTTTTCTCGGTTCTTTTCCAAACCCGTGACACAGTTGTTACCGATCGGTTGGTATTACCTGGCTTGAACGCTTCTATAGGGTAATTTTGGTAGGTTAGCCATGTCTGAGAAACCCAAAAAAGAAAACCGGTCCCAGTGGGTTTCAACAATGTACTTCGTGTGGGGAGGCCTTTGCCAAGGCAGACCCCCACCCCATCTTTGTTTATTGTTTGGGGTTTGACCACCTCCAGTCAGACTGCCAAATTTGCAGAAACTTTCCTAAAACCACTCTAGAAAAAAGACTGAGTAAGTTGAAGGAAAGGGAGGCCGAGAAGTCCATAGACCCGGATGGCCAGCCTGGTTCGGTTACGGCTGAACCTGGTGAGGTGCCTACTGACCTAGGCAATACCTCCTCGGGCAAAAGGAGAGCCTACTCTGAAGGGTCGGTTCTGTGAAAAAAGAAACGAAAGTCCGCTGGTTCGGATCCAGTACCGCTTACTCCAACCGCGGACGAGATGGCCAAAGTGATTAGTGTTGTCCAGTTGCTTCGTTCGGTTCCGTCTGAACCGGTGCCACCAGTTAGGCGGTCGGTTCAGTCGGAACCGGGCTTCTTCGGATTACGATCTGGATGCTTTCTATGAGGAGTGGGAGGGTGACGAAGACTCTCCCGACGATGATGACGATGACTATGATGGTGGGGGTCTGGATGTGCCCATTGAACTGGACATAGCAGATGTCATACATGGAACTGACTCATTTCAGTGCAATAATAAAGGGTCTTGTTAGTCGACGGTGCCCATGTTTTATCACCAACTGCCCGTTACAATATAGAAAAATTACTTGAAAGGTACCCCCCATAGACTAAAATGGAGCTTGTCCCTGCGCTCTCCCTGGTATCATGTCATAACTTTTCTGAGTGCGGGGACGGATCGTGGGCAGCTAAAAAAAAAAAAAAAAAAAAACGAGAAGTACAAGAGACCCGGAGGGGATAATTTTACGAGTGATATTACTTCAGAATGGTTGGAGTGCTTTTGGACATTGCAGCAGCAGGATCATTTCCATGGGGTAAGGCACCGATCAGGCAGGTGTAAAGCAATATTAACTTTACTTGGTAGATCTCTTTAAGTCTGCAGTTGATGAGCTATATCTGCAAGTATATTCATGACTACTGCGAGAGAGACCGTCCCAGCTTGCTCACATCCTTGATCTAATAGAAATGTTACTGGCTGTGAGTGTGTCTACTGCTAAATGTGAGAGTGTATTCTCCATTCAAAATCTTACAAAAACAAAAATAAGAACAAGTCTGGCTGATGACGCACTCCAGTCACTTCTGCATATAGCAGTTGAAGGTCCTGCATTAGACAGCTTTGATCCGGATCAAGCTATTAACCACTGGCTACTATCTGGTCCTGGCACATGCCACATTCATGGTCATGCTAGTTCAACTACTAGTTATATATCCTTTTAAATCAGAAAATGAAAAGAAATGGCATTGACAAAATTGACACCCTAGACATAATATTTGGTAGCACAGCGTTTGGTCAAATAACTGCAATCAACCGCTTCCTATAGCCATGGATGAGCTTCCTGCACCTCTCTACTGGCAGTTTGGCCCACTCTTCTTGTGCGAACTGCTCCAGTTCTCCCAGATTTGAAGGGTGCCTTCTCCCAACTGCTGTTTGCAGATCTCTCCACAGGTTTTCAATGGGATTTAGATCTGGACTCATTGCTGGCCACTTCAGAACAGTCCAGCGTCTTGTCTTGAACCATTTCTGGGTGCTTTTTGAAGTGTGTTTGGGGTCATTGTCCTGCTGGAAGACCCATGACCTTCGACAGAGACCCAGCTTTCTGACACTGGGTTCAACATTGCGCTCCAAAATGGCCTGGTAATCTCCAGATTTCATGATGCCATGCACATGTTCAAGGCACCCAGTGCCAGAGGCAGCACAGCAACCCCAAAACATCACTGAACCTCTCCATGTTTGACTGTAGGGAAGGTGTTCTTTCTTTGAAGGCTTCATTTGTTTTCTGTAAACATAGAGATGATGTGCTTTACCAAAAGCTCTAATTTGGTCTCATCTGTCCACAGGTCATTCTCCCAGAAGGATTTTGGCTTGTTCAGGTGTGTTTTGGCAAACCCCAGGTGGGCTTTCTTATGTCTCTCTCTCAGCAGTGGGGTCCTCGTGGGCCTCCTACCATATAACCCCCTTTCATTGAGTTGGCGACGGATGGTGCGAGTTGAAACTGTCGTACCTTGTGTCTGAAGGTCAGCTTGAATCTGTTTGGCAGTTGATCAAAGTGCTTTCTCCACCATTTGAGCAATCCTGCACTGCAATCTTTGGTCAAGTTTTCTCTTGCGGCCACGTCCAGGGAGGTTGGCTACAGTGCCATGGGCCTTAAACTTCCTGATAACATTACGTACGATGGAAACAGGAACATCAAGGTCTCTGGAGATTGATTTGTAGCCTTGAGATTGTCCATGCTTGGCTACAATCTTCTGTCTGACCTCCTCAGACAATTCTCTGGCTGTCTTTCTTTTCTCCATGCTCATTGCGGTACACACAGTGACATAAAACAGGAGCATGAGTCCTTTTCTCTATTCAAACTGGTTGAATGAGTGATTTTTATATTGCAGGCACCTGCAACTCACCACGGGTGAGTTCAGTTCCAAAGTGAAGGAGAATCACCTGCTTGAAATCTAATTATTTCGAACTACTTCTAAAAGGTGCCAATTTTGTCCGGGCCATTTAAGGATTTCTGTGTGGAATAAGCTAAGACTTGGTAAATTTTTCTGCTTTTTGTGTTTTAGTCCACTGCAAACCAAAGAAATACATATGTGAATACCAAGATATTTTTTAATTTCAACAATTTTCTGGAAGGAATGGTGTATTAGAAAAAACTGCAAGGCGCCAATATTTTTGGCCACGACCGTATGATGCTGAAGCAAGCAACTTTGGTGTCCTATAACTTTTCCTGATGCTGTCTGCTGCATGATGTTCTTACTGACTGCACTGCTGCTGGTGTGGCGTGCTAATTCTGTCACAATCCTCTCCATCCTGACAAACAAAACAAATTCATATTCTCCTTATTGTCTTACAACACTGAATAACTGATACTACAATAAATCTGTTTAGGTTTTCTCTTTCTGTATTTTCATACTTTCCATTAAAATATGCCATTTTATACCTGGACTACCAACTCGAGCACCGGGACAACTACTTTTTGACAAGCTGCTTGTCTGTGTACAAGTACCTAATTTTAAAATTTGTCAAGCCCTGCAATGAACCAAAATTACAGAAATTTTAGGATGGTGCCAAGGAGGTTGAAGCAAACATTTACCCCCCCCCCCTTTAAATTTAGTATGCTTTATCCAGCGAACTGCTGAAGGCTCAGCCCCTGCTTTCACTTCGGTCCCTTTCCTAGCCCCTGGCACTTACCTCCACCAATAATCCCACTGGTTTACTCCCCAGGGCAGGGCAGTCAGGCAGATGCGGACTCTCACAACGCTGGTACAAGGGTGCTGGAAGGGAGCACCTACCGGCATTGCCTCCCTGGCTTACCCCCCAAGGGTGGGATGTGGAGCTGGGTCATACCGGACGGACACCGGTTCTAGGTCATGCAGAATGCCACGTTGGGCGATCAGGGTGTCATTAATGGTGGCAGCTATTTTGTTCTGCGATCTCCCACGGGGCATGATGTACAGTGATGTACGCGCCTGGAAGCCGACATCCCGCATGCTCCTCCGGCTCTAGGCTTCAGAAGCTGCTGATACCTGGCCTCTGCCAGCGGTCAGACATGCACTGAGTGCTTGCCCATCCTCTCCCCAGAGGAGGAGAGCAGTCTAATGGGCGCTCAGTCTCTTCCCCCCCCGGCCAGCCCTCCGACTCTCTGGTCCGTTCCTGAACCTGGGATGTCAGCATCGCAAGCGAACTAACCACTGTGCCAGCCAAAAGTTTATCTTAAGTTATCTTCACTACCATAATCGCTAATCTGGCTGGCATATGTGTAATACCATTTCAGCTGCATAACTATAAATCCTCCACCTCTCTGGTGTAATGTATAAGTGGCTGACCTTACTGATTGTAGGGCATTGTGTGAGGAATGTAATTTCAAATGTATTCTCATGTGTTTTGTGATGTGTAGCCTTTTTTGTACTGCTAAGCTGAAAACAAAACATAAGTTTGACAAAACAAAAAAAAGATGTGTATTATGGAAAATGGTGGTAGTGATTGGAGGGTGTTACAGCACTGGTTATCCTGTGATGATACATTAATGCATTCATACAAGACTGAGGTGGGAAATTCCAGCCCATCTGACAGTTACTTTCAAATTACTCAGTGTCAGTCCTGACTAAAATCTTGTTCATACTCTGTACTGTGGCGAACCATGGAAATAATGCCGTCCTTATTTTTTGGGAAGTATAGTTGTATTGCATAGATGAATCATGAAAAATTCTTGATGGTCTCTACCTAAAGATTTGCTAGTTCAGGGTTAGCCATTATGAGCATAGCACTCACAGAAAGTACATTTGTAGATATGATCTCTGCAAGTGCTTAGTCTTTCAGGTGCACGTGTACCTGATTAACAACCCTCAGATTGTTACAGTAGTTGGAAGTGTATTGCAGTAGCTTGGGTGTAAATTTGCATGCATGTGGCCTCAGCATGGATGCAAGCTGCATTACTGTAGTCACACTCTCTAAACCACATGTTAGTGGTCTAGCCGGGGTTTTGTGGCCTCCACTATAGAAAACCCTGGGATTTTGGATGCACCTCTTGCTGCGTCCAGGACTTACTTCCTAAATAACATTTGACAGTCTTGCCCATTGTCCCATGTGAATAACCAGGCATCACATTGTCAGTAAAATGTAAAATCAAAAGAACTATATATTATACAGTGTAGGTGAGAATGAAATCTTACAGTTGAGTGATTAATTTATTTCTGTGGCCTGAAGACCCAGTGATAAATCATTTATTATCATTCTAGGTGGGTCATCATTTATCATCAGTTGAGGCTAGTCACAGAGGAGCTCTTAACTAGTGGGAGAGCAGCTTGAACAATGCGTGGTGACATCACAGAGACTTTTGCATTCAAAACAGAGCAGTGAAATCAAATAGGCAACATTTACTCTTCATTATTATAGATTAAGGGAGCGTCCAAGACCAATCGCAGCACTTCCTTCAGTTGCACGTGAGATACTCTTATTACTGTTGAGTATGTCATGCACTGAGCCACTGTAATGGGCTTCTCACTGGCAGCTCTTTTAAATTGGAAAAAAAATTATTTTCATTTGAAAAAGTTAGCAATCTATGATAATTTTATGGGTCCACAAGGTTTTAAATAATTGATTAGCAGTTTTTTTCTTGGGACAATACTAACTGTACAGAAAACATTTATAAATAGAATAATAGCTAGGTTCTGGTGTATTACAAGGTAGTAATTCCATCGAGAGGTTCTGGGGACACAGAAAACCAGGAAGAAGCTCGAGAGGTTTCATGTCCCAAGAACCGAGATGAAATACTACATGGGGAACCAGTATTTTTTTAATATGGATCGCAGGGGTGGGTGATTGCCTTCGTTTGACCACTGGAGTCAGCGGGTGGATGTGCGTGCTGGCAGGGTTCCCCAGTCCTCTGTGGATGAGCGGCTGCTGTGGGCTTCATTTAGCCATGTTTTTTATTATTTTTTTTGTTTTGTTTTTTAGTGTTTGTCAGTGGCGGTATCGGGTGAGCAGAGGGGCCCCGGAGAGAGTCCGATTGTTAATAATCCAAGACAAATGGTTTTCAAAGTAAAAAAAAAACAAACAAAAAAAACTGTTGCTGCAGGGAACATTGTCTCGCTAAGCGAGCGAGCAAGCTGCCATATTTTCAGACTCGTTCTGCCCGCCCACAGAGGAAAAGCGGCCAATCAGAAGGCACGCCTTTTAAGACGTCGGGGATAGACTTGCACATGCGCTCTTCAACTTTGTTAATAATACTATCGTTCGGGTGCCGAATGATAGTATTACGGCACCCAAACGATAGTATTATCACTCAGGAAGAGTAGTATTATCGCTCCAGGAGCGATGGTATTACCAGGAAATTTTTGTATGCTATTCAAGCATATTATTTCAACAATCCATATATTAAATAGATTTTCTAGAAGTGTTATGTTTGTTAGCCACAGTGAGGCAAGTGCTATGCATTTTCACAGTGTTTTAGAACTTTCAGGAGCAAAATGCTAATAAAGTTTTAGAGTTAAATAAAACCCTGGTCCATTTGGAGAGCCTCTTATGGATCTAAGAGTGTTGTCTCCTGAGTCCTTAGGATTACAGAACTGCTCATTTTCAGTTCACAGTCCTCTGGTCCAAAGAGCGCAGAAGCTGACACTCATATCCATAAGAGGCCCTCCAACTGGACCAATAAACTTATAAAAGAACGAATCAGAAAGCTCTGCAATTTAAAATACATTGTATAAATTGGACACACCATGGCCTCACTCAGAATACTGTATGACGTTTATCATCACGTGTGTGTGTGTGGGGGGGGGTAGGACTTTCATAACTCACTCGTGGCTCTGCCACTTTTATTATGGTCCTGCCCCCTCAGTCATGATGATAAATGGTATATTCCTAGTCTGACCATTGTGTATTCTATGGTGACATATATATCTATACATATGTGAGTGTGTATAATGTACAAATATTGACCAGAGTCAAGGGCTGTAGTGGGAAGGTATTGACTCCGAGGGATGAATTTGCCTGACAATAGTTATATTACCCGAAGTCAGAGGCAGAGGGCAGTAGGACTGTTGGAAGGCAATAGTTCATCCTGAGGGCTTGAGATTTTCCCATTGTAACCTGAAATAGTTCCGGTCAGTATCCGTTTCGTAGCATCTTACATCAGTAATGTTGCCCCCACCCAAAATGTAACCCCTATTCTGACCTAACCATGAAATGGAGAGAAAAAATTAAGACTTGTGTATTTTGGTGACTGTGGTTTATTTTTTTGCAGGCCTTTAAATCCTCTGGTGGAGTTGAAGTTTCATAGGCAAGTCCCCCCCCCCCCGCATGTCACGGAGAATGTCCTCCTTGTGTGCCTCCAACCTGGTCAAATGAGTTGTGTAACAAAAATATTAATATATTATGTTTTATATACTGTTATTTAGACGTATAAAGGCAGACTACAATGCTTGGTTTGCTCACCCATGCCCCCATCCCTTCCAAATGCAGGAATAAGCAGGAAAGGAAACATTACGTTACAGAAACTTTTTTGTCTTTGTTGGGGGAGTTTAATGGAGCTGCCAAGTACGTATTCTGTGTCTGGAACCACCAAGTCATTGTGTTGTTCCCCTGGCCTGGAACCACTTTACAAGATGCTCACCTGACCATAGAACTTAATTAGGGTTAGGGAGCAGCAAAGGAAGAATCATTTCAAACTCTAGGAATTCCTCACTATGCTTACAAGTGCAATCAGCCTAAAGGGTTAAGCTGCTCCGGAGAGAGTGGAATGTATGTAAATTACGGAACTCAAATACATTTTCAAATCTCTACCTCATGGTGGCGTTCTATCCTGCTCTCCAATGCCAGATTTATTTCTCTGCCTGATGAAGCAAGTCCCCCCGCCCCCCCCGAAAAGCTCCCTTCACTTGACTCGAGTTTTCCGGCTTTATTTTGTAAGTACTTAAGTATTTTCATTTTATTTTTCTTATCTTTGCTGTTAGATTAGCATAGCTTTTTTTTTTTGCGTCTTTCTCCAGTTCTTAGCGGTTTCCAGGAACCGGAGAAAAATCTCTGTTTTTATATAGTGGTTTTCTTTTTAACTGCACATCTTTATTGCTTTTCCCTCTTATTTTAACTTCATTTTGAACTGTTAGCACTTCAGTTCCTGATTTCCAGGAACTGAGGCATGTTTCTTGTATTTTTTTGTGTTTTTTCTGAGGGAATGTTTTCTTTAAAAAATGATAGCTTCTTTTTATTTATTTATTTATTTATTTTTGTTGACTGGGTAAGTACACTAGACAAATTCTGCCTATTTTCAGGCATTTTGTTAGCTGTTTTGTACAGTATGTCAGACAGACCCAAAAAGAAAACTGGACCTACAACAGGCTTCAAAAATTGTGCGAAGTGGTCTTGGTGAAGACATACTGCCACAAGTTGTGTTTAAGGTGCCTAGGTCCTGATCTTTCACTAACTGATTGTGAACTTTGCAGTAGGTCTTGCCTAAAACTGTCAAAAAAGGGATAAAAAGTACAAAAAATTATGGCATCTCAGTCTGCCTGTACGTCACCAAAGCACACTAACGAGGCCCCTTCCTGCCATGATAAACAGAAGGAAATGTCTGTTAAAGATTTGTTTGATTCTAAGGTTCCTGAAAAGGGAACTCTGAGGTGCCAAGCATAAAAGATCCTCTGAGCAGCTTCCAGAGTTGGTTCCTGCTAAAAGAAAACAAAAAGAGAAACATGTCGTTGCCCCTCCTCCTGAAGAAAAAGCGAAGCCATCAGTCGACACAGAGCAAAAATGCCCTCTGTGAGGACTTGACTGGGGCTTGGCAGTTTTTTCAGGCTTTCCAAGCCATGGGCTTAATTAAGGGGCATGTGAATTTCTCCTCCAGTTATTGCCCCAAAGTTCCTGAGGACCAGGGAGCTGAATTTTATTATGAGCAGGAGAAGGAGGAAGGGCAACTCATTGAACCCAATGTTCCCCTGAATAAGAGTTCAGTTCTCGTCCTTGGGGTCAGGAGGATTTTTCTTTCCACTATGCCTTGGTTAGACAAAAGGTTGAAGGTATTTACCAATCTACCCAGGAGACTGTGGAAGATGAGGTGGAGTTTTTGGATATGATGCGGTTAACCCCAACTAAAAGGTTGCTTGTGACTGTACACAACCCCCTCAAGAAAGCAACCAGCAAGTTGTTGCAGACTCCTACTTCCACTCCAGGGATCAACAAAAAGATTGAAAAGAAATAACCAACTGGACAGGCGTGATGCTGAGTACCTCTACTCACACCCAGATCATGAAGAGGTGGCCCAGGCGGCTGCCTGCAACAAGGCTAAGGTTCCCCTCTATACCCAGTCTCCAGACAAAGATTCCAGGAAGCTGGACAGTAGGGAGGAAAAGGTTTATACCTTTGTGTCCCTGCTGGTGAGGCAGGCTGCTTATATGGCCTATACTGCCCAGTACCAGAAAGCACTCTGGAACTCTGTACTGGTCATGAGTGATAAGGCTTCGGGAGACCTGACATAAGATTTGGCAGATACAACCAAATCTGCCATTGATGCTACCAAATACCAGTTCCATATGGCAGTGGATACCAGTGACAGTGCTTCCAGGGTCCGAGCCCATGCCATATCTTTAAGGAAGTTTGCCTGGCTCAGGACCACTAACCTGTCCCAAGACACCAAGGCAAAAGCCATGGATTTCCCATGTGAGAATAATTCTTTATTTGGTAACGAGGGAGAGGCATACATGAAAAAGGTGGAAGAGTACAAAGCCACCTATAGAAGCAACACTGAGAAAGAAAAGGCCTCCCCTCCTATAGGCCTCATGGAAAGGGGTAGGGTTTTTCTAGGAGCGTGGATATGTTGTTCATCCGTAGTCTTTGGTATGTCCTTTCCCTTATGGATCACTTCAGAAGTCTTCTGTTACCTCCCACCCACCGGTGGTATATACTGGCGCCGCCCATGACGCCAGATCTTAGCCCGCTGGAAGATTCAGGTTGCCTCCCTCATGCTCACGCATTTTGTAGGCCCTGGTTTTCAAACCTTCGGTTCTGCTGAAACTTTGTATCCTTCGAGTTAGCGATTACCTTTTTGCATCCTCGATTATGGAAGAAAATTCTTCCCCTGGATTTCGCCGGTGCTCCTGCGGCCAAAAGATGTCACGTACTGATCCCCACTCCACGTGTGTCTACTGCCTCAGTGTCGGCCATGACACCTCGCCCTGCAGTTTCTGCTTGGCCTTCCATCCCATAGTCCTGGACGACTGTCTTGCACGCTTGCAACTGGGGAGACCAGAGAAGAGGTATCCTCCGGTGAAATTAAGAGGCTAGTTGGGCGGTTTCCGTGGCTGTGGGGTCAGACGAGCAATTGGAACGCATGCAAGCATTCGAGGAAGAAGCGGCTCGCTCTTCCCGGAGCTTCTTCATTCCGCTCAACCTGGGCTCCACCTTCGGGTTCCTTCAGAATTGTGCTAGTCTTTCCCTACCAAGGGGAGGTGGCTTCCTGCGGCCCACACTCTCGATCCGTATCGGGAGAAGGATCAAGCAAGTCTTCATCTCGACAAAGGCGCTCTTGGGACTGAGAGAGGTCTCAGTCCCAGGAGCATGCAATCTCGACCTCGGTTGAGATCGCGTCTTCGGCCGCTGGCTTCTCGGATCTCTCTTCGGGCCAGCCGACCGAGGATGTGGTCGATGAGATTGAAATAGTTATCGACCCAATCAATCCCCTGTTGCCGACTCCGGTCAACGACTCCTTAGAAAGGACTCCGGTCCTTGTTTTCCCCGATGAGGAGACCCCGCCTACTGGAGTTCCCATCGAGGATCCGGTCCTGGACTCCGGGAACTCACGGGCCCCGCCGGTCTCTCCCGACCGACTGAGTCGGCCTTCTCGGTCAAGGTCTAGGACCCTCTTGTCTAACAGGCTGAGGAAGGGCCACAAACGCTGTAAGAAGAGGCGATGCCATCTGTCATCCTTGTCCTCCTCGGATGAGGAGAGGCTCCTGTGGAAACTCCGGCGCTATGAGGACCTCGTGGCAGCAGCTGATTCTGTCCGGGCATAAGCCTACCACGGCTTCTTCCCCGGCCATTACTTGCCTTTCGCCTCCCAGGCTGAAGCAGACTCCCCTGGAGCACATCCAGAAAAAGGCGGAGTACCCTCTCATCGACATCCTCAAGAGGGGATACCCCGACGGAGGCCTTTCCTGTGGCCGAGGCCATTATTGGACCGGCCTTAGAACTTTGGCAGCATCCTGCCTCTTGTCCAGCTCTGTCTGCCCGCATGGCCTGCAAGTTCGCAGTGCCCATGGGGTCCCTTGCGGGGTTCACAGAGCACCCTTTGGCTGAGAGCCTGGTGACCGCGTCTGTGTTCAGGTGTACTGGCAGTTCTGCCGACACTGACCGACCTCCTGATAAAGTGTCCAAGCTCTTGGACCATTCAGCCAGGAAGGTCTATGCGGCTTCCTCCTTGGGCCTTCGTCAGGCAAGTTCGGCTGTCATCATGGCACACTTCTCTCATGCCCTTCTAGGGTCGTTAGTGAGGTCCTCCCACATCTTCCCATGGACTTGCAGACCACGGTCAAGCAGGTCCAAGATCAGGGCTGAGCTGTTGCCAAACAGCAGCTCCAGATGGCCCTAGACCTTGGGGATTGTTGTGTCCATTCGATGGCTGCCGCAGTTCCCTCTTGTCGCAGGGCTTGGCTGAGGCTTTCCTCCTTCCTGGCGGGATACTCGGCATAAATCAGCTGATGTTCCCTTCCTTGAGACCGACTTGTTCAACCCAGGAGTGGCCGGTCACCTTCAGCGCATTGAACAGTCCAATGCCACCTT
The DNA here is from genome assembly GCA_016271365.2 of Neoceratodus forsteri. Lineage (NCBI taxonomy): Eukaryota > Metazoa > Chordata > Ceratodontiformes > Ceratodontidae > Neoceratodus > Neoceratodus forsteri. The sequence goes on along the minus strand of JADMNL010000026.1, from coordinate 91,622,017 downwards.
GGACGATACCTCTGCCAAGAGTTCTTTGGGCAAGAACCAGCAGAGGAAAAAGAAAAAAGCCTTTTCAGCATTCTGCCCCTGCGACTCAGCAGTCCTCCTTTCAAGGTGGACAGCAGTACCAGCAACAGCAGCAGACTCAAGCTTGGCGCCCTCGGCCCAAGCAGGGTCTCCAACAGGCCCGTAAAGGAGGCTGAGGTTCAGGTCCTGGATGATCCTCCTCCAAGTCTGCTCAGTGACGGGGCGGGGGCTGCTATCCCCGCTCCCGTCACGCCAGCTTTGGGTCCTCCCGTGGGGGGCTGGCTCCACCACTTTCTTTCCGCCTGGTCCGTTGTCACCACAGACAGGTGGGTTCTGGAAGTGGTTGGTCAGGGACTGTCTCTGGAATTCGAGCAGTATCCTCCAACCTGAGCCCGCGCCCCTCTGGAGGAACAAGTATCTGCTCAGACCCATTTGGCTCTCAGAGACGACATCACTCAGCTCCTCCTCAAGGAGGCAGTAGCTCCAGTGGCGGATCATCCAGCAGACCCACTCTTTGTCTCCAGGTACTTCCTGGTGCCCAAGCGAATGGGGGCTGGTTCCCCATTCTAGATCTGCACGACTGGAATCAATATCTCAGGTCATGCACCTTTCGGATGGTCACTCTGTCCCAGATCATGCCATCCTTGGAGTGAAACGTGGTTCTGTTCACTGGATCTGCAGGACACGTTCTTTCACATCCCAATCTGTCTGTCCCATCAGCGGTTCCTTCACTTCAGGATCGAAGGAACCCTGTACGAGTTCTGAGCCATGCCGTTCAGCCTGTCGCCTGCCCCATGGGTCTTCACTGCAATGCATTTGGTGGTGGCGGCCCATCTCCGGTGTCCGGGGATCAGAATTTATCCCTTTCAAACAACATGAAGTCTTGCTGTATTCAGACATAATGTAGTTAGCCCCAGCATTTGAACTGCCCCGGAGAGGAAAGAGTTAACTCTATGCAGAAGCATAGAACATTGAGCTCGAGCTCAGTTTTCAAACCTCTGTCTGTGGTACTTTCCAGTGTAACCATTAGATTCTTTACTCCGCCTAACAGTGAAGTCGCTCTGGAGATTTCCTCTGCTTGGTTCAGTAAAAGTAAAGCGTTCGGTTTAAACCGTATCATTTTTTATTTTTGGATTTCCAGCCTCTGTCTACGGTACAGGTGGTGTGTAGATAGATAGTGACTGTGTTTTATTTCTGTGAAAAGTTGGAAATTGTTCTTTTCTTCGGTTTCTTTCCGGTCGGTCCGGTTTGGAACCGACCCATTCTGTTTAATTTTATTTCTGGGATTAGAGTGGTGTTCCGGTACCGATCGGTTTCAAAAGAACCAGGTTTTTTTGCTGGTTCTTTTTAAAAAGCCCGTGACACCGTTTGTAACCAATCGGTTATTGTGTTACCTGGCTTCAAAGCTGCAATAGGGTAATTTGTTAGGTTGGCCATGTCTGAGAAACCCAAGAAGAAAACCGGTCCCACTGGGTTTCAACACTGTACTGAGTGTGGGGAGGCCTTTGCTAAGGCGGACCCCCACCTCATCTGTGTTTATTGTCTGGGGTTTGACCACCTCAAGTCAGACCGCCAAATCTGTAAAAACTTTCCTAAATCCACACTAGATAAAAGACTGAGTAGGCTGAAGGAAAGGGAGGCCGAGAAGTCTATAGATCCGGATGGCCAGCCCGGTTCGGTTGTGGCCGAACCTGAGGAGGTGCCTACTGACCTAGGCGATACCTCCTCGGGCAAAAGGAGAGCTGACCCAGAGGGGTCGGTTCCATCAAAAAAGAAGCGCAAGTCTGCCGGTTCGGATCCGGTATTGCACTCTCCAACCGCGGACAAAATAGCCAAAGCGATTAGCATTGTTTAGTCGCTTAGACCGGTTCCGTCCGAACCAGTATCGCCGGTTAGGCGGTCGGATCAGTCTCCTCCGGATTATGATCCATACGCTTATTATGAGGAGTGGGAGGGAGGAGGTGATGATGATGACGACGACGACGACCAGGGGGGTCTGGATGTGCCCATTGAACCGGACATCTCCCCAGACAGGCCCTCGGGTGTCTCTCCTCCCAGGCTCTCTGAGTCCTCTTCACATTTTTTGTTCTACAAAAAGGTGGCAGAAACCCTGTAGCTTCCCTTGGTTGAAGCTGCAGAGGAGGATGAAGAGCCTGATTTTGTGGAAATGATGGACATCCCAAAGTCCAAAAGACTGTCTATCCCTCTTCATAAATCCTTGGGGAAACAGACACACAAAATTTTGCAAACCCCTAATTCAATACCTCCTGTGGATAAGAGAAATGGACAGGAGGTATTTATCAGGCTCGGCTGCAGAGTTCCTTTATAGTCATTGCAGCCTTGTTGGGGTAGTGCAGGCTGCAGCCTATTACAGGGCTAACATTCCTTTGGCTTCACACCCCCCGGATAAGGACTCCAGGAAAGTGGATGCCATGGCCAAAAAACAGTATTTAGCATCCTCTTTGGGACTCAGGCAGTCTACTTATATGGCCTACACAGCCAGGTACCAGAAATCCAGATGGATACGGTTCTGGAACTGGCTAAACAGGCCTCTCCCCAGCTAGCCAGGCAGCTGGAGGAGGTGGCTGCTGATGGGATTGAGGCATCCAAAATGCAATTTCATGTTGCTGTGGACTCAAATGATGTGGCATCTAGAGTCATGGCTACATCTGTGTCTCTCAGAAGACATGCTTGGCTCAGCTGTACTAGCCTTTCACAGGATACCCAGACTAAGGCTATGGATTTTCCTGTAGTAGGTAACTCTCTGTTTGGGGAGCAGACAGAGGCTTACATGAAGAAAATGGATGAATACAGGACCACGTACAGGAGTGCACAGGCCAAAAAAAGGCAACCCACTCCACACAAGCAGCAGTCTAGGGGCAGGCCCTTTCAAGGCCTTTTTACCAAGCCCAGGCCTCCTCTCCCTTCCCACAGAGGGGGTTCTTCAGAGAGAGGGGCAGGAGGGGGATGAGCAGAGCTGCTCCCTCCTCCTCTCAGTCTAAGGTTCCTGCCAAGCAGACACCCTGATGTGTCAGCCTGGGTCGACTCCCCATTCCAGTAGGAGGCAGGCTGGCTTACTACTTCCAGGCCTGGATGTCTGTGACCTCAGACAAGTGGGTCCTGGAAGTAGTATGCCCAGGACTGGCCCTCAGCTTCAAAAAATTTCCAAAAAAGAGGGCCAAGTCTTTTCCACCTGCATCTCTCTCAGAAACCATTGCCCTAGAGGCAGAGGTTTCCTCTCTTCTAGCTCTCAGTGCTATAGAGATAGTTCCTACTCAGCACAGGGGAAAAGGACTGTACTCCAGGTACTTCCTTACCCCTAAGAAAACAGGGGAGTGGCGACCCATCCTAGACCTAAGGTATTTGAACAAACACATTTCAAAGCCCAAATTCAAAATGGTAACTCTGGGAATAATCCTTCCCTCTCTAAGGCCAGGGGATTGGCTAGCATCTCTGGACCTCAAGGATGCCTACTTCCATATTCCTGTCAGGTGCTCCCACAAAAAATACCTTAGATTCGAGTTGCCTTCAGGCCATTACCAATTCAGAGCTATGCCATTTAGCCTAACATCAGCTCCAAGGGTGTTCACAAAGTGCCTTGCAGTAGTGGTGGCTTACCGCAGAAGACAGGGTATCACCATCTTCCCGTATCTGGACGACTGGCTCTTAGTGGGTCAGTCACCTTTACAGGTCAAGTCAGCTCTTCAAACTACCCAGGACCTACTCGGCTCCTTGGGGTTTCTTCTCAATCTTTGAGTCTGTCCTCGAACCAGTTCAGCTTCTCACCTTTATAGGCATAGAGTTGGACACTGTACAAGCAAAAGCCTTCCTTCCCCTGGCAAGGGTGAAGGCCCTAGTGGATCTTGCTTTCTATTTTCGACCTCAGGTCTCCTGCCTAGCAAGACAGTTCCTGGGCCACATGGCAGCTTCCACGGGAGTGGTGCAGGAAGCAAGGTTCCAGATGAGGTATTCAGTTTCATCTGAGGTCTTTTTGGTCTCAAAAGAAGGATTCACTTACCAAACTGATCCCAGTGACTCAGACTCTGGTCCAAGCTTTCGAGTGGTGGCTGGACCAGGACAACCTCAGACAAGAGGTTCCATTTCTTCCTCAAGTCCCATCAGTAGTTCTAACTATGGATGCTTCTCTCCTAGGGTGGGGAGCCCACCTGGGAGCCCTGACAGCTCAAGGGCTCTGGTCTCCACAAGAGTCTCTCCTTCATATCAATCTCCTGGAACTCAGGGCAGTTTTCCTAGCCCTGCAGAGCTTCTCGGATACAGTCAAAAGCAAGGTGGTCCAAGTCAGGACAGACAACACCACTACAATGTGGTACATCAACAAACAGGGAGGCACTTGGTCCTCGGCCTTGTGCACAGAGGCCATGAAGCTGTGGTCTCTGGCCTGTTCTCTTCAGACTTCTCTGGTAGCAGCTTACCTTCCAGGGAAGGACAACTTACTAGCAGATGTTCTTAGCAGAATTTCACAGGGACATCACGAATGGTCCCTGGATCCTCACATCCTGAAGGTCATCTTCTCCAGGTGGGGCACTCCAGAGATAGATCTCTTTGCAGCACCGGACAGTCATCGACTTCCTCTGTTTTGTTGCAGACCTCCAGTTCTGGGGACAGTTCCCCAGGATGCTCTCATTTTGGACTGGAAGGGCAGGTTTCTCTATGCCTTCCCTCCCTTCCCTTCCCTCTGCTGTTCAGAGTTCTGATCAAGATCAGGACTCAACTCTGCACAGTGATACTGGTGGCTTCAGATTGGGCTAGACAGCCGTGGTATCCTCTACAGCTGTCCTTGTCTGTGTCACGTCCCCTGTCTCTGCCCAGGACATGCAATCTCCTGTCCTCCTCCCAGGGGCGGATCTGGTACCCCGATCTCCAGTCTCTCAATCTCAATGCCTGGCTCTTGAAGAGTTAGAATATGCAGCACTACATCTCTATCAGGGAGTTCTGGATATTCTGAAGGTCTCCAGGAAGCCTTCCACTAGAAAAACTTACAACTCAAAATGGAAAATGTTCAGTATTTGGTGCTCTCAGAAAGGCATCCTGCCTGATTCTGCAGGCATTTCCACAACCTTAGACTATCTAGTTCATCTGAATGGCCTAGGCCTTAGGCCTGCCGCTGTGAAGGTTCATCTAGCAGCTGTCTCTGCATTCTTCTCAGCAGGAAGGGCTCTTCCCTGGCATCTCATCCTGTCTTCAGAAAGTTTTCCAAGGGCCTGGTTCACATTAACCCTCCCTTTAGGGAGCCCACTCCGCCTTGGGATCTTAATGTCTGCATTGCTCAGCTTATGCAGCCACCCTTTGAACCTCTGGCTTCAGCCGAATTGAAGTACTTGACCTGGAAAACTGTGTTTCTGGTAGCTATTATTTCTGCCAGGCGCATTAGTGAGTTACAGGCTCTGTCATTTGAACCTGACTTCATCTCCTTCCATAGGGACAAAGTGGTCCTAAGAACCAATAGGAGGTTCTCTCCCAAAGTGGTATCGGATTTTCATCCTAACCAGCCTATATCTCTCCCTGTGTTTTTCACTGATCATTCTTCTTCAGGTGAAAGAAGGTTACACAGTCTGGATGTTAAGAGGGCCCTTAGCTACTATATTGAGCATACTAAGGCACATAAAAATAACTGTCTTCAATTGTTTCTCACTTATGGTGAAGTGGGGAAAGGTAAGCCTGCCACTAAAAACTATTGCCAGGTAGATTGTTTCTTGTATACAATTCTGTTATGACAAGTTTGGTAGAACGCCCCCTTCAGGCCTGAGGGCTCATTCGACTAGGGGTACAGCTGCTTCTCTAGCTGCGGCCCGAGATATACCTTTGTTAGAGATCTGTAAAGCAACCACCTGGAAAACAGTACATACTTTTACCAAGCATTACTCCCTGGACATCAAGGCTAGGAGTGATGCTAGGTTTGCACAGCAGTACTGCAGAGCCTATTCTCAAAGTAGGTTCTGCATTCCCTCCTCCATAGGGAACTGCTTGGTAGTCTGCATTATGTCTGAATACAGCAAGACTTCATGTTGTTTGAAGAAAAAATTACTCGCCATAGTAATGTTGTTTCTTCTAATGGAGTCTTGCTGTATTCGAACCTCCGCCTTCCTCTCAGAACCTGGTTTTGGGAAGTGTCCTGCTTGCGTACAGTGTTTGCACCTCAGGGTGTGCCTTGTACCCTCCCTCTTGGGTGGGGTGGATGTTGTTGTTGTTTTTCTGGTGTTTTATACTTAAATATTGTCACTACTCTTTCCTTCTTGGGTTTCTCGACTTGAGTCTTTTGGGCCTCAAAATAATTTTTTGCCTTTGGCTATATGTTGAACAATTTCATACTATAGTATGTTAGTTAGTGTGCTTGTAAGAATCTGACGGTTACACTGGGAAGTACCACAGACAGAGGTTTGATAACCAAGCTCGAGCTCAACATTCTATGCTTCTGCATAGAGTTAACTCTTTCCTCTCCGGGGCAGTTCAAGTGCTGGGGCTAACTGCATTATGTCTGAATACAGCAAGACTCCATTAGAAGAAACAGCATTACTATGGTGAGTAATTTTTTTTTATCTCGTCGAGTGGCTCCTAGCAGGTTCCACCCAAGAGGAGGTGGAGAGGTCCAGGGACCTGGCCCTCCAGACCTGCTCTCAACTCAGCCTCCTCATCAACGAGGTCAAGTCGGAACTCATGCCATCTCAGGTGACGGGCTTCATAGGGGCAGAGCTTGACTCTTGTCAAGCCAGAGCTCGGCTCCCGGCGGACAGGGTGGAGGTTCTCTCCGTCTTTGCCCAGTCATTTCTGGTTGGGCACTTGCGCCCTGCCTGGGACTTTCTGCGCCTTCTGGGTTATATGGCGGCATGCACCTCAGTGATCCATTGGGCCCGGTTGCACATGCGCCCCCTCCAATGGGAGCTGGCCGCCCAGTGGACTCAGCGCCATGGTCATTTCGACCAGCTGGTCACTGTAACCCAGAAGATGTGGGACGCTCTCCAGTGGTGGACCGCCCCAGACCGGTTGCAGGAAAGGATCCCGTTTGTCTGCCCCGAGCCGACGGTTGTCCTCATGACCGATGCCTCTCTCATGGGCTGGGGAGCCCACGTGGGGGATGAAAGGGCCCACGGGCTGTGGACCCCCGAGGAATCCCAATGCCACATCAACCTGTTGGAGCTCAGAGCAGTCAGACTGACACTGTCTACTTTCGCTCCTCAGGTCCGGGGTCACGTGGTTCAAGTCCAGATGGACAATACCACAACCATGTACTACCTCAACAAACAGGGCGGCACGCACTCCCGTCTGCTGTGCAAGGAGGTGCTCCGCATCTTGACTCTCGTGAGCCGGTTGGAGGCAGATCTCCTAGCCATCCCTGTGGCAAGAGCCTCAAACCATCTGTCAGATGCTCTCAGCTGCTTAGGCCAGACATCCCACGAGTGGTCTCTCCATCCAGAGGTAGCTTACAGCCTGTTCTTCTGTTGGGGCAAACAGATGGTGGACCTGTTTGCCTCCAGGGACAACACCAAGCTGAGGCTGTTTCATGCCTGCCCCCCTCAGCAGGTCTCACTCTAGGGGGATGCCTTCTTGAGGCGGTGAACCCCAGGCCTCCTCTACACTTTCCCTCCATTTCCCTTGATCCACACGGTGCTTCTCAAGGTGAGGAGGGACAAGGCGAATGTGATCCTGGTTGCCCCAGACTGGCTGCGCCAGTTCTGGTACCCAGATCTCCTCAGCCTCAGCTGCAGGCACCTGGAGCGGCTTTGTACACGCCCTGACCTGATATCACTCAACCAGGGGAAGGTATTCCATCCAGACCTTCAATCCCTGCACCTCACAGCCTGGTACCTGAGCGGCTTGAGTTCCAGGCTTTGGGTCTTTCCGAAGATGTCTACACTGTGGTGGAGGCATCTAGAAAGGAATCGACCAGGAAATGTTATGCCTTCAAATGGAAAAGGTTTTCCATTTGGTGTCAGGGTAAGGGCCTGGACACTTTATCCTGTTCAGTGACTGACATTCTCGACTACCTTTGGTCTCTCTCCAAAGGGTGGGGGTCTTCGGTCATCGACCCTCAGGGTGCACCTGGCAGCCATCTCTGCTTACTGGATGCGGGCCAGTCAGCCGATGTTGGCACAGGAGACAGTGGTCGGGTGCTTTTTCAAAGACCTGGATCACATATCCCCTCCGGTGCGTGAACCTCCACGTCTGTGGGATCTACTGCTGGTATTGGCAATGCTCATGGGCAAGCCATTTGAACCAGTGCACAGGTATGAGTTGTCACACTTGTCGTGGAAGACGGCCTTCCTGGTGGCTATCACATCTGCCAGAAGGACAGGGGAGCTCCAGGTGCTGTCGGTGGACTACCCTTATCTGGTCTTCCACAGGGACAAGGCTGTCTTACGTCCTCACCCGAAATTCCTTTCGAAGGTGGTGTCAGAGTTTCACCTTAACCAGGTATTAACTCTGCCAGTATACTACCCTAACTACACCTCGGAGGCCGAGCACAGGCTCCATACTTTGGACCTGAGACATGCTCTCTCCTATTACAAGGATAGGACGGCGGAAATTCGGGGAGAGGTTCGCCAGCTGTTTGTCACCTACGCTGAAGCCGCTTCTGGCAGACCTGCAGCGAAGCGGACTATTGCAAGATGGATTACATCATGCATAGGTCTGTGCTGTGAGTTGGCGGGAGCCTCCCAGAGGGATAAGAGCTCATTCTACCCGCCATACTGCTGCTTCAGTGGCTACTTCCTAGGACATCCCTATCCAGGAAATTTGCCGGGTTGCTACCTGGAAGTCAGCAAACACCTTCATCACCCATTGCCTCATCGACCTTGAGTCACGCCGGGATGCTGGTTTTGGGGCCTCAGTTTTCCAATCTCTGTTCCCTAAGTAGGGAATGTGCGCCTTGCCTCCCTCCTCCCGGAGAACTGCTAGGAGTCTGCCAAAGAGTGTGGATGAACATATCCACGCTCCTAGAACAGGTTACTCGCGTGTAACAGTAGTTCTTGGAGTGGTATATGTTGTTCATCCACACGGACCCACCCGACCTCCCCGGCTGCGGATGCACACAACCTGGCTTCCAGCAGGCTAAGATCTGGCATCATGGAGCGGAGCCAAGGTATATACCACCCGGGTGGGTGGGAGGAGCCATCTTGAAGACTTCCGGTGATCTTTAAAGGGAAAGGGAGATGCCAAAGAGTGTGGATGAACAACATATACCACTCCTAGAACTACTGTTACAGGTTAGTAACCTGTTCTCAACCCCCCCCCCAAAATACCTTCCTGCCCTATGATTTCTCTCAGATGAGAGGTTTCTTCAGGGGCAGAAGGGGCTCCAGACGGGCTGACCCAGCTCCAGCACTGAAGGCTCAGCTGAGACCTGGGCAAGTCAGTCCAGGTTGGCCATCTATTGCCAGTGGGAGGAAGGCTGGCTTACTTCTTCCGCAAGTGGAAAAACAACACCATAGACAAGAGGGTCATGGAAGTGGTGAGCTAGGGGCTCACACTGCAGTTCAAAAGATTTCCCAGGCTGCAGGTTCGAAGAAACTTCAAACCTCCCACTCCAACAGATAGGATTTTTCTGGAGTTGGAGGCCAAAAAGTTGCTGCAGGCAAAAGCAGCAAAAAGAGTTCCTCCCTCCCAGTGGGGAAAGGGTCTTTACTCAAGGTACTTTCTCACCCACAAGAAAAATGGGAAGTGGCGACCCACTTTGCATGTCAGGTTCCTGAACAAGCGCCTGAAAAAGGACAAGTTCAAAATGATAACCCTGCCTACAGTGATACCATCTCTACAGCAGGGAGACTGGATGGAATCCTTGGACCTGAAAGATGCATATTATCACATTCCAGTCAGGCCCAGCAACAGGAAATACTTAAGGTTCAGGCTGGCATCTGGACATGAGTCCGTTCACAGCCCTCCCTTTCGGTCTCTCCTCTGCCCTCAGGGTATTTGCAAAGTGCCTGGCCATTGTGGCAGCACATCTCAGAAGACGGGGGGTGCTGGTTTTTCCCTACCTGGACTACTGATTGGTTGCAGGAAAGTCACACCAGCAGGCCAAGGCCTGTCTCCTACTAACACAGAGCACCTTAGAGAGTCTGGGATTTCTCATAAATGCCTGAAAGTTCAAAGTAGAACCATTCCAGGTCCTGGAGTTCATAGGAGCAGAATCAGATGCCCTCCGGGGAGAGCATTTCTGTTTGGGACAGGATGGAAAGGCAAGTAAGCCTGACAAAGTCCTTAGTCCTGGGACGGCCCAGACCAGCAAGGCACTTCCTTCAGCTGTTGGGTCACATGGCCTCCACCACAGCTTTGGTGGCAGGGCCAGATTTTAAATGAGGGACATCCAGTACCACTTAAAGGCCCATTGGTCCGAGAAGCGAGGCTCTCTTTCAAGACTGGTGTTTGTGACAAAACTCTTCTTGATAGCTCTGGACTGGTGGAAGGAAAAAGACAACCTCAGGGAGGGAATGCCTTTTCAACAGCAGTTCCCAACAGTCATCTTGACAACTGATGCCTCCCTTCTTGGCTGGGGAGCCCACCTGGGCGACCAAACAGTTAGCGGAGTGTGGTCTCCTTGGGAATCCAGAGAGCACATAAACCTCCTGGAGCTAAGGGCAGTCTTCCTAGCCCTTCAGTCATTTGCTTCCCAGTTTAAAGGGTCTGTCAGTCCAAATCAGGACAGACAACACCACCTTCGTGTATTACATCAACAAACAGGGAGGCACTGGGGGGCACTGTTGAGCATGCCTGCTGAATAGACATGCTTTCCTCAGCTTTCACCTTAGGGAGCAGTTTTTGTTTTAAAATCACTTGTAAAATCCCATTAATTATTTTTCGTTTACAGGCTGCTCTCGTCGAGCTGCGTCCGTTGATATAATTTTTATAATATGGGTTGACAGTAAAAAGGAGCCTCGGGAGGCTCAAAACAGCAGCAGCCAGTGACCTCACAGGCTGCAACACTCCCAGTGGCAGTGTCTGATACAGAGCTGCCTCGGAGAACTCTACAGCTGTCTATGCAGGCAGTTGATACCAAGTTCAAAACGATTCTCCAGTGGATGTGCGAGCAGGACATTAAAAATTAGGTGGCCACGAAATCCGCAGCTGCTGTGGAAGCACAAGCAACAAAAGCCATTGCTATCTCCGCAAAATTGGTGCAGGAGAGTGAGATATCTTCTGGAAGCACTGGAAAATGTGCAGTGTGCTTCTTATTTTCGTGTTGTTGGCTTACCTGAGGGTCAAGAGGGCTGTGATCTTTTGCAGTTTCTTCAATCCTGGCTACCTGGTGCACTTAATTTAGAGAAGAGTTATGCAGCTAATTTTATTGGGGCACATCGAATTGCCCCATGCATGGTGGTAGCCCAGAAAGACCTACCACAAACTATGCCTCTTGTCACTGCTGGGATCATGATGCGCGATCTATTACTAAAAAACGCTCGAGACTCTGAATCCTTTAACTGTGCAGGTAAGACACTACACTTGTTCCCAGACTTGTCATACACCACAAGAGCCGGCACAAAAAAATTTGTCGGCCTTTGGGTGAAGCTGCGGAGCCTGGGATGGTCCACTCTGCTAGCTAGACGTAGAATCTTTCATGGTGGCCATACTTTTCAGTTCACTGACTAGGCTGAGGCTGGGAAACGGGTGTCCCTTATCGAAACGGAATTTGCACTGGCCGGAAGTGCCACAGCAGACCAAGTGGATTCGGAGTTGGAAGTCTCTTGAATTTTCTTACATAGTGGTTTGACAGTAAGTAATTCATACTGTTCCTGACCCTGACTTTGGATGGCCTTGTCTCCAGAGCTCTGTTTTTGCTATGGTCACTGACTTTGTTGGGCATAAACTGTTTTAGGCATAATGTATTAATGTGTTCTTATGCACTTTTCATTGTTGTATGCCTCGTCTTACACTGTTTATAATTAATGGAATTAGTTATATATTTTTTACAATATTGGGCACCTACAGTGAGTCTGTTCTCAATGGGAGAGGAGGGGGAAGTGCTTACTACGTTTGGGATCTTTTATTGTTTGGAAGGGGGCTATATCAGCACAGGTGCTGAGGCTTAAACATGTTTGGGACTTCACTATTTTGTTATTGCCTGCCAGATCTTGCAAGGTGTAGCTATTTAGCTGTATTCTCCTGTTTTTTATTATTAAGAAGATAGAATGTTTGTATTTCCCCCACTTTCGTAAACCAGATTGTTTAGACTGTACGAACACTGTGATGTCTGACATGAGGTACGCTTTATTATTGTTTTTTGTATGAAAAGCAATAAAATAAACCAGCAGGGATGCACATGACCCTCAAAGCGCTGTACAGAAGCTATGAAGATCTAGAATCTGGCTTACTCCATGTAAGTACAACTGTCAGTAGTCCATTTTCCAGGGAAGGACAATGTCCTGGTGGATTCCCTGAGAAAGATCAGCCGGGGCATCACAAATGGTCTTTGAACAAGCAGGTGCTGGCTACAGTCTTCAGGAGATGGAGTTCACCAAAGATCTGTTTGCTTCCAGACAGAATCAGCAGCTCCCTTTTCTTTTGTTGCAGGCCTCCAGCAGTGGGCTCGGCCCCCATGGATGCCCTGACCTCAAACTAGTTTGGGAGGTTCCTGTATGCCTTCCCTCCATTCCCTCTACTTCACAGAGTACTGCTGAAGCTAAGGAGTCAGCCTGCAACCATGATATTAGTGGCCCAGACTGGGCCAGGCAGGCCTGATACTCTCTTCTCCTGACCCTCTCCATCAAACACCCCATTCAACTCCCACAGAAACACGACCTACTGACCATGTCTCAGGGCAGAATAACCTTTCCAAACCTCAGGGCTTGGCTCTTGAGGAGTTAAATACTCTGATTTTCACTTTTTGGAGGAGGTCTTTAAAGGTCCTCAGGGTTTCCAGGAAGCTTGCTACTAGGAAAAGATTTTCGGTGGTGTGCTCCTGAACAGCTCAGTCCTTTACAGGCAGACCTGCCCATACTTTTGGACTACTTGGTTCACCTGCAGCAGGCTTTGGGCCTCAGCCCTTCAACCCTTAAAGTGCACCTGGCTGCTGCTTCTGCCTGTGTTTCAGTAGGTAATGAGAAAAAAGTGGCTTCACTCCACATTTTTCAATAAATTATTTAAGGGACCCTTACAGCTGTATCCCCCTGTTAAGGAACCAGTCCATCCCTGGGATTTGAACTTGTGTATAGTCAAGCTCATGGAACTTTGTTTTGAGCCTATGGCTATTGCAGACTTGAAATATGTCACCTGGAAGTAGTCTTCTTGCCATAACTTCTGCCAGGAAGGTGTGCGAGCTGCAGGCCCTGTGCACAGACCCAATACATTATCTTCCACAGAGACAAGGTAGTCCATATGACTAACAGGGAATTCCTCCCAAAGGTGGTATCTGAGTTTCATTTGAACAAGTCCATCACTTTTCCAGAGTTTTTCATGGCAAAGTGCAGCTCTGGGGAGCAGAAGCTACCCAGTCGGGATGTTAGGAGAGCACTTATCTACTATCTGGACCACACTAAGGACCTCAGATATTCCCACTCACAGTTGTTCTTTACATACGGTGAAGTGGGCAAGGACAAGCCAGCCTACAAGAGAACCATTGCTCACTGGATAGTCTACTGCATCCAGGTTTGCTATAGTAAAAGGCCTCTGGGCACACTGCACGTGGCAATGGACATTACCTTGCTAGAAATTTGTAAAGCAGCTACCTGGAAAACTACACACATTTATGAAGCACTGTTGCCTGGATGTGCAGTCCAGAAGGGATACCAGGTTTGGCGCTGCTGTCTTGCAGAACCTTTTCCCTAAATAAGTTCTGTACCCAGCCTCCCAAGGTACTGCTTTGTAGTCTGCACTAGTAAGCATAGTGAGGGATTCTTGGGGTTTGAAGAAGAAACTATTACTTACCATAGCAGTATGTTTCTCCCAAGGGATCACTCACTATGCTTAAATCTTCCACCCTGCCTCCCCTTCCAGAACTCGGAAAAGGTTCTCCAAGAACCAGTTGTTTGGTGTTCATTTGCTTGAGCATTACTTACTATTTGGTCTACAGTCAGTTTTGTGTGGCTTTTACTTTTAGTCTGCCATAGGCCTTGGAGTCAAATTTAAATTTTTTTTTTTTTTTTTTTAGTAGTTTTCCATTTAGGTCTTGTTAGGGTTAGGTTAGTGAGGTTTGTGGTCAATGTCCTCTTGGCTGTCAAAATATATCTGACGTTGGAGAGCAGGAAAGAATGCCAGCACGAGGCAGAGATTTGGAAATGCATTCTGTGTTCCATAATTTACATAATTTCACTCTCTCCGGGGCAGCTCGACACTTCATGCTGATTGCTCTAGTTAAGCATAGTGAGGGATCCCTTGGAAGAAACAATATTACTAGGCAGAGGTGCCTCTTAGACATCCAACAAGGGGGCCAAAGGTGTGACTGGTGTCTGCTGTGGCTGCACTCCTTCCCGGGGGAACACAGGCACATAGAGGGCATTGTCTGTAATTCCTTTTCCTGGGACTTTCTAATCCAAAATGCAGTCGGGGAAACTTTTGCCGTGACGAGTGCTAAACTGTGGACATATTTTCTCCTCCTGGCTGGGTGTTTCCTGCTAGAGAACATTGGAGAATTCGGAGACTGGAGAGATTTTGTTGCAGCAGACGGTTTCAGGATTATTGGCAGACTCTGTGCCCGCATAACGTTTACATCTTTCTTGAAGCTAGTGAGAGGAGCTCCATGTCGTTAAGGAAGGTGTTTTCTTCAGGTGGACTCCACAGATATGCTGCATATTGTCGGTTCCACACACCTTTTACCCAGCAGAGACTAGGGGCAGTGAGAGGGCCCGTGGCCTCATGACTATCCTGGGCTGGAACTGCTCTTTGCATACTGACTGCCTTTTCAAATTTGAGACATTTCGCCCTGTCTTGTGGGGCATTATTTTAAACTCTGCAGGTTGCTCTCCTGGAAGGCTGAGAAGCTTGGCCCCTTGCTTATTCTTACTCTTTTGTGGGGGTGTTTTTTGGGGGTAGAGTTGGGGGGGGTTATTGGGGTTTTAGTTTTAATGAGTGTTTGTGTAGTATGATTGGCTACGTCTGTGTATATTAGCTGTGTGGATGTTTGTATGACTGATAGCTATTTGCTATTTATTGAGGCTTTCTGGTTGCGACAGCATGTGTCTGGGGAAGTCAGGGGGTCTGGGAAGGGCTAGGATCATGTACGAGGTGTTCCAGCTTCTCGATTTGTGGCCCTTTACCAACTCTTCTAGTTGCCAGCACTACAGTGTGCTGCTGTAGGGAGGTCGGAATTAAGAGGGCTCGTTTTTGATCGACCTTGGCAGGGTGCCTCGGGGATTGAGGTTGTCGGGTGCAGAAGGCTCACCAGTCTCCTGAGGGCAGTGCTTTGCAATGCCAGATCGATCAGGAACAAGACCGCAATTATAGCAGACTTGGTTTCCTCAATCGATCTGGCATGCACTGCCGAGACCTGGGTGGGTGATGATGCTGGCCGGTTCTAGAAGCCGTGTCTCTCCCCCGCCCGGTTACTCGGTGGTGCACTGCCCCAGATTGTAATGCAGCGGCAGGGGAGTGGCCATCTGCTTTAGATCTGAGCATGGCTTCACTGTGCACCAAGTGGGAAGACTGGGTTCCTTTGAATGTGCGGCTGTACGTGGGGGTTCAGGAGCTGGCTGCAGGATTCTCCTGATTTACCGCCCCCACCTGGGGCAGTGGGAGAATTCCTGCAGGAGGTAGCAGACTTTGTCGGTGAGACATTGGAGTCCCCCAGATGTTTAGTTCTGGGGGACTTCAGTGTCTGGGCCAACGAAGAATTCTGTAGGCTAGGTTACAGCCTCCTCCAGATGATGTAATCTCTGGGCCTGTCACAAGAAATTTCTTCCATGACCCACTAGGGCGGCTACATGTTGGACCTGGTATTCTCACTCAGGCTTGAGATTAGCAATCTCAAGACTGATTGGGTCGTCTGGTCCTGTCATTGCACAGTGGATTTCTCGTTCGCCCCCCCCCACCGAGAGTCCATCCCCTGCTGGGATTGTAAGCTACCACGCTTTGAGGGGTTTGACCCCGGAGGGATTTCTGGCGGTGGTAGATCTATCCAATGGGAGTAGTGCATGTGTAGCGGGTGTGGGCGAGGCTGTTGCCGCCTATAATAGGTTGATGTCGGCCGTGCTTGACTCTCTTGCACTGGTCCATGTACAACCCAAATCTTCTCACTTGAGGTCCCCATGGTTTGATGAGGAGCTCAAGGCGATGGCGATAGTGAGTTGGAGGTTAGAGCGCTGCTGACGGAGGTCCGGGCTAGAGGTGGACAGACTGACCCTGCGCTGTCATAGTGAGTATCGGGGGCAATCATCCATAAGAAGGCAGAGTTCCTGTCCAGGGAGATTGCTGCCGGGAAGAATCGACCAACTGTGCTGTTTTGGACTGTGGGCAGGCTGCTAAATCCAGCCTGTTTGCAGCGGAAAAAAAGCCTTTTTCGACACTTTATGCGAAGAGTTTGCTTGTTTCTTCTTGGACAGTGTCTCCACTATCTGACAGGCATCCCACCAGTGGGCCACATTGTGGCTGACAGTGACTTTCTTCGGCGTTCGGAGAGCACTCCACCTAGTTGGGGGGAGTTTAAACCAGTGGAGGTGGCTGAGGTCATTGAGGTCACCCTTGGGCTAAAGCACACATATTGTGAATTGGACCCGGCGCTGACATGTTATCTCATGAGATGTGTCGACTCCGTTGGCCTGGTGTTCACCTTGATTGTCCGGTGCTCTATATCAGAGGGGGTCTTTCCAGATGCCTTGAAGGACGTTCTGGTTAGGCCACTTCTGAAGAAGTCATCGTTGGACCCTGACGTCATGGTGAATTACCGTCCAATCTCCAATCTCCAACCTCCAATTTTTAGGGAAGGCTGTTGAGAAAGTTGTGGCGCAGCAGCTAGAGGAGCATCTCATGACCTTTGACCTCTATGAGCCCTTCCAGTCAGGGCTTTGGGTGAGGCATAGCACGGAAACCGCATTAGTTTGTGCACATAATGACCTCCTCAGGGGTTGAGATCGAGGGAAGGGGACAGTTCTCATTTTCATTGACCTCTCTTCAGCATTTGACATGGTAGACCATAGTGTGTTGCTCGAGCGCCTGAGGGAATTTTGTGGACTCGCCGGCATTGTCATCTGCTGGTTTGAGTACTATCTCACGAACAGGAGGCAATGGGTAGTAATGGGGAATTTCTCCTCCTCCCCTAGCCTCCTGTCGTGTGGAGTACCTCAGGGTTCGGTCTTGTCACCAATGTTGTTTGCCATGTACATGCTGCCCCTGGGAGAGCTCATTAGGAAATACAGTTTGGGTTGTCATTGCTATGCTGATGATACCCAATTGTATTTTTCCTTCGCCCCTGGGACATCCAGTGCGGTGGAAGTGCTAAACAGATGCCATGCTGAGATCAGTGACTGGATGGCCTCCAGCTGGTTGTGACTGAACTCCGATAAGACTGAGGTACTGGTGGTGGAGTCGAACAGAAGGCGTGATAGGAGGGCCTTTGCTACAGTTACTGGGTTATTCCTGGGATCTGTGCCATTGAAGGTCTCCTCTAGGGTGCGCTATCTTGGTGTGGCCTTAGACAGTGGATTGACATTTGAAGCACAGGTGTCCTCCGTTGTCTGGACCAGCTTTTACCATCTTAGGAACATTGCCAAGATCAAGCCCCTAGTTCAGCCTATGGGCCTCCCCACCTTGGTGCTGCCTTGGCAATGTTTAGGCTTGATTACTGTAATGCGCCCTACTTCAGGGTCTCGGGAATTACCCTCCTCAGGATGCAGCTAGTGCAGATCACAGCCGTCAAGTTGTTGACTGGGTAGTCCAGATTGCCACATCACCCCAGTGCAGCGTGAACTGCACTGGCTGCCGGTCAAGTGGAGGATCCTCTTTAAGGTGGGCTTGCTCACCTTTAAGGCCCTACATGGGCTGGGCCCTGGATACTTGTCTGACCTTCTGACATCCGCTGCCTTGGTCTGCTCCCTCCGTTCTTCCTCTGGGGGTCTCCTTGAGATTCCCAGGATGAGGCTAAAAAACACTGTCGACAGATCTTTTATTGTTGCCGGCTCTGTCCTGTGGAATTCGCTGCCACCATCTGTAAGGGAGACATCTTCAGTCGATGGGTTCAAGGCCCGCCTCAAGACCCACCTGTTTAGTCAAACCTTCCCAAGCACTGTCCTATTAGTATGTATTCCTGGGATAGCCTTTTAATGACCACTGTTATTTTAACTGTTTTTATACTCTCTGGTTTATTTATTAGTAGTTTACTTATGTATGTGTTGTAGTTTCTATGGTTAGTTGGTATTTAATTTTACAGCGCCCAGAACCTCTGGGATTGAGCGCCTCAAAAAATAAGCTTTGCCTTTGCCTTACTATGGTAAATAATTTCTTCTTCGTCTGTGGTTTGAAAAGCTACCCTCCATGGTGTGACAACTATCGCTCATGTTCCAGTGTTTGGCTTTAGAAGCCACCGACTCTTGCTTGTCACAAGATTAGTCGGTGCAGGTTTTGATAGTCACTTTTTTTTTTTTTTCCCTCAGCTTTTTTTTTTTTTTTTTTTATCCTCCTCAGGGTGGTTCATAGGCATTTTATCAGCCCTGTCTCTGTTCCCGACAGTCGTCCACTTACCTCGTCCAGGTATGGAAGCAGGTACCTTTGTGGATTCCCCCACATGGTGGTGGTGTGGGAGAAAGAGGGCTGTACTCCCTCTTGGCAGACAATCCAGTGCAGCCTTGGGACCGGATTGGCAGGGCGGACTGTCAGGGCACAGGCAGGACTTCATGAAGCCTAGTCTTCCATTGTTTTTCCACTTTTTCTCCATTGGGCCCATGGACAGGCAGTGAGCATGATGTGTGTGCTCTGCCTCCACAGAGATGTCCTTGGCATTTTGTGCATGGGATCCCTTTCCAATATGTACCTGTCCTCACTTGCACTGTCACTCAGATACCTCCAGGTGTCAGTCTGCAGTGAGGCATGGCAACCCCCCTCCCCAAGGGAGGAGAGCAGTCTTACGGACACTCAGTCCTCCCTCACCTGGCCAGCCCTCGGATGACCCGTGTTCGTTTCCAAACCCAGGTCACCAGAGTGGCAGCTCAGCACCTCAGCCCTCCATGCCACTTGGCCGGCCCTAGAAGGTACCTTTTTTTTTTAAACATAAAAAAAAATATTGGACAGTAAGAAGGGAAGGGGGGTTCAGTTTCTAGTATGCAGAGGAGGCATATGGTTTCACAGAATCGTGCAGTTCAGATGGATGATGAGCACTGCATTAAAGAAGCAAAAATATCTGTGAAACAATTGGCAGCAGCTTATCAGCACAGTGTTCATTTAAAAAATATTCTGTATTACGACAGAAGAGAGAGTAAGGATCGCAGGCAGTGGGTAAAAACATGTTTGAAGCAGTGCAATTCAAATGGGGTTGGGGGCTTGCTGATGCCAGGAATGCCCTGTCACCAACAGTGGACCGGCTGTGGGATGGGACATAGAAAGTAGTCTCTAGAAGAATGGAGGGAAGCAGGGGTGGGGAGAGGGAGAGAGATATATACAGTGTCAGAGAGTTGTAACACAGCAAGTCCCTACAGGATTTTCAGGACAAGGAGAGCAGTTTAAATTAAAAAGGAATCCCAGTTGTGGTTTCAGAGGGCTGGAGGGATTTTAATGACTTTTAGAGGTGGGAGTGAGAAGGCTTTGCTCTATTTATTTTTTTTTTTTGGGAGGGGCTGTACATGGTTACTCATTTGGTAGTACTAATAGGGATATAAGCTGGTGGTCAGTTGACCACTAACTTTCAAAATCTTGTAGCCAAACCATTATTTTAGGTGACCCTTGGCCACCTGATTTGTCCAACCCTGCTTACATTAAATGCAGAAGGTTTTAAGATTTCTCCCCAGATAGAAATAGTTTATTATGTGTGCATGGTTTTTAAAGGAAAGTTGTTAGCTATACCTTTGGGCTTCATAGCCTGCTGCTCTGGGGCACCGATAGTCCCCGCGAGTTAAAATTTTAATTTTTTAATTCACTCCTGTAAGAAAGGAAAGGGATTGTCATGCTGGACAAACTGCCAGCCAGTCAGTCCTTTTCCACTTCCCAGTCCACCTGCTCCGCCCTTGCGCTGCCCCATATTGTGACATTTAACCAGGGAGAGTGCAGGGACGTGCTCCATACAAATATGTGGGTCTCGTTTTCAGAATGATTTTACAGAACTTTAAGCAACCTTTTGAGAAGAATGAAAGTCATCGCTCAACTAATATTACGAAGCACAAAGCTGTTTTTAAAAATGTTACACCTTCTCTTTAAGATTTCTGATGAAAAGGTGCATTGTTTCTCCCTGAAACCAGCTGGAAAGAATCAATTGAAAGGAGTGGGGCATTAGGAGAGCAACACAGATCAATGTGTACTGTGTTCTTTGATTTCTTTTTTCACCCATTTTTTTTCTGAGTTCCTTATACCATTCTTTATCTCTCTCTGCACTCTGTCACCTTTCCTGTATTGTATGTGGAACCCAAAATTATTTAACTGACAATCTAGCAGAGCAGGACTCTACTTGAACATGACTGGAGGCACGGGGGTGGGGGGTCAAAACATGGAGGCACCAATGCACAAATGCTCTAGGGGCAACACTGAATGAGAGAACCTTGCCATTTAGACCCTGTCCACACTACACTGCTTGCGCCTGGTAGCGGATGCAATCCATTACAGCCAGCGAGTGGTGCAGTGCGTCCACACCTCAGCGGTGTCCGTTCACGGACCCGGCACGCCCGATCACTGTCAGGATCCGGCGGCCGTTACAGCGGTGCCCGATCTCTCAATGCAGCTCGCGCTGCGATTGGTGCCCTGCAGGAGACTGTTACCGGCAGTCCACACTACCGCCGGTGACGTTACCAGGGCGGGATTGGTTTCATAACCGTTGTTGAAACCACCTCATCTCTGGTTTCAACAACGGTTACGAAGACGCCTCCTGTAACGTTACAGGTGTAAATGCGACCTGTTACGGTAACGTTTTACACCCTCTAACGTTACAGAGGCGTAGTGTGGACAGGGCCTTAGTTTGGTCAGTGGGTTTCAGAATGGTCACAAATCACACTATGTACATATTCCAAAGAGAAATATAGTGGAACCTAGTTATAGAAAAATAGAAATTGTCAGCCGATAAGGGCTGCCAGGCCCATCCAGTCTGCCCGTAGACATTGTATGCAGCCACTGACCCTATGTGATCAATGGCTTTTCATCACTCCCTCTCCTCTCAGGGTTCCCTTGTGCCTGTCCCAGGCATGCTTAAACCCCTCCACTGTGCTTGCCCCCACCACCTCTTGTGGCAGACTATTCCAAGTATCGACTACCCTTTCTGTGTGGAAAAACTTCCTCACATTCCCTCGTAATCTACCCCCTTCAATTTCATATCGTGCCCCCTTGTTCTAGTACTTTTTCTACATTTGGAAAGGTCCTCTGCCTGCACCTTGTTTATGCCCTTTTGAGGTACTTGAAAGTTTCAATCATGTCCCCCCGCTCCCTCTTCTTTTCCAGTGAGTACATGTTGAGATCCCTTAGTCTCTCCTCATGTATTGTGGTGAAAACCCCCCACCATCTTTGTTACCCTTTTCTGGATAGACTCCACTTTGTTTATGTCCTTGCGCAGGTGAGGCCTTACCAATGTTTTATACAGTGGCATCACCACCTCTCGCCTCCTGCTAGTGATACCCCTGCCTATGCACCCCAACATGTCACTGGCTCTCCCTGCCACCTTTGCACACTGCTTTGATATGTAAGGTCATCAGAGATGATAACCCCTAGGTCCCTTTCCTCTTGGGTGACTGCCAGCACCTTCCACCCCCAAAAAAACCTGTAGCTCTCCCCAGGGTTCCCTCTACCCAGGTGCATTATCTTGCACTTCTTTGCATTGACCCTCAGCTGCCATACCTCCGACCATCTTTCAAGCTTCTCCAGGTCCCTCTTCATTTTCTGCATGTTATGACAGGACAGTCTCTGTAAGTGCTGTCTGCTATAATAGGGTGTCCATAAGTATAATTAGGTTTACTAATTACAGGTACCACACTGTAAGAAGAAGTAATAAAAATGCTTAAAAGGAGTACTGTGCACCATATTGCACTTCTTCTACTTTGTTTTTATTTTGTTTTGCCTTGTACTGTTTATTTCTTCTCGGCTAGGGGGGTTGTACCTGTGGTCCCCCCCTATCCAGCTGTCACTTTGGCCCCGCCCCAGCTGCAATCCAGAGCTCAGCCCCTATGCCCCACCCCTCCCAGCCACATCATGGTGGGGACTTACCCCACTCACTGCGGAAGGCCAGTCAAGCACCAGGGAAGCTGACTTGGGTGCATCTGCCGTGACTCCAGCGGACCACATTCACATGCGCGGGGAGGATTTTTCTTTTGTGCTCACCCCCCCCATGGCGCGGGCGTGCAATGATGCCAAGGATGTTCCATGCGCAAGCGCTCATGCCTGAATGTCTGGCGCCGGGCTCACAACCCCACATGGGACTGTGACTTGCACCAACCCCCAGCCACCGCCAGGAGCCAGCACGCCCATGGTCATCCTTCCCACCCTCCCCAGAGGAGGAGAGCAGTCCCTGGGATGCTCAATCCTCCTACCTCCCAGCTGACCCCCAGCACCCGAGGTCGCTCCCAACCCCGGGTTGCTGTCGTTGGGCAAGGTGTGGCATCCAGTGCCTCAACCCTTAGCGCCACTGGGCCGGCTACACTTTTCTTACTTTTGAAGATGGTCTTTGATGCTGGTCTGGTGTGTAGTTGTTGCATGTTTTTTTTTTCAGATAGGTTAAGTGCTAGTGTTAAAGTCGGGCTCAGTGTCCTCTCTTCTCCATTGCTTTGCACAGTGTCAGAAGAGCAGCAGATACATCAGTGGGCGTGACTAGAACAGTGTCTCTCTCCACTCACGTTTGTGACATCTGGTTCATCTCATTCTAAATGTCAAATAGTTTTTTTTTTTGGTTTTTTTTATTGTTACAATAATTTTTTCCACTTTCCTAAATAAATTGTATTTCTTTAATTACACCTTCTATACACTGTGTATCCAAAATGCTTTACAGGCCATGAAGAGCTATCAGCAGCCATTAGATGCACACACCAAGGCCGAGGAGAGCTAGATACCTGGAGTAGCCCAGCAAAGATGCAGCGTCTTGTTTTCAGTGGGTCCCCTCCTACCCTTTTTATGTTGCTTGCACGCATGTGCAAGAAACATAGTGCCATCATCTGAGTTTTCGGAGGTGTGGCACCCGTCTTCCAATTGTCAGTGTGTTTGCAGGCGCGGCCCCAGTTCTCCAGTCACTGCTGCAGCTGTCTATGACAGCAGTTGAAAATGCAGTGGCCGTACGGTTGAAAGGGTGAGCTCCGCCTCAGTGAGCAGAGCTCCCCCCACACACACACGCTAGCACATACCGCGTGCTGATGCGCTCTTCCCCACACACACACTGTATGGCCGATGGGGATGCCCATCCCCATCGGCCCATGCCCCCACAAAAGCTGTCCAGGTGCCATGCTGGGGCCTACCCCAGCGTGGCAAAACTGTTATAGCCAGTGGTGCCCAATCCCCTCCCGGCTCACGGCTGCATACCTCCCCAAAGCTTTCCAGGTGCCATGAGGGAGCCCACCCAGCCGGTGAGCCACGTATGGCCAACAAGGGGTGCCAATCCCCGTTGGCTCCAGCCCCCAAACAGCCTTTTCAGCTGCCAGCGGGATGCCCCGCAAGCGTGGCAAGCGTCCCGTCGTCTTAATTAAAAAAAAAACTAAAAAAGATCCCTCGTAGTCTCCCTCCCACACAACCCGCACCCACCCACTGCGCACCTGCCTCCCCTCATACCCCATACTTACTTCATGGAGTTCGCGCGACGATCTTCGTGGACCAGGAACACGCCTGCACTCTTCAAAGCCGACCGCGAACTGAGGAAATGCTGGTAAGCTGTATAACTGAATAAATAGAGTTTTTCAACTTTGTTGCATATCAGGAATTTTTGGGAATTTTGGGCCCAAATGTTCAACGTGGGGTTTTAGGACCCCTCCTCATGAATTCTTACACTGTCATGGCGTTAATTGGGCCCAAAGGGTGATTTCACGGTCACTGCGTGAAATCACCTTCCGGGACTAATTAATGAAACGACACTGCCAGTGTTCGTAAGGTGGGCTCTCAAAAAGTCTGTGTTGAAAATTTGGTGAAAAAATTCCTAAAAGTGACTGTTTTAAGAGCGTGCGTTGCGCAGTTCCCACGCACGCCGTAAGTTTGCGAATTTCAATATTTCACTTCAGATTTTCAACATTGCCATTTTACCATACCTCCTTATGAGCAGTACAGCTGTCATTTTTCACATGTTACTCAAAATGTGTTTCTGTGCATGTAGTGCACAATGGCGCAGTCAGTGTGCGCAATCAATGTTTGGGACAGATTAAGAAAATCACAGTGACACTGTTCATGAGCAGAGGTCTTAAAATGGCTATGTTGAAAATTTGGTGAAAAAATTCCCTTCAGCCGTTCTGCAATGTTACTAATGAAGACCCTGCAGCACCCCACTGGTCACCCCCTTTCCCTAGACTGCACCCCATTTACCACCACTGTCTGCCTCCTGTCTGTTAGCCAGTTTCTAACCCAGTTTACCACCCTTTTCCCCCATGCCCAGCCTACCCAGCTTGTTTATCAGCCTCCTATGTGGGATGGTGTCAAAGGCTTTGCTGAAATCAAGGTAAGCGTTGTCCACTGCCCCACCCTGATTCATTTCCTTTGTCACCCAGTCAAAGAAATCAATCAGATTTGTTGGACATGATGTCCCCACTGTGAATCCATGTTGTCTATGGTCCTGGGCTCCGATGGCTTCTAGATGCCCCACTATCCTTTCTTTAAGCAATGCCTCCATGATCTTCCTCACTACTGAGGTGAGGCTGAACGGCCTGTTGTTCCCTGCCTCCTCCCTGCTGCTGCATTTGTGTAGAGGGACCACATGTGCCCTCCTCCAATTCACTCATGTTGAATGACTCAGTGAACATGGCTGCCAGAGGTACTGCTATCTCCCTTCGCAGTTCTCTTAATATCCTTGGGCGTATGCCATCTGGTTCCACCGCTTTGTCTACCTTCAATTTAGTGAGCTCCTGCAGGACTCTTTTGCCTTTGAATGGACTGTTGTCCACCTCTTCACCCCCTTGGCAACTGCTGTACTGCTGTGGCCCTTGCCCCCCTCACTCTTCTGTGAATACTGAGCGGAAAGACACAGTGGATGACTTGGGAGGAAGGCATGGAACTATCGCTTCCAAATACCTAAACAGCACATACAAGCAAGCAACATTCGGCATTGACCAATGCTTGTTATAGCTGGGTGGATGGATCTAAGGATGGAGAGTTTTTATCTGACTTGCTGAAGGTCACACAGTGACTAAGACCCTGTGAAGCCGAGTGGCTGGTTGTTGCTCCCAAACCTCACTAGATAACTCTAATATTCAAGGAGACACATTCTTCAGATTCATTGTAAACTTCTACTGAATCACTCACATTAGGTAGTGTGATTTATGTTTTAGGTTCAATTTATTAAGTTAGAAAATGTACCCTAATGCTCCTTCCCTCACTTCTATCTTTGAATGCTCCACTCACTGATGTTTCTGCACAAGATAAGTGTACACAGGATAAGAGCCCCTATGGTTTGGAGCTCTAATTGACTGAATTCACTTAATGATTTATAAAGTCCACACCCGAAAGAATAGTTGAACTGAACTGTATCACAGCATCCAGACCAGTACTGTGACCAAGTTCTGCAGTTCAGGTTACACCCTGTGTCATTATGGGAATTCTCATGATGATCCACAGGAGTTAAGGACTGTCCTCAAGAACAGTTTTTCTTTCCGTTTCCAGAATGTTGAGTTTTTCTAATTAAATAGGCGCTCAAGAAAACGTTCTACAGCTATAATGGTATAGCGCAGGGAGGCAGTATAGCACAGTGGTTTAAGGCTCTGATCTGCAAATCTGGAGACCTGGGTTTGAATCCCACAGCTCCCACTTGCATACTGTGTGACCCTGAGCAAGTCACTTAACTTCCCAGTGCTCCCAGGTCGCACATTTAAACAAGCTTTCAGCTTAGTGTGCCACTCCTGGTTAAACAATTGAAAGAAAGAAGAAAAAAAAAAAAAAATAGTTTAGATGCTTTTAAGGCCCTGTCCTCAGTGTCCAGACTGTATCTTTGAAAGAAGGTTAGCAGAGTTAACTCAGTTGAAAGGTATTTAACTTGGGCTTCCCGATGGCCCAGCAACAGCACACTGCCTTGCTGGTGACACAGATTCTGGCATAGATGTGGGAGTCAGCTGGGCAGCTCAGGGGAGAGTGAGCAGCACCCCCAGTTGGGAAGGGTTGACATTGGGGTCCACTGCCTCAAAAAACACCCCCGTGGAGGACAATGGAGAGTGCTCTGCCACAGAGGCCTGCTCTGTGTGGGTGAGGGGGGGGGAGACAGGAAAGGAAAAACCCCACTGTTGTTGGGGGTGATAATTGCTAATACTCTCAAGGACCCACGTCGTCGACAGTCATTGGGAGGACCCATGAGCTTAGCAGAGGACTGGGCTGGGAGAGACTGTTAAAAGAGAACAATGCTGAACCCTGTAGGTCATTTTCCCAGTAGAAGCTGTTTTGAAAGTACTGGTTACAATTCTGTTATTCTTCCCTCTATACAGCCCATTTAGTAATCTCACCGTGTATTTTTCTGCTTTACACTCTGGTTTGAAGTACCATTTAAAAACTGTATAATTCACTTTATGTCGCCTTCAGCCACAGAGTTCTGTCGTAGAGCGTGGATGTATTGTGCCAACAATAGAAGAGTAGAACAGGGACATAAACTACATCATACAGTTCTGAAATGGTTCTTACGCGCAGCATTTACTCTGAAACACTCACTGGGTTAACTAAAAATCCTGGATAGCTGGATCATTAACAGAATTTGAGCCAGCATTTAAAAAAAACAGCTTCTACTGGGGAAAAATGACACATACATTCGACGCAGTTCTCCTTCAAGCCATTTCTTTGGTGCAGTCCTGGGAGGGTGGCAGCAAAACTTTGTGCAGAAGACTTTAGAGTGAGCACAACTGTGACAGGGCCTAAAGTGCTTTTACTTTGCATCGTTGAAGGACAGTAGCCTGCCTTTTGTCTCTGG
Organism: Neoceratodus forsteri; assembly: GCA_016271365.2. Classification (NCBI taxonomy): domain Eukaryota; kingdom Metazoa; phylum Chordata; order Ceratodontiformes; family Ceratodontidae; genus Neoceratodus; species Neoceratodus forsteri. Next base: position 91,594,863 of record JADMNL010000026.1, on the reverse strand, counting down.
GGTACATAGCAGTGGACTTGCACTGTAACAATATCCGAAATAAGGAAATGTGAACTGTAAAATGTTTTTGAATCATTTTTGACTTGGAAGATTCCTAGTTTGATGTACTTTTTTTTTTTTTTTTTTAACACCAGTCATGCGGTGTGTTTCTTCCAATCAGGAGACGGCATTTTTACTGATTTTTCTCACCCATTTTACCCATCCATGAAATGAGCCAATGTAAGATACCAGAAATAGCTTTTTGATTTGCACATGACTTCTGACCTCACAAGTAGCAAAGCTACTATTGAGGTCACAAGAGGTCAAGTACGTCAGGCCCGGTGGTGCTGAGGGTTGAGGCGCTGGATGCCACACCAGCGACCTGGGTTCGGGAACAGACCCTAACTGATGCATTAAATGGAGTTTTTTCCTCTAATATATATATATATACGATATATACACACACACATACATATGTACACACGTATTTATTTATATATGTGTGTGTGTGTATGTATGTATATATATATATATATATATATACACACACACCCAGATGTGGATATAAATTTATAAAATAACTAGTGATATGTTTGAGCCAAGTATAAATTTATGAAATAAATAGTGTTATCTTTGAGCCAAGCTTCAAGTTTCACCACTTAGCTACATCACAAATGACCCACTGATAAATGGCCAACAGCGACATATACCACATTACCTCATAACAGTGCTACCTTGATAGTCATCCATTATTTCACACATTCTTCAGAGACATTCCATTCATAGAAATAACCACAAAAGCAGTGAATGAAAAATAAAATGACTTTACAGCTTTAGTTATGAAACTTTCAGGTACTGTTGTATACATCAAATATGAGATGAGCTAATGTAGTGTATCAGAAATGTCTTCTTTCATCCCCAGCCCCCGGACCAGGTCTGGTGCGCGAATTTATACGCCTCATACACACAGGGCCGGTCATTATCGCACTGCCCCAGTGAAGGCGCCTCTCCTGTCCAGGGGTGCAGGGCACGTCCATCAGCCACCGAGATCGCCCTGCTATTTTCCACCATTTTTACTTGTCCCTTGGGAGCCGGACGTGCAATGGTGTCAAAAGCACATCTGTGCTGATGCCTGCTGCGCTCCCCCCATCTAGGCACGCAATTGTAGTGCAGCTGGCCTCCGCCAGTTGCCACTGCAGTGCAATACGTTGCACCCACCCGCCCCAGAGGAAGGAGAGCAGTTGTTGGGGTCGCCGCCCTAAACTCTCACCCCATCACATGTGGAAGAAGCAGAGGTATAGGAGAGTGGGGTGAGAGTTAGACTGACGTCAACGCCGCAGCACTTCATGCCGGTTGGGGGTGGGCTGGGGTCATGGCAGTCAACCCCAATAATCGAATTTCTTCACTTTTTGTCGCTAGAACACCCTAGCTGATGCATTAAACAGAGTTTTTTGCCTCCAATTTCCCTTCTTTTTGAGAATGATGACGGCAAATAGTGAAAGTAATGCAGCGGTGGGAGTGCGGGGCCCTTCGGGCCCCCTTCTTCAGCCACATGATGTGACATAGTAATAGGAACAGCAACACAAACAGAAGTGCCAACAGTGGCACACATGGTAACGGAAACGTAAATGGTAAAGGAAACGTTAATAGAAATGCAAGCGCAAAGTAACGCCAAAGCGAACAGTGACGCAAACAGACATTGAAGCACGTATGAAAACACAACTGGTAACGCGAACAGTGATGGCAGTGGTATTTTAAAATGGAAATGTTAGGTGTCCCAGCAAAAGAACGCAAAAGGAAACAGAAAGGAAAACGCGACACGAAAAGTATATTAAATGCAAACTGTAACGCGATAGCCACGGGTACCGGAATAGTAAAATGCAAATGGTAAAGTTAAAATGAAGAAGAATAATGTCAGCGAAACAGAAATGGAAACAAGAACGGAGGCGATATCGGAAACGTGACCCGAATGCGCATGGTCACGGAACTGCAATTGTTAACGCAAATGCGTATGAAAACGCAAACCATAACGCACGTGGATGGTACTGCAATTGCAAATGAAACTGGTAATGGTAACAGCAACAATAACGCCAAACGACACAGAAACGCAAGCGAAAATGCAAACCGTAACGCACACGGTGGCGTGGACGGTAATGGTGCCACAAACGGTAACGGAAACACAACTGGAAATGCTAACTGGCACAGTAACGAAAGGGCACACCCTTCTTTTCCCCAAAACATGCATTGGAAAACACAGTGAAAACAAAGAATGTATATATAACAATGGGCCTCGGAGCAGAAAATGAGGACTTGGAATATTAATTTGCTTATATCTCAGGAACCGTACGACATAGAAAATAAATGTAAATTTCATATGAATTATGACTTTCCTGGCTAGTTTTGTACTTAGTCCCCACTAGGGGGATAAGCATTTTTGCAACAAAAAGTCCATATCTTGCACCGTTTCCGAGATACGGGGCCTGAAAGTTGCGATGGGCGCCGTAATGTTATCCAATGGGAAAAAGTGTTAACTCCGGAGTGCCGTCACTGTGCCGCCCTGTAATATTTTTTCACCAAACCACCAAAAGGCACATCAGTGGGATGTTGGCTTTCTTCCCTCCAAATTTCAGCCCAAAAGACCAAACTGTTGTTTTGCAGCAGGGCGGCAAAGGATTCTTGTAATGTGGCGGACGCCGTAATGTTATCCTGTGGGGAAAGGTAGCTTTGGAGTGCTGTAACTTTGCCGCCTCTGTAATATTTTTTTCACCAACACACTGAAAGGTGCATCTGTGAGATGTTGGCTATGCCTCTTCAAATTTCAGCCCAAAAGACCAAACCGTTCTTTTGCAGCAGGTTGGCAAAAATTGCTGCCATTTTGCCATAGTTTGAAAAGTAGTGTCGCACTTCGTAAAGCTGAAAATTTGCAACACTTTCATGAGTGCGACACTACTTTGTGAAAGTACTTTTTCCAGAAACTTGAAAAACATGTTTCTAGGGTGTTTAACCTCAAAATAAAGACATGCCTAGCATCCTCAGGGTCCGACTAGGTAAACACAAAAAGAATTGTGTTGCTAGAGGGTCCCAAATTTAAATGCCAAACATTTTTCTGATCACCAACTGAAAACAAAATGGTGGATTTGTGAAAGTAAAAGGCCATTTTGCGAAAGTAAAAACTGCATTTGCGAAAGTGTTGAACTTTTTGTTAACTTATCCCATTGACTTATAATGGGAAATTGTTTTTTGAATAACTTTTGAACTGTTTAATATTTTTCACAAAATCTTCAAAAGGCACATCAGGGACCCCGGCCAAACGTTCCCTGAAGTTTTTGGACCAGTCGCGCAAACCGTGCGACCTGTAGGGACGAGCAAAGAATTCAAAAAAGCATAAACGCGCGCAGATCATGCTTAATAACTCCGCAGCCGTATATCTGAACAGTACGAAAGTTGGCACATCCCAAGATGTATGGTTCTTGATCGTGTATTCCAAATTTCAGGCAAATCCGTTGAATGGTTGCAAAATTATTAAGGTGCAAAATTTTAGGTTTAATATGTAAATGGCTCCTCAACCCTAATTATGGTAGCACTACCGGCTACCATAATATATATATATATGTATATCCCACCTTGTATGTTGTGTATGTCCCCATCTATTCTTATGGGATAATAATAACGGGGACCTGTGGAATAAATAATTTATTTTCACTTGTGCTGTTTGACCTTGGATAACCTCATGAATGGCGTAAGCCACTTGTGAGGTTATCCAAGGTCAAAAGCACGAAATAACTTATTTATTCTGCAAGGTCCCTGTTGTGGATTTCATTTATGCAATAGGCAGGGACCTTGTGAGATGGTTATAACTTTTATCAGATTTTTAAACTGTTTGTAAAAATAAATAATTACATGGGACTTCTTGGTGAAGCAATTTGTGTCTGTTTTTCTGTGAGCTGTTGCCATGAATGTACTGGCATGATGCCTGCACGGACATTGCTGCATCAGCGCTCATTGGCTGAGGTAGTCTATCCAAAAATGAATTAATATGGCGCCGTAGGTTAGAATCAACTCGGTGAGGTACCTTCAGTCAGTAGTCCAGTGGTACCGCATTGGAGAGCTGTGGTTTCTTTTTTTTTTTTTTCCTTTTAATTTGTAACTGTTTATAACATTTCTTCGTGTGCTGCAATTGGGGTGGAGAAGAGGCTTCTGTCTGCTGACCTAGAGAGAGAGAGAGAAGCAAGCAGACTTTCAAGAGGCATGCCAGAGACAGTAGAGCAGTGCAGCATGCTTGAGACAGGAATGCCGTTTGTTTTTGGGGGCAGCTGTTTTAAGGAAGACAGATGAGGTATTTCTTTTCTTACAGGAATAGAACCAGGCAGGTAAAGGAAATGTGTCGGTGACCAAGTGGGAGGAAAAGGAGGGGGTGACGGTGAACGATATGGAACAGTGGTGTAGTTTTGAAAGAGCAAACGGAAAAACAACAACTTTGGGTGCAGCTTGGTATGTAGGGGAGAGCTGTCTCCAATGGTAGACACAAAGGGAGAGTTGGCTCAGGAAAGTTGCTGCCTGAGTGGCTTGAAACTTGCTTTTTTTTGTTTTGTTTTGTTATTTAGCAGTTACTCCTTGAGAGGTTCAGGAGATGAAGAGCAAGTTGCCAGAGGGAGCGGGTGCCGTTTTCAGACTGTTATGAGACACAATCTGCAGAACTAAAAAAGAATGAGGAATACAGCAGCATACATTGATATAAAAAAAAAAAAATGGTTATTTGCTGCATGATGCATCCTGGGGTCTGTCAAGTGGGTCCAGTGTGGCTTTCATTGTAGAACATAGCTGTGGGCAATGGAAAGTTAGGAAGTAGTGCCAGCCATGTGGGGGAGGGGATGTGACGTAGAAACTGTGTACGTAAATGGACTGTGACATACTGTGTGCATAAATGAGTGATGATGTAGTAACTATGTACTAACCAAAATTTATATACTCCGTTACTCGGATAAATGGATTTATTACACTCCATTTATGTCCATATCTGTTGCATAAATATGTGTGTATGTATGTATATATGTGTGTGTGTGTGTGTGTATATAAACCTCGATCCATCCCATAGGCAGAGCTTGGTGATATGCTAGCTGTACTGAGAGCAAGGCTTGAGTGGCTATGTGCCAGATAAACTGTTGTGCAGATATTAACCCTTTACCTTTTCACTCTTTTTTCAGCATACAAGACTGTATCGGGTGTCAATGGTCCGCTGGTCATCTTGGATCATGTCAAGGTATGGTATTTACATGTAACTGCACGTATACAGTAATGGGTAGTTTGAGTTCAGCCTGAAATTTTGCATAAAAAATGGATACAGTCAAGAAAACATTGAAAAATATTATGCAAAATAGGTAACGTGGCCTAGTATTTACAGCAGCACACAGTGAACCTAGACGTGGGATTAGTAATGTGTAAAGTCAGGAGACTTCACTTTGCAAAATAATACCCAAAGTTTCCCGACTTTACAAAGTGTTAAGTGGCACTTTGAGTAGTTTGAGTAACAGAAACTTCATTCTGCAAAAACTACATGTAGTGTCACTACACCTGTGAATTTAATAGTGAAGTGCCACTTTGCATAGTTTGTGTAGTTTTCATGTGGAGAAGTAATACTTCGATACATGAAAAACTGTGTGAAGCGGCTGTATTTCAAAATAGAAAAAAAGTTTCTAAACATTAGTAACCGCCTGTCCACTCCGTCATACCCTTTCCTGTCAGGTAACCCTCCTTGCCACCATCTGCACCGGGGAATCCTCCTCCCTCCTCTGGTGAAGTTTGCTACCAACTGCAAAATGTAATATGTAAATAATCTCACCACCCCTCCCCGCTTGGCAGAAAACACTTCCCCACCTGACCAGCATGCAATGTTGAATGAAATCCTGACCACCCAACTCCCATCTCCTGTGCACCACCGAAAAAAATCAGTTTTTGAAGTCCTCTGAAAGAAGAAAGCCATCCACGGTGCAGAGCATAAGTGCTGTTCAGTGTAAGTATTCATAATGACATGAATAAATAATGACGCATTTGCCTATAGTGAAACCTGTTGGGCTGTGCTTACTGTAGGTAAATACATTACCATTCAGTCATGTCGTTATGAATACTGAACGAAGCTGACGCTTTGCACTGGGAGCGCTGTTCTTCTATAGGTCTTTAAAAATATATATTTTTTTGTGTGCTTTTAGGGAGGGGGGGGTCACAGGGGGATGTTGGATGGTCAGGATTTCATTCAGCATCGTGGCCTGGTTAGATGGGGAGTGGTTTTTGATGCGCGGTTACGGGAAGGGATCAGTTACATATTGCAGTTCACAGTGAGTAGCAAACTTCGCTGGGGGGAAGAGTGTTTTTTCCTCACATAGAAGGTTGTGGGTTACCTGACAGGAAAGGGGGGGGGCATATGTAGGATGATGGCACAGTGGGTTTGGGGATTATAAATATTGTGGAAAAGTTTTTTTCTAGGGGTGTGGATATATTTCACTGTCCACCCATGGGCAATTCTATTGAAAGTGCTGATTTGTCAGAATGTCTTTAAGCTAACCTCCTCCCACTACCAGGGCAGTATATCCTCTGACTCCACCCCATGACGTCAAATCTTCATTTTCGCTGGAATAATTTGGTCTTTCCCTTTGCAGCTCTGTGTACTATAGGACCTAAAGTGCACCATTTGGCAAACGTCTCAATTTTCTTTGAGAGTTTCTTCAGAATTACTTTATTCCTCAGTTCTGCTCCTGCCTTGGTGATGTAAGATAAAACACGAAGAAGCGAAGACCGCTCCCAGCTTCAAATTTTGTGTCATGTGCTAACAGAAGGTGTTGCAGATGGACCCACAAGTGTCGTGCCTCTGCTGCCTGGGGACAGCACACGATGTCTTGGGTTGCAGTCTGTGGCAGAAAATGTCCTTCTTCCCTGGAGGATCGCATGACCTGGCTTCTCTTCGGCCGGCTGATCAGGACCCAAAACTACTGCTTAAAGGTGCAAGATTACCTCATCTCTGGCAGGGTCAGTGGCTCAACTCACGGCCAAGGAAGGGAGGCTGCCAAGGCTGGCATCTCATTCTTCTTGGCGCTGCTTTGGCTGGGGCTGGCATAAGATGTCCTACACTGAATTCCGGGAGATGTCGGGCCCTCTAGGCCTTTGGGGAGAGCCATACCCACCACGGTAAGAAACACAGCTGCCAACTGTCAGATCGGGAAAGCTCATGCTCCTTCCGCTCCCTTGACTCCCCTGACCACTTGACGCATGTCGAGTACTTGACTTTGGTCTAGCCAAAAATTGTCGAGAGCCAGGCCACAAACTCCACGGTGCCCCTGTTGGGCTTGTCTACCTTGACACTGGCCGACCAGGTGGTCGAGATTTTTCTCAACCTTGTCGACCAGTTGTCGGAGGAGGTCAACGATGAGTCTATCTCCAGGACTCCAGTGTTCCTGGTCCTCACCCAGGAGGACGTGGACCAGTTGGTGTCTCCAACCGGATCCTCTCGGGAGCAGCCTCCACCCGAGGTTCTTCCACAGAAGCTGGTGCACATTATTTACATGGCACGCCCAGTGGCATCTCCTGGGTGTTGGCCCTCAGGTAGAGATCCAGGTCAAGGTGCTGCTCATGCTCTCGGTGTTGCTCAACTGGGAAGCATTGCTGTCAGCGTTCCTTGTTCTCATCCTCAGATGAGGAGGACTCCGCTGGGTATGCAGTGACACTATGAGGAACTCCTCTAGCAGCAGTGGGCCATAGAGGTGCAGTGTAGGGCTCTATTTCTGATCCTTGTGGTCAGCTGCTTTTTGGCCAGTCAAGCCCATGGCTATCCACCGATGGCAGTTGTCTCTGACACCTGTCTCTACACCCTTGCTGGTGGAACCATCGCCACTGCAGCCTTTGAGGGGAGCCCTGACCAAGGACTCCTGTGGTGCGACAGTCTTGCCAGGCTGGCTGTTAGTGGAAATCACCCAGTCAGATGACTGTCGGATGGTTCACAGTGGCAGACAGTTGAAGGACGATTTAGAAGTTTCCTTGGATGACTTAGATTTCTCATCCATGTAGTCGTCGAGGATGCATAACTTCGACCATGGGCCACTCAAGGAGTTCACTACCAACCATGTGCTGGTGGCATTTGGGACTTATTTTGGAGTCCATGTTAGTCCGGTTGGAACCAATGCAGAAAAGGAGTATGTACCATTTCTAGGGGCGTGGATATAGTTCACTGTCTACACATTGGCTTTTCCTCAGCTGACTGATCGGGACCTGAAACTACGACCAGAAGGCCACAAAAAGGCCTCTGCTGCAGCGAGGTCAGCAACTATACTTGCTGCTATTGAAGAGGCGGCAGCCAGTGCTGCAGTTGGCACCTAATCGGCCTTGGCGCTGCACCCGGCTAGGATCAGTTGGGCCCTCCAGGCCTTTGGGAGAGCCGTGCTCACCATGGTAAGAAACACAAGAAACAAAGCCACTGATGGTCGTGGGACTGAGAGAGATTACAGTCCTCCTGCTTCCTTGACTCCCCGACCACGTGACACATGTTGAGGGCTTAACTTTGGTTGAGTGAAAAATGGTCAACGGCCAGGTTCCAAGCTCCATGGTGCCCCCCCCCCCTCCCCCTTGGGCTTGTCGACCTCAACACCAGGCGGTCAAGATTTTTCTTGACCCCGTCGACCAGTTGTCAGAGGAGGTTGACGAGGAGTCTATTTCCAAGACTCTGGTCACTAGAGGCTATTCTACTGAAGTCAGTATACATTCTTTACATAGCACTCCCATTTGCTGCTCCTTGGCATTGGTGCTTTGGTTGATTAACTTGGTCGAGATCAAGGTCGAGGCGCCACTCACACTGTCATTCTCACTCAACTGGGAGGCTTTGCCATTGACATTCCTTGCCATTGACATTCCTCACCCTCAGATGAGGAGAGGCTCAGCCAGCACATGCGGCAACGCTGTAACTGTAACAGGAAATGTGGGGGTGGAATGCATACTACTGGACTCTGCATACAGAAAGAATTACAGCTGATATACAGCCTTGATCCCAAAAGGTCAGGATTTCCACTTGCGGCGCCGGTGACCTGGGTTCGGGAACAGACCTGGGTCGTTGGAGGGCCGGTTGGGGGGAGAAGGATTGAGCACCCCATGGGTGGCTCTCCTTCTCCGGGGGAGGGTGGGGCAGTGTCTGGCGCAATGAGGACCGCTGGCGGAGGCTGGAAGTCACTCATGCTACCGGCGCTGGGTATCAGGGAGGCAGGGTGGACGCTGGCGTCATTGCACGTCCCCGCCTCCGAGAAAACCAGGAAAAAGATGACAGGCGGGTCCGCTGTCTATGTGAAGCCCTCCCTGGGGCTTCAATTAGCTGGCATCTCCGCATCCCCGACCAGATACTAGTTCCACAGCACGGATGACTGGGACCGATGCCACGGCCCCTCTCTCCGGGGGGTAAGCTGGGGATGGCAGCAGTAGATGGCAGTGGAAGTCCCAGGGGCCATGACATGGGCTGATAAAGTGACAGCGGAACCACCGTATAAAGAAGAAAATAAATAAAAAAAAAAATAAAAAGTCAGGATACAGGAACCTAAGAATAAAACTTTAGAAACATGAATTACTTGTATACATGTGGGGAAAAGTGCAGTGAGGGTTTTGCATTTTTTTGTCTGATTTAATGGGTTTGAAGGTTGTGAGATTGTAATGTTTTGTCCAAGTTCAAAGACTCTGTAATTTACTCATCAGAAAATGACTGACTTGCTTTCTGACAGCAAGTTTAACAAACGAGTTTCCATAGCAAAAGTAAACTACACACTTTGGCAGTTTAATAGCGTAAACAATAGTTTAGTAGTAATCAGCTACCACTAGATTTAAGCTTGAATGTAATTTTACACTTGAATGCAATTTATCAGCTTCATTAGAAGGCATTTAGCATTACAGTCCCAAAATGAGCATAAAACATGATGATCCTAGAGCCTCTTCTGACCTTGCTTTACTGTCTTACTATAGAACATGGAATAAGACTTATTTGTGCTCTTCTGATGTGCCAAAAATCCAAATTATGTCTCCCTTTGTTTCATCACTTGACTAGGTTCTGTAAGAAGTTTCAGGATATTGTCTTTTTGTTTTAGTACCCCAGATTTGCAGAAATTGTCCACCTCACACTTCCAGATGGTACAAAGAGAAGTGGACAAGTACTGGAAGTCAGTGGCTCAAAGGCTGTGGTCCAGGTAAGAAGGCAGTATTGTTTTAATGGATTCATTATCCCGTGGTCATTTTTGGAAAGTGGTCATTGCCATAAAGTAGTACATTTATTTATCTTATTGCATCATCTGAGAGATCATGTTGCACGTTACACATGGGAATGCATGAAATGTGGAAATCTCAAAGGTCATCTCCGTAGAGCCATACTCATTGGGCTATATATAGACGGTGCCAGGACCATGCAGGAGGCTTATCAGCTGGAGGTGCCAACATTGCTGCATGCCCTTATGTATGAAGTTTGAAGTTTTGGCATCTCCTGTTTTTTGTTTTTTTTTGGGGGGATGGCCTCCTTCGCCCCAATTATTTTTTTTTTCTTCTATCTGCCATTGAGTGAACGCAGACTAGTGGAAAACAAACTGTACAGTGAACAGGACAAAGCAGTTGCTGGACCAGCTAGGAATCCTGGTAAACGAACCAAAGTCCATTTTTATCTTGTGCAAGCAATTTTAGTGCATCACAACCATACAGGACAGGACTCTGGCCAAAGCTTTCTTGCATTTAATCAGGCAGCTGTCCTGATAGTCCAGACAAGACTGGTTGCCAGAAGTGCTGTGGTCACAGCCAGAACCATGCTACGGTTTTACAGCCTCATGGCAGCACCCATAAACATGTTCCCCTTGGCAGCACTACATGTGCAGATTCCTCACTTGATCTGCATTCTTCATTATCTTATAGGGAAACTACACCCTCATATCATTAACATTTTATTTGTTTCCATGTCAACAGACAACCCATTTCCTGTAGCTTTTAGGGCTATATGTGTTACCTGTAGTTTGTTTTCACTGCTCATGGTACCTCCCTGTGACTGCCCTGGGTGTCTCCATTTCATGGTTGTTGAAATCTCATTGTCCATGAGAACTGCATTAGCATATGAGAACATGATGTCAGATCAATCATTTATATCCTGCATCTCTATGCAGAAAGAACAAATACCCTGCAAAAACTTTCTGGAAACACATAAACTGAATGGAGTTCAAAGGGAAAAACCCTACATTACAACTTAGATAGTTTGCAGAGCTTTCTAAAGGAAAAAGTGGTATTTCATACCTTCTTGCAGCTTGTTTCTGTGAAGACTTATTAAGCAGACAGGCATGCTGGGGAGTTTAAAGAGCTAGTGTACTGCTTGAGATTAATAGTAATTTTTAGATGCAGTCAGATGTCACTTCTTATCTCAAGTATTTTTCCTTTTCTCTTTGTTAATTAGAAGTTTTTCCACCTGGCAGCACTAAGGTGATGTGTGGAGCAGCATTCTGTCTGAGGGAAAAAAAGTCAGTTTTGTTCCTCCCACTACATCGTCAGAAATGAGACCAAACATCTTGAGGCACCAAAACTCTTGCAGCCTGAGCAGTGACTCTCACAAACTACCAATCAAATGCAGGAATTGTGACATCACTAGTAACCAGGAGAGCCAGTCCCTGCTGCTTCATGTGAAAGTGAAACCTGGCAGTGAGAAATGGTTTTCATTGGTTACTAGTGATGTCATAGTCAGTGTGGTCTCAGTGTTGATGTAGTGGGAGGAACAGAACTGACATCCCCCCCCCCAAAGACAGAGTGCTGCTCCACACATCATCCCAGTATTGCCAGGTAAAAAATCTTCTAATTAGCAAACAGAAAAGAAAAAATACTTGAGATATAAGAAGTGACAGCTGACTGCATCTGAAAGTTACAATTAATTGCAGGCAGTTTCTTGGCAGTACACTAGCTCTTTAAAGGTTGATTACACATCATGTTCTCATATGCTAATGAAGCTCTTCAGGACAATGAGATTTCAACAACTACCAAATGGAGCCTCCCAGGACAGTTACAGGGCCTAGTATGAAGTGTGAAAAAAGACTAAGGCAGTTGCATGCATCTCTAACAGCTACATGGAAAGAGTTGTCTGATATAGAACTAAAAATTTAGAAGATATGAGGGTGTAGTTTTCTTTAAACAAACCAGTCTCTTGAATACTATATCCAGGTCTGTGCACCTCTTCGGAAAGACTACAGTGGTGGTAGTTGAAGCAGCATTTGCTGTTATGGTCTCCCATTCTCAGATGCCCTCCTCAGGAAACTAACTTCAGATGCATCCAGCTAAGATGGGGTGCCTGCCTTGGGTCCCTTGGCATTCAGTGGGTTTGGCCCTTACAGAATAGGGCCCCATATAAATGTCTGAGAAACAAGGGCTGTCCTTTACAGTTTAAAGGCTCTGGTCTCTCATGTTCAGGGAAGGACCTTGCTGATGCAGACAGTGTGTCTTGTACTACTTAAACAAGGGTGGGGATGGGAGGAGGGTACCTTCTATCCCTTGTTGGGAATCATGGGATGGGGATGGGAGTGGGGAGGAGTACCCAGTATACAGGAGTATCTCTTTCTCGGAGGGCTAGGGAGCCCAGGGTGGAGGAATGGCAAGTGGCAAGGGGAAGGAGTGAGAATGTGAGAGTAGCATCAGGGGTGGGAAATTCTAAAGGGATGCCTTTATTGAATAGATTTGCACCACTGTCTGGAAGGAGGGAGGGGGCAGTAGGAGGTGAGATTGAGCCAGGGTTGAGAGCAGGAGTACAGGGGAGGAGGGAGGGAACTAATCAGGGTGGGCAGGGAAGAATTTGCAGGCAAAATGGAGTGGAGGATGGGGGGGGGAGGAACAGAAAAGGGAAGGGGAAAACTGAAAGCAGGTACAGATAGTCTGAAGGGAAGGGGCAGATTGGGAGATGGAAAAACATTTATGGGGATAAATTGTGGATGTGTAGATAAGTTTGCCAGCGTGCAGAGGGAGCAGTTGGGTGGGGAAGCAGCTAGTACCAAAGGTAAGAAAGGAAGTATGGGGAGCATGGTTGTAGGGGATGAAGGTGGCAATCATAAGGGACTCCATAATTAGGGGTATTCACTGGGGAAGGAACGGGGACTCGAATGCAAGCAGGAGGGTGGTTTCTATGCCAGGGGGACAGCGGGGAAGGTGGGCCCAAGAATAAGGGAAATAGTAAGGGAGGTTGGAGGAAACCTAATTTAGTTATACATTTGGGAACCAATGACCTAGCTGGGGAGGAGGTTGAGATAGTGCAACGTAGGTTCAGGGAGTTAGGGAAGATCTACAGGGAGGAAGGAAGTTCACTGGCCTGCTCAGAGGAGATACCAGTACCAAGGGCCAGCACAGCTATGAAAAGAAGAATAGAGGATTTTAATGTCTGGCTGGAGAAATGGTGCAGGAGGAGAGGTTCATCTGTACTGGGACTGGGAGGAGACTTGGTCAAACAAAGCACTCTTTTCACCAGACAGGCTACACCTCAGTGGGGGTACTGGGGCAAACTGGGGGAATACATAACCACTACACTTAAACTACTGAGGGGAGGGCAGTGGGCGGCAGGCCCACAGACTCTGAGAGGAGGTGTCAGTGAACCTCCCCCACAGTGATGAAAGAAGTCTGGAGGAAGGGGGTGGAAGGGCCAAATACACAGTTAGCAAAGGATGGAGGGGTGAGGAACACATAATAAGGGTATGTGAAGGGGTGCACACAGAGGGGATAAATGTGAATAGAAGAAAAGAGGGAAGAGAAGGAAGGTCAGAATCTTTAAGTAGAGGGTGGTGTCTCTGAATGTGCAGAGTCTTCGAAACAAGATGGATGATCTGCAGGCACTATTAGCAGACAGGAAGGTGGACATAGCTGTGGTAATGGAGACTTGGGTAATATCACACCATGACTGGGACCTTGCGATCCCTGGATATAAATTATACAGGTGGGACAGGGTAGTCGGGAAGGGGGGGAGGGGTGGCAGTTTATATCAGGGAGGGAATAACTTGCACAAGGGAGGAGTTGGAGGAAGGGGAGGTGGAGGCATTATGGGTTCAGTTAAAGGTACAAAGGAGGGAGCAAGGTGAGGTTGGGGGTGATTTACAGACCACCCAGTCAGGATGAGGAGAGGGACAGGGAACTGATCTCACAAATATTGGAAGCTGCGGAGAAAGGAGAGGTGATGATTGTGGGGGACTTCAACCTGCCCAAGGTGGACTGTAGTATACCATCCACAACATGTGCTAAGAGTCAGGTGATTCTGGAAGGACTGCAGAGTGGGTTCCTAACTCAGGGTGTCACTGAACCAACAAGAGCTGAGGCAATTCTTGATCTGGTGCTCACAAATGGGGAGCATGTGCAGGAAATAATGGTCAGGGAGCCACTGGGTGGAAGTGACCGTTGCACAGTGTGATTCCAGTTGGATATGGGCAGGGAAAGCATCTCGACTAAGACCAAAATCTTGGATTTCAGGAGGACGGACTTCAGAAAAATAGGTGGGGTGCTAAGAAGCCATCTGGCGGGCATCAGAGCAGATATAGGGGTGGACCAAAGGTGGTCCCTCATCAAGGAAGGAATACTGGTTTCCACAGATGAGTGCGTTAGGCTCAGAAGGAAGAACACAAGGGCCAAAGTGCCCAGCTGGTTCAGTTTTGGGGTTACCAAGGCAGTAAGGGAAAAGAGGTTGGCCTATAGAAAATTCAGGAAGACCAAAAGAGAGGTGGATCGGGAAAATTGCCTAAGGTTGGCTAGTGAGGCAAGTAAGGAAGTCCACCGAGTAAAGGCACAGAAGGAGCTGCAGATAGCCGAAGGAATTAAGAAGGGGAGAATGCTTTTTTTCACTATATAAGTGAGAAAAGGGACAAGAAGGAAGGGATTGTTAGGCTTAAGAAAGGGGTAGAGTGGGTGGAGGATAATGGGGAAGCAGAGATAGTAAATGAATACTTCTATTCTGTATTCACCAGGGAGAAGGATGGACCAGTGCCTTCAGGAGGGAAAAGAGGAGCGGGGAGGAGGGGAACACAGATGTAGTGACAGAAAAGGATAGAATGAGTGAGGGTCTGCTGGCATTGAAGGTGGACAAATCACCAGACCCGGACAGAGTACATCCAAGGGTACTAAAGGAACTGGCTGAGGAGCTGACAGGGCCCCTGACAGACCTGTTTAATAGTTCACTAGAGTCAGGTGTGGTACTGCAGGACTGGAGAACAGCACATGTAGTGCCCCTTCACAAAAGCGGTCCCAAAGATGATCCAGGGAATTAGACCAGTCTGTCTGACCTCCATTGTGGGCAAGCTCATGGAGACCATACTAAAGGAAAGGTTGGTGGAATATCTAGAGGAGAATGGTCTCCAGGATGAGTCAGGATGGGTTCCTGTGGAGGAAGATCATTGTCAAACAAATCTGATTGACTTCTTTGACTGTCAGTAAGACAGTAGACGGGGGGCCAAGCGGCAGACATCCTCTATCTTGATTTCAGCAAGGCCTCTGACTCTGTGCCCCACAAAAGGTTGATCAGGAAGTTGGAGGATCTTGCAATTGGGGAAATGATGGCCAGATGGGTGGAAAACTGGCCGAGGGACGGAACCCATAGGGTGGTTGTTGGGGAAAGAGTTATCTGGCACCAGAGAGGTAACCAGTGGGGTCCCACAGGGCTCTGTGCTGGGGCGGTGTTGTTCAGTGTCTTCATTAATGACATTGGGGATGGCATTAAAGGCAAAATGTGCCTATTTGCGGATGACACCAACCTCTGTGGGAGAGCGGACACAGCTGAAAGGACACAGGACCTACAGGAAGATCTGGAAAAGCTGGGGAGGTGGTCCAGGATCTGGCAGTTTGGCTTCAGTGCCAAGAAATACAAAGTTATGCAGGGGAGGAGAAGGACCTGGGAGTGATGATCACTAGTAACCTGAAGCACTTCATGCAGTGCAAGAAAGCAGCAGCAAAGGCAAACAAGATGCTGGGATGCATAGCTAGGGGAATCAGTAGTAGGAGAGAGGAGGTTATACTGCCCTTGTACAGGTCACTGGTAAGGCCGCATGTAGAGTATGGAGTTCAGTACTAGTGCCCACACCTCAAAAAGGACATCAACCTGCTGGAGAAGGTCCAGAGGAGGGCTACAAAGATGATAGCTGGTCAGCAGGGCGAGGCATACAAGGAGAGGTTGAGGGCACTGAACATGTAATCCCTGGAAGACAGGAGAGAGAGAGAGAGAGAGGGGACATGATTGGGACCTTCAAGTACTTGAAAGGGATAAATAAAATTGATAAGGAGAGTATTTAAGCTGAGTGGCAACCATAACACGAGGAGGCACAGTCTTAAGCTTGAGGGTGGGAGGTTTAGGAGGGAGGGAGGGAGGTCAGGAAGCACTTATTCACAGAGAGGGTGGTAGACACTTGGAATGTGCTGCCAGAAGAGGTCATCTCATTGAAGGCAGTGCGCAGCTTTAAGAGAGGCTGGGATAGGCATAGAGGGAAAGTAAGGATCACGGATAGGGAGGATGGGAGGAGTGGGGAGGTACATTAGCTCAAGCTATGGGCCCTACAATATGAGCAGACTTGATAGACCAAATGGCATTCTTCTGTTGGCTTCTTCGTATGTTCGTATGATATTGGTGTGGGAGTAGGCAGTGGAGCATGTTGTGCATCTCTCTACTACTTATCTGGAAGGCCTCTAAACATGCTGGCTGATGCTTTTATCTGCACTGTGGCACAGCTTCATGAGTGAGAGCTTGATGTGGCAGACATGCTGCTCAGTCATTGAGGTTGCCTGGAAGTTATTCAAAATGAAAAGTAAATCTGACACAAACTGTTAACATTGTAACCAACCTTAATGCAGACGTGATTCATTCTTAGTGAGAACGTAATCTAATACAAAAATGGTGGGACAAATCATTTGAGAGTCTAAACCAAAGATTTGAAGAATGCCAAATATTTTATTTTAGTAGGCCAAATAAATTAGGAGTATGGGATCGAGCCTTATTTCAAGCCAGCAATACGACTGTAAAAAGATTGGTTTTAAAACACTGGAAATGTTCCATCATAACAGTGCTCTTGGAAGCAGTTATTTCGTAGCTTTTTATGTAACATTGATTTCTTACACTATGATGACAGGTTCTGGAGACTGTATAACAAAGATGCAACAACTTGGACAAAAGCTGGCTTTTTAATGACATGAAATTTGTAGCCGTTCTTGGCTAATTCTGTGTTATTCTCTCACCATGTAAAGACATAGATCTTTTCGTGGGTATCTCAGTCATCAGGTAACACCGTAGGAACTTCACTGCTGGGGAACCAGGATCCACACAGAAGATTTTTAGCAGAATATGTGGGGCTGCCCATGCCGACGTAGTCTGTCGACGTCCTCAACCTTATAGAGGCATGAGCAGCCCAACACCTTTCTCAGTTCTTTCCCGCCATCGACATAGTCTACATGGGTCTCCGTGGAAGCTCTGATGCAGTTTCGTGCCTTTTTTACCTACGATTTTGTTTTACCTAGTTTCAGAATCTCTTTTCTTTAGAGATTCCTCTTCTGAGAGTTTTTCTTTATCTTTTCCCTGTCACTGTCAGGATGGGCGGAATTTTTGCCTCTCTGGAGATATTCTTATCCCTTTTGGTGTTTGCTGTATTGGGCCTGACCTCAGCATCTGGGATTGTGAGCCCTTGTAGAAGTTTTCTCTTCTTGCCCTCCAGCGCAGAAAAAAGCTCTCCGGCTTCTTTGCAGTGCAGTTGCTGGGCAGGCACCCTTCAGTGGTTCTTCCCTTCCAATCACCGGCAGGTTCTTCGCGCTCGCAGAATGCAGAGCCTGGGACCAGCCCTCGGGGATCTGTCTGCTGGCTGACCGTGACTGCTCCCCCCAGTGTTCCCAGCCTCCAAGGGCTTCTTCTTCATCGGGGGTTCCTCGTTGATGGCTTTTGCCTCGTCAAGGATCGCTGTCCAGGTCTTTGCCCTTACCAGATCCATACCGACAGCACTGTCACCCACTTTGCCGAGCGTCAGGTTGCAGTCTCTCGGGTCTGCTTCCCCCGGTATTCCCCACCTCTGTGGCTCCTTCTTCTTTAGAGGGTTCCTCATCAGAGGCTTCAGCCTTTTCAAGGGTTGCTGTTCAGGTCTTTGCTCTTGCCAGACCATACCGACAGTGTTGTCACCCACTTCACCGGGTGACAGGTCGTGGACTTCTGGGTCGGTGACCCCTGCCCTGTCGATGACTAGCTCCTCGGTGGATGCCTTTGTGTTACGGCCTGATACCTTTCCATGCCATAGCTTTGGCCCTTCAGGCCCTGCAGCCCGCCAATGGGGCCGCTGTGCTCTGTGCCATTGACCCCCCCCCCCGGCCATCAATGCCCTCATTCATTGTCAGCTCTTTGGATTCCTCCTCCATCAATGATTGGCTTGTCTGCTGTAGCCCTTCCATTGTGGCCTGTCATTTCTCCAGGCCCAGGGCCTTGGGCCTTTCTGGCTTTTCTAGGCCTGTCCTCAGGGTCGTTGTGCTTTAGCCACTGACCCTGCTGCAATCGACAATGCTTTCAGCCATCGCTGACCTTAAGGGTACCTGTTCTGTTAATGCCTGGCTCATCAGCAGCCCTCCCATTGCAGCCTAATGTCTCTCTAGGCCCTGGACTTTGAGTTCTTTGTGCTCTCAGGACCCGTCAGTGGGTCATCGTGCCCTGTGCCTTTGATGCCTCTACCGCCGGTGACCTTCTGGTCCCTAACTTGACAACGCGCTCATCACTGACAGCTCTCTCGTTGCGGCCTGATACTTTCGCCAGGCCCCGGCCTTTTCGAATTGTCAAATACCATCGACGGGGGTTGTCTGCTGCACCCTTCCACTGGCGCCATTCTAACATCGTTGACTTTGTGGGTACTTCTGGCCGGTAGCTGGGAGCATCGCATCTTGGTTTGCTTGTGCCTTTGACAGGCTATTCCTTGCGTTCCGCCGTCGATGCCTTGCACTTGATGTTATGAGCACAATACCACTGCAGTGGACTACCCTCTGGTCCTCTTGGTACCAGCGGCACACGGTGAGATGGCAACCCCCTTTTTTACCAGGTCCACTACATCCTCGCTGAGAAAGGACTCTGTTGAGTATACTCCCGGGTCTCCTTCTGAGGACTTTGCCTTCTTTTCTAGGCCACCCAGTCAGTTTCCATGACTGTGGCCATTTAAGCGGCTCATGTATGGTCTACGGTGCCCGGGCACCTTAGTTTCCACCCACTCCGATGAGGCATCCTGCAGGTGAGACCTTGGGGTGAGAGGGTTTCTGCTTCTTCTGCCTTTGGGCTGGGGAAAAAGCTATTATATCTCCCACTGGGTAGTGTATCAAGCAACTGTTTTGTTTGAAGGGCGAGGCAGCTGACCAACCCTTTCCTGTTGGCCCTCAAGATGAAGGGGGTTCTATAATGCTTGCCAAAAGCAGAGCATTGTAATGCACACCCCTCCTGGCACTTTGCTATGTCTCTGATGCAAGTGCCAAGGCAGCTGCCTCAGGCCTTTGCCTGCGGAGGTACCCCTGGTCAAGGTCTGTGGTTTCCGGGCTGAAGTCCAATAGCGTGTGTTGTTCACCCATTTTAACAGCTCTGACTTATTGAACCAGCTGTTGACATCATTAACCCTCTGCAGGCATCGGGCTGGGCTCTTGAGGCTGCTTTTGGGCTCTGTCACGCTCATCCTCGGCGCAGACAGTGCCCTTCCTTTCATCAGGTTACCCAACATCCGGAGCATCCTGCAGGCCCCAGGGCTCTCATAGATTCTCCTTACAGCCCTTGTAGCTGGTCCCGCCTCTGCCTAGCTCCTGGCGAGACTATTCCTATTCTGGTCCTTGGCCAGGAGGTGGCGGCTGCAGGTCAGCTTTCCCTTATTCTGTAACTTCTGGAGACCCATCTCTTCAAATGTTAGTTTATAGAAAGGGGTCATACTTTGGAGCTTGTTAAGACCCCCCCTCAGAGGCCCCCCTCAGAACTCTCCACTTGCCCATATTGGGGTTCTGCGTCCCTCACTGGGTCTCAAAAATCTCAATAGGCACATCTGGTACAACCAGCTCTGCATGGTCACCATGCTGGGATCGCTGCTGTCTCTCAAGTCAGAGTCTTTGCATAATGCATAGCAGCAGTAGCTGTGGCTTTCAGCAGGGAGGGACTGTGCATCCTCCCATGCGAGGGACTGTACGTTCTCCCCTTTCAGTCTGTGGGTCCTGAACTCAGATGATATGGAGAGGCTGGGGCTGGTTTCCTCCCCAGCCCACTAGGTACTACTTGGGTCAGGTGGATGGACCCTCTTTTTCTTTTCAGAGAAGCTCCCTTTTGGATGTTCTCTCCTCAGCAGATCCTCCCAGCGGACGCCCCAGGTTCAGGCTGGGGGGAGGCATCTGGGTTTCACCCAGACTCCTGGTTCTTATACTTGCTGGAACCCTTTCTTCGTATCAGCATCCTGGAAATGCAGACTGTTCCATGTGCCATGCAGGCCCTTTGGACCCATCTTCTCCAGGGGTTGCATGAGAGTATGGTACGGGACCGTAGCTCTCGGTCTCATCCCACTGACTGACCGCATCCTGAGTGGTAGCTCCATTCATCCTCTGCTGCCCTCCTTTCGACAGATTGGGCATTCCAGAACTGGACCTCTTTGTTTTGTCCCTACACAACGCAACCTGCCCACTCTACTTGCTAGAGCTGGGGCCTGGAGGTCTTTAGCGAGAAGCGTTGTCCCTCTTCTGGAATGGGAGGTTCCTTTATGCCTCTCCTCCATTTCAGTGGGTGCTGATTTAAGCTCTACATGAAGGGGACCAGCTTGGTCCTGATAATCTGTCATGGCCATGGCAGATGTGGGTTTCTGCCACTACAGCAGCGGGTGTGGGATTCTCTGATCTCTCTGCTTCCTCCAGGGACCTGTTGACGCAAGATCCAGGGATCCCGGTCTGTATCAATTTCAAGTCCTGTGTCTGCATGCTTAGCTCTTGAAGTCTTGGCCTCACCCGGCTGGGTGTGTCACTCTGGGCAGCAGGCCTTATCATTGCTGTGTGAAGCCCTTTGCTAGGACCAGGCTTTAAATACAGTGGTAAAGGTTTGCCCTCTGGGTGGCCAAGCATCAAATAAACCCCTTTTCCTGCCCAGTGAACCGGGTTCTGGTCTACCTAGTGACCCTTCCAGGTTCTGGTCTTCAGTACTCCACCATCACGATGTACATCTTAGCTATCAGCCTTTCATGAGCTAGTGGGAGACCACACTTTTTCGGCTCAGTTAGAGGTGTCCCATATGCTTCTCAGGGACATTCTGCATTTGAAGCCCCAGTCAGTTTCCCCTTCTGGCATGGGATCCGAGTCTTGCTTTGGGGCCAAAATTGATCTTGTTCTGTCCATGACAGCCGTGACTTGTGAATTATGCTTTCTTTCTTGGAAAGCACTCTTTTTAGAGGCTATTACCTCTACTCTGAGATTCCCCAAGCTTTGACTGTTTGGTGTAAAGAGCCCTCTTTGGTTCCCCACGAAGGTCTTTGTGCACTAGCCCTAAGTCTCTTCCTGTGATGGTGTTTGACCTAATCTGACCCAACCCATCTGCCAGACAGTCTATTCCTGAGCATGCCAATTCTGGGCAAGCACTGCTCAATACACTAGGCATGCACAGATTTCTGAAGTATTTTCTGCTTTTGACTCAAAAGCACAGAAAGTCAAAGCAGCTTTTCGTTCTTTTCGTTACAGGTAGAATGGGCAATCAGGTTTCAGCAATGTTTGTCCAAATGCTGACACCTTGTATTGTATTTTGCTTCAACAAACATGGCAATGAGTTGCCAGGGTTGGTGTCGGCTCATTCCGTTAGGGGCATGGCTGTCTTTGTGGCCGGTTTTATGAGGGCATCAGCCACTAACATTTGCACTATTGTCATCTGGAGTGCAGTCCATTCTTTCCCAAGCAATACAGTGTGGACATTCATTCGAAGGCCCATACCGTTTTGGTAGGGCCATGTCACAGGGTCTATGATCCTGAGTTTCAGTTGCCCCAACAACTGTTTCCTTGCACTTGTAACTGCTTGGGACTTGTTCCTACAGTGTGACCTGATGACTGAGATAACCCCAAAGAAGACAGAACAGTTACGAAAGAACTTACCGTAACAGTAGATCTTCGAGGGGATCTCAGTCATCAGGTCTGCTTTCCTTCCCTCCATCCCCCTTCTTATGGGATTCTACTTTCACAATTAGTTATATGGTATATTCAGCCTTTCACTTTGGCCTGGGCACCTCTCTCTCTCTCCTTCTCCTCGGTTTCCCATGGCACATGTGTGCTCCCTTAGTCTCTGGGGGAAAGAACTGAGGAGGGAGCGGGGCTGCTAATGCCTGTATATGGTCGACAGATGACGTCGGCATGGGAAGCCCCAGTTGTACTGCTGAAAATCTTCCATGTGGATCCTGCTTCACCAGCGGTGAAGTTCCTACCATCCTACGGTGTGACCTGATAACTGAGATCCCCTTGAGGATCTGCTATTACAGTAAGTTCTTAATGTAACTGTTCTTTTTCATTGTCAGTACAGATTTTCTTTTCTCTCTATGAACAAATCAGCGCTAAGGGAATTTCAGTTCATTTGATACTTATTATATATTTTTTTTGTCCTCAACGATTTAAGAGATATTTATTAATGTAACTATGATTTCTGAGTATGAAATTACAATTGCTAACAATGATTAACTGACCAAGTAAAAGTTACTAGGCAGGAAAAAAAGTGTGTGCGTGTGTGTGTTGTCCAGAGTTTAACTTTTTTGCATCCCCACACAATGCAGAACTGCCACATGCCTGCTCGCTTGCTCCAGTGTCTGGAGATTTTTGGCGAGATGCTTTCTCTGCTGGAAGGGAAAGTCCCTCTGCCTTTTCCCACCAGTCCTGCTCATTCAGTGGGTTCTGTTCAAGTGCAGAAACAAACAGCAACCATGATTTCACCTGCCCTTCTAGTCCACACAGATCTGTGTCCTGATATTGTGGGACATGGCAGTGGAACTGCTGATCATCTTTGAGGATATCTTTTTCATCAAGCCACACCTTTGGAACTATATCCGAGTCAGTACCATCATGCGTCAGTGTCTTCATAAAGCATGGGCGGCCACTTCTCCTCAGTTCTTTTCCCGACATTGATCAGACTCCTCATACCTGCCATCAGAATCTGTGCTTATAGCCATTATTTTTCCTAATACATTTCTTTACAGATATCACTTTCATATTGATTTTTGGCCACCAGTATGTCATCGGAAAAAAAAAACGTCTAAGCTTTTTTTGGTATTGTCACTGCTTAGAGAAAATCTACAAAGGCTATGCCCATGAGGTGTGTCTGTGTGCTGCCTAGGCCGCTTCTCACAACATGAGTCTGTAAGATCTGCCGGGGTTCAACTCCGCTAGCAGGTGATGCAGGAAGGGGGCACTGGAGAATTTCCTTCTTCAGAAAACATTAGCAGCAGTGGAACAGCAGCTATAGGGAAAATCTGCATTGCTGGCCCTGTCGCCTGAATCACGGTAGTCGAAGTCTAAGGAAAATTCCTCGGGGGAACCATGAACACAAACACCGGGACAAGGAGAGGTCTTCCTCAGCGAGGTCCAGGTCAGCGCTGTGGCCTGCAGGTACGTCACAGTCTCAGTCGTCGTTGTCAACCGTCGACCAGACACCCAGGTCGGTGCTTAGCGTTGGCTCTACCAGACCTATTATGGCTGATACGTTCCCGTCGTCTATGGAGAATCAACCTCTGCCATTGGGTAGTGCAATCACAACACCAAATGGCATCGACACACAGGCAGTACTCCTTTCATTTGCGGACATAAGATGTTTACTGCTAGGTCTTCCCATTACAGTGGGCATATCAACGGGGACCACTGTTACACTGCAGTGGCCCCACCGATGCCGCAGCTTGATGCACTGCGGAACAGACCTCGTCAACCGGCGTTGTCATGGTCACTGATTCCCATCAATGAGAATTGTGACAACAAATATGAATACAGTCCTGACCTCATAATGGAGGAGTATAAGGAGGAAAAGAAGAATGTGCTTGGGATAGCCAGTGCAGACATGACATCAGCTCCACAGTATCTTCCTGCAGTGAGGATTCTGTAGTTATTACACCAAGGTCACCTCTAGAGGACCCCTCATTTTTTGCCATGATGCAGCAAGTGCAAGCTTCATCTCATGCATCTTTTCATACAAAATGTCTTCATCAGTGACATTGGAGATGGCATTAAGAGCAAAATATGCCTATTTGCAGATTACACAAAGTTCTGTGGGAGAATGGACACAGCTGAAGGGATACAAGACCTACCGGAAGATGTTGAAAAGCTGGGGAGGTAGTCTAGGCTTGGACAGCTTGGCTTCAATGCCAAGAAATGCAAAGTTATGCATATCGGAGCCAAGAATCCCAGGACAGAGTACTACCTGGGTGGAGTCAGAGTATCTGCATCAGAGGAGGAGGAGGAGAAGGACCTGAGAGTGATGATCACTAGTGACCTGAAGCACTCCACACAGTGTAAGAAAGCAGCAGCAAAGGCAAACAAGATGCTGGGATGCATATGTAGGAGGATCAGTAGTAGATGAGGTTATACTGCCCTTGTACAGGTCCCTGGTAAGGCCTCATCTAGAGTATGGGGTTTAGTACCTCAAAAAGGACATTAACCTGCTGGAGAGGGTCCAGAGGAAGGCTACAAAGATGATAGCTGGTCAGCAGGGTAAGGCATATGAGGAGAGGGTGAGGGTACTGAACAAGTACTCCCTGGAAGACAGGAGAGAGAGAGAGAGAGAGGAACATGATTGGGACCTTCAAGTACCTGAAAGGCACAAATAAGGTTGATAAGGAGAGTCTCTTTAAGCTGAGTGGTAACCATAACACAAGGGGGCACAGTGTTAAGCTGGAGGGTGGGAGGTTTAGGAGGGAAGTCAGGAAGCACTTCTTCTCAAAAAGGGAGGTGGACACTTGGAATGCGCTGCTGGAAGAGATCATATCATTGAAGACAGTGGGCAGCTTTAGGAGAGGCTGGGATAGGCATGGGGGAAGATAAGAATCATGGGTAGGGAGGATAGGAGGAGTGGGGAGGGAGGGCAGGGACATTAGCTCAAGCTGTGGACCCTGCAATACGAGCAGACTTGGTAGACCAAATGGCCTTTGCTGGCTTCTTCGTATGTTCATATATATGTATAGGCTTTGCCTTGGAGGAGCAGGATTCTACTAAAAAGAACCTGTTGGAGTTTCTGGAGATGCCAGAATCTCCCTCTGCTGTTCCCAGTATTGTAGGATGCCACTTATGTAGCATGGTATAGGGCAAACAACATACCAGATGTTCCCAGAAAGGCTGACAAAATGTATTCTGCCCCTTATGAGAAAGCCTTATTATGCTTCCCAGCCTGAGACTGATTCAGTGATGATCACAGCTGCCATGATAGATCCTGGGCACCTAAGCTCCCTCCCTCCTGATAAGGTATCCAGTAAGTTGGATGTATTGTGCAAATGTACCTGTGCCTCTGCCTGTGTGGGCCTGCTTATTGCCAACTACGTGGCCCATATGATAAAATATCAAAACGCCCTTTGGAGGAAGGCCAAGGCTGCTGCACAGACTTCGCCTGAGGGGTCTGCCAATGAAAGTTAATAAAAACTCTCAATGCTGGTGCTGATGTGGGTAAACACTGGTCCACACAGCATATGATGTCTCTGATGCTGCTGCAAGGGTGTTGGCCTCTGGCATCTCTCGGGCATTACTCTTGGCTCAGGTTAGCAGAATTTTCCACTGATGTGCAGCAAACAGTTCTCAGTGCCCAATTTAGGGAACACCCCTAAATGGGGCACTGAGGCCAACCCCGGTCCAACCCCCCTCCCCTCCCATTCATCTCCCTCGGGGCCTAAAGTTGGCTCACTTAACATCAGGAGTCTTTTCCCCAAAATCTCATTGCTCCAACCAATTGCCATATCTCTCAACCCCGACAACCTGATCATAACCGAGTCATGGTTAAAAACGGACATCTACAATGCCTGTATCTCCATCACAGGCTACTCAATCATCTGCAGTGACCGTCCTGGTAAGAAAAAAGGCGGTGGTATTGCCATGTACATCTCTTCCTCCTTCCAGTTCTCCCCTGTACCTATATCACCTCTCCCGCAGTCTGTTGAATCATTAATGGTACAAATCTTCCTCCCCCACCCCATTCCAATTTTTATTGCTAGCGCATACCCATGTCCGCCATCACTGACCTCCTAGCAGCCCTTCAGTCACACGCCCCTGGTGGTGAGCTCCATATCCTAGGTGACTTCAACATGAAGTGGCTCGCCTCCTCCCACTCAAAAAATTAGAAACAACATAGCCACCCTCAACCTGTCGCAACTGATCAGTGAACCTTCCCTTGTAAACACCAGAACTCTAAATCACTCTCTAGTCGATTGGGCACTCACCTCTCACCCACACAGGATAATCGCTGCAGGTTTTCTTCCCGACTCTATAAGTGATCATCGTCTAATTTACGCAGTCTGGAAAATCCATAGGCCCAAAGTCCCTCCCTCTAAAACTCTGTTGGCTCGCTCGTACAAGTCTCTGGATCTCGCTCCCCTCTGAAACAATTTGGCCTCCACCTACTGGTCATTCATCCTGCGTGCCACCTCTGTTGACACCGTTCTAGACTTTTTCCAAGTCCAAGTTCCTCTCAGTTTGGGACACCTATACCCCACTCAGATGGATCTGTGTGCGGGGCTTCCACCTGCCTTGGATCACCACTGACCTCCTGGCCTGCCTGCAGGCTAGGGATCAGGCATGGAAGATTCACAAAGTTCAGAGTCTGATTACCAGTATTACCACACTCTTCAAAATGCCTGTACAAGAGCAATTTGTCTGGCCAAGGCAAACTACTTTAAATCCACCTTCCTCACTAACTTGAATCACCCCTCCAAATTCTGGAAGGTGGCACAATCCCTCTTCCACTCCCCATCCCAGCCCCTTACCCCCACCGTTAAAGCTGGCAGTATCACATTAATCACCCACTTGCAGTGGCAACGGAATTTATTTTCTCTACTGCTTGTATTGCTTCACCCTGTCTCCCCCACCCAAGCTTCCAGGTCCATCAGTTCTGCTTGAAGGATTTCAGAGCTACATGCTCTAATGTGAGCCCTATTTGATTTTTTCACAAAGACAGGGTGTCTTTGCATACTGATCCTAAGTTTCTCCTGAAGGTGGTGTCCGAGTTCACTTTAAATGAAACCATCCACCTTCCAGTGTATTACCCAGAGCATTCTAGTCCAGGGGAAGCATTGCTCCATACTTTAGATGTGCATAGAGTACTCTGATACTATATGCACCATACAAAGAACTGCAGAAAGTCCTCATGGTTTTTTGTTTCGTTCACCCCCTGGGAAAGAGAGTGCCCCAGTGAGTAAACAGTGTTTGTCAAAGTGGCTTGCATACTGTATTACGTTCTGTTACAGGAGGTATGGTTAGGAACTCCCTGGTGTGCTTCATGGATATTCCACGAGAGACATGGCCACTTCAGTAGCTTGTTTTCAGAATGTTTCAGCTGCGGAAATTTGTGCAGCTGCCACTTGGAGACTTCACACACTTTCACTTAAAAGGGGCACCACTTTGACTAGTAGTTACTGCAAGAAAAGCAGGATAGTTCATAATGACATGTTTATTTATCAAAACATTTAAAAAGAAGGATTTTTTGTACTGTTTGTCCTAGTTTTAAATGTTTTGATAAATAAAAGCATGTAATTTTTATGGCAATACTAGCCTGCTTTTTTCTTGCACTAATAACCAGTTAAGAGTGATGCCTGTTTTTTTGACTGTAGTTCCATTTTATTGTTATTTTGGACACATTGAAGTAAAAAACACCGTTGAGCACCTCTGTATGTATAAAGCACGCTTTCACTGAGCATTAGAGTCTAGATATAATTTCTTGTAGACGAGCAAGGTTTGGCCTAACTGCTTTACAAGGCCTACTCTTGTGAACATTTCAGTTCCATCTGCCTAGACTGTTAGCTTTTGGCAGTACTTGGGACTCATTCCAGAGGTGTGCGGTCTGATGAGTGATATCCTTGAAGAAGACTGAACAGTTACGTACTTACTGTGACAGTAGGTCTTCAAGAGAATCTTTTTCATCAGGCCATGCTGTACCACCCTCCTTCCTTCTTTAGGGGTTGCGACAAAATATATTTGTACTGCTGCTTTCATTGCTGTCTTTTGCAGCACTTTGTTTCGACTGGTATGTGGAGTGGTGGGGGTCTATCCTGGTTCCCTAGAGGGAAGTACTGCACATGATCTCTGGCGTGGAACTGAAGAGAGGTGGGGATGCCTATGCTTTATGTAGACACTGGTGCATGAGGTCATCGTGGGCAGCTCCTGTCTGACTGCTTGCAAAAGTTCCCGTGTTGTCCCAGCACTGACAAAGGGTATAGTTCCAAATGTGTGGCCTGATGAGATTCTCTAAAAGATCTATTGTTGCGGTATGTACTTAACTGTTCTTTCCAGCTACCTCTCGATTCTGGGCTGCTGTTTCACCTTCAGAGCTGTCTGCATCCAACCCTTCAATCCCTGCAGCTGCACACATGACTCCTGAGGAAGTGAAGCTGTCATGGGTTGGTATGTCGCATGAGGTTTTGGACCTCCTGCTATCAGTGTGCAAACTCTCCACCAGACACCTTTTCACTTAACTGGAAGTGCCTTAGTATCTTGTGTCAACCTGTGTCTCTGGATCCTCTTTACCAGAAATTATCCAGGGGGTGTTGGAGTACTTGCTCCACCTGTCTCAATCAGGGCTGCAGTACTCCTCTGTTAAACTGCATTTATCAACCATCTCAGCTTATCATGCATTCATGGACAGGAAAACTGGGTCTCATCTGGAGGCAGGCTTCCGATTGACATTTTTCGAATTAATCCCTTGGTCAGCAAACCACTTCCATGATGGGATCTTAACCTGATTCTTGAAATCCTGACCAGAATTCTCTCTGAACTTGGTGCTTTCTGTGACCTTGGGTTCCTGTCTTAGAAAACCTTGTTCGTGGTGGCTATTGATTCAGCATGTTGGGCTTCTGAGCTTCAGGTGCTGATAATTTATCCTCTTACCTGACCTTTTACAAGGACAGGGTGGCATTTAGAAGTCATCCTTCACGCTGCAAACACTGGGCCAGCCATTGTTTTTCCAGTCCAGGTGGATATCCTCTTGCATTGGACTGTGCAGCTGTAAAGCTGGCAAACTAAGAGCTTCCTGGTAAGGATCTGAGACATGCCACTATAGGCAAGGTTGTCTCCGTAGCTTGTTTCAAATCTGTCTCAGCAGTCAACATTTGTAATACTGCTACCCGGAGTAGGAGCCATACACTTATGAAACATTACAGTCTGAATCTGATCCTTCTGAGTAGAGCTGGCATTGGCCTGGCTGTGCTGCAGGGACTCTGCTGTGTTAAGTGCACCATCCTATTCTAGTCTTTACCCCATGTTTGGGGTGCAGTACCGCTTCGTATTTGTCCAGTAAGTGTGGTACTTTGGTGGCGATAGCCTCAAAGAAGATAGGTTTCCTACTAACCAGTAATAGTAGGCCTTCGAGAAACACTTCCCCACTGAGCCTTGTAATTTCCCACCCTCTGTTCCCTGGGTAGGAGAGCACTGCTGCGTACTTACAGGTCACTGCATGGTCTACCTTCACAGTTGCCTGTTAGTTATCTGTGTTCCTTGCTTCTCCCATATGATTGGTCATGGTTGGATTCATGATTTTGTCTGATCTCCATTTATCGCTAGCGGAAATTGAAGTGGATGGGACCGCCCCCATTGCATAGGCAAGACCATGGCATTCAGTGCCTTATGATGAGGCATGCGGCAGCATAGGTTGCTCCAGCTGAAAAGTTTCCTATGAGGTCCTGATGTCGTCAGCTTTCTCTTTAAGGAGTGTGACTCAATGGAGGAGATCTTCTTGAAGATCTACTGTTACTGGTAAATAATGAATCCATATTAAAAGGTCAGCCTGTGCAGGTATGTCATAGAAGAGTATTTGTAGGGTATATATTTTCCAGTCACACATATCTGCCTTATGGGGAAAGAACTGGAGTTAACTTCTGATTAATAACCTACTTATTAAGGAAATTTTATAGTTTAACACAGCTTTAAAATAGGGAATGTTTCCTGACATGGGGATTCTGAACATTTTCTGGGATCCTTTGAAAATCTTCAGAGGCGTGTGTGTGTGTGTAGGCACTCTTCCAAAACCACCTTATTAACACCCGATGCTGTAATTGCCACTAGTCAAAGCCATACTCAATACTTATGACAAAGCTTACTACTAAGCTGCTAAGGACAACATAACTCTGGTATTGTTTGCATCAATCCTACCTGTACCAGCTTGTTTGTATCTATGTCTTAAGTTACTGTTATACTGTGTTGTACTGTTATACTGTGTATTTTCGTTTGTCTTACTGTGACAAGGTACCTTTGTAAATGAGCTATGGCTCAAAGGTTTTCCAAACTGCTGTTTAAATAAATAAATAAATAAATAAATGTGTCTAGCAGAAACTCTTGTCTATTTCCAGACTAACAGCTAACATCCCAGTTTGCCTGGACAGTGGTCTGGCTAACTGTATGTATTCTGGCTGATTGGAAAGTTCACCTTAAGTGATTTTGGTAGATAAAGACAATAAAACCTCCAAATGGTCCCTGTATTTACCTGTGTTTTCATATACACTGTCTTGTTTTCCTCCTCACTAATAGGTCTTTGAAGGAACATCCGGGATTGATGCCAAGAAAACCACATGCGAGTTTACGGGTGATATTCTTCGTACGCCTGTATCTGAGGACATGCTGGGTAAGAAGGGATGCCCTCAAGAGTTTTTCTCATTGCATAAATCAACAGCTGACTTATAACATCAAAAATGATCTGGAATTTTGAGTAGGAGGGAACCTTATTTAGTTCAAACAGAAGTTTTAAACCATACAGAACAGTAAGACGAGAGACTCTCTTTTTTCATTAAAGGGGAGCTATTGTGTAGAGTACCCTTCCCCCATCATCTAGTAAGAGATTTTAGGTGCTGTGTGAGATGTCTAAGTTGGTACAAGTGTCATCTTGTTAAGGATGTCACAATATCAAATTTTAAGTATCACAGTATTTATGTGAATGATATTAAAACATTGATTTTCATGACTGTAGCATTTCTAATTTTAGGAAAAAGAATGAAACTCTTTAATGGGGAGGTAGAAATTTTGGTCACTCTTAGAGTGGAACAGTGCCAAAGTAGTGGATTTGAGTAAGTCAAGACAGCTTTTCACACAGTTCCGGTGTATCATGCTGCATGATAATTGCGGTATTGGTTTTTCTCAATGATAAATTATCGTTATTAGGAAATATTGAGATACATCATCATATTGAATTATGACATCCATACGTCTTGTGCTGTTATGCGAGAGGACTCTGAAGTGTAGCTGAGTGGGTTTTGTCTACCAAAACTCTGTGAGGTGATACCGTAAGAGACACCTTGCACAGCACCTGTAATCTTTTATTAATAATTTGAGTTCACTAACGTGATTTATAAGTTTTACATTCCGCTTTGAATTCAGAAAAGTAGAAGAAATACTGTTCTCCCTATTTCTAAAGTGGAATGCTTCAGTTTTAACTGCATGAGCCAACTGTGCATAGGATAGAGGCCCTGTGTGTCTGAGCGCTGAGTAGTAGAAATCACAAGATTTAGTCTATGACACAAGGGAGGACAGGATTCTCTGCACTAGGAACTTCAACGCATGGTTGAAAGAATGGTGCAGAGAGGAGGGATTTGGATTCATTGGAGGGATGAGGGCCTGTACGGGGCGATGGCTTGCATCCATCCAGGAGGGGAACCGGAATCCTCAGTGAATGGTTTATATGCTACTAGCATTTAAACTAGCCGGGGGGAGGTGGCACCAAATGAGGCAGGGAATCAGTGACAGCACTGGGGAGTTTAAAATATGGGTTGAATTGGACCCACTGGCAAAAAAAATGTGGCTCTGAAGAGGAACCTACTGGGTCAAAATATAATCAGTGGCAGATTTTGAACTGCTCATATTCCCTTCCATTAGATATTGTTATAGAAGAGGTGCATTAATTTGGACCCACTGACAGAGAAAAGTGGTAATTTCTAGGCAGGATGTAACCTTTGCCCTTTTGGTGCATGTTAGCGCTGTCCCTGACAGGGAGACATAAACTGCTCCACACACACACACACACACACACACCACAGGTTTACAATGTCAGTAGTGGGAGTCCAGAGGGTGAAAAATCCCAAAAGGAACCAACTAACATAAGATTTCAAGGGGTAGAAGGAAAGGGAGAGATGGTAAGTAAAACAGAGAAGGAAATAAGGGAGGGCAGATGGATAAAATGAGAGGGGATGGCAGTACAATCTGGAGAGTCATGTGTACAAATGCTTGAAGTCTGAGCAATAATATTACAGACCTAGAGGCCACCATGGCAGGAGGGTACTTGGACATAGTTGAAATTACTGAGTCCTGGCGCAATCAAAACCAGGACTGGGATGTAGCCATACCAGGTTATGCTCTATTCAGAAGGGAGAGGGTAGGTTAAAAGGGGGGAGGAGTGGCTGTTTATGTGAGGGAAAACATAAAAGCTACAGAAATACAGGGAGGAGCAGAGGTACTGTGGGTCACTCTGGAGACACAGAAGGGGGCCACTATTCGCATAGGGGTGATCTATTGACCTCCAGCGCAGGGGGTACAGGTGGATAAGGATATGTTGGAAGCAATCCAAAGGATAGCAATCAAGGGAGGGGTATTGCTGGTGGGGGGACTTAAATCTGCCAGACCGGATGTGAATTGGAGCCTCCCAGCTGTGGTAACAGTCAGAAGTAGGGACATCCTGGACTCCCTCTAGGGGTTGTTCCTTAGGCAACTAGTCACGGAACCCACTTGTTGGGGGGCAGTACTGGACCTGGTACTGATAAAACAGGGACGGTGTTGCTGATGTCGCAGTGGGTAGCCACCTGGGGACCAGTGATCATTGTATGATGTGGTTCAATATATGAACTGGGCCAGAAGCAAACCACACTAAAACGAGGGCCCTGGACTCCAGGAGGGCCAATTTTAAGAAAATGGGAGAATGCCTCAGGGACACCCTAGCAGGGATGTGAAACTGGAGTCTAGGAACAGTGGACAAAAATAAAGAAGGGCATTGAGAAGGCAACAAACTTGTGTCAGGCAGGTTAACAAAAGAAAAGAGAGACCACTATGGTTCTCTAAAGAAGTAGCTGAGAAAGTAAGGACAAAAAAGATAGCATTTAGAAGGCCCAAGATGACACAGAAGGAGGAGGAGGAGGATAGGAGAGATATCAGGAGAAACAAATGGAGGCAGGGAAAGCAGTTAGGAGCTCAAAGGTGCAAACGGAGGAGAATATTGCTAAGTCAGCAAAGAAGGGGATAAAACGTTCTTTAGGTATATAAGTGAAAAGAGAAAGACCAAAGGAGGGATAGTAAGGCTAAAAGGGGAAGGGGGGTTTGTGTGGAAGAGGACCAAAAAAAGCAGACCTATTGAACAAATATTTTTGTTCCGTATTTACAGAGGAAGGGGTAGGTGACTGGCCACACATAAGGGACAAAGGCATTAAAGGAAGGGAGGTGGACGCTAGTCCTTTTACAGAGGAGAGAGTCTTCAAGGAACTAACATAGCTAAAAGTGGACAAGGCAATGTGGCCTGACGAGGTACGTCCTAAGTTACTGAGTGAGCTCAAGGAGGTGCTGGCCCTGTTCAGCCTATCACTAGATACGGGGGGAAGTTCCGGGAGACTGGAGGAAGGCAGGTGTGGTCCCACTTCACAAAAGTGCTAAAACGGAGGAGGCAGGAAATTACAGACCTGTCGGCCTGACTTCGGTGATGAATAAAGTAATGGAATCACTACTAAAGGAAAGGATTGGGGAATATCTTGTGACCAGTGAATTACAGGATCTGAGGCAGCATAGTTTCACAGGGGAAGATCTTTCCAGACAAGCCTGATCAAGTTGTTTGACTGGGTGACCAGGGAAGTGGATCAGGGTGGAGCGGTGGATGTGGCCTACCTGGATTTCAGTAAGGCCTTCAACACCGTTCCACACAGAAGACTGGTGAGCAAGCTGGGCAGCCTAGGATTTGTTCCAAAAGTAGTAAAATGGGTGAGATGTCAGCTAAGCAACAGGACTCTGAGGGTGGTGGTAAATAGTGTTCACTCTGAAGAAGGCAAGGTGACCAGCGGGGTGCCACAGGGGTCAGTACTATGCCCAGTCTTCTTCAGTGTCTTTATCAGTGACATTGCAGGAGGGGTGGAAGGGAAATTATGCCTGTTCACAGATGAGACACAAAGCTGCAACAGAGTGGACACACCGGGGGAGGGAGGAGGACGATCTGAAAAAGCAGGAGGTCTGGTCAGGGTTTGGCAATTGGTTTTCAGTGCAGAAAAGTTGAGACTCGTGCACTTGGGGCACAGAAGCACGGGGGCTATGTAGCAATTCGGTTGGGCGGTATTGGCAAACACAAAACAGGAAAAGGGACCCGAGGGTAATCATTTCTGATGACCTGAAGGTAGCTTTCCCCACTGCCTTATCACACTGCTTTGCTAACAGGATGCTCGGGTGCATAGGGAGGGGTATCACCAGCAGAAAGGGGGAGGTAGTGTTACCCCTGTTTAGATCGATGGTGAGGCCTCACCTAGAATACTGTGTCTAGTTCTGGAGGCCCCATCTCCGGAAGGACATAGATAGCGTGGAGGTGGTCCAGAAGAGGGCAATCGGAATAGTGCAGTGCCTGCATCAGAGGCCCTATGAGGAAAGACTTAAGGAAATAAACATGTACTCTCTAGAAGAAAGAAGGAAAGGGGGGGGCCATGATAGAAATGTTCGAATACCTCACAGGTATTAATACGGTACATGAGAGTAACATTTTACGTAGAACAGGATGCTCAAGGATAAGGGGTCATGCTATGAAGTTGGGGGGCAGTGGAAGTGGTGGGTGCTAAAATGGTAACAGGATTCAAGCATGCATGGGTTAGACACAAGGAGGGGACCTTAGAAATAAGGCAAGGGGGTGGAGACTGAAGGTCAAGTAGGGTCTGTGGTGGCATTGTAGGTAGGGAAAATAGGGCAGACTGCTGGCCAAGAGATTCTTATGTGCCGACAACTTACCATGTTTCCATGTACAGTCAGCACTTAGATGTCCAACACCTTCCGTTCTCATGGTCTTGGACTGATCTCTGAGTATGGAGGTTATGAGTGCAGATGCAATGAAAAAGGTAACATAAGGGATCAGTCACAGTGATGGATATGTGAGAGGTGTTCCCAACTAACCTCTGATGTGAGCACCTGCCTTGATATCTAGTGTAGTTAACAATGTTGCCAGGTGTGCCCTGCTGTAAGCATCTCTAGTGTCTGCTAATAGTCCTGCTTCATTGCAGTGGGCCAGTCTCCTGACAGTGTTTAGATGCAGACCCTCTGCCACCCCTCCCTCTCCCACCCCTTTTCCATCTGAGGTTCAGAAACTCCATGCTGTAATGCAGAATTCTCACTGGTAATGCTAGAGCCTTGAGTCTTTAATTGGCATTGGGGAGGGTGTCCTAGTATGATTCATGTTCTCATGTGACAGTTGAGCATGCAGCCTCTTTGTGGTGGGTGTGTATGTAGGTGTCTGGCACCCTTCCATAGCTCGGAGTTCCGATACAGTACAGAGTCGGGTTGAGTCATACATTAAAACACTCAGGACTAAATATTATAAACCTCATGGAGTACCAGTTCCCCACCAGTAGTGGACCACAAACTAGAACATATGAACTTGTCTATGTGCAGCTCTACGACAGTTTTCCAATTAAAGTAAGGTTTTTTTTTTGTTTTTTAGCTTTATTTGAATTTAAAATGCTTGACAAAAGGCTTATAATATCCGTAATGTCCCCTGTATCTGGCTTTATGGGTCAGATAATGCCTAGTCACCCAGCCATGGCACTGTTTGACTGGTAAGGCCCTCTATGTAGTTGGACCGTATTGCCTACAGAGTTAAATAGTTAAGTCTAAAAATTATGCTTGCTCAGAAAAGACCTGATTGAGTACTGTAAATAGTTTAAGGGGAACGAATGCCCACTATCAGAAGCCCTACACCTTAGTGTGCGCCTTCCACTGATTAGCATTTTTGTGCATAATAAAAAAAAAATGTAATTACCTGTTTGTCAATAAATTGTTGTTTTATCTGGTTGATCCTCCTGTTGCCCCACCACCACCCCCGCAGTCCAACTTTTTATGCACAGTACTGCTTAGAGCGCATCCCAGAATCTCCAACAGCTGATGTCAAGGCCGGGGATCATGCTTGGTTTATTCTGTTAGCTCCCATGGTTATCATGGCTGATAACAGCTCAGTTTTGCCAGTTGCCTGTAGCTTGCACAAGCTATACTTACTGCCTCAGTGGGGCCATGGTACAGTGGCCAGTAAAATAGTGCTATTAATTGCCTCAAGAATCACTGGAACTAGCTGGCCTGGTGGCACTGATGGTTAAGGTGCTGGATGCCACACCTTGCACCACACCGGTGACCCGAGTTCGGGAACGAGTCCGGGGTGTTGGGGGTCACCGGGGGGAGGAGGAGGCCGGGAGATGGATTGAGCAGCCATAAGGCAGCTCTCCCCTCCTGGGTGGGGACCCAGCCACGCCTGCTGCAAGGCTGCCCCTGGGTGGAGGCCTGGAGTTAGTGCAGTTGGGAGCGACTAGAGTAGGGAGGGTGCCATGGGTCACTGCATGCACGTACCTCCACAGGTGCATGGGCAACCGTGGCAAGGGGTGGGGAGAAAATTAGTAAAAAAATGGAGCCGGCAGCCTCTATGACGGCCTCGCAGCACCTGCACCGGGCCCCTGGAGTCTAGATGTTGGTCTCTGGGGGCAGGGAAAGTCGACGCCCTTCACCTCGGCCCTGCCACAGGGGGACAACCCATGGAGGATTGCTGCGAGGGTTGGGGCCGGGAAACACGGAAGTTCCTGAGACTGAGCCCCTCGGGCTGCCTGCCAGCTCTACCACGTACCACTGTCACTAAAAAGAAGGTGGGAGGTGATGACGAGGGTCAAACTGTTAGATTAAAAAATAAAAAGAATCACTGGAACTAATTGACTGTCCTGCAGCTGATCTCTGGCCTTGACTTCTGCCATGGGAGATTGTGGGGTGCGCCCAAAGTGGCACACTGTAGAAAATGTCAGGTCAGGTGGTGCTCAGCAGGATATTTACTTAGCACCTTCTCCACAGGGTCAACTTGAGATGCCTTCACATTGTGTTCCAGATCCCACAGGCCTGGGTGAGAGAGCTGGGCTCAAGAATCTATCACAGGTCTCTCACATAGTGAAGCAGTATGCCAACAGCCGGTGCTACTGAGCCAGGAAAAGCTGGATATTTAAAAAATATTATCTGGCTGCTGTTTAACATATACAATACCTGGGGGGGAATTCATTTTTTTTTATGTTTTTCACAGTTGTGCCCTCCACAGTAAGCAGCCACCCTTAGGCAGATGGCTGAAGAATGAGGGCTGTACATTTAACTACAGAATTGAACAGCAGACAGCTTTGTATTGCTGTCACATTGTGTGCAGGGGTTGTGGGATAACAGATGGACCAGACACCGAACTTCAGGTTCAACACACAATCTCTGTGTGATGTTTATTCAAAATACAGGAAATAAGCTCCAGCAATGTCATAGTCCTTCTTCAGTACATCCGTTTGCAGCCACAGACTATGTATGTCCTTTCTCTGCACTTAGCCAGCACTTAATGACACTGATCTCTGATCTAAACATTTTTAGTGAAAACCCTTCATCCCTGTGTGGGCGCTTGGGTAGGGGGGCTCAAAAAGAAAACAAAACAAGCCATAGACAAAGAACCTCAATGCAGAATCACTGGAAAAAGGGTTACCCCAAAGGGCATTGGGAACAAATCAAGTTTCAAAGAAATACATCATCACACATACTTCAGTAATGCAAAGCATCATGGGATATATGCAATCACCATAACATTTCAGACATGTTCAGTTTACAGCAGTTTACATGCATTTTACATAGCACAACTAACTTAATTTCTATAATAGTCACCTAGTTCTTTTACAATTATCAAAAACACCTAGTGCTATGGTATTTTCAACATTTACAGGTTTCATAAACATAAGGTATATACATCAAGGTATTTTAAGACATAGTGCTATTACATACTAAATCCAACAATGATACACAATCTATATTACATACGCTTGGAGGTCACCACAATAACCTCCCTGTACGAGGACCTGAAAGGGAAAAGGAAAGTTAAAGAGGACACTATAGCATAGTCCAGAAAGGGAAGGGGGTGCTCATAGGTGGCCAACCTTATGGACTAGAAATTGTAAAGGATAGATTAGGCTAAGTAAATAGAAGAACTGTTGCAACAGATTTAAGAAACTGTCAGTCCTCAAGAGTGGCAGGCGCTCCTGTCGTACGTTAATTATCATTTTTGTTCATTTTTCTGCAGGTCGTGTGTTTAACGGTTCAGGAAAACCGATCGACAGGGGGCCTACAGTCTTAGCAGAAGACTACCTCGACATTATGGGTAAGGATCTGCTTTAAGACTAGAAGGAATTGTCATTCAACTGTTGACTAATCTTTTGGGTAGGGGCCATCTTACATTTATTTGGGGCTCTAACAGAGGGTTGGTTGTTGGCCAAGGGTCCACGTAGATTTCAGAGTGTCTACATTATCAGTTTTGTTCATTTTATCGTTAGAAGAGAGTTTCTCATGCTATGAAAGTTAATATTTACATTAAAATCGATAGTAATTAACTTTGAAGCCACTGAAACTGAGTTGGCTTATAAAAGGGTCTATGTCATACACAGCAGTATGAGTTCCTGTACCATCTGAGGGTTAGTTAGCGCATCTTGTCAGTGAAAATTTTGTTTATTATGGCCATGTAGAGCTTTTGTTGTATACATGCAGTGTAGTGGTTAGAGCCTGGAAATACGTAACAAAAGGTTCCGGGTTTGCATCTTATCTCAGCTACTGGGTCTCTGAGTAATCACTTGTGCGTCACTCCTCCCAGCTGTAAATCTGGGAAAAGTAGACCCCCCCCCCCATACAGTTGAGATGGTCTATCCTGGATAAAGACCAAAGACAGACAGAGCGTACTACAGAAAGATATGCATTTCTAGCTCATGAGTCAGTGCTGGGACTGTCAACTTGCAAGTGATGAAGTCCACCTCCCTCTGTAACTTGTTGCATATTTTTTATACACACACATTCTCATTCACACACTCCCATTCACTCCCCTGTTCTCTTCTATTGGTCAACCTCCTTGCCCAAACCCACAGCACAAACTACCCTTCGGCAACGTCTTAGACCTGGTG
The DNA here is from genome assembly GCA_016271365.2 of Neoceratodus forsteri. Taxonomy (NCBI): domain Eukaryota; kingdom Metazoa; phylum Chordata; order Ceratodontiformes; family Ceratodontidae; genus Neoceratodus; species Neoceratodus forsteri. The sequence goes on along the minus strand of JADMNL010000026.1, from coordinate 91,555,561 downwards.
GGCTAAAAGGCCTTAAGCAACTCCTAGCCCTCATAGACTGGTCCCCTATACTAAACGCCCCGGATATTGACATGGCCCTTACCTTCTTTATCCACACCTTCAACTCTGCTTGTGACACTTTTGCACCCATAACTGCACGCTCGGTGCAAAGTAAGCAGCATGCCTCTGTTATCTTCCACCCCGCGCCAACTTCTTAAGCACAGGGACAATCTATGGCACATTGCCACGGAAACAGGCCGCCCAGTTGACAGGCTGGCCTTATGCTGCTGCCGGAACAAATGTACATGGGCCATCCATGGAAGGCTGAGCACTATCAAGCCTCCTCTCTTCCTCATGGGGAACGCTAGGACCTTCTGGGACAACATTAAGCAGCTGAATGGTGGCACGCCTCCCCACCTTAGCTTATCAACATTAATGGTTCGGTCTCCTCAGACCCTGTCCTTATTGCCAACCACCTCAACAAATCTTTCACAGACCTTAGCCTGGTGCTCCCAGATAATTTCTTCGCTCCCCCTCCCTCCAGGTCTGTCCCTATTCTCCCATGCCCCTTTGTCTACCTGCACCAAGTCACTGCCCAGGAAGTCAGACCTTACCTACTCAAGGCCTTAAAGAGTAACACAATTGGCAATGACTCCCTTGATCCCAGTCTTCCATCAGGTTCTGGATCTGGTTATCTCACCATCACCAGCCTCTTTAACAAATCTCTGCCTAGGGCAATTCCCCTCTGCCTGGAAGATAGCTACTGTCACCCCAATACACAAGGGTGGTGATAGGACCTTCCCTAGCAATTATCGACCTATCTCAATCCTCTCTCCTCTCTCTAAGGCCTTAGAAAAAATTGTGGCCACCCAAATCTCTGAATACCTCGATAAATATAGCATCCTCTGCCCAGAACAACATGGTTTCAGAGCAGGCCACAGCACCAATACTGCCCTCCTGGAGTTCTCTAGCTTTCTTCACACCTCACTGGACTCTGGCTCCCTAGCAGGTGCAGTGTTCATTGACTTATCAAAAGCCTTCGATACTGTCTCCAACCCCCTCTTGCTAGTTACCCTTAGTCACTTAGGCTTTGCCACTGGGCCTGTTTCTTGGTGCTCCAGCTACTTGTCGGCCCGCTCACAACGTGAGAAAATCAACGGGAAAATTTCCAGCACCTGCCCTATCCACTCCGGAGTCCCTCAGGGCTCCATTCTTGGGCCCTTGCTCTTTTCCCTTTTTCTCAACTCCCTGCCCAGTGAATGTACTGGTAAAATCCTTCTTTACGCAGATGATGCTGTACTCTTTGCCTCCGACCGTAATCCCATCTCACTTCAGGATTCTCTGCAGGAATCCTACGACGACGCAGAAGCCTGGTTTACTGAGCACAGACTCGTAATTAATCTAAAGAAAACCAAAACCATGCTCTTTGCCCACCCCAAAATAAATCCAGTAACTATCCTCTCGCAGTCCACTCCACCTCTAAACTCCCTATTGAGCTAGTTCACTCTTATAAATACCTAGGTATAACCTTTGACCCTGCCCTCTCTTTTCATGCCCACATCTCTGCCCTTGCCTCAGCCTCTAACACTGGCTGGGTGTCCCTCTATCGTCATAAAAACTGCCTCCCCACGGATGCCCTCCGACTTGCAGTCACATCCTCTGTTCTATCTCTGGTAGACTATGACTTACCTGTGTATGGTGCAGCAGACCAGACTGCCCTGCACAAGATCCGCCTCACCTTAAACAAGGCCTGCAGGCTCATAACTGGGGCTCCTAGTCTAACCCACACTTGCCTTCTTTACACCATGGCTAATCTACTCAACCTAGATGAGTGCCTCAAATACCAAACCTGCCTCCTAACAAAAAAATCACTCCTTGGGCTATCCCCACAGGGTCTGTCAACCACTATCCACCGAGCAAACCCTACAGTGCATACCCGGTATCCCGCAAAACTGCACTGGTTATACCAGGGCGCAGAACCTCGCAAGGTCAAAGGGCTTACCTCACAGAGCCCCTGTTGGTATAACACCTCCCCGCCGAATCACTGATGCCACCTCATTATCTTATTTTAAAACTAGCCTTAGAAATCACCTGCTCTCAACACGCAGCTGTACCTGCCTCTAAGCCTCCTCCTATCCTTCCAGACAAAGCTTGCTGAGCCTCTCTCTGACCTTCTGTCCAGCTCTACCTTTACTTGCTACTATCTTCCCCACACTCCTCTTCTGATGTCTTCCACCCAGCCTTACCTTTATCTGCCCACTGAATCAGTCTCCATGTAATTACTGTATATTGTCTACTCTGTAAAGCTCACAGTAAGCCTGTTGTATACTGTGTTTGACATATGCCTGTATTTTTGCCTGATTCCTAAATGTACTCTGATTTTTTTATCTGCCCTGATGTTTGTTGCTTGCACTGTTTTGTCCTCTCTGTGGCGAGGTACCTTTGTAAATGAGCCTCTGGCTCAAAGGTTGTTAAACTGATGTTCTAATAAATAAATAAAAATAAAATAATCTATGTTTCTCGGATCATGGATACATTGTTCTATCCACACTGGTTGGCATATCCCTTTCCCCTTTAAATCTTCCCAGATGGTCCAAAAGCTGGCTCATCCCACCCACCAGGGTGGTATATTCCTTGGCTCTGCCCTTTGAAGCCAGATCTTCCTTTCCGATGTAAGATTCAGGTTCCCTCCATATCGCTTCTGCTTTGAGTAGACCCTGGCAAACAAATCCTCTGATTTACCTAAACTTAAACTCGTTTGAGTTTCTCTGCATAGTTTTGCGATTTCGACTGTGATGGAGGACAAGTCCTTGCCCAGGTCCCGCTGATGCCCTTGCGGGCAGAAGATGTCTCGCACCAACCCACACACCTCGTGCGTCTACTGCCTGGCCATGCCCATGACACCCAGGCTTGCGACTTCTGTCGCCCCTTCCAGTCTAATGTCCTGGACGACCATCTCACATGACTTCATCTTGGCGACTGGAAATACAGAACCCACCTGTCAAATCCAAAGCAGCCCATTGGACAGTCTCCATGACTGTGGGGTCAGCTGAACAGCTAGAGCAGATGAAGGCTTTCGAGGAGGAGGTGGCTCTGGCTGCTGATCGGTCCTCTTCTGCGTCAGTCTTCGTTCCACTCAAATTGGGCTCCACCTTTTCAGGCTCCTTCAAGGAGTTGTGCGTGTCTCTCCTGACCAAGGGGAGGGCACGTCTGGCATGCATGTCCCCCACTCCCGTAAAAAAGGACAAGGAGTCTAGAGAAGGTTGGTCTCTTCAATGACGTTCTTGGGATCGAGAGAGGTCTCGGTCCCAGGAATCTGCTGCTTCGACTTCGGTCGAGATTGCGGCCTCAGCCACTGGCTTCACGGGACCCCTGTCAGGCCAGCTGGCTGAGACGTGGGACAATGACCCGGTTGAGATTATCATCGACCCTGTCGACCCGTTGTCACTTGGAGGCTGACAATTCCTTATTCAGGACTCTGGTCCTGACCGTACCTACCGAGGAGGAGACCCAGCTCGCTGGGAACCTCTTCATGGTCCCTGTCCCTGACCTGGAGGAGCTGCGGTTCTCCCCGGCTCTTTCTGAGCACCCCCGTTGGCCCCCCCAAAGGCTGAAGTAGAGGTCTTGAACACCTTTGACAGACAGGCTGATGAAATCTCCTAAATGCCACTCAGGGCGATCTAAAAAGTGGTGCCGCCGCCATTTTTCCTCGTGCTCCTTGGAAGAGGAGAGGCTTGGACGCAAACTGCGTCAACACTACCAGGACTTAATGTAGCAACAGTTGATGATGGCGGGTTTGAAGTCGACCCCGGCTTCCACGCCAGCCATCAGTTGGCTGTTGCTCTCAAGGCCGATGGTGACTCCTCCGGAACCAGAAGACACCGTCCCACCACCTGCGGAGCCGGTGAGGACCCTCCTGGCTTGGCCAAAACCAGCCTCCACCAATTCTGGTGCAGCCATCACCTAAGCAGCCTCCCAGCCGGGCCCCTGCCAAGGAGTTTCGGCCCATCAAGGACCTTCCGTGCAGGCTGTCTGTCATCCTCACTCCCGGCCACCCCTGGTGAGTTGAAGGTGACATGGGTGGTTGGACAATCTGTCCGAACTTCTCGGAGTCCGTGGACACCGACTTGCATTCCCGTCCCTTGGATGAAGAATCCATTGGGAGTCTCTTGACAGAGGAAGGTCCCACGTCCTTCATGGGCATTCTCCATCTCATCTCCGAATCTACAGGGATGCCCTTGGGCCTGTTCAAAAAATGGGCCAAATATCCCCTTACTGATCTCCTCAAAAGAGGGAATTCTCCGACAGAGGCCTTTCCTGTGGCTGAAGCCATTGTTGGCCCTGCCTTGGAGCTGTGGCAGCACCCTGCCTCCTGCCCAGTGCCCTCAGCCTGGATGGCCTATAAATATGTGGTCCCCATTGGCTTCCCTTCGAGATTCACAGAGCACCCCTTGGCTGAGGGGTTGGTGACTAGAGTCTGTGTTTTGGCGCTTATGCAATTCGGGAGGCACCGATAGACCCCCGGACAAAGAGTCCAGGAAAGTCTATGCTGCCTCTTCGCTTGGCCTTCATCAGGTGAGCTCGGCAGATGTTATAGCACATTTTTCTCATGCCCCTTTGGGCTCTCTGGATGAGACTCTTCTTCATCTCCCCGCAGACCTCCAGACCACGGTCAAGCAGGTCTGCGACCAGGGTCAGGCGGTTGCCAAACAGCAACTCCAGACAGCTCTGGACATTGGGGATTCTTGCGCCTGATCGGTGGCCGTGGTTGCCATGCGCCGCAGGGCCTAGCTGAGGATTTTGACTTTCCCGGCAGACACCCGGCACAAGTTGACGGATGTTCCCTTCCTGGGCACCGATCTATTTGGTCCAGGAGTGGACGGTCACCTCCAGTGCATCAAGAAGTCCAGTGCCACCTTGGACTCCATTACTTCTGCCCAGAAGGAATCCCAGGGTTCCAAAAAGCAGAAGAGAAAGCCTTTCGGCCTTCTGCTCCCAGCGCCAAGCAGCCCCATTTTCATTCGAGCAGCAACAGCAGCAGGCTCAATCATGGCGCCGCCCAAGCCAGGGCCTCCTCAGCTGGACCAGAAGCCCAGAGGGAAAGGTCCCGGCAATCTCAGGCTGGATCCTCCTCCAAGCCTGTACAGTGATGGGATGGGGGTTGCCAACCCCATACCCGTCATGCCCACTCTGTGTCCTCCCGTGGGGGTCCGGCTCCACCACTTCCTTTCCGCCTGGTCCTTCATGACATCAGACAGGTGGGTCTTGGAAGTGGTTGGCCAGGGGCTACCTCTGGAATTAGAGCAGTACCCACCAAGCCGAGCCCGCGCCCCATGGGAGGAAATGGTTTCTGTGAACACTTAGTTGGCTGTGCGAGGTGATATCGCTCAACTCCTCCACAAGGAGGTAGTGCTCGGAGCCACAGATCCCCCTGTCGACACAGGGTTCATTTCCAGGTACTTCCTGGTCCCAGAACAGATGGGGGGCTGGTGCCCCATTCTAGATCTGCATGACCTGAACTAATTTCTCAGATCTCGCACCTTCAGAATGATAACTCTGTCTCAGATCATGCTATCTCTTAAGCAGAACATGTGGTATTGCACACTGGATCTGCAGGTCTCATTCTTTCACATCTCAATCCGTCCGTCACACCGAAGGTTCCTCCACTTCTGAGGGAGCCCTCTTCGAGTTCCAAGCCATGCCATTTGGCTTGTCATCACCCCCACCCCAGTCTTCACCAAATGCATTGCAGTGGTGGCGGCCCATCTTTGGCACCGGGGGTCAGAGTGTACCCCATCTCGATAATTGGCTTATAGCAGGTCCCTCCAAGCAGGAGGTGGTGAGGTCCAGGGATCTGGCCCTTCAGACCTGCATCGAACTTGGTCTTCTGATGTATGAGACCAAGTCAGAATGCAAGCCTTTACAGGTGATCTGCTTCATCGGGGCAGAGTTTGACTCTTGCTAAGCCAGAGCCAGGCTCCTGGTGGACAGGGCAGAGGTTCTCTCCTCCTTTGCCCAGTCATTTCTGGTTGGGCAGTTGCACCCTGCCCTGGACTTCCCGCGCCTTCTGGGTTGCATTTTATTTATTTATTTATTTGCAAAATGTTTCACCGGGAAAGACAACATGAGCTGTAACCAGCTCATTTCCAGAAGCATCCTGGGGGGAGGGGGGTTACAGGAGTTGGGAGAGCAAACAAAAACATATACAAAGTGAAATAAAGTACAGTAACTGTTGCATAACACTGACGGCCCATTGCATAACAGAGTAGTACACTAGGTAGGTAAACACAGATAACACAATTCAAGTGCTAGAAGACAAGGCTGAGCACAAGTTAAGTGTCAATGCGTGCTCAAGGGGGCTTGTATGTGAGCATGAAGGGGTGAAAAGGTTAAGAAAGGGGGGGCAAGCAAGAGTAGAGGGAGGGTGAGGAGAGAGCAGCCGTGAATCAAGATCCCTTCCAGATGCTGAGAACCCGGCAAGGGAGACAGGAATCGGGCAAACGGGGAGGGAACAGAGGGGTGGAGGGGAGGCAGCCAAGAGCAAAGCACTCCAGTATGCTGAGAACCCCTGGAAGGGGGACAGGATTAGGTGGAAAAGGAGGAAGGGAATGGGAAGGGGATGAGGCGTGGAGTGTGGGAAGGGGTGGGAGAGAGAGAGAGAGAGGGGAAAATGGAGTAGCAGGAAAGAATAGGGGATCAGGAAATGGAGGAAAGGGCTTCAGTGGGGGAAATAGGTGGTAGGAGGATGCAGTAGTGTATCCCTGGTACTGTATGGAGAGGTGGAGTGAGAAGAAGGGGGGGAAAAAAGTGGAAAAACACTGTATGGGCATACTTAGTGGAGGGGACTAGTTTAGGAGACAATGGGAAGGATCAGGGATATTGGATAAAATATATTTATGCAAGTGGGGAGGAGGGCAGCGCACTAAGGAGGGGAGGGTTGTGAGGGGAGACTAGAAACAAGAACAGTTATGGGAATAGTAGTTGTGTAGGGCGAGAGTGATAGAGAAAGGTGATGAGGGAAGTCTGATAGGTGCAGGAAGCATGTTCCAGAGCTTAGGGAAACAGTAGGAGAAAGCAGCCTGGCCTGTGGATGTGGTGTGACGAGGGATAGCTATGGTGCGTGTGTCAGTAGATTTAAGAGGATGGGAGGAGTGAGGAGGGGCAGTAAGTGAAGGGAAAGGTAAGAGGGAGGCCCGAGCCAGAATTTAGAAGTACAATTTGTGCAGTGAGAGAGGCACTCAGGAGGGAGGCTAGAGAGTGATACAGGTACAGGTGAGTGGGTGGGAGTCAAGAGCAAGGCAACAGAAAGCACTGAAAAGGGTATCCAACCTGGCAAGGGAAGACTTGGGAGCAGCACTGTAGACTATGTGGCAATAGTCAAAGATAGGGAGTGTCATTTTCTGAACAAGATTGCACCTAACCAGAAGTGGCAGGGCACTACAGTTCCTGTAAAGGACACCAAGCTTGGGGTACAGTTTTTTCAGGATGGCGTCAATATGTTCAGAAAAGTTGAGGTGTTAGTCAAGACAGACACCCAGGTATTTGAATGAGGAGGTGTCCTCAGGTATTGTCCCGTCAAGGGTGTGGAGCGGGGGGGTAGCCTAGAGAGTTTCTACCTTGTGCCAAAGGTCATGGAGACTGTCTTCTTGGTGTTGAGGAAGAGCTGATGTGACCTTAGCCAACGCTGAAGACTGGTGGAGTCAATCTGTAGTCTGGTAAACACATCAGAGGGGAGTGGCCTGAGGTGAACACCATATTGTCGGCATACATGTGGATAGAGGACGAGGAGTAAACTGAAGGAAAGGCGTTGATAAAGATTGAGAATAAGAGTGGGCCAAGTACAGAGCCTTGAGGGACACCAGTAGAGATTGGTAAAGGTGAGGATGTAGAGTCAGCTATTTTGACAGATTGAGTTCTGCCTACCAGGTAGGCTTGGAACCAGTTGCAGGCTGTCTGAGACAGGCCAGCTGATGAGAGGGTTGCGAGGAGGAGGGCGTGGGAGACCGTGTCGAATGTCTTTGCAAGGTCAACAAATATGGCAGAGGTAATGTGACCTTTATCCATGGCAGAATGGATAGAGTCAGTAAGTCTGAGTAGGGAAGTGGTTGTGGAGTGATTCTTGCGAAAGCCAGATTGGAAGGGAGTGAAGAAAGAGTCGTCGTCAAGAAAGGTAGAGAGTTGGGAGAAAACAAGGTGTTCCTAAAGTTTAGCAGAGTGGGGAGGAGTGAGAATTCCCAGGAGATGAACGATCCCCACTCTTAGGTAAGGAAAGAACTGTAGCATGTTTCCAGGCTTTAAGGATAGTTGCAGTGCAGAAGGATAGGTTAAGATCATCAGCCAGAAGGAGGGAAATATCAGGTGCAGATCGACAAAGAAGCTTAGGGTCGAGGTCATCGGAGGAGCTGCCTTTTGTTGGGTTAATGGAGAGAAGTGCCTTTAAGGTGTCATTGGGAGAGATGGATGCAAAGACAAAACGCTCCACTGTTCGATGGTTTTGGAGGGAAGCAGTGGGCGTGGATGTAGGAGAGGGATGGGATGGAAGGGTGGAGGCGCAGGAAGTAAAGTACAAGTTGAATTCCTCAGCAACTATAGGATGATCAGCTATGAGCTGGTTATTTTGAGTAGTGGGAAGGGTGATTGAGTTTGGGGTGAAAACTGGGAGTGAACAGCTTTCCAAAACTTTACTGGGTTGTTAGTGTTAAAGATTGACCGGAAGTATTCAGCTTTAGCCAGATGGATGGCTTCGGTACAGGCATTTTAGTGTGTTCGGGTAGGTAGAAAAATCACAAGGGAGTTTAGAGGATTTGTGGGTTGTCCATACTGAGTCACATGCTTGTTGACAGGCTAGGAGTTCAGGTGTTACACAGGGGAGGTGACTACCTCGCACTCTAACTTTCTTCAGAGGAGCGTATTTGTTCCATATGGTGAGGAAATTGGCTTTGAAATATTCGAGGGCCTAGTCAATAGTATTTGCAGAGGCTATAGGGGTCCAGTCAATCTGGATGATGTCCTGAAGAAGAGGGGCAAGGTCCAGGAGGAACGAATAGTATGGAGTTTGTGAGGGGCCTTGGGTCTGTGGACTTTCCTAACCAGGTAGATCATATGAAGGTCACTAAGCGCATCAGGTAATAGGGCAGACTGGAAAACCCTATGAGGGTGGGAGGTTAGGGCCCAGTCTGAGTGTGATTTTGGGATTTGAGGTTTAGTCGAGTAGGTTCTGTGATCAGTTGGGACAGATTAAGAGCAGTTATAAAATGGGCAAAGGATTTCAAGCAATCTGATTGGTTGTTAGCTGTGCATTAGATGTGTCTAATGCACAGCTAAAACTAGAACCCCCATTTAGAATACACAGGCCCATTGCAATAAGTCACTCCGGGGATGTGCATTAGACAGTTCTAATGCACGGCTAGGGGACTGGACGCATCGGCCTGTGGCCTCGTGCCTCACTACGTCCCCCTAGCTGTGCATTAGAACTGTCTAATGCATACTCCATCATGTCTTATTGCTTACCTATGGCAGAACGAGTCTTTCCTAGGGCAGGTGACAACCAGTTCAGATTTAGATCACCTAGCAGATAGAGCTCACCAGAAGAAGAGCGGGACCCAGTAGTGGTAATGAGATCTGTGGCTACCAAGTGGTGTAGGCCAGAGCGACGACAAGCTCCACCAACAAATACTGGTACAGAGAAAAGTAATGAGAGCCTAACAGCTTCATAGGCAGTGGGGTCAGTAGTCGAGAGGACACTAGTGATTTGGAGCAAGGTGGAGGAGTAGATTACCACATCCCCACCCCTCCCAGAGCGGTCCTGCTGAGTAACGGCGTAGCCAGGAATTGCAATAGAAGCATCAGGGATTTTGTTAGTTAGCCAGGTCTCAGATAAGAGAAAGATGTCAGGATTGAGGGAGCCTACGAGTGGAAGTAGGTCTAACTTAGGGAGAAGGCTGTGTATGTCGAGATGTAGGATGTTTAGACCCCGGGGCAATGAAACAGAGGTTGGGGAGGGAGGGATGGATGACTGTAGAAAGGGCATTTCTTAGTGTAGGACCAGGGTTGGGGGTTTATGTCTCCTGCAGAGAGGAGCAAGAGAGAGATGATGATGAAGTGCAACTTCGTATTCTTGAACCAGGGTTGGTTAATTGATTTGGAAGATCTAGGAGGGTACTTGGAAGTAGAGAGGTGAAATTTAAGGATGCACAGTAAGGTACAGGAGTGAGGTATAGACATGAGTGCGGCAGAAGGACAGAGAGAAGTGGGACCAGGATTGCAGAAAAGGGGTTGGAGTTGCCACTTGGTTGTAGAAGGGGGTTTGCAGGTTAATAGGGTTAGCATGCGGAGAGTGGTGGGGGGTGAGCCTGTGGAGGGACTGCAGGGAGAGCAGGGTGAGAAGTAAAAGGAAAAGGCATGGCGGAGAGAGAAAAAAATGGGGATCATGATTCCAGGACAGAGTATGCAGAAGTTAGCCTGAGAGGGAAGACCCTAAGGGTGCGAGTCTTAGCTCTATTTAGAGTGAATAGAGTGGGTAGTAGTAGCATAAACAAGAAAGGGTTAAATCAGCTAAGAGACAGCTGGACTTGGTAGTAGCCAATAGGTGGTGGTGGGTGCAACATTGGCAGGGCTTAGGCATATTTAATAGAGATCGGGGCCGGGGGGTGGTTGGGGCTGGGGATGATGGGCGGGAGGAAATATACAGTGAATTAGCTTCTTAAATTCAGAAAAAGAGCAGCAAGGAGCCAAGAGAAACCACAGAGTCCAGGGCTTGTAGGCGCACCAATCGGGGAGCTCCAGACTGAGGAGTCGGCCAGTCAGAGGCCAGCTGCGGTAAGGTGCTGAAAAATGAAAATTACCGGCTCCAACAGCAGGTCTATACCTAGATAGGAGTCCTGAGGCGGCCACAGGTTAAGGCAGGCGGCATGGGGGTTCAGCCTCGCCGCAGGCAAGGGAGCACCCTGTCAAGTGCACAAGTTGGATATCGGAGTCCTGAGGCTGCCACGGGTTACGGCGGGTGGCATGGGGGTTTAGCATCGCTGCAGGCAAGGGAGCACCCTGTCAAGGGCACGAGCTGGATATCTTGAGTCCTGAGGCAGCCACAGGTTACAGCGGGCAGCGTGGGGGTTCAGCCTCGCCACAGGCAAGGGAGCACCCTGTCAAGGGCACGAGCTGTGGGGAATGGAGTGAATGCATGGCAGCCTGCACCTCTTTGGTCCGATGGGCCCGGTGGCATATGTGCCCCCTTCAGTGGGAGCTGGCCAGTCAGTGGACTCAGCAGCATGATCATTTCGACCAGCCGGTCACTGTGACCCAGAAGATGTGGGACGCTCTTCAATGGTGGAACGTCCTGGAACATCTGCAGGAGGGGATCCCGTTTGTCTGCCCTGAGCTGACGGTCATTCTAATGACCGACACCTGTCTCACAGGCTGGGGTGCCCACATGGGGAATCAGAGTCCACAGGCTCTGGACCCCCGAGGAATCCTGATGTTATATCAACCTGCTGGAGCTCCGAGCAGTTCAGCTGGCGCTGACTGCATTCGCTCCATTCCTTCGGGGTCAAGTGGGGCAGGTCCAGATGGACAATACCACGATCATGTACTATCTCAACAAGCAGGGTGACACGCACTCCAGGCCTCTGTGCAGGGAAGCAGTCCGCATCCGGACTCTCATGAGCAGACTGGAGGTAGATCTAGCCCTCCATGTGGCAGGAGCCTCAAATCAACTGGCGGACGCCCTCAGCCGTCTAGGCGAGGTGTCCCATGAGTGGTCTCTCTATCCGGAGGTAGTATACAGCCTGTTCTCCCAGTGGGGCACTCCTCAGGTGGACCTGTTTGCCTCCAGGGAGAACACAAAGCTGAGGCTGTTTCATGCCCGCCCCCCTCAGCAGGACTGTCTGCAGGGGGGTGCCTTCTCGAGGCCATAGACCCCAGGCCTCTTCTATGCCTTCCCTCCACTTCTCTTGATTCACAAGGTGCTCCTCAAGGTCAGGAGGGACAAGGCACAGGTGATCCTGGTGGCGCTGGACTGGCCTCGCCAGTTTTGGTACCCTGATCTCCTCAGCTTCAACAATAGGCTCCTGAGGAGTCTTCCAGCACACCCGGACCTGATCTCAGTCAATCAGGGGAAGGTCCTCCACCCGGACCTTCAGTCTCTGCACCTGTCAGCCTGGTTCCTGAGCAGCTAGAGTTCCAGGCTTTGGGTCTCTCTGAAGATGTCCTCACTGTTGTTGAGGCATCCAGGAAGGAATCGACATGTAGTTATTTATTTATTTAAGCGTTTTACCAGGAAGGCATACTGAGCGGTGTAGCGCTCGATTCCAGATGCATCCTGGGGGGAGGGGGATTTAGGGGTAGGCAGTATACAGAGCAACATACAAATGAGCACCGAAGCGCAATGCAAGGTCGAGAGAAACACATTGTACGACAAAATACACCTGCCTCTTGGCAGGGGAAGAAACTTGTCCAGCTAGGGCACACAATGAGGCTTAAGTGCAGCGAAATCGCATTGTAACATGTAGCTAGCAAACACACATACAATCGTGTATTTGAACCTTTGGAAATACCTTGAGGGGCTAGCTGCATGAGCAGGTAGTGGCAAAATGCTGTTTGAGGAGGAGGTTGAGCTGCAGAGAGGGGGAGGAGTGTCTTAATTACTGCTGGGAGGGCGTTCCACAGGTAAGGCATTCAGTACTTGAATGCACGTTGACCGTTGGAGGAGGACATGCGTGGGAGGGTGAGGAGCCTAGAGTCGAGATTACGGAGGGTGTAGCATGAAGGGGTTTGGGCAGTTAGGGTATTAGCAAGGTACGGGGGGAGGGACTGGGACCAGTATTTTGCTGTTATTCTTGCACAATGTGCCATTCTCCGGTCCTGTAAGGAAGGAAGATCTAAGGATCTGTAGAGATCACAGTGGTGAGTTGTGGGCGGGCGGTCCAGGGCAAAACGGCAGAAAGAATGGAAGAGAGGGTCTAGCCTGGCAAGGGTGGATTTGGGGGCCGAGCTATAAACTATGTCGCCATAATCAAGGAGTGGAGTATCATTTTCTGAACAATTTCTTTTGGGTTGGCAGGGCAGGCAGACTTGTTCGCAAAGGGCTCCAGTTTTGGGTGCAGTTTTTTGTGGATAGAGTCAATGTGGGCTGAGAAGTCTAGGTGCTGGTCGAGCCAGACCCCGAGGTATCTGAACGAGGTGCAGGTCTCCAAGAGGGTCCCATCTAAGGTGTGGAAGGCAGGGGATAGGTGGGCCCTGGAGAGCCTTTGCCTGGTCCCAAAGGTTAGAGAGACTATTTTCTTTGGGTTAAGAAATAGTTGGTGAGCGTGGAACCAGAGTTGGATTGCATTAAAATCCTCCTGGAGTTTGGATGACACTACGGCGGGGAAGGGACCTGTAGCGTATATTATGGTGTCATCAGCATACATGTGAATGGACGAAAGGGGGCACACGGAGGGCAGGTCATTTAGAAAGATAGAGAAGAGTATCGGGCCAAGGACCGAGCCTTGTGGCACACCTATTGTGACGGGTAGTGGGTCAGAGGTGAGTGAGCCAATTTAACTGCTTGCTGCCTCCCTTCTGGTAAGAGTGGAACCAGCTGGTGGCCTCCTCGAGAGGCCTGCTAGGTGAGTTTAGATAACAGGAGTGAATGGGACACTATGTCAAAAGCTTTAGCTAGGTCGATGAAGATGGCGGAGGTGATTTGCCCATTATCCATGCCAGTGAGGATGTCGTTTGTTAACCTGAGCAAGGAGGTGATTGTGGAGTGCGATTTCCTGAAACCAGCCTGATAGGGTGACAGGAATGAGGAGTTGTCCAGGAAGGTGGACAATTGGGAGAGAACAAGTTTTTCCTGGAGTTTGGCTAGAATTGGGAGGAGGGAGATAGTGGTAACTGCCTGGCGAGGAGGGGTCTCCGCCTTTAGGGAGAGGGATGACTGTGGCATGTTTCCAGGCAGCTGGGATCTTGGAGAGAGAAGGAGAGGTTGTAGAGGGAGGCCAGTGGGGTGGCGATGGCAGGGGCAGATAGGTATAGCATCTTGGAATCAAGGCCGGAGGGGCATTTGCCTTTGTTAGGGTTGAGTGTGCGTAGGGCAGCTAGAACTTCGGCTGGGGAGACCAGGCAAAATGAGAAATGGTGGGATCTGGGTGGGGGTTGAGAGGGTGGATGTGGTATCGTAGGGGGATGCGTGCTTGTGGGGAAAAGGGAGGAGGCACAATTAGTAAAGAATGAGTTGAAAGCAGAGGCCACCTCACCATGGTCCGTTACCAAGGAGCCATTTACCTTTATGGCAGGGGTGGGTGGCTGAGATGGGGGAGAGAGCAGGGATTTCAAGGACTTCCAGAATTTTGCTGGGTGGTTGTGGTTTGCATTGAAAGAGGCCTTAAAGTAGTTTGCTTTTGCCTGGCGAATTAACCTGGTGCTTGCGTTCTGGAGTGTGCGGTAGTGTTGGAGGGCTGCCTGAGACCCTGATGCCTTGTAAGATTTCCAGCCATGTCCCTGGCATGGAGTTGGTCAGTGATATGGGCATGTACCTAGCAGCAGGGCGCCCCTAACGCGGGCTCTTCTGAGAGGGGCGAGTAGTCCCAGATGGTAGGAAATTTGATCTGAAAAATTCCAGGGCCGAGTCTATGGAGGAAGCATGTTGGATATAAGACCAATCAGTGTTAGATAGGTCTCTAGCAGTGCAGCAAGGTCTCAGTGATTTGTAGGCCCTAGTGAGCAGTATTGAGGGGTGGTGCCTGGGGTTTGAAAATTTTCCGACTATGTAAGTCATGTGGTGGTCGCTGAGGGAGTTGGGCAGAGTACCAGCTTGTAGCACCCTATGGGGATGTGTGGTAAGGGCCCAGTCGAGGAGAGAGTGGTTAAGAGATTTATGGTTTAAGTGGGTGGGTTCGGTGATATGCTGGGAGAGGTTAAGTGCAGTCATCTGGTTTTTGAGCTTAGAATTAGTTTTTGATAGCCAGTTGATATTAAAATCCCAAGTATGTATAATTCGCCCCCTTTGGCGAGTGTTTTTAGGATGCTTAGATGTTCAGTGATGGTGTTCGGAGGGGTGTCTGGGGAGCAGTAGGACCCTGCTATATATAAGGGGGTGGAATGAGGTAGTGAGAGTCTGAGTAGGAGGGAGTCTATAGCATGCGTTGGGTTTGGGAGTTGGACTGGTGCGAATTGTAGCTTGGAAGAGATGAACATGGCAATGCCCTCTCCCTTCTTTTTGCCCGGACGGTCATAACGAGTGAGGGAGTAGCCAGGGATTGCTACTTCGGCATCCAAGTTATGGGGTTTCAGCCAAATTTCAGAGATAAGGATATCAGGTGATAGGGAGAGGATGTACAGTTGGAGGGGGGTGATTTTGTTCAGGAGGCTGCATATGTTAAGATGCATAATTTTAAGCCCCCAAGGTAGTTGGATAGGAGGGGGGATGAGGTTGTTTGGGGGAGTAGGTGGCCCTGGATTTGATTCAACGTCACCTGCTAGGAGCAGTAATATTGTTATTAGGTGTTTTACTATGGGCGCCACATTTCTTGCCTCCGGGGGTCAGTGCTGGTGGGTGGCTGGTGGGCAGTATTTAGAAGTGATGGGTGTAGGACTGACAGCCCAGGGTGGAAAGAAGGAGGCAGGAGGGCGGCGCCTATATTCCAGTTGATTAGAGTGGAATGTGTGGATGGGCCAGGGTTGAGTGTAGTGTGATATGGGGGAGCCCATGTGTAGCCTTTAGTGGGGGAGGCAGGAGAATCCAGGTAGATGGCTGGTGTGAGGGAGGTTAGGGGGAAGAGTAGGCTTAGCAAGGTGAGTTGCAGAGGCAGCATGACGAGACAAATGGGTTTTGGCAGCTGGGGCAGAGATCGAGCGGCCACTAGCAGTGATTTAAGATAACCTGCTAATGAGGGAGTGAGCTGATAGGTTAATTCGCGCCTCATGCCGCGTATAAAAGGCGGTGCTCACCTAGGGTGGTAGCGGGGGTGGTAGGGAGCCGGCATGGAGTGCCGACGGGGCCCTACACACGTGGCAGCAGCGTTTAGCTAACCCCACGCAGCGTTCACCAGATGGTCTCCTGGCCTTTTCGGCTGTGAAAATTTTGTACCTGCAGCAGACGCCGGCTTCAAGTTCGAGCTGGGGGAGGGCAGGACTCTCGGGTGCCCTCGCGACCACCGGCTGCAGCAGACGCCGGCTTCAAGTTCGAGCTGGGGGAGGGCAGGACATGGAGGTGCTGTGCCTTCAAATGGAAGAGATTCTCCATTTGGTGTCCGGGCAAGGGCCTGGACCCTTTGTCCTGTCCAGTGGCTAGCATTCTCGACTACCTTTGGTCTCTCTTCAAAGGGGGTCTTCGATCTACGACCCATAAGGTGCACCTGGCAGCCATCTCTGCCTACTGGGCACAGGCCGGTCAGCAGACGGTGGCACAGGAGAAGGTGGTCTGGTGCTTTTTTAAAGGCCTTGGCCACATTTCCTCTCCAGTGCATGAACCACCATCACTGTGGGATCTACTGCTGGTATTGACAAAGCTCATGGGCAAGCCATTTGAACCAATGCACAGCAATGAGATGTCACACCTGTCGTGGAAGACTGCCTTCTGGTGGCTATCACGTCATCCAGAAGGATTGGGGAGTGCCAGGCACTCTGTCAAGTCTCCCTGTCTGGTCTTCCGCAGGGAGAATGTTGTTCTGTGCCCCAACCTGAAGTTCCTTCCAAAGGTTGTGTTGGAGTTTCACCTGAACCAGGTGATGACTCTGCCGGTGTTCCACCCCAGTTACACCTCGGAGGCAGAGTACAGTCTCCATACTTTGGACCTGAGACGAGCACTCTCTTATTACAAGAAGCATACAGCTGAATTTCGGTGGGAGGTTCTTCAGCTGTTTGTCACTTATGCTGAAGCTGCACCTGGTAGACCTGCAGCTAAGCGGATGATTGGCAGATGGATTACATCTTGCATTGATCTTTGCTATCAGTTGGCGGGCAAGGAGCTTCCTGTAGGGATAAGAGCTCATTCCACCCGCCATATTGCTGTGTTGGTGGCTGCTTCTAGGGATGTCCCTATCCAGGATATCTGTAGGGCTGCTATGTGGGAGTCAGCGAACACCTTCATTTCCCATTACCACATCGACCTAGAGTCACCCCGGGATGCTGGTTTTGGGGCTTCAGTTCTCCAATCTTTGTTCCCTAAGTAGGGTGTGTGCGCCTTGCCTCCCTCCTCCCAGAGAACTGCTAGGAGTCTGCCAGCCAGTGTGGATAGAACAACATATCCACGCTCCTAGAAAAACAGGTTACTCTCCTGTAACAGTAGTTCTAGGAGTGGTATATGTTGTTCATCCACACGACCCACCTGACCTCCCTGGCTTCAATGCACAACCTCTGCTTTCAGCAGGCAAGATCTGCGTGTCAAGGGGTGAAACTGAGGGATATACCACCCGGTGGGTGGAGGGCCATCTTTAGACCATCCGCAAGATTTAAAGGGGAAAGGGACATGCCAACCAGTGTGAATGAACAACATATACCACTACTAGAACTAATGTTACAGGTGAGTAACCCATTTATCTTGTTACCTCCAGTACCTTGGATTCCATGTTGTGGCATCCACTTCTAAGTTCAAAGTGCTCTCTTTTGACTTGAATCTTTGCCACGTCTGTTTAGTAAATGTTTTCTGGCTGTATTTGTGCAGACAGGGGGTGTATGCCATCCCAGAGTTGGATGAGTGACTGCTTTATGGTGCCCATTAAGAAGGGGCAGACTGGTCAGTTGTCGTGTCTACTTGTGCAATCAGGTTAACTACTCCAAACCACGCTTCACACTATCCCGGAATCTCTAGCTGTTGTTGGTCAGTGGCAGGAACCTAACTCTAGCCAGAGCTCTCCTCCCTTAAAATAGAACCAAGGGGAATCCAGTTGAAGGCTTGGATGTCTGCGAAGACCTTTCCCCAAGTACTGGGTGTTAAGGCAGTGTTTAGAGCTGGATTAGGTACTGAGTAACTTTAATGTGAAAGGAATACTGGTTACAGTGGGTGGTTTGTGTGATGCAAAATGGTGAGCTGTTACACGGCTCTGTTTCTGCCGCCTGTGGATGCACAGGCAGTGGCACGGGACTTACAGAATGGGGAGGGAGGGAGGATGCCATTAGGCGCTTGGTTCAGACGTGGACTAGCATGTCTACAGCCTGGTCGCTGGTCCTGGTGCCGGCGTCCTCAGGGGTGGGGTTTCATGGACCAAAGAAAAGGCAATACAAATACCACAAGAAAGAACTCCAGCCCCCACTGCATGATCCTTGAGAAGGGGTTAGAGCTCTGGATGGTTAGTACCACCACCACTGAGCCCCACCAGCAGTGGGTGAAAAATGTATAAAAAAAAAAAAAGGCCATTTGCAGACCATCTTCGCTAAACACTCAAGAGTTGATTATCTTCAAATGGTTGTGAACGATTAACCATTTACAGGTGGGCTGATTACCCATTGTTGGACATCAGATCAAAGGTGAAGGACAATTTGCTGTTTGT
The DNA here is from genome assembly GCA_016271365.2 of Neoceratodus forsteri. NCBI lineage: Eukaryota > Metazoa > Chordata > Ceratodontiformes > Ceratodontidae > Neoceratodus > Neoceratodus forsteri. The sequence goes on along the minus strand of JADMNL010000026.1, from coordinate 91,537,115 downwards.
GGTGCACTGTCATTACCGTGATTGTTTCAGCATGATAGAATCAAATCACTAGAAGGAGTATCTGATATCCCAGGGACAAAACATAATGCTTAGACATATTTCGGCTTATATTTCATATATTTTCTGCATTTAGTTGCCCCCTATGCACATGCCTGTCCAGTATATTTATTTCAGTTTCGGAATTACAACCTTTGAGCCAAACTGGCTCTTTTACAAAGGCTCCAAGTCAGTAGAAGAACAAACAAAACAGTACAATTTACATTATATGACAAGAACATACAATAGCCAAGTGACAAGACTGTTTTACAAGCAAGATAAAGGTGGATTATGTAACCTCAAATACAAATACTTGTATTACAGAAATATCTCTAGTTTATAAATCTAGTTACTAAATGCAGGTTGCTTGTAGTTGGCAGCCAAAATTGGCTTTGTCAAAGAAAAGGGGAGGAGGGAGGAGGCATGGAGAGTACTGGCATAGGTACAGAGGAGGCATATTGTATAATAGGGGATAGGAGAAGAGGTATGGTGATGAGGGAGAACAAGCTGATAAGTGCTGTATGCACGCGGGCAGCCTAGGGGAAGAGTAAATCAAGTGGAGGGGAGGGGGTGAAGACTCGTGGGGCGAGAGGGGTAAGAAGGTTGGGGGGGTGTAAGGGTTGGATGTCTAGGGCAGGGGATGGAACTCCTATCGTTATGCACAGCAGTTGCACTCTTGGGATTCTACCAGGAGGCGATGGAGTTCTTTTTTTAATTGGCCGACTTTCTTAAGGTGAAAAAGGGAGGGGGGTAGGTTGTTCATCCAGAGAGGGGCCTTGATAGGAGAGGGACCTCTGAGCGAAGGAGGTTCGTTTGTAAAGTACATGCAGTAACCCTCTAGCAGAGCTTCGGATTGTTTTAGTGTTGGGATTTCGTTGGAAAAGCTTCAAAGTTGATTCTGTCACATCGGCTGTGGCTGCCTGTTTACACTTGACATCACAGTCTGTTGCTGTGGAAGTGAGTATGATGTAATAAGCAGAGCAGTGTGTTGTTAGGTGGAAACATGCAGCTAGAGCAGATGAAGTTGAAGGGGGGGGGGGCAGTGATCCTTTGCTAAATTATAAAGAAAAAGGGTGAGCTGAATACCAAAAATGTTAGGTAAGCTGCAGTATGGTTACAAATTTTCTTTTTTTCCCCCCAAATATTCCCCAGGGAGGTCAGAAGCACTTTTACTGAATGATCAACCTTCATTTGGAGGTGCACTTGCCCATTTGTGAGGAAGATTGAGCAACCCCCAAAAAAAAAAAAAAAAATAAAAACTAGGGATGATTATGTTTATATTCCAGAACCAAAGGTCTAGTATTGCAGTGTTTTATAAAATGAGGCCCAACCAAGTTTGTCTCCTCATTGGTCAAAACCTCACCACATGGGACTTCATAAGTATAGCATAATCACCACCAAAGGGTGCAGTAATCAAGCCAACCTGGGCTGCTGCTTGCAATGCCGGCGACCTAAGTTTGGGAGTGAACTCGGGTGGCCTGGGGCAGGCCGAGGGGAAGAAGGACTGTGCATCCTGAGGACTGCTTTCCTCCTTCATGGAGGGTGGGTTGTGTATCCTGCCATGTGATTGCCACCTGGTGAAGACTGGCAGTGTGGTTGGGGACACTGCATTAGTGGGCAGCAAAGGGATGTGACCAATGATGCTTCCTGTATGAGCACATGTGCGCCTTTGTGTGTCCTCTGTGGTGGCATTGGGGCCGGGGGTTTACAAAGCGAGAAATGGGTAACCAGCCTGGCAGATGAAGCCACCCCATGCCTTATGATGTGCTGTCTCCCTCTGGGTACCGGGATGTTGCTTGGTATTCTGCTCCACTGTGGGCAGCTGGATTGAATGAGTGGAGCTGCAGGCAGAGCCCGCTGAAGGGGCAGTGCAGGCATGAGTTACAGGTGTCCCAGGACTCTCAGCAGTTCCAGGTCGGAAGAGCCTCAACTGGATGGGAAGGTGGCCTTGGTGGTGGTGGTAGGAGGTCCCAGTTGGTGGGTGCCGTGGGCATTAATTGAAGTGGAACCTGTTGAGAGCAAAAGGTCACAGTGCAAATCCAACAGCTGCACCACCCAGCAAAGTCTGTCTGTTTAAATCACACCCCCCCCCCCCCCAGACAAAAGCCCTCCAAAATCATACATTGCAAACTCAAACAGGAAGAAATATATCTGGAAAATACAAAAACTGTTACTAACTCAAGATGCCTGATCCCTGTCAAAAAACAAACGAAAAAAAAAATTAAAAATCAAGCCTTTTTTTAATTTTTTTGTTTTTGTTGACTAGAAAAGGAGGGCTAGGCAGTTCTGTCTATTGTCAGCTTTGTCTGGGGAGGATACAGATGGAAACCAATTAAAATTAAACCAGATTAAGCTGTTGTTGGTATTCTGTAGGGAATGGGGGATATTTGCCCGGGACAACAGGGAAAATCACCTCTTTTCGAGAAATTCCGTGGGATCTTTGACGTCCACCTGATCAACCACCAGAACAGGTAGACGAGACCTTGGTTTAATGCCTCATCCGAAAGATGGCACCTTAGGAGTGCAGCACTCCCTTTATTCTGCAGTACAGTGTCAGTATTGGGGTTTATCCCAAGTTACTGGTATGGATCTAGAAGCCACAACTCTCCGATCTTCTGGCTTCAGAAGTGAGTTTGCAAGCTGCTGAGCCACTACAAAAGTACCCCAAAATCATACAGTAAACCCAAATATCAATACAACTGATGGGGCAAATACAATATCTAACTAAAATAAACTGAACTCCATCCACCAAAACAAACAAAAAAAAAATCTACTAAGAAAGCCAACTATTCAGATGTGTAGGTGATGCTCTCCAATCAAACACAGAATAAAAAAATAATGAAAAACACACAACTAAAACAGAGAAAATCTTTAAAATACAATTACATGTAAGAGCAAACACGTACATGGACCTAGTGATAAAAATATCTCCACAAACTCTGCATATAATGCATGGGCTCCTGAAGAGAGAATAAAAAAATTATCTGCACAGGATAGCCAGCTGAGATGTGAATCCTGTTTTAATTGGGGTGTGGGGGGTCCTGCTTCTGCCCGGTTTTATATCTGGGGGGCGCTGAAGCACAGGGGTGGGTGAGGATAATAATGACTATTCTCAAGGTCATAGTAAGAGTAAATGGTTTTGGGATATTAGCCTGGCTCTCTGAAATACCAGTTCAATTCTCTTATTAGATAGGCTAAACAGCTTCTCAAAAATAACTGAACACCATCCGGGCAGGACCCGATATGGGACCTCCTGTGTGACAGGCTGGAATTCTACCACTGAACCACCATAGTAACATTGTAAAGTAAGGTCAGAATGAACTCTAGGCCTTTCATGTCTGCTCCCTGCTTTATAAGCAAACAGTGAAGGAATCCATACAGCTATACTGCATCATAGTGATTTCCTGTCTACTCTTCAGGAGGCAGCATAGCGCAGTGGTCTAAGGCTCTGAGCTGCAAATTTGGTGACATCCAGCAGACCAGACCTGGGTTTGAATCCCACAGCTTCCACTTGCATACTGTGTGACCCTGAGCAAGTCACTTAACCTCCCTGTGCTCCCAGGTCACTCCTGTAAAAAAAAACTTTCAGCTTAGTGTGCTATACCTGGTTAAACAACTAAAAAAAAAAAAAATAAAATAAATAAATAAATAAAACTCTACTATGCTGGATACCCACTGATTCTCCTGAAAAGCAAACGTTTGTCCAGGCATATCTTGAAGACCTGTACTGTCTTGCATCCACTGTCTCAGCTGGTAGGCTGTTCCATAGGTTTACCACCCTCTGGGAGAAAAGCATCTCATAATAATGTTACCCCTGAATTTACCACCTCTGAGCCTCAGGGCTTGTCTCCTTATCCTGCTGCAAGACACCTGATCAACCATCTCTGGCTGTTAAATCTTGTGGATACCCTTAGAAGTTGGCAGTGACTGAGGTCATATCCCCTCCATCCTCCTTTTCTCCAGTGAGAACATGTTAAGAGCTTGTAGCCTCTCATCTCAACATCTGTACCCCATACTGCTCTGCAGTTTTATTGACATTTAACAATATCTGGCATGTTGCGGGATTCCCAGATCTATGGAGACTCCTGTATTTAACAGGAAAACACAGAAGTCTAGAGAGAATTTTGTTTTACAATTAATTTACCCAGGATTTTCTAGCTGACCTAATGAGATTTAATTTTTAGTGGGGTGCTGATTTTCACCCTTTTTTTGTTTAAGATGAGTGAACTGAAGTACTGAGAGGGTAAGTGACTTGCTTAGTCACACAGTGAGTAAACAACTGTTGTGGGCCTTGAACCTGGCTTACTGTTCCCTGTCCTGGTCTTCAGTCACCAGACTATGCTGTCTCTCTTAATTGTTAAATGTACATCATAGTCTTGCATTAATTATACAGAAAAATCAAGCAGATCGAGCTCTAGAGGAAATAATCTGTTTTACAGGATATACAGGAAAATCTCCCAGGACTTACAGGGGAAGTGTCAGACTGATCTGGGAGGCCTAATCTCTGCTAGGCGATGGTTGCACAGTTGCTCTGTGGCACTGTGCACTACGGATGACATCTAGTGGTGTTTAGTAGTAGTACAGGGGATTTATGATTTCAAAAAATATATAGGGTGCACGATTTCCAGTTCTTCCTTCCTAGCACCACTCCCAGAGTTCAGCTGCAGTGTTACCATTAAAATTTATTTTTATTGCACAGACAAAGTGTGAAGTTTTAAAATATGGTATGGGGGCTGTGCTGTGGGCTGATAGCAATTACCCCCGTTTTGGAAGCCTAGTGTGAATTTCTTTTAACTCTCTTTATTCTCCTGTAAGAGGCTGGGGATGTACCCTGTATCTGCCATTCTAGCCCCTTTCAGGTTCGCTCCCATGCTTGTGCTGGCTCCAGAGACCTAACGGGGGATCCGGGAGACTGTAGCTTGCCCCCCACAGTAGGGCTGCTCCCGACCCTAAGAGGGAGGACCGGGATGCTAATCCGGTCTCCTGGCATCCCCTAGAGCAGGCTTGAGGTGACACTTGCATGGTCCCTCACATTTTTGTCTGGCTGCCACAGGGGTTTTCTGTTTCTGGTTGCCCCTGGAGATCTGGAAATACAGTGATGCCCGCATGGTGCTTGCGCACTCCCACATGCACCCTACATACATCTGGAGTTGTCTCCACCCTATCAACGTGGACCTGTGCTGATGTCATACTCCCTGTCTCCATTAGGAGTCACACTTATGCTGGGCTCCTCTGGTGGAGAGCAGCACCCAACAGGCACTTAGCCTACCTCCCCCCAGCCAGCCCTCTGACGTTCCGGGCTATTTCCCGAAACCGGGTGGTCAGTGTTACAGGCAGGAGCGCTACTGCTGTGCTGGCAGGCCAGCCTTCACCTAGCATGAATTTGGTGCCAAATTGTTCCACTTCCTCTATTTTTGACACCTTTCTGGCGGGGGTTGTATTAGTATTGGAAAAGTGAGGGTCAGTTTAACTCCTTCAGGGGTGGGGGAGGTGGGGGGTTGTCAGAACTCTCCTGAAATTCCTTGTGCTACAGTACCTAACACTTATAGTCGGTGAGGTGGTACAGATCTTTCAGTGTACACGATCAGTTCTGAAGCACAGATTACTTTTTAGCTTTAGAAGTCCTGTCTTGTGGACTTCAGTATGGGGTTAATGCAGTCCATCTGGGGATGTGTACAAGTTACTCAAGTCCTGTGGCACAATAAGGTATATATGATGCTGGGACGTCGAACCACAAAGACACTGAGTGTCATGAGGCACTTGGATGGAGTACCTTCATCTACTTGAGACATGATGTTAGCCCAGCATCACACATGCCCTACCTTACTGTAATTATAAAATGCCTCGATTTTTAGTTAAAATGCAAAAAAATCTAACATAAAATTGTTTCATAATGTTTGCCAGGTCAACCTATCAACCCCCAGTGTCGTATCTACCCTGAAGAGATGATTCAGACAGGGATTTCTGCTATTGATGGCATGAACAGTATTGCCCGAGGACAGAAGATCCCCATCTTCTCTGCTGCGGGTCTGCCACACAACGAGGTGCGTGCCCAGTAGTAACTTGACCTACAAATTGTTTGAAACAGTTTGTTGACAGATGTTTTGTTGGCAGTCTTAAAGATCAACTGCAGATATAAGCACATTACACACTTATTTTCCCCAACATAAGGACAACCAGGCCTTATTTATTGCATATGAAATGAAGAAATTGCCATTTGTCATGTACAGCTACTGTTTTAATGCTCTCCTAATTGATGGTTTCACAGAAAATCCCTCAGACATTTTTAGTCCAGCTAGCACAATCTTGGGTGAGTGCTGATGTCATTCAGGCAACAATGACATGGGTGAGTGCTGATGTCATTCAGGCAACAATTACACCATTTTCGTCAAGGTCCTGACAGCACAGAACATACACACACACACACACACACACACACACACACACCTGTACATTACATTATAAAATTGCAATTTGTTTACTTTCAGTTGTCTAAGGACCTTTTGCCTATTACATTTTATCAATACAGCATTATATACAGATAAATGTTTAGTTATTTTCACAGATTAATCAGTACATTTTAGGGGACAAGACTTTGTTTGAAATAAGGAGTAAGCTGTGGGGGCTTCATTGAGGGCTGGAAGCGAACAAAGGAAACAAATGTACGTGTTAAGAGTCTGTCATTTTTTTGGGGGGAAGGAAGGGGTGATACTGAGCACAAAGTATTTTTGAGCAGCGTAGGAACATTGCTAGATATATACTCATGGTATTTTTACTGGTCTAATTTGATTAATAAAAATCACCATCAGAAAACTGGAAGCAAAGTCTGATTTTTTTTTTTTTTTAAATGTCATAATCTGATGTACTGTGTATGTACTGAGCTACTGTTGTTGTCTTCTCCGAAATTCAGGAAGACAAACTTGTGAGGGCGCTTTTTTTCCTTTTTCACACACAAATCCACAGACAATCTTCTCTTGTACTGTTGCTCTCAAAAGAATCGTGGCGTGCTGGAAGAGGGCATTACAAAGAACGGACAAGCTATAACATATGGTCTGGCAGAAAGTTTAGCGCAACAGTACAAGATACGTTATAAAAGGGATATGAAGACACAAACATCTGATATTGTATAAAAGGACTTACCATATGGTTAAAGCTATGATTGAGAATTGAACAGGATCAGAGTTTCATGCAAATGGCATAATTAATACTGAAGGTCTTTATGAAGCTAATGAAGGCATCTCTTGATAAAGCCAAGACACTTGGTGAAACGTTGAGGATTGCCACATTTTAAATAATAAACAGAAGTTTGATCACAAAAAGAGAAGATTGTCTGTGGATTTGTGTGTGAAAAAGGAAAAAAAGCACCCTCACAAGTTCGTCTTCCTGAATTTGGGAGAAGACAACAACAATAGTACATACACATCGGAGAGGCAGCTACTCAACATTGAATATTGAATATGGACATTTATCCATTACCTGTGGGACTGTTTTGTTTATGTACTGAGCTGCCAGGACCTTGAGGAGAATGATGTCATTGTTGCTTGAATTACATCAAGTAGTTACCCAAGATTCCACCAGCTGGTCTGAGAATGTCTAAAGGACTATTTGTGAAACTATCAGATAAGACAGGGGAGCAAAATTGTATCTGGACTTGAGAAATGACGGATCTTTCTTCGAGGGTATCTCTTACAACAGGTCATGACCAGCAGGAATATAGCTGCCAGGAAACCTTCTAGCTAGCAGTCTACCAGAGGGGGACGCCCACCTCTGATGTCAGCCAGTCCTATAAAGGCATGTGGCCCCCATACCCTCCTCAGTGCTTTCATGCCGTCGACCAACACACGTCAGACCGCTGAAACCGCGGCAGCTATAGTCAACTGCCATTTTCCCGCGTTTACCATGCTTTATTATTTTTTCAGTTTCTTTTAGTACTAACATCGAAATTTCAGTGTTCTTACCTGACAGTTTATCTTCTAAACCTTCATCTTATGACCGCTCCACGAAGTGTGCCTGTGGCAAACAGATCCTGGACAAGGACTGCTGTTCTGCCTGCGTCTTGTGCCTAGGCCCTGACCACGACTTCCAAGCCTGGAAGGCCTGCAAGAAGTTCAACCCGGCCACCCACAGTCATCGGCAGACAATCCTGGAGAACCATCTCCTTAAGCAGAAGGTCACCTCAGTGGAATGGGAGCTGCAGGCCAGGAGTGCCTCCATTTTCCCGGCCCAGTCCCCAGGGTCTTTGTCTTCAAAGTCCCGGGATAAGGCCTCCGGGAAACAAGCACCGAGATAAGGACTGCATCCCACTCACAGTCTCCTCAGAAGAAGTCTTCGACCACGCACGGGTCTTCCTCCCTCAGGGGGTTGACCTTCTCGGCCCCGCATGCCCTCACTCCCACAGGGCTACAGGTGGCCCAGCTGCCCGCTCAGGCCTCCCTCATGGGTGGCAACTCCTTGGGTCAGGATACTTTGTACCCTGCTTCCCAGCTCCTGCTGTTTCAGCACCTTATTCTTGGTGTGCACACAGTCAGGCAACTTGCCTAGACTCTCTTCAGCCGGTGTGGGTGTGGCAGACGCCAGTCTACTAGCGGCTGCCCCTCCGACACCCATGCCCCCGATGATGGTCTCATCTTCTGGGACTGCCGCCACTTCTGCTCCTTTTTCTCTGGGGCAGACACTGCCGGACACCGGTGCCTCCCTAAGCCAGGTCTCTCCTCAGCCTTCGCCCCGGGGGAGGGGTGGCCCTCCACTTCAGCTCCTGTCTTCCCACAACCAGTGCCCATGTATCCTCCTCCAGCATTTCCCTGGCCAACACCCACTGGGCCTGCTCCTGTCCTCCCTTCACCGCAGCCAGCGGGACCTATACCAGTCTGCCTGTCCCTCCTGTCAGGCCTACTCACAGCCTTCTGCAGCCAGTGCCCACTGGGCCTGGGCTACCTTCACCTCAGCCAACGCCTATCTGGCCTGCGCCCATCTAGCCACAACCTGCTTCTGCAGGACTGGCGCCTGTCCTACTGCAGTCTGTGCCAGTAGACCCTCAGCCTGGGTACTCTATTCCAGTGCCTGTGGGTCCAGCACCTGCCTATCCCATCCCGCACCAGCAGAACCTGCGCCAGGTTATCCATACCTGATGCCTCTGGGACTTGTGCTGGATCACAGCTACCTGATGGCAGGGGGACTGGCACTGGCCCCTGTCGACTACCATGGCCTGATTTCTGCCTTGTGGTCCTTCATGCAGATGCAGGCTCCTGCCCCGAGGGGACCGGCTCCAGACCCCCTTCTCCTGGCTCCTGTCAGACTGGGCCCTAGTGCTGCTCACACCCCCTGACGTAGGCCTGACGCCGGGTTAACTGACCACTTGGATGGTTGTCAGAGTGAGGATAGCAACAACGCGAATGATGGGAAGGAGAGCATCAGTAGTGAATCTTCCTCTCTCCTCCCTGACTCATCACAATGGGAAGAGGTCCAAAGTAATGTTCCAAAATCCCCTCCTGATGACCCTACCTTCATGGCCACCATGAGGGACGTTCAGGCCACTTGGGATGGGAGACAGGAGCAGGACTCTGAGAGGTGTAGGTTGGCTGTCTACCTACACTAGCCCGATGCCGCTCCTTTAGGGGTCCCCCCCAATCATTGACTCCTATGAGGATGTCACCTGGGCTGCCTGGAACCACCCTCTCATGGTCCTGGCAGTTTCCAAGAAAGTGGACAGACTTTATCAGGCCCCGGCTGGCAAGCCATTTTTTGGGGAATAGCCCAAGCACAATGTCATCATCAATGCTGCGCATGACCGCATCAAGACGCCAAAACACCTAAGCTTCCTCCCTTAGACATGGAATCTCGCCAGCTGGACCAGATGGGCAAGTGTGACTTCGCCTCTGCCACTCTGGTCATTAGTTACATGACCCATATGGTGCATACAAAGCATTTCAGAACGAAATAATACTAGAAACTATAGGATTACAAAAGAAAAAGACTGCTATAAATACCAGATCTCATACACTAAAACTTAAAGGTACAAATAACAACACGGTTAAAAGAAATAATTGGTAAACTCAAAGGGTTGTAAACTCATGGAATAAGCTCCCATCTAACGTGGTACTTAGTAAATCAATTGCTACATTTAAAATGAATTTAAACAATTATATCGGTGATTTAAAATATAGTTTCAACCCATGAAGGGGTGGCGAGTGCATAAAAAGGTAGAAATACCTACTGAACCCGTATAAATCTATGAACCTATGAAGGATTTACCTAGCTGGCCAAGTATTATTTTTTTTTTTAATTTTATCTTTTTCCCCCTGGCAGGACCCCGTCATTCCATCAGCCCTGGTCACGGCCCCCAGAGAACTCCACCACCGTCTATGGCTGCCGAGGACCCTCAGTCACCCCCCGGCTTACCCCCAGAGGGCAGGGCCACGGCCACCTTCTGTGGTGACCACAGAACCAATGTCTGGTCGGGGACCCGCAGCGACGGTGATGTAGTGAGGTCCTCCGGGGAGGGCTTCATGTGCATGGTGGTCCTGCCCACCTCCATTTTCCACCATTTTTTATTACGGAGGCGGGGACGAGCAATGACGCCAGCGTCTGCCCCGCTTCCCAGAACTGTACTCGTCGGACGCCTGAGATCTCCCGGCCTCCATCAGGAGTCCTCAGTGCGCTGATCGCTTCCCCCACCCTCCCCCCGGAGAAGGAGAGCAGTCCATAGGATTCTCCATCCTTCTCCCCCCGGCTGGCCCTCCGACGATCTGGGTCCGTTCGTGAACCTGGGTCGCCGGTGTCGCAAGCGGAAATTCCACCGCTGCGCTAGCAGGCCGGCCGCCAAGTTTTACTTTAATCGCAAGCATCTGAGTATTTTTTGCAGAGGGAGTTAATGGGAGGACTTGCCCTTTAAGTGTCTGTCTCAGATAAATGGCGCATCCGCCACTGCGCTTGCCAATATGGTTGAGTCTGAAGATGACATATCCTGGGATGGATGCAGCATTATCAGGGACCTTTGGGGAGAACCAGGTTTCGTTAAGGGCTATGACAGCGGGGTTTATGTTGCAACACACAGATTTGGAGGACATCGAACTTGAGTATTAAGCTACAAATGTTCATAGAGACAAGAGTAAAGGACCTTAGTTTTCAGTTTCGATAGCTAGATGTTGCAGGAGGACCAGGGTTTGGGTGGACGTTCCCAGCAAGTAGCAGGAGAAGGAGCCCAATTCTTGCAAGATAATGTGGAAGGAGCTTTGCAGCTCTACACTGCCTATTTCTGGAGGGTGTCTTTGAGGGAATGTTACTACAAGGGGTGAGAAATTGAAAAAGAGAGGGGTATACCAGCAGGCTGTGATGGTAGCTTGGGTCAGTAACTAGTGGGGCATGCTTGGGTAAAGAGGGCGGTGTTGTCTTTCGAGACGGGGTATAACTCTTTATTGGGGTGATGAGAGAGCTGGGGAGAGGGAGAAAAGCAACTGTGATTAAGAGGGATGAGAAAGAGAAGAAACATGAGTGGAGTATATGTGCTAAAATTCATGCTGAGGTGGTACAGCTGGCACGAGGTGAGGGTACGCCAAAATTAGTTGAAAAAATTGTGTGAGTTTATTTCTCAACAGAGTCAGGAAGGACTGACACACCAGGGGACAAGGTAGACAAATTTAGTTCTGATCGCTATTTTGACAAGAGGATGATGTCCCTTTAAGTAGAAGTGGGTTCAGTTTCAAGAAAGGTTCCTACAGGAGCAGAGCAAAACTAGGAGAGGCAGAGATCAAGGAGGAGGACCATTTAAAGAGTGTCGGGGTGGGGTGGGGTGGGGCCCGAAAATTTGAGCAGTAGAGGTAGCAGCAGCCCAAGGCTCAGCTGTGGCGCAATGGAAAATGAAAAAGATGCCAAGTCTTCACTGCAGGCTGGCCCAGGGACTCATACCTTGCTTGGTGTGGCAGTGGCGTGGCTGGCTGCACAAACTGCCGAGCAGGCAGATCCGACGGTGGAGGGCCCGATTGAGGGGCAACCTACTGTAACTCCCACTACCCTCTCCCCCGGGTCACACCTGGTAACGAGCCTCGTCTCAGTGTGCCTTTCTCAGTTATCAAATTATAAATAAAATAAAATAAATAAAATTTAAGCCAGCTGCGTCTTGTGAGTTACTCTTCCTTCCATGGAAAACGTTTTTGGTTGCTGTTACTTCTGCTCGAAGGATTTCTGAGCTTCAGGCTCTCTGGTGTAAGGAGTCTTATTTAATTTTTCATAAAGACAGGGTGTCTTTGCGCACGAATCCCTAGTTTCTTCCTAAGGTGGTGTCTTAGTTTACCCTGAACCAATCTATCCATCTTCCTGTGTGTTTCCCAAAGTGTGCCAATCCAGGGGAAGCACTGCTCCATACTTTATTTATTTTTTTTTCCCATTAACATTTTCTTTATTTCAGGCAGAAGTACAACAAAACAAACCAGACATTGCCAAATATGAAAAAAAAAAAAAAAACAGGTTACAGTTGGATAATACAGACATATGTAGAACAATCTTCTGCCTATCCCCCAACATACCCCTAGCTATACTCCCCAATCCACCCACCCCGCACCCCTACCAACCCCTATAATCCTCATCACCCTCCCCCCGAGGCACCTAACCACTTATCCCTATACCGGATGCGATCAGGAGTCAATAGAAAAACAAGTAAAGAACAGGGCCCAAATCTTGTCAAAGAAGGGCAATTGATTGTGCAATATGGCAATCATTCTCTCTACCCTTAAGAACGCAAGGAGCTCTGCAAGCCACTCCGAATAAGAGATCTGCGCCTTGTCTTTCCAATGACGAAGAACTAATTTCTTCACTATAATTGATATCAAGGTCATGTGGTATTTCCTAGCCTTAACTGGAAAATCCGTCATTTCCCCCAGTAAACAGACCTCCGGTCTAAACATATCTTCTAATCCTAGTAAGGGGTCCAATTTATTTTTAATTTCAAGCCATAAGGGCATAACTTTAGGGCATTCCCAAAAGATATGGAGAAGGTCCCCTGCATCTTCCCCGCATCTGAAACACTTGGAGTCCTTCAGTAATTTCAAGTCCCTCAGCTTTTGGGGAGAATAATAAATGTTATGCAGTACTTTAAATTGTATAAGTCTCAATTGGTCATGCCTAACAAACCTATGACATGCTTGCCAAATCCCTGACCAGTTTAACGTAACATTTGGAAAAACTGCCTCCCAGTAAGAACAAGGGGCCAAATTTGTCGGGTAAGCCCATTGGAATAGAGTTAGGTAAATCTTTGAGATTGCCTGGGGACTACCAATTAGCGGAAGTATATCATTCAGAAAGGAAAATCTTGGGAATAAACACTCCTCAACGATGCCTCTGCTAAAACATGTCGGAGCTGATATACTTTGAAAATGTCTTTGTTTATTAGTTGAACTTGTTAATTATATCTAAGGCGGCATTATACCTCCTCATCCGTAAGAAAGTCTTTAAGGCACAATTATCCGGTAATGGCAACCATTCTGCTCTAATAGTATTAACACCTAATAGGAACCGTGGTTTCCCCATATCGTTGGTGCATAATCCTAACATGATCATATTTAATAAACCCACACAACTGAGTGTGAACTTTCACTGCAACCCCTACTGGGATTTTTCAGTAAGGCAGGGAGCATCTTGAAATTAGAGTAGAAAAGAGCTAAAGGATTTACGGCACACTTTTTGATCAAGTTCACCTCTACATTTACCCATAAGGGCATGTAACCCAACCTTGAAGAAGGGTCTCTGTATAATACCCACTTACCGTATTTGCTCAGCTGTGCAGACCAGAAATAGAGACCGAAATGAGGTAATCTCAACCCGCCCACTGGTTTCGGTGCAGCTAATTTCTGGTAGGCCATCCTAGATTTTTTATTCCCCCAAACGAAATCTGCTAGCCTAGCATGCAACTTCTGGAACCAAGACACAGGAAGGTACATATCCAGTCTACTCAAAGGATAAAAAATTCTTGGAAAAATATTCATTTTAACTGTTTATTCTCCCCCACAATGATAATGGGAGCTGAGCCCATCTCTTAAGATCCAGCCCAATATTATGGACTAGGGACTCTAGATTCAGCTGACGCATGCGGGCCTTGTTTCTAGTTAAGTAGAGGCCTAAATATTTGAGCGACTCAGAGTTCCACCCCAGGCCCAGTCCTGTTATTTCTTGTTTGAATAACATATTAAGGGGGTAAACTACTGATTTATCCTGATTTAATTTGTAATTTGCCACCCGACTAAAATTATTTATTAGATCCAACAATCTTGGAATGGACCTAGAGGGTTTCGAGACATACACTAAAAGGTCATCTGCATGTGCAGTTACTTTAATTTGCAGCCCCCATACTTTAATACCCTCTATTTCCTTGGCATAAACTATACTCCTTATAAGGGGTTCCAAATATAAATTAAATAAAAGGGAGGGATAAGGGGCATCCTTGTCTAGTACCTACAAAGAGCTGGAATGGGCTGGAGATAGCTCCGTTGCAGACAACTCTCGCCGACGGGCATGAATACATGGTCCTGAGCCAGTTTAAAAACGTCTCCGGGAAACCAAACTTTACCATAGTCGCAAAATACCCCCAATAAACCCTATCAAAAGCTTTCTCTGCGTCCAAGGAGAGCAACGCCATCGGATATTTGCTCTCCTCGACACAGAGAAGACATAAGCTAATGTCCTGAAGTGGTCAACCGAGGACCTGCCTTTCATAAACCCTACTTGCTCATTCCTATTAACTTAGGCAAAACTTTATTGATACGATCTGCTAGCAGTTTAGCCAAAATTTTAAATCATAATTCAACAGGAGATAGGCTGTAACTAGCTGGATCTATGGAGGGTCTATTAGGTTTGGGAATTAAAACTATAAGTGCTTCTAGAAATGATTTGTCCAACATCTGTCCTGAGAGAATATAATGAAATAGATTAAGGAGCAAAGGCGCCAATTTTGAAGAAAACCTTTTGTAGAAATTGGATGAGAACCCGTCCGGGCCAGGTGTCTTATCATTAGGGAGATTTCTAATAGTCAATTCTGTTTCCTCCTGAGTTATGTCAGCCACCAAGCCTAACCTATCCGATTCGTCTAGAACCGGAAGATCTAACCCTTCCAGAAAGGAAGAAATCTGATGTTCATTTGGTGGATTTTCCATCTTACCGTATAAACCTTCAAAATATTGACGGAAAACTTTAGCCATCTCATCTGGAGAAGTCTTAATACCCCCATCCTCACTTGATTGTATTCCTTCAATCAACCGGGAGGACTCTAGTTTGGCAATACGCCTAGCTAGGAGCTTCCCGGATTTCTCCCCCTGGTCAACATAATTGGATTTTGTTTTGATTAAAGCTAGTTCAGCCTGTTCTCCCAAGATTTTAAGATAGGCATCTCTGGCTCTCACTAGTTCTTCCTTATCTTCCTCAGTCGGATAAGTGGAGACATTGTTCTCTAAAACTCTAATGCGACATAATAGCTCTTTAATTTTAGATTCCTTTTCTTTTTTCCTTTTAACCGCTACCC
Organism: Neoceratodus forsteri; assembly: GCA_016271365.2. Taxonomy (NCBI): domain Eukaryota; kingdom Metazoa; phylum Chordata; order Ceratodontiformes; family Ceratodontidae; genus Neoceratodus; species Neoceratodus forsteri. Next base: position 91,521,574 of record JADMNL010000026.1, on the reverse strand, counting down.
GATTAGTACTCCCTTAAGTATGCCTTAAGTGCTCCCAGATAAAGTCCGCCGGCCATTGCTATCTAGATTGTTTAACATGAATTCATCCACTTGGCCCAATATGTATTCAGCCAGCTCAGGTACCCTTAACATCTGGTTATTTATTTTCCACCTATTTCCTCTTTTAATGAGAGATGGGAAGGAGATGGTTGTGGATACAGCTGCATGATCGGAAATTGGACCTGGTACAATATTGGAGTCAAAGACTCCCCTGAGTAGGGAACGTGAGATAGATATAATCTATACGGGAAGAATTTCCATGAACTGGGGAACTAAAGGTATATTCCCTATTATCCGCGTGCAAGACCCTCCATACATCCTCCAGTCCTAGCTGGTCTAACATATCTCCCATAGCTCGAGAGGCAGGAGTTTGGTATGTTCGTGCTCTACCGGATCTGTCCAACAGGGGGTCTAATGCTAAGTTAAAATCTCCACCCAAAATCATGGGGAGATTGCTATATGGTAACAGAGCCTTCAGAAGGCCCACCAGAAACTCCTGAGTGTCCGAATTGGGGCCATAAACCGACCCAATCAGGATTTCCATATGCTGCAACATTCCTCTAACCAAAATGTATCTGCCCTCACTATCCTGTGTTTTTTGTAAGGGAGTAAACTGCATTGATCTGTGTATCATCAACATAACACCTCTGCTCTGTGTGGTGCCCTGTGAGGAGAATATTTCTCCAATCTGTAACCGCCTCATGGCATTGACCTCTGACTGGAGTAGATGTGTTTCCTGCAAAAACACAACCTTAGCTTTAACCGCTTCAATATGTTTCAATATTTTGTATTGTTTAACCTTAAGACGTGCCCCTTTGACATTCCACGTGAGAAACTTAACTAGTATGTCCGTCCCCATCCTAAATGAACTGTTTCAGAATATTAAGTATATCAGCCATTGTCCTATAAAAAATATGGTTTACCTGAACTAACATCCAGTAAGTACTACTACGTGATGGTGCCTCCAAAAGACAGATCCCCCCATCCAACAACCCTAATCCCATATCAAAAACCCAGTACCCAAACCACCCAATCCTTTCCTTCTTCCCCCATTGAATTGGTCCATGACAACAGGACACTCAGCCCGATCCCCAGCGCTACCTTCCCATCCCAACAAATTAACCCAGTAAACCAGTTGCCCCGTCCCCCAACAACAAAGTGTTCTATATTGTTTTCAGCAACTAGCCATCAACAGGAGAGAGTAAAAGAATATCTAGAACTATATACAAAAATACAGGAGAACAGCAGAATGTATGACTAATGGTCTCCACCCTCATTAATGACATAAGGCCCCAAAAGCTGAAATAGCCTCCGCCGGTTGTGTGCTTTGAAAAGAAAAGGGCCCCTTTAAGTTTACTTACACTGGACAATTAAATGGGGCCAAACCAATAGCTGCAATATAAAATAAAACCCAATAGATAGCAATCACCATCTTTGTGACTATTCTGTAACATATAATAATACAGCCGGAATAACTGTCCAGTATAAAATCGGTCTGTCAGGTCCGTAACCAGAGGGATATTCCAATTAACCTCAAAAGAACATAGTCCCCAAATTATAGTTCATCACTTTCCACGAGATTCCACTTCGGCCCTGCCCTTTCCACACCAGCTGTTCAGGGAACTTTGAATAATTCCGGGGAAAGCTGTTTGCAGTGCTTCTGTTGCAGCTTCCAGTGATTCAAATGATTTCCACTCATCCTTGATGGACACCTGCAGCTTAGCAGGATATTTCATGCGATATTTAATTTCTGCCGCAATCAATTTCTTAACCAGTGGATGAAAGGCCGACCTTCTTTGCCTTACCGAGAATGGTAAATCTTGGGCTACTCTCAACTTTACTCCTTCCCAGTATATCTCTTTATTATCTTTAGCCTTCGTGATGAACAGCTGACGTTCCTGATAATTCAGAAATCTGAAAATAAATGTCCTTGGTGGCCCAGACGGAGGGGGGTAAAGGACGCAATGCCCGATGTGCCCTTTCTATAATATATGTGGGCCCAAATGGTGAGGGCCCTGCTACCTTCTCCACCAGCTTCTGGGCAAATTTAACAGAATCAGATCCTTCTGCCTTTTCTGGTAGCCCAATGACTACCACGTTGTTCCGACGGCTTCTGCCTTCCAAATCCTCCAATTTTGCTTCCATCCTAGTGATTTTCTGTTTAGCTGACACTAAGGCAGAGTCCATGCGGTCCCTACTCCCCTCCAAAGATTTAATGCGTGCTTCGTTGTCGGCTGCTCTCAGATTTAGATCTTCCAGGGCCGACGTAATTATTTTAATTTCGCTAGCCATTCCCTCCATGTTGGCCCTAAATGGCCTAAATTCCTCTAAAAAACGAGCAAGAGTAAGCGGCTCCTCTTCCAGGGACGTCCCTCCAGGGCTCTGAGCAGACTGAGAGGCCGAGGCTTTAGCTTTCTTGGCGGCCTTTTCCGGGGTCGCTGGAGGTGTATGCTTCTGTGGAGGTTTCCGCATATCCTCCTCCATGTGCTGCTCTCTCTGTTTATCCCCCGCTCCTGTAGTGGCGAAATGCCTGAAAAATCGCTTGGGATACGGGCAAGAAATTGTAAAAAGGGATCGGGTTCACGGAGCTCATCGGGAAAGCGACCGCTACGCGCTCCACATCACGTGACTCTCACTGCTCCATACTTTAGATGCGTGCAGAATTCTGAATTATCTGCTATGAACTAGGGACTGCAGAAAGTCAAGGCAGCTTTTTTTTTTTTGTTTTCCCGAAGCAAGAGAGGGTATTCAGGTTTCCAGACGATGTTTGTCCAAATGGTTGGCCAATTGTATTGTGTTTTGTTACATTAAACATGGCAAGGAGCTGCCGGGGGCAGTGAAAGCCCACTCCATGAGGGGCATGGCTGCCTCTGTGACTTGGTTTCAAGGGGGTCTCCGCAGCTGACATTCTGCGCTTCCACTACTTGGAGTACCGTCCATACCTTCACTAGGCACTGCAATCTGGACATTGCATCCGGAGCCCTGCAGGCTTCAGCCACACTGCACTTAAAGGCCTTCTGTCTTAGACCTCATTCTGCATGTCTCCCAGGATGTCCTGATGTGATTGTAACTGCTTGGGACTCGTTCCTTCGGTGTGACCTGATGACTGAGATACCCCTGAAGAAGATAGAACAGTTACGTAAGAACTTACTATAACAGTAGATCTTCAAGGGGATCTCAGTCATCAGGTCTGCCTTCCCTCCCACTATCCCCCTTCTTGGAGGCCTCTTTTCAGACTGGCTGTCTGGTGTCTCCAGCATTTTTTTTTCGGCCTGGGTATTTCAAACAACATGTAGTCTTGCTATATTATGACATATGCAGTGAGTCCCAACCTTCGAATTGCTCCGGAGGTGAAAGAGTTAACTTTCCATGCCAGGCATGGAACTCTGAGCGCGAGCTCAGTTGAAAACTCTGTCTGTTGTTCTTCAAACTCAAGCTGTCAGATTCTTTACTCCGCCTCACTGAACAGTCGCTCCGGAGATTTCTCCTTCTGCTCGGTTCATTTTGTCAGTTAAAGTATTAAGTTTTCGTTTTTTTAACCGAATTTAAACTGCAACCGGTCGGTTCAAGCTCTGTCTGTGGTACCATAAGTACTAGATAGGTTTTACATTATTTTCTGTGTGGAACTTGTAAACGGTATTATCAGTTTGGTTTGAACCGATCAGGTTGTTGTAAAATTCATTAAATCTGTCTTTTAGAGTGCGGTTCCCGGTTCTTATCGGTTCTAAAAAAAAACGGATTTCATTACGTTTTTTTCCACGACCCGTGACACGGTTGGAACCGATAAGAGGGTCTTGCTTGGCGGATTGCCATAAACGGGCAAGTTTTGGTTAGGCTGGCACTATGTCTGAGAAACCCAAAAGAAAAACCGGGCCCACTGGGTTTCAACACTGCAGTGTTTGTGGGGAAGCCTTTGCCAAGGCTGACCCCCACACCACCTGTGTTTATTGTCTGGGGTTTGACCACCTCAATGCAGACTGCCAGATTTGCAGAAATTTTCCTGTAGCTACCCTGGATAACAGAGTTGGTAGGCTCAGGGAAAGAGAGGCCAAGAAGTCCGCTGACCCGGATGGCCAGCCCGGTTCAGTTGTAACCGAACCGGAGGGAGTGCCCTCTGACCAGGGCGAGACTTCCTCGGGCAAAAGGAGAGCCAACTCGGAGGAGTCGGTTCCAGCAAAAAGGACTAGAAAATCAGCAGGTGTGGAGCCAAAATTTCCATCTCCAATCGCTGAAGAAATAGCCAAAGCAATTAAAATTGTCCAGTCGCTTTCCCCGGTTCCGACCGAACCGGCACCATCAGGTAAGTGTACGGTTCGCTCGGTTCCATCGGTTCAAGAATATGATTGAGGAATTTTATGAACCGGGGGGAGGGGGGGAAGAGGAGTATGAGGAGAGTGAATATGGATTTGAAAGTCTGGATGTGCCCATTGAACCGGACATCTCCCCAGACAGACCTCCAGGGCTGTCTCCCCCTAGGCTTTCTGAGTCCCCTTCTCATTTTATGTTTTATAAAAAGTGGCTGAAACCCTCCAGCTCCCTATGGAGGAAGCTGTGGATGACTGAGAGGAGCCTGACTATGTAGAAATGATGGATATCCCAGAGTCTAGGAGATTGTCTATTCCTTTGCATAAGTCTTTTGGGAAAGACAGTAAAAATTTTAAAAACTCCTCACACTATACCTCCTGTGGATAAAAGAATGGACAAGAGGCACACATTGTCAGGCTGTGGTACGGAGTTCCTTACACAACAATGCAGCCATGTTGGGATAGTGCAGGCTGCAGCCTGTGACAAGGCAAATATTCCCTTGGCCTCATAACCCCCTGACAAGGACTCCAGGAAGATTGATGCCATGGCAAAGAAACAGTACATGGCAGCATCTTTGGGACTCAGACAGGCAAATTATATGGCTTATGTTGCTAGATATCAGAAATCCAGATGGGATACTGTTATGGCTCTAGCAAAACAGATCCCTGGCCAGCTTACCAAGGAGCTGGAGCAGGTGGCTGCTGATGGTGGTATTGAGGCATCCAAGGTGCAATTCCATGCTGCAGTGGACTCTAATGATGTGTCATCAAGAGTCATGGCTACATCTGTGGCACTTCGCAGAATGGTTTGGCTCAGATGTACTAGCCTGTCACAGGATACCCAGACTAAAGCCATGGATTTTCCTGTTGTGGGTAATTCTCTGTTTGGGGAGCAGACAGAGAATTACATGAAGAAAATGGATGAGTATAGGACCACCTATAGGAGTGCACAGGCCAAGGAAAGGCAGGCCACTCCTCAAAGGCAGCCTTCCAGGGCAGGGGCAGACCTTTTCATAGGCATTTTTACCAAGCCCAGGCCTCCTCTTCAGCTTATGCCCAGAGTGTGTTCTTTAGAGGGAGAGGCAGACAGGGTACAAGCAGATCTGCTTCCACCCCTCAGCCTAAAGCCCCTGCCAAGCAGGCATCCTGATGGGGTGGCCGGGGCCGATTCTCCACTACCTGTAGGGGGCAGGCTGGCTTACTTTGTCCAGGACTGGAAGTCTTTAACATCAGACAAGTGGGTCCTGGAAGTAGTAAGCCAAGGACTGGTTCTCAGCTTCAAAAAATTTCCAAAGATGAGAACCAGGTCCTTTCCACCTGCAAATCCATCAGAGGCACTTGCCCTAGAAACAGAAGTTTCTACCCTCCTGGCTCTCAGAGCTGTGGAAAGGGTTCCACCCCTACACCAGGGCAAAGGGTTGTACTCCAGGTACTTCCTTACCCCAAAAAAGACAGGAGAATGGCGGCCCACCCTGGATCTCAGATACCTAAACAAGCACCTTTTAAAACCAAAATTCAAAATGGTGACTCTGGGAATTATTTTACCCTCTCTAAGGCCAGGGGACTGGCTAGCATCCCTGGACCTCAAGGATGCCTACTTCCATGTTCTTATCAGAAGCTCCCATCGAAAGTACCTCAGATTCGAACTGCCCTCAGGCCATTACCAGTTCGTAGCAATGCCCTTCGGCCTCACCTCTGCCCCGAGGGTATTCACAAAATGCCTGGCAGTAGCAGTTGCCCACTTAAGAAGGCAAAAGATTACCATTTTTCCTTACCTGGACGACTGGCTCATAGTAGGCCAGTCTCCAGAACAAGTCAAACTACACCTTCAGGTAACTCAGCAACTGCTCACATCTCTAGGTTTCCTTCTCAATCTTCCAAAGTCAGTTCTAGAGCCTGTCAAGCTTCTCACCTTCATAGGTGCAGAACTGAACACAAAAGAGGCCAGAGCCTTCCTTCCTCTGGAAAGAGCAAGGACCCTTGTCTCTGGCTCTCCTCTTTCACCCTGTCTCTCGACCAGCAAGGCATTTTCTGCAGCTCCTGGGGCACATGGCTGCTTCTACAGCAGTAGTGCAGGGAGCAAGATTTCAGATGAGGATATCCAGTTCCATTTGAGAGCCTTTTGGTCTCAAAGAGAGACCCTCTGACCAAATTGATCCCAGTGACTCGAACCCTGATCCAAGCCCTTCAGTGGTGGCAGGACCAGAGCAATCTGAGACAGGGGTTCCCCTTCACCCCTCAGTCTCACTCCTTAATCCTTACTACAGATGCATCCCTCTTGGGGTGGGGAGCTCACATGGGCGAACTCACTACCCAGGGATTGTAGTCCCCTCAGGAATCTCTGCTCCACATCAATCTGTTGGAACTCAGAGCAGTTTTTCTAGCACTTCAAGTTTTTTCCACCTCTGTTCAGAACAAAGTTGTACAGATCAGAACAGACAACACCACTACAATGTGGTACATCAACAAGCAAGGAGGCACTCTGTCTACGGCCTTGTGCACCGAAGCAATGAAGTTGTGGTCTCTGGCTTATTCCCTGAACACCTCCCTTATGGCAGTTCACCTCCCAGGCAAAGAGAATGTCCTGGCAGATGCTCTCAGCAGGATTTCCCAGGGCCATCACGAATGGTCACTGGATCCCCTAGTATTGGAGGTAGTATTTGCCAGATTGGGCACCCCACAGATAGATCTTTTTGCAGCCTCAGACAATCACCAACTTCCCCTTTTTTGTTGCAGGCCCCCAGTGTTGGGCTCAGTCCCTCTGGATGCCTTCCTTCTCAGTTGGGAAGGGAAGTTTCTCTATGCTTTTCCCCCCTTCCCTCTTCTGTTCAAGGTGTTAGTCAAAATCAGATCTCAACCCTGCAAGATGATACTGATTGCTCCAAATTGGGCCAGACAGCCCTGGTGCCCACTCCTTATGTCCTTAGCAGTCCACCTTCCCCTGTGTCTTCCCAGGAATCACAACCTGTTAACCTGTGCTCGGGGGAGGGTTTGGTACCTGGATCTCAAATCTCAAGGCCTGGCTCTTGAAGAGTTAAGAGTTTGCTGACCTACACCTCTCCCAAGGTGTATTGGATATATTGAAGGCTTCTAGGAAGCCTTCCACCAGGGCTACTTATAATTCCAAATGGAAGAGATTTTCCATATGGTGCTCTGGCAAGCATATTTCCCCAGAATCTGCTGACTTACCCACAGTCCTGGATTATATGGTGCATTTGAATACTTTGGGGCTGAGACCAGCTACCCTAAAGTGCGCCTGGCAGCGTGGTTCGCTTTCTTATCAGCAGGTAAACCCTCTTCTCTTTCGCTCATCCTGTATTCTCAAGTTTTTCAAGGGGTTGCTTCACACCAACCCTCCATTCAGGGACCCTGCCCCTGCCTGGGATCTTAATATTTGCATTGCTCAGCTTATGCAACCCCCTTTTGAGCTCTTGTCTTCAGCAGAGCTTCAGTATGACTTGGAAAACTGTGTTTTTGTAGCCATCACTTCTGCCAGGCGCATAAGTGAATTACAAGCATTGTCAGTGGAGCCTGATTTTATCTCCTTTTCATAGAGATAAGGTGGTCCTCAGGACTAACAGAAAGTTCTTGCCTAAGGTGGTTTCAGACTTCCACCTTAATCAATCTGTGTCTCTCCTGTGTACTTCACTGACCATTCCTCCTCTGGCAGAGGAGACTACACAGTTTAGGATGTCAAAAGAGCCCTTAGTTACTACATAGAACGTACTAAGGGTCACAGGTTTGACTCCTCCAACTGTTCCTCACTTATGGTGAGGTTGGTAAAGGAAACCTGCCACTAAAAGAGCCATTGCCAGGTGGATTGTCTCTTGTATCCAATTTTGCTATGAAAAACTGGGTGAGTTCCTCCTCAGGCCTGAGGGCTCACTCTACCAGAGGTACAGCTGCTCTCTGGCTGCTGCCAGGGACATCCCTATCCTAGAGATATGTCAAGCAGCTACCTGGAAAACAGTTCACACTTTTACCAAGCATTACTCCCTGGACATCCAGGCTAGGAGTGATGCTCAGTTTGGCACAGCTGTGCTTCAGAGCCTATTTCCTAAGTAGGTTCTGTCCCTACTCCATGGAGGTACTGCTGTGTAGTCTGCATATGTCATAATATAGCAAGACTTCATGTTGTTTGAAGAAAAATACTCACCTTAGTAATGTCGTTTCTTCTAATGGAGTCTTGCTATATTATGACCTCCCCCCCAGCCTGCCCCTCTCAGAACCTCTACTTTTGGGATGTGGGTGGGCAGTGCATTGTTGGCACTTAGTAGATGCCCACCTTATTTTTCTCCCCTCCTTTTTGGGGTGTTTGAGTGTTATGTTTTCATTTTCTGGATCCCCTGACTTGAGTCTTTCTTTTGGGACCAAGAAAAATGTGTTCTTATATTTAGTAGCCAGTTGGCTAGTGTAGGTTTACGGCTTCCACACAGAACCTTAGTGAGTTTTGCTCATAAAGATCTGACCGTTTGAGTTTGAAGAACAACAGACAGAGTTTTCAACTGAGCTCGCGCTCAGAGTTCCATACCTGGCATGGAAAGTTAACTCTTTCACCTCCGGAGCAGTTCGAAGGTTGGGACTCACTGCATATGTCATAATATAGCAAGACTCCATTAGAAGAAACAACATTACTAAGGTGAGTAATTTTTTCATCTCTCTCTCTCCTCCCCCAGGCGGCAGGAGTTTGCTCCGTCTCCGGGGGGGGAAAGAACTGAGAAGGGGAGACGGTGCTCACACCTTTTATTTATTTATTAAGATCTCGTATTAAACACCTTTGAGCTAGTAGCTCTTTTACATATGTTCCATGTCAGAGGATTACCACACAGTTATAGTACAGTCAACAAATAACCATCAAGCTATAAGTTCTTTTTAAAAAAGATTCCAGTGTCAGGGAATTGACACAGTCACAACACACATAATATTAAACAGAGAAGAATCTAGTGTGACAGAATTTGCATGGCATTGTGCAGTGCACTGTATGCCAGAACTCACAATACAATTTATACAATTAGGCAGACAATCGAAACAGTACAAAATAACAATTACCGTGAGATCAGCCCAAAAGGCCTAGTCGGGGGTCAGGGTAAGAAGGGATGACGGAAAGGAAAGGAAAGAGATGAGAGAGAGAGAGAGAGCAGCAGGGGAAAAGGAGTGTGGTGTGGTGGGGTTGTGGGGGGGTAGGGAAAATAGGCATTGGGGCCAATATAAATGGGAGGCTAACTAGGTCATCCGGTTCTGAGTGCTAATAGGAGACTGATGTCAGCAAATGACGTCGGCGTGGGTGGCCCCAGTTGTACTGCTGAAAAAAGTATTCCGTGTGGATCCTGCTTCACCGATGGTGAAATTCCTTCGGTGTGACCTGATGACTGAGATCACCTGGTAGATCTCCTGTTACAGTAAGTTCTTGCATAACTGTTCTTTCTGTTCCTCCCACCACATCATCAGAAATGTGACCAGACACATTGAAGCACCACAGCTCTTGTAGCCTGAGCAGTGTCTTTCACAAGTTACCAATCAAAATGCAGGAAATTGTGACAGAGACAATCCCTGCTGCTTCATGTGAAAGACAATCTGGCAATAAAAAATGGTTCTCCTTGGTTACTAGTGATGTCACAGTCTGCGGTCTCAGTGTTCATGATGCAGTGGAAGGAACAGGACTGACTTTGTTTTTTAGCCTCCAGATAGAGTGCTGCTGCACATATCACCCCAGTACCGCCAGGTGCCAAATCTTCCAATTAGCAAACAGAAAAGAAACAATACTTCAGATATAAGAAGTGATAGCTAACTACATCTGAAAGTTACTATTAATTCCAGTCAGTACAGTAGCTCTTTAGTGCAATCATTGTTTGAAAGCCCATTAAAAGCTCTTTTAAATGTGGTATTTGGTTCCTTTGTAGCTGGCAGTAGTCCAGAAATATCGATGCCCAAGTCTGACTCATATAGATACAACATTGCCATCATTTTTTTAGAACCTTGTGATGTCACTGATGATCAAGATGCGCTTGACTACATTGTGGTTAGCCACAGCTTGATCGTCGATGGCATCGCAAAGTTCTAAAAATGGTGGCAGTGTAGCATCAATATGGCGCAGACACGGTCATTGATATCTCTGGACAGCTGCCAGCTGCAGAGTAGCCCAATACTAATTTAAAAGAGCTTTCAATGGGCTTTCAAACTATGATAGGCATGTTTCATTAATGTTCCCCTTTAATTATGTGGGCCCCTGAAATGGAGGATTGACCACTGCTCAATGGTAGTGTTGAAAAAAACATCATGGTAGGTCTGAAAGGTTGCTATGTCATTTGTAGATATATATCACAGTAGCTGCATGGTGTTAATAAATGAAAATGTCTGCCATGTATTGGTATTCTATCTTTACATTTTTGTCCTGTTTTTATACATGCGTCCTTTGCAGTTTGTTTATAAAAAATAACCGTCTGCTGTCTGTATTCACTTTCAGCTCACTTGTGTGTGGTTGCACCAGTGCAGCAATGAATTTGAACTCTGCTCCTTTGACTGGTGGAAGCTCAAGTAGTGTTTGAGGGGGATACTCAAGTTTCAGGAGGGGAGAGTTTATCCAGTGTGGGATGGCTGTGCATGTGGTGGTTCCAAACTAGTGAGAAGAGGCGGCAGTACTAGAAGATTGTGAAACTGGTGAAAGCCTGCCCTGACCAGTGGGGTTGAAGTGAAGGTTGTGGAAGGGATAAGCTTACTCTGTATACAAGTGGTTGTAAACCAAACAACAAATACAATTTAGGCACATTCTTTCTGAAAAGCACAGTTTGTTACATCGAGCCTCGTTCCCTTCACATGCAAAAGAGTTGCTCTTTAGAAGAGACGCTGAAGGCCAATTACTGTCAGACGTTCCCACTGTATGTTTGCCTGCACTGTGAGTTGCAAAGTCCCTGACCTGCAGTTGACTCTTCTCGGGTGAATAGTGACATATGAAAGGCTCTTTCAAAGCATCTGAAAGCCATGTGATGACGCCTGAGGTAGCCCCATTGCCTCTGTTGTATACAGAACATTGTCTTTGCCTAGGATATTTCCTACACAGTCATGGCACTGAGGGTTTTAAAACATGGGTCATATTGGACCCACTGGTGCAAAAATTAAGGGTCACTGCCAAAAACTAGTGAAATGCAGATTTTTTTTTTTTTAAGTTCACTTTTCCTTACTTCACATATTGTTATTCAGTTCAGTTTTTTATTCAGGATAAAAACCATTGAGCAGAGGTGATTCACAATGGCATCCTGTTAAGGTAAAACTTCTGATGACAAGCAAACCTGTTACAGACACAAGTTTTGCTAGATAGTCTACAGCATACAAAAGATTGTATGTTTATATAGGCATACCAAACTTTCATGTGCAAGGTAAGGCCCAGTGCAGATGGTATAGGGACAGAAGTTTATAGAGTAGCTGCATAGCTCTCGACCAACTGGTAGAAAGAAAGGGTGATTTCTGGGCAGGTGGCAACTTCTGCCCTTTTGGTGCATGTTAGTGCTGCCCTTGCTCCTGTGCATAACCTTATTCTGTGCTCACTTTCGAGACCAAACACCTACACTGTGGTTCACATCTTTGAGGTAACAGTGATGATATAAAAAGCGAGCCTGGTTCGCTGATCTGTCTACCCTGCTGAAGAGAGCACTTCACCTGGAATCCCATGCATAGTGAAGGCTGTCATTTTAGCTTTTCTTAACATGATTTTGTCACTGTGGGAAAGCTTTGAATAACATATTTGAACATAATTCAGCTTATAATTTATATTCATTGCAACAAATTACGTTATTGCCAAAACTAGTGTTGCAGCACAGAGTGTCAAAAGTAGGGCAAGGCAACATTCGGATAAAATAGCCACTGAGCCTTGTTGAAGCTGTTGTGTCATGTCCCTTGGAGTTTGAACGCTAAGGCAACGCAATGCGGTGTTGTCCTATCTTTACCATGCCTTCAAGCATTGGTGTGTGCCTGTTCTTTCTCTGCCTGGACAGAGAGTGCTGAACATGAAGCAATATCTAATACCAACTGGTTTATTATGAATGGCATTTTGTAGCCATGTCACAATTGCTGCATGTTGGTAATAAATGTAGGTATCTGACATAATTATGCATCAATTCTGTCTTGTGATTAGCGGTTTCCTTTTTCACTATATGAACCACATGGTGTTAACACACTAGTCGAATTATCACCAAACTGGGTGTAGGCATTCTGCTTTATAACCAATCTAGTTTTTGAAGTACTAGCTATAGCTACTAATATCTGTTCATCCCAAATATATCTACATATCCACAAATATCCGTATCTGTGTCTGCCTCACTATTGCAGTTGCTCCAAAAAGGTAAATTGGTTTTAATGAAATTTGACATAATTAATCTTTAGAGAGCGGTGATCTCCTTGCATTATGGCCCACATTGGGGGTAAGGTGGGAGACCAATGACCAGCTTTGGTAAACTGCTGTTACCAGGCTTATTCCAAACCAACAGCCACAGCACGTTAGATTTTACAGGAACCTTACCTCTCCCCCCCCCGTCCGTATGTGTGCTAGTTACATTGTTTGGTTGGGGATCACAAATACACCCTCACTCCCTGCCTCCAAATGTGTCAATTGATATACATGTTTTTATTCTGGATACAAATATCCTGTTTTAATTTTAGTAAAAGGAAGTGCTCCACTATTCTTAAGATATTTTATTGACACAAGTACTTAATTGGATTTGATAGTGAAACTGTCCTTTTATGTCGTACCAACAGATTGCTGCTCAGATATGTCGTCAGGCTGGTTTGGTGAAGAAATCCAAAGATGTCATGGACTACACTGAAGAGAACTTCGCTATTGTGTTTGCTGCTATGGGTGTAAGTGTTGGCCTGCTGGCAATCAGGGACCCCCCCCCCACAAGCTTGGACAAACACAGGAGACTATTGGTCTGTGTAGGCTCTTTGGCTTTGTGCTTCTAAGCTGCTGCATGTTCACCATTTTGGGGTGGTGTAAGCTTGAAATGAACTCTTCTATATGTGGTTCATTGTGTGAAGAGAATGCGTCATGGATGAGAAGACAGGTGGCAGCGATGCTGCTCATGACCCTAGCAATTTAGGATTGGGGATGCCAGTGGGGTGCTAGAGGGCTGGCGGAATGGGGAGAAACAAGCATCCCAAGGGGCGCTTTCCTCTTTCAGGGAGAAATGCTCATTGCCTTGGCTACAGCACTGCTATCGAGGTGGTCACAGGTGGTAGTGAAGTGGAGTTACAGAATGGAGAGAGGATGTCAGCCAGGCTCCATGTCATGCTTGGAACCCCATGCATGTTGACATCCTTTGGGCTGGGAGGAAGGGCACAGAAAATCCCAATTTGATTAAGATGAAGTAGGGCACTCACTTCAGGGCCCTGCTGAGAAGACCAGCCACTCTAGCAAGCAGTCTCCATCCACCAAGACAACACCCTGAAGGGCTCACAACTAGAGGGAAAATTACAAAAAAAAAATAAATAAATAAATAAAACTAGAAAACAATTACATTAAACATACCCGGTGTAAATCTAGTGGTTTAACTCATTCAACTCTAGGGCGCCATTTTGAATGAGGTTAAGCATAGAACATTTCAACTCATATGCGCTCTGGGAGGTTGTTTTTTTATTATAGTAGAGAGTTGCTCTTTAAATGGAACTGAAAAGGGGGCACAGAATGTTGTTTGGGGTTAGCTGCCCATTTTATTTTGGAATTTGTGTTTTTTGGGACAGAACATGCAAAGAGTAAAACTGAAAGTTTGGACTCTCTGATGATAAAGTTTTGCTTATAGGTCAACATGGAAACTGCTCGCTTCTTCAAATCGGACTTTGAGGAGAATGGTTCAATGGACAATGTCTGCCTTTTCCTGAACTTGGCCAATGACCCCACGTGAGTCAAACCACATACCTTTGAAGGTTTACTCCAAATATTATTTATTTAAGTTTTAATAACCGGTTGGGCCCACTGAGACAGACAAATTGCTTTTTCAGGGGTGATTCTGAATCATACATACATTGAATTAATTGTACAATATGTACAGAGTAGGACAAACCAAAAGAAAATTTGCAGTGGAACAGTCATGCATACAAGGTGCATACATTAGTTACAGTCAGTATAGGATGATACATACAATCATGATAGCCATGTATATTTATTTTGATTTAATTAGACTATTTATCCAGGAAAGTACACTTGAGATGGAGAATTTCTTATTCCTGGTACCTCCAGGGTGGGGGATACCTATACTGGGGGAACAGTGTCAGTGTCTCAGTAGGTAGCACACTCGCCTCTGAGGCCGGGAGATCAGAGGGCTGTGGGTTCAGTTCCCACATCTGGCACTTGGGTTAATATCCCAGTACTGACACTGTAGTGCAGCATGAGAGGGGTGCTGCACTTCTGAGGTGCTGTCTTTCGGATGAGACGTTAAACCGAGGTCCCATCTGCCTGGATTGGTGGTAGTTCAGGTGGATGTTAAAGATCCCATGGCACTTATCGAAAGAGTGGGGAATTTCCCCGGTGTCCTGGCCAAATTTCCCTCATTCACTAAAAATACCACCAACAGCTTAATCTGGTTCAATTTCAGTTGCTTACCATCTGTATCCACTCTCCCCCCCCGGTCGCCCCAGAAAAAGGGACTTTCTAGGCCCAGTGGGCTTACCGGGTCAACAAAATTCAACAACAAACAAACAAGATACAAAATCAGATAATAGCATTTCTAAAATACATTTCCACATTTCTTAACATGAAAATAAAAATGTGTCCATTGTACAGTTCCTTCTAGTACCTATGATGGGATGCTAGGTCATGTGAAAATAAGGAATTTAATATAATGCAGAGTGAAAATATTTTTCTGACAGAGAAACAGTCTTGGTCAGTCCATCAGTATAGCGGTAGTGCTACTGCTCCCAACGCTGGGAACCTAGATTTAGGAATGAGTCAAGCTTGTAGGGAATAGGAGGGGGTCGAGCATCTCTGAGGATGCTCTTCTTCCCGAAGGGAGGGTCACTGCCTCTGTTACAGTACTGTCACCTGAGGGACTGCAGGTGGAAGCACAGTAGAGGCTCCCACACTTAGCCCTGTAGCATGCAAACGTGTTAGGGGACAGACCAGGAACAAGAAAAATCATCCCAGCTTGGCTGATGACAGAGCTTGGTATATTTGGGCCTGTGCTGCCCCCCCCTCCCACGGCACCTGTTGCAGCATAAATGTGTTTCGGGTGTTCAGCCCTGCTCCCATCCCCGGTGGTGGGTTGGGGGGTGTGATGTAGACAGCCAGATCTGAGTGCTGTATCAAATTTTTTATTACATATAAAATATGTGATGGGAAGGTCAGTTTGAGGAAACTACTGTCTTACTGGAACTGACATATCAAGACCCCCCCCAGGGATAAGTTCAAAGGACAGGACATGGCTAAACTGCAGATATCTGGGGTACAATTACTTTGTCAATTTGCTTTCATCCCAGGAAATAAGATTGGCCATTCATAATTCCCTCAGGGAAAATCCTTTGACTTACAATAGTTGTCAGGAAGAACTTGAGAGGGAGGGGTGTCAGAGGGAAGCCAAAATGGACATTGAAGAGAGGTTGATGTCTGGGCCAGGGAGGACCCAGTCGAATTTGGAAGGTCCAATATACTTTCCCGGGGAACCCTTGAATTACATCAGAGAGACCTTTGAGGTGTAGATTCTAAGGCCCAGACGGGATTAAAGAGGCAAATACACTTTTGCTTGAATGCAGTGACTTAGATCAAAGAAACTTTTGAAATGTATGTGTAGCAGAGCACAAACCGGTTTAGTCTGGTTAACCTGAGGGAGGAAAGGCAGTGAGGTCACCTATTATGTTTTTTTAAATATTTTATTTGGACATCATGTGAGATAAAATATAGATGTTACACCAAGGCGGAGTTAGTGACCTCATCAAAAGGGCCGGCTCAGAACTGTGTTTAATTGCTGAGAGAACCTGGACAGAGACACACAAGACAATATTTCTGACTGAGAGAAGGACGACAACATCAGCACTGTAGGAGAGAAGTATTATGTGGATAAGAGAGCTTAGTTTGTACCTTTAAAAACCTGTTTTGTTTTTAAGATTGTATGTGTTTGGGATATTTGTTCTGTATTTATTGTTCTGTTTTGATATTTTAAAGTAAAGATATATTTTGCCACGGAAACTGCTTGGAGTGCCTTGACATTTTTTTATTTAAGTAGAGCTTAGAGTGGTTATAAGTGACACTGTATTTTAAGCTTATTAATATTCCAAACTGGGAGACAGATAGAGTTCTCTAAAGTCTTGCATAGAGTTCTAAGGGTTCATTTGAAAGACCTGGTTGGGTGCCCATAGGCAAAGATATCTGGCCCCCCAAAGACAGAATTATCTGAGCCTGATAATTGGGTATGCTAACAAGAGGTTATCAGTTTGAATCCCTCCAGAGCTTGAGATTAAGGTGACTCGAACCCACAAAACAGACAAGAGGGTTACCTTGTTCTGTTCACTGTACACAAATCATACGATCAGAGGTTGGCACTTTGGGAGTAGAGGGCTGGCTGGCTGAGCGAGTTTGTGACAGGGGGTACAACCAACCAAGAATACTTGTGGGTGGCAGCTGTGTTCTGGGGTGGTGGGGGCTTGGGGACATTAGGATACCCAAGCTGGAGGAACGAAGGGGGCATAACACTGTTAGGAAAAAAAAAAAAAAAACAAGAAAACAGTCTTTCTAGATGTTTTGACTGTTTCTGTGTTGTGCTTGCTGCTGCTGTCATTAGACAGTCTCCTATAAATGATGGGTTTCATTTAAGTAGACTTTTCGTAAAATTGGAACCAGGGTTCAATTAAACAAGGCTCTTGTTAGTTGAACTCTGGCTCCAGTTTTGCCAAAGGTTCATTGAGGTTCAGGAAAAAAGCATTCAAAAAGACACACCGTGGAGCTGAATGGTAAGCACCCCATGCTCTCCTTATACAGACATCACAAAACATTTGAGCGTGGAGGCAGAGCCAGCAAGAAAGTGAAGAGATCATGTAGCTAGCCCCTGGGGCAAATTATGATCCCTTCCTGGGGTAAAAAAAGCCACCAAGGAACTCCAGTGAAGGTAAGGGAGCTTCCTCTCTTTGGAGCAGTGAGAAAATGGTTATTTCGGTTCTAACGCGGTGAACATAGAATGAAATTAGCACCAGATTTAGTGGATTTGGGAACAAAAATCAACAGGCAGAGATAAACATAGGGTCTAGAAAAACGGCATGATGAAGTATATTCAAATGTTGTTGTTTTTTGTACTATGATAGCTACTTTAAGACAAACCCAAACTCCATGATACAGGCGACTGACGTTTATCTTTTTAAAATTTGGTAAACTGGATAGACTGCTGAGCCAAAACTAGTTTCGAGGTACAGCCCAGGGGAGAGGACATTTGAAGGATAAAGAGACATAAAAATACAGAATTAAATATAACAGAGCAGTAATACAGTGTAACTTAACATGCCAAGCAAAAATCTGTACAATACCATTGTGGTGCCAAAATATATACAAAATTTGGCATCAACCAGATGTGAAAATATAAACAATATTCGCTATATTAGTATCTGTGAATATATACAAAATGAGCCGTCTCGTCATTTTAAAATGTGAATACTGTATATACAAAATTCTTAATATACGAAATTAACAGTCTCGTCAGAATATGGAATATAAATATAAAAAATTAGCAGTACCAGTCAAAATGAGAATATATAAAAATTACCATATCCATCAAAATATTTGAATATAGCTATAAAAAATTAGCAAAATCACCAATCAAAATACAGGAATATAACTAACTATAAAAAATTAGCACTATCATCAGCCAAAATAAGGGAATATGAATATGAACATACAAAATTTGCCAGCCGATAAAGGCTTAGAGGTCTATCAAGTCTGCTCGAATGTGCAGCTAGCACCCCTTATTCTGCAGCTGCCCCTGTCTCCCACCCGTCCCCTCCCTTGACCCTCCCCCCTTGCCTTGTGCCAGTCCCTTTTGGAGCAGTCCACTGTTCTACGGGATGATACTTCTGCCAGTAGTGCATTCCACCCAGCTACCACCCTCTCCATAAAAAAGTGTCTCCTCATCTCTCTGCTGAACCTTCCTCCCTCCAGTCTCCTATCATGGCCCCGGGTGTCCCTCCCTCCCTTACTTTGAACAGTCCCTCCTTACCTGTCTTGTTTATTCCTTTCATGTACTTGAAGGTTTCAGTCATATCACCCTGTACTTCCTGTCCTCCAGCGAGTACATTCAGCTCCCTCAGCCTCCTCTCGTACGGCAAGTCTCCCAGCCTCTTGATCATCTTTGTCACCCTGCGCTGCACCCCCTCCAGTAACTTAATGTCCGTCTTCAGATATGGGCGCCAGTACTGCACGCAGTACTCCAGGTGTGGTTTAACTAATGATCTATACAGTGGCAGAATCACCTCCCCCCTCCTTGAGGATATACCCCTTGCAGTGCAACCCAGCATTTTGTTGGCCTTTGCAGCTGCCTTCCCACATTGTGCCAAGTTGTTCATTGACTCCATAATGAGCACCCACCAGAGCCTTCTCCTTCTCTGTCTCTGCTAGCTACACTCCCCCAAGCTGGCAACTCCTCCATGAGTTTTTCACCCCAAAATGCAGCACCTTCCACTTTTTAGCATTGAACCCCAGTTGCCAGGTGTCTGATCAGGTTTCCAGCGCTGCCAGATCCTGCAACCCCTGCCATCCCCCTAGGTCGTCCACCACTGCTCCCATCTTGCTGTCGTCAGTAAACAAACTGGTCTTGCTATTGATGCCCAATGATATGTCTGCAGTGAATATCCCAAACACTGGTCCCAACACTGAGCCCTGCGTAACACCGCTTGTCACTACCCTTGGGGATGAGAGCTCCCCACCTACCACCACCCTCTGTTGCCTTTTCTGAAGCCAGTTCCCTACCCATCTCACCAGCTTTGCACCCGCCCCTGTGCCTTCCAACTTACTTCCCAGCCTCCCATGTGGCACAGAGTCAAATGCCTTACTGAAGTCCAGGTACAGGACATCCACTGCAACGCCACTGTCCAACTGCCTAGTTACCCAGTCATAGAACTCCACCAGGTTGGTTTGGCAAGATCTGCCACATACGAAACCATGTTGTCTGCTGTCCTGTAGTCCTTTGGCCTCCAGGAGGGCCACCTGTGTCTCCTTCAGGGTAGCCTCCAACAGCTTACCCACGATGGATGTGAGGCTCACTGGTCTGTAGTTCTCCAGTTCATCCTTGGCACCGCTCTTGTGGAGGGGCACCACATGAGCCATCCTCCAATCCTGAGGTACACACCCTGAGTGTAGTGAGGCCTTAAATAGGTCTGCCAGAGGTCCCGCCAGGACCTCTGGCAGCTCCTTCAGTACCCTGGGGTGGCTGCATCTGGGCCTGGCGCCTTGTCCACACTCAGTGCCCTCAAACCTTCCAGAACCCTGCCCTCCATGTCACCCTCCCCTGTTTCTGCCCTCCCTCCCCTTGGGTATCACCCTCTTCCTTAATAAATACCTAGTAGAAGTAATCATTTAGTGCTTCTGCCTTATCACCCCCTGCTTCCACCCAGCCCCTCTCCTTCCTAAGCCTTACTATACTGTCCTTACAGTTCCTTTTCTCCTTAACATACCTGAAGAATTCCTTCTCCCCCTTCTTAATGCCCTGTGTCAGCCTGAGCTCTGTAGATGCTTTGGCTGCCCTTACTCCCCTTGTCACCTTCTTTGATTCCTTTAGGTACTCCTCCCTGTCCTCTCCCCTCCCCGTTTTCTTGTACCTCCTAAAGGCAGCTCTTGTCCTCCTTACCTTTTCCATGACCTCCCTGCTCACCCAGCTAGGTTTCTTTGCCCTAGCCTTCTTGCTCTGGGCCTTGCTGCAGGTTCTGGTTGGCTTCACTATCCCCAGCTTTATGAGCTCCCACCTCTGGTTAGTGCCCATACTGGGTTGAATTCTGGCCAGGTACCCTTTTACCACTTCCCCCATCCTCCCAAAATCAGCCCTCCTGAAGTCCAGCACCCTTGTGCCAGATTCCACTCCTTCCTTACCCATATCCAGTGTGAGCCATACTGAGTGGTGGTCACTCTCCGCCAGCGGTTCTTCCACCCTAAGTTCCCTCACAAACTCAACTCCCCATTTACCAGCACAAGGTCAAGGGTATTCCCTAACCTGGTTGGTTCACTGACCATTTGCATTAGGTCGCTGTCCTGGAAGGCATCCAGCAATACCTGCTGCCTTCTATTCCTGGTAGTTGGGGTACTCCAGTCCACTCCTGGCATGTTGAAGTCCCCCACAGTCACCACACTACCCTTCTCGCAGGTCTTCCTGATCTGTTCCGCTGGGTCCCTGTCTAACTCCTCTGTCTGGCATGGCGGCCTGCACACCACTCCCATCCTGAGAGTCCTATTCTTGGAATCTTGGATTTGCATTCATGGTGACCCCGTACTACCCTCCTCCCCTTCCTCCCATACACCCTCCTGTCCTTCCCTCACATATAGTGCCCCCCCTCCTTTCCCCAGTCATTCTATCCCTACGAAATAGCATGTACCCTGACATCGACAGGTCCCAGTCATTGTATTGGGTGGCCCTTGTTTCTGTGATGGCTGCAGTGTTCACCTCCCCCTCTGCCATAAGAATTTGTAGTTCTGCAGTTTTCTTCCTAAGGCTCCTAGCATTCAGGGTGACCACCTTCCACCCCTCCCCCCCATCCTGCCCTCCTTTACTAGCATTGCCACTAGTACTTGCCCTTTGTCCTTTATCACTGTTATGGGGGGGGGGTAAGCTCATATGGCTTTCCAACCTGTGGTCTCTGCATGTCCCTTGCCCACTTGCCACCCCTACTCCTAATTTAAATTCCCAACTTCCTCTGTGTACTCCTCCATCCTCTGTTTCAGCACTTTCTTTCTCTCCTCACTCAAGTGTAGTCTATCCTTGGCATAGAGACTACTGTCCTCCCAGGTGTCTTTTCCCCCCCCCCCCCACCAGCCCATACCCTTTAGCATGACACCAGGTTCTTAGCCATCTGTTAAATTCCTCTATGTTCAGCTTTCAAACAACATGAAGTCTTGCTGTATTCTGATAATATGCAGTTAGCACCAGCACTTGAACTGCCCCGGAGAGGAAAGAGTTAACTCTATGCAGCAGCATAGAATGTTGAGCTAGAGCTCGGTTTTCAAACCTCTGTCTCTGGTACTTACCAGTGTAACCGTCAGATTCTTTACTCCTCCTAACAGTGAAGTCATTCCGGAGATTTCCTCTGCTCGGTTCGGTAAAGTTTAAAAAAGCATTCGGTTTAAAACGATCTGTTTGTTATTTTTTCAGATTTCCAGCCTCTGTCTATGGTACATATAGTGTGGTAGATAGGTGGTGACTTTTGTTTATAATTAGAAACTGTGGAAACTGTTTTTTTGCTTCGGTTTCTCATTGGTCGGTCCGGTTAGGAACAGACCTTTTTTCTGAATTGTTTACTTTGTTTTGTATTTTCTGGGATTAGTGTGGTGTTCTGGTGCCAATCAGTTTCAAAAGAACCGGACTTTTTCTGGTTCTTTTTCAGAACCTGTAACAAGGTTTGTAACCGATCAGTTGATTATTACCTGGCTTGAAAGCTGTTGAGGGTAATTGGTTAGGTTGGCCATGTCTGAGAAACCCAAGAAAAAAACGGTTCCACTGGGTTTCAACACTGTACTGAGTATGGGGAGGCCTTTGCCAAGGCCAACCCCCACCTTATCTGTGTTTGTCTGGGGTTTGACTACCTCAAATCAGACTCCAGATTTGCAAAAACTTCCCTAAAGCCACTCTAGAAAAAAGGTTGAGTAGGCTGAAGGAAAGGGAGGCAGAGAAGTCTGTAGATCCGGATGGCCAGCCCGGTTCGGTTACGGCCGAACCTGAGGAGGTGCCTACTGACCTACGTGATAGATACCTCCTCTGGCAAAAGGAGATCTGACTCTTAAGTGGCCGGTTTCATCAAAGAGAAAGCGTAAGTCTGCCGGTTTGGATCCAGTACCGCATACTCCAACCGCGGACGAGATTGCCAGAGCGATTAGCATTGTTCAATCGCTTTGCCCGGTTCCGTACGAACTGGTACTGCTGTTTAGGCAGTCGGTTCGGTCGGATCCATCTCCTTCAGATTACGATCCAGATGCTTTCTATGAGGAGTGGGAGGGGGACGAAGACTATCCCGACAAAGATGACGACCTTGGGGGTCTAGATGTGCCCATTGAACCGGACATCTCCCCAGACAGGCCCTCCAATGTCTCCCCTCCCAGGCTTTCTGAGTCCCCTTCACACTTCTTGTTTTGCAAGAAGGTGGCTGAAACCCTCCAGCTCCCTACGGTTGAAGCTGCTGAGGAGGAGGAAGAGCCTGATTTTGTAGAAATGATGGACATCCCAGAGTCCAAGAGATTGTCTATCCCTCTTCACAAGTCCTTGGAGAAACAGACACAAAAAATTTTACAAACTCCTAACTCCTTACCTCCTGTGGATAAAAGAATGGACAGGAGGTATATGTTATCAGGTTCAGGTATGGAGTTCCTATACACTTATTGCAGCCATGTTGGGGTACTGCAGGCTGCAGCCTGTGACAGGGCTAACATTCCTTTGGCTTCACACCCCCCCCTCCACCCCGGACAAGGACTCCAGGAAAGTTGATGCCATGGCCAATAAACAATATTTGGCATTCTCTTTGGGACTCAGGCAGGCAAGCTATATGGCCTACACAGCCAGGTACCAGAAGCCCAGGTGGGATACTGTTCTGGAACTGGCCAAACAGGCCTCCCCCCAGCTAGCCAAGGAGCTGGAGGAGGTGGCTGCTGATGGAAATGAGGTATCTAAAGTGCAATTTCATGCTGCTGTGGACTCCAGTGATGTGGCATCGAGAGTCATGGGTTACATCTGTGTCTCTCAGAAGGCATGCTTAGCTCAGATTTACTAGCCTTTCACAGGATACCCAGACCAAGGCTATGGATTTTCCTGTAGTGGGTAACTCTGTTTTGGGAGCAGACAGAGGCTTACATGAAAAAAATGGATGCATACAGGACCACTTACAGGAGTGCACAGGTCAAGGAAAGGCAAGCCACTTCACAAAAGCTGCAGCCTAGGGGCAGGCCTTTTCACAGGCCTTTTTACCAAGCCCAGGCCTCCTCTCCCTTCCCACAGAGGGGGTACTTACTAGGGAGGGGCAGGAGGGGGATGAGCAGGGCTGCACCCTCCTCCCAGTCTAAGGCTCCTGCCAAGCAGACACCCTGATGTGTCAGCCCGGGTCGACTCCCCAGTCCCAGTAGGGGGCAGGCTGGCTTACTACTTTCAGGCCTGGAAGTCTGTTACCTCAGACAAGTGGGTCCTGGAAGTAGTAAGCCAGGGACTAGCCCTCAGCTTCAAAAAGTTTCCAAAAATGAGTGCCAGGTCTTTTCCACCTGCATTCATCTCAGAGACCCTTGCCCTCAGGCATCCAGATAAGAAATTTGGCCACGAGTATTTTACTCCTCATTTTTAAAATGAGGTGAGTAAAACCAATTTCTGATGCGTACAAATAGCTCAATGCATTTTTCTGAGGAGTACATTTCTTGAAAATGAGTGTATGCTGCAATGGCTTTATCTTCCTCCTCCCCTCTCAAGTCAAAATGTGAGCCCAGGTGTTGCTAGCTTGCTGCTGTGCTCAGATGTGTGAGAGAGAAACTGCACAGTGTAGCAACAAACAGTAAACCCTTGACAACAGCATCAGAGACTGAGGCATTATTGTTGTTTTACAAACATGTCATCATAACAGGGAGCAGACTGGGCTGTCACTACGACCAGAGGCCCTCTGGTCATAGTGACTGCCCAGTCTGCTCCCTGTCATGGCATATCTGTAAAACAACAGTAGTGCTTCTTAGTTGCTGATGCTGCTGTCCAGGTTTTATTATTTTATGCTACACTCTGCTGTCTCTCTCTCACACATCTGAGCACAGCAGCAAGCCAGCAACACCTGGGCTCACATTTTGACTTGAGAGGGGAGGAGGAAAATGCAGCACAGACAGTGTCACCATTAATTTTCTGCTGGGTCTTGTGCTAAGCCTCTCCCTTCTCTCCCCTTGCTGCTGCTTGCTCTATTTCTTTCTGCGTCTCCGTTGTGCTAGCCCCCTCGTTGTGCTTGCCTCCCCTACCCACACCCCTTGTGGCACCAGGCATCTTTTTAGCCTGTGTAACAGGCAAAACTTACAAAGCAACCAGCACTAGCAGCAGGATCCGAATCGACCTAGTCAGACACTTGTGAGCAGCACCGAGTAGCACATTCCCCCAAGTCCTCAGTAGTCACTTACCAGGCCTTCACACTCGGGGATTGTCACTTGACTTCTCTTCGTTTTTCTGGGCTCCGTCCTCTGGATCACACTCCAGATATGACTCCTGGCCTCTCGCTACTCCCGACTCAATAATCCGATCGGACACGATGACACAGACTTCTGACGACCCGAGGCTTGATGGCGACGACATAGAACTTCATGTTCCCTCGCTACTGGCTTTGTCTTGTCGGCAGCTTCTTCTCTCGCGTTATTTGATCTTCATGAGCATTTGGAGCTCACTGCGGCAATTTTTAGTGGCAGCCGAACATCTAGGAGCTCGATTCGGCTATTTTCGGTGGCGGCACCCTAGCGGCAATAACGGGAACTGCACCTCAAGTTGGAACCCTGGAAGCGTATTTAATATGCTATTATTGTTAAAAATGAAGCGTAAATTCAGTTTTTCCAAGCGTAAAGACACCCTGTACGCAGCTTATCTGCAACCCTGCTTGCCCTAGAGGCAGAGGTTTCCTCTCTTCTGGCTCTCAGAGCTGTAGAGAAGGTTCCTACTCAACACAGGGCAAAGGCCTTTACTCCAGGTATTTCCTTACCCCAAAAAAGACAGGGGAATGGCGACCCATCCTAGACCTAAGGTGTTTGAACAAACACATCTCAAAACCCAAATTCAAAATGGTGACACTGAGAATAATCCTTCCCTCTTTAAGGCCAGGGGATTGGCTAGCATCCCTGGACCTCCAGGATGCCCACTTCCATATTCCTATCAGGTGCTCCCGCAGAAAGTACCTCAGGTTTGAGTTGCCTTCAGGCCACTACCAGTTCAGAGCCATGCCATTCGGCCTAACATCAGCTCCAAAGGTGTTCACAAAGTGCCTTGCAGTAGTAGTGGCTTACCTCAGAAGATAAGGTATTTCCATTTTCCCATATCTGGACGACTGGCTAATTGTAGGTCAGTCATCAGACCAGGTCAAGTCAGCTCTGCAAACCACTCAAGACTTGCTCAGTTCTCTGGGGTTTCTTCTCAATTTCCCAAAGTCTGTCCTTGAACCAGTACAACTTCTTACTTTTATAGGAATAGGAATAGAATTGGCTACTGTCCAAGCAAAAGCTTTCCTCCCCCTGGCAAGGGTGACTGCCTTAACAGATCTTGCTGCTCCTTTTCGACCTCTGGTCTCTCATCCAGCAAGACAGTTTCTCCAACTCCTGGGCCACATGGCAGCTTCCATTGCAGTGGTACAGGGAGCCAGATTTCAGACGAGGGGCATTCAGTTTCACCTAAGGTCCTTTTGGTCTCAGAGAAGAGACTCTCTCACCAAATTGATTCCAGTGACTCATACTCTGGTCCAAGCTCTCCAGTGGTGGCTAGACCAGGACAACCTCAGACAAGGAGTTCCATTTCTCTCTTAAGTCCCCTCAGTAGTCCTAACTACAGATGGTTCTCTCCTAGGTTGGGGAGCCCATTTGGGAGCCCTTATGGCTCAAGGGGTCTGGTCTCCACGGGGGTCTCTCCTTCATATCAATCTCTTGGAACTTGGGGCAGTTTTCCTGGCCCTTCAGGTCTTCTTGAAGTCAGTCAGGGGCAAGGTGGTCCAAGTCGGAACAGACAACACCACCACAATGTGGTACATCAACAAGCGGGGGCACTCAGTCCACTGCCTTGTGCACAGAAGCCATGAAGCTGTGGTCTCTAGCCTGTTCTCTTCAGACTTCCCTCATAGCAGTTCACCTTCCAGGAAAGGACAATGTACTAGCAGATGCTCTGAGAAGAATCTCCCAGGGGCATCACGAATGGTACCTTGACCCTAACATTCTACAGGTCATCTTCTCCAGGTGGGGCACTCCAAAGATAGCTCTCTTTGCAGCACCGGACAATCACCAACTTCCTCTGTTTTGTTGCAGACCTCCAGTCCTGGGGACCGTGCCTCTGGATGCTCTCATTCTGGATTGGAAGAACAGGTTTCTCTATGCCTTCCCTCCCTTCCCTCTGTTCAGAGTCCTGATCAAAATCAGAACTCAACCCTGCACAGTGATACTAGTGGCTCCAGATTGGGCCAGACAGTCTTGGTATCCTCTGCTGCTGTCTCTGGCAGTGTCACGTCCCCTGTCTCTTCCCAAGAGATAGTTTCCTGTCCTCCTCCCAGGGGAGTATCTGGTACCCCAATCTCCAGTCTCTCAACCTCAAGGCCTGGCTCTTGAAGAGTTAGAATATGCAGGCCTGCACCTTTCTCAGGGAGTTGTGGATATTTTGAAGGTCTCCAGGAAACCTTCCACTAGAAAAACTTATAATTCCAAATGGAAGAGGTTCAGGATTTGGTGTTCTCAGAAGGGCATTGTGCCTGATTCAGCAGACATCGCCACAGCCTTAGATTATTTGGTTCATCTTAATGGTCTAGGCCTTAGGCCTGCAAATCTGAAGGTTTACCTAGCAGCTGTCTCTGCATTCCTTTCAGCAGGGAAGGGCTCTTCCCTGGCATCTCATCTTGTTTTCGGTAAGTTTTTCAAAGGTCTGGTTCATATTAACTCTCCCTTTAGAGCGCCTGCTCCAGCTTGGGATCTTAATGTCTGCATTGCTCTGCTTAAGCAGCCACTCTTTGAACCTCTGGCTTCGGCCGAGCTGAAGTACTTGACCTGGAAAACTGTGTTCCTGGTAGCTGTTACTTCTGCCAGGCGGATTAGTGAATTGCAGGCCCTGTCAGTCGAACCTGACTTCATTTCCTTCCATAGGGATAAAGTGGTCCTAAGAACCAATAAGAGGTTCTTGCCCAAAGTGGTATTAGACTTTCATCTGAATGAGTCTGTCTCTTCCTGTGTTTTTCACTGACCATTCTTCTTCAGGAGAAAGAAGATTGCACAGTTTGGATGTTAAAAGTGCTCTTAGCTACTATGTAGAGCATACTAAGCCACACAGAAACGACTGTCTCCAATTGTTTCTCACTTATGGTGAAGTGGGGAAAGATGAGCCCGCTACTAAAAGGACTATTGCCAGGTGGATTGTCTATTGTATACAATTCTGCTATGACAAATTGGGGATAAAAAAGAAGCCCCCTCCAGGCCTTAGGGCTCACTCGACTAGGGAGGGGTACAGCTGCTACTCTGGCTGCGGCCAGAGATATACCCTTGCTAGAAATCTGTAAAGCGGCCACCTGGAAAACAGTCCATACATTCACCAAGCATTACTCTCTGGACCTCCAGGCTAGGAGTGATGCTGGGTTTGTACAACAGTACTGAGAGCCTGTTCCCAAAGTAGGTTCTGCATTCCTCCTGGGAACTGCTTGGTAGTTCAGATATTGTCCGAATACAGCAAGACTTCATGTTGTTTGAAGAAAAAATTACTCACCATAGTAATGTTTCTTCTAATGGAGTCTTGCTGTATTCTGACCTCCCTCCCCTCTCTCAGAACCTAGTTTTTGGGAAGTGGGCTGGCAGGTACAGTGTTGCACCTCAGGGGTGTACCTTGTATCCTCCCTCTTAAGGGTGGGATAGTTGTTTTATTATTATTTTTACTATTGTTGGGTTTTATATAAATATATATATATATATATATATATATATATAATATGTGTACATACACATATTTATATAATCTATCTCTCGTCACTACCTTTTTTTTTTCCTTGGGTTCTTGACCTGAGTCTTTTGGGACCCAAAATTGTTGCCCACTGGCTACAGAGTAAACAATTTCCATAGTTTGCTCGTAAGAATGTGACGGTTACACTGGTAAGTACCAGAGACAGAGGTTTGAAAAACGAGCTCGAGCGCAACGTTTTATGCTGCTGCATAGAGTTAACTCTTTCCTCTCTGGGGCAGTTCAAGTGCTGGGGCTAACTGCATATTGTCAGAATACAGCAAGACTCCATTAGAAGAAACAACATTACTATGGTGAGTAATTTTTTTTTCTTGCTGTGCTTGCCCTGGGCACTGGAAGCATCTCTGAGAAAGTTACTGATCTTCCTGCCCCCTCACATAATTGTCCTAGTTCCTCAAACCTCCTCTGGACTACATCTGCCATCTTGTCAGCCAGGTCGTTCATCCCCAAATGTATAATTAAATGAGGCTTGTCCCTACCCCTTCTATCATATTTTAGAACAGATTGTCCCACCCTTTCTGCTGTCATTTCCAGCATGGCCTCCACCCAAATGAGACTGTGCCTCTCCCCTTTGCTACCTCACCTGATTTCTCTTCGTATTGAGTACCCCAGCACTAAGATTCCAGCCCTCTTAGTAACTGCTTGCTTCCCTTCCTCCCCACCTCTCACTCCCAGTTCCTCCTCTTCCTCCTAGCCTGTGCCTTCCAGAAACAGGTAGCTGAGGCCCCTGGCCAGACAGTTAGCACCCTTCTCCTTCTATGCACTAAACTTTGCAGCTAGTGAAGACAGCAAAAAAACAATCACAACTCCCCTAAAAGCACAAAAAATAGGTTTGATACCTGAAGAAACAGGTCTCCAATTCAAACAGCCTCACCAACAACACACCAAAATAGGCTTGAAATAAGAAGATACAGGTTTCCAGTTCAAAAAAACAGTCCCACCAGAACAGCCCCAATAAAAGCACACCAAATAGGTTTGAAATCGGAATAATCAGAAGAATGCAGAAGGAACAGGCCTCCAATTTAAAGTGACAGCCCACTTAAAGCATGCCAAAATAGGTTTCAAAGTTTCAGCAGCTCCTAAACAGTTCTCTGCTAGCCCCTTTTAAGAAGTAAGAAAAACTCAGCCTGCTATACAGTGAAACAACAAGACAAATCAGCCCACTTACAGCACACGAAAATAGGTTTCAAAATTCTAACAGCCCCAAAACAATACTCTGCTAGCCCCTTAGAAGTAGTAAGAAAGAAAAAAAAAAAAAAACCTGCTACCAAGTGAAATCAATAATAAGCAGTGTAAAAACAGCAAGGAACAGCTACTAAAATGGAGCTGATCCCTTCCCCTTCTAGTTTCTTCTATATACAGAATTAGCAATAGCAATCAAAATATGGGATTGTAGCTATACAAAATTCTCAGTATTAATCGAAATATAGGACTATAAATAAATACACAAATTAGCAGTATCATCAAGCGGGATATCACAGTGAGGTGTGTGTGGTGCTGGGCCTGAAATACTGCTGCCAGAGAGTGCTAAACTGAAGAAAAATTAAGACTTACAAAAACTTTAATTATAAAGAGATGGTTGGGGGGCTGTATTCCAGAGGCTCCTAGCCCCACTCCCAGTGGAAAAAACATTACCTGTCATCCAGTGGTCCCTCGAGAGTGTGGTACAGCCACCGTGTGCTTCCCTGCTGATTTGAGGGTTCTCATTTGCAGCATTGCATCGCCCATACTGCCAGCCTGAATCAGTTCTACAGGCAGGGAGGTTCACCTAAAATGCTGCTGGGTTTGCAAGGATGCTCATGCTTGGCAGTTGGCCGGATCTGCATGGCAACCTCACGCCTTCCCTGCACAGTCGCCAACAGCTTTGGGACCATACAAGAAGGGGTTGCAGTCCCCAATGTGCATAACACAACATGGTCATAAACTTGCGCAGGGTTGCTAAGTAAGCATTAGCATGCGACATGGTGTGCTGATAATGTGGATTAATGTATGCCTCTTGGTGCCTGTGAGGCGAGGAGGTCAGAGGCCATGTTCACAGCACCCAGGGCATGCGTTAATCTACATTATCAGCACACCCTGGAGTGCGCTAATGCACTTATTACATGGGGCAAAACATCTGTTTAAGAAAGCACCAGGACAAACGATGTCAAATACCAGGACAGACAGTTTCACATAGGAGACATGCTGTAGTGTACTGGGTGTTCTTCCGCACTACAAAATAGTACCACATTTAACACGGTTGCTAGGTGTGTGCCCTGTGTCGCAAGGCGCAGCAGCTTCTGTGTGTTTGTGGCTTGCCGGCATGAAGGGGAAGCCCTGCAGGTGCAGTTCTTATCTGGAATCGCAAGGTACGGTTGCTCTCTCTGTGTGTGGCTTGTGGGGTTGCTAGGACTCAGCCCTGTGTCGCAAGATGTAGCGGATTTTCTCACTCTTCTCTCTCCCTGCATACATGGTTAAGAAAGCCGTGCTGGGGGAGTCTGTGTCTCGCTGTTTCCTGGGCGCTACGCTCTCTGCTTGGTCCATGGTGGGGATGGACAGGTATGCGACTCGCAATTCTGTGTGTTGAAACAAGGGAGAGATGTGACAGACAGCCATGGGATGACAGTGGTATCTGTCTTTCACTCTCACTGTGCACAGTGGGGGGGGTGGTGACACTGTTGATATTGTCACTGGTATAAGCAAACAGGACGCATTCAATAAAAGTCTGAGTCGCTGCTATGACGAGGGGCTTTACCATGGTCCCTGTTCCTCAGCACTTCAGCCACTGTTGGGACTGGCATGCTGACTTTTGCTGAGAATGGAGGAGATCTGAAAAGGGGAGCAGGCAAAGCAGTGAGAGAGGGAGTGGGCACAGTGGGCAGCGCACAGAGACAGCAAAAAGACGTAGTGGCCAGAACAGGGATAGGGGGATCAGAGTGTGTCTGATGCTGCCTGTCACTATGTCGCTCGTTCTCTGCCACTTCTGTGTCACCTGCTCACTCTGTGTCCACTGCTCCCAGTTGGTCTCTCTCTCCCCACTGTCACATGATGGATGTTGTACGGGATGCCTCTGTATGGAAATGACTAGCTACCATAACTAGGTGTATACCAGCTGTACAGTTCAAAGTCCTGCTGCATTGTGGCCAGGGTGTACGAGGTCCACCGGGCGGGTGGATGGAGAGAAGTCCGTTACTCAGCACTGAGGGTGGCCTTTGCAGAGGTGCTCGGACGTCTACTGGGTGGGTGGGTGGGACAGACAAAAGGAACACGGGACCGCCGCAACTGCACAGTGCTAGACAGCACACATAGGTGCTGCTCTACAATTAACTGCGAAGTGTGATACTAGTGTCAGGTATCAGGATGTACAGTAAGCCAGTATTACGCTGTACACCATGCCAGAAGAGCTGCAGTACAGCAGAAACCCTTAACTGCCGTTCTACTGCTTAGCTCTGCTTACAAATGGCTGTTGTTGATTTGCAGATGCAGTGTCTGCATCAGGTGCCTAGTTGCTGCAGAATCTGCTAGAGGGGAGACCTGATCACCCTGACAGTGCTGATAATGTGCATTATCGCACCATCAGGTGACCCTGGAGAGCCAATCATCAGTATTCCTCAGTTCATGTAATGAGTCACTGTGACCACTGTTGACACCTTGCAACAGTGTATCGAGCCCCTAGTGCCCCATTTCTAGTAGGCAGATTACCTTCTGTGTACCTAATAACAAAAGGACAGGAGACTGCTACATATTTCTTTTTTATTTTATAATTTACATTTTATGCCTCTTGTCTGGCCATGCCAGACCCAACCTCCCACCTTTTGCTGAGAGTGACACAGGAGTTCCCGAGGTAGAGAAGAGAGCAGACAATAGTGAGGGTTGGGGCTGGAGTATGCATCTTGCATGAGACATGTTTTTTTTCCCTGTTCTTGGTCTCCACTCCTGGGACCCCAACACACAGGGAGCTCAGTGCTTGTGCATGCCTGGCCAGCATCCTCACTCCCTGCGGCACTGCCACTTATGGTTCTTTGGGATGTTAGGTCTTCCTCTTCCCAGCCAGCTCCCGACGACTCGATCTCATTCTCGAAGTGGTGTCAATAGTGGTAACACCACTGCTGCGTTGACAAGGTGGCCCCACTGCTGCACATTTCTATGAATAACAAGGGTTCCAAAGCCCTAACTTTACAGTAGAAAAAAACTTACCAATCCCCAGATTTCCTCCATGCACTCAGTGCATTTTAAAATGGAGGTGGAGACGCTTTCTCCATGCCTTGCTATGACATGTTTGGAAGGGGGTGGGTGGAAAATCCACTGTTGTAAATGAGGACATAGGTGCCCATTAAACTGAGCCTCAAGCTTAATTTGTGGCATATAATGGCAATAAAAATACATGCACTGTAGAGAAGGCACAACTGGAATAGTTAACGCTAGCTCTTTGCAGGAGCATAGGGAATGCTAGATGAAAAGGGTCCATCATGGGAGCGGGCTGCACTCAGTGTTCTCCTAACCCCTTCTTCTGTACCTCTTTCACATTGGTACTGCAGTTAAGGTAAAGAGTTGTAGGAATTCCCAAAGGAACATGGGTCAAGATGAAAGTTACTGAACAGAATCATTAGATTGAGGCTGCCCTTAAAAGGATTGAATGAAAGGCTTGTAGAAGAGCCATATATGTTCCTTTAGTGGCTTTGATGTGGAGTTTCCTTGAGGGTGGGTGTAATCCTATTGAACTTCATATCACTCTCTGTCATGCAGCTCAGTAGAAGTCGAGCTGCATAGTGTCTGGCTGATCAACAACAATAATCAACATTCCAGGGTAGAGAATCTGGTCTGGACTAGTTATACTGTTTCCTGACAGCAACAATATAAAAGACCAGTTACAGCTGTACTTGCAGTAGCCACCTCAACCAGCATTGCTCAGTAGCAGCATGAAACTTGTTTTGACCAGTAGATTGAGCAAGTACAGTATGGAAGTCACATCCAAGAATGTATGTACAACTCCATTGTTCCCCTAACCAGGAGATGTTACTGGGTTATGTTGCATGGAAACAGAATTCTTGTCCCTTACTGTTGATCTTCTCCTGCTGTTCGATCCTTTGCAGAAGTCACAATCCTTGGTCTGTAATATCATAATCTTTTCCACAGTAACAGACTGTCACAAGCAGAGGACTATGATTTCAGCAAAGAATTAAGCAACAGAAGCAGGTTAACTCGTCTAGAGGATAAGGATGTTGTTTTAAACAGTTAGTGGATAGCTGGCTCTGTGGCGCTGGACGCCACACCTTGCACCACACCGGGCGACCCGGTTCGGGAATGGACTCGAGCTGCCGGGGGTTGGCAGGGGAGAGTGGATTGAGCATCCCTGGACTGCTCTCCTCCCTCTGGGGTGGGCTGGGGAAGCACGTCGTGCTGGAGCGGCCCCTGGTGACAACCGGGGGCAGTGCAGTTGCAGTGCCAAAGGATGGAGCATGGCAAGACGTCTGCGCAGCACGTCATTGCACTGCCAGTTCCTGGGACAGAAATGGAGGAAAAAGGCTCGGTGTGACCGAGCAGCTTGATGTCTGCGCTTCCACCGACCCAGAGGACTGTCGTGGAATCGCGCTGGGGGGTCTGGTCCAGCCCAGCTTGGAGAGGTAAGGGGAGACCCTCCGGCTGGTTGGGGTGGCCGCACTGGATCCCCACCATGCGAGTGAGCCTGCCGCTCTCTGGGGCAGTGGGGGCTGGAACCAAAACAGACAGACAGGAACATGATGCAAATTTAAAGTAGTAGTCAGTTGTAACTTTTCATTTCTGAAGTACAGTCTCCACTGCTTATAACTGGTGCATTTGTGCGAAACATTTGCCCGTTATAGCAGGTGGTCGCTGTAACGTCACGGTCGGGGGGGGGGGGGGAGGACACATGATCAAATACTGTAACACCCTGCAGGCTCTTGTCAGATCAGGAACAGTTGCGAAAAAGGTAACTGCAACTGCAAACAACTTAGAGGGACTGACTACAGTACAATATTCTGCTTTCTGGACAAGAAAAGGTCAGAAGGCTTTCAGTGCAGTTAGGTCTGTGTGTTGTGCACAGTTTGTAATTTGCTGCTAAACTGACTTTGAACTGCGTGAAAAAAAGTACAGTACTGTACCTGCCTTTCTGTGAAGTCCTCTGTGGTTCATAGAGATGCCGACTACATTACAGTAAGGCTGGAGTCTGGGACCGCAGAGTCTCAGCGACTGGAAGAGGGTTGAAACCAACAGCCAGGTTTCCCGATTCTGTTGTGTTCCATTATCTCCCAACTGTCTTATTCCAGCACCTGAGCTTCTTTGCAGAATCGGCTTTGAACACACTATTTCGCTGATAAGCTGCTAATTAAGTCAGTTCACACTTTACCAACTCCATAAACTGCATGCGAAGTGTAATTGACACTAACTTATGACTATTCTGCTTGGTAGAATCGAACCGGCTGGCCTTCCGGTCAGCCGGATTTCGGCCTCTTATCCCTAAGCCAACCCAACTTTTTTCCAGGTAGACTTAGGGAAATTCTTACAAATTTGGCAGTCTGAATCGAGGTGGTCAAACCCCAGACAGTAAACACAGGTGTTGTGGGGATCAGCCTTAGCAAAGACCTCCCCACAATCACTACAGTGTTGAAACCCAGTGGGCCCGGTTTTCTTCTTGGGTTTCTCAGACATGGCCAACCTAACAAAAACTCACCCTTTATATGGCAACCGCCAGGCAAGACTCACTTATCGGTTTCTAACCGTGTTATGGGTATTGGAAAAAACCGCAAAAATAGCATTTTTTTTTTTAAAAACGTTAAGGAATGGTAACCACACACTTAAAGAAACAAAGAGGATTTAAACTAATGGATCGGTTCAGCCAAACCGATCGAGAAATACAATTTTACAATTTCCACAAGAACAGAGATGCTACCTAAGTACTTACTGTACCTCAAACAGAGCCCTGAACTGACAACTTTAACTGACTTTGAACCGAGCAGAAGGAGAAATCTCCGGAGCAACTGATCAGTGAGGCGGAGTAAAGAATCTGATGGTTTGGATTCAAAGCACTGCAGACAGAGTCTTCAACCAAGCTCGAGCTCAATGTTCTATGACCTGCATAGAAATTTAACCCTCTACTCTCCGGGGCAGTTCAAGTGCTGGAGCTACTGCAATAGTCAGAATACAGCAAGACTCCATTAGAAGAAACATAATTACTAAGTTAAGTAATTTTTTCTTATTGCCTGGCTTGAACGCTTTTAAGGATAATTTAATAGTTGTGGCTATGTCTGAGAAACCTAAAAAGAAAATTGGTCCCACTGGGTTTCAACACTGCACTGAGTGTGGGGAGGCTTTTGTTAAAGCTGATCCCCACCTAGTCTGTGTTTATTGTCTGGGGTTTGACCACCGTGATACAGACTGCCAAATATGTAAGTATTTCCCTAAGTCCATGCTAGAAAAGAGACTAGCTAGACTTAAGGAAAGGGAGGCAGAAAAATCCCCTGAACCGGATGGCCAGCCTAGATCGGTTCCGACTGAACCTGAGGAAGTGCCTGCTGACACGGGCGATACTTCCTCTGGCAAAAGAAAGTCAGATTTTGAGAAATCGGGTTCTGCAAAGCATAGGAAGAAGTCGGCCGGTTCAGATCCAAACCCGCAGACGCCAACCGCTGAGGAGATTGCGAGAGCGATTAGTATAGTTCAATCGCTTCGCCCAACTCTGACCGATTCCGAAAGACGGTCAGTTCAGTTGGTTCCAGCCCCGTTAGAATATGATCCGGCCTTTTTATGAGGTTGATTGGGAAGGCGATCCAGAGTGTGAAGGTGATGTTGATAACGACGACGACAATGACTTTGGTGGCCTAGATGAGCCAGTAGAGCCTGACATCTCTCCAGACAGGCCTATCAATATTTCTCCTCCCAGATTGTCTGAGTCCCCCTCACACTTTTTATTTTTTTAAAAGATGGCAGAAACTCTCCAGCTCCCAACAGTGGTAGCCTCTGATGAGGATGAAGAGCCTGACTTTGTGGAGATGATGGATGTCCCAGTCAGAGACTGTCCATTCCCCTTCATAAGTCTTTGGGGAAACAGACTCAAAACATTTTACAGGCCCCCACTTCCATACCTCCTGTGGATAAAAAGATGGACAGGAGGTATATCCTGTCAGGCTCAGGGACAGAATTCTTCTATAACCATTGCAGCCATGTTGGGGTAGTGCAGGCTGCAGCCTGTGACAAGGCTAACATACCCTTGGCTTCACACCCTCAGATAAGGATTCTAGGAAAGTGGATGCCATGGCTAAAAAACAGTACTTGGCATCCTCTTTGGGACTCAGGCAGGCCTCTTATATGGCCTATGTGGCTAAATACCAGAAGTCAAGGTGGGATACAATTCTGGAGTTAGCCAAGAATGCCCCTCCCCAGCTAGCCAAGGAGCTGGAGCAGGTGGCTGCAGATGGCATTGAAACATCTAAAGTTCAATTCCATGCTGCTGTAGACTCGAATGATGTGTCTTCAAGAGTCATGGCCACGTCTGTCTCCCTAAGGAGGTTCGCCTGGCTCAGATGACCTAGCCTCTCACAGGATACCCAGGCTAAGGCTATGGATTTTCCTGTCACTCAGAACTCTCTGCTTGGGGAGCAAACAGAGGAGTACATGAAGAAAATGGATGAGTATAGGACCACATAAAGGAGTGCAGTGGCCAAGGAAAGGCAGGCCACTCCTCAAAAGCAGCAATCTAGGGCTGTCAGGGACAGGCCTTTTCACGGGCCTTTCTACTAGACTCAGGCTTCCTCTACTTTTCAGCAGAGGGGGTTCTTTAGAGAGAGAGGGAGAAGGGGGATGAGCAGGGCTGCATCCACCTCCCAAGCTAGGACCCCTGCCAAACAGACACCCTGATGTGTCAGACCGGGTCGCTTCCTTAGTTCCAGTGGGGGGCAGGCTGGCTAGCTTCTTCCAGGAGTGGAAGTCTGCAACAACAGACAAATGGGTCCTGGAGGTGGTAAACCAAGGACTTGCTCTCAGTTTCAAGAAATTCCCCAAAGTAAGGGCAAGGTCCTTCAAGCCTTCCTCACCACTGGAAACAGCTGCTCTAGAGGCAGAGGTTTCGGCCTTGCTGCTCTTAAGAGCAGTGGAACATGTGCCTCTAGTACACAGGGGCAAAGGATTGTACTCAAGCTACTTCCTTACCCCAAAAAGGACTGGGGAGTGGCGACCCATCCTAGACCTAAGATATCTGAAAAAACATCTTTTAAAACCAAAGTTCAAGATGGTGACTCTGGAAATCATTTTTCCCTCTCTGAGACCAGGAGACTGGCTAGCTTTTCTGGATCTCAAAGATACCTATTTTCACATCCTATCAAATGCTCCCACAGAAAGTACCTCAGGTTAGAATTGCCCTCAGGTCATTATCAGTTTAGAGCAATGCCCTTTGGCTTGACTTCAGCTCCCAGAGTCTTTACAAAGTGCCTAGTAGTAGTAGTAGTGACTTTTCTCAGAAGACAAGGCATTTCTGTATTCCCCTATCTGGACGATTGGCTCATTGTAGGCCAGTCCTCAGACCAAGTCAAGTCAGCTCTGGCTGTTACCCAGAGGCTTCTGGGTTTTCTAGGGTTTATCCTCAGCCTTTCCAAGTCAGTGCTGGAACCAGTTCAGTTACTCACCTTCATAGGGGTAGAACTGCATACCATTCAGGCAAAAGCCTTCCTACCTCTTTCAAGGGTGAAGGCTCTCACAGACCTGGCAGCCTCTTTCAAACTTCGAGTGTCTCGACCAGCCAGCCATTTTCTTCAGCTTCTAGGCCACATGGCAGCTTCCACTTCAGTGATCCAGGGAACCAGGTTCCAAATGAGGAACATTCAGTTTCACCTCAGGTCCTTTTGGTCCCAAAGAAGGGATCTACTCACCAAATGGATTCCAGTGACTCACACTCTTGCCCAGGCTTTCCAGTGGTGGTTGGACAAGGAAAACCTCAGACAGGGAGTTCCCTTCCCCAGGTCCCTTCAGTTGTTCTCACAACAGGTGCATCCCTCTTAGGGTGGGGGGTTCATTTGGGGACCCTCACTGCACAGGGCACTTGGTCTCAGCAGGAGTCTCTTCTCCACATCAGTCTCCTGGAACTCAGGGCTGTGCTTCTGGCCCTTCTAGCATTCTCAGCCTCCGTTCAGGGGAAAGTGGCGCAGGTCTGGATGGACAACACCACTTCCATGTGGTACATAAACAGGGAGGCACTCTATCCACGGCCTTGTGCACAGAAGCCATGAAGATATGGTCATTGGCGTACTCCCTTCAGACCTTCCTGGTAGCCGTGCATCTGCCAGGGAAGGACAATCTGCTATGCCCTCAGCAGGATCTCTCAGGGTCCTCACGAGTGGACCCTGAACTGTCAGATCCTGCAGATAATTTTTCAGAGATGGGGCACTCCAGAGATAGATCTCTTTGCAGCCCCAGACAATCATCAGCTTCCTCTGTTCTGTTGCAAACCCCCAATCCTGGGGTCTGTTCCTCAGGATGCTTTCCTGTTGGATTGGACAAGCAGGTTTCTTTATGCCTTCCCTCCTTTCCCTCTGATATTCAGAGTACTGATCAAGATCAGGTCTCAACCCTGCACAGTAATCCTGGTGG
The DNA here is from genome assembly GCA_016271365.2 of Neoceratodus forsteri. Classification (NCBI taxonomy): domain Eukaryota; kingdom Metazoa; phylum Chordata; order Ceratodontiformes; family Ceratodontidae; genus Neoceratodus; species Neoceratodus forsteri. The sequence continues at coordinate 91,482,798 of JADMNL010000026.1, read as the reverse complement.
CTCTGGATCGGGCCAGGCAACCATGGTACCCTCTGTTGCAGTCATTGGCAGTGACAATTCCTCTTTGTCTTCCCAGGAGGCACGACCTCCTGTTTCCCTCCCAAGGGAGGGTATGGTATCCCAATCTCCAGTCTCTCAGACTCAAAGCTTGGCTCTTGAAGAGTTAGAGTATGCAGGATTGCACCTTTCACAAGGTGTTTTGGATATTATGAAGATTTCTAAGAAACCTTCTACCAGAAAAATGTGTAACTCTTAAGTGGAAGAGGTTTAGCATTTGGTGTTCTCAGAGGGATATACAGTCAGATTTTGCTGGCATTTCCACAGCATTGGACTATTTAGTCCATTTGAACTCTTCAGGCCTCAGGCCTGCTACTCTTAAGGTTCACCTAGCAGCTGTCACTGCTTTTCTTTCAGCAGGGAAGGGATCTTGACCGTTGAAAAAGCTCAGATTTCAAACAACATGAAGTCTTGCTATATTATGACATATCCAGTGAGTCCCAACCTTCGAACTGCTCTGGAGGTGAAAGAGTTAACTTTCCATGCAAGGCATGGAACCTTGAGCGCGAGCTCGGTTGAAAACTGTCTGTTGTTGCTCAAACTGTTAGATTCTTTACTCCGCCTCACTGAACAGTCGCTCTGGAGATTTCTCCTGCTCGGTTCATTTGTCGGTTAAAAAGTCTTATTTTTCGGTTTCTTGACCGAAATTAAACCCAATCGGTCGGTTCCAGCTCTGTCTGTGGTATTGTAAGTAATAGATAGGCTTACATTTATTTCTTCTGTGTGGAACTTGTAAACGTCTTTCGGTTCGGTTTGAACCGATCAGGTTGTTTTAAAAATAACTTTCTAGTCCTTGAGTGCGGTTCCCGGTTCTTATTGGTTCTAAAAAAAAGGATTTCATTACGGTCTTTTCCACGACCCGTGACACGGTTGGGAACCGATAAGAGAGTCTTGCTTGGCGGATTGCCACTAACGGGCAAGTTTGGTTAGGCTGGCACTATGTCTGAGAAACCCAAAAGAAAAACCGGGCCCACTGGGTTTCAGCACTGTGGCCTCTGTGGGGAAGCCTTTGCTAAGGCTGACCCACACACCACCTGTGTATATTGTCTGGGGTTTGACCACCTCAATGCAGACTGCCAGATTTGTAAGAATTTTCCTGCTGCCACCGTGGAAAAGAGAGTTGGTAGGCTCAGGGAAAGGGAGGCCAAAAAGTCCGCTGACCCGGATGGCCAGCCCGGTTCGGTTCCAACCGAACCGGAGGGAGTGCCCTCTGACAAAGGCAATACTTCCTCGGGCAAACAAAGAGCCAGCTCTGAGGAGCCAGTTCCAACTAAAAGGACTAGAAAGTCAGCTAGTGTGGAGCCAAAAGTTCTTTCTCCAACCGCTGAGGAAATAGCTAAAGCTATTCAAATTGTCCAGTCTCTTTCCCCGGTTCCGTCCGAACCGACACCATCAGGGAAGCGGTCGGTTCCACCGGTTCAAGATTTTGATTTTGAGGATTTTTATGAACCGGAGGAAAGGAAGGAGGAGTATGAGGATAGTGAATGTGATTTGGAAGGTCTGATGTGCCCATTGAACCGGACATCTCTCCAGACAGACAGTTAGGTTCCCCAGGCTATCTGAGTCCCTTCTCATTTTATGTTCTATAAGAAAGTTGCTGAAACTCTCCAACTCCCTGTTGAGGAAGCTGTTGATGACCAAGAAGAGCCTGATTATGTAGAAATGATGGATATTCCAGAGTCTAGGAGACTGTCTATTCCCTTGCACAAATCTTTTAGGAAACAGACAGTAAAAATTTTAAAAACTCCTCATTCTATCCTCCCTGTGGATAAAAGGATGGACAAGAGGTATGCTTTATCAGGCTCTGATATGGAGTTCCTCACTCAGCAGTGCAGCCATGTGGGGGTAGTGTAGGCTGCTGCCTGTGACAAGGCAAATATTCCTCTAGCCACTCACCCTCCTGAAAAGGACTCCAGGAGGATGGATGCCATGGCAAAGAAACAGTACATGGCAGCATCTTTAGGACCCAGGCAGGCAAACTATATGGCTTATGCTGCTAGGTACCAGAAATCCAGATGGGATACTGTGCTGGCCCTAGCAAAACAGGCCCCTGACCAGCTTGCCAGGGAGCTGGAACAGGTGGCTGTGGATGGTATTGAGGCATCAAGGTGCAATTTCATGCTGCAGTAGACTTTAATGATGTGTCATCAAGGGTCATGGCTACATCTGTGGGCACATGGCAGAATGGCTTGGCTCAGATGTACTACCCTGTCACAGGATACCCAGTCTAAGGCCATGGATTTTCCTGTTGTGGGCAATTCTCTGTTTGGGAGCAGACGGAGAATTACATGAAAATGGATGAATATAGGACCACCTATAGGAGTGCATAGGCCAAAGAAAGGCAAGCCACTCCTCAAAGACAGCATGTCAGGGGCAGGGGCAGGCCTTTTCATAGGCCTTTTTACCAAGCCCAGGCCTCCTCTTCTGCTTATGCCCAGAGGGGGTTCTTTAGAGGGAGAGGCAGACGGGGTACAAGTAAGCCTGCTTCTACCCCTCAGCCCAAAGCCCCTGCCAAGCAGGCACCCTGATGGGGTGGCCAGGGCCGATTCTCCACTACCGGTAGGGGGCAGGCTGGCTTACTTTGTCCAGGACTGGAAGTCTTTAACATCAGACAAGTGGGTCCTGGAAGTAGTAAGCCAGGGACTGGTTCTCAGCTTCAAAAAATTTCCAAAGATGAGAGCCAGGTCCTTTCCATCTGCAAATCCATCAGAGGCATTTGTCCTAGAAACAGAAGTTTCTACCCTCCTGGCTCTCAGAGCTGTGGAAAGGGTTCCACCCCTACACCAGGGCAAAGGTTTGTACTCCAGGTACTTCCTTACCCCAAAAAAGACAGGAGAATGGCGGCCCATGCTGGATCTCAGGTATCTAAACAAGCACCTTTTAAAACCAAAATTCAAAATGGTGACACTGGGAATTATTTTACCCTCTCTAAGGCCGGGGGACTGGCTAGCCTCCCTGGACCTCAAGGATGCCTACTTCCATGTTCTTATCAGAAGTTCCCATCGAAAGTACCTCAGATTCGAACGAACTGCCCTCAGGCCATTACCAGTTCAGAGCAATGCCCTTCGGCCTCACATCGACCCCGAGGGTATTCACAAAATGCCTGGCAGTAGCAGTTGCCCACTTAAGAAGGCAAAAGATTTCCATCTTTCCTTATCTGGACAACTGGCTTATAGTAGGCCAGTCCCCAGACCAGGTCAAACTACACCTTCAGGTAACTCAGCAACTGCTCACATCTCTAGGTTTCCTTCTCAATCTTCCAAAGTCAGTTCTAGAGCCTGTCCAGCTTCTCACCTTCATAGGCACAGAACTGAACACAAAAGAGGCCAGAGCCTTCCTCCCTCTGGAAAGAGCAAGTACCTTGGTCTCTCTGGCCTCCTCTTTCACCCTGCAGGTCTCTCGACCAGCAAGGCATTTTCTACAGCTCCTGGGACACATGGCTGCTTCTACAGCAGTAGTGCAGGGAGCAAGATTTCAGATGAGGGACGTCCAGTTCCATTTGAGAGCCTTTTGGTCTCAAAGGAGAGACCCTCTAACCAAATTGATCCCAATGACTAGACCCTGATCCAGGCCCTTCAGTGGTGGCAGGACCAGAGCAATCTGAGACAGGGGTCCCTTCACCCCCAGTCTCACTCCTTGACCCTTACTACAGATGCATCCCTCTTGGGGTGGGGAGCTCACATGGGCGACCTCACTACCCAGGGGTTGTGGTCCCCACAGGAATCTCTGCTCCACATCAATTTGTTGGAACTCAGAGCAGTTTTTCTGGCACTCCAGGTTTTTTCCACATCTGTTCAGAACAAGGTTGTACAAGTCAGAACAGACAATACCACTACAATGTGGTACATCAACAAGCAAGGAGGCACTCGGTCTACGGCCTTGTGCACCGAAGCAATGAAGTTGTGGTCTCTGGCTTATTCCCTGAACGCCTCCCTTACGGCAGTTCACCTCCCAGGCAAGGACAATGTCCTAGCGGATGCTCTCAGCAGGATTTCCCAGGGCCATCATGAATGGGCACTGGATCCCCTAGTACTGGAGGTAGTATTTGCCAGATGGGGCACCCCGCAGATAGATCTTTTTGCAGCCCCAGACAATCACCAACTTCCCCTTTTTGCTACAGGCCCCCAGTGTTGGGCTCAGTCCCTCTGGATGCCTTCCTCCTCAATTGGGAAGGGAAGTTTCTCTATGCTTTTCCCCCCTTCCCTCTTCTCTTCAAGGTGCTAGTCAAAATCAGATCTCAACCCTACAAGATGATCCTGATTGCTCCAGACTGGGCCAGACAGCCCTGGTACCCACTCCTCATGTCCTTAGCAGTCCACCTTCCCCTGTGTCTTCCCAGGAATCACAACCTGTTAACCTGTGCCTAGGGGAGAGTTTGGTATCCGAACCTCAAATCTCTCAATCTCAAGGCCTGGCTCTTGAAGAGTTTGCTGACCTACACCTCTCCCAAGGTGTATTGGATATCTTGAAGGCCTCTAGAAAGCCTTCCACCAGGGCTACTTGTAATTCCAAATGGAAGAGATTTTCCGTATGGTGCGCTGGCAAGCATATTCCCCCAGAATCTGCTGACGTGCCCACGATCCTGGATTATTTGGTGCATTTGAATTCTTTGGGGCTGAGACCAGCTACCCTAAAAGTGCACCTGGCAGCCGTGTCTGTTTTCTTATCAGCAGGTAAACCCTCTTCTTTTCAGCTCACCCTGTATTCTCAAGTTTTTCAAAGGGTTGCTTCACACCAACCCTCCATTCAGGGACCCTGCCCCTGCTTGGGATCTTAATATTTGCATTGCCCAGCTTATGCAACCCCCTTTTGAGCCATTGTCTTCAGTAGAGCTTAAGTACTTGACTTGGAAAACTGTGTTTTTGGTAGCCATCACTTCTGCCAGGTGCATAAGTGAGCTGCAAGCATTGTCAGTGGAGCCTGATTTTATCTCCTTTCACAGAGGTAAGGTGGTCCTCAGGACTAACAGAAAGTTTTGCCTAAGGTGGTTTCAGACTTCCACCTTAATCAATCCATGTCTCTTCCTGTGTACTTCACTGACCATTCCTCCTCTGGTGAGAGGAGATTGCACAGTTAGATGTCAAAGAGCCCTTAGTTACTATATAGAACGTACCAAGGGTCACAGGTTTGACTCCCTCCAATTGTTCCTCACTTATGGTGAGTTTGGTAAAGAAAACCTGCCACTAAAGAGCCATTGCCAGGTGGATTGTCTCTTGTATCCAATTTTGCTATGAAAAACGGTAAGGTTCCTCCCCTCAGGCCTGAGGGCTCACTCTACCAGAGGTATAGCTCATCTCTGGCTGCTGCCAGGGACATCCTATCCTGAGAGATATGTCAAGCAGCTACCTGGAAAACAGTTCACAGTTTTACTAAGCATTACTCCTGGACATCCAGGCTAGGAGTGATGCTCAATTTAACACAGCTGTGCTTCAGAGCCTATTTCTAAGTAGGTTCTGTCCCTCCTCCATGGAGGTACTGCTGTGTAATCTGCATATGTCATAATATAGCAAGACTTCATGTTGTTTGAAGAAAAAATTACTCACCTTAGTAATGTTGTTTCTTCTAATGGAGTCTTGCTATATTATGACCTCCCCCCCAGCCTGCCCCTCTCAGAACCTCTACTTTTGGGATGTGGGTAGGCAGTGCAATGTTGGCACTTCGTAGATGCCCACTTTATTTTCACCCTTTCTTAGGGTGCTTGGGTGTTATGCTTTATTTTTTCTTTCTTGAATCCCCTGACTTGAGTCTTTGTTTTGGGATCAAGAACAAAAATGTGTTTTTGTAGTTAGTAGCCAGTAGGCTAGTGTAGGTTTACGGCTTCCACACAGAACCTTAGTGAGTTTTGCTTGTAAAGATCTGACAGTTTGAGTTTGAGCAACAACAGACAGAGTTTTCAACCAAGCTCGCGCTCAAGGTTCCATGCCTTGCATGGAAAGTTAACTCTTTCACCTCCGGAGCAGTTCGAAGGTTGGGACTCACTGCATATGTCATAATATAGCAAGACTCCATTAGAAGAAACAACATTACTAAGGTGAGTAATTTTTCCTTTTTTCACATTGTACTGCTGCTTTAAATAGTCTTCTAGTTAACCAAAGAGAAAATAAAAAGTACCTCAGGAAAAAAAGGTAATGGCTGACTGCTTTTAAAAAACTAATATTAGTTTTAGGCCGTACACTAGCTCTTTAATGCAAATTATTATTAGAAATGACAAACAAAGGAAAGGAAATGCAGGCAGTTTATAAAATATAGACTAAATGCTGTTTAACTGTTAATTTTTTTTTAAAGTGTTTTCAACCGTGACAAACTTATTCGCAAGGAAAATTGGGGGCATTGAGAATCAAACCTAGATCTCCTGGTTCACATCCCTGTGCCCCAAGCACTAGGCTATTATGACTGCTGGTAAACTAACTTTGAGCCTGTTTAACTAGTAAACTGGTCCTGGATCAGTTTTCTTGGCTGGTATACTGGTCCACTTGGATTAGTTTGTTTGGCTGCTGCACTGATCCCGGATCAGTTTGTGCGGCTGCTGCACTGATCCCGGTTCAGTTTGTGCGGCTGCTGCACTGATCCCGGTTCAGTTTGTGCGGCTGCTGCACTGATCCCGGTTCAGTTTGTGCGGCTGCTGCACTGATCCCGGTTCAGTTTGTGCGGCTGCTGCACTGATCGGTTCAGTTGTCGCGGCTGCTGCTGATTCAGTTCAGTTTGTGCGGCTGCACTGGTCGGTTCGTTTGTGCGGCTGCTGCACTGATCCCGGTTCAGTTTGTGCGGCTGCTGCACTGATCCCGGTTCAGTTTGTGCGGCTGCTGCACTGATCCCGGTTCAGTTTGTGCGGCTGCTGCACTGATCCCGGATCAGTTTGCTCGGCTGCTGCACTGATCCCGGATCAGTTTGCTCGGCTGCTACACTGATCCTGGATCAGTTTGCTCTCCTGCTAAACTGGTACTGGATCAATTTGCTCGCCTGGTACACTGGTACTGGATCAGTTTGCTCGCCCGCTGCACTGGTACTGGATCAGTTTGCTCGCCCGCTGCACTGATCCTGGATCAGTTTGCTCGCCCGCTGCACTGATCCTGGATCAGTTGCTGTCCCTGCACTGATCCTGGATCAGTTTGCTATCGCTGCACTGATCCTGGATCAGTTTGCTCGCCAGCTGCACTGATCCTGGATCAGTTTGCCATCCAGCTGCACTGATCCTGGATCAGTTTGCTCGCCATGCTGCACTGATCCTGGATCGGTTTGCTCGCCCGCTGCACTGATCCTGGATCAGTTTGCTCGCCCGCTGCACTGATCCTGGATCAGTTTGCTCGCCCGCTGCACTGATCCTGGATCAGTTTGCTCGCCCGCTGCACTGATCCTGGATCAGTTTGCTCGCCCGCTGCACTGATCCTGGATCAGTTTGCTCGCCCGCTGCACTGATCCTGGATCAGTTTGCTCGCCCGCTGCACTGATCCTGGATCAGTTTGCTCGCCCGCTACACTGATCCTGGGTCAGTTTGCTCGCCTGCTACACTGATTCTGGATCAGTTTGCTTGGATGGTAAACTGGTCCTGCTTGCCTGGTAAACTGGACGTGAATTAGTTCGCTTGACTGGTAGACTTCTCCTGGATCAGTTCACGTGGCTGGTGGTCTGGTCCAGTTTGCACAGGTTGAGCCAGTATATGGTGTAGTCGCAGGGTAAAGCAAAGTGTCCTCCAACTGCCTCGGAAGTGGAGTATCATAATCCTAAAAGGGTTCATTTAGTTGGAGAATTGAGTTAAAAAAGCAGCCTAATTTGATTGACATCTAGCTGTGTGGTAAGACGGATGTTACCATACTGCTACACAGTATGTTTTTTTTTTCTCTGTCATTTTACAACTAGTACTTATGGAATGGTCTTTATTTAAGTTCTTGGTCATCAGTGACAAAGGACAGGATTTTCCTCAGTAGGACTCTTCCACTACTGATAATTACACAGGCAGTAGTAGGCTGGCCCTGACTTTCACTATTTTAGTCAGAGTTCCTGAGAAGGTTGCAGCTGCAGATCTGAAAGTTGGGATTTCCCGTCCAGCCCAGTGGTAACACATTGCGCTACCATACAAGGGACCTGGCTGTCTGCATGTTGGACGGCCAGTAAGGAAAGGTGTTGCTGAGGGCAGTGCCTTCTGCTTCAGGGAGGATGGGGTGGGGGTTGGGGGTTTGCCACTCCCATCACAGTCCCATGACGGACCAGGGAAGCAGTTGAACTCATGTAGTGTCCTCTGCCGCAGGAGAAGCTTTAGAGGCAGGGGCAGAATGATGTGCTGTGGTAGGTGGAGGATGGGGCTTGCTACATTGGCACTGGCCGTGAAAGCACAGCTGTGATGGTCCTCAGGGCCAAAGTAGAAGGCAAAAGAGGAGGAGGATATGACAACCGACATCACTGTCATCACCCCACATGTGATGGATCAGTGTCTCTCTCCATTGAGAACTGCATCATGGGGCAAGCCATGAGGGTAGGTGGGGGAATGTAATTCTTGAGACGTAGGGTTCTGGAACCTGAGGATTGGTCACTCCCTGTGGGAGAAACCACCACAGATGCAAACAAAGTGGAGATTTGGGATTGCGGTCAAGGAGTGAGTCGGGAAGTGCAGACAGACCACGGAAAAAGGTACAGGGCGCAAACAGCATTGTTTTGCTCAACATGCAACAATAAAATATGTATTCTGTTGAATCGCTTCAAAATGGTAAACAGATTTAGAAAACTGATTTGGCAGCCACTTTACATCAGTTATAAATGGAAAATTCAGCAAAGTCTTTTGCTGTCCATTTCTGCTCCAGATGTTCTTGCTTGTATCAAAATTCGAGGCCCCCTTTCTAAGCAGTAGAAAGTAATACCCTGCAGCTTCAGGTTAACCTGTTTGACTAGGTTAGGTTTTTCTTTTTCTCAGTTTCTTGGGCAGTCTTCACCTTCTTAGAGGTCAGAGTGTCCAGAGACCTCCTGCAGCCTTCTGTGGCTTTTTATTGATTTTCTGATCTGATCTCGCTGACCTTTTGTTCTCAGAACATCACACTCATTTAGCTGTTCTTTCTGAGTGTCCTGAGATAACAAACAAGTTAGAAAAACTGTAGCCAAGACTGGAAAACATTAACTAACCTCTTCCTGCTTTCAGTGCTGATTTATTCTTTCACAAACTCCCTCGTTTTTAGAAATGTGATTTTTCCCTATACAAATGGGACTCTGTTCTGATGCCATCACAGTGGTCATTCTGGTGACATTTTATCACAGAAAAAATATAAGAATCCATGATCTAGGATTAGTTGTGACTAGTAAGCTGCAGGCAGTGTGCTACCCCCATCAAGAGGGCGAACACAATTTTAGAATGCATGGGGGGCATAAGGAGCTGGTCAAGGGTGGTGATCCTCCCATTATTTCCTTTTTTTCAGTTCTGCTTTTTTGTTCTGCTTCTGGTAGGTATATTCTCTGACTCTGTGCCTCCACACCTGATACCGGCACCCCCTGGAAGCTGGGCCCATGGCTTGCCTTCCGTGGCCCCCAAAGGGGAGACTGCGATCACCCTAGTCGGTTCCGGGGCTGGCTGCGGCGTCATTTGACACAGGTTCAGAGGACTTCACGCTGCTCAGCATGCAGGGTTTCTCCCCTTTTTACTTTCCCCCCTCAAGGCGTGGACGTGCAGTGACGTCGGTGCATGGGCATGCCCTGCAGACGTCCACCACTACCATCCCTCTATGGTCCCAGCTTGGTGTACTCCTGGTCTCCACCGGGTGTCACCCAAGCACTGGGTGCCACCTACCCTTCCACTTGGAGGTGGAGAGCTGTCCCTGGGCTGCTCATCCAACCTCCCTTTGGCCAGTCCTCTGGTGCACTGGGCTAGTTCACGAACCTGGGTCACCAACGTCACAAGTGGTAGCTCTACCACTGTGCCAGCAGGCCGGTTTGATCCTCCCATTGTACAAGGCATTGATTAGACCACACCTGGAATACTTGGTTCTGTTCTTCTGGTCATCACTGTACATAAAGTTGATCGATGGGTCTAACACAGGGCCCCAAGCTGATTAGTGGCTTACAGGGCAAGAGCTAGGAGGAGAGACTGGACATACTCAAATCATTAAAGGGGACAGGAAATGTGTGCTAATTGGCAACAGTTTGTAATATTCCTACTAAGAGAAGTGATAAACTTGCCTCCAACTTAGCCATATTTAACTGTATCTTAATAAAAACTGATGTGAAAAACTGTTTTCAGTTGTTTTCTTTTTATGGACAACATTCTACACCGTTCTGTTCAAGGAACCAGTAATTTGGAGAGTTTACTATGTCATGGTTTGAGTACAGAATGCTAAATGTGAGCTATTGTCCTATCAGAACCATTCTTTCTAGGGACGTGGATATGTTGTTCAGTCCATACTTATTGGCAGGTTCCTTGCCGCTTTAAATGTTGCCGGAAGGTCTTCAAGCTGGCTCCTTCCACCCACCCGGGTGGTAAAACCCTCTGCTTCGCCCCATGACGCCAGATCTTCCTTACCGCTTGGAAGCTCAGGTTCCCTCCTTAGCGCTCTGCGTTTTAGGCCTGGATCCAAACTCTTCGGTTAACCCAAAACTAATTTTAAAGTTTACAAGACTTCGGTCTTTGTCTTCCCTCGCGGCTTCGATGGACAACTCGACTCCCGGCTTTCATCTGTGCCCTTGTGGACAGAAGATGTTGCTGACCGATCCGCACTCCACGTGCGTCTACTGCCTGGGGCTTGGTCACGATTCGCAGGCTTGCAAATGTGCAGCTCCTTTTTGGCTTCGGTCTTGGAGGACCGCGCTGCTCGACTTCTTCTTCAGTGCCCTGAAAAACTGTATCCGCCGGTCAAGTCGAAGGAGGCCCATTGGGCGGTGTCCGGCGGCGGGCTCCGCGGAACAGTTGGAGCAGATTATCGCCCTCGAGGAGGAGGCGGCCCAGGCCGCTTCTTCTTCCTCCTTGGCTGCGACATTAATCCTGCTCTCTTTGGGCTCCTTCTACACGGCTTTGTTTAAGGAGCTTTGCCAGTCCCTCTTCACCAAGGGAGAAGGGCCATCGGGACATTCCAGTCAGTCCAAGATGAAGGACTCAAAAGGTAAGTCCAACCGTCGACGTTCGTGAGAGCGGAAGAGATCCACTTCTCCGGACCGTCGACTTTCGACTTCGGTCGAGGTTGTGGCTGAGGCCGCTGGCTTCATGGTGTCCCCGTCAGGTCTGCAGGCCAAGACAACCGTCGACGCGATCGAGATTTTTCTCGACCCGTCAGATGGTTTGTCGACTGGTGATGCCGACAGCCCTACTTCACCGGTTTCCCCCGGTGACTACCGAGGACTTGCCTGTACCTCCTGTGCCAGAGTCCCCGGTTAAGGTTTCGGAACCGAAGGAAGGGTGGGTTTCCCCCGTTCCCTCTCTGACCCACCCTCGGAAACCCCGAAGGTCTCGGTCCTGTTCCAGGTCTAGCCGGTCCTGCCGACGTCGGCGGTCTTGGTCTTGGCACCGTGGAAAGCGGCGTCACCACTCATCCTCGTCGTCCTCCTCGGAGGATAGGCTCCGGCGCAAGTTGCGTCAGCGCTACGAGGATTTAATGAGGCAGCAGCTCTTATTGTCCGGGAATAAGCCGACTCCGTCGCCTTCTCCAGCCATTAAGTGGTTTTCACCGGAGCGGCCGAAACAACCCCTCGTAGTGGTCGAGGAGCCGACTCTGGCACCGGTTGTTTGGCCGAAGCCGGCTGCTCCGCTCATTGTGGTGGAACCCCTGCCTCCACAACCAAAAACTGGGGCCCCAACCAAGGATTCTCGGTCGGGTCAGGGCTTGCCCCACAGGTTGTCGGTCACCCTCACTCCCGATCGACCTTGGCAGGTGGAGGGTGGCTCAGGCGCCCGGCAGCTATTTGCAGACTCCTCGGCGTCTGATGACGACTTCTTCCTGTTCTCCAGGCCGCTTGACCTGGAGTCTGCTGGGGGTCAGTCAGTGGATGAGAGCCCATCCTAGTTTTTAGGTTTGCTTCGGCTCATCTCGGAGTCCACCGGGATGCAGCTCGAACCAATTTCGAAATGGGCCAAGTATCCCCTAATGGAGATACTAGACCGAGGGGATTCCCCTTGGGGGGCCTTTTCCTGTGGCCGAAGCCATTGTTGGCCCGGCCCTGGAGTTGTGGCATTGGCCAGCACCTTGTCACGCGCCTTCGGCCAGGATGACCCGAAAAGTACACAGTCCCTACCGGCTCACTCTCCGGTTTCTTGGAGCACCCCTCTCTGGAGGGGTTAGTGACCGACAGCGTTTTCCGGCGTTCCGGGAACTCTCGGGACGTGGACAAACCGCCCGATAAGGAATCCAAGAAGCTGGATTACACGGGGCAGAAGGTTTATGCTGCTTCCTCCCTAGACTTTCGTCAGGCTAGCTCGGCACTTCTGATGGAACATTTCTCACATGGGCTCCCTGGATGAGATGATTCCTTATCTCCCAGCTGACCTTCAGACGACGGTCAAGCAGGGAAGGGCGGTGGCAAAACAGCTACAAATTTCATTGGACATTGGTGATTCTTGTGCCCGATCAGTAGCAGCTGCAGTGGCCATGCGCCGCAGAGCTTGGCTGTGGATCTCCACCTTCACGGCGGACACCCAGCACAAGCTGGCAGACGTTACCTTCCTGGGCACCGACTTGTTTGGGCCGGGGGTGGAAGGCCATCTCCAGAGGATCGAGAAGTCCAGTGCCACCTTGGACTCGGTCACGTCTGCCCAGAAGGACAAAGGCCACCAGGAGCAGCATAAGCCCTTTCGCCCTTCCGCCCCTGCGGCACGTCCAGCACAGCAGCACCAGAACCAGGGCCAGAGGCTCGCACTTGGCACCCCAAAGCCGCCACTTCCTTTCCGCCTGGTCCGCTATCACCACGGACCGCTGGGTGCTAGAAGTGGTGGGCAGGGGTCTGCCGCTGGAATTCGACAGTTCCCTCCAGTTGAGCCATCCCCACGAGGGGCGACGGGGTCTGCAGCCTATCTGTCAGTTCGTCGAGCTGACATTGCCTTGCTCCTCCGGAAGGAGGTGATCAGCGAGGTGGCGGATCCTCCTTCAGACCCAGGGTTTATGTCTAGGTACTTCCTGGTCCCAAAACAGATGGGGGGCTGGCACCCCATTCTTGACCTACACAACCTGAACAAGTTCCTAAGGCAGCACATCTTCAGGATGGTCACTCTGGCTCAGATCATTCCATTCTTGGAACTTGGCATGTGGTTTTGTTCTCTGAACCTTCAGGACGCGTTCTTTCACGTCCCAATCCGTCCGTCTCATCAGCAGTTCCTTCGCTTTCGAGCAGAGGGATCTCTTTACGAGTTCCGGGCCATGCCCTTCGGCCTCTCTCCAGCTCCCAGGGTCTTCACCAAATGCATGGCAGTGGTGACAGCATTCCTGCGGCGCCGAGGGGTGCGGTTGTACCCTTACCTGGACGACTGGCTGATTGCAGCTCCCTCCAGGTTGGAGGTGGAGCAGTCCAGGGATCTGGCCCTCCAGGTCTGCTCTCAGATTGACCTCCTCATCAACGAGGCCAAGTCGGAACTCATGCCATCGTAGGTGATTCAGTTCATAAGGGCAGAGCTCGACTCTTTTCGAGCCAGAGCCCGGCTCCCGGTGCACAGGGCCAAGGTCCTTTCCTCCTTTGCCCAACCAATTCTGGTTGGGCAATTGCGCCCTGCCCGGGACTTTCTGCACCTCCTGGGCCTCATGGTGGCCTGCACCAGCGTGGTTCGTTGGGCCCGCTGGCATAAGCGTCCCCTACAATGGGGGCTGGCCTGCCAATGGTAACAGTGCTCTGGTCCTTTGGACCAGCCAGTGTCGGTGACCCAGGAAATGTGGCACGGCCTACAGTGGTGGCTCATTCCAGCTCATCTGCAGGAGGGTATCCCGTTTGTCTGCCCCGAGCTGACTGTCACTCTGACGACCGACGCTTCTCTGATGGGTTGGGGTGCCCATCTGGGGAGCTCAGAGCCCACGGCCTCTGGTCCCCTTAGGAGTCTCGATGCCGCATCAACCTGGAGCTTCGAGTGGTCCGACTAGCCCTCACCGCCTTCCCTCCGTTTTGTATGGGGTCAAATGGTCCAGGTCCAGATGGACAACACCACGACCATGTACTACCTCAACCGACAGGGTGGGACGTACTCCTTGCCCCTGTGCAGGGAAGCTCTCCGCAATTGGTCTCTCGTGATCAGCCTGGAGGCGGATCTCCTAGCCATCCATGTGGCAGGAGCCTCCAACAGTCTGGCCAATGCCCTCAGCTGGATAGGCGCTGCATCTCACGAGTGGTCTCTCCTGCCGGAAGTAGTACAAGATCTGTTCTCCCACTGGGGCACCCTTCAGGTGGACCTGTTCGCCTCCAGGAAGAAATGCGAAGCTGAGGCTGTTTCACGCCGGCCCCCCTCAGCAGGGTTCGCTGCAGGGGGATGTCTTCTCGAGGCCATGGACCCCGGGCCTCTTCTACACCTTCCCCCTATTTCCCTTGATCCACAAGGTGCTTCTCAAGGCGAAGAGGGACAAGGTGCAGGTGATTCTGGTAGCTCTAGACTGGCCCCGCCAGTTCTGGTATCCAGATCTTCTCAACCTCAGCTCCAGGCTCCCGAGGCGGCTTTCAGCCCACCCACACCTGATCTCGGTCAACAAGGGGAAGGTACTCCATCCGGACCTTCAAACCCTGCACCTGACTGCCTGGTTCCTGAGCGGCTAGAGTTCCAGGCCTTGGGTCTTTCCGACAAGGTCCGTAGCGTCGTTGAGGCGTCCCGTAAGGAGTCGACCAGAAAATGCTATGTCTTCAAATGGAAGAGATTCTCCATTTGGTGTCAGGACAAGGGGTTGGACCCTTCTTCCTGTTCCTTGGCTAGCATTCTGGACTACCTGTGGTCCCTTTCTCAGCTAGGGCTTCAGTCGATGACCCTTAAGGTGCACCTAGCAGCCATCTCTGCTTACCGGGCGTGGGCTGGCAAGCAGTCGGTGGCGCAGGAGAAGGTGGTTGGGCGCTTTTTCAAAGGCCTTGATCACATATCCTCTCCGGTGCGAGAACCTCCACCTCCATGAGATCTACTGCTGGTATTGGCTAAGCTCATGGGCAAGCCAGTCGAACTGATGCACAGGTGTGACATCGCTCACCTGTCATGGAAGACCGCCTTCTTGGTGGCTATTACGTGAGCCAGAAGGATGGGAGAGCTCCAGGCACTTTCCATCGAGTCTCCTTATCTGGTCTTCCACAGGGACAAGGTTGTCCTGCGCCCCAACCCGAAATTCCTTCCGAAGGTGGTGTCGGAGTTTCACCTTAACCAGGTGTTGACTCTGCTGGTGTTCTACCCCAATCACACCTTGGATGCCGAATATAGGCTCCATACTTTGGACCCTAGAAGAGCGGTCTCTTATTATAAGGAGCGGACGGCTGAAGTTCGGGGAGAGGTTCGTCAGCTGTTTGTCACCTACGCTGAAGCCACACCTGGCAGACCAGCAGCCAAGCGGACGATAGGCAGGTAGGTCACCTCCTGCATAGATCTCTGCTGTAGGTTGGTGGGCATGGAGCCTCCCAAAGGGATAAGAGCTCATTCTACCCGCCATACCGCTGCTCCGGTGGCTGCTTCTAGGGACGTCCCTATCCAGGAAATCTGCAGGGCTGCTACCTGGAAGTCAGCACACACCTTTATTTCTCATTACCACATTGACCTAGAGTCACGCTGGGATGCTGGTTTTGGGACCTCGGTTCTCCAGTCCTTATTCCCTAAGCAGTTGGTGCGAACCTTGCCTCCCTCCTCCCGGATAACTGCTAGGAGTCTGCCAATAAGTGTGGATTGAACAACATATTCACGTCCCTAGAAATACAGGTTACTCACCTGTAACAGGAGTTCCAGGAGTGGTATATGTTGTTCATCCACATGACCCACCCGACCTCCCCGGCTTCGACGCGCAACCTGGCTTCCAGCGGGCTAGATCTTGGGTCATGGGGTGGAGCCAAGGGTTTTCAAACAACATGAAGTCTTGCTATATTATAGACATTTGCAGTTTGTTCCAGCTCTAGAACTGCCCCAGAGTGAAATGGTTAAAACCATTCCAAAATAGAATTTTGGCACGAGAGCAGCTCTATCTGTGTCATTTCAAAACTTGAACTGTCAGATTCTTTACTCCGCCTCAGTGAACAGTCGCTCGGAGATTTCTCCTTCTGCTCGGTTCATTTCTCGGTTTAAAAGTGTTTTCTCGGTTGGATTTAACTGAGAATAGTTTTATTTAACCCATAAAACCGTTTAGTTCAATCTCTATCTGTGGTAACCGTAAGTAAATGAAGGTTTTGTCTGTGTGGAACTTATAGATTATCGGTTCGGTTTTGAACCGATCAGTGGAGTTAAAACTCATTTAAAACTAAAAGTTACTATTTTAGAGTCACGGTTCCGGTTCTTATCGGTTCTAAAAGCGGATTTATTACGTTTTCCAATACCAATGACACGATTAGGAACCGATAAGGGGTCTTGCCTGGCACTGCGTTAAAGGGCAAGTTTTTGGTTAGGCTGGCATTATGTCTGAGAAACCCAAAAAACCGGGCCCACTGGGTTTCAACACTGCGATGTTTGTGGGGAAGTCTTTGCCAGACTGACCCACACCATAGTGTTTATTGTCTGAGGTTTGACCACCTCCAATCAGACTGCCAGGTATGTAAGAATTTCCCTGCAGCCACCCTGGAAAAAGATTGGGCAGGCTTAGGGAGCGAGAGGCCAAAGTCCGCTGACCCGGATGGCCAGCCCAGTTCGGTGCCAACCGAGACCAGAGGAGTGCCCTCTGACCAGGCCAGACTTCCTCGGGCAAAGAAAAGCTGGTTCTGAGGAACCAATTCCAGTAAAGAAAACAAGAAAATCAGCAGGTATGGAGTCAAAATTCCTTCTCCAACTGCTGCAGAGATAACAAAAGCCATACAAATTGTCCAGTCACTGTCTCAGGGTCCGTCCGAACCACCACTATCTGGTAAAGGTCGGTTCGTCCGGTCCCAGTGGTTCAAGTTATGATATTGGGAATTTTATGAACCAGAGGAGGAGGAGGATTATGAACAGTATGGATGTGGCTGGGAAGGTCTGGTGTGCCCATTGAACCGGACATCTCCCAGACAGACCTTTGAATCTCCCCTATGCTGCTTGAGTCCCATCTCATTTTATGTTTTATAAAAGTTGCTGAAACCCTCAGCTTCCTTTAGAAGAGGCTGTGGATGAGCAAGAGGAGCCTGATTTTGTAGAAATGATGGATATTCCAGAGTCTAGAGATTGCCTATTCCTTTACATAAGTCTTTTAGAAACAAACAATTAAAATTTTAAAGCTCCTAATTCTGTGCCTCCTGTAGATAAAAAGATGGACAGAAGGTATACATTGTCAAGACCCTGATACAGAATTCCTTTCTCAGCAATGCAGTCATGTTGGGGTAGTTCAGGCTGCTGCCTGTGATAAAGCTAATATTCCCTTGGCTTCACATCTTCCTGACAAGGATTCCAGGAAGATTGATGCCATATAAAAAACAGTATATGGCAGCCTCTCTGGGACTCAAGCAAGCAAATTATAAAGCATGTAGCTAGGTATCAGAAATCTAGATGTGATACTGTTATGCAATTGGCCAAAGCAGGCCCATGGCCAGCTGGCTAGTGAACTAGAACAGGTGGCTGCTGATGGCATTGAAGCCTCTAAGGTTCAGTTTCATGCTGCTGTGGATGTTAATGATGTTTCCTCTAGGGTCATGGCACATCTGTAGCTTTTAGTAGGTTGGCCTGGCTCAGGTGTACTAGTTTGTCTGGGATACCCAGACTAAGGCTATGGATTTTCCTGTGGTGGGAAATTCTTTGTTTGGAGAGCAGACAGAGAATTACATGAAGAAGATGGATGAATATAGGACTACTTACAAGAGTGCCCAGGCTAAGGGCGGCAAGCCACTCCTCAAAGGCATGCCCCAGGGGTAGGGTAGGCCTTTTCACAGAAGCCTTTCTACCAGACTCAGGCCTCCTCTGCCTATGCTCAGAGGGCTTCTTCAGAGGCAGGGAGCAGGCGGGTGGGCAGACCTGCTCCCACCCCCAGCCTAAAACTCCTCAGAAACAGGCACCTGATGGGGTGCCCAGGGCGATTCTCCTGTACCAGTGGGGGCAGGCTGGCTTACTTCAGTCAGAATTGGGCTTCTTTAACCTCAGACAAGTGGGTTCTGGAAGTAGTAAGCGGGGTCTGGTTCTCGGCTCTAAAAGTTTCCCAAGTTGAGAAGCAGACTTTTTCTACCTGCAAGTGCTTCAGAGACCCTCGCTCTGGAAACAGAGGTCTCATCCCTGTTAGCTCTCAGAGCAGTAGAAAGGGTTCCTCCCTGCATCAGGGCAGGGGTCTGTATTCAGATACTTCCTTACCCCAAAAGACAGGAGAATGGCGGCCCATTTTAGATCTCAGATATCTGAACAAGCATCTTTTGAAACCAAAGTTCAAAATGGTAACTCTGGCAATGATTTTACCTTCCCTAAGGCCAGGGACTGGCTAGCCTCCCTGGACCTCAAGGATGCCTATTTCCATGTCCTAATCAGAAGATCCTATGAAAGTACCTCAGATTCGAACTGCCCTCAGGTCATTACCAGTTCAGAGCAATGCCCTTCGGCCTTACCTCTGCTCCAAGGGTATTCACAAAGTGTCTAGCAGTGGCAGTGGCCCACTTAAGGAGGCAGAGGATTGCTGTTTTTCCCTATCTAGACGACTGGCTCATTGTAGGCCAGTCCCCAGAACAGGTAAAATCTCACCTGCAGATCACCCAGCAGCTTCTCACCTCCCTGGGTTTTCTGCTAAACCTACCAAAGTCGGTTCTGGAACCAGTCCAGGTACTCACCTTTATAGGGGCAGAATTGGACACAAAGCTAGCCAGAGCCTTTCTTCCCCAGAAAGGTAAGGAATTTAGTGGCTCTGGCCTCTTCCTTCACTCTGCAGGTCTCTCGACCAGCAAGACACTTTCTGCAGCTCCTGGGGCACATGGCTGCATCCACAGCTGTTGTGCAGGGGCCAGATTTCAGATGAGAGACATTCAGTTTCACTTGAGAACCTTTTGGTCTCAGAGAAGAGACCCCTTTCCAAGTTGGTCCCAGTGACTCGAACCTTGATCCTAGCTCTCCAGTGGTGGCAGGATCAGAGCAATTTAGAGAGGGGTCCCTTCATTTCCCTTCTCACGACTTGACTCTCACTACAGATGCTTCCCTTCTGGGTTGGGAGCCCACATGGCGACCTTTCCACTCAGGAGTTTGGTCCCCAGGAATCTCTGCTCCACATCAATTTGCTGGAACACAGAGCTGTCTTTTTAGCTCTTCAAGCTTTTCTGCATCTGTTCACGACAAGGTGATACAAGTCAGAACAGACAACACCACAACAATGTGGTACATCAACAAACAGGGGGCACTCGGTCTTGACCTTGTGCACGAGGCAATGAAGTTGTGGTCTCTGGCCTATTCCCTGAACACTTCCCTCATAGCAGTTCATCTTCCAGGGAAGGACAATGTCCTAGCGGATGCCCTCAGCAGGATTTCCCAGGGCCATCACGAATGGTCCCTGGATCCTCAAGTGCTGGGGATAGTTTTTGCCAGGTGGGGCATCCCTCAGATAGATCTTTTGCAGCCCCAGACAATCACAAACTTCCTCTGTTCTGTTGCAGGCCTCCAGTGCTGGGGCTCAATTCCCTGGATGCCCTTCTTCTGGATTGGGAGGAAGTTCCTCTATGCTTTCCCCCTTTCCTCTCCTATTCAAAGTACTAGTCAAAATCAGATCTCAGCCTTGCAGGGTGATTCTGATTGCCCCGGATTAGGCCAGGCAGCCCTGGTACCCACTCCTTCTGTCTCTGACAGTCCATCTTCCCTGTGCCTCCCCAGGAATCACAATCTGTTGACTTGTGCCCAGGGAAGGTTTGGTATCCGGACCTCAAATCCCTCGACCTCAAGGCCTGGCTCTTGAGGAGTTAGTTTGCTGATTTACACCTCTCTCAGGGTGTTCTTGAGATCCTAAAGGCTTCCAGAAAGCCTTCCACTAGAGCTACTTATAGTTCTAAATGGAAAAGGTTTTTCCATTTGGTGTGCTGGAAAAATATTTCCCAGAATCTGCTGAATTGCCCATTTTGTTAGATTACATGGTACATCTTAATTCCTTGGGTCTCAGACCAGCTACCCTGAGAGTTCATTTGGCAGCTGTGTCTGCTTTTGTGTCAGCAGGAAAGTCATCCCTCTTTCCTCTCATCCTGTGTTTTCCAAGTTTTTAAGGATTACTCCATACTAATCCTCCCTTTGGGAACCGGCCCTGCTTGGGACCTTAATGTTTGCATTTCCCAGTTAATGCAACCCCCTTTTGAACCTCTGTCTTCTGCAGAGCTTAAGTACCTAACTTGGAAAACTGTTTTCTAGTGGCTATCACTTCTGCCAGACGCATAAGTGAATTGCAAGCCTTGTCAGTGGAGACTGACTTTATTTCTTTCCACAGGGATAAGGTAGTCCTTAGGACTAATGGGAAGTTTTTGCCTAAGGTGGTTTCAGATTTCCATCTTAATCAATCTTTCTCCCTTCCAGTATTTTTCACTGATCACTCCTCTTTGGGTGAGAGAAGGTTGCACAGCCTGGATGTTAAGAGAGCTCTTAGTTATTATATAGAGCGTACCAAAGGTCACAGGTTCGAATCCCTCCAACTTTTCCTTACCTATGGTGAAGTTGGGAAAGGCAAACCTGCTACTAAGAGATCAATAGCCAGGTGGATTGTCTCTTGTATCCAATTTTGTTATCAGAAAGTGGGCAGAGCCCCCCGGTTTGAGGGCTCATTCTACCAGGGGTACAGCTCGTCTCTAGCTGCTGCCAGAGATATCCCTTTATTAGAGATTTACCAGGCTGCTACTTGGAAAGCGGTACACACTTTTACCAAGCATTACTCCCTGGATGTCCAGGCCAGGAGAGATGCTCAGCTTTGGCCAGCTGTTCTTCAGAGCCTATTCCCTAAGTAGGTTCTGCCCTCCTCCATGGAGGTACTGCTGTGTATTCTGCTAATGTCTATAATATAGCAAGACTTCATGTTGTTTGAAGAAAAATTACTCACCTTAGTAATGTTTTTTCTTCTAATGGAGTCTTGCTATATTAGAAACCTCCCAACCTGCCCCTCTCAGAACCTCTACTTGGTGGGGTGTGGGCAACTTAGTGTGTGCACTACTTATGTCCTGTTAGCATTTTGTCCCTTTGGGACTTTGGGGTGTGTGTATGCGCATGTGTGTGTTTTATTATACTTATGTTCCATTTTCATATTATTAGAATGGTGTTAGTATTTCTGGTCCCCTGACTTGAGTCTTGGGTGTTGGGACCATCAATGGTTGTTATTATTTAGGTAGCCATTTGGCTAGTGTAGGTTACAGCTTCCACACAGACCTTAGTGAGTTTGGCTCGTAAAGATCTGACAGTTCAAGTTTGAAATGACACAGATAGAGCTGCTCTCGTGCCAAAATTCTATTTTTGAATGGTTTTAACCATTTCACTCCGGAGCAGTTCTAGAGCTGGAACAAACTGCTAATGTCTATAATATAGCAAGACTCCATTAGAAGAAACAACATTTCTAAGGTGAGTAATTTTTTCTTACCACCCGGGTGGGTGGGAGGAGCCAGCTTGAAGACCTTCCGGCAACATTTAAAGCGGCAAGGAACCTTCCAATAAGTGTGGATGAACAACATATACCACTCCTAGAACTCCTGTTACAGGTGAGTAACCTGTATTTTAGTTCTTTGCTCAAACCATGACATAGTTAAAACTCCAGATCAATGGTTCCGTGAAAAGAACTAACAGAATGCTGCCCATAAAATCAAAACAATGCAAAATACTGTTTTTCACATTGCTTTTTATGCAGGTACAGTTACTTATGGATCATTCAGGCTTATGGATATTATTTCTGTAAGTGGTAACATTATAAACAGCTGCATATTAGAACTAATTTCCTGTCCTCTTTAAGCCTAGAAACGAAGGGGCTGAGAGGGGGATATGAACGAGTTGTTTTGATTACTAAAGGGAATGGATACCATGGTGGAGTACACACAGATGGTAGAGCTGGTGAGTGCAGGCAGAACTCTCTTTCTGCCTTCTACCTCTTACTCCATTTGCAATGCTTGTGTTCGCTCTGTGTCTCTCCCACCAGTGAAATCTACTGCTGGCCAGGCTGCCTTCTCATTCCACTTCCCTAAAATCTTGGGCTCTCCCCACTTTAATTCACTCTGCTCCTTCCCTTCTCACTCTGAACTCTTTCCTCCATGATTTCTCTACTCACTCCTGCAGCTGTTTCTGATACTAGAGTAGACTTCTGTCATCAGCCTTCCTCCCTACACTGACAGTAGCTCAGCACCTTTCCTCTAGTTTCAGTCCCTACTCTCTACTTCTCACGTTATTGTTTTGGTGCTGACAGATTAATGTTCTTTTGCCTGTTTCATAGTTTACTGTATGGCAATTTTATTCTGAAAAGTTTTCTTGTAATTTGCATGTTTTTGTTTCATTTATTTCCGTAATACTGTATTGTTTTTGTACACTGTACCTTAGATCTGCTCTGTTCTCTTCTCCTCCCTCCCCTTTCCCAGATGCATCTGAAACTGAACTAATACCAGCTTAGTATGGATTGCCTAATAAAACGTTTGAAATACATTTTAAATAAATACTAGAGGGCATTTACTGAAGCTGAGGTGGGGGGTGATGAGGAGAAACATTAGAAAGCATAGTTTCACACACAGAGTGGTTAACATGGAATAGCCTACCCACTGACATTATGGAAACTAGCACTGTTCAGGCTGTCAAAGCAGGATTGAACAGATTCCAGAGAGGAGACGGACATTGAAAGTTCCACAGTAAGAGCAGAGGGAGGGTAACATGCCATCTGTTAAGTTTGGATGTGTCCATACTCAAATGCGACAGGCTGTGTAGACAAAGATGGACCCTGAGTCTCTTCTGTCATCATAACATAGCACTATGGTCCCTTCTGGTAAAGCATTGAAAAGCTCTTTAACTGCTGCCCTGCTCTGTAAGACTATGCCAGTAGCTAAAATTCTGTGATTATTAGAAGTTTGAATGATATTTTTTTCAGAACTGTGCAGCAGGTTGTCTGCAATTCTGCTGAGGTGCTGCAATATCTTTATTGAAAGCCTTGACAGAGCTGAGGCCAACAACTGCACCCTCACTCCAGTACATGAACAAGGAAGCTTTTAATGTAAACTCCCACCTCAGGATGGCAGTAATGCAGAGTGTAAAAAGAGCAGCCCCTCTGGGTTGATTAGGATCTTGCCTTCCCAGTATTTGTGTTTTTATTAATTAAAAAAAAAACACTTTGTGGTTAAGTGATTATCATATGTTCTATTGCAGCATTGAGCGCATTATCACTCCCCGTCTAGCTTTGACCGCAGCTGAGTTTTTGGCCTATCAGTGTGAGAAACATGTACTGGTTATCTTGACCGATATGAGCTCTTATGCTGAAGCCTTGAGAGAGGTAAGTTGTTTTTGTTTTGTTTTAATTGAGATTCAGATAGGAAAAAACGCAATGCACAAATACCAGTGGCTAGTGCATACACTATGTATACACTCACCAACCATCAAAGGGCTAAAGAGACAAGGTGAGCTTTCTGCTCTGTGTTGCTTTAAGCTGCTACTGTGCTGTTATAGAACACCCTCAGATGTAAACAGTTTTACTGATGAAATGGGTAGGAAATGTGCTACATCCGGACTAGTGAAAAAAAAAAAAGGTCCCCAACTTCTGTCCTAATAGGATGCCACCCAACGGCTTGGGATTTCTTACACCAGCAAGGATGTAATCAGTCACAAATCAGTGGCACCTGGTAGCCACCAACAATCCTTGGCTCAGTGTACCTTTCCCACCAGATTTCAAATAAATTAAGATCCAGAAGCAAAGAATAATTTTGTGTATTGTAAATTACACTGTAGAAGACACCGTATAGACAATTAGTGTACAGAGCTCCTGTCCCGTTATTCAGCCTTATAAAATGGTGTCTGGTCAATTCTGACACATGGTATGTCATTAACCTAGCTTGTAACATAGCTAAAATAACTTAACACCCAAAACAGAAAACTCATTGGCCAAAACTAATCGCATGCTTAACCATTCAACATGGCATTATTCAAACAATAATGCCATGTTGAAGGTGAAGTACCATAGAAATCCACACAAGACACAGAGCACTGTAGAGAGAGAGTACTGAAGCCGGAGATATCAGGTGCAAAGAGAAAGGAATTGATACCCGTAAGCATCAGCCGCGCAACAGGCAACACTGCAGGAGTCACAGAAAGTGTTGTGGAGCAGAGCACACGTATCCAAGTACTGCAGCCAGAAATATTGAGCCCCTTTGAATTCCAGTGTTTTACGATGCACAGAACCGTGAATTTCAATAAATACAGCATTGTGCATAGTGTAGAATACAAGAAATAGCCACATGGGAGCAGTGAGCATATAGCGGCACGATCAACAGGCACAATGAAGAAAGAGGGAAGCATAGCAGGGTGCGGTATCACACGGATGTGCAGAACCTCAACACAGGGTCAGAGAACATGTAAAGTGGTCACATAGCTAAGTACCAGAACACATTCAGGAGCCGATCGTGGATCTCCCACGTAGGCTATGGCAATAATAGCCATGTAGATTTCCAAAATCTGTGAAAAATAGTCTTAACAAAGCCGTCTTCTGTTAATATCTTTATTATTATTTTCGACAACATCAGCATGTAAATGAACGTTTGTTCAAGTGTCCGAAAGTGCAGTAAATGTGCAAACTAGCCAGGCCGGTGGCGCTGATGGTTGAGTTGCTGGACGCCACACCTTGCAACAGCAGCCCGGGTTCGGGAGCGAGCCCGGGTGCTGGGGGTCAGCAGGGGAGGGAGTTGGATCGAGTGTCCGTTAGACAGCTCTCCTCTCCCTGGGAAGGGATCCAGGGTATTCCCGGTGCAGTAGAGACCCCTGGTGGAAACTGGGGGTACTATTGGTGTGGGAACAGAAATCTGGGACGAGTGCAGCGGGCGTCTATGGAGTAGTCGTGTGCTGATGCCATTGCACGACTGCGCTCAGGGGAAAAACAAAGAGCAAACTCCTCTAGACCGTCGGTGAAATGACGGTGGCCCCAGTGGAGCACCCACATCCCAGTGCCGGCCCAAGCACGCCCAGTTCTCTCCATGGCCAGTCCGACGACTGAAGGTAAGGCCGCCTTCCGGCACTTAGGGAGTTGACCGCCAGAGCTGAGGAACAAGCCCTGGAGGTGATCTGGGGTCGGGCCTACCAAGGTCGGTCGGGGGAGAGCCTGGGAGAAGCGGAGGGGGGGGTTAGGCCGGGAGTTAAGGTAGCATCCATGTGGGCACTCCTGAAGGATGCCAGGGGGTCTAGATGTATAAAGAAACTTAAAAAATTAAAAAACATGCAAACTAAGAGAACTGTGTCTAGATTGTTATTCATATTATAGAATTCACATTTGTAAAAAATCGAAGTTTTAAAAAACATGTTACAAGCACATTAAGCCGCTCTGAAGGTGGCATCTAATGGGGAATTAATGCATGGTTGGGCTGTTGTAGGCACTCGGCCTTCGGCCTTGTGTCACAACGATCCCAACCATGCATTAATTCCCTGTTAGAGGCCACCTTCATCGTGGCTTAATGCTTGCATATACTCCTGCTCAGAAGACGTAATGGGGTGCATTAATAGAGACCACAAGAAGTCAGGATCAAAAAGGTCAGTATGCTAATTCTAGGGATGTGGATGTGGTTCACTTATCCACACATTAGAAGTCTCCCTTTAAGAGCTGATCTACTGGAAAGGGAAGGGTGGGTTGGTAGTGTGGGTGTGAATGTAACCCCTCACCCCTGCCTTTTTGCCAAAACGACAGGTGGCATGCTGTTGAAGCTGACAGAAGTACCTGGTGGGGACCTGGGTTCGGGGAGGATGAGGTTACTCGGCACAGGGGGACCTAGGTTTGACTACTCTGCACAGGGGCACCCAAGTAAATCCGAACACAGAAAGCAATAACTGTAATGTCCAGAACCAGGAATGGGATTCTTCAGTGTGGCTTTTATTCACATACTAGCTGAACAAAACAAAGCATAGATGGACCCCCATGGGGCTACATTTCCTGGTAATGCAGATTAGAGACTACAAAACAGTCCATTTGAGGAATGAACCATTTATACTGTTTTCAGGCTCTGGACCCACCAGGCACACAGCCCGGACTTGCACGCAGCTTTAGGTACACAGCCCAACTGGCCTGGCTCCCCCGCCGGCCACTTGATCCATGGTCCATTGGAAGAATGAACCAATTATCCTGTCGTGGCTCCCCACACCACTTAGAGTCTGCGACTCCTAGAGAGAATTCTTCCTTACTTGTTATGACTCCCCATCTTACAAAGAGAATTTTTCTTTACACTTGTTGTGGCTCCCCACACCACTTAGAGTCTGCGACTCCTAGAGAGATTTTCCCTTTTGCAACCCCACATCTGGATACTTCCCCCATCACTGGTCAAGTGCATGAGGCAAAGTAGCAACCACAACAGAAATCCATAGAGGTGGACCTGGTTACTAAAGATGGGGGGTTTGCTCACCTCCAGCTCCCACAGCCCATACCAGGCCATTTCCTTGGGAAAACTGAACTTCTGAATGTAGATTAAAGGGTAGATGATCTGGGTGCATCTCCTTTACATATTACTTGAATCACACAACACTCTAGCATTTGACACTACTTCACTTGTTTGGCCCAGTCCTATAGGCTTCCCAAAATGTAGCTCAATCCCTAGATTTCCATACATGTCCCAGGGTGAAGAAAACATTTTGCCCTCTTAGTCAGAGCAGACACTCACCCTTTAGTTTGCAGGTGCCCCACAGGTGAGTCAAAAATCTTCCAACCTTCAAAATAAATGCTGAACTGAACTGGCACCTTTTCTTCCTCTTGGCAGAATTAAGGGGATTGCCCCAGGAATCTGCATGGGGATCTTTACATCTCCCCCCCCCCCCGGAGAGAGGGGGCACTGAGACCCGAACAGCGGTCTCCACCACTTGAGCACACCTTCACTTACTGAAGACAAACTGGACACTGACTACTAACCTTTGAAAACTCCCAACGTTCTGTCTAACTCCCTCTGCTGCAGATTCCAATGTGGCTCATGCAGCTGCGATAGTTCTGTTGGTGATGTCATCCCTCAGTCTCAGCTGAGACTGAGAACAGAGTGAGACAGTGTGAAACCCATTTAACTGGAGTTTCACAAGCTGCCTTCCCTGCCTACCACTAGGTCTTACTGGGATTCTAGTAACCCCGGGTAACAAGGGGGTTACATGAACCATATAGCACTATTAGAATTATGGTTACAGGTGAGTAACCTATTTTTGCATATACTCCAAGTCAAAGAGGGCAAAATGCAAATCAGTCAACATAGCAACATCAAAAGGAAATCATGCAAATTAACAAAAAAAAAAAACACACACACATACCCCACAGCAGCATTGCTCAGGAATCACAAACTGTAAAGGAATTCCATTCAGTTACTTTGGGGAAAAAAATCATACCGTAAGTTCTTCCTAATCACAAACCCAAACCCAAAAAGTGTCAGTGCTGCTCGCACAAGAAAAACATTTTGAACACCTGATGAAAAACAAAATATATTTCAAAACTATGATTCTACACAACAGAAACATGCATACATACATAAACCATCAGCAAAACTTCTACAAACATTGCTCTAAAAGCCTACTACAATATCCCGTTACCTAGAAACAAACAATGGACAGCTCAAACTCTAATCTTAAATCTCAGCTGCCCAGCAGAGCACCTGAATTAGGTGAAATGACATCTAATCAATAGCCTTGGCTTCAAACATGAAGTCTTGCTGTATTCTTTTTTTTTACTATTATTATCCTTATTTATCCACCTGCTGCGGCGACTACCGGCAGGGGCATCCAGCCACCGGCCCTGCCTGCCGGGTGAGCACCAGGCTCACTCACATGATTGGGGATCTGGCATGGCCGTCGCCGATCTGCTGGAAGGTCTCCCCACACCCTATCCAGCCAGACCGGCTCCGGACCCCCCCCCCGTGTGATTCCATGTGAGTCTTCCTGGCGATGCAGGGCATGACCATCAGGCTGCACGGTCTCGCCCAGCCATTTCCACTTTTTCTCCCATTGGGAGCGCAGACATACAATGGCGTCTGCGTACATGCATGCCGGCGTCTGCAGCGCCCCCCAGTCACCTCGCTGGCGGTACCTAAGGCGTCCCAGGGGGTCGCCCGCAGCATGTGTGATTCCCCAACCCTCCCCAGGACTAGGAGAGCTGTCTCCCGACGCTCAATCCTGGTCCTCCCCTGCCGATCCCCGACGACCTGGGTTCGTTCCCGAACCTGGGCTGCTGGCGTAGCATGAGGTGTGGTGTCCAGCGCCTCAACCCTCAGCGCCACCGGGCTGGCAAGTCTTGCTGTATTCTGACTATATGCAGTTAGAGTGACTGGTTCAACTGCCCGGGAGAACTAAAAGTCAAACTCTATGCAAATGAATAGAATGTTGAGCTCAAGCTCGGTTTTCAAACCACTGTCCTCGGTACGTTCTTGTAACTGATCAGTTTCTTTACTCCGCTCACTAGTGAAGACACCTTGGATATTTCTCCTCACTTTCTTCCGTCTAAGGCTGAGTTTTGTCGGTTATTCAAAACGCTTTGTTGTTTTTATTTTAGTACGTTCTCAAACCGCTGTCTTCGGTATAGTTGTACATTCCTAGGTTGGGTAAGTGTTCGGTTTCCGATCGGTTCTGTGATCATGAGGGGACCGAACTTCTAAATTTCCTTTTTACTTCAAATTTTCAACTTTATTGGGTACCGTGTAAAGTCCTGACCAGAACCGAGGGCTTCCTTGTTTTTGCTGGCGCTTAAACCGCTGGCCAGTTCGGACTTTTTCTTTGCCCAGGCTAACTAAGCCTTTAGGGGTAAATTTCTTATTTCTTCCTTTTTTTATCCTGGCCTAACTAAGCCAGTGCGCATAAAGTAGATATTTGATTCTTGCTTAACCGGCCTAACTAAGCCACTGGGTTAAGCTCCAAATTTTAGGGTTATGTCACGAAAAACCGGTCCCACTGGGTTTCAGCATTGTACTGAGTGTGGGGAGCAATTTGCAAAAGCTGATCCACATTTGGTGTGTCTATACTGTTTGGGTTTTAACCACTTACAGACTGTGATATTTGTAAGAATTTTCCCCAGTCTACTGTAGACAGGCGTCTCAGTAAACTGAAGGAAAGAATGGACAAGACTGCTGAGGCCAGTTCCGGTTCAACCGAACCTTGGGATCCGACAACCGACCTTTCTAGCCAGGGTGAACGTCCAGCGGGTAAGCGGCGTTGGTCAACTTCTGAACCGCACCGTCGAGAAAGCCAACGCTCGGTTCGAATCGCGTAAGCAGTCATATCTCAAGTTCCAACCACGGATGAAATTGCAAAGGCCATCTGAATAGTGCAGTCTTTGCAGTCTGGGTTTGACGAACCATCGCAGGTACCGTCTGGGCAGCCAACGGTTCCGGATACCGACTCAACTCATTCAGGACTCATTGATCCTGTGGAGTATTACCTTTCTGAGTATGAGGACGACGATGAGGAACAGGATGAAGGGGAACTCATTGACCCTGAGGTCTCCTCTGACCATCCTCGGTACGAATCCCCTCCTAGGCCTGTCTCTGAAGCTACCTTCCATTGTGCCTTTATGAGGCAGGTAGCTGAGACCCTGCAACTCTCTGTACAAGAGGCCAGGCAGGAGGATGATGAGGAAGAGGACTACAGCGAGATGATGGATCTTCCTGTATCCCAGGGGCTTTTGATTCCCATTCATAAGTTCCTTAAGAAGCAGACTTTGAAAATCCTCCAAACCCCTAGTTCTGTCCCTCCTTTAGATAAGAAGATGGACACGAAGTATTTCCTGGCTGGCAGTGGTACTGACTTTTTGGCTAGCCATTGTAGCCATGTAGGGGTAGTTCAAACTGCAGCCTGTGGGAAGGCTGGCATCCCTCTGGCCTCTCACCCCCCCTGACAAGGATTCCAGGAGGGTGGATTCTCTTGCCAAAAAAGGGGTACCCAGCGTCTTCTTTGGGTATTAGACAAGCCTCCTATATGGCTTATGCCTCCAGGTATCAGAAGTCCCTTTGGGAAGCTGTCGAACAACTGGCTAAAAAGGCCTCTCCTGAGCTTTCTGCTGACCTTCAGAAGCTGGTCAGCAAGGGGTACAGGCATGTAAGTCCCAGTTCCACATGGCTGTGGACTCCAATGATGCAGCTTCCAGGGCTATGGCTTCTGCTGTATCCCTCTGGCATTTTTCCTGGCTCAGGTGTACTAACCTGTCCCAGGACATGCAGAATAATGCTATGCATTTTCCCCTTCTCCAGAACTCTCTGTTTGGGGAACAGACTGAGGCATATATGAAGAAAATGAATGAGTACAGAGTGGCATACAGGAGTGCTTCAGCAAAAGAGAAAGATGCCACTCCTCAGAAGCAGCAGACCAGGGGTAGGGGCAGACCTTACCCTAGGCCTTTCCACCAGGCCCAAGCTTTTCCCTCTTACCAGCAACCCAGGGGGTTCTTTAGATGGAGGGGCAGGAGGGATGCTGGCAGGGCCGCCTCCATCCCCCAGTCTGCTACCCCAGTGAAACAGACACCCTGAAAGCTCTGTTCAGGCCACCTTCTGTTACCCTGTTGGAGGCAGGCTGACCTACTATCTCCAGGCTTGGCATTCCATCACTTCAGACAAATGGGTCCTGGAGATAGTGGGTCAGGGACTTGCTCTCACTTTCAAGGTACCCCCAAAACTGTCAGCAAGAATTTTCAGACCTTCCAGTACTGCAGCAACAGCTCAGCTGGAGGCAGAGGTTTCCACACTCCTTCAGTCAAGAGCAGTGGAACCTGTGCCACTTCAGCACAGGGGAAAAGGACTGTACTCAAGGTACTTCCTGGCATCAAATTAAAATGGGGAGTGGCTGCCCATTCTGCATCTCGGATTCCTAAACAGGCACCTTACAATTCCAAAATTCAAAATGACAACCCTGGCTACCATTCTGCCTGCTCTCAAGCAGGGGGACTGGCTAGCATCCCTAGACCTAAAGGATGCTTACTTCCACATCCCCATCAGACAGTCTCACAGAAAATACCTCAGATTTCGACTACCTTCAGGCCACTACCAATTCAGGGCTATGCCTTTCGGCCTGACATCTGCACCAAGAATGTTTACAAAATATCTGGCAGTAGTGGTGGCATTCCTCAGAAGGCAAGGAGTTTCACTTTACCCCTATCTGGATGACTGGCTGTTGGTGGGTCAATCCCACCAGTAGGTCACACAATCCCTAAAACTCACCCAGGAAACTCTCTGCTCTCTGGGGTTCTTGGTAAATCTTCAAAAGTCTGTCTTAACCCCAGATCAAATACTAGACTTCATAGGGGCAGAGCTGAATACCATTCAGGCAAGAGCCTTCTTGCCCCCTGCAAGGGCTCAGAGCCTCATAGAATTGGCAGAATCCTTTCAGGTTCGAGTTCCTCGTCCAGCAAGGTACTTCTTACAGCTCCTAGGACACATGGCCTCTACCACAGCTGTGTTCCTGGGAGCAAGGTTCCAAATGAGGGACATTCAGTTTCACCTGAGATCCTTCTGGTCTCAGAAAAAGGATCCTCTGTTCAAACTGATTCCAGTGTCTCCCACCCTTCTGTTAGCTCTTCAGTGGTGGAAGGAGATGGACAACCTCAGACTAGGGGTTCCCTTTCTCCCCCAGGTACCCTCTCTAGTGCTGACAACGGATGCTTCCCTCCTGGGCTGGGGTGCCCATCTGGGGGAACACACAGCAGACGGTACGTGGCTTCCTCAGGAGTCCCTCTTACACATCAATCTTCTGGAGCTCAGGGCAGTGTTCCTGGCTATTCAGCAGTTTGCCAGTCTCTTACAGGGCAAGGTGGTGCAGGTCAGGACAGACACCACCACCAACCATATACTAAATCAGCAAGCAGGGAGGGACAAGATTCTCCCTGCTGTGCACAGAATCCATGAAGATTTGGAAGCTGGCATATTCTCTCAACATGTCACTGTTAGCAGTTCACTTGCCAGGCAAGGGCAATGTACTGACGGATGCTCTCAGCAGAATCAGCCAGGGCCATCACGAATGGACCTTGAACAAGCAGGTCCTTCTTTCAGTATTCAGGAGGTGGGGGGGTTCCAGAGATGGATCTCTTTGCAGCCCCAGACAATCACCAGTTACCCCTGTACTGTTACAGGCCTCCACTCCAGGGCTCAATACCGCTGGATGCTCTCCTTCTGAACTGGTCAAACAGGTTCCTTTATGCTTTTCCTCCTTTTCCTATGATCACCAGAGTCCTGATCAAGCTGAGGTCTAAGTCTGCCACAATGATTCTCATAGCCCCAGAGTGGGCCAGACAGCCATGGTACTCGATGCTTTTGTCACTGTCGGTAACCAAACCAATATCTCTACCCAAGAGGTACAACCTGCTGACATCCTCTCAGGGCAGGATAATGTACCCCAATCTTCAGTCCCTTCACCTAAGTGCAGATTTACAACTGTCTCAATCTGTCTTGGATATTCTGAAAGGTACAAGAAAGCCTGTTACCAGAAAAACCTATTCCTCTAAATGGAAAAGATTTTCCATCTGATGTGCACAGAAGGATTTGGATCCACATCAAGCTGCAGTATCACAAATTCTGGATGATCTGGTTCACCTTCAGTCTCTGCACTTACAGCCATCTACCCTGAAGGTACACCTTTCTGCTGTCTCTGCTTATCTTCCAGCAGGGGAGGCATCTTCTCTGGCTGCTCAACTCAATTTTTAAGAAGTTTTTCAAGGGGTTGTTGCATCTTCATCCCCCACATAGGGAACTACCCCTGCATGGGACCTGAACATATGTATAGGTCAGCTTATGCAGCCTCCTTTCGAACCTATGTTTTCCTCAGAACTCAAGTTTCTCACTTGGAAAACTGTTTTTCTAGTGGCTATCACTTCTGCTAGAAGAATCGGTGAGCTTCAGGCCTTGTCAGTGGAGCCCAACTATATTTCACCTCACAGGGATAACATTGTGCTCCGAACTAACAGGAAATTCCTCCCTAAGGTGGTTTCGGATTTTCATCTGAATCAATCCATTACCTTGCCTGTATTCTTCTCAGATCACTCTAGCTCAGGTGAACGCAGGCTACACAGCCTGGATGTAAAAAGAGCTATTAGTTATTATATGGACAGGGCAAAAGAGATAAGGAAGGATTCCTCCCAGCTTTTTTCTTATCTATGGTGAAGTGGGTCAGGGCAGGCCAGCTGCCAAAAGGACTATAGCCAGATGGATTGTGGTCTGTATCCAGTTTTGCTACAGTAAGCTGGGTAAGGACCCACCAGCAGGTCTTAGGGCTCACTCTACCAGAGGCACTGCTTCTTCCCTGGCGGCTGCCAGGGAAGTTCCCCTGCTTGAGATATGTAAGGCTGCCACCTGGAAGTCTGTCCATACATTCACTAAACATTACAGCCTGGATATCCAGGCAAGGAGTGATGCCAGGTTTGGCACAGCAGTACTGCAGAGCCTATTACCCAAATAGGTTCTGTGCCCACCTCCTGGGGGCACTGCTTTACAGTCTGCATATAGTCAGAATACAGCAAGACTTCATGTTTGAAGAAAAAATTACTTACCATAGTAATATTGTTTCTTCTAATGGAGTCTTGCTGTATTCTGACCTCCCACCCTACCTCCCCTTCACAACCTGGGGAAGGGTGGCTCTTCTGCAGCAACTTATGGTTTAAACCATTAGTGAGTAATGTTTTTTCTGTGAGCATCTTTGACTTGTCTTTTATATACCCTTTGAGTTTTCTTTAGGTTGCCCCTGTTGGGGTCCTGTTTAGGCTTAGTTGTGGCCATTTTCTTTTTATATATATCTAGTTTGCTTCATAGAATCTGATCAGTTACTAGAATGTACCGAGGACAGTGGTTTGAAAACCGAGCTAGAGTTCAACGTTCTAAGCATTTGCATAGAGTTTAACTCTTAGTTCTCCGGGGCAGTTGAACCGGTCGGTCTAACTGCATATAGTCAGAATACAGCAAGAGTCCATTAGAAGAAACAACATTACTATGGTAAGTAATTTTTTCTTCCAGGTCTGACTCACTTCACATGGGAAGTACAGGAGAGATTATGCTGTGTCATTGTATCTTGTGCTGTTTGAAGTCCCAAGCCCAAACCTGCCACGCGGTGCATTAACATAGCATAATCCCCTCTCTGTCATGCCATATTTCTTCCATAAACAGTGGACTGGGCAATTGGACTGTCTGCTAATGCCAGCATTCTGATTGGTCACCTCTCAGTGCTAAGTGTCAACATTGTGTTACTTTCACTGAGGAAAAATGTAGAGAGAAATCTAATTTCACTGAGTTGTTTAGTTTACTAATACAGTTGGTGATTGAGGAATATGTGCAGTTAATTGTGCCCTTCCTGGTAAAACATTTGAAATAAATAAATACAGTAACTCCTGGAAATTTGCAGAACATGTCTCATTACATGAAATTTACATAGTAAAACATTTTCTTTAGTCTGTGTCTGTGTATTGAAAATAATGCTTTGGTTGTGGGTCTTTTTTCCTCTCATGGTGTTTTCTGCCATATAAAAGCAATATTGTGGAATATTGTGCCCAGTTTTGGAGCCCACATTTAAGAAAAGACATATATAGGTTAGAGACAGCACAGCGAAAGGCCACAAAAACGATTCAGAGTCAGGACAAAACTTATGAAGAAAGGTTGAAATCACTGAACTTGTACTCACTCGAGACCAGGAAGGAGAGCGGGAACATGATTGAAGCTTATTTCTAAGAGGAATAAATAGAGTAGGAATAGATGGTTTGCTTATTAGAAACAGGGATGCAGTTACTAGACGGCACTGTTGGAAACTGATGGGTGATGACCGAAAAGGCAGTGAAGGCATGGAATCAACTCTCAAGGGAAGTAGTAGAACAAAGAACTCTGAATGATTTCATAGTCGTGGGACAGAACAAAGGGTCTTATCCACCCAAGGGTGGCATATAGGAAGGCAGTGGATGCAGAGTGTGGGGTGGGGAATGGGGGTATTAACCAACCATAACATCATGTGGGTTAGGTAGTCATAAATATGGGCTGACTTGATGGATTGTTGGTCTTTTTGTGCCAACAGTTTCTGTGTTTCTAATAATGGCATAGTGAGGGTAAATAAATCATATAATGCATGGGGGGCCCTTATTACTAACTGAAATCAAGCAGATTACAACCTTATAATAACTGAGGAGCATTTTCTCCCATTGGAAACCTGGGTTATAATTCGCGGGTTATAATGGCGAACACACGCCGGGTTTCCAATGCTCCACACATGCACCTGCCTCCACGCTCTCCGCTAACCATGGCACCAGACAATCGCAGCAACTTCAGCACTACGCTGTGCCCTGGACTGTACACCGCCATGAGTTGGCGGTAATTTATTTTTAAAAAGAAACTTGCCTACTTGCCTCCTGTGCTAAACTTTTTTTTTTTTTAAAGGTTTCAGGACCTGCTCCGCTGGAGCGCTGTCTGAGCTTCCTCCACTCCGGACTTGCTTCTTCCATACCAACCACCACAGTTTTATTTTATATAATTGCTGTGGCAAGAAAATATCCCCAGCAATTATATAAATTAAAACATGGGGTTATGTGTTTAATGAGTTTTTACGCACACCCCTTGGTGTTGGATGCTTAAATAAACCCCTCGAACTTCGCTTTCGGGGTTTATGTAGCATCCAACACCTTGGGTGTGTGTAAAAACTCATTAAACATACAACGCATGCATTATTCTATATGTTATGCCACTGTTATGACATCACTCTGTTGGTAACCCTTCTTGAATACGTCATATCAATGGTGTAACAAAACTGAATGCTCACAACAATCAGTGTTCCGTAAAGTCATTCAGTCCATGGTTACACAATCTTGGTAGCCCATGCACTGTAAAATATAATGTATGGTCTTTCGTTAACAACCGTGCTGAAAACACTTATAGAGGTTGCCATGACATCTGAAAACCTCTTAAGCTGCACTCTCAAGGTTTACAATGATGTCATGGCAACCTCTCGAAATGTTTACAGCGTGGTTATTAACCAAAGACCATGCATTATCCTCTGTTATTTTGGAATAAATATTTATTTCCACTTCGAAAACCATTTATTTCACTTAGAGCATGTTATTTCCACTCAGAATATGGAAATGGAACACAGAGAACAATGGGCCAGATAGAGATTTACAATAGCAGAAGGCAGTTTTAAGTTAAAACAAGGTAAAACCAGTAAGAAAAAATTACTCACCTTAGTAATGTTGTTTCTTCTAATGGAGTCTTGCTATATTATGACACATGCAGTGAGTCCCAACCTTCGAACTGCTCCGGAGGTGAAAGAGTTAACTTTCCATGCCAGGCATGGAACTTTGAGCACGAGCTCGGTTGAAAACTCTGTCTGTTGTTCTTCAAACTCAAACTGTCAGATCTTTATGAGCAAAACTCACTAAGGTTCTGTGTGGAAGCCGTAAACCTGCACTAGCCAACTGGCTACTAAATATAAGAACACATTTTTTGGTCCCAAAACAAAGACTCAAGTCAGGGGATCCAAAAAATGAAAAACACAACACCCAAACACCCCAAAAAGGAGGGGTGAAAAATAAGGTGGGCATCTACTAAGTCCAACATTGCACTGCCCACCCACATCCCAAAAGCAGAGGTTCTGAGAGGGGCAGGCAGGGGAGGTCATAATAGCAAGACTCCATTAGAAGAAACAACATTACTAAGGTGAGTAATTTTTCTTCAAACAACATAAGTCTTGCTATATTATGACATATACTAACTACACGGCAGTACCTCCATGGAGGAGGGACAGAACCTACTTAGGAAATAAGCTCTGAAGCACAGCTGTGCAAATCGAGCATCACTCCTAGCCTGGATGTCCAGGGAGTAATGCTTGGTAAAAGTGTGAACTGTTTTCCAGGTAGCTGCTTGACATATCTCTAGGATAGGGATGTCCCTGGCAGCAGCCAGGACGCAGCTGTACCTCTGGTAGAGTGAGCCCTCAGGCCTGAGGGAGGAACCTCACCCAGTTTTTCATAGCAAATTGGATACAAGAGACAATCCACCTGGCAATGGATCTTTTAGTGACAGGTTTCCTTACCAACCTCACCATAAGTGAGAAACAGTTGGAGGAGTCAAACCTGTGACCCTTGGTACATTCTATGTAGTAACTAAGGGCTCTTTTAACATCTAAACTGTGCAGTCTCCTCTCGCCAGAGGAGGAATGGTCAGTGAAGTACACAGGGAGAGACATAGATTGATTAAGGTGGAAGTCTGAAACCACCGTAGGCAAGAACTTTCTGTTAGTCCTGAGGACCACCTTATCTCTGTGAAGGGAGATAAAATCAGGCTCCACTGACAATGCTTGTAATTCACTTATGCGCCTGGCAGAAGTGATGGCTACCAAAAACACAGTTTTCCAAGTCAAGTATTTAAGCTCTGCTGAAGACAAGGGCTCAAAAGGGGGTTGCATAAGCTGAGCAATGCAAATATTAAGATCCCAGGCAGGGGCAGGGTCCCTGAATGGAGGGTTGGTATGAAGCAACCCCTTGAAAAACTTGGAGAATACAGGATGAGCTGAAAGAGAAGAGGGTTTACCTGCTGATAAGAAAGCAGACACGGCTGCCAGGTGCACTTTTAGGGTAGCTGGTCTCAGCCCCAAAGTATTCAAATGCACCATATAATCCAGGACTGTGGGTAAGTCAACAGATTCTGGGGAAATATGCTTGCCAGAGCACCATATGGAAAATCTCTTCCATTTGGAATTATAAGTAGCCCTGGTGGAAGGCTTCCTAGAAGCCTACAATATATCCAATACACCTTGTGAGAGGTGTAGGTCAGCAAACTCTAACTCTTCAAGAGCCAGGCCTTGAGATTGAGAGATTTGAGATTCGGGTACCAAACCCTCCCCTGAGCACAGGTTAACAGGTTATGATTCCTGGGAAGGCACAGGGGAAGGTGGACTGCTAAGGACATACGGAGTGGGTACCATGGCTGTCTGGCCCAATCTGGAGCAATCAGTATCATCTTGCAGGGTTGAGATCTGATTTTGACTAGCACCTTGAACAGAAGAGGGAAGGGGTGAAAAGCATAGAGAAACTTCCCTTCCCAACTGAGAAGGAAGGCATCCAGAGGGACTGAGCCCAACACTGGGGGCCTGCAGCAAAAAAGGGGAAGTTGGTGATTGTCTGGGGCTGCAAAAAGATCTATCTGCGGGGTGCCCCATCTGGCAAATACTACCTCCAATACTAGGGGATCCAGTGACCATTCGTGATGGCCCTGCGAAATCCTGCTGAGAGCATCTGCCAGGACATTGTCCTTGCTTGGGAGGTGAACTGCCGTAAGGGAGGT
This sequence comes from Neoceratodus forsteri, assembly GCA_016271365.2. Taxonomy (NCBI): domain Eukaryota; kingdom Metazoa; phylum Chordata; order Ceratodontiformes; family Ceratodontidae; genus Neoceratodus; species Neoceratodus forsteri. Next base: position 91,444,317 of record JADMNL010000026.1, on the reverse strand, counting down.
GTTCAGGGAATAAGCCAGAGACCACAACTTCATTGCTTCGGTGCACAAGGCCGTAGACAGAGTGCCTCCTTGCTTGTTGATGTACCACATTGTAGTGGTGTTGTCTGTTCTGACCTGTACAACTTTGTTCTGAACAGAGGTGGAAAAAACTTGAAGTGCTAGAAAAACTGCTCTGAGTTCCAACAGATTGATGTGGAGCAGAGATTCCTGAGGGGACCACAATCCCTGGGTAGTGAGTTCGCCCATGTGAGCTCCCCACCCTAAGAGGGATGCATCTGTAGTAAGGATTAAGGAGTGAGACTGAGGGGTGAAGGGAACCCCCTGTCTCAGATTGCTCTGGTCCTGCCACCACTGAAGGGCTTGGATCAGGGTTCGAGTCACTGGGATCAGTTTGGTCAGAGGGTCTCTCCTTTGAGACCAAAAGGCTCTCAAATGGAACTGGATGTCCCTCATCTGAAATCTTGCTCCCTGCACTACTACTGTAGAAGCAGCCATGTGCCCAGGAGCTGCAGAAAATGCCTTGCTGGTCGAGAGACCTGCAGGGTGAAAGAGGAGGCCAGAGAGACCAGGGTCCTTGCTCTTTCCAGAGGGAGGAAGGCTCTGGCCTCTTTTGTGTTCAGTTCTGCACCTATGAAGGTGAGAAGCTTGACAGGCTCTAGAACTGACTTTGGAAGATTGAGAAGGAAACCTAGAGATGTGAGCAGTTGCTGAGTTACCTGAAGGTGTAGTTTGACTTGTTCTGGAGACTGTCCTACTATGAGCCAGTCGTCCAGGTAAGGAAAAATGGCAATCTTTTGCCTTCTTAAGTGGGCAACTGCTACTGCCAGGCATTTTGTGAATACCCTCGGTGCAGAGGTGAGGCCGAAGGGCATTGCTCTGAACTGGTAATGGCCTGAGGGCAGTTCGAATCTGAGGTACTTGATGGGAGCTTCTGATAAGAACATGGAAGTAGGCATCCTTGAGGTCCAGGGACGCTAGCCAGTCCCTGGCCTTAGAAGGGTAAAATAATTCCCAGTCACCATTCTGAATTTTGGTTTTAAAAGGTGCTTGTTTAGGTATCTGAGATCCAGGATGGGCGCCATTCTCCTGTCTTTTTGGGGTAAGGAATTACCTGAGTACAACCCTTTGCCCTGGTGTGGGTGGAACCCTTTCCACAGCTCTGAGAGCCAGGAGGGTAGAAAGCGTCTGTTTCTAGGGCAAGTGTCTCTGATGGATTTGCAGGTGGAAAGGACCTGGTTCTCATCTTTGGAAATTTTTTGAAGCTGAGAACCAGTCCCTGGCTTACTACTTCCAGGACCCACTTGTCTGATGTTAAAGACTTTCAGTCCTGGACAAAGTAAGCCAGCCTGCCCCCTACAGGTAGTGGAGAATCTGCCCTGGCCACCCCATCAGGGTTTCTGCTTGGCAGGGGCTTTAGGCTGAGGGGTGGAAGCAGGTCTGCTTGTACCCCGTCTGCCTCTCCCTCTAAAGAACCCCCTCTGGGCATAAGCTGAAGAGGAGGCCTGGGCTTGGTAAAAAGGCCTATGAAAAGGTCTGCCCCTGCCCCTGGAAGGCTGCCTTTGAGGAGTGGCCTGCCTTTCCTTGGCCTGTGCACTCCTATAGGTGGTCCTATACTCATCCATTTTCTTCATGTAATTCTCTGTCTGCTCTCCAAACAGAGAATTACCCACAACAGGAAAATCCATGGCCTTAGTCTGGGTATCCTGTGACAGGCTAGTACCTCTGAGCCAAGCCATTCTTCGAAGTGCCACAGATGTAGCCATGACTCTTGATAACACATCATTAGAGTCCACTGCAGCATGGAATTGCACCTTGGATGCCTCAATACCATCAGCGGCCACCTGCTCCAGCTCCTTGGCAAGCTGGCCAGGGACCTGTTTTGCTAGAGCCATAACAGTATCCCATCTGGATTTCTGATATCTAGCAACATAAGCCATATAATTTGCCTGTCTGAGTCCCAAAGATGCTGCCATGTACTGTTTCTTTGCCATGGCATCAATCCTCCTGGAGTCCTTGTCTGGGGTGTGAAGCCAAGGGAATATTTGCCTTGTCACAGGCTGCAGCCTGCACTACTCCAACATGGCTGCATTGTTGTGTAAGGAACTCCGTATCAGAGCCTGACAATGTGTACCTCTTGTCCATTCTTTTATACACAGGAGGTACAGTGTGAGGAGTTTTTAAAATTTTTACTGTCTGTTTCCCAAAAGATTTATGCAAAGGAATAGACAGTCTCCTAGACTCTGGGATATCCATCATTTCTACATAGTCAGGCTCCTCTTGATCATCCACAGCTTCCTCCATAGGGAGCTGGAGGGTTTCAGCCACTTTTTGATAAAACATAAAATGAGAAGGGGACTCAGAAAGCCTAGGGGGAGACACTCCTGAAGGTCTGTCTGGGGAGATGTCTGGTTCAATGGGCCCATCCAGACTTTCAAATCCACATTCACTCTCCTCATACTCCTCTTTCCCCTCCTCTGGTTCATAAAATTCCTCTAAATTATATTCTTGAACCGGTGGAACCGACCGAACCGTACGCTTACCTGATGGTGCCGGTTCGGTTGGAACCGGGGAAAGCGACTGGACAATTTTAATCGCTTTGGCTATTTCTTCAGTGGTTGGAGATGGAAATTTTGGCTCCACACCTGCTGATTTTCTAGTCCTTTTTGCTGGAACCGACTCCTCCGAGTTGGCTCTCCTTTTGCCCGAGGAAGTCACGCCCTGGTCAGAGGGCACTCCCTCTGGTTCGGTTACAACCCGAACCGGGCCAACCATCAGGTCAAGCGGACTTCTTAGCCTCTCTTTCCCTGAGCCTACCAACTCTCTTATCCAGGGTAGCTGCAGGAAAATTTTTGCAAATCTGGCAGTCTGCATTGAGGTGGTCAAACCCCAGACAATAAACACAGGTGGTGTGGGGGTCAGCCTTGGCAAAGGCTTCCCCACAAACACTGCAGTGTTGAAACCCAGTGGGCCCGGTTTTTCTTTTGGGTTTCTCAGACACAATGCCAACCTAACCAAAACTTGCCCGTTTATGGCAATCCGCCAAGCAAGACTCTCTTATCGGTTCCCAACCGTGTCACGGGTCGTGGAAAAAACCGTAATGAAATCTGTTTTTTTTTTAGAACCGATAAGAACTGGGAACCGCACTCTAAAAGACAGATTTAATGTATTTAAACAACCTGATCGGTTCAAACCGAACCGATAATACCATTTACAAGTTCCACACAGAAAGAAATGTAAAACCTAACTAGTACTTACAATACCACAGACAGAGCTTGAACCGACCGGTTGCGGTTTAAATTCGGTTAAAAAACCAAGAAATTAATACTTTAACCGACAAAATGAACCAAGCAGAAGGAGAAATCTCCGGAGCGACTGTTCAGTGAGGCGGAGTAAAGAATCTGACAGTTTGAATTTGAAGAACAGCAGACAGAGTTTTCAACCGAGCTCGTGCTCAAAGTTCCATGCCTGGCATGGAAAGTTAACTCTTTCACCTCCTGAGCAGTTCGAAGGTTGGGACTCACTGCATATGTCATAATATAGCAAGACTTCATGTTGTTTGAAAAGCATTACATATGGCTTGGTATATATCGGTTACATAACGGGTTGCAGTAGAATGACACATTTATCTACACTCATGAGTAGTAGGACCTTTGTAACTAACTCATGGATTTGCCACCCATGCGTTATGGGTCTTGTCACTCACTAGTGGAGATAATATTCATGTTGTTTGTCGAATATTTTTCAATATCAATTTAATAATAAAAGTGGTGTTCTCATACAATCCATTATGTATTTTTTTAAAATCCATTATTTCCCCAAGACTCTGACCCAAGTGAAAAATAAACATGTTATTCTTACTGTGGAATAACAGCGTTAATTTTTCATTCGCCTTCGTTACACTGTCACACAAAGATGCCGCTCAACTTGATTGATATGGCATTCTGGACAATCTAATGATGAACCGATCTCCCCCTTGCAGCCAGTAGTGATGCTGCTTTACATTTGTAAATCTCACCCCTATCACCATCTTGGTTCCCTTCTACCTAACAGTGCAGTTATTTTTCTGTTTTTACATGTCCCTCCACCCCCATGCCAGCATTTGATTCATAATTCAGCCAACCAGCGAGCTAATCACAGTTTGTGCTTGCTCTCTCAGTAAACATGCTAAGAAACCAGTTAGCCAGTCCCTTTTCACGCATGCTTGCTCTCCTATGGGAGATGCTCATAACTAAAACTGCCACAGTTTGTGCTTGCTTGTTTGGGACCATATGCTGAAGAAAGAAGAAACTTTAAAAAGGTATATTTTTTGGGGGGGCATAGTACTTTTGGAGGGGGATCTGCCTACACAGCACTTGGGTGAGGAGGAATGAGCAGGAGTTTCAGCAGTGGCAGCACTTTTCGGGGGGCAGCCTGTGACACAACCCCCCACCCCCCAAGAAAACGGAAACTTTTGGGCTTTAACACAGACTATTGTATACACAGAACATACAGTGGTCTGTGTTAAAATATGCCATTCATTTTCATTCTTGAGGGGGTGGGACTTTCACAACTCACTCATGGAAATAAATGGCATATTTTAACACAGACCATATCCTCTATATATTGTCTTCTGTGGTTATATGAGGTCTTTTTCAGATGCATCTCAGTCATCAGGTAACACCGTAGGAACCTTTGCCATCAGGTAAGGGAAATCCACATGGAAAGATTTTCAGCAGTACAACTGGCTCCACTCACTCTCCAGTTCTTTCCTGCTATCGACTTGCAAGCACAGTCTCCGCTGAAGCTTCGTTGCAGTGTTCGCGCCTTTTCTGGCCTACTGCTGCGTTTTTTTCCTGCAACCTTTACCTAAATCTCTTTTTAGAGAATTTCTTCTTTTTGTTTGTCGAGAGATAATCCTTCTGCTTCTCTTTTCTGTCGCTGCAGAAAGACGATTGCCATTACAGATGAACACTCTGTATGTGTCTGCTGTCTTGGGCCTGACCACGAAGTCTCCAACTGTGAGCTCTGCCAGAAGTTTAATCAAACCACCCTCAGGCGATGCAGGAAGGCTCTAAAACAATTAATGGAACAACAGATCTTCTTCGGGGGTATCTCAGTCATCAGGTTACACCATAAGAATTTCAGCGTTGGTGAATGGGAAATCCACACGGAAGATTTTCAGCAGTACAACTGGGCCCGCCCACACCGTTGACATCGATGTCCGCCAACGTCACCAATCCTATGAAGTTGTAGGTGGGCCCGCACCTTCCTCAGTTCTTTCCTGCCGTCAACTTGCAAGCACAGTTTTCGTGGAACAGCTGTCGTAGTGTTAAGCCTTCGGCTACTCTCTGCTGCGGAAAGAAGATTGTCTCCAACGACAAGCACTCTGTGTGTGTGTGTGTGTGTGTGTGTTTTTGTCTTGGGCCTGATCACGATGCCTCGGACTATGAGCTCTGCCAGCAGTTTAACCAAACCACCCTTAGGCGGTGCAGAAAGGCTCTCTGTATCTTCATGGAACAGCAGGTAGCCAACCATGAACCAGGGCCCTCCGGGGCACCAGCCAACCTGTCGCCCTCTGGGTCCAAGAGCTCCAAGGACTCCCAGGCCAAAGACAGGTCCTCGGGGGGGGTCATAAAAAAGACCAGGATCGCAACTGCTCCCTCCGACTGCCATTCCGTTCCCCATCGGCCTCTCCTTCAGGGGTCTCTTTGGCGACGGCAACTTCCCTGTCGAAGAGACCTGCAGTCCAGTTCCTGGTTCACTCCAGACCCATATCGACAGCTTCTCCGCCCAACTCTCAGGGCACTCTGCTGTCGACCTCCTGGTCGTCTGCCACTCCTCCCGGCCTCTTTGAGTCCTGACCCTTCCCTGTTGAAGGCTATGGGCTCTTCGGGTGTGCAGTAGGGTCTGGCGACATTAGTGCTGTCAACCCCTCCTCCGGTAACCATGGACTTGAATAAAGTTCTAGTTTGCTTCACTAATGTGATTGTCCAGCAGTTTGCTGCCTTTAACAGGTCTTCGTCGTCAGTGCTTTTGCCGACACTTTCATTGTCGACTCCTGTTCATCGGCCTCAGGAGCCAGCCCGAGGACCATCAATGGTGCATCCGACACCAGACCCAAATGAAGAGGTTGAGGTCAAGGAGGAATTACCACCCTGACTTCATACTTCCAGATGAGGTAAAGGAGGAAGGGGAGGAAGAGCAGTATTACACTTCAGATAAGTCCATTGCCTCCTCTGTCAGTAAAGAATCTGTCAAGCATACCCCCAGGTCTCCACCTGAGGATGCTTCATTCTTCAACATTTTGAAGCAACTGTCTTCCACTATGGGGTTTCAGACAGAGGAGGAGGATGCCACCAGGAAAGACCTGGCGGATTACCTGGAGATTTTATTTTAGTCTTTGGTAACCCGGGTAAGGCCCACTAGGCACTTCCTCCCATGCTTCCAGCCCTCAGGAATGCTACCATGGCAGCCTGGCACAGACCAGATAATGGTGCCAGCTATGCCCCGCAGAGCTGATGAGCTCTACAGTGCCCCTCAGGGCATTTCTTACTTGGCTGCCCAGGCTGAGACTGACTCTGTGGTCATCAAGGCGGCACATGACAGGTCTAAGGTGCCCAAGCACCTTAGTTCCTTGCCCCCCTGGACAAAGAATCCTGCAGGATAGCCCTTTGAGGCAGAATGGCATATGCTTCCTCTACCCTTGGCCTGAGGATAGCAAATTACCTGTCTCACGTGGAATTCCAGAACACCAATGCCAGAAAGGGCAAGACAGCTGCCCAAGCCCTTCCTAATGGAGTCCAGAAACAAAAATTGCTCCAGTGCTTCAAAACCGCAGAGGATGTTAGGAGGCATCTTCTAAGAGCCATCTTTGATTTATAGGATACTGTTGCCAGCGTGGCGGCCACTGGCATCTGCCTCTATAGGCATTCATGGCTTAGGGTTTCTGGGTTTGCTACTGATGTGCAAAACAAGGTGCTGAATGCCCCTTTTAATGGCACTAAACTCTTTGGTCCAGATATCCAGGACATCATTAATGATCTGCAGGCCTCAAGTCCGGCCATTAAGTCCGTCCATTCCCTCTAACACACTCAACAGTGTGGTAGGGGGCGCCCTACTTTTCATAAGCACGTTAACAGACTAGGCTCTGGCTCCCATCCTGAGGGCAAACGCAGAGCCAAGCATCCCAGGACTGAGGGTCCAGCCTCCTCCGCTGGCCCTGCCTCTGCTTGACTCCTTGCCGGACCCCCCTCCTCTAGTCCAGGCCCAGGAGGTGGTGATTGGAGGTCAGTTCTCCCTCCATTTGAATCGGTGGAGAACCATAACATCAGACGCCTGGATCCTGCAGATCATAGAGTGCAGTCATACTCTGGAGCTTGTCCAGCAGCTTCCAGAAACCCCGCCTCCCTCAAATTACCCCCCAGCTCATCTGTCTGTTCTCCAGGAGGAAGTGCAGTCTCTCCTGTGCAACCAGGTGATAGAACTGGTGCCAAAGAGGCAGAGAAACAAAGGGTTCTATTCAAGAGTCATCTGGTTCCCAAAAAGACCAGAAATCTGAGGCCAATCTTGGATCTGAAAGACCTCAATCTTTATGTGTAGTACAAAAAGTTCAGAATGGTAACCTTACCGGGCCTGTTCCCCCTCCTCAAGTCTGGGGACTGGCTCTGCTCACTGGACATGCAGGATGCCTACCTGCACATGGCAGTCTTCCCTTCTCACAGGAGGTTTCTCCACTTCACCTTTCATGGAGAACATTACCAGTTCAAAGTATTGTCCTTTGGCTTATCTTCTGCACTGCGTGTCTTTACCAAGTGCCTCGCAGCGGTCGCAGCAGCCCTCAGAAAAGAGGGACTGTATGTCTTTCCATACCTGGTCTGGCTTCTCAAGGCCCCATCCAGGGAGCAGCTGTTGTCCGCTCTGGAGCGTACTCTTCAGCTTTTTCAGTCTTTAGGCATAACAGTCAGCTTGCCCAAATCTGTGCTAGTTCTGTCCCAAAGACTACAGCTTTCCTCCTCGAGTCAGATCCTGACCACTGATGCCGCGGGTCTGGGCTGGGGAGCCCACCTGGGTCCCTTCCAAACTCAGGGATCCTGGTTCTAGTGGGAAGCCACCCTGCATAGCAATGTCCAGGAGAGGAGAGCAGTGCTGTATGCCCTATAGGCCTTTCCAGGATCATCTGGCCCCAGGCCAGCTGTTGGTGCAGTCAGACAATCTGAGTGTTGTCTACTATATCAGAAAGCAGGGCAGGACTCACTCATACCCCTTTGCAGAGGGGCCATGAGAGTGTGGTATTGGGCACTGGACCACAATCTGACACTATCTGCCGTACACGTACCAGGGGTTCTAAACACCCTGTTGAACAGCCTCAGCCGGACTCTGTCTAGCATGTAGGAATGGGAGCTTCTCTCATCCATAGCAGACGATCTTTTCAACATATGGGGTCATCCAGAGTTGTACCTCTTTGCGTCCCTACACAACACAAAACTGCCCAATTTCTGCTCGCTAGATCCAGGGCCTGGAGTTTTCTTGCGAGACACGTTGTCCCTCTCTTGGAGTGGGGGATTTCTGTACGCATTCCCTCCGTTCCCACTAATACAGAGGGCGCTGATCAAATTGCAGATGGAAGGGGCCAGCATGATCCTAGTGGCTCCATTCAGGCCTTGCCAAATATGGTTTCCTCTGCTTTAGCAGCTGGCAGAGGAACCTTTGATCCCTCTGCCCCTTTGCAGGAATCTGTTGACCCAGGATCAGGGGACCCTGGTCCATCCCAATCTGAGGTCCCTCCATCTGCATGTGTGGCACCTGAGGACATGGCATCACCAGATCTGGCATCTCCGGCAGGGTAGCGGACGTCCTATTGGCCGCTCGCAAGCCCTCCACTCGTGCCACTTATGCCATGAAAGGCCCATGTTTTGAAGGTGGAAGCTTCTTTTGAAACAACTGGGAGCTGGGAAGGAGACACAATATTGAATTGGTACTCTGCAGGAAAGCACAGTCTTGCTCAGGTCTGAGGGAGGTGTACCTTACTTTATGTTTTAAACTTATTGCTTTTTATTTTTTAATCAAAAAGGGGATTGCTATACTGCTTATGTACTTGTAGATTGGAAGTTTAAATCCAGAGGGATTGAAATACTGCAGATTATTTTTTTCCTGTGGACTGCTGGCTTGTTGTTTACTAGTATTTTGGTGGCATTTTGCATCAGAATATTTTTGGTACAGTGAATGAAGTATTCACTGATAGCTGAGGATTTTTCATTGTAAGTCCTGCAGTTTAGTGGAGTTGTGCATTTGACCCAGATAGTGCCTGAGGTGGTTGAAACTGGTTTGCTTGGATTGCCTTTAGAGCACAGACCACCAGGTTGTACAAGGCTGGGTCAGGGGATGCTTACATCATAGGTATTGGGCTCAACTGCTTTATTTTTCTCTGATTGAAATTGTTTTTTTTTTTTTTTTGCAGGGTATATGTTCTGTTAAATTGTTGTGCAGGTTGTCTTGCTGAAAGGAAGGAAAGCACTCACCGGGATGGTGGGTCAGAGCTGTAGCTGATTGTTTCAGGAGGCAGGGGCTTGTCCTACCCACCCTGCCCATCATCCCGCCTAATTCTAGGTTGTCATTTCCTTTCTACTGGGGGTTCTGACATCACTTCCTCAAAAGGGCAAAGGGCATACACCTGTCATATCCTTAACTCATTACCTTCAGTTGCTCCATATGAAGTCCGAACTATCCATTGTTTACCTGACACAAAATGGCCACCTAGGAGGTAATGAGTTAACAACCTACTACACTGCAAAGAGGGTAAATGCATGCACACATTCGCACACACTAACCAAAATGAAACAAAAAAATAATTTAAACTGGAAGGGAGAGAGACATGCGGGGAGTGGTGCAGTGCACTGGCTGTGGGGTGGCAGTCTTGCGGGAGACATTCTGGAGGCTGCGATGCTGCCCTATTTGCAGGCACCTCTCTGGTGTGAGGGAGGAGGTTGCCCGTCTCCAGGCCGACCTGGCAATCATTCAGGAAACCTCCTCCCCCACCCAGGGAACACCAGGGCCACTGCCTCAGAGGTTGCCAAAAAAGAGGACTAGTTGGACCGTGGTGGGCTCACGGAGGGTGAGGGTGGTGGAACAGAGACTCATCCCTACAGTTGTACCTCTCTGCAATTCATACACCATTCTGTCAGAGTGTGGTTCCTCTCTGAAGGTACCCACAGTGGAGACCAAGGAGGATGCTGGGAACCTCCACAAAGGAGACTTACAGGAGGGTGGCATGGGACACCACAGGGGAAGGAAACCACTTCTGGTCGGGAACTCAGTCGTTAGGAGGGTAAAACTGGGGGAGGGAGGGGAGAGAGCGAGAGGTAAGGTGCCTGCCTGGAGCCATGGCTTGGAGAGACAGGAAGAGAATCCTCAGGATCGAAGGAGCAGCTGCACGGCAGAGAGAGCTGGACATCATTGTCCACCTAGGGACAAATGACCTGGCTGGGAATGGGATCAGAGCAGTACAGGAGAAGTTGGGGAAGGGGCCTTAGGCAAGTAGCACGCACACTAACCTTATCGAAAGTGGCGCCTGTCTATGGCATGGGTGAGGCTCGGGTACTCCGCACCATGGTATTGGTGTGGAGCTCAGGGTTTTGTCTTTATTGGGGAGTGGAGGTCCACCTGGAGGGATACAGGCCTATACTGGCACGATGGTCTGCATCTGTCTGGGAGGGGAACTAGGATCCTAGGTGATAGATTTAAATGCTTCATTGGCAGGCATTTAAACTAGCAAAGGGAGAGGCACTGAAAAGGAGCAGGAAATCCCAGCCTCCCCCCCCCCCCCAACAAAACAAGGTAGTTAGTGAGACAAACACCAAGGTAGAGAAATAGATAGGGAGCAGGACAAGGGTAAATGGAGAAAAAGGCAAAGGCAGTAAGGACAGGGATGGGGCTAAAAGGAGTAAGGCCATCAAAAAATGGAGGGCGATGAGTACTAATGTCCGTAGTCTGGGTACCAAGCTACCTGAACTAGTAGTCTAGATGGAAGAGGGATGCCTGGATATTGTGGCAGTCACAGAAACATGGTACACAGAGAACCATGACTAGGATGTCAAGCATAGCAGGATACACAATCTACAGGAGGGACAGGGAGGGTAAAAGAGGAGGAGGAGTAGCTCTGTACGTAAGGGAAGGATCAAAGCAACAGAACTAAAGGGTAAACAGGGAGGAGAGGAGGCACTGTGGGTCACCCTGGAGACAGGAAATGGCACCACAATCTACACAGGGGTTGTATATAGAACCCTGTCTCAGGGGGAGGAAATTGACAAGGAAATGATAGAAGGCATCCTTAGAATGGCAGAAAAAGGGGAGATATTGTTGATGGGGACCTGAATATGCCACATGTTAACTGGAGCACCTTTGCTGCAGCCACATCCAAGAGCAGAGTCATTCTCGATGCCCTACAGGGGGCATGCCTCAGATAGCTAGTGTAGGAATCCACTTGGGAGGGAGCAATCTTAGACCTGGTACTCTCAAACGAAGACAGAGAGAGAGAATCTCAGATTTAGAATTGGGTAGCCATCTGGGAACAAGCAACCACTAAACAGTGTGGTTCACAATAAACACAGCCGTAGAGTCAAGCCATACAAAAGCGAGGGTACTGGACTTTAGCAAAATGGGAGAGTGCCTCAGGAAAGCACTAGCAAATGGGCAAGAAGGAGGGGTGGAGGAACAATGGGGAAAAATCAGAACTGCCATCACAGAGGTAACAAGTCTTTGTGTGAAACAAATAAAACAAAACGAAGGAAAAAAACACTATGGTTCTCAAAACAGGTGGCGGGGAAGGTTAGGGAGAAAAAGATAGCATTCAGGAAGTATAAGGAAGCACAGAAGGAGCAGGTTCTCAGAACAGGTGGCGGGGAAGGTTAGGGAGAAAAACATAGCATTCAGGAAGTATAAGGAAACACAGAAGGAGCAGGACAGAGAACTTTATCAGTTAAAGCAGAAGGAAGCGGGGAAGGCAGTCAGAATAGCAAAGGTCCAAACCAAGGAAAAGTTAGCCAGCTCAGTTGAGAAGGGGGATAAAACCTTTTATAAGTACATTGTGGAGCAAATCCCTGGATTACTGCTGACCTAATATCGCAGCTAAAAGCTAGGGGCCGCCTCTGGCTCGTGGCCCGTGACTCCGGATCACCAACTGACATACAGAACTACAAGCGTGCGCGCAGTGACTGCACTAGGGCCATAAAAAATCACAAAAGCTGCTACTACAAGGAAGCCCTCACTACCACATGGGGTAATGGAAGAGCTGTCTGGAACAAAATCAAGGAAGTTACTGGAAAACAGCCATTAACATCCCCAAATATGCTTAACATCAACGGATCCATTACTCTTGAACCCGCAACTATCGCTAATACCTTCAATACTGCCTTCACTGACCTCAGCTCCATTCTCCCCCCTGACTTCTTCACGGACCCGATCACTCCCAAGGACCCCACCCATGCCCCCTTCTATTTCAAAGCAGTCAAGCAGCACGAAGCTCGCAAGTACATTGGCAAGGCAATTGCCAACACAGGGTTCAGTGGCGAGACTCTGGACCTAAAACTACTGTCCCTCACACTTGACGAAGTAATCAGACCACTTACCAAGATACTTAACCTCTCCCTCAGCCGTAGCCAGTTCCCTAACTTATGGAAATCTGCTGTTGTCACCCCCCATCTACAAAAGTGGTGACAAGACTCAGCATGGGAACTATCGTCCAATCTCCATACTACCTCCCCTATCAAAAGCACTCGAACGTATTGTATCTGACCAACTCACTGGCTATTTGGACAACCACAACATCTTATGTGCTCAGCAGCATGGCTTCAGGAAAGGACATAGCACCACATCTGCCCTTATAGAGTTTACCGCTGCTTTACACAATTCCCTCGATAACGGCCACCCCGCTGGGGCTGTTTACATCGACTTAACAAAGGTTTTTGACACCGTCCACCACAACCTGCTTCTAAACCAACTCTCAAATATGGGGCTCTCCCGTGACTCAACGGCCTGGTTCCAAAGCTACTTGTCTAACAGATCACACCGAGTGAAGATTGCTGGTGCTCTCTCAAGTACTCTACCAGTCTGCTTGGGTGTTCCCCAGGGCTCCATACTGGGACCACTCCTTTTCTCCCTTTTCCTGAATAACTTCCCTAAGGCCTGCCACGAACAAATTATTCTTTACGTGGATGATGCTGTAATTCTCTTCTTCCACAAGGATCAGCACTCCTTGCAAAACAATCTCCAAATCTGCTTCGCCTCTGTTGAAAAATGGCTCAGTTCTCAGAAACTAATACTCAACTATAAAAAGACCAAGTCCATGCTCTTTTGTAACTCCCACAACAAACACAAGTCTCCTCCACTGAGCATAACAAACCAGCATGGGTCAACTATAGAACAGGTCCTAACCTTCAAATACTTAGGGATCACTCTTGACTGTAACTTGTCCTACATGACCCACATCGACAATATCGCCAAAGCTGCCAACGTGTGTATTGGCCTTCTCTACAGACATAAGTCTTGCTTAACTCCCGCTGCCCTGAGTATTGCAGTGCAAAGCTCGATTCTCTCCATCATCGACTATGGCCTCATTATTTACAGTACGGCCACAACTATGGCCCTTAGACATATCTCTACCACGCTCAACAAAGCATGTCTAGTCACTGTATCTAACCACCAAACACACGCATGTGACCTCTACGCACAGTCAGGATGGCTACAACTATCTAATCGCATAGAATATCAAACCTGCATAATGGCCAAAAATATCACAATGGGCCTGGCTCCACCCGGGGTACTATCTCTCCTCAGCCCCAGTAATAACTCCCATCACACGAGAGGCTCTGACTCCCAACGTCTGAAGATCCCTCACTGCAGAACCTCCTTGGGTCAGCGCTCTTTCGCCTACCGGGCTCCTTATTGGTGGAATAACCTCAACACTGACATCTCCTCCACCCCAAAACTAGGACCTTTTAAATCAAGTCTCCGACTCCACCTCGCAGCCTCTAGCACCTGCAACTGCCGTACCTAGTGGGCGCTCCCATCTCAGCTCAGCAGTCCATGCCTCCTTGCCTCTTGCTGTTTCCACTCCCTTCCTGCCTCTCCCTTTCACTACCATCAACCCTCTATTCACCCCTCCCTGCTACTCTTCTTCTCCTTTATCCTGAATGACAATTGCCCTTGGCAAGCTCTACCTATAATTAAGTTTTGCAACTGTATGTTAAATCTGCTGCTTTATTTTGCTTTATCACCTGTCTTGTAGTCCAATGCATTGTGCCCAATTATGTACCAATGTACTGTATTGTCTCTGACATGGAACCTTTGTAAAAGAGCCTTGTCTCAAAGGTATTTGTAATCCTAGATGAAAATAAATAAATAAAAGAAAGACCAAAGGCAGGATAGTGAGGCTTAATAAAGGGAAGGGGGTGGGCAGAGGGTGACAGTGAAAAGGCAGGAACACTGAATGAATACTTCTCAGTATTCACAAAAGAAGAGGAGGGGATGGTACCTAAACCAAACAATAGAAGCACTCTGGATAGGGGGTTGATACCAGTCCATTCACGGAAGAAAGGATCATGAAAGAACTCATAAAACTGAAGGTGGACAAAGCAGTGGGGCCTGACTGGATTCATCCCAGAATTCTAAAAGAACTAAGGGGAGAACTAATGATACCACTGACTACCCTTTTTAACAAATCATAGGAGGATGGTGTGGTACCCGATGACTGGAGGAGGGCAGATGTGATTACCCTTCACAAAAGTGGGAGCAAGGCAGTGTCAGGAAACTACAGACCTGTTAGTTTGATCTCAGTGGTAGGGAAAATGATGGAATCACTTCCGAAAGAAAGAATTGTTGAGTACCTAGAGGTCAACGGGGCACAGGACCCAGAGTAGCATGGATTCACAATGGGAAGGTCATGTCTGATGAATCCAATAGATTTCTTTGACTGGGTGACCAAAGTAGTAGACCAGGGAGGGGCTATAGACATGACCTGCCTAGACTTTAGCAAGGCATTTGACACAGTCCCACACAGAAGATTAATAAACAAGTTAGCCAGCATGGGAGTGGGTTCCAGGGTGGTAGTCTGGGTAAAAAACTGGCTGGACAACAGAATGCAGAGGGTAATAGTAAACAGAGTCCACTCCAAAGAAAGGGGAGTTAATAGCGGGGTACCGCAGGGTTCAGTACTGGGACTGGTCCTCTTTGATGTCTTTATAGGTGACATTGCAGAGGGACTGGAAGGAAAAGTATGCCTCTTTGCAGATGACACAAAGATGTGCAACAAGGTTGATACACAAGTGAGGTGGAAAGGATGAGAAGGGTTTGGCAAGGTTGGAGGAATGGTCAGAAGTATGGCAGCTTAGATTCAGTGCAAAGAAGTGCAAAGTAATGCACCTGGGAAACAAAAACCCAGAGGAAGAGTACACAGTGGGGGGGAGGTACTAGCAACAACAAAAATAGAAAGGGACCTGGGGTAGTCATATCAGATGACCTAAAGATAGGCAGTGTGAGAAGGCAGTAAGGAGGGCTGGGGGGATACTGGGATGCATAGGGAGAGGCATCACCAGTAGAAAACAGGGAGTTGTTATCCCTCTGTACAGACAGTTTGGTGAGACCCCATCTGGAGTACTGCGTGCAGTTCTGGAGACCTCACCTCTGCAAGGACATAGAATGGTGACAGTCCAGAGGAGAGCAACTAAAATGGTGCAGTCTCTGCACCAGAAGCCATACGAAGAGAGACTAAAGGAGTTTGTATACCTTCGAGGAAAGGAGGGAGAGGGGGGACATGATAGAAACTTTCAAGTACCTCAAGGAAATCAAAGTCCAAGAGGGTAGCATCTTTCAGAAAAAGATGTGCAAGAACATGGGGGCACAATTTGAAGGTGGGGTTGGGTGGCTCAGGGGCAACGTGAGGAAGTATTTTTTCACGGAGAGGGTGATGGACGCATGGAACGGCCTTCCTGAGGAGGTCGTGGGGTCAGAAACAGTGGGGGAATTGAAGAATGCATGGGACAGATATAAGGCAATTCTAGTGGGGTAGGAGGAAGTAGGCTGTTGGTTAACTAGGATCTGCAGCTTATCTAATAGGTAGGGAAATGGGCAGACTAGGTGGGCCAAGTGGTCCTTCAAACAACATGAAGTCTTGCTATATTATAGACATTAGCAGTTTGATCCAGCTCTAGAACTGCCCCGGAGTGAAATGGTTAAAACTATTCCAAAATAGAATTTTGGCACGAGAGCAGCTCTATCTGTGTCATTTCAAACTTGAACTGTCAGATTCTTTACTCCGCCTCAGTGAACAGTCGCTCTGGAGATTTCTCCTTCTGCTCGGTTCATTCTCGGTTTAAAAGTGTTTTCTCGGTTGGATTTAACAGAATAGTTTTATTTAACACCCAAAACCGTTCGGTTCAAGCTCTATCTGTAGTAACCGTAAGTAAATGAAGGTTTTGTCTGTGTGGAACTTGTAGTTATCGGTTCGGTTTGAGCGATCAGTGGGTTAAAACTCATTTAAAACTAAAAGTTACTATTTTAGAGTCGGTTCCGGTTCTTATCGGTTCTAAAAAGCGGATTTATTACGTTTTTCCAATACCCGTGACACGTTAGGAACCGACATAAGGTATCTTGCCTGGCACTGCGCTTAAAGGGCAAGTTTTTGGTTAGTTGGCATTATGTCTGAGAAACCAAAAGAAAAACCGGGCCCTCTGGGTTTCAACACACTGATGTTTGTGGGAAGTCTTTGCCAAGGCTGACCCACACACCATGTGTTTATTGTCTGGGTTTGACCACCTCCAGTCAGACTGCCAGGTATGAAAATTTCCCTGCAGCCACCCTGGAAAAAGATTGGGCAGGCTCAGGGGACGAGAGGCAAAAAAGTCCGCTGACCGGATGGCCAGCTCGGTTCGGTGCCAACAGAACCAGAGGAGTGCCCTCTGACCAGGGCCAGACTCCTCGGGCAAAGAAAAGCTGGTTCTGAGGAACCAATTCAGTAAAGAAAACAAGAAAATCAGCAGGTCTGGAGTCCAAATTCCTTCTCCAACTGCTGCAGAGATAACAAAGCCATACAAATTGTCCAGTCACTGTCTCAGGGTCCGTCCAGACCTCCACTATCTGGTAAAAGGTCGGTTCGTCCGGTCCCAGTGGTTCAGGATTATGATTTTGAGGAATTTTATGAACCAGAGGAGGATTATGAACAGTATGAATGTGGCTGGGAAGGTATGGGTGTGCCCATTGAACCGGACATCTCCCCAGACAGACCTTTATAATCTCCCCCTATGCTGTCTGAGTCCCCATCTCATTTTATGTTTTATAAAAAAGTTGCTGAAACCTTCCAGCTTCCTTTAGAAGAGGCTGTGGATGAGCAAGAGGAGCTTGATTTTGTAGAAATGATGGATATTCCAGAGTCTAGGAGATTGTCTATTCCTTTACATAAGTCTTTTAGAAAACAAACAATTAAAATTTTAAAAGCTCCTAATTCTGTGCCTCCTGTAGATAAAAGATGGACAGAAGGTATACATTGTCAGGCCCTGATACAGAATTCCTTTCTCAACAATGCAGTCATGTAGGGGTAGTTCAGGCTGCTGCCTGTGATAAGCTAATATTCCTTGGCTTCACATCCTCCTGACAAGGATTCCAGGAAGATTGATGCCATGGCAAAACAGTATATGGCAGCCTCTCTGGGACTCAGGCAAGCAAATTATATGGCTTATGTAGCTAGGTATCAGAAATCTAGATGGGATACTGTTATGCAATTGGCCAAGCAGGCCCATGGCCAGCTGGCTAGTGAACTAGAACAGGTGGCTGCTGATGGCATTGAAGCCTCTAAGGTTTAGTTTCATGCTGCTGTGGATGTTAATGATGTTTCCTCTAGGGTCATGGCCACATCTGTAGCTTTTCGTAGGTTGGCCTGGCTCAGGTGTAGTAGTTTGTCACAGGATACCCAGACTAAGGCTATGGATTTTCCTGTGGTGGGAAATTCTCCGTTTGGAGAGCAGACAGAGAATTACATGAAGAAGATGGATGAACATATGACTACTTACAAGAGTGCCCAGGCTAAGGGCGGCAAGCCACTCCTCAAGGCATGCCCCAGGGGTAGGGTGGAGCCTTTTCACAGGCCTTTCTACCAGACTCAGGCCTCCTCTGCCTATGCTCAGAGGGCTTCTTCAGAGGCAGGGCAGGCGAGGGGTGGGCAGACCTGCTCCCACCCCAGCCTAAAGCTCCTCAGAAACAGGCACCCTGATGGGGTGCCCAGGGCCGGTCTCCTGTACCAGTGGGGGCAGGCTGGCTTACTTCAGTCAGAATTGGGCTTCTTTAACCTCAGACAAGTGGATTCTGGAAGTAGTAAGCCAGGGTCTTGGTTCTCAGCTTCAAAAAGTTTCCCAAGTTGAGAAGCAGACTTTTTCTACCTGCAAGTGCTTCAGAGACCCTCGCTCTGGAAACAGAGGTCTCATCCCTGTTAGCTCTCAGAGCAGTAGAAAGGTTCCTCCCTGCATCAGGGCAGGGTCTGTATTCAGATACTTCCTTACCCCAAAAGACAGGAGAATGGCGGCCCATTTTAGATCTCAGATATCTGAACAAGCATCTTCTGAAACCAAAGTTCAAAATGGTAACTCTGGCAATGATTTTACCTTCCCTAAGGCCAGGGGACTGGCTAGCCTCCCTGGACCTCAAGGATGCCTATTTCCATGTCCTAATCAGAAGATCCCATCGAAAGTACCTCAGATTCGAACTGCCCTCAGGTCATTACCAGTTCAGAGCAATGCCCTTGACCTTACCTCTGCTCAAGGGTATTCACAAAGTGTCTAGCAGTGGCAGTGGCCCACTTAAGGAGGCAGAGGATTGCTGTTTTTCCTATCTAGACGACTGGCTCATTGTAGGCCAGTCCCAGAACAGGTAAAATCTCACCTGCAGGTCACCCAGCAGCTTCTCACCTCCCTGGGTTTTCTGCTAAACCTACAAAGTCGGTTCTGGAACCAGTCCAGGTACTCACCTTTATAGGGGCAGGGTGGACACAAAGCTAGCCAGAGCCTTTCTTCCCCAGAAAGGGTAAGGAATTTAGTGGCTCTGGCCTCTTCCTTCACTCTGCAGGTCTCTCGACCAGCAAGACACTTTCTGCAGCTCCTGGGGCACATGGCTGCATCCACAGCTGTTGTGCAGGAGCCAGATTTCAGATGAGAGACATTCAGTTTCACTTGAGAACCTTTTGGTCTCAGAGAAGAGACCCCTTTCCAAGTTGGTCCCAGTGACTCGAACCTTGATCCTAGCTCTCCAGTGGTGGCAGGATCAGAGCAATTAAGAGCGGGGTCCCTTCATTTCCCTTCTCACGACTTGACTCTCACTACAGATGCTTCCCTTCTGGGTTGGGAGCCCACATGGGCGACCTTTCCACTCAGGAGTTTGGTCCCCCAGGAATCTCTGCTCCACATCAATTTGCTGGAACTCAGAGCTGTCTTTTTAGCTCTTCAAGCTTTTCTGCATCTGTCCACGACAAGGTGATACAAGTCAGAACAGACAACACCACAACAATGTGGTACATCAACAAACAGGGGGCACTCGGTCTTGGCCTTGTGCACCGAGGCAATGAAGTTGTGGTCGCTGGCCTATTCCTGAACACTTCCCTCATAGCAGTTCATCTTCCAGGAAGGAAAATGTCCTAGCGGATGCCCTCAGCAGGATTTCCCAGGGCCATCACGAATGGTCCCTGGATCCTCAAGTGCTGGGGATAGTTTTTGCCAGGTGGGGCATCCGTCAGATAGATCTTTTTGCAGCCCCAGACAATCACAAACTTCCTCTGTTGTGTTGCAGGTCTGCAGTGCTGGGCTCAGTTCCCCTGGATGCCCTTCTTCTGGATTGGGAGGGGAAGTTCCTCTATGCTTTCCCCCCCTATTCAAAGTACTAGTCAAAATCAGATCTCAGCCTTGCAGGGTGATTCTGATTGCCCCGGATTGGGCCAGGCAGCCCTGGTACCACTCCTTCTGTCTCTGACAGTCCATCTTCCCTGTGCCTCCCAAGAATCACAATCTGTTGACTTGTGCCCAGGGAAGGGTTTGGTATCCGGACCTCAAATCCCTCAACCTCAAGGCCTGGCTCTTGAGGAGTTAAGAGTTTGCTGATTTACACTTCTCTCAGGGTGTTCTTGAGATCCTAAAGGCTTCCAGAAAGCCTTCCACTAGGGCTACTTATAGTTCTAAATGGAAAAGGTTTTCCATTTGGTGTGCTGGGAAAAATATTTGCCCAGAATCTGCTGAATTGCCCATTTGTTAGATTACATGGTACATCTTAATTCCTTGGGTCTCAGACCAGCTACCCTGAGAGTTCATTTGGCAGCTGTGTCTGCTTTTGTGTCAGCAGGAAAGTCATCCCCTCTTTCCTCTCATCCTGTGTTTTCCAAGTTTTTTAAGGGATTACTCCATACTAATCCTCCCTTTCGGGACCCGGCCCCTGCTTGGGACCTTAATGTTTGCATTGCCCAGTTAATGCAACCCCCTTTTGAACCTCTGTCTTCTGCAGAGCTTAAGTTCCTAACTTGGAAAACTGTTTTTCTAGTAGCTATCACTTCTGCCAGACGCATAAGTGAATTGCAAGCCTTGTCAGTGGAGACTGACTATTTCTTTCCACAGGGATAAGGTAGTCCTTAGGACTAATAGGAAGTTTTTGCCTAAGGTGGTTTCAGATTTCCATCTTAATCAATCTATCTCCTTCCAGTATTTTCACTGATCACTCCTCTTCGGTGAGAGGAGGTTGCACAGCCTGATGTTAAGAGAGCTCTTAGTTATTATATAGAGCGCACTAAAGGTCACAGGTTCAAATCCCTCCAACTTTTCCTTACCTATGGTGAAGCTGGGAAAGGCAAACCTGCCACTAAGAGATCAATAGCCAGGTGGATTGTCTCTTGTATCCATTTTATCAGAAAGTGGCAGAGCCCCCGGTTTGAGGGCTCATTCTACCAGGGTACAGCTCCGCCTCTAGCTGCTGCCAGAGATATCCCTTTATTAGAGATTTGCCAGGCTGCGACTTGGAAACGGTGCACACTTTACCAAGCATTACTCCTGGATGTCCAGGCCAGGAGAGATGCTCGGTTTGGCACAGCTGTTCTTCAGAGCCTATTCCTAGGTAGGTTCTGCCCCTCCTCCATGGAGGTACTGCTGTGTATTCTGTTATGTCTATAATATAGCAAGACTTCATGTTGTTTGAAGAAAAATTACTCACCTTAGTAATGTTGTATCTTCTAATGGAGTCTTGCTATATTATAGACCTCCCCAACCTGCCCCTCTCAGAACCTCTACTTGGTGGGGTGCGGGCAACTTAGTGTGGGCACATTTATGTCCTGTTAGCATTTTGTCCCTTTGGGACCTTGGGGGTGTGTAGTAATGCTGGTGTGTGTTTTATTATACTTATGTTCCATTTTCATATTATTAGAATGGTGTTAGTATTTCTGGTCCCTTGACTTGAGTCTTGGGTGTTGGGACCATCAATGGTTGTTATTATTTAGGTAGTCATTTGGCTGAGTGTAGGTTACAGCTTCCACACAGACCTTAGTGAGTTTAGCTTGTAAAGATCTGACAGTTCAAGTTTGGAATGACACAGATAGAGCTGCTCTCGTGCCAAAATTCTATTTTTGAATGGTTTTAACCATTTCACTCCGGGGCAGTTCTAGAGCTGGATCAAACTACTAATGTCTAATATAGCAAGACTCCATTAGAAGAAACAACATTACTAAGGTGAGTAATTTTTTCTTATCTGCCATCAGTTTATGTTTCTATGAAGTGGAAACGGTTTGTCAACTGGGCTGCTGAATGCTTCCTTGACCCCTTCACCTTCCCAGTGAAGCATGTCCAGGACTACCTGATCTCTTTGTCTGACTCAGGCCTCCAGTATTCCTCCCTCAAGGTCCACCTTTCATCTTTTTCTGCCTTCCACGAGCCTGTGGGTGACCGCACTATTGCTTAACTGAATGTCTTCCATACCTTCCTCCGGGGCATCCTACATCTGAAACCCCCAATCCGTTCTCCTGTCCCAGCTTGGGACTTGAATTTTATTTTGGAAAAGTTGACCCTGTTACCTTTTGAGCCAGTTGTGACTTGCGATTTGCGCTTTCTGTCTTGGAAAGCGCTCTCTTTAGTTGCAATTACTTCTGCTTGAAGAATTTGAGCTTCAGGCCCTCTGGCGCAAGGAACCTTATTTGATTTTTCACAAAGACAAGGTGTCTTTGCACACAAATCCTAAGTTTCTTCCTAAGGTGGTTTGTGAGTTTACACTCGATCAGTCAGTCCACCTTCCTGTTTATTTTCCAGAGTGTGCCAATACAGGGGAAGCACAGCTCCATACTTCAGATGTGCGCAGAACTTTGAAGTATTAACCTGCTCAGGACTAAGGAGTACAGACAGTCTAAGCAGTTGTTTGTTTCTTTCGCTCCACATAGAGAGGGTACTTTAGTATCTAAGCAATGTTTATTCAAATGGCTGGCAAATTGCATTGTGTTCTGCTACAATAAGTACGTCAAAAAATTGCTGGATGCTGTCAAAGCTCACTCTACCAGAGGCATGGCTACCTCCATGGCTTGTTTCAAAGGGGTCACAGCTGCTGACATTTGCGCTGCTGCCACCTGGAGTACAGTCCACACCTTCACCACGCAGTACATAAAAACATAGAAGTTGATGGCAGATAAGGACCGCAAGGCCCATCCTGTCTGCCCATTCAGTCTGGACATCTCTTCTAGAGCCTGTGCAGGATTTGGCAGAGTTGTTCTGCATTGACTCCTGTCTATAAGTTTATGGAGTTCTTTCACCGATTCAGTTTTAAAGGTTTTTTGTCTTAAGTTTAAGAAGCTCCTTGACTGGGTAGGTTGTTCCACCTCTCCTGTCTTAGGTTTATGCCGATCCCGCCTCTCAGACTGCCCATATACTTCTGTCACTGCTTGGGACTCGTTTCTACTGTGTAACCTGATGACTGTGGTACCCCCGAAGAAGATAGAACAGTTACGTAAGAGCTTACTGTAACATTAGATCTTCGAGGGGATCTCAGTCATCAGGTCTATTCCCTCCCACCATCCCCCTTTTTGGGGCTTCTGTTTAGGACCTGACTGTCTGTTGTCTCATCATTTCTTTGAGAGCCGGGTCCCTCGCTCACCTCCGGTCCCCAGGGCATCAGTCTTGCTCCCTTTGTCTCGGGAGGGAAAGAACTGAGGAGAGTGTGGGCCCGCCTGCGCCTTTATAGAGTTGGTGACGTCGACGGCGTGGGCGGCCATGTTCTACTGCTGAAAATATTCCTTGTGGATTCCCTATTCACCAATGGTGAAGTTCCTATGGTGAAACCTGATGACTGAGATCCTCTCGAAGATCTACTGATCTTACTTTGAGTGGGAGCTCTTGCAGCAGGCTATTACCATTAGGCCTATGCTGCGAGGCACTAGGACCCATCGGAAACCTTCTAGCTAGCAGTTTCCAGTGGGAAACTCCCCCTGACGCCAGCTCTGCCCTGACGTCAGCCAGTGGTATATCAGGGGCAGTCCCCAGCCCCACCTCAGTTCTTTTTCCACAGCAGACCCGTCTACTTCGGGTCTGTGGATGCCTTTTAGAACTTTGTCAGTAATTTCCAGCGAATTTATTGATAAATTTCTCTCTTTTTTGTCAAAATCCACTTTTCTCCTGATTTTTTTTTTTTTATTCTTTATTGATATTGTAAGCTTCATGACACCACATTAATAATCTTGCAATCATGTATGGTTAAGTACATCAAATAGTGTCACTTCAGCAATGGCACTGGGCCTCTCTTGGGCCTGTTTTTGTTTTTACATAAAGAAAAAAGAACAACCTCCTAAGGTCAAAACTGGGTAGCCTTAATAAAACTATAACAGTATTCCTGACTTCAGTTTCTAATTTATCTAAGGGAGAAGCCTTATAGCCTAAGACATAACTGCTCAGATTTATGTATTATTCTGGTCAACAAGCCCCCATAAATTACTGTATCTGGAGCTGTTGGTGTCTAGCATTAATCCTGTTGTAGATCCCATCTGGACCATCTGGCAACAAATGCTTCCCTTCTATTCTGGACTTGAAATGTTAATTCTAGGAGCGTGGATATGTTGTTCATCCACACTGTCTGGCATTGTCCCTTTCCCCTTTAAATCTTGCCGGAAGTCTTCAAGCTGTCTCCTCCGACCCACCCGGGTGGTAAATACCTCGGCTCTGCCCCATGACCCAAGATCTTCCTTTCCGCTGGAAGATAGAGGTTCCCTCATGCTACTTTGCAAGTACCATAGGCCCTGGAGTCAAATCGACGTTTTTTGCCGCACTTACTCGCTTTAAAACTCGTCAGAGTTTACGATTCAGATCCGAATGCTTCGGATATGGAGGACAAGTCGTCCCCCGGGTTTCACCGGTGTCCTTGTCGACAAAAAATGTCTCGCACCGACCCCCACCTCTCGTACGTCTACTGCCTAGGCACCGTGCATGATACTTAGGCTTGCCATCTGTTCGGCCTTCCATCCCACCGCTCTGAGGACCGCGCAAGGCGCGCCCTTGTTGGGGGAGACCGAGCTTCGTAGAATCCACTGGTGAAATCGAAGAAGGCCAGGTGGGCGGTTTCCGTGGCTGCGGGATCCGCCGAGCAGCTCGAGCAGATGGTGGCCTTGGAAGAGGAAGCTGCCCAAGCTTCAGCCAACCGAAGCTTCTTCATGCCACTCAACCTGGGCTCCACCTTCACGGGATCCTTCCGGGAGTTGTGCCAGTCTCTCCCTACTAAGGGTGAGGCGCCTTCGGGCTCGCACTCCTCCCGATCCAAGAAGAAGGATAAGGATCCCAAATCTTCATCTTCTACCCGAAGAAGACGTTCCTGGGACCGAGAGCAGTCCAACACTCAGGAGCAGGTGGTCTCTGCCACGGTTGAGATCGCTTCCTCGGCTGCCGGCTTTTTGGACCTTCAGTCAGGCCAGACTGAAGCCAAGGATACGGCAGAACCGGCAGAGATTTCTCTTGACCCGATCGTGCCATTGTCACCGACGCCTGTCGATGAGTCCTTGGAGAGGACTCCCATTCTCTCCTTCCTTGATGAGGAGACCCGTCCTTCGGGCATCCCGATCGAGGGACAAGAGCCGGAACCTCGGTTTTCACCGAATCCAGCTTCTCTTGACCGACAGAGCCGACGCCGTCGGTCTCGATCGAGGAGTAGGACCCCGTCGGTCGGTAAACCGAGAAAGGGTCACAAACACTCCTGGAAGAGGCGCCGCCACCGTTCCTCATCCTCCTCGGACGAGGAGAGACTTAGACGGAAGCTCCGACGTTATGAGGACCTCATATGGCAGCAACTTCTTTTGACGGGTCAAAAGCCATCTGCTCCGGCTGTACTGGCCATTATTTGGCCCCAGTCTCTTCGGCCGACACCAACTCCCTCAGTTCCGAGGACTCCGGTTCTCTCTCCAGTAGGACCAGTGCGTATTTCGGCTCGGCCTGTTACGGGTTTCCCACCAATTTTGGTGGAACCACCACCCAAACAGCCTCAGGGAGGGGCTCCCTCTAAGGATCGACCAACTATGGGTTTGCCCCATAGGTTGTCCATTACGGTCACTCCTGATCACCCTAGGCGCATTGAGGGGGACTTAGGTGGGAGACCCTTGTATCCAGATTCCTTGGATTCGGATACTCACCGCCTTCACCATGATGAGCTGTCAGTGACAGGCCTGGAGGAGGCTTCTTCCTTCCAGGGCATCCTTTGACTCATTTTGGAGTCCACAGGTATGCCTTTGCAGCCCATACAAAAGAAAGTGGAATATCCTCTCATGGATATTCTCAAGAGGAGGGATACCCCGACGGAGGCCTTCCCAGTGGCCGAAGCCATAGTTGGCCTGGCATTGGAACTTTGGCAGCATCCTGCCTCTTGCCCGGCTCCATCTGCCCGCTTGGCCCGCAAGTACACGGTGCCCATGGGGTACTTGGCAGGCTTCACTGAGCATCCCTCGGCCGAGAGCCTTGTGACTGCCTCAGTGTTTAGGCGCACGGGCAGCTCTGCGGATACTGACGGCACTCCGGACAAGGAGTTCAAGAATATGGACCACTCGGCCCGGAAGGTATACGCGGCATCATCCGTAGGCCTTCATCAGGCTAGCTCAGCAGTGATCATGGCACACTTCTCTCACATCCCTCTGGGGTCACTTGATGAAGTCCTCCCTCATCTCCCAGCAGACATGCAGACCACAGTCAAGCAGGTTCGGGACCAGGGCTGTGCTGTTGCTAAACAGCTCCAGATGGCCCTGGACATTGGTGATTCCTGTGCCCGTTCACTAGCTGCCGCAGTAGCCACTCGCCGCAGGGCTTGACTGAGGTTATCCTTCTTTCCTGCGGATACTCAGCACAAGCTTACTGACATGCCCTTCCTTGGCACAGACCTTTTCGGTCCGGGAGTGGCAGGTCATCTACAGCGCATTGAGCAGTCTAATGCCACCTTAGATGCCACCTCTGCTAAGGGTTCTTCGGGCAAGAATCAACAGAAGCGCAAGAAGTCCTTTCGGCATTCTTCCCCTGTGGTTAGACAGCCCTCCTTCCAGGGAGGTCAGCAACAGCAGCAGGCTCCAGCTTGGCGCCCTAGGCCTAAGCAAGGTCCCCAACAACCCCGCAAAGGAGGCCAAGGTGCTGGTCCAGGTGCCTCCTCCTCCTCCAAACCTACACAGTGACAGGTCGGGGGTGGCCTCCCCTACACCCGTCACACCAGTTCTGGGTCCTCCCGTGGGGGGCCGGCTCCGCCACTTCCTTTCCGCCTGGTCCGGTATCACTTCGGACAGGTGGGTTCTGGAAGTGGCCAGGCAGGGACTGCCTCTAGAGTTCGAGCAGTGCCCCCCCAGCCGGGCCTGTACCCCACGGGAGGAAAGGATCTCAGTTGGCGCTCAGTCGGCCCCTCGGGACGGCATTGCTCAGCTTCTCCTCAAGGAGGCGGTAGCTCCAGTGCCGGATCCTCCTTCAGACCCAGGCTTCGTCTCCAGGTATTTCCTGGTGCCCAAGCGGACGGGGGGTTGGCGCCCCATCCTAGATCTCCACAACCTGAATCGATATCTCAGGTCTCGCACCTTCCTGATGGTAACTCTGAACCAGATCATACCATCTCTGGAACGAAACGTGGTTCTGTTCACTGGATCTTCAGGATGTGTTCTACCACGTCCCAATCCGTCCATCTCATCAGCGGTTCCTCCGCTTCAGGGTCGAAAGGACCCTGTACGAGTTCAGAGCCATGCCGTTCGGCCTGTCATCGGCCCCACGGGTCTTCACCAAATGCATCGCAGTGGTGGCAGCCCATCTACGGCATCAAGCGGTTCGTATTTACCCCTATCTAGACGATTGGCTCCTGGCGGGTTCCTCCCTACAGGAGGTGGAGAGGTCCAGGGTCCTGACCCTCCGAACCTGCTCCCACCTGGGCCTCCTAATCAACGAGGCCAAATCAGAACTCGTGCCTTCTCAGGTGATGGGCTTCATCGGGGCAGAGCTCGACTCTCGTCAAGCCAGAGCTCAGCTCCCTGCGGACAGGGTGGAGGTTCTTTCCTCCTTTGCCCAGTCATTTCTGGTTGGGCACTTGCGCCCTGCCCGGCACTTCCTGCATCTCCTGGGTTACATGGGGGCGTGCACCTCAGTGGTCCATTGGACCAGATTGCATATGCGCCCCCTTCAGTGGGAGCTGGCCGCCCAGTGGTCTCGGCGTCAGGGTCTCTTTGACCAGCTGGTCACTGTCACCCAAATGATGTGGGACGCTCTCCAATAGTGGATCGTCCCGAGTCATTTGCAGCAAGGGATCCCATTTGTCCGCCTCGAGCCAACGGTCGTCCTTACAACCGATGCCTCTCTCATGGGCTGGGGAGCCCACATGGGGGACAACAGAGCTCACGGGTTCTGGACCCTCGAGGAGTCCCGATGCCACATCACCCTGTTGGAGCTCACAGCAGTCAGACTGGCACTGTCAGCATTCGTTCCTCAGCTCCAGGGTCAAGTGGTTCAAGTCCAGACGGACAATACCACGACCATGTACTACCTCAACAAACAGGGCGGCACGCACTCCCGTCTGCTGTGCAAGGAGGTGCTCTGGATCTGGACCTTCGTCAGCCATCTGGAGGCGGATCTCCTAACCATCCATGTGGTAGGAGTCTCGAACCAACTGGCGGATGCTCTCAGCCACATAGGCCAGACATCCCATGAGTGGTCTCTCCATCCAGAGGTAGCTTACGATCTGTTCTCCCGTTGGGGCAGACCGTTGGTGGACCTGTTCGCCTCCAGGGAGAACACCAAGCTGAGGCTGTACCATGCCCGCCCTCCCCCCTCAGCAGGGCTCGCTGCAGGGGGATGCCTTCTCAAGGCCGTGGACCCCAAGCCTCCTTTACACCTTCCCTCCATTTCCCTTGATCCACAAGGTGTTACTCAAGGTGAGGAGGGACAAGGCGAAGGTGATCCTGGTAGTCCCAGATTGGCCACGCCAGTTCTGGTATCCAGATCTCCTCAGCCTCAGCTGCAGGACCACGGAGCGACTTTGTACACACCCGGACCTGATATCGTTGAACCAGGGGAAGGTCTTCCACTCGGACTTTCAATCCCTGCACCTCACAGCCTGGTTCCTGAGCGGCTAGAGTTCCAGGCTCTGGGTCTTTCCGAGGATGTCTACACCGTGGTGGAAGCATCTCAAAAGGAACCGACCAGGAAATGTTATGCCTTCAAATAGAAAAGGTTTTCCATTTGGTGTTGGAGAAAGAGCCTGGACCCCTTATCCTGCTCTGTGGCTAACATTCTAGACTACCTTTGGTCCCTCTCCGAAGGGGGTCTTCGGTCATCGACCCTTAGGGTGCACCTGGCAGCCATCTCTGCTCACCGGGCACGGGCCGGTCAGCCGACACTGGCACAGGAGACAGTGGTCGGGTGCTTTTTCAAAGGCCTGGATCACATATCCCCTCTGGTGCGTGAACCTCCACCTCCATGGGATCTCTTGCTGGTTTTGGCAGAGCTCATGGGCAAGCCATTCGAACCCATGCACAAGTGTGAGCTCTCGCATTTGTCATGGAAGACTGCCTTCCTGGTGGCTATCATGTCAGCCAGAAGGACAGGGGAGCTCCAGGCGCGTTTGGTGGACTCCCTTTATCTGGTCTTTCACAGGGACAAAGTTGTCCTGCGCCCGCCACCCGAAATTCCTTCCGAAGGTGGTGTCAGAGTTTCACCTTAACCAGGTGTTGACTCTGCCAGTATATTACCCTAACTACACCTCAGATGCCGAGTACAGGATCCATACTCTGGACCTCAGACGTGTGCTCTCTCCTACTATAAAGAGAGGACGGCGGAAATTCGGGGAGAGGTTCGCCAGCTGTTTGTCACCTATGCTGAAGCTGCTTCTGGCAGACCTGCAGCCAAGCGGACTATTGCAAGATGGATCACATCATGCATAAGTCTGTTATGAATTTGCGGGCAAGGAGCCTCCCAGAGGGATAAGAGCTCATTCTACCTGCCATACTGCTGCTTCGGTGGCTGCTTCCAGGGACATCCCTATCCAGGAAATCTGTCGGGCTGCTACCTGGAAGTCAGCGAACACCTTTATTACCCATTACCACATAGACCTTGAGTCACGACGTGATGCTGGTTCTGGGCCCCGTGCCCTCCAATCTTTTCCTAAGTAGGGGTGTGCGCTTGCCTCCTCCTCCCGCGGAGAACTGCTAGAGTTCACAGATAGTGTGGATGAAACATATCCACATCTTCTAAAAAACAGGTTACTCACCTGTACACAGTAGTTCTAGGAGTGGTGTATGTTGTTCATCCACACACACCCACCCGACCTCCCCGGCTTAAAAGCGCACAACCTGCT
Source organism: Neoceratodus forsteri (assembly GCA_016271365.2). Classification (NCBI taxonomy): domain Eukaryota; kingdom Metazoa; phylum Chordata; order Ceratodontiformes; family Ceratodontidae; genus Neoceratodus; species Neoceratodus forsteri. Next base: position 91,414,503 of record JADMNL010000026.1, on the reverse strand, counting down.
TCCAGCGGGCACTGAGTTGAGTGGGCGGAGCCGTGTGTATTTATCACTGGTGGTGAGGAGCCATGATCTTCCCAAGATTTGAAGTGAAAGGACACGTTATATTAGTAGATGAAAAGATATACCCCAGAACTACTGTTCTAGGGACATGGATATGTTGTTCATCCACACCATTGGCAGTATCCTTGCCGCTTTAAATCTTGCCGGAAGGTCTTCAAGCTTGCTCCCTCCACCGGTGGTATAACCCCTGCTCCGCCTATGACGCCAGATCTTCCTGACCGCTTGGAAGCTCAGGTTCCCTCCTAACGCCCATGCTTGTGACTGGTTCCTATTTCTCCGCTTATGGATTTAAAAATAAAATTTTGCAAAAGACTTCAGTCTTCATCCTCGCGGCCGCGGCGGACAAATCGAACCCTGATTTCGAGATGCCCATGGGCAGAAGATGTCTCGGACGGATCCACACTCCACGTGTGTATACTGTTTAGGCCTTTGAGCACGACCCGCAGGCTTTGTACCTGTGCTCATCTTTTTCGGCCCACGCCCCTCAAGACCCATGTTGCCCGATTGCAACTGGGCCGCCCCGAGAAGCGCTTCTCCGTGAAGTCCAAGGAGGCTCACGTTGTGTCCGGCGGGCGGGCGATCATGGATCAGCTCGAGTGATGGTCGCCTCAAGAGGAGGCGCGCTGTCAGATTTTTCTCGGCTGCATTTATCCCGCCTTCTGGGTTCTTCCTACACGGCTTCTTTTTGGAGTTTTGTCTGTCCTCTCCACCAAAGGAGAAGGGCTGGCCCGCTGGACCTTATTCTCGGTCCAAAAGAGGGACAGGGTAAGTCCTCCGTCGACGCTTTGGGAGCGGAAGGTCCTCTCTCTCGGCCGCTTTCTAATCGCCGGCCGGTCGATCAGCCGGCTTCGCCACTGGCTCACGGTGTCCCCGCTCAGGTCAGTTGGACCGAGACTCCTGACCGGCGAAGTCGGTATTTTTCTCACCCATTGGACGGGCTGTCGCTTTTAGCAGCCGAGATTCCTCCTCCCCCGCGGGAGGAGTTGAGGATCCCGGTGGCCGCTTCTGTGCCTCCGGGTTCCGGAGCCCTCGGATGGACCATCCGAGCCGGGGGAGTGCCGGTCCGCCGACACCTCCCGCACCGACCTCGGAAATTCCGGGACTCTCGGTCCGGACCTCATGTGTCAGCCGATCCCACCGTCATAGGCGGTCTCGGTCTCGGCACTGCAGTGGCGAGCCGCCGCTGCCCTCGGCCCTCCTCCTCGGATGAGGGAGGCTTCGCTGAATTACGCCGACGGTATTTGAGGACCTTATGTTGCAACAGTCCTCCTGGCCAGGAATAAGCCGACCCGCCTTCCTCGCCATTAAGTGGCTGTCACCGAACGGCCGACACAACCCCTGACTTATCCGGAGGAGCCTATACCCAGGCCGGTTGTTCGGCCAAACCAGTTGCCCAATCGATTCGTGGAACCTCCGCCCACAGCCAACTATCTGGGGGCTCCACCATGATTCTCGCCGGGCTAAGGGTCTAACCCCATCGGTTGTCAGTTACCCTCACTCCCGATCCGACCTCGGCAGGTGAAGGGGTGGCTCAGGCCAGAGGTAGTTTTTCGAGGACTCTTCCCGAGTCCGAAGATGATTCCTCCTCTTCTCCAAGCGACTGACTTGGAGTCTTCAGGAGGTCAGTCAATGGACGATAGCCCTCCGTCCTTCCTAGGACTGCTCGCTCATCTCGGAGTCTACCGGGATGGAGCTCGAACTGGTTTCCAACGGGCCAGGTATCCCCCATGGAGATTCTGGACCGAGGGATTCTCCGACGGAGGCTCTTCCGGTGGCCGAGGCTACAGTGGATCCGCACTGAACCCAGCGCCTCTGCTTCCTTGGCCCTGCGCTCGGCCAGGATGGCCAGGAAGTATGGTCCCACCGGCTCCTTGTCCGGTTTTTTCGAACACCCCTCTGCTGAGGGGTTGTTACCGACAGCTGCCTGCCACGGCAACGCCAGGATGATGTGACAAACCTCCTGACAAGGAGTCCAAGAAATTGGACTATGTCGGCGAAAAAGTTCACGCTGCCTTCTGCCTTCGCCAGCCAGTTTCGCCTCATGGCACATTTTCGGCGTCTGTTGGGCTCTGATGAGGTCATCCTCATCTCTCCCGCCTCATCTGCAGACTACGGCAAGCAGGTAAGGACCAGGGCAGGGCAGTGGCCAAACAGCAGCTCCAGACTGCTTGGATATAGGGGACCCATGTCAGATCGGGTGGCGGCCGCAGCGGCTGCTATGCGTCATGGCTTAGGCTGAGGATATCCACCTTTACTGGATACCCAGCACAAGTTGGCGGATGTTCCCTTTGGGACTGACCTCTTCGGCTCCTGGGGTGGAAGGTCACCCAGAGGATCGAGAAGTCCAATGCCACCTTGGACTCGTCCCTTCTTCCGCCAGAAGGACAAAGGCCGCAAACCACAGCCTAAGCTCCTTTCGGCCCTTCTGTGCCCCCGGCGCCTCGGCCCAGCAACGCCAGGGGCCAGCAGGCTCGGCCTTGGCATCCCAAACCCAAGTCACGGCCTCTCCACAGGAGGCAGGAGGAAAGGGGCCCAGGAGGTCCCTCGGCCGGTCCCTCCTCCAGCCTGCCCAGTGACGGGCTGAGGGGTGTCGCCCCCATCCCCGCCACCATTTCCCTGGGTCCTCTGGGGACGGCCCGCACTCTGCCTGTCTTGGTCCGCTGTTACCACGGGACAGGTGGGTCTTGAGGTGGTGGGAAGAGGCCTCGCTCTGGAATTCCGAGCAGGCACCACCTTCAGAGCCGTCGCCTCGGGGCTTCGGGATCCCCAGCTCACTGGGCGGCTCCGCTTGTTTCATATCGCCTCCTCCTCCAGAAGGGAGGTGGTAAGAGGTGGTGGGACCTCCTTCAGACCCAGGGTTTGTGTCCAGGTACTTCCTGGTTCCGAACGGACGGGGCTACGCCCATTCTCGACTCCACACGACTCCAACAAGTTCCTAAGGTCTCGAACCTTCAGGATGGTCACTCTGGCTCAGATAATACCATCCTTGAACGCGGGCGCAGGGGGTTCTGCTTCTCTGGACTTGCAGGACGCTGCTTTTTTCACGTCCCTATCCTTACCAGCTAGAGATTCCCTTCGCTCCGAGCGAAGGATCCCTCGAGTTCCAAGCCATGCCCTTCGGCTTGTCTCCAGCTCCCAGGGTCTCACCAAATGCATGGCAGTGGTGACAGCATTCTGGCGCCGAGGGGTCCCGGGTACTTCTTCCGGACGACTGGCTGATAGCAGCCCCTCCAGGAGGGAGGCGGAGGGTCCAGAGATCTGGCCTCCAGGTCTGCAGCTCAACTGGGCCTCCTTATCAACGAGGCCAAGTCGGAACCCGAGCCAAGCAGGTGATTCTATTCATCTGGGCGCAGCTCGACTCTCTCGAGCCAGAGCGGCTCCCGGGCGGACAGGGCCGAGGTTCTTCCTCCTTGCCCGATCATTTCTGGTTGGGCACTGCGCCTGCCCGGGACTTCCTGCGCCCTGGGTCTCATGGCTTGCACCAGCGTGGGTCCGCTGGGCCTGCTGGAACATGCGCCCCTTCAGTGGGACTGGCCAGCCAGTGGTCACAACGCATGCGATCCCTTGGACCAGCTTTGTGTCGGTGACATGGGATGTGGAACGCTCCAGTGGTGGACCGCTCCAGATCATTTGCAGGAGGGCATCCTGCTCGTCCGCCCGAGCCGACGGTCTCTATCGACCGATGCCTCTCTGATGGGTTGGGGTGCCCATCTGGGGAACACCGGGCTCATGGCCCCTGGTCCCGCTGGAGTCCCGGCACATCAACCTGCTGGAGCTCCCGAGGTCCGCCTAGCTCTCACCGCCTTTTGCTCCGCTCGGGTCAAGGGTCCGAGTCCAGACGGACAATACCACCAACCATGTACTATCTGAACCGCCAGGGCGGGACGCGGCCCATGCTTCTATGCAAGGAAGCTCTCTCGATTTGTCACTGTATGCAGCCTGGAGGCGGATCTCCTAGCCATTCACGTGGCAGGAGCCTCCAACACCCTGGCCGATGCCCTGAGCCGGATAGGGGCTGCATCCCACAGTGGTCTCTCCTGCCGAGGTAGTACAGCATCTGTTCTCCCTTTGGGGCACACCTCAGGTGGACCTGTTTGCCCCATGGAGAACGCGGGCTGAGTCTGTTCCATGCTCCGCCTCAGCAGGGCTCTCGCTGCAGGGGATGCCTTCTCGAGGCAATGGACCCTGGGCCCTTTACGCCTTTCCCATTTCCTTGATCCACAAGGTGCTTCTCAGGCGAAGGAGGGACAAGGCGAGGTGATTCTGATAGCCCCAGACTGGCCTCGCTAGTTCTGGTACCCAGATCTCCTCAGTCTCAGCTCCAGGACTCGCGGCAGCCTAGCTCGCCCGGACCTGTCTCAGTCAATCAGGGAAGGTGTTCCATCCGACCTTCAATCTCTGCACCTGACGGCCTGGTTCCTGAGCTGCCAGAGTTCCAGGCCTGGGTCTTTCCCGACGAGGTCCTCAATGTAGCTGAGGCGTCCAGTGAGCGAGTCACCAGAAAATGTTATGCCTTCAAATGGAAAAGGTTTTCCATTTGGTGTCAGGGCAAGGGCTTGGACCCTTCCTCCTGTTCCTTGGCAAGCATCTTGGACTATTTATGGTCCCTTTCTAGTCAAGGGCTTAGGTCTTGACCCAAGTGGTGGCATCTGGCAGCCATCTCTGCTTACCGGGCGCGGGCCGGAAGCAGTCGGGTGGCGCAGGGAGAAGGTGGTCTGGCGCTTTTTCAAAGGCCTTGATCACATTTCCCTCCAGGGAACCCCCACCTCCGTGGGATCTACTGCTAGTATTTCGCAAAGCTCATGGGCAAGCTATTCAACTCTATGCACAGGTGTGCTTTCTCTCACCTGTCGTGGAAGACCGCCTTCTTGGTGGCTATCACGCCAGCCAGAAGGATGGGAGAGCTCCAGGCGCTTCCATCGAGTCTCCTTACCTGGTCTTCCCCAGGGACCAGGTTGTCCTGCGCCCCCACCAAATTCCTTCCAAGGTGGTGTCGGAGTTTCACCTTAACCAGGTGTTGACTCTGGCCGGTGTTCTACCCCAATCACACCGAGGTCAATATAGGCTCCATACTCTGACTCTTAGAAGGGCGCCGCTTATTATAAGGAGCGCACGGCTGAAATTGGGAGAGGTTCGCCAGCTGTTTGTCACCACGCTGAAGCCGCATCTGGCAGACCTGCAGCTGCGTGACGATAAGCAGGTGGGTAACCTCCTGCATAGATCTCAGCTATAAGTTGGCGGGCATGGAGCCTCCCAGAGGGATAAGAGCTCATTCTACCCGCCTATACTGCTGTCAACGGTGGCTAGCTTCCAGGGACGCCCCTATCCAGGAAATCTGCAGGGCTAGCTACCTGGAAGTCAGCAAACACCTTCATTACCCACTACCACATCGACCTTGAGTCACGCCGGGATGCTGGTTTTGGGGCCTCGTTCTCCAGTCTCTCTTCCCAAGTAAGTATATGGGGTGTGCGTCTTGCCTCCTCCTCCCGGAGAACTGCTAGGAGTTGCCAATGAGTGTGGATGAACAACATATCCATGTCCCTAGAAATACAGGTTACTCACCTGTAACAGGAGTTCTAGGAATGGTATATGTTGTTCATCCCTACCTCCGACCTCCTCCGGCTTCGACTATGACAACCTGAGCTTCCAGCGGCCAGATCTGGCGTCATGGGGCGGAGCCGAGAGTTATACCACCCGGGTGGGTGGGAGGAGCAAGCTTGAAGACCTTCCAGCAAGATTTAAAGCGGCAAGGATACTGCCAATGAGTGTGGATGAACAACATATACCATTCCTAGAACTCCTGTTACAGGTGAGTAACCTGTATTTACAGGTGAGTAACTTGTTTATCTTCCATATTCTGGATGTTTAATATAAGTTCTCTCCAGTCACTCAAGGTAGGTGGGAATGGCTTTAGCCACTTATGAGTTATGGCTTTGTTATTGGCCGTGGTGCAAATGTACCATGGATATAAGGAAGTGGTGCCTCTAATACCCCTCATAGGAAGGCCAAATACTAAATGATATAGGGAGAAATGTTCTAACTGAAATACTTTCCTCAGCTGTTCTTGTATCTGCCCCTTAAAGGTGTCTAAAAAAGGACAGGAATAAAATATATGGACGGGGTAGCCCTCTGCTCCTCACACAGTCTCCAGCAAGCAGGAGGTAGTGCTGGGTCCCACTTTGTCACCTTATCCGGGGTCATAAAAAATCTAACTTTTACCCTTGAGGAGAATTCCTGCCATAATGGAGAGGAAGTCACCTTAGCAGAGTTACCCCAGATTTTGTTCCAGTCTAAAGATGATAGGTGATCTCCCCATTCCTTTTCCCATTTTGTGATAATATGCTGACTTGTCTGAGCTTTATGAGCATTTAAAAACTGATATATCTTCGTAATTGTTGGTTTGGAGGTTGTTGGGGGGTCCTCAAGGGGTATGTGTCCAGTGAGGTCTGTGGGATTCTGTGACATAAATCTTAATTTCCTTTGGATGTATGTAGATATCTGGAAATAGTGCCATTTATCTTTCTTAGTCCATCCCAGTTTTTGGACGCACTCCTCAAAAGTAAACATAAGTGCCCCTCTCATAAGCTGCTTGGGGTACATGAACCCTTTCATCACTTGGTGTCTGTACCAGGGATACAGACCACCAGGTAGGAAGTCCGGGGCATTCACTAGCCAGCAGTATTTCCAGATATCTGTTCTAACGTTGGGGTATTTGCAGAACATGTCCCAAGCTGCTAAAGTAGTCTGTATAGCTCTATATTCTTTTACTATTGGAAGTCTTTCGGCCGAGGGCTGGTAGAGGCATGAAGATGGTGTATCTCCCTGTAAAAGGGTGGTTTCTATATCCTGCTAATGTGTCCATGCAGGAGTATGTGTCCAGAGAAGGGCATACTTCACTTGGGAAGCTATACAGTATTGTAAAATATCTGGTACAGCCTGGCCACCTTTTTTTTTTTTATCTGCCATAAGAAGGGTTCTACGTAGTCTAGGTGTCCGGTTGGCCCAAATAAACTTAAATATCTTCCCTTGGATATCCCCAAACCATTTTTGGGATAATGCAACAGGAACGCATTGGAACAAGTATAAAATCCTAGGTAATATATTCATTTTTACCATTTGAATTCTGGAGTACATGGGGAAAGGGAATATCATCCATCTTTTTATGTCTGTGTCTATTTGTGTTACTATTGGTTTATAGTTGTCCAGATATAAATAATTAGTATCTGCCCTTTAGGTAATGCCCAAATATCTAAGGGTATGTAAATCCCACCCTATCTTATATTTTGCTCGTAGGGCTAGCATAGGGGTGTAGTTTATATTTAAAATCTCTGTTTTTGTGGTATTAAGTGTATATCCTGACAATAAAGAATATTCCTCTATGATGTCCATCACTCTAGGCAGAGAAATGTCTGCAGATGTCAAATATATAAAAGGGCATCATCCACATAGAGTGCAATCTTATGTTCCTTCCCTGCTAATTTGACACCCTTTATGCTCTGGTCTGTCCTTATCCATTGGACCAGGGGCTCAATATATAAAGAGAACAACAAGGGTGACAAAGGGCAGCCCTGCCGTGTGTCTTGCCCCAGGGTAATCCCTCTGGAAATCATCCCGTTAGTGCGTATATATGCTTGTGGGTCTGTATACAACCTTGCTATTGTAGCTATAAAGGTATCCGTGAACCCAAACCCAGCAAGTATCTCATGCAAAAACTTCCGGTTCACTTGGTCAAATGCTTTTTCCGCATCTAAGCTGATTATTAATGCCCCCTCTCTGCTCTTAATTAAATGGTCTATGATATGTATTGTTCTACGGGTATTATCTGCAGCCTGTCTATTAGGGATAAATCCCATCTGATCTCTATGGATCAGATTTGGTGTTATTGATTGGAGTCGTCTGGCTAATGAGGATGTAAAAAATTTGTAGTTCACATTCAGAACCAAAATTGGTCTGTATAAGGAGCATGCTGTTAAGTCCTTGCAGAGTTTGGGCACCACAGATATTACCGCCTCCCTCCAGGAAGGAGCAAAACTGATCCCTCCTTGAACATCTCCTGATAGGCCGGTCTCAATAATGGGATAATTGTCTGGCGAAATTTCTTATAGAACTCTGTGGGAAGGCCATCATTGCTGGGGGATTTGCATGTCTTCCCCTCTGCTATCACCCTGTTAATTTCCTCATTAGTAATAGGGGTCATATAGCTGGGAGTTCCAAGTCTGAGACATATGTTGTAGTCCCAGGTCACTCAAAAGAGTGTGGATTTTTCCCTGGCTCTGGATCTGGTTGTGGAGCATAGAGCCTTTGATAGTACTCCATGAAAGTTTCTGATATGTGAGTAAGGGTTGTAGCTTTTCTTTTAGTGTGGGGATGGGCTACATGAGTAATCTGTGCCCGTGCTCGTCTGGCTTCGTCTTATGGCTAGGAGACGTAGAGACCGGGGACCGCCCTCATAGTACTTTTGTTTCAGAAAATGTAGATTTCTCTCTACCCTGAGGCCAAGCAATTTATTTAGTTGGGTCTTCAATTTCTTAAGCTCCTTTCCCCTCTCCCTATCAAGTCTAATTTGTTGTTGCTCTTCCAAGATTTTTATTTCTGTTTCCCATTGTTTTTGTTTCTCTACCCTTTGCCTTTTTCCGGCCATGGCAGTTGCAATCAGCTTTCCCCAGACCACAGCTTTAATAGTGTCCCATAGGATCGCCCCTACTTACTCCACTAGCCTCATTCTCCTGCATAGTCTTGAGTCATTACCTGTGGGATCTGCTCCAAAACCTTGGGGTCATTACATTACAAAACATGGACCTTTGTGGCATGGAGAGATCTATTGCCAAGGTTAAGGGTGCATGATCTGACAGTCAGAGAGTGCCTATTTCACGCCGTTATGCTCTCCCAAGGGAGTCCCTAGACAGGAAGAAATAATCTAGTCTTGAGTATAACTGATAAGTTACGGAGTAATGAGTAAAACCCTCTCTTTGACCTAAGAAAGTACATGCGTCCTGTAGTCCTAGCCTTTTTAAAAGGGACCTAATTTGTTTCATGATGTTATGGGATTTCTGGGGAATTCTGGAGGTGGTGTCATTGACAGGATCGAGGGTCATATTCCAGTCACCCTCCAAAATGGTCGTTCCTTCTGCCTTCTTAGCTAGAAGTAATAATATTTTTCTGTATACCTCAAAGGGAGAATTAGGAGGCACATATACCGAGACCAAGGTGATTTTGTGTGCATTAAGGGAGCCCTTTAAAAGAGCACATCTCCCTTCACTATCCTGCACCCGCTACGTAACTTCAAGGGGGGCTTGCCTTGGGACTAATATGGCAACCCTTCTGCGTCTGCCTTGCTTATAGGAAGAAAAGCAGACCTCTGAATAACCAAAATTCAGTAATTTCTCATGTTCTTTTACAGACAAATGTGTCTCTTGTAAGAGAATGATAGCTGGTTTCATTTGTTTTATATATTATAAGTTTTTTTTACGTTTAATCTGGGTTGTTGGACTGATGACATTATATGTCAGTATTTTGATTCCCATATCTGTCTAAGAGATTCTGTCGGTTTGCACCTTGGCCAAAGGCAGGGACCTTTCCCTCTCCACTTCCTCCTAAATAGTGTCTGAAGTCGGTAAATAAAACTGTACCCAGTAAATAAAAAAACACGCATACCATTAACCAACATTACAAACTTTGTATAGAACCAACTATCTAAATGAAATCTATCTATAAAATGCATTTTGCACAATTCACCTCCAAGGTAGGGGCACTGAAATTTCAGCACCCTCTCTCTGCTGAGGTTAGAGAAACCTGCAAAGCTGTAGCATTGTAGGTATCCTCCACTATGATGATTGCTACAGGGGCAATTTACTCGATGGAAATAAACATGGGACCATTGCCATATAAGGAATAATAAAATCCACTACTGACCCAGCTGCATTGTAACTGCACTTTTCTAAGCTCTCGCCCCCCAACAAACAGACGGGCATCCTTCAGTAAAGATCTGCTTTTCTATCAGATCAGGCATCTTCCATTTGTAAATGTATGGGATTTGCTATGACATCCCGAAATAGAAATGCGTCCCACTCCCTCCCCATCTTCATTTTTCTCTTTTGTCTTTTCCCCAATCATTAACAGTGTCCCCGAGTCCCAAGGTCCATTATATAGTCCGGGTCTGAATAAGTCTTCTCCCCCCCCCCTTTTTTTTACTCTGCTTGCAGTAGTAGGAAAATGTCTTTTTGCCATGCAAAATGATCAGTTCGTAGCCACATTTAAATCTAAGTGTCCGAGAGAAATGGCTTGATCTCCTCAGTCTCTGAGCCATTTTATCTAAGAGCCAGGATGGAACAGTTTGTAAATTAACTTAAATTTTGAGGGGCGATCAGCAGCAGGTACATCTAGCTTGATTTCGATGCCCTGCCATGTCGCATCTACTTGCACCCCTAAGTCTCCGTGCACATCTCCAGCACCAGCTGTGCTAAAAAATCACTGAGTCTCCTTGTGGGATGTCAAGAAACTTTTTAGAAGTACCTTCAAACACAGTGTTAATTTGTCAGGTATTTGTAACAGCTTGCTGTCTCGTTCTTCATTGTTGGAAGGTGGTCTGTGTTGTTCCAAGGCAGTTCCTGAGGGAGCTAAATGAGGATGCACCCTGTCACAAGTTGTCTTGTTCCCCTGAGAGCACTTTACATAGCTATATAAGGTTCCTGTCTGCTTCGGACATTCTTTGTTCTGGTCTGGTCTCCAGCAGGATCCCTCGACCTTTAAGGTCGGGGGGGGGGATGGCCGACTGTATGGTAGAGTTTTGAGAGTGCTGTATAGTGCGGGTTACACAGTGTGAACTTTAACGGAACCTAAAAAAATGTTGTCCAAATGTAAAGATAGACTGAGCGGTTCTTCCGATGAGTACATTTCGCCCTGTATTCAGCCTATGGAGAAAACCTTCAGCCCTGAAACCAGCCCCGGTGGACGGAGGGTGCCCGGTGTGTTTGGGCCTGGACTAGGGTCTCTGACACCACAGGCCTAGGTTCCCAAGCAGAGTTTCAGCTGCGATATGCACAAGGTGTGCGAGTTACACAAATACCTGATGCAGCGGACATTCCAGTCGACATTTTAGTGGAGAATCCACTTGTTGTTCAGCGCTTGGGTTTGAGCCAGGACCAGCAGAGGGTAGCTTTGGGATCAGACCAAGCTGTGGGTATAGAGTTCCCGACTCAGCGTTCGTCAGCTAATCCGAAACACACCATGGAGTCGATGGGGGACTCGATAGACGAAATCCTGCAAGGAGTGGAGCGGTTAGATCACAGATTTGAGGCACTGAATCAGAAGGTGGAATTTGTTCAAACCGAGGTAAACAAAATCGGGAGAATATTGTTAAATTAACCAAGCAAGCCCTAGACAATACACAAAATATTCAGAAATTAACAGATGGGGTTAAAGTAATTGAACTGTCTGGGGTTGCTGTTGCTAAAGACAACTACAACGTAAACAGGAAGATTGAGAATTTGGAAAATCAGTCCAGATATCGGAATTTATGTATAGTGGGGTTACTTTTAAAGTTTGATGATGAGTTTGAGTGTACCCGGGATTTGGTAAAGGATATTTTTACTACTGTTTACGAGCTACCTCAAGATAATCTTCCTTTTGTTACAAAGGCTTTTAGGGTGCTAAAAAGATAAGAATTGGAAGAAGTAAGGGATACAGAAAAAAAAGTTACAATCTTTTTTCTTTGGCGTTTTGAGTCAGATTGGGATCACATTATAAAGCTGTCCAGAATGAAGAAATCAGTTCTGTATAAGGGCTTTAAATTTAGTATTTTTCCAGAATTTTCTTGCCCCACTCAGCAACAATGTCGAACATTCTTGGCATACGGATAAGAAATATTGGAACTGGGTGCACAATTTCAGGTTCTTGCACCTGCAAAGGTCCAAATTCGATATAAGGACAAGACACATGTGTTCTTCGAACTTGATCAGCTGACAGAGTTTTTGAGGGGTCAGTATAAGGAGTCTGGAGAGTCGGGAGAATCTACAGAGGGTCTTGAATCCTCAACCACTTCCGAATTAGAGATGTCTGCTGTTCTGGACACTGTTGAGGGTTTTGGGGGATTAACATAAATACAACATAATGAAATAATATATAAGTTTTTCTTTTTGAATACTAAGTTGTTGCTTAGTTATTTGTGTTGTATAATTTTACTCTGTTGGGGGTTATGTTATAAGAGGAATAATGAGGAGTTGATATATAAAGGTCATTCGAGGTGTTTAATACCTCCGATTTGCTCACCATACTGTTGTATGAATTAGTATGACTTTCTCCTTCCCCCCCACATTTGAAATGGATTTGATACATGTGTCTGTTTCTTTAAGATGTTTTTTCTCCCCCCCCTTTCCGCTTTGTGATTGTAATACAAAATATGTAAGAGATTATTTAAAAAAAATAAAATATTATATGATAAAAAAAAAAATGTAAGGGCTGTTTTGGCTTCTTCTGGAGTAAGGTACATCTGTGGACCCTCATCCCAAAATATTTTCATTTTAGCAGGTTAGGGGGTCTAGAACAGTATTTTTGTGCTGCACAAAGCTCTCATAATTGGTCTATATAGTAATCGCACACTCTGGATTTCGGGGGGATAATCCTGATTTATGAACAGTCTGGCACCATTATAAGTGATTTCTTTTTGCTGCCAAGCACGCCGAAAACCTCCTCTTTAGTGCGGTAGCTCAAGAATTTCATCAGTATTTGGCGTGGTCTAGAGGTGGGATCTGAGGGCCGCGGCCCTAGGGTACGATGTGCCTGCTCAATTCGAACCTCCAATGTGAGTGGCAAGGTGAGGATGTCGCGGAGCATATCTTGCAGAAATAGGGCCATATTTTCTGTGTCTGCCCCCTCTGGTAATCCCGCTAGCCTTAGGTTATCCCTCCTTGATCTAGCCTCTAAATTTATGCACTTAGCTTGTAGTAGGTCAGTGTGATCAAAAAGAGAGGCTAAGGAATCTCTGTGTGCAGCTGAGTCAGTTTCCAACAATGAGACTCTGTTATCTACCTCCTTCAGCGATGAATCCAAGTCAGAAAGCTTCAGGTGTAATTTTTGAAATTCTGTCTTGTTTTCTTTGCGCAGCGCTTGTGTATCTGCCAGTACTGTGTCTAGACCCATGGTGTTTTGTTGGCTTGCATCACTCACGGGGCCCGAGGCCTGTTGCTGAGCTTGTGGTGGTGAAGGGCTCTGGCATCTGTCCTGGGATAATAATCGGTATCAGGAGCCATCTAATGTCACCTGGGTCCGATCTGACTGATGTTTCGCAGGTTTATTGCTGTCCCTCTCTTCCGGTGGCATTTTTAAGGTTTGGAGGGGTCAATTGTATAGCTAAGGGGCTCCACGGGGCGGCAGGACTTCTCCACTCCCGCCAAAATACCGACATCGGGGAGTGGCAGGCAGGGCTCGGGTTCTACACCAGTCTTATCTACCCTGAAGGTGAAGGCAACACCCTTGCAATTACCCTCCGCCACAGGGGTCGGTACCTCATCCTCATCCTCTGCACGGACCTCTGTCCTGCCACGCAAGGTCCAGACATTGGTCTTTCCCGGGACTCCAGGTAAGACCTCTGAGCACCAAGAATGGGAGTCGGTTTCTAAGCCGGCCTCGGCTCACCGTACCTTGGTCGCAGAAGCGACTATGGCAAAACCGATGACGGTCTCCAAGCCGGATAGCTCCAGACTGTCGACGGTACTGGACAAAGGGCATACATCAAGCAAATCCCCCTCTGACCCCGAACGTTCACCGGTCCATAGGGTTTCTACGCCCAATGACCATGGGGATCGGGCCACTCCCTCTTCAAGGGACCCACCGGACCTCTCTTCCTCACCTGTTACTCCACCTACGCCAGACAAACCTCAGCACCTGGCAGGGCCAGTGGCTCCTCAGTTCTCGAAAGAAGAGCTGATGGAACTCTTTGTTCTGGTGGGGCCAAGTGAAGGACATCCTTCCACCGTAGCCAGATGTAGCTACAACTCTGGAGAAAGATGAGGACCAAGGTCGGGGAGAAAAACCTTACTCTTCTGCGCCTAAACCATCCTCTCCCATGCCTAAACTAAAGTCCCACTCATGCAGTCCTACTGACTCTCGTGGTCAGATTTTACATAAGGAAAGGCAACACCGACATTGCTTCTGTTTCCCAAGCACTATCCGCCATTGCTCCTCTAGCCATAGGTGGTCAACCAGCCGACGTCGGTGGAATAGCCATCATCTGCACTCTACCAGCTGTCGCCAGTCTCACAGCCGTCACCGGTCTACTAGTGGGTGGCGTTCCCGTGAGAGGAGCAGATCATCTTCATGCTTTAGATCAGCATCCTCCTCTTCTAGAGGCCATGGTCCGGACTCCAGCATAACAGGAGTCCGACCGTTCTCCCTTGAGAGAAAGGCCTGTGTCCCCAGATGAAAAGGACACTCCTAGATCTCCTTCTGATGATCCTACCTTTCTGGACGTCATGAGGCACATCCAGTTCTACAATGGATGGGAGATGGAGGATCTGGATCCAGAGCGCCAGAGGTTGGCGGAGTACCTGAGGCAGAAGGAGCCAAAACCCATGGTTGTTCCTCATCTAGTGGATCTCACCCAGATCACTTGGAAGCATCCCTCCACCACTCCGGCAGTTTCCAGAAAATTGGACAGGCTGTACCGAGCACCGAGGGAGGAGCCATTCTTGGTAGAACACCCTCAGGCGGACTCCATGGTGATTACGGCTGCTCACAACAAATCAAAGAAACTGAAGCACCTCAGTTCGCAGCCTACCGACGTAGAGTCCAGATTTTTAGATCAGGTGGGCAAGAAAGTGTATTCTGCCTCCACTTACTGTATTTGTTCGCTGAACTTCCTCACACATATGGTCCAGTATCAGAATGTGATGTGGGAGAAGGGCTTAGAGGTGGCTCAGGCCTTGCTAGACTCAGCACAAAAGATCGAGCTTCTGGATACCCTGAAGTTGAGTTCGGACGTAGGCACTCATGTCCTGAGGGGCCTCGTACGACACTGCAGACATGGCCTCGAGGGCAGCAACATCCGGCGTTTGCCTTAGGCGCCACGCCTGGCTCAATGTCTCTGAATTCTCCCAGGATCTGCAGTCCGGGATCCTGGACCTTCCCTTCCTGGATTCCATCCTTTTTAGGGAGGAGACTGAAAAGCTGATCTCTTGTCTCCAAGGTTCCGGGAAATCTATCTGGTCCGTCTGAAAGATGTATAAGGGGGACCAGAAACCCTTCTACAAATGGCCTTTTTGTTAGCCCTCAGGGCAAAATACCCTCGGCCAATTTCAGCAGAGAGACTGCTTCGAGAGAAAGGCACCAACCCAAACTACTGGGAGCTCCACCTCTAAAGGCCCCAAGTCCTCCCAACCCTCTCTGCCTGTTCCCTGATCTGCCCAGTGACTCACTACCGGCCCCTCTCCTCCAGAGAGGCGATGGGGGAGGCAGTAGGGGGTCGCTTCTCCCTCTACCTAGAGGGATGGATCAGTGTCACTACAGACCTCTGGGTGTTAGACCTTATAAGGAGAGTACATGCTCTCGAGTTCCTTCAGATCCCTCCGGACAGACCACCAGGGTCCTCCCATTATCCTCTTCACACATTCCTCTGATAGAAGGAGAGATCCAGGCCCTTCTGCAGAAACGGGTGATAGTTGGTCCCCCCAGATCAGCAGGGGCAGGGCCACTATTCTAACTTTTTTCCTGGTACCGATAAAAACCGGAGACCTTCGGCCCATTCTGGACCTCAACTCCCAAAATCTCTTTGTAGAGTACAAACGGTTCAGAATGGTCACTCTGCTAGGCCTCATTCCTCTCTTGTGCCAAGGAGACTGGCTCTGCTCCCTGGATATGCAGGACGCCTACCTGCACTTAAGGGTTTTTCCTCCCCATCGGACTTTCCTGAGGTTCCAGTTCCAGGGGAGACATGATCAGTTCCGAGCCTTACCCGTTGGCCTCTCCTCCGCTCCTCGAATCTTCACCAAGTGCCTAGCAGTGGTGGCTGCAACTTTTAGATGCCAGGGCCATTACGTCTTCCCTTAACCTAGATGACTGGCTTCTGGCAGCTCACTCCAGGGCTCTTCGCACTCTCGGAGACACCTTTAATCTCTTCTGAGTGCTGGGTATCACTCTGAATCTTACAGAGTCATCCATGTTGGCCCAGCCAGTGACTCCTTTTTATTGGAGCAGTCCTTGACACAGTTCAGGGCATGGCCTTCCTCCCGCAGGACAGGGGGAACGTCTAAGGGGCATAGCCCGGATGGTATCCACGACTCCACACGTCCCAGCCAGGACCTTCCTCAGACTCCTGGGGCACATGGCAGCGACCATCCCCACAGTTCCCTTGGCTGCCTCCACATGAGAGTCCCACAGTGGATGCTCAGGGTGCAGTGGGACCAAAGGTCAGACAACCTGGACCAGCCGGTCCAGGTCTCCAAACCAGTATGAAGGACTCTTTCCTGGTGGTTAGACCCCTCCAACCTGGTACGAGGGGTCCCCTTTTGGCTAGAGCCCCCGAGATGAATTCTAATAACAGACGCATTGTCTCAGTTGGGGTGCTCATGTGGGAGACAGACCCAAGGGACATGGTCTCCAGATGAGCAACTGCTCCACATCAGTATCCTAGTGTGGCGGAGTTAGACTACACTCTCGGCTATGACTGATGGACCACTTTTCTATCTCCTTATTTCCTAGCTACCAAAACTTCTGTTATGCAACAGTTAACGCTTTTCTCTTTGCTTTTCTTCTTTCTCCCCCTATCCTAGGTTGACCACCTAGCGTAGCTCTTTACTCTCCCTACTAAACTTCCTACTGATTCTCTTTTTCGTTTCTTTTACATTTCCATCCATTCAGTCCCTGAATGATGCCAAACACCCGGAGAGGTGTTGTGTAAAGTGCATAAGTGCATTTTTTGTACCAAAAAAACATGAAGTCTATTTTAAATAGGAATACATACTGTTAATAAAGCCTTTTTAAATAAAAAGATTCAGAAGCCATATAAAACAATAATAATTTCATGAATAATACAGTTATAAGAAATCCTTAAGATATTTTCATAAATTCACACTAAAAACTTGTTACTGTATAAGGTTTTATGTATGAGGCTGAATGGTATGCTTTAGAAAAGTGCTTAGTCACTGTGGATCACAGATATAGGCAGTATCTGTGGAAATATACACTGTACCTTTAACTGAACCAGGAAGTCCCCTGAAACAAAAAGCCCCTTGGTTTTGAAACATGTCCAAACATGTAAATAGAAAGGGCTCAGTCAGGTGACCCCACCAAACGATATAAAACCTCTTCACTGAGTTCACTTCAGTTCAGTCCAGTGGGGCTCAGCCCTGAGGGAGGAGAGAGGTAGACGAGCTGTTGGATGCAGATGAGAAGGGTCTTAGAAGCTCTAAGATCCAGGACTGTATTATATGAGAAACTACTGATGTAAAGTAGTGATTTTCTTTGCAATTTTTTTGTTTTCATTTCAATCAATCAATCAATCAAAATCTTTATTTAATCAGGCGAACATCATTGAGCATAGCTCATTTACAAGATGGACCTGAGTGGTCAAGAAGTGCAAGTGTTATTACATTGACAAGGGTAGCATAAACAGTAATACAATGACAGGGGTAACATAAACAGTAATACAATGACATAAGTGCTAATATATAACAATATACATATGTACAAGGCACTTTAAAACTTTTAATCTGTGAGACAGAAGGTAATGGGCACATCAGGAGTAATATGTAGATTATAGGACCTAGCAGGCATTTTGAGGGTGAATCTTGGGACTGGAACCGGGAGTTTTATCAGCATATAGGAACACGGGGAGGTAGGTAGGGCCGGGGTTTAGGCCTTGTGGAAGCAGTTGCAGAATTCTGGGAATAAGGTGGTGAATAATCTTTTGAAGGATATTAAGGGTAGGAGGTTATTTAGCTTCATGGTTTTTTGGAGTGAATTCCAAACAATTGCTAGTGAGTAGCTGATAGCAGCCCTCCCAAACTGGGTGCAGACATTGGGGACCTTAAGAATGATAATTTTGCTGATCCTTAGGTTGTATGGCCTAGAAGTAATTTGAGTAAAACAGTCTGAGATATAGGCAGGTAGCTTGCCTGATAAGGCTTTGAATATCCAAATTGCAGCATTCCTATTTCTTCTGTGTTGTAATGATGTCCAGTTAACTGCCTTATAAAGGAGCAATGATGGGTGCTGAAGGAAGGTCAGTAATGAATCTGATGGACCTGTGGTATAGGGTGTCCAGTTTATTTAAGAGGGGAGTGAACAATGTCTGTACAGAAAGTCAGCATAGTCAATGAGGGATAGGAATGAAGCCTGGATTAATTTTTTGGAGTCTCTGTTGAGGTAGTGTTTATTCTAAAAATAAACCAAGCCTTTGTCTCAGTTTCTTTAGTAGCTCCTCAATATGGACAGAATAGTCAAGCTTGTTATCAATCCAGACTCCAAGGTATTTGAAGTTTAAACTAATTCCAGCTTCTCCAAGTAAGGTGGTTAGTTGTAGGTGGTGGATGGTGGGGTAGTGGCAGAGCAACTCTTTGAGGTAAAGAACATAGCTTTTGTTTTTTTGGCATTTAGAAGTAGTTTTTTATCCAGTAGGTTGTGTTGTAGGATGGAAAATTCAGATTGTAGCAGTTCACAGGCTTTAGATAATGAAGGATTGCTAACATATAATACAGTATCATCAGCAAACAGATGGATGTTGGCTTGAGTGAGGTTAGCATCAATATTATTAATATAGATGGCAAACAGGATGGGACCAAGAATAGAGCCTTGTGGTACACCTCTTAACAGTGGTTTTAAGGTGGATAGGTAGATTCCATTTTTACCAGTTGTGATCTATCTGATAGATAGCACTTGAACCAATTGAGTGAAGGGAATCCAACCCTAGTGAGCCAAGGAGGTGATTAATGATTCATGATCCACTGTGTCAAATGCTTTGCTCAAATCCAGGAACACAGCACAGGTACTGTTCTTCTTATCCATAGCAATCTGCCAGTCGTTGGTTACTTTGGCTAGGGCAAATGGTGCTATGCCTTGATCTAAATCCTGATTGTGCTATATTTAGGAGGTTATTGTTATCCAGGTAGTCCCTTAATTGTGAGTTTACTAACTTTTCGAGCATCTTGATAGAACTGATAGGATGGAAATGGGCCTGTAATTATTGAGGTCCATGGGATCACCAGATTTGAGTAAAGGAACTACTTGAGCTGTTTTCCAAGTGGAGGGAATGGATCCAGTGGTGTGGGAAAGATTGAAGAGATGAGTGAGGGGGGCAGATAAGACTTGAGATGCAATCTTGAGGAAGTATTATTTTTCGAACTTCTGAAAAATAAATATATCACCACGGTGTGTTTGAAACCTGTGAATTTGCCTTGTCTGATGTTTATTCCCACACGCTATGACACCTAGAAATGTGAGCGGTCCTGAACACCTTGCGGGTGTTTCAGACGGACCTTTACGCCAGGCCCTCTTCTCATCCAGATGGGCAACATGTTGTTAGTGTTTTACATCAACAAGCAAGGGGGGGCACACATTCTTACCCCTATGCCGGGAGGCGATGAGAATCTGGTATTGGGCACTGGAACACCTCCTAGACCTCACTGCTGTTCATGTTGCAGGCATCCAAAACGTATTGGTCGACAGCCTAAGCCAGTCTCGGTCCAGTGCTCACAAGTAGGAGCTCCTTCAGTCAGTAGCAGATCTGCTATTCGACAGGTGGGGCCACCCAGAGTTGGACCTCTTTGCATCTCCACTCGGCGCCAAACTGCCCAGTTGCTGCTTGCTAGATCCCACGCCTGGTGTTTTCTGGCCAGATGCTTTCCTCTGTTGGACAGGGAAGTTTTGTTTACACCTTCCCTCCATTTCCCATTCTTCAGAGAGTTCTCCTGAAGCTACAGGCCAAAGGAGCAGAGATGATCATCATCGCTCCATTTTGGCCTCGTCAGATTTGGTTCCCACTACTTCAGCAGCTTGCAGTGGAGCCTCCAGTACAGCTGCTGCTGAGCTCGCACTTGTTATCGCAGGTTCAGGGAACACTGGTTCATCTGTACCTCAAATCCCTACATCTTTATGCCTGGCTCCTGCAGACTTAGTCAAACCCAAGTTTGGGGTCTCCCAGGAGGTGGCAGACATTCTTGTTGCAGCGAGAAAGCCGTCCGCTAGATCCACTTATGCCATGAAGTGGAAAAGATTTTGCCTGTGAGCTTCTTCCAGTCACTTGGACCTTCTAACCTGTCCAGTGAACTCGATTTTAGAGTATCTCCTCTCCTTATTAAATCAAGGCTTGAGCTACTCCTCCATAAAGGTACTTCTTTCAGCAATCTCTGCTTACCACGTACCTATGGAAGGAAAAACCTTCGCCCAGCTGGACGTGTCCCATACGTTTTTGCGGGGCATACTGCATATTAAGCCTCCCATCAGAGATCCGATACTGCCATGGGATCTCCTTTTTATGCTAGAAAGCTGACCCTTCCCCCTTTCGAGCCTGCTACAGAATGCAAGCTTCACTTTCTTTCCTGGAAAGTGTTTTTTTTTTTTTTATACTCTTTTTTTTCTACACCCACACCCCCCAGGCATCCTTCAGGAGTGCTCGCTCAGACTTCCCCCTAACTCCCAGCCTGAACCCCATGCATCTCCCAGGATCTCCCTCCCCAAACGACCACAGGCAGGCTTGACCCCCGGTATCACCTCCAGGGCTGGTTCCGCCTTTCCCCCTGGCGGTGGGCTCCTAAGTATGAAGTGCCTTACCTTGTGGTCGACGGTTGGCCGTGGAGAGAAATCTGGGCGTGTCTGGGCCGGCGTTGGGATGTGGGAGAGTCCCCTGGGGCCACCGCCATCTCACCGGAGGAGTAGGAGGTATTTCTACTTGTTTTTCCCCATTTGAAGGTAATGGCTGCCAGCACAATAGGCTGCCATGTAGACGCCTGCCACGCTTCGCTCCTGTGAATCTTGATCCCACATATAGTACCCCGATCTCCACCGGGGCCACTAATGCACTGAAACCCCTTGAGCCCGCCCCTGGAGAGGAGAGCAGTCCTCCGGACGCCAATCCAACTCCTCCCTGCTGACCCCAGCACCCGGCTCGCCTCCAAACCTGGGCTGCTGTGTATGTGAGGTGTGTGGGCGCCCGCGCCCAACCCTCAGCACCACCGGCCGGCTAGAAAGCATTATATTTTCATTGCCGCTATTTCTGCCGGAGAGTTTCCAAGCTTCAGGCCCTGATGTATAAGGAGCCTTACTTAATTTTTCATAGGGACAGGATGTCCTTGCGAACCAGTCTGAAGTTTTTGCCCAAGGTGGTGTCCGAACTTACACTGAACCAGAACATCAGCCTTCCAGTGTACTATCCTGATCACTCGAACCGAGGGGAAGCGCTCCTGCATACTTTGGATGTTCACAGGGCACTACAGTATTATCTAAATCACACCGCTCCACACCGTAAGACAGAGCAGTTGTTCATGGCCCTTGCGCCTCGCTGTCATGGTGCTTCAGTGTCTAAACAAACATTATCGAAGTGTCTGGTAAATTGCATAGTTTTTTGTTACAACAAATACAACAAGCCCCTATCGGGCTCGGTTAGGGGTTATTCAGCCAGGGGAGTGGCTACTTCTTTTGCATCCTTGCGTAATGTCTCCATTGGAGACATCTGTGCAGTGGCTACCTGGAGCTCAGTGCATACTTTCATTAAGCACTACAGCCTGGACATTGTTTCTAGGAGAAGGGCAGGCTTCGGCCTGGCAGTCATTCAAGGCCTCCTGTCTTAGGTGCCTTACTAGCACTGTTGCATTGCAGCTTCTTCCCGGATCTACCTGTTTATTTTTTGGGGACTGCTTGGGATTCAGTCTTAATGGTAATAGCCTGCTGCAAGAGCTCCCACTCAAAGTAAGATAGTACAGTTACATAAGAACTTATCATAACAGTAGATCTTCGAGAGGAACTCTTGCAGCAGGCGCTGCTTTCCCTCCCTCCCTCCTTCCCCCTGGTGAGTTTCTGCATATTTTTATTTTTTACAGCAAGCTTCCACCTGGTCCGCCTGCTGGCCTTACGAACATATCTCTGGCAGGTGAACCGAGGTGGGGCTGGGGACTGCCCCTGATATACCATTGGCCGAAGGGGCAGAGACAGCATCAGAGGCAGTCCCTGCTGGAGACTGCTAGCTAGTAGGTTTCCGATGGGTCCTAGTGCCTGGTGGCATAGTCCTAATGGTAACAGCATGCTGCAAGAGCTCCTCTCAAAGATCTGCTGTTATGGTAAGTTCTTACATAACTGTACTTTACAACAAGTTCTTACGCCAACTGTTCTTTAGCCAGCTCCATGCAGAGGGTCCTCAGGGCCCGCCACTCAGTTGACCATTGAATCTTCGAGCTTCAAGGCCTGAGATAAGTCCGGGGTCACAAAACTGGGATCGTGACTACTCCCTCCCCCATGGCAATCTCATTCCTAGTCGGCCTCTCCTTCGGGGTTGTTCATTGATGGCGGCTGCCAGATGAAGAGACCAGCTGTCCAGGTGTCTTTCTTTTTGGTTTTTTATTTATCGAGTTCTTGGATAACACCTGTGAGCAGATGTTGTTTTGTAGGTTCCACGTCAGTTGAACAGAAAATAGCAGAGAACAACAATTTATACATTTACAGAGATGGTACAGTAAGTTACAGAAAGATTCACACAAGTAGAAACTGCTGAGGCATTGTACAATGTATGCCTGCATCTGTGAGTTCGAACACCCTGGAGAAGATGGACACAGAGAAGGTGACAGTGGTGGAATGGGGGGACGGAGAGGTGTGCCATGAGATGGGGGAGGCAGGGGTGGGGATCAGTGAAGTGGTGAGGTTGAGAGGTGCCCCCTGAGTCAAGAGGTGTGTCTAAGTGCAGCAGGCAGGGGTGTAGCCAGGGATTTCAGATCTGCACACCAAGTGGACTCACTGCTACCCAACCCCCTTGTTAGGGTGAGCTCTCCCCCGCTGGGGTGTAGCCAGACAATATACAAATGTACACCAGGACCGTATTTGTTGCCTCATTTGGCACAATAAATACAGCTTTTGTATCGCATGACAGTGGTTGTTGCCATGCATGGGTACATTTATTTATTTATTGAAAATGTTTCATCAGGAGAGGCACACTGAGCAAAACAATGCTCGTCTCACGGTGCGACCGAGGGGGGGGGGTTACATGGGAGGAGTATGCATAATATAAACAATGTGATGCAGTTAGAGTTAAGCAAGTTCAAAACAGTGGTTACATGGGAGGAGTATACATAATACAGACAATGGGTTGAAATTTAGAGTCAACAATTCAAAACGGTGGTTACATGGATGAGTGTAGCCAGGCAGGCTTAAGCAAGTGGAAGCACTACATACTTGTGCCACGTGGGTGGTGGCATAACATGTTTGAATAACATCGAAACTACACATGGATTACATAAGTGCCGAAATCTAGAGTAAGAGAAAAGAATGCACTGGGCTGGCAGTGCGAACTGGGAGCACGAGCCTGGGGAGGTAAGTGCAAGGATTGTTAGGGCAACTTTATTATAAGCCAGTCATTTGGGTGAACATCCCAGCCTCTGGTCAGGCGCATAAGGAGGAGGGGATCAGGTGGGGGTGGAGTCAATCGAGGGGGTCAGGGTCATGTACAATTGGGTGCGGAGAAGTTAGAGAGGGCGGAGGATAGAGAGTGTTTGGAGGAAGAATGGTGGCTTTGGGCCGGTAGGTCATTCCAGAGCTTAGGGAGGTGGTAAGAGAAGGCCGATTGGCCTGCGGAGGTTCTTTGATGAGGGATAGCTAATTTCCTTGTGTCAATAGACCTGAGGGCATGAGCTGGGGTTGGTGGGGAAGATAGGGAGGAAATGAGGTAGGGTGGGAGGGAACCGAGCCAGAAGTTAGAAACAAATTTAGCACTGTGAAGTAGGCGTCGGTTGCTCAGGGATGGAAGGGCCAGTGAATGGTAAAGCTCGCAGTGATGGGTGCGGTGGGGGGGCATTGAGGGCGAAGCGGCAGAAGGCATTGAAGAGAATGTCTAGTCTGGATAAGATGGACTTGGCGGCAGAGCTGTAGACGACATCGCAGTAGTCGAAGGAAGGAAGAATCATTTTCTGGACTATTTCGCGTCTCACAGGAAGCGGTAGACTGGCGCGGTTTCTATAGAGGTTTCCATCTAAATACAAATGCCATGCATTGTTCCTGAAGACACCCACATACCACCAGCCCAGAGCCTGTAAAGTTGTATTGTCCTTGGGATGCAAAGAGAGTATTAGTGACCAGTCTTCCTAGTTTTGACTCCTATGAATAAAATTACAGAAAGGTTCTGTATTTTCTTTTAGTTTTCATGGAAAAAGGAAGCAGTTCTGAGCCTGTTTGCTACCCCCCTTAAATAAAATTGCACACCATGGAGTGCTTGGAGTATGTCTACCTACACCCAGGTGATTACTATGGGAGAGGGGTAAGTGGATGCATTCACAGGTGTCCTTGATAATGAGGTGCTGACGAAGCTTATGTTTGAAGGCACCAATAGTTGCTACTCCAGAGATTGCAGGTGGTAGAGCGTTGATCCAGTGGGGTGCACGGTAGGAGAACTCACCTTGTGCCAGTGCAGTGCAGGATCTAGGTTCGCTAAAGATTTGACTGTTGGAGCTTCTGGTCAGCCTAGCACTTGCGTGTCATGTGAGCAGGTTTTGAACTCCTGGTGGCAGCAGATTTAGTAAGGCTTTTTTGGCAAGTATGCAGGTTTGGTATTTAATTCTGTTCTTCAGTTGGAGCCACCCTGCCCAAGCATAGAGTTCACAGGTGTGCTTGAGTCTTGCAGCACCTGTGAGGAGTATGCAGGCCCTTATTTAGTGCCAGAGAGATGCAGCGGAGGGCAATGTCCATTGCCAACCTGTATATGGCCAGGCCATAATCAATGAGGGAGACAATTGAACTATTGATGGCCAGGTTCAGGGCTTCATTTGTTAGGCTGTGTTTGTGACGGTAGAGTATCCCAATTCTGGAATTGATGGCCTTTGTGATATTGTTTATGTGCTGGGCGTAGGACAGGATGGAATCAGTTGTGATATCCAGGTACTTAAAGCACTGTATGAGATCCAGAGTGTCACTAGTGTCATTCTTGGCAGACGGGAAAGGCCTTATGCTTAATAAAGGAGCTGGAGTAGATCATGGTCTTTGTTTTTTTTTATAGTTGAGTACTAGTGTGTGTTCTTTAAACTAAGCTTCGTCGGAGGAGAAACCAAGTTGGAGGTCCGCTTGTAGGTGCTTGGGGGTGAGGATTGCTGGTGAAAATGACTGCATCATCAGCGGACAGGAGCATACAACTGGGGCAGGAGCCTGGGAGTTTTAGTAAAATGCTGAACATTAGAGTCCCCAGGATTGAACCTTGTTGGGCCCCTGAGCGGACCAGCCTGCTATCGGAGATGACATCCTCAGTCTTGACCCGCTGTGAGCGATTGCAAAGATAGCTGTTGAACCATTGAACTGTATCTGGAGAGAGTCTGGTGTCTGTTAGCTGCTCGAGGAGGAGCGTATGATGCATTGTATCAAATGCTTTTGATAGGTCAGTAAATGCAGCCCCCACCAGCTGGCCTTGGTCTAAAGTTTGGTGGATGAAGCCCATAAATTCCAGCAAAGCCATGATGGTGCTGTGCCTCGCCCAGAACCCATGCTGCTCCGGGCAAAGAAGTTGGTGCAGGCTCGGGTACTCCACAAGCTGATCTGCCACAATCCATTCAAGCACTTTGGAAAGTGGTGGGAGTATTGAGATTGGCCTTTAGTTGTGCAGTGCCCAGTCCCCACTTTTGTGGACTGGGGCTACAGTCGCAGATTTCCATCGTTGGGGGAATTGTGAGAAGCGGAGGGACAGGTTAATTATTTAAGTCAAAGGGCTCAGGACATCTTTGAGGGTCAGGACAACAAAATTTAAGGTTCCTGAATTTTACCAGACCCATACTGACAGTCCTACCACTCAACCCATAGGGTGCTTTACCATTGACTTCTGGGTCGCCGGGGCACCATCGACTTAAGGGCACGCCATCGACAACAACTCTGTCAAGACCTGTCCTTCTTTTCTGAGGGCTACAGGCTCGTTGGGCTCCCAGGACAGAGGGTCATTTGCTCCAGTGCTGTCGAACCCCCCCTCTGTCTACGACGACCATGGATCTGAATGAAGTACTCACTAGATTTACCAATGTACTAATTCAGCAGCTAGATGCCTTCAACAGGTCCTCGTCACCGGCACCATCAACAGCAGCTTCATCGTCAACACCTTTTCGTTGACCCCGGGAGGTTCCCTGTGGGCTGCCGATGCCTCATCCAATGCCTGACCCAGACGAGGAGGTAGACATCGAGGAGGAGTTCCATCCTGATCTCATCCTCCCAGATGACATAGAAGATGAGGAGGAAGCTGAAGAAATCCCATCTCTGATAAGTCCACTGCATCTTCTGTCAGTGAGGACTCAGTCAAGCATACCCCAAGGTCTCCTCCTGATGATGCCACCTTTTTCAGTGTCATGAAACAGTTGTCTGCCACTATGGGCTTTCAGACTGAGGAAGAGGATGTCACCAGGAAAGACCTGGTGGACTTCCTGTAGGTTCCCGAATCTCCCCCTAAGATTATTCCTCCTATGCTGCCAGCCCTGAAGAATACTACAACGGCAGCCCGGCACAGGCCAGATATGGTACCAGCCATGCCACATAGGGCGGACAAGCTTTACAGTGCCCCTCAGGGCCTTCTTTACTTTGCTGCCCAGGCTGAAACTGACTCAGTGGTCATCAAGGCAGCCCATGACAGATCTAAGGTGCCTAAGCACCTTAGTTCCCTTCCCCCAGACAAGGATTCCCGTAGAACTGACCTCTGGGATAAGAGAGTTTACACCTCCTCTACTTTGGGCCTAAGGATTGTAAACTACCTGTCTCATATGGTTAAATTCCAGAATGCCAACTGGAGAAAGGGCAAGGCCGCTGGTCAAGCCCTTCCAGATGGTTCCCAGAAGCAGGAATTGCTCCAGTGTTTGCAAACTGCGGCAGATGTTAGTAAGCATCTCTTCAGGGCCCTGTATGACATGACCAACACAGTGGCCAGGGCAGCTGTCACAGGCATATTCCTTTGTAGGTACTCATGTCTTAGGGTCACTGGTTTTACAGCCGATATGCAAAACAAGGTGTTTAACGCTCCTTTCAATGGCACCAAGCTTTTTGATCCAGCTGTCAAAGCTCACTCCACCAGAGGCATGGCTATCTCTGTGGCTTGTTTCAAAGGGGTCTCAGCCGCTGACATTTGTGCAGCTGCCACCTGGAGTACAGTCCACACTTTCACCAAGCATTACAGTCTGGACATTGCCTCAAGAGCCCATGCAGGTTTTGGCACAGCTGTGTTACAAGGACTCCTGTCTTAAATTTATGGAGATCCAACCTCCCAGACTGACTGTGTTGCACTTGGCACTGCTTGGTACTTGTTACTACGGTGTTACCTGATGACTGAGATATCCCTGAAGAAGAAGATAGAATAGTTACATAAGAACTTACCGTAACAGTAGATCTTCAAGGGGATCTCAGTCATCAGGTCTGATTTCCCTTCCACCATCCCCCTTCTTGGGGCTCCTGTTCAGGACCTGGCTATCTGCTGTTTCCGTCTTTTCTATCTAGAGCTGGGTCCCTCTGTCTCTCCTCTGTTCCCCAGGGTGTTAGCCTTGCTCCCTTCATCTCCGGAGGGAAAGAACTGAGGAGGGAGCGAGATCGCCCACACCTATATAGGGTTGGTGACATTGGGGGACGTCAACAGAGTGGGTGGCCCCAGTTGTACTGCTAAAAATATTCCACGTGGATTCCCCTTCACTGATGGCGAAGGTTCCTACGGTGTGACCTGATGACTAAGATCCCCTCGAAGATCTACTGTTACAGTAAGTTCTTACATAACTGTTCTTTCCTCTTTTTACTTGTACTGTGAAGCAGTTCAAATGAGAGACTCCACCATATTGCATTGTAGTAAATATTTTATTCATCGTCGCATGAATCGGATACTTAGTTGAGCAGAGCTAATTTTCAGTGAGGTCAAGTACACTGTGCAAGATACAAACATAGGGACATTACAATACCATGTTTGGACATTGTTACAATATTTGTGTTTGGATATCCATACAAGCAGAAAAACATTACAATAACATGTTTGGGGATTGTTACAACATTAGCATATAGGTATACTGTGGTATTGTGGTATTGTATTGTGCATATTGCTATATAGTTATTTAGTATAGACGGTTTACCAGGAGAGACGGACTGATCTATTAATGGCTCATTACCTGATACGGTGGGGGTAGGGGGTGGAGGGAGGGGAGATAATACAATAAGGAGAAAAAAGTAATAGTGCATTAATAGTTATGAATAAACAACACTCAATGCAAGCAATACAGTACATCAGAACAGAGCAAAGTACAGCACGTTTACAGGTGCACAAACCAATAATTAGTGCAGGGTAAAACAGTACAACAAGGTGCTTATGGTAGAACAAATTGAGCTTGGAAGGCATAGTGAAACAACCCCAGTGGGGCATATCTGTGGGGTGGGCGCTTGATAAAAGAACAGGACTGAGGCAATCAATTGGGGGCTCTAAATCCAAAGCCTAAGGTCTATGGTCAGGAACAGTTGCAGGTGAGAGTTGTTTAGTTATGAAGAAAAGGCATGATGGAATGGAGAAGGTAGAAGAGGCAGAGCAGTTGAGCAGGGGAAGAGAGGGTCAGAGTTTAGGGAAAAAATATTGGAAGGCAGCTTGGTCAACAGTAAATTTCTTTGAGGGGAGGTAGAAAGGAAATGGGAAGGAGTGTTAGTGAGGACAGGAGAAAGATAAGATAGAAAGGAAAGGAAACAAACCAGAATTTGGATATAAAGGAGGCACAGTGGGAAAGGCTATGGTAAGTGGTACACAGCCACAGAAGCAGCCATGATAAATGGTACACTGAAAATATTTAGCAGGCTTACCCTTTAGTTACACACATACCTCTCAACTGTCCCTGATTTTCAGGGAGGTCCCTGATTTTGCCTCAAATTTTTACTTTGTCCCTCCTAAAATGTGTGTTTCTGTGGCTAAACAGTGGTGATTGTAAGCACAAAATAATGTCAAGCATTAAAGTTACAGACTTGTTCTTCTTTAGAAAATGCATTTTGCACTAAGCCCCATATTCTATCAACTTTCTGGGTGGATATCTCTAATTTTGAAGATGTGTCCCTGATTTTGGTCCTCTGTCCCTGATTGTTTTAAGCAGTGTCCCTGATTTATGCGGCAAGAGGTTGAGAGGTCTGGTTACACACACCTTCCTGTGTGGCAAGAAGTTCATATGCAGTTACGAGGGTGGGAGGACAGGATGAAGGTTAAACATACCTTTAAGTAGTTGCAACATGGTTCACTGAGAGAAATATATATATATATATATATATATATATAAAACCTATTTGGACGCACCAAGACACACTGAGATGCAGTGCTGACACAAGCCATCTTTGACTTGTATGTTTACAGGTATCTGCTGCCCGGGAGGAAGTGCCTGGTCGTCGTGGTTTCCCAGGTTACATGTACACTGACTTGGCTACTATTTATGAGCGAGCTGGTAGAGTTGAAGGCAGGAATGGCTCAATTACTCAAAATTCCTCATTCTCACCATGCCCAACGACGGTGAGTAAAACCAGAAAGTTGTTTTGTAGTATAGCAGGCACTCGCTCCTTCACTCTAGGTCTAATCACGAAGATTTTGTGGTGTATATTCCAACACCTCAGGGTACAATATCACTGATAGCAGTTGTCTAAGATCAGAAGGTTCCTATAGCACTTGGTGACAAAGATGATATTCCTTGTCCATCATAATCGAATAGTCTTCATGTTTTGCAGTCCTCTGGTGTACATAAATTAACTTTCTAATAAAGGCATCAGTGGTGAGAGATGTGTATTCGAAATGTAACAGGATTCAAGGAAAATAAGTCTAAAAGATGAAAACCTCAGCACAAAGGTACTGAGGCAAGGGTTACCCGGAAAAGGCATTGGCAATAAAGTCAGGTTTCAAAGAAATACAAAATCACACATATCCCAGTAGTGTAAAGCATCATGGGACATATATGCAAATCACCATAAAACACTTTAGACTGGTTCTGCTTTAAGCAGGAGCTAGGGTTGCCCCTTTGGATGAGGCAAAAACCAGATCCTATACTCTGCCTCTAGCCCCACCCCTTTTCATGACTGATCGTGCATTGCTTCTCCTTCAAAGCCATTTGTTATGTCAGTAAAAGGCAACAGTTAAAGCACCACTTCAACAAAATGTCAACATACTGTTCTTGTTAGTTACTTTTCTAGGTTCTCCCTAGTTATTTATTGACCTTGGTTTACCAGATAAACATACAGAGATAAAAGAAATCTCATTTACAGATGTGATCGGGGGAGGGGGGGACAAGGCAAATACTGTAAATAGCATACAGTAGTATGGATGGTACTGTACATAATGATATATAATAAAGAAATTGTTTCCTATAATGTGTACTTTATATTTTTTTACGGCTGCATTTCCTTTTCATGTACACAATACTGTTACAAAGCCAAAGAATTGACCATACTTTTTTTTGGAGGAAAAAAAAATATTTTAAAACATTTAAAATGTCTAAATTCTGTTAGAGATTAAGAAGTTTACCAGCAAATAAACGTGGAAGACAACTGGATCTTTTACTGTTACAAAAGGTGCATGAGGCATTTTTTCCCCAGCTTCGCTGCTATGCCACTTTAAAATGTAGAGTGGAAAAGATTAAGTAATTGCTGACAGTCTTAATGTCCATACTTTACACCTCCTAGGTTGACTGCTTTCACAAACAAAGGGCTATATTGACAGCATAACTTGTTTGTAACCTGGACATGCAGCTGAAACAATGAATTGAAACAGATTGTGTCATATCAAAGTATGTGAGCACTCAAAATAGCTCAGAAATCTGAGCACTGAGGACAACTGGATTACCTGATAGGGACCCTGAAAACTGGATTAGCAGGTAACAAACCTGACTGGTGGCAACCCTAGCAGGAGTGTGTGGTGCCAAATGGCCTCTCACACAATATGCAAAGGCTGAAAATCGAAGACGCAGCTTAAAGCGCAGCCAATCTAAAATCTCTTGGTGATTCGCATATACTTCACATGATGTTTTGCATTACTGGGGTATTTTTTTTTTATGTCTTTGAAACCTGGCTGTCATACAAGAATCAGTCTTCATCATTGATTCCCAATTATGGATCTGGACCGGAGGCACTAGGACCCCATGGGAACAAAGTTTTGGCCAAGGGGCTGAGTAACAGCTACTGGGCACGGCACCTGCACACCCCCATGTGGTGCTGCACGCTAGCCAGCAACCATTGCTGGCTCCCTCCCCTACTTCAGTTCTGTTCTTCCTGCCATTTAGAGCACTTTGCAGGAGCATTCCTCAGACTCGGCGCCGACGAAGTACTTACTGCGCCATTGTAGTATTTTCTTATTTTCTCATGTAACAGTGCTGCCTTTTTTGGGTATTCTTTTCCATACAGTGCTGAAAGCTGCATCGAAAAGGGGCCATCTCGAAGAAGTGGTGGGTGGGGAGCTCTCATCCCCAAGGGTACTGGCAAGCGGTGTTCTGCAGGGCTCGATGTTGGAACCAGTGTTGTTTATGATATTCATTGCAGACATATTGGGCATCAAGAGCAAAACGAGTCTTCTTGCTGATGACACCAAGATGGGGGAGCGGTGGTGGACGACCTGGGGGATGGCAGGGGTTGCAGGATGATCTGCAAAGCTGGAAACCTAGTCAGACACCTGGCAACTGGGGTGCAGTGCCAAAAAGTGCAAGGTGCTGCATTTTGGGGCAAAAAACCCAAGGAGGAATTACCAGCTGGGGGAGTGCAGCTAGCCGAGACAGAGGAGAAGGATCTGGGGGTGCTCATTACGGGGGTAAGTGAACAACTCTGCACAATGTAGGAAGGTAGCTGCAAAGGCCAACAAAATGCTGAGTTGCACTGCAAGGGGTATATCCTCGACGAGGGGGAGGTGATTCTGCCACTATAGATCATTAGTTAGACCACACCTGAAGTACTGCGTGCAGTACTGGTGCTCGTATCTGAAGAGGGACATTAAATAACTGATGGAGGTGCAGCGCAGGGCAACAGATTATCAAGTGGCTGAGGGACTTACCATATGAGAGGAGGCGGAGGAGAGATGGGGGGATATGATTGAAACCTTCAAGTACATGAAAGGAATAAACAAGACAGGTACAGAGGGGGCTGTTAAAAGTAAGAGAGGGGAGGGACACCTGGGGCAATGATATGAGACTGGAGGGAGGAAGGTTCAGGAGAGAGATGAGACACATTTTTATGGAAAGGGTGGTAGCTGGGTGGAATGCGTTACTGGTAGAAGTGGTATCCAGTAGATTAGTGGGCTGCTTCAAAAGGGTCTGTGACAGGGCAAGGGGAGGTGGGAGGAGGCAGCTGCAGAATAGGGGTGCTAACTGCACATTCACAAGAGACTTGATAGACCACTAGGCCTTTATCTGCTGGCAAATTTCATATGTTCATAAGTACGTCCAGAAGCTGCCCATCAGTGCCCATGTGGGCACAAAATGGTTACAGTGGACCGGCATTAAGTCTGTGTAGCCTGCCTTGTACTGGAGCATGATATGGATGCCTGCAACATCAGCTTCTCCATGGACCATCATACTTTGCAGAACTGCACACTGAAGTGGGGTCGCCCGAGCCCCTCTTTTGGAGGCTGACATCACACGCGTGCATCCAAGGCTAGGTCTCTAGGCCCTTCCCCAGACCTCTGGTTCTGTTGAAGTACAGATTTCTCCTGGACTTCACCACGCTAAGATGTCTGAGATTCCAGTGGATAGGTCTGGTGAGCAGCTGAGTCATGGGCGGTCGGCTGCGAACCCTCCGCAGTCTCTCTGCTCTGAGCAGTGGAATTCCCTCAGTGGTGAGGCCCAAGCTGTATGCTCAGTCTACACCAGTGAACACCTCAACGTTGCCCTCTGGTGCTGCCCATGCTGTTGGCACAGATCACAGTGACGACGTGGCAGGTGCCCCTAAGAATGATGCCAGGCGCCCCTCTGACATGGTTCACAGTATCAAAGGAGGCATTGGCACCGAGGCTGTTGATCACTCCAGTGCCGGTTCGGAGACCGTCCCTATCCATGATGATGATGGTGGTGACGATGGCTGTGGTGTCGATCCTGGGCCTGGCTCTGAGTGAGGTGCCAACATAGATGTCACCTCTGAGGTAATTTGAGATTCTGTTGTCTGTGATGTCAGATAGGGTGATGGCACTGAGTACGATGCTGAAATTGACACAGAGTAAAGAGTTGAGGACGGCGTCAACTGTGGCGACAGGTAGAGGCCTGTCTTCGAGGATGTCTCCAGCCCTGAGTGGCACTGACTCAGTGTTGGACGATGCCCTGGAGGCTGCTTTCTTTCTGGAACTGATGAACAGCATAGTCACTGGTGAGGACTGCAGTCACCCCATGGGACCTGAAAGGTTCTGGTCTCTTCACCTGTGGGTTCCCCCCTCAGGCATCAGTCGGTTCACTCCTCTGATGTAGGAGGACCCTCTTTCAGTGAGTATTCTAGGCCCTCCACTTGGGCGAGGCCCCCTCTGCAGTCTTGTAGTGCAGGCTGAGGCCCTGGAGACCAGGCATCAAAACCCTTCCTAGAAGGGCCTTGCTGCTTCCTGGAAAGAATTCCCTGGTTGATAGGCCCTGAGGTGCCAATAACTAGGGACCAACACCAGGCATTCATCGGTGCCTTTGAGGATTGGCACAGGGAGCCTGATAGGGCCCAGTTTGGGCTCTTCTCCACAGCACCGACCATGTCCAGAGGTGGCACCTTGTTTCCATTGATGTCTTCCTCTGAAGACAATGAATTATCCATCCACCTCCCTTCTGCTGCAGAGTACACCTTGTACCAGCAATTCCTGATGGGTATGCTCCAGGCGCTTGACCTACAGACCTATGCAAGCTTCGATCCAGCAGCTCAGCTGTTGGGACTCCTTGGGGTTCCCAGTGTCGACACCGTGGTCATCCCTCCTTGGCCTGCAGCTGTGGAAGAGGCATCTAGGGCAGTGTGGATGCATCCGCTCTCCAATCCAGCCATCTCCAGGGACCTACTTGTATGGTATTGCGCACCCTCAGTGTCTGTAAGTGAGGTACTTCACCCCACCTCGGGGGACTTCAAGTACTGCAGACCCCATAGGGGCCATGGAGCCTCACACGTGACTGACTTCCAGCTACATTATTCCGTGCTGACAGTGCTTTTGGAAGGAAGGGTTTTATGGCACGCACTCTTATGTGCATCTCAACACATCAGGCACATATGGTGACCTATAAACGTTGTCTGAGGTTGCAGCTGGACAGTCCACTTCGCCTCTTGTGGTTATCACCCTTGGCCCAGCGTAGCGTTCAGGTTATGGGGAGCCTGGCTCTTTTCCCCCAGGGTCAGGCTTGACACGTTACGGCGTTTTCCTTCCCCCAGGTCATGGGAGTGTCCGCCTGCCCCTGACCTGACCAGTCTCGGATCCCACCAGACCTGTAAGAAGCTCCCTCTCCTTGTGTGTATCGCACAGGAGGCTGAGGGAAGTTTTCCTTCAGGGTGTGCCAACAAGCTTGGTACTCATCCACCTGTGATGAATGGTGAAGACTGATCCTTTGACGATATGAAAATTATGAACGCGTCATAATTCTTGATCTTCCAAGATATCCTCACCATTTATCACTGCTACCCGCCCACCTTCCCCTCGTGGCCAGGCTTCTGCACAGTGCTTCCCTACTCTTGCCTTCCCCTTTTCTATCTAAAACGGGAGTGCTTGTTAGCAGCTAGCACTTCCTGAGGGAAATTCTTCCTCATACTAAAAAAGAAAAAGCAAAAGGGGATATTTATATCTTCTTGCCGCAGGACTTGTCTCCCTTGTTCCAAGGAGTAAGGCAGCCGCTCCTGGCACTCTTACCTTATTTCCCTTTCTTCCTATATTTATTTAAACAGAAAAAGCTACATTGAGCAAGCTCATTCACAAGGTGGTCCTGGTAGGACAGAATACAGATTTAAAATACAGTAAGACAATACAAGGAACTAATACATATTAGATATAAATACAGTCAACAGTTAAGTTACAGTAGTAAAGCAGAGCAGTATACAGAAGCGATGTCATCATAGTAAGCAGAGTAATATACAATAGGTTGCCATCAGTATATAGTAGAGTTCATATGAGATATCATTGGCAACGTGGTTGATTCAAGGAATTTAAGGGAAGTGAGACCTGTATTGAGCTAATTACATGAACATACTTCAGTACCTAGATTATTAATTAGGTCTTTAAATTGCTTCCTCCTGATTAGGGAACTGAGTTTAAGTGTGCTCTGTAGCTTATTCCAAGCTGTTGGTATGATATTACTGATAGCTGATTTTTCGTATTGTGTAGTGTGTCTAGGTGTGTCTGATAGAAGAATGTTGCTCTTTGTGAGAGCAAGTGGATTTATTGAAAAGCTCAGTGATGTATCCAGGTAGATCATTGGTCAGCATCTTGTAAGCCCATGTGTAAAGACTGTGCAGTCTCCTTTTGGTTAGCGAGGGCCACCCGACTGCTGCATAAAGGTTGCAGTGACGAGTTAATGGTGGTTAAATTTGTAATGAACCTCAGTACTCTGTGATGGAGTACATCAAGCTTATTTAAACATGTAGCAGTGCAGTGGCTGTAAATTAAGTTTGCATAGTCTAATATTGGTAAAAAGGTTGCTTGTACAAGGTGTTTCTTGATGTTCATGGGAAAACAATCCAGTTTCTTTTTTTTTCTTTTTATAAAATGTGTACAATCAGATAATCATCATACAACTCAGAAGAAGACAGACATACAACTCAGAAGAAGACAGACATACGAGTCCCATACTATTGCAGTATGACAATCCTGATGCCTGCACAGAGGTTACAGTACATTGTGAGAAAGATAAAGCAATCCAAGTCTGTTATGTGGCTTTTTACAGATTACATCAGTGTGTTCTGAGAATGCTAATTTATTATCGATCCATATTCCTAGGTATTTGTATCATGACACTACTTCTAGGTGTTCTCCAAACAGTGTAATTTTAGTAGGGACAGTGTTTGTTTTGATGTATTATTGGCGAACCACATTGTCTTGGTTTTGTTGGTGTTTAGTAGTAATATGGCTGCAGAATAGGTTCATAAGTTTAACACGTGCTTGGATACTGACTTATAGCATGTGTGTCTACCTTTCTGTGGACCACTGGTTTCCTTTAACAAAAAAAAAAAAAAATTTCAGAGGAAATCCTTCC
The DNA here is from genome assembly GCA_016271365.2 of Neoceratodus forsteri. NCBI lineage: Eukaryota > Metazoa > Chordata > Ceratodontiformes > Ceratodontidae > Neoceratodus > Neoceratodus forsteri. The sequence continues at coordinate 91,378,129 of JADMNL010000026.1, read as the reverse complement.
TCCAGGGTGTCCTCTGGGAGACAGAGGAAGAGACGTCTAGAGGTGTCCTCTTAGCCATTGGAGTTTTTTCCCCCTCTCCCCTTCGTATCTTGTCCATATGGAGGAGCTTTATTGGCCTATTGTGCTACTTTTCTTCCCTCTGGGGACAGAGTTGCGTTGATCTGGATTTTGGGTACTTCTGTCTTTTATATAGTTACCCATCTCCATTTCAGTACGCCACCTGGTCTTCTGGCCTACAGGCTGTTTCATGTCAGCCTTCAATTTAGCACCCTCCTACAGACTTGACTTAGGGAAAACTCCTGTGTTGGTGCTTTTTTCTGGCAGGATCCCTGTCTCGGTTTAGTTAGAGCCTTCTGCCACTACAGATTGGTTGCATCTCCCTCTGCTTGGGTTGTCATCAGATTTCAGACTTCCAGATTTTCTCTGCTTATATTCTTGGGTTATGAAGGCCAGTTGAACTTGGCCTTCTCCTTGGAAAGCCTCCAGCGGACAAGTTATGTGCTTATAAGGTTCAGACACTTCCTGTTATTTTCTGCAGAAAAGTTTTTTTTTTCCCCTTGCAACCCATCCTTTATCTGTACCTTCTTCTATGGCTCAGCCTGTCTGTGCTCCAGGTCACAGTTCCTACGAATGCCCTCATTCCTGGCCTGGAATGGGAATAAACTTACTTCAGTCACACTCTCTTGTCTGAGTTCCAGAGATCCTCTGTGTCTCTCTTTCCCTATATTTTTCTGTTTTTCAAGCCTTCCCAGTGGCTCTGGTCATCCCTAATCAATTAGCCGTCCTGTACAGAGTTCTTTACCTCTTCTATGGCTGGCCTTATTTTTGGTTTTACATCCTTTCCTTTTCCCTATCCCTTAGGCTACCTTGCCCCACCCTTCTATTTTCTCTTATTTCCTTCCTCTCCTTTGGACAGAACTGAGGAGGTTGGGGAGCCGAGGCCAGTTACTGGCCAGTCCGCGAGTGCCATGTTAGGCACTGGCCTCATGGGCGGCGCCATCTCCAATGCCGGTTCCCCTCCTTTTAAATCTTAAAGCTGTACTCTCTTGCGGAGTTCTGTGCCTTCGACTGGTGCACCAGTGATCAATGGTGAAGATATCCTGGAAGTTTAAGAATTACAGTGAGTACATAATTTTTGATTCTGTGATGTGGACTCCTGCTCACTAGGAACTGGACTGAGACCTCCAAAACTTATTTCATCTGGGCCACTGTACAGCCTTCAGGTGGCAATGGCGTTCAACCACTACTGACCTGGGTTGGATTCAAATGGGTGACCTAGCAGAGAAAGACTGTTTAACCCACTATCAATGCACTGCGCCATCCAGTTCCTTCTTAATTTTATAGATAAAGGCTTAAGTGGCATCAAGACAATCAGAGCTAGCAGTATTGATTGGGATGTAGCCCACCAGAGCACTATCTGCATCCTGGGTGGGAAAATCAGCATTTAGTGACAGCATTGTGCAAACTAGTCATTTGTGTACCTTGCCTTCATTCAAGAAACTTTACAGTTTGGACTTTCCGAGTTCCACTCTTGGAGCTTTCAGGCACAAAGTGTTGCGAGTGGTAGTCAAAAACATGTTATAAATTGAAATAATATTCCCCTTGAGGAAGTGATGTAGTGGTGGCTTTTACATCCAAGCAGTTATGAACAACCAAGTGACAACATGAAATTTCACAGAAAGAAGACATTTTGTCATATTTGCTGTAATTTATTCTTTCTGCTAGTCCCAACGTTGTCTTTGGTACCCACTGTTGGCTGAGCTTTTGCGCTGACAGCCTACCTGCTTTTGACTGAGTTGTGCCATTACTGTGTTTATAACGCTATTTCTCATATACAATTGAGCTGAGTTACTGCACTGTTTACAGAATTGAAGGGCTATATACAGTATCGTGTTGGCGAGGAGAATACAGAACATTATACAATGCATTAAGAGAATGCAGTGACTGTTGCTTGAACTTCCTTAAAAGTAGGCCTAAATGTTTTTATGATTTTAAGAAAATCGGAATATTAAAACAGTGTCATATATTTGTCCACAACTGCGCACAAGAATGTGACTAGCTAGTAACTGCCCAGTGGAATGTTGGTGCAGGCTAGGTTCTGTAATGATGTCACAGCTTTGTGAATGTGTAAATGTCCCTAGTAGGATGACATAATTGCCCAGCAGTTATGAATATCCCAAAAACAGTATTAGAACATGGGAAAAAGAAACTAGGGTAAGTATGATAAAATGCCTTCTTTCACCATTTGTAGACCTCAAGTGTGTACATGCAGTCCTACGGAGTCTCCATGCCACTTGCTTGTTTGTGTTCCAAACTGGCATGTTGGTCAAAAGATGACTGTGCGACTAAGGCCTGTAGTTCATGCCAGGTATTCCTAGTATACAACAGTATGTGAACCGAGCTGTAAAACTGATATACATCATCAGTCTGAACACAGTAGTTCAGCTCCCCCTTCAGGTATGGACACACAAAAACGGTTTAACATACTAAGAACGCCAGCAGAGTAGGCCACATGGTCTGAGTCTGCTCGAGTCAGCACCTTGAACAGGTAGCTTTACCACCCTCTTAACTAACCTGCTTTTGAGAACAGTTATTGAAAACTGTTCTGACATCTGCACAGGGCCATCAATAAGGGTTCAGGATATTTTAGTACCTTGTTTATGTCCAGTAGTTCCTTTAATTGTCTGTCTGAGATTTCATCCCCTCACTCTGCTCTCTCCAGCTATCATAAAGAAGCAGTTGTGCTCACCAAGCGAAAGGCTAGCTGCACCCCTAGCCAACTTGTTTAGCAGTTCGCTGGAGATTGGCATGGTCCCGGAGGACTGGAGAAGAGCAGACATAGTCCCGCTTCACAAAAGTGGTAGCAAGGAGGAGGAGGCGGGCAGTTATAGGCCTGTCAGCCTGACTTCGGTGGTAGGGAAATTAACGTCAATGCTGTTAAAGGAAAGGATTGTGAAATACCTGGAATCCAAAGAGCTGCAGGACCCAAAGCAGCATGGTTTCACAGAGGGAAGGTCATGCCAGACAAATCTAATTGATCTTTTTGACTGCGTAACCAAGGAGTTGGATTAGTGAGGGGCAGTGGACATGGCCTACCTAAACTTCAGCAAGGCCTTTGACACCGTTCCACAGAAAAGATTGGTAAACAAGTTGGGTAGCATGAGGGTGCGAAATAAGGTGGTAACTTGGGTAAGAAACTGGTTAGGGTATAGGAGGCAGAGGGTGGTGATAAATGTAGTTCACTCAGAGGAGGGGAGTGACTAGTGGGGGTACCTCAGGGGTCAGCGCCGAGGCCGGTCCTCTTCAGTGTCTTCATTAGTGACATAGTACAGGAAGTCAAAGGGAAGGTCTGCCTCTTTGCGGATGACACCAAGATATGCAACAGAGTAGATATTCGGGGGGGGGGGTGCAAAGGATAAGGGATTTAAAACGGCTGGAGGATTGGTCAGAAGTTTGGTAGTTAAAGTTTAATGCAGAAAAGTGCAGAATAATGCACTTGGGTCACAGAAACCCAGGGGTGGAGTACAAATTGGGGGGAGAGATACTTGCAGTGACCAAGCAGGAAAGGGACCTGGGGTGATCATATCAGGTGACCTGAAGGCGGCTGGATAGTATGACAGAGCGATCAGGAGAGGTAGTGGGATGCTGGGGTGTATAGGTAGGGGTATCATCAGCAGGAAGAGAGAAGTGGTCTTTCTCCTATATAGGTAATTGGTTAGACCCCACCTGCAGTACTTTGTCCAGTTTTGGAGACCACATCTCAGGAAAGATGTAGACAGAGTAGAGGCTGTCCAGAGGAGGGGTACTAAGATGGTGCAGGGTTTGCATCAAAAGTCCTATGAGAAAATGTTAAAGGGGAGGAGAGAAGGGGATATGATCGAGACCTTCAAGTACCTCACGGGGTAAATAAGGTACAGGTGGGGAGTGTGAAGGTGTGGGACAAAATAGACGCAACAAACCAGAAGTCAGGTGCATAAAAACCCAAACGTGTATTATTTTATTAAAATCGGAAAAATAATAAACATACAGAAAATAAAAGGTTGTTCGATGTCCAGTATCCACCAGATGTTCTGATTTTGAAAATTCCTGAGGCTTGGCTTCAGCCTTTGCAAATAGAACAGTGTGGAAACAAGCACACACTTCTGAGGTTCTCACCACTTGGTGGTCAGTATATTCAATTGAGTCCCCTATCTAACTTTGTTACTTCAAGTGGTGGGTGTTTATACCTTTCATGGATGACATCACTGTCAAGTGATCCACCCCTTTTTGCTAAAACCAGTATGAACCTCTTATTCTCAGGAGTTCCCCATCAAACAGTAAAGACATACATGTTAAATTTTCTAGTATAGACTCAACTCCTCTTTTCATACTACAAGCCGTCCTAATGTATTCTGACATATACAGTAAGACCTTCTGTTGTACTGCCCCGGAGATTAAATGGTTAAAGCCTACAGGTTAAGTAGGCACGTGCTCGGTTTCAGACCACTGTCCACTGGTACATTTTGTTCAACCGTCAGATTCTTTACTCCGCCTTACTGTGAAGACGCCTCGGAGATTCTCCTCAGCATCTTGTCAGTTCGAGTTGTGTTCGTTGCGGTTTTCGACTTTCGATAAGTTTATTCACTTTAAATATGTTTCAAGCTACTGTCCTTCGGTACAGGTAGAATTGTCGTTATAAGTTTTTCCTCAAAAGGGGTAAGTCTCGGTTCTTTAGCGGCTGCTGTGAACTGCGAGGGAACCAATTACTTTTTCTTTTTTTTTAGGTAAAGTAATTTGTTTCCTTGGGTCCAGTTAGCCCTGGTTAATAAAAAAAAAAAAACGAGTTTGTCATTTTTTTTTCCCTGGCCGCTAATACCAGTCTGTTAACCAGGACTTTAAATATAATTTAAACTTATCTGGCCTAGCCGCCACTTGGGATAAGTGTTTCAGACATGGAGTCACAGAAACCCAAAAAGAAAACCAGCCCTACTGGGTTTCAGCAGTGTGTTGAATGTGGTGAGACTTTTGCCAAGGCTGATCCTCACACTACTTGTGTTTTCTGCTTGGGGTTGCCCCACTTACAAGCAGAGTGCAAAATTTGTAAGAATTTCCCTCAGTCGATGCTGGACAGGAGACTTAACCGACTGAATGAGAAATTGGCCGAAAAATTCGCTAACACAGATGGCCGGTCTGGTTCTGGTTAAAAAAAAAAAAAACGGAAGGAGTGCCCTCTGACCAGGGCAGTGCTCCCTTGACCAAGTGAACCATGGAAACGGCCCTTGAAATGACTACCGCGAAAAAGAAAAGAGAAACGTACCGAACTGGCCGCTAGGCCGCGGTCGGTTGCTGTTCCGACTGCTGATGAAATTGCTAATGCGATCCGCATTATCCAGTCTCTGTAAAATGGTCTGGCTGAACCGGTGCAGCATCCAGTTACTCCTCAACCAGGTCAAACTCCTGAAGCTCAGCCATAACCGGACTTTCAAACACCATGAAGTCTTGCTATATTATAACAATAGCAGTCAGCCACTGCAGCTGAACTGCCCTGGAGAGGAAGGAGTTAACTCCAGAGGATCTGGAGTTCTACAGCTCGAGGGCGCTGTGCCAAAGCTCTATCTGGGCAGTTTCAAATGAAACTGTCAGATTCTTTACTCCGCTTCACTGAACAGTCGCTCCAGAGATCAGCTCCTTCAGCTTGGTTCATTCTCGGTTCAAGCGAGTATTTTTCGGTTCATTTGAACCGGCAAAAAGTATTTATTTTACCGCATTTCGGTTAAAAGCTCTATCTGTGTGGCTGGGAGGGTCTGGACGTGCCCATTGAACCGGACATTTCTCCAGACAGACCTTTAGAATCTCCTCCTATTCTGTCTGAGTCCCCTTCTCATTTTATGTTTTACAAAAAGGTTGCAGAAACCCTCCAGCTTCCTTTAGAGGAGGCTGTGGATGAGCAAGAGGAGCCTGATCATGTAGAAATGATGGATATACCAGAGTCTAGGAGGTTGTCTTTTTCCTTTGCATAAGTCATTTAGGAAGCAAACAACAAAGATTTTAAAAAATCCTCATTCAAACACCATGAAGTCTTGCTTATATTAGGACTTATTGCAGTCAGCCTCAGCCTCTGAACTGCCCCGGAGATGAAATGGTTAACTCCAGAGTAATCTGGAGTTCCACAGCGCGAGGGCGCTATTCAAAGCTCTATCTGGGTTGTTTGAACCCAAACTGTCAGATTCTTTACTCCGCTTTCACTGAACAGTCGCTCCGGAGACCAGCTCCTTCACCTCGGTTCGTTTTGCGGTTTATTGTATTTTTATCGGTTCTTTGAACCGGCAAAGTGTTTAAAATTACCGCGGTTTTCGGTTTGAAGCTCTATCTGGTAACCGTAAGTAAAAGAAATTAAGTCTGTGTGAAACTCATTATCGGTTCACTCTGAACCGATCGGTTTATTTAAAACTCATTTTCTTTGCATTTAGAGTGAGGGTACCGGTTCTTATCGGTCCTAAAAAACCTATTATTTTATTGGGTTTTCCAATACCCGTAACGGTTAGGGACCGATAAGAGTGTCTTAATCCTAGCAGCGGAAAAAAAGGCAAGTTTGGATAGGCTGGCATTATGTCTGAGAAACCCAAAAGAAAATCCGGGCCCACTGGGTTTCAACACTGTGATGTCTGTGGGGAAGCCTTTGCCAAGGCTGACCCACACACCACTTGTGTCTATTGTCTGGGGGCTGACCACCTCCTGTCAGACTGCCAGGTGTGTAAGAATTTCCCTGCAGCCACCCTGGAAAAGAGATTGGGCCGGCTCAGGGAACGAGAGGCCAAAAAGTCCGCTGACCCGGATGGCCAGCCCAGTCCAGCTCCGGCTGGACCAGAGGGAGTGCCCTCTGACCAGGGCGAGACTTCCTCGGGCAAAAGAAAGGCTGGTCCTGAGGAACCAGTCAAAGTAAAAAAGACAAAGAAATCAGCTAGTGTGGAGTCCAGTTTTGTCTCTCCTTCTGCTGCAGAAATAGCTAAAGCCATACAGATTGTCCAGTCTTTGTCTCAGGGACTTGTCGAACCCTCTATGCTTGGAAGAAGGGGTCTCGTTCAGGTCCAGTGGTTCAGGATTATGATGTTGAGGATTTTTATGAACCACAGGAGGGGAGGAGGATTTGGATGATTGTAATTGTGATTGGGAAGGTCTGGAAGTGCCCATAGAACCGACATTTCTCCAGACAGACCCTTTGAGTCTCCCCTTTGTTGTCTGAGTCTCCCTCACATTTCAGACTTTATAAGAAGGTAGCAGAAACTCTGCTCCCTTAGAAGAGGCTGTGGATGAGCAAGAGGAGCCTGATTATGTGGAAATGATGGATATTCCAGAGTCTAGAAGGTTGTCTATTCCTTTGCATAAGTCATTTAGGAGGCAAACCACTAAGATTTTAAAAATCCTTTTCTGTCCCTCCTGTAGATAAAAAATGGACAGAAGGTATACTTGTCAGGCCCTAATATAGACTTCCTTACTGAGCAGTGTAGTCACGTGGGTGTTGTTCAAGCTGCAGCCTGTGACAAGGCTAATATTCCTGGCCTCACATCCTCCTGATAAAGATTCCAGGAAGATTGATGCCATGGCGAAAACAGTATGTGGCAGCTTCTTTGGGACTCAGACAAGCTAATTATATGGCTTATGTGGCTAGATATCAGAAATCTAGATGGGACACTATATTGCAGTTGGCCAACAGGCTCAGGGCCAGCTGGCTGGTGAGTTGGAACAGGTGGCTGCTGATGGCATTGAAGCCTCTAAGTTCAATTTCATGCAGCTGTTGATGTTAATGATGTTTCCTCTAGGGTCATGGCCACTTCTGTAGCTCTCCGTGGGTTGGCATGGCTCAGATGCACTAATCTGTCCCAAGATACCCAGTCAAAGGCTATGGATTTTCCTGTCATAGGAAATTCTCTGTTTGGGGAACAAACAGAAAATTACATGAAAAGATGGATGAATACAGAACTACTTACAAAGTGCCCAAGCTAAGGAGAGGCATGCCACTCCACAAGGCATGCCCCAGAGGTAGGGGCAGGCTTTTCCATAGGCCTTTTATCAATTTCAGGCATCCTCTGCTTTTTGCAGAGGGGATTTTCAGAGGCAGAGGCAGGACGGGCACAGGCAGACCCTCTCCCTCTCCCCAGCCTAAAGCTGCTCCTGCCAAGCAGGCACCTAGTGAGGGTGTCTGGGGCAGATTCTCCTGTACCAGTGGGGGGCAGACTGGCTTATTTCTGCCAGAACTGGTTGTCCCTAACCTCGGACAAATGGGTTCTGGAGGTGGTAAGCCAAGGCCTGGTTCTCAGCTTCAAACAATTTCCCAAGATGAGAGCCAGACACTTTCCCCCTTCAAGTCTTTTAGAAACCCTTGCACTAGAAACGGAGGTTTCTTCTCTTTTAGACTGCAAAGCAGTAGAAAGGTTCCCCCCTTGCCACCAGGGCAAGGGTCTGTACTCAAGGTATTTTCTGACCCCAAAAAAGACAGGAGACTGGCGGCCCATCTTGGATTTAAGATTTCTGAACAAGCATCTTGTAAAACCAAAGTTCAGAATGCTAACTTTGGCAATGATTTTGCCATCCTTGAGACCAGGGGACTGGTTAGCTTCCCTGGACCTCAAGGACGCCTATTTTCATATCCTAATCAGGGCCTCTCACCGAAAGTACCTCAGGTTCGAACTGCCCTCTGGCCACTACCAGTTCAGGGCAATGCCCTTCGGACTCACTTCTGCACCAAGAGTGTTCACAAAATGTCTAGCTGTAGTAGTGGCCCACCTAAGAAGACAAGGGGTAGCTGTGTTTCCCTACTTGGACGACTGGCTCATTGGGTCAGTCACCAGAGCAGGTAAATCCCACTTGCAAATCACCCAGGAACTTCTCACCTTTCTGGGGTTCCTGTTGAATGTTCCAAAGTCAGTTCTCGAACCAGTTCAGGTACTAACTTTTATAGGTGCAGAGCTGAACAACAGTTAGCCAGGGCATTCCTCCTCCGAAAGAGTGGACAGAATCATTGCCCTGGCATCTTCCTTCACCCTGCAGGTCTCGACCAGCAAGGCACTTTACAACTCCTAGGGCACATGGCTGCTTCTACAGCTGTCGTGCCAGGAGCAGATTTCAGATGAGGGACATTCAGTTCCACTTGAGGTCCCATTGGTCTCAAAGGAGGGACCCCTCACCAAACTGGTCCCAGTGACCAAGACCTTGATCCTAGGTCTACAATGGTGGCTGGATCAAAGCAACCTGTCCACAGGGTCCCACTCCTACCTGTTCTTCATTCCCCTCACCTCACCACGGACGCTTCCCTGCTGGGTTGGGGGCTCACCTGGGCGACCTTTCCACCAGGGAGTCTGGTCCCCTCAGGAATCTCTGCTTCTTATTAATCTACTGGAGCTCAGAGCTGTCTTCCTAGCTCTCAGGTTTTTCGAAGCTGTCCAGAACAAGGTAGTTCAAGTCAGGACAGACAATACCACAACAATGTGGTACATCAACAAGCAAGGGGCACTCGCTCTTCAGCCTTGTGCACCAAGCAATGAAGTTGTGGTCTCTGGCCTACTCCTGAACACCTCTCTGATAGCGGTTCACCTCCCAGGGAAGGACAATGTCCTCAGCGGAGCCCTCAGCAGGATTTCTCAGGGCCATCACGAATGGGCTCTGAACCCTCAAGTACTGGGGTCGGTCTTTGCCAGTTGGGGCACCCCTCAGATAGATCTCTTTGCAGCCCCAGACAACCACCAACTTCCTCTGTTTTGCTGCAGGCCTCCAGTTCTGGGATCAGTTCCTCTGGATGCTTTTCAACTGAATTGGGAAGGAAAGTTCCTCTATGCTTTCCCTCCGTTCCCCCTCCTCTTCAGGGTATTGGTGAAAATCAGAACTCAGCCTTGCAGAGTGATTCTGATTGCTAGACTGGGCCAGGCAGCCTTGGTACCCTCTTCTCCTGTCCTCTCTTTTCACCCTCCCCTGACCTTGCCCAGGTCCCACGACCTGCTGACCTGTGCACAGGGGAGAGTGTGGTATCCGGACTTCAATTCCCTCCACCTCAAGGCCTGGTTCTTGAGGAGCTAGAATTTGCCGATTTACACCTTTCTCAAGGTGTCCTGGATATTTTGAAGGCTTCTAGGAAGCCTTCCACTAGAGCCACTTATAATTCTAAATGGAAGAGATTCTCATTTTGGTGTTCTGAGAGGCAGATTATTCCAGAATCTGCTGACCTGCCTATTTTGTTGGACTATTTGGTCCACTTAAATTCTTTAGGCCTCAAACCAGCTACCTTGAAGGTTCATTTGGCAGCTGTTTCTGTTTTATTTCTCGGAAACCAGTTTCCTTTCTTCTCACCCTGTGTTCTCCAAGTTTTTCAAAGGGTTACTTCATACTAACCCTCCCTTTCGGGAACCAACTCCTGCATGGGACCTGAATGTTTGCATTGCCCAGCTAATGCAACCCCCCTTTGAGCCCCTGGTTTCAGCAGACCTCAAGTTTTTAACTTGGAAAACTGTTTTTCTAGTGGCTATCACTTCTGCTAGGCGTATAAGTGAATTACAAGCTTTGTCAGTGGAAAAGGATTTTATTTCTTTCCACAGGGATAAAGTGGTCCTCAGGACTAACAGAAAGTTTTTACCTAAAGTGGTTTCAGATTTTCATCTTAACCAATCCATCTCTCTTCCAGTATTTTTACTGAGCACTCTTCCTCTGTGAGAGAAGGCTGCACAGTTTGACGTTAAAGAGCCCTTAGCTACTATTTGGAACGTACTAGGGTCACAGGTTTGATCTTCCAGCTCTTCCTTACCTATGGAGATGTGGGTAAGGGAAGACCTGCTACTAGAGGACAATTGCTAGGTGGATCATCTCTTGTATCCAGTTCTGTTACCAAAAACTGGGTAAGGAACCTCCCTCAGGCTTGAGGGCTCATTCCACCAGGGGTACAGCTGCATCTCTAGCGGCTGCTAGAGATATTCCTATCTTGGAGATCTGTCAAGCTGCTACCTGGAAAACAGTCCACACTTTCACTAAGCATTATTCTCTGGACGTCCAGTCCAGGAGAGATGCTCGTTTTGGCACAGCTGTGCTTCAGAGCCTATTCCTAAGTAGGTTCTGACCTCCTCCATGGAGGTACTGCTGTATAATCTGCAATAAAGTCCTAATATAAGTAAGACTTCATGGTGTTTGAAGAAAAATTACTCACCTTAGTAATTGCTTTTCTCTCATGGAGTCTTGCTATATAGGACAACCCTCCCTCCTACCCTCTCAGAGAACTCCTACTTGGGTATGGGGTTGACAATTGTGCAAGCACTGTGTCATGCCTTTTAGCTTTCTAGTCCCCCTCTTTTCTTCTTTTGGGTTTAGGAACCAGATAATTTCTGTTTTTGTTAATAGTAGATGGGCCTCTCTGGACTTGAGTCTTTTGGGGAGAGGGGGCCTAGTAGTGATTGTCAAGGGTTATTCTAACAATAATAGGTAATTTTGTTCTTATTATGTGTTTGTTGTTGTGTTCTGTTGTTCTACTACTAGTAGGTAGCCAATGGCTAGTGTAGGGCTTTTTCCACACAGACTTGCTATATTAGTTTAGCTTCATAAAGAACCTGACAGTTTGGGTTCAAACAACCCAGATAGAGCTTTGAATAGCGCCTTCGCGCTGTGGAACTCCAGATTACTCTGGAGTTAACCATTTCATCTCCGGGGCAGTTCAGAGGCTGAGGCTGACTGCAATAAGTCCTAATATAGCAAGACTCCATGAGAAGAAAAGAAATTACTAAGGTGAGTAATTTTTTCTTCTGACCCTCCTGTAGATAAAAAAATGGACAGAAGGTATACTTTGTCAGGCTCTGATACAGACTTCCTCACTGAACAGTGTAGTCATGTAGGTGTGGTACAAGCTGCAGCCTGTGACAAGGCTAATATTCCCCTGGCCTCACATCCTCCTGATAAGGATTCCAGGAAGATTGATGCCATGGCGAAAAAACAATATATGGCAGCTTCTTTGGAACTCAGGCAGGCAAATTATATGGCTTATGTGGCTAGATATCAGAAATCTAGGTGAGACACAGTATTGCAGTTAGCCAAGCAGGCCCATGGCCAGCTGGCTAGTGAGTTGGAACAGGTGGCTGCTGATGGCATTGAAGCCTCTAAAGTTCAATTTCATACTGCTGTTGATGTTAATGATGTCTCCTCTAGGGTCATGGCCACTTCTGTAGCTTTCCGTAGGTTGGCTTGGCTCAGATGCACTAATCTGTCCCAGGATACTCAGTCAAAGGCTATGGATTTTCCTGTAGTGGGAAATTCTCTGTTTGGGGAACAAACAAAAAACTATATGAAAAAAATGGATGAATACAGAACTACCTACAAAAGTGCCCAGGCTAAGGAGAGGCATGCCACTCCACAAAGGCACGCTCCCAGAGGTAGGGGCAGGCCTTTCCACAGGCCTTTTACCACTTCAAGCCTCCTCTGCTTTTAGCAGAGGGGTTTCTTCAGAGGCAGGGTAGACGAGGCACAAGTAAACCGTCCCCTCCCTCAGCCTAAGGCTGCTGCCAAGCAGGCATCCTGATGGGTGCCCAGGGCCGACTCTCCTGTACCAGTGGGGGAGGTTGGTTATTTCAGCCAGAACTGGCTGTCCCTATCTTTGGACAGATGGGTTCTGGAGGTAATAAGCCAGGGTCTGGTTCTCAGCTTCAAACAGTTTCCAAAGATGAGAGCCAGACATTTTCCATCTGGAAATCCTTCAGAAGCCCTTGCTTTGGAAGCAGAGGTTTCTTCTCTTCTGGACTGCAAAGCAGTGGAAAGGGTCCTCATTGCACATCAGGGCAGGGGCTATATTCAAGATACTTTCTTACCCCAAAGACAGGAGAATGGTGGCCCATTCTAGATTTAAGGTACCTGAACAAGCATCTTTTGAAACCAAAGTTCAAAATGTTGACTCTGGCAATGATATTGCCTTTCTAAGGCCAGGGACTGGCTAGCTTCCTGGACCTCAAGGATGCCTACTTTCATGTTCTGATCAGGCCTTCTCAACGAAAGTACCTCAGGTTCAACTGCCTCAGGCCACTACTGTGCTCAGGGCAATGCCCTTCGCCTTACCTCGCGCCAAGGGTATTCACAAATGTCTAGCTGTGGTAGTGGCTCACTAAGAAGGCAAGGTTGTTGTGTTTCCTACCTGGACGACTGGCTCATTGTGGGTCAGTCTCCAGATCAGGTGAAATCCACTTGCAAGTCACCCAGCAGCTTCTCACTTCCCTGGGATTCCTAGCTAAATTTACCAAAGTCAGTTCTGGAACCAGTTCAGGTCCTAACTTTCATAGGTGCAGAATTGAACACAAAGTTAGCCAGGCATTTCTTCCCTGGAAAGGGTAGACAGACTCATTGCCCTGGCATCCTCCTTTACCCTGCGAGTCTCTCGACCGCAAGGCATTTTCTGCAGCTCCTGGGCACATGGCTGCTTCCACAGCTGTAGTGCAGGGAGCAAGATTCCAGATGAGGACATTCAGTTCCATTTGAGGGCCTATTGGTCTCAAAGGAAGGACCCCCTTTCCAAATTGGTCCCAGTGACTCAAACTCTGATCCTGGCCCTCCACTGGTGGCAGGACCAAGCAATCTAAACAAGGGTTCCCTTCATTCCCATTTCCACTCCCTCACCCTCACCACGGATGCCTCCTTGTTAGGGTGGGAGCTCACTGGACGACCTGTCCACTCAGGGAGTGTGGTCTCCTAGGAATCTCTGCTCCACATCAATCTTTTGGAACTCAGAGCTGTCTTTTTTAGCTCTTCAGGTATTTTCAGTTTCTGTCCAGAACAAAGTGGTTCAAGTCAGGACAGACAACACCACCACAATGTGGTACATCAACAAGCAAGGCACTCGGTCATCAGCCTTGTGCACCAAGCAATGAAGTTGTGGTCTCTGGCCTACTCCCTGAACACCTCCCTGATAGCAGTTCACCTCCCAGGGAAGGACAATGTCCTGTGGATGCCCTCAGCAGAATTTCTCTCAGGCCATCACATGGGCTCTGAATCCACAGGTGCTGGGGTCTGTCTTGCCAGATGGGGCACCCTCAGATAGATCTTTTCGCAGCCCCAGACAACCACCAACTTCCTCTATTTTGTTGCAGGCCTCCAGTGCTGGGCTCAGTCCCCTGGACGCCTTTCTGTTGGACTGGAAAGGGAAGTTCTTGTATGCCTTTCCCTTTCCTCTTCTTTCAGGGTACTAGTGAAAATCAGATCTCAACCCTGCAAAGTGATTCTGATTGCCCCAGATTGGGCCAGACAGCCCTGGTACCCCTGCTTCTGTCCTTGACAGTTCACCCTGCCCTGAGCCTGCCCAGAGTCCACGACTTGCTGGCCTGTGCACAGGGGAGTGTGTATCCGGACCTCAATCCTCCATCTCAAGGCCTGGCTCTTGAGGAGTTAGAATTTGCTGATTTACACTTTTTCAAGGTGTCCTGATATTTTAAAGGCTTCAAGGAAGCCTTCCACTAGGGCCACTTACAATTCTAAGTGAAGAGGTTTTCCATCTGGTGCTCTGAGAGGCAGATTATTCCAGAATCCGCTGATCTTTCCATTTTATTGGACCATTGGTCCATTTAAATTCCCTAGGCCTTAGGCCAGCTACCTTGAAGGTTCATTTGGCAGCTGTCTCTGCTTTTGTGTCAGCAGGAAGCCTGCCTCCTTTCTTCTCACCCTGTGTTTTCCAAGTTTTTAAAGGTTACTTCATACTAACTCCCTTTTGGAACCAACTCCTGCCTGGGACCTGAATGTTTGCATTGCTCAGTTAATGCAACCTCCCTTTGAGCCTCTGTCCTCAGCAGAGCTCAAGTTTCTAACTTGGAAAACTGTTTTCCTAGTGGCTATCACTTCTGCCAGACATAAGTGAATTACAGGCCCCTGTCAGTGGAAGAAGATTTTATTTCTTTCCACAGAGATAAGGTAGTCCTCAGGACTAATAGAAAGTTTTTGCCTAAGGTGGTTTCAGATTTCCACCTGAACCAATCCATTCTCTCTCCCAGTATTTTTCACTGAGCATTCTTCCTCAGGTGAGAGGAGACTGCACAGCTTGGACGTCAAAAGAGCCTTAAGCTACTATTTGGAACGCACCAAGGGTCACAGGTTCGAATCCCTCCAACTCTTCCTTACTTATGGCGAGGTTGGCAAAGGGAAACCTGCCACTAAGAGGACAATTGCAAGGTGGATTGTCTCTTGTATCCATTTTGTTACCAAAACTAGGTAGAGAACCCCTCAGGACTGAGGGCCCACTCCACCAGGGGGTACAGCTGCGCTCTAGTGGCTGCTAGAGACATTCCCATTCTGGAAATTTGTCAAGCTGCTACCTGGAAGACAGTTCACACTTTTACTAAGCATTATTCCTGGATGTCCAGTCCAGAGAGATGCTCGTTTGGTACAGCTGTGCTTTAGCCTATTTCCTAAGTAGGTTCTGACCCTCCTCCATGGAGGTACTGCTGGTATTGTTATTAGTTATAATATAGCAAGACTTTATGGTGTTTGAAGAAAAATTACTCACCTTAGTAATTGCTTTTCTCTCATGGAGTCTTGTTATATTATAACCACCTTCCCTCCTGCCCCTCTCAGAACTTCTACTTGGGTAGGGGTGGCAAATTAGTGCAAGCACTGTGTCATGCCATTGTAGTTTTTCCCCTTTACCCTCTTTCTTTTAGAGTTAGGGAACTAGGTTGTTCATTTAGGTAATATATTGGCCCCCTTCCTGGACTTGAGTCTTTGGGGGAGGGGGTCCTAATGGTGCTTGTCGAGGGGGGAAAACTAATAATAATAATAATACCATTATTCATTGTTATTATGGTTATTGGTGTTTCTATTGTTGTTTATTTTGTTGTTATTACTACTAGTAGGTAGCCATTTGGCTAGTGTAGAGCTTTCCACACAGACTTGTTGCTTAGTGTTAGCTTCGTAAAGATCTGACAGTTTCATTTGAAACTGCCCAGATAGAGCTTTGGCACAGCGCCCTCGCGCTGTAGAACTCCAGATCCTCTGGAGTTAACTCCTTCCTCTCCGGGGCAGTTCAGCTGCAGTGGCTGACTGCTATTGTTATAATATAGCAAGACTCCATGAGAAGAAAAGCAATTACTAAGGTGAGTAATTTTTTCCTCTTGACTATGATTATTCCTGGGAACAGGAATATGAGGACTGTTTTGGTCCCATTGAACCTGGGGTATCCCCTGAGCATGAGGGAGGTAGTTCTCCACCTAAGCAGCTAGAGAATGCCCTCACCCACTTCTCCTTTATGAAACAAGTGTCTGAAACTCTCCAGTTACTGGCTCATGAATCCTTGGAAGAGGAAGAGGAGCCGGATTACATGGAGATGATGGATATATCTGCCACAAAGAGGTTGGTGACAGTCATCCGTAAGTCTTTGAATAGACAGACACTAAAAATCTTAAGTACCCCTACTTCTGTCCCTCCTGTGGACAAGAGGACAAACAGGAAATATCCAGTTGCCAGGAATGGCACAGAATTTTTGTCTGGTCATCTCAGCCATGAAGGCGTAGTCCAGGCTGCTGTCTGTGAAAAGGCAGGTATACCCCTGGCTTCCCATCCCCCTGAGAAGGACTCCAGGAGAATTGACTCCATGGCAAAGAAAGCATGCCTTGGATCATCTCTTATTGCCAGACAAGCTTCTTACATGGCTTATGTGGCAAGATATCAGAAGAAGCTATGGAAATCAGTATCCTCACTAGCTGCAAAGGTCCCAGCTGACTTGGCTGCAGATTTGGGGGAGATGGCTACGAATGGAATAGAGGCGTCTAAGCAACAATTCCACATGGCTGTGGATGCCAGTGATTCAGCATCCAGAGTTATGGCCACCTCTGTATCCATGAGGAGAGTCTCTTGGCTCAGAACTACTTATCTCTCTCAGGATACTCGGACCAAGGCCTTGGATTTTGCTATGGCACAAAATTCCCTTTTTGGGGATCAAACAGAAACCTATATGAGGAAAATGGATGAGTATAGAACCTCCTATAGGAGTGCTGCAGCTAAGGAGAAGGCTGCCACTCCTCAGAAACAACAAGGTAGGGAAGGCAGGGACAGGCCCTGTCAGAGATCTTTCTATCAGGTCCAGGCCTTCCCTGCTTACCAGCAACAGCGTGGGTACTTTAGGGGAAGGGGCAGGAGAGGTGCCACTCATTCCAGCCCTTCTCCCTAGCCCAGGACACCAGCTAAACAGACTCCCTGAAGAGTCGTGGGTCACCTCCCCACTCCCAGTAGAAGGCAGGCCTGCTCTCTACCTACAGAACTGGCAGTCCATAACCACGGACAAGTGGGTTCTGGAGGTAGTGGGCCAGGGCCTTGCTCTGAGCTTCAAGGTTTTACCCAGGCTGAGAGCAGGTCTGTTCAAGCCTGCCAGCCAAGCAGAAACAATCCTACTGGATGGAAGCAGAGGCAGCAACTGTTCTTCAGGACAGGGCAGTGGAACCTGTCCCTCCTTCCCAAAAGGGAAAAGGGTTGTACTCAAGATACTTCCTGACCTTGAAAAAAATATGGGGATTGGCGGCCCATTCTGGGTTTAAGATTTCTGAACAAACATCTAACAAAATCAAAGTTCAAGATGGTCACTCTGGCTATGATCTCACCCACTCTGAGGCAAGGGATCTGGTTGGCATCTATAGACCTCAAGGACGCCTATTTCCACATCCCCATCAGACAATCACACAGGAAGTACCTAAGGTTCAGACTGCCATCAGGCCATCGTCCGTTCCGGGCCCTACCCTTTAGCCTGACGTCAGCTCCCAGAGTGTTCACAAAGTACACAAAGTACGTGGTAGTGGTGGTAGCACATTTAAGGCGTCTGGGGTCTCAGTGTTCCCTTACCTGGACGACTGGTTAGTCATAGGGCAGTCTCCACAGCAGCTAGCAGAGGCTTTAGTCCTCACTCAGAATACCCTACTCTCGCTGGGATTCTTAGTGAATACCAAAAAGTCCATCTTGGAGCCAGTCCAGCACCTGGAGTTCATAGGGGGAGAACTGGGCACAGTGATGGGAAGAGCAAGGCTACCACCAAGCAGAGTAGACAGTCTGGTCCAGCTAGCAGACTCCTTCAGGCTCCACTCACCAAAGCCAGCCAGGCATTTCCTACAGCTACTAGGGCATATGGCGGCCTCAACAGCTGTAGTTTCAGGAGCAAAGTTTCAGATGAGGGACATTCAGTTCCTTCTGAGGTCATTCTGGTCCCAGAGAAGAGACTCATTGTCAAAGCTGGTACCAGTAACTTCCACACTGCTACAGGCCTTACAGTGTTAGCAGGATTGGGGAAAACCTTAAGGTGGGTGTCCCATTCCTGCAGCAAAATCCCACAGAGGTACTTGTCACAGATGCATCCCTCTTGGGTTGGGGTGCCCATCTAGGGGAGCATACAGCACACGGCACATGGTTCCCTCAGTAGTCACTTTTGCAAATAAACCTGTTGGAAATCAGAGCAGTGTTACTGGCTCTTCAGTCATTCTCTGCCATGATTCAGGGGAAGGTGTTTCAGATCAGGACAGACAACATCACCACCATGTATTACATCAACAAGCAAGGTGGAACAAGGTCCACTCATCTTTGCACGGAGGCCATGAAGCTTTGGAGCCTGGCCTACTCCCTCGAGGTATCCCTGTAAGCAGTTCACCTCTCAGAGGAGGACAATGTTCTGGCCGATGCCCTCAACAGGATTAATCAGAACCACCATGAATGGTCACTGCACAGACAGGTTCTACAAGCTGTCTTCAGGAGGTGGGGCACCCCAGAGATAGACCTCTTCGCAGTCCCAGACAATTATCAGTTGCCTGTGTTCTGTTGCAGGCCCCCAGCACTGGGCACAGTGCCTTTGGATGCACTCTTGGACTGGTCAGGGAAATCCCTGTATGCCTTCCCTCCATTCCCCTTGCTGTTAAGAGTGCTGAACAAACTAAGGTGTCAACCTACAACAGTGATTCCGATAGCTCTGAACTGGGCCAGACTACCAGGATACTCAGTGTTACTGTCCCTGTCATCGACCAGCCCAGTTCCCCTTCCCAGGAGGCACAACCTGTTGACCTCCTCCCAGGGGAGGATCATGTACCCCAACCTGTGGTCCCTCAGAGTGAAGGCCTGGTTCTTGCAGAGTTAGAGTATGCTGGCTTGTAAAACTCTTGACAGTGTTCTGGACATTCGGAAGGCTTCCAGAAAACCAGCTACTAGGATAACCTATTCCTTCAAATGGAAGAGGGTCACCATATGGTGTTCCATACAGGGATTGACCCACAAAGTGTAGGCATTCCAGTCCTGCTGGACTACTTGACCCATTTAAACTCCTTGGGCCTTCGACCCTCCACCCTGAGGGTACATTTGGCAGCAGTTTCTGCTTATTTGTCAGCAGGGATGGTCCATTCCCTAGCTTCTGACCCTATATTCAAAAAGTTTTTCAAGGGGTTGCTGCATATTCATCCTCCTCATAAGAAACCTACCCCCTCCTGGGACCTAAACATTTGCATAACACAGCTGATGCAACCCCCCCCCCCCTTTGAACCTATGTTCTCAGCAGAACTGAAATATGTGACATGGAAAACTGTTCTTAGTGGCCATCACTTCAGCAAGACGAATCGGTGAGCTACAGGCCTTATCAGTGGAACCAAACCATATATCATTTCATAATGACAAGGTGGTTCTTCAAACAAACAGAAATTCCTCCCCAAAGTGGTTTCTGATTTCCACCTTAACCAGTCTATGAACTTCCCTGTCTTTTTCACTGAACACTGTAGTTCAGGGGAACGTAGGCTGCATAGTCTAGATGTGAAGAGGGCTATTGGCTACTACTTGGATCATACCAGAGACCATAAGGGTGGAAACAATCAGTTGTTTCTTGCCTATGGAGAAGTGGGTAGGGTTGAGCCTGCCACTAAGAGGACCATTGCAAGATGGATAGTGTCATGCATCCAGTTTTATTATGGAAAGCTGGAGGGAAAAAACCTGTGGGCCTGAGAGCTCATTCCACCAGGGGTACAGCTGCTACTATAGCAACTGCAAGGGACATTCCCCTATTGGAGATCTGTAAAGCAGCTACCTGGAAAACTGTACACACGTTTACCAAGCAGTAGTCTGGATGTGCAAGCCAGAAGCGATGCCAGGTTTGGAACAGCAGTATTGCAGAGCCTATTTCCTAAGTAGGTTCTATGCCCTCCTCCATGGGAACTGCTTGGTAGTCTGCATATGTCAGAATACATTAGGACTTCTTGTAATTTGAAGAAAAAACTACTTTCCACAGTAATGTTGTTTCTTCTAAAGGAGTCCTAATGTATTCTGACCTCCCACCCTGCCTCCCCTACCAGAACCCTGGAGTCTCTGCACTCCAGCTGTTACATTTTGTTGTTAATTCTTAAACTTGGTTATCTGTTGGGCATCTGTGACTTGAGTCTTTTAGCCCTCACTAGGGTTGGAGGAGTTTCCTAAGATGTAATATACATATTCATATTGATTCCCAAACAATTAGATAGAGCCTTTCTTTTAGTTGCTCATAAGAATCTGATGGTTGACTAGAATGTACCAGTGGACAGTGGTTTGAAACTGAGTGCGTGCCTACTTAGAGTGTAGGCTTTAACCATTTCATCTCTGGGGCAGTACAATAGGAAGGTCTTGCTGCATATGTCAGAATACATTAGGACTCCTTTAGAAGAAACAATATTAATGTGGTAAGTAATTTTTTCTTCTAACCCCAGGAATCCACTAATATTATTACTCTTTGCAGTGCCCCTTTAAATCAGCACTGCCCCGGAGCCAAATAGAATGCTATGCTAATTATGGAATGTTTAGCTCGTGCATTCATTTTCAAACTGCCCTATTCCAACTGCCTGGATTCTACCTTAGATTTTCCGTCTCTGCTGCAAAGTTCAGACGCCCTGGAGATCTCTCTCTATCGAGATCGTCTAAATTGTGCGTAAGAACAAAAAAACTTAAGTATTTTGTCTTATTTTTTCATTACTGCCTTATTCTTATTGTCATTTAGTAATTTTACCTCATATACAAGTTCTTTAGGTTTTTTTATCGGTACTTCACGGTTCCTTTTAACCGAGGGGGAACCGATTGTTTTGTAAATTTCTAAAGAAACTTTTAGTTAAGTTTCCGTATGTTTTTTTCTTCTAAAACATTTAATTTTACTCATTTTGAACCGAGGTGTTCCGGTTCTACTAGCGGTTCTTGGTTCCTGAACCAATCGGAACTGCTGTTCTGTTTAAAAATTGTCGGTTTCTGAACCGATCATTGTTTTATTTAAACCAACCGCAAAATCTTAAAATCCTTCATATTTTAGCGGTTTGAGTCCTGTTTTCTACAATGGATAAACCTAAAAAGAACACAGGACCTACAGGTTTTAAGAATTGTATTGAATGTGCAGAGGTATTTGCAAGAGCTGATAAACATGGCCTTTGTCTGCTCTGTCTTGGTGTTAAGCATTTCAGTGAAGATTGTGAGATTTGCAAGTCTTTCCCTGAAAAAACTGTGGAGAAGCGCAGGGAGAGACTTAAGAGAAGACTTGAAGAGGGGTCCCTGGGCTCTGACCAGTCCACCCCCCTCAAAAAAATGTGGTAATTCCTTCTAGAGCCTCCAAATCCACCCCAATACAGGTGAGGGCTCTAGTAAGAGAGGCAATCAGCCGACTGACTCTCTGGTGTCTGCCAAGAAACTAAGAAAAAGTAATCACACTGACACCCCGGCTGAAATGCCTCAAGGAGTCCCTCAGGTGCCTATACATACCCCCTCTCCTGCCGACATTTCAGAAGCTCTGGCTTTATTACAGGTGCTACAGGGCCTGCCCCACCCAGCAACCTGTAACTGCTCCATCTGATAAAACCACTGCTGTTGCTACCCCCCCGGTACCTGTTTCCACTGTGGGTGGTGAAGTTGATGATGAGGAGGAAGGAATAGAGCCTGAGGTTTCACCGGAGCAAGACTTTGGTTCCCCTCCTAGGCCTTCAGAGGATTTTTCCTCCTATTTTTCTTTTATCAAGAAAATGGTGGAAACACTGGACCTCCAGACAATTGAGGAAGTGCAGGATGAAGAAGAAGTTCAATATATGGAACTAATGGGGTTAACACCCTCAAAATGACTTCTCCTTCCTCATTATACATTTTTCAGAAAAGACATTCTGGAAATCTTAAAAGCTCCTCAGACTGTCACACCTATTGATAAAAAATGTGACCTAAAGTACCAACTGGAGAGATCTGGTGCTGAGTTTTTATTCAGCCATCCAGTTAATCAGGGCATTGTGCAGCAGGCAGCCTGTGAGAAGGCAAAAACCCCCATTGTCTTCTCATCCACCTGAAAAAGACTCCAGAAAGGTGGACAGTATGGCTAAGAGGGGGTACATCTCAGCATCCCTTGCTATCAGGCAAGCCACTTGTCAGGCCTACGCTGCTCTCTACCAAAAGGCTTTATTGCAGTCTGTGGTGGATAATGCAGAGGCAAATCCCTCTCACACAGTTTCTGAATTATTAGAGACAGCCAAATTGGGTTTGGAGGCTTCCAAATACCAATTCCAGATGGCAGCAGATACAAATGACACTGCTGCCAGATGACTGGCTGGTACTATAGTCATGAGAAGGTCTGCCTGGCTGAGGGCTACTAACCTCACCCAGGACACTCAAACCAAAGCAATGGATTTCCCAGTTGAGGGCCATTCCCTCTTTGGTGCACAAACCGAAACCTACATGAAGAAAGTAGACGAATACAAGGCTGCTTTCAGGAGTAATTCCACCAGAGACAAACCTCCCTCCACTTCTTATTCTAGGGAGGCAGGGGCAGGTCTACTTTTAGAAGACCTTTCTTTCAGGTGCAAGCTGCTCTGCAGATACACTACCAACCCCAACAGACGGGTTTCTATAGGGCCAGGGGCAGAAGAGGCTCCCGCAGAGGGTCCCATTCTACCCAACCTCAGCAACAGCAAAAGCAGAATCCCTAACTCTTCCCTTCAGGCTGCCTTTCCACATCCAGTAGGGGGCAGGCTCACCCACTATTTTCAGGAAAAAATAACATCAGACAGGTGGGTCCTGGAAATAGTTGGTCAGGGTCTCTCCCTTTGTTTCAAGTCCCTTCCCTCTCTAAGGGTAAAACATTTTGCATCAGTTCCTCCATCACAAAGAGAACTGCTGGAGCAGGAGGTAAAAAACTTATTATTGATAAAAGCAGTCGAGCCTGTTCCATTCAGTCAAAGAGGGCAATGGTTCTACTCCAGGTACTTCCTAACAACAAAAAAGACTGGAGGGTGGCAGCCTATACTAGACCTCAGATGTCTAAACAAGTATTTGGTCAAACCCAAATTCAAAATGATCACAATGGCAATAATTTTGCCAACACTACAAAAAGGGGACTGGTTGGCCTCCCTGGATTTAAAAGATGCATATTTTCACATCCCTGTCAGAGAATCACACAGAAAGATATCTCAGGTTCACTCTCCCCTCAGGTCACTACCAGTTCTCAACACTTCCTTTCGGCCTTACCTCTGCACCAAGGGTGTTCACAAAGTGCATAGCAGTGGTGGCACATCCCAGAAAACCGGGTGTCTGTTTTTCCTTATCTGGACGATTGACTGATTGTAGGAAAATCCCAACAAGTGTCAGAACACTTACTGCTAGCTCAAGGTGTTCTCTCCTTCCTGGGGTTTCTCCTAAATTTAAAGAAATTGGTTCTCACCCCAGTCCAAGTATTGCAGTTCACAGGGGCAGAACTCAGTAAAATTCTGGTAAAGGCCTTCCTTCTCTTGGAAATGGTACAGGCTATTCAGCTTCTAGCGAACTCATTTGTCCTGGGCAGGCCAAAACCAGCTAATCAGTTTTTACAGCTGTTAGGACACATGGCTGCAGCAACAAGCACAGTTATGGGTGCCAGATTCCAAATGAGGGACATTCAGTTTCACCTCAGGGCCCATTGGTCCCAGAGACGAGATCCACTTTCAAAACTAATCCCTGTAACAAAAACTTTTCTACAGGCCCTCCAGTGGTGGAAGGATCCAGACAATCTAAGGGAAGGGGTTCCCTTGCTACAAGAACCCCCTCCTTGGTGCTCACAACAGATGTCTCCCTGCTAGGATAGGGTGCCCACCTAGGGGACCACACAGTTCACAGGTCCTGGAGTGCTGTAGAGTCACTTCTGCACATAAATCTCTTAGAGTTAAGAGCAGTGTACCTGGTCATTCAGGCCTTCGTTCAGCTTATAAAGGGGAAAGTGGTTCAGGTCAGAACAGACACCACCACCACAGTGTACTGTATCAACAAGCAAGGAGGGACAAGATCCACTCCACTATGCATAGAGGCAATGAAAATATGGAGCCTGATTTACTCCATAAATGCCTCCTTACAAGCAATTTGTCTGCCAGGGAAGGATAGTACACTGGCAGATGCTTTGAGCAGGATAAACCAGGCCCATCACGAATGGGCACTGAACAGCCAAGTAGTACAGGTCCTATTTAGGCAGTGGGGAACACCAGAGCTGGATCTTTTTGCTTCCCACTAGGATCACCATCTACCCCTTTATTGCTGCAGGGCTCCAGTGAAAGGCACTGTCTCTATGTATGCCCTGATTCTCGATTGGACAGGCAAATACCTTTATGCCTTTTCTCCTTTTTCTTTGATTCTCAGAGTACTCATCAAGCTCAGGTCACAGCCAGTCTCGATGATTCTGATAGCATCAGACTGGCCAAGACAGCCTTGGTACTCCCTGTTACTCTCAGTGTCAGTGAGCGAACCAATCTACTTGCCTCAGAGGTACAATCTGCTGACATCCTTCCAAGGCAGAGTGGTATATCCCAATCCCAGGTCTCTCAGACTCGAAGCTTGGCTCTTGAGGATTTAAGAGTATCCAGACTCACAATAATCTTGACAGTTTTAGAAGTCCTTAGAAGTTATAGAAAGCCTTCTACTAAGAAGACTTATGCTTCAAAATGGAAAAGATTTTCTATTTGGTGTACAGAAAAGGGCTTAATCCCAGCACAGGCTGGCATTTCAACCCTCCTAGATTATTTGTCTTATCTGCATTCCCTGGGGTTACAGCATTCAACCCTAAAAGTTCATCTGGCTTCACTTTCAGCCTGTCTCTCTGTAGGGAAAGAGGTATCTTTAGCCTCCAACCCCATATTTAGAAGGTTCTTTAAGGGCCTTCTACACCTGTTTCCCCCTCATAGGGAACCAGTACCAGCTTGGGACCTTAACATTTGCATAGCCCAGCTTATGCTCCCCCCATTTGAATCTTTAGCTACTGCAGAGCTAAAATTCCTTACCTGGAAGGTAGTTTTCCTTGTGGCACTTAGCTCTGCTAGGAGGATAAGTGAGTTACAAGCCCTATGTGTGGAAAAGGACTATATTTCTTTCCACAATGATAAGGGGTGTTGAGAACTAATGGAAAATTCCTTCCCAAAGTAGTTTCTGATTTTCATTTAAATCAGTCTGTTACCCTACCAGTATTCTTTACAGCACACGCCAGTTCTGTTGAGTGTAGGCTACATAGTTAGGATGTGAAGAGAGCATTGAGCTGTTATAAAGCCAATACCAGGGATCATAGGCAGAGCATGCAACAACTTTTCCTTACTTATGGGGAAGTAGGTAAGGGATCACCTGCTTCAAAGAGGACTTTATCTCGATGGATAGTCCAATGTTTTCAGTTTTGCTATACAAAGGTGGGCAAGGTCCCTCCTTCAGGGTTTTCGGGTCCCTTTCACAAGGGGCACAGCTGCCACCATTGCAGCTGCTAGAGATGTTTCTCTTTTGGAGATTTGTAAAGCAGCTTCCTGGAGATCAGGCCACACCTTTACTAAGCATTACAGCCTAGATGCCCAGGCCGGGAGTGATGCTAATTTTGGAAGGGCTGTTTTGCAGTGTCTTTTTCCTAAATAGATTCTGCCCACCTCCTAGTGGTACTGCTGCATAGTCTGCGAAGAGTAATAATATTAGTGGATTCCTGGGGTTAGAAGAAAAAATTACTCACGTGTAGTAATCTTATTTCTTCCCAGGGATCCACTAATATTATTACTCCCCACCCCTGGTCCTCCCCTTAGAATCTCAGAAAAATACTCTATACAGCCGAGCTCTCTCTCAGTATGATGTGTTGCCATCTTCTGTCACATTTTCTAATACTTAGCTGGTAGGTTCTTTTCTAAGGGTACATCTGGCTCAGAAAAGAGGACTCGTTATTTACTGCCTTTGTTGGCCTATTACTTCTTTTATGGCCTCTTTGCTGGCTTCACAGAAATCTGAGGCAGAATCCAGGCAGTTAGAATAGGGCAGTTTGAAAATGAATGCAGCAGCTAAACATTCCATAATTAGCATAGCATTCTATTTGGCTCCGGGGCAGTGCTGATTTAAAGGGGCATTGCAAAGAGTAATACTATTAGTGGATCCCTGGGAAGAAATAAGATTACTACAGGTGAGTAATTTTTTTCTTCTTGCTTAAGGGTGTTTTATGTTAAGGGGGTTTCATCTCAAAGATAGTTTTAATAAGATAGTAAGTCCATGAGGGTTCCGCTGGGTTTGCAACGGAAACGGGAGAACGAGGGCATGCTCCTCTTCTCCCTTCTCCTGCCAACCCTTGGAACTCCTCATATCTTTTTATTTCCATTAAATCATTAAATGTGACACCAAAATAGACAAGCATACAGCAAACATATTTCATTTTCATTCCATAGAAACAAAGAGCGAAAGGAATGGGGGTCGGATACCTTACACATGGGTATGGGGAGGGTCGGATACCTCACACATGGGTATCTACCTTAGATAGGGCTCACACACGCTCCCACACGAGAGGACAACAGTCTTTACTGTTGGCACTCACCCCACCAGAACCCTGGAATGGTTATAACTTCCACCCATTGCTTACCAGCACAACTGTTGTGCATGAGCCCTTCCATAGAGGCAGAGAACATCTCTGACTGGCAGACCAAACAAGATTCTAAGTAAGCTGACACCTGTCTGTACATTCCTGGCCAGTAGAAATGTGATACCAGAGTCAGCGTACTTTCTGAGCAGCCTCTAGTACCCTCTGCTGATATCTCTTTGGCACCACCACTTCTATATCTATCTTGTTAGATCTGGGTTTGGGTCTCGTATTGTACAAAATCTCATTAATACTTTCATACCATGAATACATTTGATTACCCACCCCACTGTTTACAGGTGCTCCATCTTTCATTTTTATACACAGTTTTAATTTATTTATAGTATGGTCCCCAGACTGCAATTTACCCGGTATACATTTAACAGACTGAAACTCAGAATCCCAAAACATGCGGGACCAAGTTCAGTCTCCCGACATGCACAAGCCCGTCAAGATGGAAGGTAATGCTGAAAGGGGTATGGTAGTGGATGAAACAAACCACTACCCTACCCCTTGTCAGGCATCACAACAGACTGGAGGATGCGGAAGCTGGCTGAGCTGCCCCCATGGCGTGGAAAGCTTAGCCACTAGCAGCTCGGCCTCCACAGTGTGGTAGACCTGGGTTCTGTTCCCAGCTACCACACATTTTGCGGAAACGTGATTTCATCCCTGTAAATTTTTTTTTTTAAATGTTGATAGGGGGTGCGGGGGCAGATCTTCCCGTGTGAGGGCATAACAGTTAAGTACCTGTCAGGATTTTGAAACTCAGCATCCCAAACTCCGTCTTGAAGGGTTCAGGATACTGAGTTTCTAGATTTCATGTTTTCATAGGTAGTCCATTTACCCCAATCCACTGTTCTCCCATTTTTGCCTAGTGCATCTACAAATGAAGTCCATTCAGTCAACTTACAGACCTCTTCTTGCTTGACTCTAGTTTCATTGTCCAGCACAGTATTTAAAGGATTAGTCTCACCTGGGGTTTCAGTGGTATTCAGGCAGCTGTCCATGCTTTCCTGACACAGACCCCTCCTCACATTCGGAGTCCATATCACACAGACAACACCCCGGGAATATGGGAAGCTCTGGACAGTTATTACACAATTCAAACCTTTCCGCTGGTTCCTGCGGTTGGGTACAGGACCTGGTTTCCTCCGGTTCCTCATCCTCAAAGTGTGCAGCACCTGCACTCGAACTCTTCTCAATCGCCAACACATTGTTTTCTGCCTTCAGGCCAAGCCACTCTGCCTCTAGCCACCTTCGGATCAGCCACGTCATCAAGGGCACTGTCATCTGGAATGCCACAGTCAGGCCATCTGTCTGTTTCACTGGATGCTTATCACTGGTACTGGCAGATTGCAGCAGGCTTGTCAACGTAGCCTGCAACTGCTCCACAGAGGCCCCTAGGTCCAATCCTGGATGAGGCTTTTCACCTGGATGGTGTCGTTCTGGGGATGCCATGGCAAGATCTCTTGACCCTGCCTCCGGGTCCCCTCCCAGATCTGTACGGCCCAGTGTGGAGGATACCTCCTTGGATTCCAGCCGTGCCATCGAGGAGGTTTCTTCCGTGGTGCTGAAAGAACGCCTCGGCTCTTTGCGGGGCTGGGTTGGGAGCACTGTCGTGGCTATCACCTCTTTGGAGGTGCAGGCTCCCCTGCTGTTGCGACCTACTGCTGCTGGGCCCGGCATTGGTCGCCTGCCGGCACCGCTTCAGACCCCGGAGCCATTCGTGGTATCGGGGCAGCGCCGTCAGTGGTGCTGTGTCCTGCAGCGGCACCATTCGTGGTGCCGTTGGTTCTGGGGCTCCCAAGGTTGCTCGTCTAGAGGTATGCATGGTCTCTTCTTCTTCAGAAGAGGATGACTCGCTGGCCGATCTGGACTGGCGTCCCGACTCCCCAGGATTGGGGAGCCCCCGTGGACGCGGCACCAGACGACCCAGTGTTCGCCTCCTTGGCTCCCTGGAGTCTGTGGTCTCTGCGGGCCCCCTTGTCAACTCCGGTGTCATGGGCCCCATAGTGGATAGCAGTCTTGGAGGACATGGTGTGGCGGTCTCTACGTCGGAGGCCAGGGCAGCTGCCATGTCTGGTACCGCTTTGGCTTCTTCGGTTGGCATGGGGTCTTCTTCTTCTTCGGCCTCCCTCGGTGGGGCCTGCGGGATTAGGGGATTCCTTAACACTGGGGTCGAGGAAGAGGGAGGCCTCTGAGTCCAAGGGGTTGAGGGGTGGGGGTCAAATACGGGGGTCGTCTTCCACTTCCCTGCAGGGGGTGGGGAGGAGTCGCAGTGCAGAGCCCCGCTTCTCCTCAGAGTCCTCAGATGTGCCCTTAATGGGCGGCGCTGGGGGTTGCCCTTCTGGATCCATGCAACCCCAGTCGCACCACAGGGGAGAGTCCCCCTCATGGCTCAGCCAGGATATGTCTTCACATCTACAGCTTACGCTGACCTGGTCGACCCCCGGATCCTCTCGAGCTAGAGGATCGCCAGTGAGGTCTCAGAGCCCTGACAGAGGCTGGGCACTTTCAGTTAGGGGATCTTCCACAGTCCTTCTACAGTCACCTCCACCTCTCCCTGGCCATGTGGACCCTTAACCTGGGAGACGTTCAGGGCCACTGTAGCGACCTTCCCTAGGTATGTTAGAGCCATGGACTAGCAGGTCTTCTGCCTGTCTCCACCGTCGCAGGAGGACTCTGAGCACTCGAGTTCCTCGACTTCCTCTGCTGAGGAAGAGGACTATTCAGTTCACCTTTCCTCCGATGCTGATTTCATTGAATATCAGCAGTTCCTCTCGAGGCTGGTACAGGAACTCCATATATTCCACGTGGTAAGATGCAATACAGAGCAGGAGACGCGCTCCTTCCTGAGCGAATTTAGTGCACGCTACCTAGTGGTACCTTTCTGGCTTATTCCGTTCCAGGAAGCGTCAGTCCGAACCTGGCAGTCTCCAGCTGCTTCATCCCCAGCAGACTGCAGGAGGAGGTATCTGTTCTCTGCCTCACCCGCCTTCAGGGCTGACAACCTTAGATACTCCTTCTGGGCTTCAACACCTGGCACACGACCAGCCACCAGATCCGGATTCAGCTGAGTTTGACCAGTGGGGAAGAAGAGTTTTCTCTTCTGCTCGTGTGCTCCTTTGTATCATTTCACATCAGGCTCACCACGCTGCCTACAACATGCATCTGTGGTCGATGTTAGCACAGGTGTTGGCATCTTTGCCTGATTCGGAGGAATCTAAGTAAGCTATTGTCCTCTTTGCGCAGGGTCTGGAGCTTGCAAGGCACCAAGCAAGGGCATCTTATGACGCCAGTGAGGTGGCCTCCAGACTGGCAGGGACAGTGATTTGCATCAGGCAGATGGCACGGCATTATCTGTCCAGGTTGTCACCCATTGCCCGGCGTAGGGCGATCTTCTCCACTTTCCGGGGGACCCGTCTTTTTCTCCCGCAGGGCGAGGAGGAACTTGCAGGGGCATGTTCCGTCCCCCTGGTCACGGGGAACACCTCCTCAGCCTGACCAACCTTAGGCCATGTACAGTCAATTACGGCTATGGGGTCTTCCCCCCCTGCGCCTCGCCTGCAGGAGGCGGAGCGAATCTGTTCCCTCAGGGCAGTGCCAGGTCCCCTTCTGGGGGCTTAGTACTCACCCAGCAGTAATGAATGGTGAAGATTGAAAAGGGAAGATGTGAAAATTACGTACCTACCGTAATTCTTGATCTTCTCCTGTATCTTCGCCATTCATTACTGATTCCCGCCCACCTTCCCCTCTTGGGTCTCAGCTCCTGGGCACCGCCACCCTGCTCGTCCTCCCCCTCTTTGAGGCCAATTGGGGGAAGAGTCCCCCTGGTACCTCAGTGCCCTCTGTTTCCTTCTCAAAAAGTCACAGAGCACTGACCTTGGAGGGCGGCGAGTTGGGTCCTCGCCCTGACTTTGGAGGGAACTCCCCAGGGTTCTCAGTGGGATATACTTGGGGTCCTCACATGTCATGACTCAGATCTCCATTATAGGCTTTTAAAGAGGTGGGAACTTCATCAGTACATTCCGTGGGAAGACCCGTGGGGACTTCCCTCCATTTTTCCCCTCACGCTGTCCCCCTTTTCTTATGGGGGTAATTTCTGGACAGTCGTCTCCTGTTTAAGAGGTGCTTTCTCCTTAAACTATCCCTCAGGTGTTGAACTAGAGGGTCATGCTCCAGGACTCTCATCTCTTATGTGGGTTTAGGGGTTGGGGGGTTACCTCCTCACCATGCTGTATATTATCCAAGACCATCAAAAAGTTCTCTGTCTAAGCCTATGTCCAGTGGTCCCTGAAGTTGACAGGACCCTTGCTCCTGTATCATCTTTCCCCTCAGGGATTTGAAGCTGAACTAAGCCAATGGTTTTCCAGCTGAGCATTGCAGAGGTTTCCCCCTTCTCCCCTATTTCTTCTTCTTTGTCTGTCTTTCATTCTCTCACTTCGCTCTTTCTCTTGTGCTGCCACCCAGGGGCTGGGTCCTTAAGGCCAGTTAGGAGAAAGTTCCATACCCTCTGTCCTCTGGTCGACTTATTCCTTTTTCAGTTTATATCCTTTCCTTTTCATATCCCTCTGCTCTCGTGCCTCATCTTATCTCCCTTTTTTCTTTCTTCTCCAACAGAACTGGGGTGGAGGAGGAGCCTGCAATGCCTAACGGCCAGCCTGCGTGTGCCACACAGTGCATGGGCCTTGTGGGCGGCACCGTCGGCACTGGGCCCCCCCCCCCCCAAAAAAAAAACCCTACTCCCGTGCAGGTGAGCACCTCTGGCTTACACCCAGCATTAATGAATGGTGAAGTTACAAGAGAAGATCAAGCATTACAGTAGGTACGTAATTTTCATTTTTTGCCTCAGCATCTTGATCTGTTTGCATCTGTCTGGGTATTGGTTCAATACCCACTGATAACATCTTCCAGGCAGTCTAGATGTACCAGAAATCCCACGTCTGAAGCACCATTGTGAAGGTGTGGGATAAAACAGACACAACAAACCAGAAGTCAGGTGCATTATAACACAAATGTGCATTATTTTATTCAAATCAGAAAATGAAAAACCAAAAATAATAAACACATAGAAAGCAAAAGGTTATTCAGTGTCCAGTATCCAGCAAACTTTCTAATTTTGAAAATTCCTAAGGCTTAGCTTCAGCCTTTGCAAATAGGACAGTGTGGAAGCAAGCACACACTTCTGAGGTCCTCCTCACTTGGTATTCAGTATTCAGCTGATTCCCCTGTCTATCTTTGTTACTCCAAGTGATGCATTTTTATACCTTTCATGGATGACATCACCGTCGGGTGATCCACCCCTTTTTGTTAAAACCAGTATAAACCTCTTATTCTCAGGAGTTTCCCATCAAACAGTAAAGACATACATGTTCATTTTTATTGCCTCCTAGACTCAGTTCCTCTTTTCTTGGTTAAGGGGGTTTCATCTCAAAAGATAGTTTGAATAAGATAATAAGTCCATGAGGGTTTCACTGGGTTTGCAAGGGGAACTAGGAGAACGAGAGTGCACTCCTCTTCTCCCTTCTCCTGCCAACCCTTGGAACTCCTATCTTTTTATTTCCATTAAATCGTTAAATGTGACACCCTAAAATAGACAAGCATACAGCAAACGTATTTCATTTTCATTCCCAATGCGAGCGGCCGTCCCACAGAAACAAAGAGTGAATGGAATGGGGGGGAGGTTCGGATACCTCACACATGGGTTTCTATCTACCTTAGATAGGGCTTACTCTGTCACAGGGAGGTATTTTTTGGAGGAAAGGGTGCTCTAGAACAAGAGGTCATGATATGAAGCTGGGGGGGTAAGTTCAGGAGAGTTGTGAGAAAGTACTTCTTCTCAGCAAGGGTGGTGGATGCCTGGAACAGTCTTGCAGCAGAGGTGGTGTTGGCGAAAACAGTGGTGGGATTCAAAAAAGCCTGGGACAGGTACAGGGGAATCATAAGGGAAAGGAAGGGGTTGGAAGAGACAGTGCCATAGACTAAGGAGGCTCTGCGGCAAAAGCAATCACAATGTGACTGGGCAGATGGGATGGGCCAGGCGGCCCTTATCTGCTACCAGTTTCTGTTGCTATGTTCAGCACACTGTGCCACTGCTCTTGTTGAGACAGTACTGGGTTCTAAGTAAAGGCGAGCCTGCTAGTGCATCGATACTGTTCAGCAGCAAGCCTGGGTTGTTGGAGGGCCAGCTGGGGAAGGATGGATGAGCATCCCATGGACACTCGCATTGAGGGAGGGAGGGCTCCTGGTTGCCGCAGCAATACTCTTACCTGGGTGAACACAGCTGGCAGTACAGGCTGGAGCCAGTGTCAGGGAGGAGTGTGTAATTGTGATGTCAGTCACACCACCTCACTGACACTCAAGGGTGGGGCAGAAAAATCCCCTGACTTATCAGGATGCTGTCCGCTGTCTTGCCACAGGTCCTGCACTGTCGACCGAGGCTCTCGCTTTCCCACCGACACTTCTTCTCTGTTCGGTGGTATGAGGCAGCCCTTCGTGTGTGTGTGTGTGTGTGTGTGTGTGTGTGTGTGTACCACCCACAGGAAAACGAGAAGCGGGGTAAGTCCCGAGGATGGTGGGTGACAGGGCTGGACGAGGGCAGTGGACCGAAGGTGACCATTTGGGAGTATAGAGGAGAAAAAAAATAGAAATATTAACAAAAAAAAAGGATTGGGGTCTAAGTTGTTGGAGGCTTCCCTGCAGTCAGTGCCTCCAACAACAGTTTTGTCTCTCATTAGAAAATGGGTTGAAAAAAATCCTGAAACTTGATTGACTGACAGCAGTCACAAGGTCTACAGTAAGTTTATCAGGCAGCAGAGCCCTCTAAAAAGAAAAAAAGCCAGCACTGTTCCTGCATAGGTTCTATTTTACATATAAAACTTGTTCTTTAAATATATTAAAATATGTTTATTTTATTACTGCGGAAGCCCATTTCCTAAGCAAAGTAAGGCCCTTAAGGGTGTAGGGTTTTAGGGGATCCCCGCACTTTCAGGGAGCCCTGGGGCCTTACTGTGCCCTGGGCGTACGGGTCTCCCCAACACCCCACACCCTGTCCGGTGTTATCGCTTTCATTAACTGCAAGAATGCATGGTCTGTACTAACTAGCAAACCTAGAAATTAGATTTCATAATGACTAGTTACAGTCTGTGGACAGCAATAAAATGATTTTCTCGCAGAAGCATCTTCTGTAAGGTGGGACTAAGTTGCAGTCTGTTTATCCTGCAGATATAACTCACCCAATCCCTGACTTGACTGGATACATCACTGAAGGACAGATCTACGTGGACCGGCAGCTGCACAACAGACAGGTGAGCTTCATATAAACCTCTGCATTTGGCATTAGGGAAGTAGTTTTGCCTAGTGGTTACAAAGCAGAGCTGTAAGTAAAATTTTACTGTTAAACACAGAAACATAGAAATTGTCGGCAGATAAGGACCACCAGGCCCATCCAGTTTGCTTGAAAACCCTACACTAGTTTGTGGCCTCTAACCCTACCTGGTCAGTGGCTTTTCACCACTCCTTCCCCCTCTAAGGTGCACTGAATAAACAGTGTAAAAGAAAAAAAAAAAGTCTTCCATCATATTCATAAAATGCCAGGAGAAAGAGATGGGTTTTTAAAGATTTCATAAAAACCTCCACCAAGGAACTACTTTGGAGGTCCAAATGCAGAGTCCCAAGAGCATTCCATAACTGAGAGAGACCTCCATTTTTATCCTACAACCACCGAATACTCCCTATGTGACCATAAGCAAGGCACTTATCCTCTCGCTACTCTCTGATTTATCTCTGTACTGTTTGACTGTCCCTGTGAGCCAACAGTGGCATCAACAAATCTCACTTCTCGGGGACACTTGCAGCAAGTTACACCATAAGTACTGAAGCCAGAAGGCACCAGGACCCTACGGAAAAACTTCTGGCTAGCAGTATACAGCAGGGGACCGCCTCCTGACGTTGGCCCGACCCCGATGTTGCTATAAAAGGGGCGCTCTCCCAGACCAACCTTTGTTCTTTTCCTGCCATTGACCACGCAAGTCAGTCCTACACGGACGCCTTCTGCTATAGTCCGCTGCCATTTTAGCTGCGTTTACTAATGCTTTATTTTACTAAAAATCTTTTTTCTTGCATGTCTTCTTCTCCATTTTCCTCCTTGGCGTAGCAGTGAACCAGGTGTGCGTATGGAAAGCAGCTTTCCCACAAGAATGGCCACATTTCTTGTCTGCTGTGCCTAGGCCCGGACCACGATACTGAAGCCTGCCAGCATTGCCAAGATTTTAACCAGCACACCAGACTTCGCTGCTAGAAGATCCTAGAAGCCTTCCTGCTGCAGCAGAGACTTTTAGCGATGGAGAAGGAGCTCCAGAATAGCACCTCTTCTTCCCAGGCCTTCGGGGTGTCAATCTCCTCCTCTTCTTCACTTAAGGAGAAGAAACCCAGCAGAAAGCACAAACAGCAGGAGAAGCATAGGGACAAACCCCGGTCAGCTTCCCGTGAAAACCCTGGGTCTTCCTCCCACAGGAGGTCGTCCCCTTCCACTCCAGCAGCCCTCCCTCCCTTTGGGCTCCCGGTGATTGAACCACCCACCCTCCTCACCATCTCGGGAGGTGGTTCTTCAGGGCTTGGGACTTCATCCCCAGCCTCTCAGCCCCTGAAGCTCAGGCCCTTACAGCAGGCGGGTTCTCAGCCAGGTGGTTTGATCGGGTCCTCCTCAGGCAGTGGGTCCTTGCCCGTTGCCCTCCCAGTCAAGGCATCTGCTAAGTCAGTTCCGACATCAGGGGCCGACGCCTCCAAGCGACTCCAGGGGCATGCGCTTATCTCCCCCCTGCGAGAGTGACGCCTCTGCCTCGCTGAACAGCTAGCTCCCCGGGACAGGCTTCCCCCTTCCAGGCCAGCACTGGCTGTATCACCAGACTGGCATTAGCCCACATCTGTCTGGTTGATGCTGGCCACTCTAACGTCAACCCTGGCAATGCCTCAGCCATCGTCCCCTAACCCTCCACAGCTGCCAGCTGGCCCTTTCACACAGCCGACGCCTGAAGGTCCAACGTCCGATCTCTCTACTCCATTCAGACCAACGCCGGATGGCTTCGCCCGAGGACCAACACCCATTAACCCGACGCCAGCGGAACCAACGCCAGGGTTACCGCAACCTAAGGAACCAATGCCGGGGCCCTCTCAGCCTACCCCACAGACGCAGACTCCCCCGATTCTGCTTCATAACCCGCCTACAGATCTTAACTCCTTTTTTGCAGCCTGCTGGGTGTACTTCAAGGAAGAAGAGGCCCAGAGGAGCCCCCAACCCCAACTCCTAGGGACCCTCCTCCCAGTTCATCAAAGGAGCTGGTTCCCTGTAGGAAGGCCCCAATGCCACCTGCTAAGAAACCTACTCCACAACCAGACAGAGCTGTCTTTGATCATCCGAGGACCTACCCATGAAAGGCATCATCGCTTGCCTTCTCCCTCTCTGGACTCAGGTAAGTTGGGGAGGTAGTCCTCCTCCTCCTCTTCTTATGGTGAATCCAGGGATTCTGACCTACCGTCAGAACCAGAGGAGCCCGAGGAGACACTGTGGTCTCCTTCAGATGACCCTACTTCTTATAGATGTGATGAGGCACATCCACTCCCTTATGGGTTGGGACATGGAGAAAGTGGACCCTGAGAGACGTTAGCTAACCGCCTTTGTCCATAAAAATTAGTCATTGCCCTTGGTCATTTCTCCCCTTATTGACACATTCAAGGATGTCAATAGGGCTGCTTGGAAACATCTATCTTCTACCCCGGTGACATCCAAGAAGGTAGATTGCCTGTATAATGCCCCGAGGGATGAACCTTTTTATGGGGAGCACCCAGAGGCTGATTCGGTCATCAGTAATGCTGCCCATGACCGCTCTTAGTGGCCCTGGCACCTTAGCACTTAGCCTTCCAACAAGGACTCCAGGCAGGTAGACCATTTTGGTAAGAAGGTCTATGCCTTTGCCACCTGCCCTATCCGTTCCCTGAACTTTGTGGCCCACTACCAGAATGCCCTGTGGGAGAAAGCTTTGGAGGTGGCACAGTCTCAGTCTGATCTTCCTGGAAAGGCTGAGCTGTTACACCTTCTTAAATCAGGCTCGGATGTTGGGACTCACATTCTTCGAGCCTCTATGACTCGGTGAACTCCGCAGGCAGTGCTGTGGCTATGGAAATTTGTCTTCGTCACTACTCCTGGCTTACACTCTCTGTTTTTGCTCTGGATGTGCAGTCTAAGATTCTAGATGCCCCTTTCAGAGGCCCCGTTCTGTTTGGCGAGGATTCCCAAGCCATAATCACTCACCTGCAAGAGTCAGGAAAGGCTCTATTTTCAGTTCAAACATTGTACCGATCTTGGCCTAAATAGTCCCAGCGGCAGTCCTTTTGTCACACCTCCAAGCAGCAGCCCAGAAGGGCCTTTAAGAGAAAAACTACTTCCCAAGCCACTGGAGGTTCGGCCCCCAGAGCTCCCAGAATCTCTCAGCCCACATTACCTGTCCCTGGCTCCTCTGCCTGACTCCTTACCCTCCCTTCCCCCAGCCAAATCCCTGGGGGAGGCGGTGGGGGTCATCTCGCTCTCTCTATGGAGAGGGCTGGCCAGAATAACCTCGGATCAGTGGATTCTGCAGTTAGTGGAACAGGGGCACACTGTAGAGTTTTTGGAGATTCCTCCAGTCTCCTCCCATTACCCTCTGGCCCATATCACCAGTGCAGGTTGTCTGCAGTCACTGCTCTGTCACCCTGTTCCTCGGCTTCTTCACCGAACAAAAAAAAAAAACACAGTCCTCCGCTGCTACTTCTAAAAACATTTCGCAACGACCACAGAGCAGTCAACAAAGTGCGTGCCACAGCTTTCAAATCTGGTAACAACCTGGAGTCACGTGCAAATGAGCTCATCAATATTAGCACAATGTCTGCGGAAGGACTGTTTTATCATGCAGTAGCATCTTTAAATCTTTTTTCTACATACAAGCAAGATTTTTCTACCTGTAAAAATTAAAATACATATAGGTGCCCATTTTATAAGCACAATAAGACACTCCAGGCGTGTGCATGGAACATATTTACCGCATTTCAGGAAGGCTAGCTAGGCCTCTGCCAAGGCTTCGTGTCTTATTACGCCTCTGGCCATGCAGTAAAATATGTTCCATGCACACCCTTTCGTGTCTTCTTTCTTATGTGATGACTGTGATCCTTTTGTTTAAAACTGTATATAGTTAGACTGATGAAATGATTGCAAAAAGGCTGTATTTGGAACTCAAGGGGTTAACCTGAGATGCAATTTTTAAGCCTTTTGCAGAGCTACTGTATAAACAAGAGATCAGTTCTGGGTCACTGTTCTTTTTGCTGCACCTGCACCTGCATCGAAATGGACAAGAACATTCTTTGAGAAGCAGGCTTTCTTAATGAGTTCCCAGACAAAGACTTATAAAAGAGCAGCAATGCTTTTGCTAGAGAGACAAGGTGAGTTAGAGACTGAAACTTGGAATTAAGAGATACACTCGGAAGGACTTAGTTTTCTCTGTACTGCTTTTGTAAATAGTTATACTGAATAGTTTTTATTTTTTATTTTGCTGTTGTTGAGAAAACTAAAACGCTATTTGCGAATTTTGAAACTACTTCCTGACCTGTGCCTTGTCGACACTGGGGAGGGGGGCATTGCCGGTGATGGTGCCGTGACAGAGATCAGCGCCATCTGCGGCACTGGTGCTGGGTTGGACTCGCGCCGAGTCTGGTTCCAGCATCATGCGCAGTGCCTGGTTGGATTCCAGAGCTGGAGTGAGCTCTGAGGTTGGTTTTGGCACCTCTTCTGGTGCTCAGGCTATCTCAGATCCCCAGTCTCGGGCAGTGGGGACCATCCGAGGAGCAGGGCCCTGTCTGGGGATGTGAGCCTGAGGGGGTCGGGGGTGGCACACAGGCCCTCTTCCAGAGCTGCTGGTGGCTCTGGGAGGAGTCACAGTGCTGACCCTTCTTCCGGGCCAGGTAGGGTCTGCAGCAGGTGGGACTAGGGGCTGCCTGCAAGGGACAGACCCACTCCGATCACCCGAGTGTGGGGTCCTTTCCCTTAGGCACCACTTTGGCCACCCCTGTCTGATTGGGCGCCCCACAGTGGGTGTGTTGTGCAGCCCCCCCAGGAGGGGTCCCCTGCACATTCCCGTGGTCCTAGCTGAGGTCCTGCTCTGGCTCACTAGGTTTCTCCTCCCCTTCAGGATCCTCTGCCTCCTTCCTCTTCTCTAACAGGTCTCTGCGGCCCTTTGGGACCTCTAACCTGGGATCAGTTCAGGTCGTCAGCAGCTGCTTTTCCCCACTACCTAAGAATCCTGGACCAGGTCATTTTTAGACCTGATCGCCCAGCAGCCCCTGAATCTGAGCCGGGCTCCTCTGCCTCCTCGTCTTCCTCCCCAGAAGAAGAGGATCCTTCTGTCCACCTGTCCACAGACACTGATATCACCAGCTATCAGCGATTCCTGTCAGAGATGCTTGAGGAGCTCCACATATCCCACTTTATGAACTGTAATCCTAACCATGCGACGTGCGCTTTCCTTGGAGAGTTCAGTGCAGAGAACATTATCTCTTTGTGGCCTGTCCCTTTCACGGAGGTGTCATATCGGGTCTGGCAGTGTCCCTCAGCCCCGAGGGACTGTCAGCGCAGGTATTGCGCATCCCTGGGATCTCCAGATTCTGTGCCCCACCCCTCTTCGGGGGTAGAGCTCCTGGACACTCTGATTTCTGAGCCGCTAGAGTTCCATGCCTTGGGTTTATTGAAAGAAATGCACCACACTGTGAAGACCTCTCAAAAAGAGTAGACGCATCAATTCTGTGTGTTAAAGTGGAAGAGGTTCTCCATCTGGTGTCGGGGCAAGGAGCTTGATCCCCTTGCCTGCCGTGTGGCTTGGATCCTGGAGTACCTCTGGTCCCTCTCTGTCGGGACTGTGAGCAGTGGGATGGGGTGGGTGTGGGATGGTATGCTGACGGTGGCCCAGGAGAAGGTGGTTGAGTGCTTTTTTAAGGGTCGGGACCATCTGCCTCCTCCAGTACATGAACCACCACCACCACCACCACGGGACCTACTGCTGGTGTTGGCTGTGCTAATGGGCAAGCCTTCTGAACCTGTCTACAGGTGTGGAATACCTCTTGATGGCCATCACATCAGCCAGAAGGATCAGTGATCTTCAGGCGCTATTGGTGGAGTCTCCGTACCTGATCATCCACAAAGACAAGGTCATCCTTCACCCCACCCGCAGTCTCTCCCGAACGTTGTGTCGCAGTTCACCTTAACCAGGTGATGAACGTTCTGCTGTATTTTACCAACCCATCTTTGGAGGCTGACCGTAAGCTCCATACTCTGTACCTATGGCAGGAGTTCAGGGTGAGGCTTGCCTGCTATCAGTAACCTACGCTGAAGCCACATCTAGCAGACCAGCAGTATAGTGGACAGTGGACAGGTGGATCACATCCTGCATCGACCTCTGAAACAGATTGGCTGGTAGGGAGCCTTCCGTAGGGCTTGGGCCAATTCCACCAGACATACCATGTTGTCGAGGCACAGGTCGGGAAGCATAGGCAAACTAGGAGAAGTCTTAAAATTTGCAAGTAACATTTTATTATCAATAACAATAAAATAATTAAAAAAATATGATTGTGCATGGTAGCTGTTTTACAGGCAGTTCAAACAAAACAAAGTTCTTCTTCAGAGGGTATCTCTAAACCTAAATCTGTCTCTATAACTCTCTAAACAAACCATTGCTCTTTTTATAAGACTGTTTCAGCTGGTAATTAAATTCTGCATCCTGTTGTTGTTAAGCTATATCTTCTGTTTTCCCACAATGTACCAAATTTTGTCAGTTACGTTCCTGTGACCAGTACATCCAGGCTTCTCAACAGCTGGTTTTCCTGCTCACAGCTCTGCAAACAAGCTTGTGGAAGATCAAAAGGTTTCTCAAGCTCAACTCCCTGTGTTCCAGGTTGCTATCTTTTCTAACAAACCCCAAACAGCTTTCTGCAATTCATGTCAACAATGTAACTATATACATTTGCCAACCTATGTATCCTAGTTTCTCATACTGATTAATATATATTTTTGTAACCACAGAGAAGCAAAGGGAGACGGTAAGAAACAGCAAGTAAAGGAAGGGAGATAAGAGGGGGAAATGGTGGGACCATCGGAGTGGCCAGTTACGAGGTTCCACGAGGAAAATTTGATTGCACAATCAGATAGACAAGTGACAGAATAGGAGAGGAGAGAAAAATAGAGCACTGCTTTTTAACTCTTTCTGTATAAAAAAAAAAAAAAAAAAAAAAAAGAAAAAGGGATACGGTCTTATACAACCCTTTCACATACTGTTGTCTTGGTGGCTGCATTCAGGGACATCCCTATCCAGGAAATCTGCCAGTCTGCTATCTGGAAGTCAGCACACACATTCATTTCCAGGTACAGTGTCAACCTAAAGTCCCATCGCTATACTGCTTTTGGGACCTTGGTTCTGCAGTCTCTGTCGCCAAGTAGGGGTATGCGCCTTGCCCTTCCTCCCGGAGAACTGCCAGGAGTCTGTCAGAGTGGGACTGTGAACTGTATCCATGCCCCTAGAAAGATAAGTTACTGAACTGTGATCGTTCTAGGAGCGATATACAGTTCACATCCACACAACCCACCTGGCCTTCCCTAGCAAATGGCACCTGGATCCTTGCTTTCCAGTGTGCAAAGATCTGACATCACGAAGCGGAGTCGGGGATATACTGCCTGGGTGGTGGGAGCAGCTTAAGAAGGAAAGTCTGTTTTAGTGGAACTACCAAAGTGGGGTTGTGAACTGTAATACCACTCCTAGAACAACAGTTCAAACAACATGAAGTCTTGCTATATTATGACACATGCAGTGAGTCCCAACCTTCGAACTGCTCCGGAGGTGAAAGAGTTAACTTTCCATGCCAGGCATGGAACCTTGAGCGCGAGCTCGGTTGAAAACTGTCTGTTGTTCTTCAAACTCAA
Source organism: Neoceratodus forsteri (assembly GCA_016271365.2). Taxonomy (NCBI): domain Eukaryota; kingdom Metazoa; phylum Chordata; order Ceratodontiformes; family Ceratodontidae; genus Neoceratodus; species Neoceratodus forsteri. The sequence goes on along the minus strand of JADMNL010000026.1, from coordinate 91,336,325 downwards.
ACTGTCAGATTCTTTACTCCACCTCACTGAACAGTCGCTCCGGAGATTTCTCCTTCTGCTCAGTTCGTTTGTCGGTTAAAAAGTCTTATTTTTCGGTTTCTTGACCGAAATTAAACCGCAACCGGTCGGTTCAAGCTCTGTCTGTGGTATTGTAAGTAATAGATAGGCTTACATTTATTTTCTTCTGTGTGGAACTTGTAAACGTGTTTTTCGGTTCGGTTTGAACCAATCAGGTTGTTTTACAAATCTTTCTAGTCCTTTAGAGTGCGGTACCCGGTTCTTATCGGTTCTTAAAAAAACTGATTTCATTACAGTTTTTTCCACGACCCGTGACATGGTTGGGAACTGATAAGAGAGTCTTGCTTGGCGGATTGCCATTAACGGGCAAGTTTGGTTAGGCTGGCACTATGTCTGAGAAACCCAAAAGAAAAACCGGGCCCACTGGGTTTCAGCACTGTGGTCTCTGTGGGGAAGCCTTTGCTAAGGCTGACCCAGACACCACCTGTGTATATTGGCTGGGGTTTGACCACCTCAATGCAGACTGCCAGATTTGTAAGAATTTTCCTGCTGCCACTGTGGAAAAGAGAGTTGGTAGGCTCAGGGAAAGGGAGGCCAAAAAGTCCGCTGACCCGGATGGCCAGCCCGGTTCGGTTCCAACCGAACCGGAGGGAGTGCCCTCTGACCAGGGCGATACTTCCTCGGGCAAACGAAGAGCCAGCTCTGAGGAGCCGGTTCCAACTAAAAGGACTAGAAAGTCAGCTAGTGTGGAGCTAAAAGTTCTTTCTCCAACCGCTGAGGAAATAGCTAAAGCAATTCAAATTGTCCAGTCTCTTTCCCCGGTTCCGTCCGAACCGACACCATCAGGGAAGCGCTCGGTTCGGCCGGTTCCACCGGTTCAAGATTTTGATTTTGAGGATTTTTATGAACCGGAGGAAGGGGAGGAGGAGTATGAGGATAGTGAATGTGATTTTGAAGGTCTGGATGTGCCCATTGAACCGGATATCTCTCCAGACAGACCGTCAGGGGCCCCCCAGGCTATCTGAGTCCCCTTCTCATTTTATGTTCTATAAGAAAGTTCCTGAAACTCTCCAACTCCCTGTTGAGGAAGCTGTTGATGACCAAGAAGAGCCTGATTATGTAGAAATGATGGATATTCCAGAGTCTAGGAGACTGTCTATTCCCTTGCACAAATCTTTTAGGAAACAGACAGTAAAAATTTTAAAAACTCCTCACTCTGTCCTTCCTGTTGATAAAAGGATGGACAAGAGGTATACATTATCAGGCTCTGATACGGAGTTCCTCACTCAGCAATGCAGCCATGTGGGAGTAATGCAGGGTGCAGCCTGTGACAAGGCAAATATTCCTCTAGCCTCTCACCCTCCTGAAAAGGACTCCAGGAGGATGGGTGCCATGGCAAAGAAACAGTACATGGCAGCATCTTTAGGACTCAGACAGGCAAATTATATGGCTTATGCTGCTAGGTACCAGAAATCCAGATGGGATACTGTGCTGGCCCTAGCAAAACAGGCCCCTGACCAGCTTGCCAGGGAGCTGGAGCAGGTGGCTGCAGATGGTATTGAGGCATCCAAGGTGCAATTTCATGCTGCAGTAGACTCTAATGATGTGTCATCAAGGGTCATGGCTACATCTGTGGCTCTTCGCAGAATGGCTTGGCTCAGATGTACTACCCTGTCACAGGATACCCAGTCTAAGGCTATGGATTTTCCTGTTGTGGGTAATTCTCTGTTTGGGGAGCAGACAGAGAATTATATGAAGAAAATGGATGAATATAGGACCACCTATAGGAGTGCACAGGCCAAAGAAAGGCAAGCCACTCCTCAAAGGCAGCATGTCAGGGGCAGGGGCAGGCCTTTTTCATAGGCCCTTTTACCGAGCCCAGGCCTCCTGTTCTGCTTATGCCCAGAGGGGGTTCTTTAGAGGGAGAGGCAGACGGGGTACAAGTAAGCCTGCTTCTACCCCTCAGCCCAAAGCCCCTGTCAAGCAGGCTTCCTGATGGGGTGGCCAGGGCCGATTCTCCACTACCGGTAGGGGGCAGGCTGGCTTACTTTGTCCAGGACTGGAAGTCTTTAACATCAGACAAATGGGTCCTAGAAGTAGTAAGCCAGGGACTGGTTCTCAGCTTCAAAAAAAATTTCCAAAGATGAGAGCCAGGTCCTTTCCACCTGCAAATCCATCAGAGGCACTTGCCCTAGAAACAGATGCTTCTACCCTCCTGGCTCTCAGAGCTGTGGAAAAGGTTCCACCCCTACACCAGGGCAAAGGTTTGTACTCCAGGTACTTCTTACCCCAAAAAAGACAGGAGAATGGCGGCCCATCCTGGAGCTCGGATATCTAAACAAGCACCTTTTAAAACCAAAATTCAAAATGGTGACTCTGGGAATTATTTTACCCTCTCTAAGGCCAGGGGACTGGCTAGCCTCCCTGGACCTCAAGGATGCCTACTTCCATGTTCTTATCAGAAGCTCCCATCGAAAGTACCTCAGATTCGAACTGCCCTCAGGCCATTACCAGTTCAGAGCAATGCCCTTCGGCCTCACCTCGGCCCCGAGGGTATTCACAAAATGCCTGGCAGTAGCAGTTGCCCACTTAAGAAGGCAAAAAGATTGCCATCTTTCCTTACCTGGATGACTGGCTCATAGTAGGCCAGTCTCCAGACCAGGTCAAACTACACCTTCAGGTAACTCAGCAACTGCTCACATCTCTAGGTTTCCTTCTCAGTCTTCCAAAGTCAGTTCTAGAGCCTGTCCAGCTTCTCACCTTCATAGGCGCAGAACTGAACACAAAAGAGGCCAGAGCCTTCCTTCCTCTGGAAAGAGCAAGGACCCTGGTCTCTCTGGCCTCCTCTTTCACCCTGCAGGTCTCTCGACCAGCAAGGCATTTTCTACAGCTCCTGGGGCACATGGCTGCTTCTACAGCAGTAGTGCAGGGAGCGAGATTTCAGATGAGGGACGTCCAGTTCCATTTGAGAGCCTTTTGGTCTCAAAGGAGAGACCCTCTAACCAAATTGATCCCAGTGACTCGAACCCTGATCCAGGCCCTTCAGTGGTGGCAGGACCAGAGCAATCTGAGACAGGGGGTCCCCTTCACCCCCCTGTCTCACTCCTTACTACAGATGCATCCCTCTTGGGTTGGGGAGCTCACATGGGCGACCTCACTACCCAGGGGTTGTGGTCCCCACAGGAATCTCTGCTCCACATCAGTCTGTTGGAACTCAGAGCAGTTTTTCTAGCACTCCAGGTTTTTTCCACATCTGTTCAGAACAAGGTTGTACAGGTCAGAACAGACAATGCCACTACAATGTGGTACATCAACAAGCAAGGAGGCACTCGGTCTACGGCCTTGTGCACCAAAGCAATGAAGTTGTGGTCTCTGGCTTATTCCCTGAACGCCTCCCTTGCGGCAGTTCACCTCCCAGGCAAGGACAATGTCCTGGCAGATGCTCTCAGCAGGATTTCCCAGGGCCATCACGAATGGGCACTGGATCCCCTAGAACTGGAGGTAGTATTTGCCAGATGGGGCACCCTGCAGATAGATCTTTTTGCAGCCCCAGACAATCACCAACTTCCCATTTTTTGCTGCAGGCCCCCAGTGTTGTGCTCAGTCCCTCTGGATGCCTTCCTTCTCAGTTGGGAAGGGAAGTTTCTCTATGCTTTTCTCCCCTTCCCTTTTCTGTTCAAGGTGCTAGTCAAAATCAGATCTCAACCCTGCAAGATGATCCTGATTGCTCCAGATTGGGCCAGACAGCCCTGGTATCCACTCCTCATGTCCTTAGCAGTCCACCTTCCCCTGTGTCTTCCCAGGAATCACAACCTGTTAACCTGTGCCCAGGGGAGAGTTTGGTATCCGAACCTCAAATCTCTCAAACTCAAGGCCTGGCTCTTGAAGAGTTAGAGTTTGCTGACCTACACCTCTCCCAAGGTGTATTGGATATCTTGAAGGCCTCTAGGAAGCCTTCCACCAGGGCTACTTATAATTCCAAATGGAAGAGATTTTCCATATGGTGCTTTGGCAAGCATATTCCCCCAGAATCTGCTGACTTGCCCACAATCCTGGATTATTTGGTGCATTTGAATTCTTTGGGGCTGAGACCAGCTACCCTAAAAGTGCACCTGGCAGCCGTGTCTGCTTTCTTATCAGCAGGTAAACCCTCTTCTTTTTCAGCTCACCCTGTATTCTCCAAGTTTTTCAAAGGGTTGCTTCATACCAACCCTCCATTCAGGGACCCTGTCCCTGCTTGGGATCTTAATATTTGCATTGCCCAGCTTATGCAACCCCCTTTTGAGCCATTGTCTTCAGCAGAGCTTAAGTACTTGGCTTGGAAAACTGTGTTTTTGGTAGCCATCACTTCTGCCAGGCGCATAAGTGAATTGCAAGCATTGTCAGTGGAGCCTGATTTTATCTCCTTTCACAGAGATAAGGTGGTCCTCAGGACTAACAAAGTTTTTGCCTAAGGTGGTTTCAGACTTCCACCTTAATTAATCCATGTCTCTTCCTGTGTACTTCACTGACCATTCCTCCTCTTGCGAGAGGAGATTGCACAGTTTAGATGTCAAAAGAGCCCTTAGTTACTACATAGAACGTACCAAGGGTCACAGGTTTGACTCCCTCCAATTGTTCCTCACTTATGGTGAGGTTGGTAAAGGAAAACCTGCCACTAAAAGATCCATTTCCAGGTGGATTGTCTCTTGTATCCAATTTTGCTATGAAAAACTGGGTAGGGTTCCTCCCTCAGGCCTGAGGGCTCACTCTACCAGAGGTACAGCTGCGTCTCTGGCTGCTGCCAGGGACATCCCTATCCTAGAGATATGTCACAAGCAGCTACCCGAAAACAGTTCACACTTTTTACTAAGTATTACTCCCTGGACATCCAGGCTAGGAGTGATGCTCGATTTGGCACAGCTGTGCTTCAGAGCCTATTTCCTAAGTAGGTTCTGTCCCTCCTCCATGGAGGTACTGCTGTGTAATCTGCATATGTCATAATCTAGCAAGACTTCATGTTGTTTGAAGCAAAAATTACTCACCTTAGTAATGTTGTTTCTTCTAATGGAGTCTTGCTATATTATGACCTCCCCCGCCTGCCCCTCTCAGAACCTCTACTTTTGGGTTGTGGGTGGGCAGTGCAATGTTGGCACTTCGTAGATGCCCACTTTATTTTTCACCCTTTCTTTTAGGGTGCTTGGGTGCTATGTTTTAATTTTCTTTCTCGATTCCCCTGACTTGAGTCTTTGTTTTGGGATCAAGAAAAAATGTGTTCTTGTAGTTAGTAGCCAGTGGACTAGTGTAGGTTTACGGCTTCCACACAGAACCTTAGTGAGTTTTGCTCATAAAGATCTGACAGTTTGAGTTTGAAGAACAACAGGCAGAGTTTTCAACCGAGCTCGCGCTCAAGGTTCCATGCCTGGCATGGAAAGTTAACTCTTTCACCTCCGGAGCAGTTCGAAGGTTGGGACTCACTGCATATGTCATAATATAGCAAGACTCCATTAGAAGAAACAACATTACTAAGGTGAGTAATTTTTTCTTATAGGTGAGTAACCTATCTTTCTAGGATCGTGGATATGTTGTTCTATCCACACTGTGTGGCATGTCCTTTCCCTTTAAGAATCTTGCTGGAAGGTCTTGAAGCTGGCTCTCCCCACCCACCCGGGTGGTATAACCCTCGGCTCTGCCCCATGATGCCAGATCTTCCTTTCCACTGGAAGATACAGGTTCCCTCCTTACCACTCTTGCGTTCTGTAGGCCCTGGCTTTCAAATCCATGGATTTGCTCAAACTCGTCAGTTACTCCAAATTGCTTCGCAATCTTGACCAGTATGGAGGATAAATCCTCACCCGGTTTCCGCCGCTGCCCGTGCGGGCAAAAGATGTCTTGCACAAACCCGCATGCCACGTGCGTGTACTGCCTGGGTGTCGGCCATGACACTCAGGCCTGGGAGATGTGTTGCGCATTTCACCCGAACATCTTAGACTATAGTCTCGCACGGCTCCAATTAGGCAGACCGGAGAAATGGAACCCGCCGGTCAAATCTAAGGAAGTCTGGGCAGTCTCTGCGGCTGCGGGGTCCACGGAGCAGCTCGAACGAATGAAGACTTTCAAGGAAGAGGCGGTTCGGGCCTCGGATCGGTCCTCGGCACCACCGTGGTCCATGGGCCCGGTGGCATATGCTCCCCTTCTAATGGGAGCTGGCCAGCCAGTGGAGTCAGCGTCACAGTCACTTCGACCAGCTGGTCACCGTATCCTAGAACATGTGGGATGCTCTCCAGTGGTGGACTGTCCTGGAACACTTGCAGGAAGGGATCCCATTTGTCCATCCCGAGCCGATGGTCGTTCTTATGACCGATGCCTCTCTCATGGGCTGGGGAGCCCACATAGGGAACCACAGAGCCCACGGGTTCTGGACCCCCGAGAAATCCCAATATCATATCAACTTGTTGGAGCTCAGAGCACTCAGACTGGCACTGTCAGTATTCGCTCCGCTCCTTCGGGGTTAAGTAATTCAAGTCCAGACGGAAAATACCATGACTACACACTACCTCAACAAACAGGGCGGCATGCACTCCCAGCTGTTGTGCAGGGAAGCGCTCCACATCTACACCCTCGTGAGCCGACTGGAGGTAGATCTCCTAGCCATTCATGTGGCAGGAGCCTCAAACCAACCGGTGGATGCTCTCAGCCGTGTGGGCAAGACGTCCCACGAGTGGTCTCTCCATCCAGAGGTAGTACACAGCCTGTTCTCCCATTGAGGCAAACGTCCGGTGCATCTGTTCGCCTCCAGGTTGAATACCAAGCTGAGGCTATTTCATGCCCGCCCCCTCAGCAGGCCTCACTGCAGGGGGATGCCTTCTCGAGGCCGTGGACCCCAGGCCTCTTCTGTGCCTTCCCTCCACTTCCCTTGGTTCACAAGGTGATCCTCAAGATCAGGAGGGACAAGGCATTGGTGATCCTGGTAGCCCCAGACTGGCCTCGCCAGTTCTGGTATCCAGATCTTCTCAGCCTCAGCTTCAGGCCTCCGAGCCGTCTTCCAGTACGCCCAGACCTGTTATCAGTCAATCAGGGGAAGGTATTCCATCTGGACCTTCAATCCCTGCACCCAAAAACCTGGTTCCTGAGTGGCTAGAGTTCCAGGCTCTGGGTCTCTCTGAGGATGTACTCACAATAGTGGAAGCATCCAGAAAGGAGTCGACCAGGAGATGCTATGCCTTCAAATGGAAAAGATTTTCCATTTGTTGTCAGAGTAAGGGCCTGGACCCTTTATCCTGTCCAGTGGCTAGCATCCTAGACTATCTTTGGTCCCTGTCCAAAGGGGGTCTTCGGTCTATGACCCTTAAGGTGCACCTGGCAGCCATCTCTGCTTACCGGGCATGGGCCAGTCAGCATACGGTGGCGCAGGAGAAGGTGGTCTGGCGTTTCTTTAAAGGCCTTGACCACATATCCCCTCCGGTGCATGAACCTTCACCTCCATGGGATCTACTGCTGGTACTGGCAAAGCTCATGGGCAAGCCATTCGAACCGATGGACAAATGTGAGATGTCACATTTGTTGTGGAAGACCGCCTTCCTAGTGGCTGTCACGTCAGCCAGAAGGACTGGGAAGCTCCAGGCGCTCTCGGTGGAGTCTCCTTACCTGGTCTTCCACAGGGACAAGGTTGTCCTGTGCCCCTACCCGAAATTCCTTCTGAAGGTGGTGTCGGAGTTCCATCTTAACCAGGTGTTGACTCTACCTGTGTTCTACCCGAACTACACCTTGGAGGCCGAGTACATGCTCCATATTCTGGACCTGAGACGAGCACTCTTATTATAAAGAGCGGACAGTGGATGTTCGGGGAGAGGTTCGCCAGCTGTTTGTCACCTACGCTGAAGCTGCACCTGGCAGACTTGCAGCAAAGTGGACGATTGTCAGATGGATTACATCTTGCATTGATCTCTGCTACCGATTGGCATGCAAGGAGCTTCCCATAGGGATAAGAGCTCATTCTACCCGCCATACTGCTGCGTCGGTGGCTGCTTCCAGGGACATCCCTATCCAGGAAATCTGCGGGGCTGCCACCTGGAAGACAACAAACACCTTCATTAGCCACTACCACATCGACCTAGAGTCACGCCAGGATGCTGGATTTGGGGCCTCAGTTCTCAATCTCTTTTCCCTAAGTAAATATAGAGGGGGTGTGCGCCTTGCCTCCCACCTGTAACAGTAGTTCTAGGAGTGGTATATGTTGTTCATCTACACAAACCCACCCGACCTCCCCGGCTTCGACGCACAACCTGAGCTTCCAGCGGGCAAAGATCTGGTGTCATGGGGCGGAGCTAAGGGTTATACCACATGGGTGGGTGGGAGGAGCCAGCTTCAAGACCTTCCAGCAAGATTCTTAAAGGGAAAGGACATGCCAAACAGTGTGGACGAACAACATAAACCACTTCTAGAACTACTGTTACAGGTGAGTAACCTGTTTTTCATTGACATTATTGGAGCATGAAGGACCCTCCCATAACTGCTTATGTGTATATCACAGCAGCTAAGGTAAGGTAGCATAAATGCTGCTCCTGCTACTCCTAGCAGTGTTCCTTACCTCATGGCAAGAAATTAGTTACTAAACTGGCATCTTAATCACCTAAAAAACAGTACCCCCCTCCACACACACACACACCCTGTTTCTGCTTTTAATTTTGCAAAGCAAATTTAGTTGGCCCTAATTATGAAGCAGAAGGGTGGACATGAAAGACCTAGAGTCTCTTTGGAGCTTAAATTACTTTATTACTGTGTAGTACAAGAAATGGAAGCAGTCTTCAGAGTCACCTTTGAAGGTGATCATGTATTCTTGGTACAGAGGGAAAAAATATACGATATCAAGAACCAAGTGGTAGTTTAAACTGATTACCTTTTATTAGTGGATGTATTTAACTCTTCTAATTTTTATCTGACCAGTGAAAGGTCAAGTGGCACGAGACCAGCACTGTTCAGAGGGAAGTGTTTCAATCCCTCTGTGTTTTCTGGGGCATCATGCTGGTGCAGACTTTATGCAATTAGTGTGATTGTATATCTCATCCCTTAGAAGAATTGTAGCTGCAGATGGTAACCTTTGCTTTGTCTTACCTTACAGATTTATCCACCAATCAATGTGTTGCCATCATTGTCCCGATTGATGAAATCTGCCATAGGTGAGGGCATGACTAGGAAAGATCACGCTGACGTGTCAAACCAGCTGGTACGTATCATTTGCATGTCCTGATATGTCTGATGTAGCTTAATGCATATGCCTGCTCTCTGCAGGAATCCACGTGCAAATGAGACATTGCATCTCATTAAACTAACCCAGAGAGCAGTATCTTAAATACCTGTCAACAGCAACCTTCTGGCCAACTGGTAGGTTAACCAACGAAAGCTCAGAATTTTCCACCATCCAATCCTATAGGATTTCATTACTGAGATAATTTTGTGTTAAGAACTGTGAGGAAATTCTGGAGGATTAAAGTAAATGAGCACACTCATCCAAGAAACCTGTGTACTGCATATATTGTGTACATAGACTGCCAACAGCCCCAGGAATCAAACAGTATGATTAAACTAATACAGTCAGCCTTCAGTGTTGAACTGTCATGGAGAAATGGAATGTATGCAAATATGGAAGTCTAATTGGCTCATGCCAATTTCAAATTGCTGCCCCTAGTAACTGCTGCACTCTGAGTGCTCAGATTCTTTACTCCGTCGGCCAATTAAGACACCTTGGAGAGCTCTCCTCAACTTACTCACAGATCTTTATTTGATCAATAGGTACCACTTAATTTTCTTGTATTATAGTTTGCTGCTCCTATAGTTAGTAGTTTATTTGGGTTAATTTTATTGTTTTTTCGGTTCCTCATTGGTTCCAAGGAACCGCTCATTCTAGAGGTTTTATACCTCAGAATTTATATTTTATTTCATTTTCATTCCGGTTCCCTTACAGATCTGTAACACTATATATTTATTCATTTTATTTTTTGTGGCACTTCCATTTCCTGTCAGGAACCGAATGACCATCGGTTCCCTTGTGATTTCAGGAACTGATCACGTTTACTTTTATCGGTTCCTGGAACTGACCACTTAGTTAAATACTGTTTATTTCTGGGAATCTGACATCAATGTCGGAGGTTTCTAAACCAAAGAAAGATAGGACTGACTGGGTTTAAGCATTGCATTAGCTGTGGACGTTTGATAGCTAAAGCAGATCAACAGAATTTATGTATTTACTGTTTGGAACCCGGGTCACATATCTGCTAATTGTGCTGTTTGTAAGGTCTTCTGTCCTAAAACCATCAAGAAAAGGACTAAAAAATTAGAAGTGGCTACTCCTGCACCCCCCCCCCCATCTAAGACCATTGAAGAGGTAGCCCCCTCTACATCTTCCTCAAAAAAAGACAAGGAACGGCCTAAGGAGTCAGTGGATCCACAATTCACGGAGAAAGTGGACTCCTCTAAATCTAAAAGGCCTGTGGAACCAGATGGTGAGCCAGTTCCAGCTAAAAGAAAACAAAGAGAATCATGTCTCTGCACCTCTGGCCAAGAAAGTTAAGGAGCTCTCAACAGACTAACCAGCCATGCCATTGGCTGAGGACATCGCTAAAGCACTGCAGATTCTGCAGGCACTTGAAGCTGCTGTCCCGTTCCTACACCGGTTCCAACCCAGGCACAGACAGTCCAGGAACTGGTGTATGTTTATGACAACCCAGAACAAGAGGAAGAGGAACCTATTGAACTTGAGGTGACCCCTGAGCAGGAGTTCGATTCCCCACCTCAGGGTCCAGATGATTATACTTCACACTGTTCATTTGTGAAGCAAATGGTGGAGACTTTGAAGCTCCCTATTTAGGACTCGGAGGAATATGAGGAAGAAGCAGATTTCCTTGAAATGATGGGGCTAGCCCTCGTTAAAAGACTGTTGCTACCAATGCACAAGTCTTTGAGAAAGGCAGTGCTGAAGATACTGCAAACCCCTACTACTATCCCAGGGGTTGATCAAAAAGTTGATAAAAAGTACCAACTTGACAGATCCACTTCTGCATTTTTATTTAACCACTCTGATCATGAGGGAGTGGTTCAGGCAGCAGCTTGTGGCAAAGCCAGAATACCTCTGTCTTCCCATCCCCCTGACAGAGATTCAAGAAACATTGATGGTATGGGAAAGAAGGGGGTTCCTGGCAACTTCACTGCTCGTGAGGCAGGCCAACTACATGACTTATGCAGCACAATATCAAAAGGCCTTGTGGAATTCCGTCCTGGCATTAACAGACAAAATCCCAGTGGAAGTGGCACCGGACCTGGCAGAGACTGCCAGGACAGCACTAGATGCCACCAAATCTGGTTAAACAACTAAAAATATATATATATACGTTCCACATGTCTGCGGATGCTAATGATGCCACAGCCAGGCTCATGGCCATCACCCATTCTGTGAGGCGGTTTGCATGGCCTAGGGCCACAAACCTGACCCAGAACACACAGACCAAAGCAATGGATTTCCCCTTTGAGGGTGATTTCCTTTTCAGGGATAAGACAGAGGCCTATATGAAAAAGGTAGAGGAGTACAAAGTCACCTACAGAAGCAATTCTGCCAAAGAAAAACCCTCCATTTTTTACAGGTCCCAGTACAGGGGAGGCAGGGGTAGGGGCTCCTACTCCAGTCCCTTTTTCCAGGCTCAGGCAATGCTGGACTACCAGCAGTCCAGGGGGTATTTCAGAGGTAGAGGCAGAAGGACCATGAGAAGGTCAGCACAAGTGCCTCAAGCTCAGGCCCAAGCAAAAACAATCTTTGACAGACTGGTACAGGTCGCCTCCCCCCTTCCAGTAGGAGGCAGATTGGCTCACTTCCTCCAAGATTGGCATGCCATCACCACAGACAAGTGGGTCTTGCAGGTACTGAGCCAAGGGTTGTTTCTAAGCTTCAAATCTCCCCAAACTGAGAGCCAGAAATTTTGCCCCAGCAACCTCGGCAGACAAAATCCTCTTGGAGGCAGAGGTAGAAAACCTGGTAACCATCAGAGCAGTAGAGCCTATGCCCCTGCTGCAGAGGGGGAAAGGCTTCCACTCAAGATTTTCCTTACTCAGAAGAAAAATAGGGACTGGTGACCCATTCTGGATCTAAGATGAAGCTCAGGGCACAACCAGCAACAATGATCCTGGTGGCACCAGATTGGCAAGGCGGCCATGGTATTCACTACTGCTTACCCTATCTGCTTCACAGCCAATTCACTTGTCCCAGAGGCACAATTTACCGACATCCTCTCAGGGCGGGATCCTGTATCCCAACCTCAGGTCGCTGAGACTGAAGGCTTGGTTCTTGAAGACCTAGAATTTGCTAGCCTAAATCTTTCAGAAGTTTTGACAATGCTCAGAGCATCCAGGAAGCCATCAACCAAGAAAACTTATTCCTTGAAGTGGAAAAGGTTTTCTGTTTGATTTAAGGGAAGATATACTATTTCTTCCAGGGCTGGTCTTCCTGTCCTACTGGACTACCTGACTCATCTCCACACCCTGGGCCTTAGGCTTTCTACAAGGTCCATTTGGCTGCAGTCTCAGCATATGTTTCAGCTGGAAAAGACAGGTCTGTGGCCTCTCATCTGGTTTTTAAGAAATTTTCCAAAGGTCTCAACCATCTTCATCCTCCCCTCAAGGAGCCAGCCTCACCCTGAAATCTCAGTATTTGATAGCCAGGCTCATAGAGCCTCCTTTGAGCACATGGTAACTGCAGGGTTGAAGTATGTCACATGGAAAACTGTTTTCTTGGTGGCCATCACTCCAGCCAGGAGAATACGTGAATTGCAAGAACTGTGCACAGATCTGAACTACACATCCTTCCACAGGGACAAGGTCATACTCTGGACAAACAGGAAATTCCTTCCTAAAGTTGTCTCAGACTTTCATTTGAATCAGACCATCACTTTACCAGTTTTTTCGCTGAGAATTCCAGCTCGTCTGAGCGGAAATTGCATAGCCTGGCTGTCAAGAGGGCTTTAAGCCACTACCTTGACAGGACCAAGGATCATAGGCTAGAGCATACCCAGCTGTTTCTCACTTATGGGGAAGTGGGCAAGGTTAAACCTGTATCAAAACTAACCATTGCACGCTGGATTGTGACTTGCATACAGTTCTGTCACAGTAAAGTGTATAAACAAGCTCCCATGGGCCTGTAAGGGCACAGCTGCATTAGTGGTAGCTACAAGAGATATCCCACTGTTAGAAATCTGCAAAGCAGCTACATTGAAAACTGTACACACCTTTACCAAGCACTACAGTCTGGACTTACAGTCGAGGAGTGATGCCAGAATTGGTACAGCAGTCCTGCAGAACCTGATCCCTAAACAGATTCTCTGCCCAACCTCCAAAGGTACTGCTTGGTAGTCTGCATTAGTTTAATTATACTGCGTGATTCCTGGGGCTAGAAGAAAAAAATGTTCACCACAGTAATCTTGTTTCTTTCAGGTGATCACACAGTATGTATGATGAAAGCTCCCACCCTGTCTCCCCTACCCTGAACCTAGGGAAAATAGGGGACAGACCAGGGTCGAGAGGGCTACGGTTGTTGAAAAGCCCTCCCCAGCTCCCCTCGGTTCCCCGAAGCTACAAGACTGGCAGCAGGAAGGGTCGAGAGGGCTACGGTTGTTGAAAAGCCCTCCCTAGCTCCCCTCGGTTCCCCAAAGCTACAAGGCTGGCAGCAGGAAGGGTCGAGAGGGCTATGGTTGTTGAAAAGCCCTCCTCAGCTCCCCTCGGTTCCCCGAAGCTACAAGGCTGGCAGCAGGAAGGGTCAAGAGGGCTACGGTTGTTGAAAAGCCCTCCCCAGCTCCCCTCGGTTCCCCGAAGCTACAGGGCTGGCAGCAGGAAGGGTCGCGAGGGCTACGGTTGTTGAAAAGCCCTCCCCAGCTCCCCTCGGTTCCCTGAAGCTACAAGGCTGGCAGCAGGAAGGGTCGAGAGGGCTACGGTTGTTGAAAAGCCCTCCCCAGCTCCCCTCGGTTCCCCGAAGCTACAAGGCTGGCAGCAGGAAGGTATGCAATCTCAAGACTGCACTCGGTTTTAAACCTTGGCTCCTTTTTTCTGCTCAGCTCCCTGGCGCTGTAGTACTCGCTGCTGCAGCCACTTTAATCCCAAGGAAATTAATGTATTTTGACTCACAAGACTGTGCCTAAGGCTGTGCCTACGATACACTCTAGCCTGCCTACCTTGATTTAATTAACTTTTGCTGATTCTGGTACACTGCAGCTGCTGTTTTAATTAATTTTAGCATATCCTCTAACACAACAGCTGCTTGCAGGCTTGAAATAACCCCCCAACCCCCTCCTCTACCATTAATTAAATACACTGGTAATCCCACCCACTTTTGTTCCAACCTATAAACTCACTTGAGGCAGTCCTACCCTCCCCTTGCTGCATCTGTCCTAATTCAAACCAGCAAGGCAGTCTTTTTTTTTTTTTTCCTCCACTCACTCTTGCCTATTCTCTATGTTTGCCTATGTTCTACACTTATTTTGTATGGAAAAGTAACTCAGACTGAGGGTATCCCAGTTTTATCTTTTCCCCTCACCTTTTCAAATTCCCCCTGCTCCTGTCCGCTCCTCATAAACTGCACTCTATTGGAATACCTGCCTCTTGTGAATAACTTGTATAATTGACTGCCAACCTCTGGCCACTAAGGGTCTCACTCAAACTACCTTCACTATAGGTGTCACCCTGCCCTTAAGTCACCATTTCTGTCACTTATATTCTTCTCTTATAAAGGGACAATCTACTTCTGATTTACAGAGGTTTCATACAAGGCATACGTAATGTTCAAACAACATGAAGTCTTGCTATATTATGACAATTGCAGTATGACCGCAGGTTAGAACTGCTCCGGAGGTGAAATAGTTAACTTTCCATGCAGGCATGGAACTTAGAGCGCGAGCTCGGTTGAAAACTCTTGTCTGTTGTGCTTCAAAGGTAAACTGTCAGATTCTTTACTCTGCCTCACTGAACAGTCGCGCCGGAGATTTCTCCTTCTGCTCGGTTCATTTTGTCGGTTTAAAAGTGTTATTTTTCGGTTTTTAGCCCGAAATTAAACCGCAACCGGTCGGTTCAAGCTCTGTCTGTGGTAATGTAAGTAATAGATAGGTTTTACATTAGTTTTTTCTGTGTGGAACTTGTAATTTGTTATCGGTTCGGTTTGAACCGATCAGGTTATGTTTAATTCTGCTAGCCCTTTTTTAGAGTGTGGTTCCCGGTTCTTATCGGTTCTAAAAAAACGGATTTCATTACGGTTTTCTCCACGACCTGTGACACGGTTGGGAACCGATAAGGGTGTCTTGCTTGGTGGATTGCCATAAACGGGCAAGTTGGTTAGGCTGGCATTATGTCTGAGAAACCCAAAAGAAAAACCGGACCCACTGGGTTTCAACACTGTAGTGTTTGTGGGGAAGCTTTTGCTAAGGCTGACCCACACACCACATGTGTCTATTGTCTGGGGTTTGACCACCTCAATTCAGACTGCCAGATTTGTCACAATTTCCCTGCTGCCACCATAGATAAGAGAGTTGGTAGGCTCAGGGAAAGGGAGGCCAAAAAGTCCGCTGACCCGATGGCCAGCCCGTTCGGTACTAACCGGAGGAGTGCCTCGACCAGGGCGATATTTCCTCGGGCAAACGAAGAGCCGGTTCCATCAAAAAGGGCTAGAAAGTCAGCTAGTTTAGAGCCAAAAGTTCTCTCCCCAACTGCTGAGGAAATAGCTAAAGCAATTAAAATTGTCCAGTCTCTCTCTCTGGTTCCGACCGAACTGACACCTTCTGGTAAGTGTTCGGTTCGGCCGGTTCCACCGGTTCAAGATTATGATTTTGAGGATTTTTATGAACCGGGGGAGGGGGAAGAGGACTATGAGGAGAGTGAATATGGTTTTGAAGATCTGGATGTGCCCATTGATCCGGACATCTCTCCAAATAGACCCCTAGGGGTTTCTCCTCCAAGACTTTGAGTCCCCTTCTCATTTCATGTTTTATAAAAAAGTTGCTGAATCTCTCCAGCTCCCTGTTGAGGAAGCTGTTGATGACCAGGAGGAGCCAGACTATGTAGAAATGATGGATACTCCAGAGTCTAGGAGACTGTCTATTCCTTTGCAAAAATCTTTTCGGAAACAGACAGTAAAAGTTTTAAAAACTCCTCACACTATACCTCCTGTGGATAAAAGGATGGACAAGAGGTATACCTTATCAGGCTCCGACACTTGATTTCTTCACTCAGCAATGCAGCCATGTGGGGGTAGTGCAGGCTGCAGCCTGTGGCAAGGCTAATATTCCCCTAGCTTCACACCCCTCTGAGAAGGACTCCAGGAAGATTGATGCTATGGCAGAGAAACAGTACATGGCAGCATCTTTGGGGCTCAGACAAGCAAATTATATGGCTTATGCTGCTAGGTACCAGAAATCCAGATGGGATACTGTGCTGGCCCTAGCAAAACAAGTCCCTGACCAGCTTGCCAGGGAGCTGGAACATGTGGCTATGGATGGTATTGAGGCATCCAAGGTGCAGTTTCATGCTGCAGTGGACTCTAATGATGTTTCATCAAGAGTCATGGCTGCATCTGTGGCACTTCACAGGATGGCTTGGCTCAGATGTACTACCCTGTCTCAGGACACCCAGTCCAAGGCCATGGATTTTCTGTTGGAAATTCTCTGTTTGGGGAGCAAACAGAGAATTACATGAAGAAAATGGATGAATATAGGACCACCTATAGGAGTGCACAGGCCAAGGAAAGGCAGGCCACTCCTCAAAAGCAGTTTCCTAGAGGCAGGGGCAGGCCTTTTCATAGGCCTTTTTACCAAGCCCAAGCTTCCTCCTCCTTCTCCGCCTATGCTCAGAGGGGGTTCTTTAGAGGAAGAGACAGACGGGGTACAAGCAGGTCTGCTTCCACCCCTCAGCCCAAAGCCCCTGCCAAACAGGCACCCTGATGGGATTGCCAGGGACGATTCTCCTCTACCTGTAGGGGGCAGGCTGGCTTACTTTGTCCAGGACTGGAAGTCTTTAACATCAGACAAGTGGGTCCTGGAAGTAGTAAGCCAGAGACTGGTTCTCAGTTTCAAAAATTTCCAAAGCTGAGAACCAGATCTTTTCCACCTGCAACTCCATCAGAGGCTCTTGCCTTAGAGGCAGAGGTCTCTACCCTCCTGGCTCTCAGAGCTGTGGAAAGGGTTCCTCCCCTACACCAGGGCAAAGGTTTGTACTCCAGGTACTTCCTTACCCCAAAAGACAGGAGAATGGCGGCCATCCTGGATCTCAGATATTTAAACAAGCACCTTTTAAAGCCAAAGTTCAAAATGGTGACTCTGGAATTATCCTACCTCTCTAAGGCCAGGGGACTGGCTAGCTTCCCTGGACCTCAAGGATGCCTACTTCCATATTCCCATCAGAGCTCCCATCAAAGTACCTCAGGTTCGAGCTGCCCTCAGGCCACTACCAGTTCAGAGCAATGCCCTTCGGCCTCACTTCTGCCCCAAGGGTATTTACCAAATGTCTGGCAGTAGCAGTTGCCTACCTAAGAAGGCAAAAGATTGCCATCTTTCCTTACCTGGATGATTGGCTCATAGTAGGCCAGTCCCCAGACCAGGTCAAATTACATCTCCAGATAACGCAGCAACTGCTTACCTCTCTAGGTTTCCTTCTGAATCTCAAAGTCAGTTCTGGAGCCTGTCCAGCTTCTTACCTTCATAGGCGCAGAGCTGAACACACAGGAAGCCAGGGCTTTCCTTCCCCTAGACAGGGCAAAGACCCTGGTCTCCCTGGCCTCCTCATTTACCCTGCAGGTCTCCCGGCCAGCAAGGCACTTTCTGCAGCTCCTAGGGCACATGGCTGCTTCCACAGCGGTTGTGCAGGGAGCAAGATTTCAGATGAGGGACATCCAGTTCCATTTGAGAGCCTTTTGGTCTCAAAGAAAGGATCCTCTTACCAAGTTGATCCCAGTAACTCGAACCCTGATCCAAGCCCTACAGTGGTGGCGGGATCAGACCTACCTGAGACAAGGGGTTCCTTTTGTCACTCAGTCTCATTCTCTAATCCTTACTACAGATGCGTCCCTCTTGGGCTGGGGAGCTCACATGGGCGACCTCACCACCCAGGGTCTGTGGTCTCCACAGGAATCCCTGCTCCACATCAACCTGTTGGAGCTCAGAGCAGTTTTTCTAGCACTTCAAGTTTTTTCCAAATCTGTTCAGAACAAGAGTATTCAGGTCAGAACAGACAACACCACTACAATGTGGTACATCAACAAGCAAGGGGCACTCGGTCTACGGCCTTGTGCACAGGCGATGGATTATGGTCTCCTGGCTTACTCCCTGAACACCTCTCTTACGGCAGTTCACCTCCCAGGCAGGACAATGTCCTAGCAGATGCTCTCAGCAGGATTTCCCAGGGCCACCGAATGGTCACTGGATCCCTGGTCTTGGGAGTAGTATTTGCCAGATGGGGCCCCAGATAGATCTTTTGCAGCCCCAGACAATCACCAACTTCCTCTTTTTGCTGCAGGCCCCAGTGTTGGGCTCTCTCCCTCTGGATGCCTTAGCCCTCAATTGGGAGGGGAAGTGTCTCTGTGCCTTTCCCCCCTTTCCTCTCCTGTTCAAAGTGCTAGTCAAAATCAGATCCCAATCCTGCAGGGTCATTCTGATAGCTCCGGATTGGGCCAGACAGCCCTGGTATCCACTCCTGCTGTCCTTAGCAGTCCATCCTCCTCTGTGCCTTCCCAAGAATCACAATCTGTTAACCTGTGCCCAGGGAAGGGTCTGGTACCCGAATCTCAAATCTCTCAATCTCAAGGCTTGGTTCTTGAAGAGTTAGAGTTTGCTGATTTACACCTTTCCCAAGGTGTAATGGATATATTGAAGGCCTCAAGGAAGCCTTCCACCAGGGCTACTTACAATTCCAAATGGAAAAGGTTTTCCATATGGTGCTCGGAAAAGCATATTTCCCTAGTCTCTGCTGATCTACCCACAGTCCTGGATTATATGGTCCACCTGAATTCTTTGGGGCTGAGACCAGCTACCCTCAAGGTGCACTTGGCAGCTGTGATTGCTTTTATTTCAGCAGGTAAATCCTCTTCTCTTTCAGCTCATCCCGTATTTTCCAAGTTTTTTTTTTTTTGCAAATAACTTTATTTTATAACAAACACAAACATACAATAACCAAATACACCCCCCGCCAGTAACAAGAAACTTTTACAAAATAGGTCATATTAAATCACAACAAGGTGAGTGGCAAGGAGAAGAAAGAAAAAAAACCCCCTCCCCCTGCAGCTTTCCATATTGGTTATTAACAATCAGTCTTGGTAAAACAGTTAAAATTTGGACCTATCCTAAACTAAGCTGTTAAATAATTCATAAAAGGTAGAAAAGATCGAGAAGGGAAGAAAATGAAAAGTCTATACTCGGTCTAGATTTGGCAATAAAGAGAGAAGGGGATATATAACAAAATATCTGGAGGGGCTAAAGTCCTAACCCCTTCTAGTAGCCGTATCTATCCTTCAAACCCTGGAAAAGGTTACCCCAGCAACCCTGGAACTTCCCTAGCGACTTATAGAAGATAGTTACGGACCTTTCCGCATTCAGAGCAACCAAAAACTCGTCCCACCATTCTTTAAAGGAAGGAACCGTGCCACTCTGCCAATGCCGAAGGATCAGCAGCTTTGTCACTGAGGCAACCATTGCCATTTGACATTTTTGAGATACTAGTGGAATTTGAGTAAACCTTCCCAGTATGCAGACTTCAGGATTAAAGAAGGCTGAAATATCACAATAAGGGCTTATCCATTGCCTTACCGATTCCCACAGCTTAACCACCTTGGGACAATCCCAGAGCTTATGGTAAATGGTAGCCAAGGAGTGACCACAATCTTTACACCCCGGGGAGCTGGATCCGTATATCCGAGAAAGTTTAAGAGAGAGGTAAAGGTTGTGCAATATGTTGAACTGAATGCCTCTCATTCTATCTTGTTTGATATATGCATATATATCTGTCCAAACTCTTTCCCAGATCTCTTCTGTCCAGCCCAAAGATAGATTCGTTTCCCAATACCGGGGAACTAAAGTGGTCTTGGATACCGTCCTTGATAAGATTGGCTTATATATTTTTGAGACAGAGTTTCCGGACAGTGCCAGATCTCTCAACTGCCTCAAAAATGACCCAGCCTCCTCACACCCCTTGTTACCCAACAGAAAAGAACAAATGCTATCGGATCTGGTGCAGTCTCAACCGATCACATGGTTTGACTCCAATTCTCCGCAAAACAGAAAATGAAGTAACTGAATCGTGTCACAAAGTCCTCTACTCTAGGTTTGAGGAGGAAGTTACCTATACACCTCTTTATGGGTCGGTTTCCAATCAATAGATTGGGATTCCTTAGAAGGGGTTGTGTTAGATCTCCCACATAGGAGATATGCAACACTGAGTAAAGCTGATACAGAGCCTTGATGTCCAACCCCAATGGTGTATTCCTTACTTTAAAGGGAATCTTAGCCCAAGGAGTGTATAAAAAAGATTCCAGATCTAAATTATTTTCCAAGTTTTTTAAGGGGTTGTTGCACACCAACCCTCCATTCAGAGATCCTGCCCCTGCCTGGGATCTTAATGTTTGCATTGCTCAGCTTATGCAACCCCCTTTCGAGCCCTTGTCTTCAGCTGAGCTCAAGTACTTGACTTGGAAAACTGTGTTTCTGGTAGCCATCACCTCTACCAGACGCATAAGTGAATTACAAGCATTGTCAGTGGAGCAGGAGTTTATCTCTTTCCACAGAGATAAGGTGGTCCTTCAGACTAACAGAAAGTTCCTGCCTAAGGTGGTTTCAGATTTCCACCTTAATCAATCTGTTTCTCTTCCAGTGTACTTCACTGACCACTCCTCCTCTGGGGAGAGGAGGCTGCACAGCCTAGATATGAAGAGAGCCCTTAGTTACTACATAGAGCGTACCAAGGGTCATAGGTTTGACTCCCTCCAACTGTTCCTTACCTATGGCGAAGTTGGGAAAGGGAAGCCAGTCACTAAAGATCCATTGCCAGGTGGATTGTCTCTTGTATCCAATTCTGCTACGAGAAGTTGGGTAAAGTTCCTCCCTCAGGCCTGAGGGCTCACTCTACCAGAGGTACAGCTGCTTCTCTGGCTGCTGCCAGAGACATTCCTATTCTAGAAATATGTCAAGCAGCTACCTGGAAAACAGTTCACACTTTTACCAAGCATTACTCCTTGGACATCCAGGCTAGGAGTGATGCTCGGTCTGGCACAGCCGTGCTTCAGAGCCTATTTCCTAAGTAGGTTCTGTCCCTCCTCCATGGGGGTACTGCTGTGTAGTCTGCAATTGTCATAATATAGCAAGACTTCATGTTTGAAGAAAAATTACTCACCTTAGTAATGTTGTTTCTTCTAATGGAGTCTTGCTATATTATGACCTCCCTCCCTGCCTGCCCCTCTCAGAACCTCTGTTTTGGGATGTGGGTGGGCAGTACATGGTTGGCACTTTTTTGATGCCCACCTTGTTGTTTTCACCTATTTTTTTGGGTGAATTGGTGTTGTGTTTTTGCATTTTTTGGGGTCTCCTGACTTGAGTCTTTGTTTTAGACCAAAAAATTAGTGTTTATGTTAGTAGCTAATTGGCTAGTGTAGGTTTACAGCTTCCACACAGAACCTTAGTGAGTTTTAGCTCGTAAAGATCTGACAGTTTACCTTTGAAGCACAACAGACAGAGTTTTCAACCGAGCTCGCGCTCTAATTTCCATGCCTGCATGGAAAGTTAACTATTTCACCTCCGGAGCAGTTCTAACCTGCGGTCATACTGCAATTGTCATAATATAGCAAGACTCCATTAGAAGAAACAACATTACTAAGATGAGTAATTTTTTCTTCTCTCTTGCATGCCCAAGGTCACTTCTGGTGGTATCAGGATTACTACCCACCATAATCATCCTCTCCTGTCTCTCATGTAACATACCAGCTGGATACGCTGGGTCCCACTGCCATGAAGAATTCTCCTTTGTATTCTCCAACCTTATACCAACTAGAACCTTGCTCCCTTCTCCGAACCTGTACTTCCATATAACTCATCCTTCCAAATTGGGGCATTTCCTTCTCTATCACCCCCTAGCATGCCCAAATACCTCAATCGCAATTACAGATTCTACAAAGAAGTTTGGGTGATGCTTCTGCGCTTATGCTTGTCAGGAGACATAGAATCTAACCCTGGCCCCCATTGGAATGCCAGGTCCACGGATGACTCCTCTTGGTTTTCCACTAAGGGCATGAAAATTGCCCACATGAATATCAGAAGTTTACCAGCAAACTTTCCTGAACTTGAAGCCTGGATAGCCCTGTACTGTCTGGACATACTTGGACTAACTGAAACATGGCTCAGGCCAGAGATGCCTGATTCCATGTACAAAATACCTGGCTACAGCTTGTCCAGATTCGATTGCCCCACCAAACAAAAGGGTGGAGGAGTTGCCCTTTATTATAAAGAGCATCTCAATGTCTCTGTATTCCAGTCTTGGATAACAAATCACTGTGAAGCTCTGCATACAGTTCTACAACTAGGTGGTGATAAAAGGCTAAATCTGATCTGTGCTACAATCCTCCAAAGGGGGCTCTCCCTGGCTTAAATGGGCTCTTGGATTATCTGGCCACTTTAAAAGGTAGATCTGAAGTCATACTAATGGGGAGACTTCATCCTAGACCTATTAGGAGTCACGCTGGTACATATACTGAAGCTCTCGTCGACTTAACCTCGCTCAACTTATCTCTAGTCCTACACGCATCTCTTCCAACTCGGGCCAATCTCTCCTGGACTGGATGGCTACAAATAGAGCAAATAAAATAATTGCTGCAGGGACCTTTCGATTCTATTAGTGATCACCTGCCTACGCTTAGTATTTGGAATGGCCACTGCCTTAAACCCCCAAAGAATCATTCAATTTCGGATTTTGCAACTAAACCGAACTGCACTTCTCGAGGATATTAATAATATAGACTGGTCTCCCATCTATCACACTGATGATGTAAACACAGCACTTGAATACCTGATGTCTCAGCTTCTGGCCTTCAGGATCTGCACATCCCTCTGAAAAAAAGGCGTCTTAGGGGCTCCCCTAATAAATGGCTTAAAAAAGACCTCCTTCTAGCCATGATAAAAAGAGACAAGGCCTGGACCTTGGCAAAGAAGTCCAAACAAGCAGAAGACTGGGTTAACTATAAACAACTGAGAAATGCCTGCAAAAGATATTCGAAGGCTAAAGGAGCTACTGCCTTAAGCTTCTCCAATCTTCAGCGGTGATACCAGGGTTTTGGAACCACATCAAAATTTCATTGGGCAAGGCCCAAGACTGCCATTACCGACATGACACTGAATGCGCAAACTGTAACAAGTTACCTACTATTGCTAATGCTCTTAATGCACAATTCTCGGATCTCTCGAATACACTGAGAAATTCAACCAACCTCTTTCACCTCCTCCTGAGGTGCAACTTTCTGTGAAACCCTTTTCGTCTCACATTAGTCTCCTCCACCAGTGCTGCATCTCCTCAAATCAGTATCCACCTATGGATCTGCTGGCCCGGATGGGCTACTGCCAAACTTCTTGAAGCAGGCAGCCCCTGCCTGCTGTTCCTATTGCAAGAATCTTTAATCTTTCGTAATAACTTCATGGTACCAACATTGTGGAAAACCGCTCGCGTTGTCCCTGTTCACAAAAAAGGGGATACCAAAAAATATGTCAAACTATAGACCAATTGCCATTCTCTCTACCCTAAATAAACTTCTTGAGAAGGCCATCGCTATTCGGGTCACAAATTACCTGCACCTTAACAACCTTATATCCCTTACCCAGCACGGATTCCGAACAGGACACAGCACCACAACTGCTCTACTTCAGCTGACAAATGCAGTCCTTACAGCGATGGATAAGAGCCTGCTCACTGGGGCTATATTTATCAATCTCACAAAGGCATTTGACCTTGTGAATCACACTCTGCTACTTTCCAAACTGTCCCGCCTTGGCTTTGACCTGTCGTCCATCTCCTGGTTCGATAGCTACCTCTCAGGAGGTTGCAATTTGTCCAAATTGAATCCATGCGTCTCAAATCTTTCCCCTACCTCTGTTGGAGTCCCCAAGGATCTATTCTTGGCCACTACTTTTCTCCCTTTTCATTAACAACTTGCCCTCCCTTCCCGCTCCTCCTCGTTAATCCTTTATGCTGATGACATGGTGCTTCTCTCCAGTGGTAAAGATCCCTTATCAGTAAGAGCACGTCTTCAAGCAGACTTCAACTGCTTGCAGGAGTGGTTACTACAGAACAGGCTCCTAATGAATGCTAAGAAAACTGTAACTATGCTTTTTGGCCCCCCGTCAAGAATCAGATCTCTTACTCGAGACTTATTGATACATTCTCTAGATGACTTCCCTCTTGAATTCGTTACCTCCTTCAGGTATCTAGGAGTCACTCTCGACCCATCTCTTGACTTTAGCCTCCACATTGCGGCTACATGTAAGACAGTTTACTCAAAACTTGGTCTTGCCTTTAAAATTAGGTCCTCCCTCAATGATGTTGCCCGGCTTGCTATTGCACAAGGATTTCTCCTCCCTGCTCTAACATATTGCGCTCAGGTTTACCTTAAAGCTAGCAAAGGAGCACTCCAGAAATGGAGCACCTGCTGTAACAGTATATGCAGATTTGCTCTCTCCGCTCACAGACTTACCCATCATTGCCTGCTCTACTCAAAACTAAATTGGCTCTCCCCAGACTCGCTCAGACACTATTCTGCAGGCTGTACAATTGATAATATGATCAGAACGGGTCCCTAAATACCTTGCGAACTATTAACTCAGCCCTCCCAAGCATACCTCCTTAGGGCATCTGCTCAAACCCAACTTGAAATTCCCAGATATCTCACACAAAAAAGGAGAACGATCCTTTGCCATATCTGCCCCCCGCTTCTGGAACTCCATTCCCTTCCACATCAAACTCTCCAAATCCCACAAGGCCTTTAAACTGAGTCTTCGGGCACACCTATTAGAATCCGACTAATGATCTTGTGCTGTAACTTGAGCTTCTCTCCTAGCATTTTCTCCTCCCTATGGCACATACTGATTTCCTACTGGTCTCCAAAATCTGAAAGTTTCCCACATCCAGCAGAAATCCTATTGTTATAATGCTACTTCATTTAAGTTTCTTTGCTGTTTGTCGTTTCAGTTTAGTCATTGATGTATCATCAGATGAAAATAATTAATGTAATGTTATCTGTTTCTCTTTGTCGTTACTGATAATGACTGTACCTGGCTGTATACTGTTCAAATGTTTGTTCTCACCTCATGCTGCGTCATGAAATACTCTTTAATGTTGACTCTGGTCTCCCCTGTCTGTACTCTCCCGGGTCGTGCCTGAA
Organism: Neoceratodus forsteri; assembly: GCA_016271365.2. Lineage (NCBI taxonomy): Eukaryota > Metazoa > Chordata > Ceratodontiformes > Ceratodontidae > Neoceratodus > Neoceratodus forsteri. Next base: position 91,310,902 of record JADMNL010000026.1, on the reverse strand, counting down.
TATGGGCAACATTGTTGTCTAGTGTACTTACCCGGTAAACAAAAACCAAATAAAATAAATAAATAATAGTTCTGCATCCCTGCTGCCACATGCTACATATTACGCCTAGTTAATGTTGAAGTTTTTACCCAGTTGGGCACGTTGTGGTCCCCTTTTTAGGGGCATTTGTTCTTGGGGAAGTGATTAAGGGGGGGCTTAATATATAGAGGATAATGTATGGTCCTCTATCCTAACAAGTTTGTAAACTCTAAGAGGTTGTCATGGCGGCGTTTGGAACCTCGAGACTGTAGCTCGAAAGGTTCAGTCGCCATGGCGACCTCAAGAAGAGTTTTCAAACTTGTTATGGATAGAGGACCATACATTATCTTTTATAGTGTATAGTCACCTGTCTGCAGTTCAAATAAAAAAATCACAATCAGTCGGCTGCTGTCACAGAAACTATCAGTCGGCACAGTTGTTGAGAGAAATATTTACTCACATTTGATGTGTACATCGGAAGTCATCATCGATAGTGGCACATTGCAAAAAAAAAAAAGACATACAGGAATGTTACACTTTTTTAACTTAGCCATTTTAACTATCAGTCTACTGGTATGGATGATCTACGTGGATGTGTTGGCATGACCTCCGAAACTGAAGACGTAACCTCGATTAACTGTACGCTGTTTAGTGTGCAGCTCGCGCTGACAGCGTTTCTTTCAAGATTCTAATCTGTTATGCTGCAGTAGCTACGTACCTGGTGCAGCATAACAGCAAGCTACTGCAGCATAACAGCATTTTAGCTGGTATGGATTTCCAGTCATAACAACGTTCTACCATACATTATGTATTATTTTTAGATAGCTAGAGGGTCTTTACCCTGTTAGGCTGCGTAATGAATCTGGGCACTCAAAAGAGTGCAGCAGTTGCTAGGAGCAGCAGTTTGAAATTGTCACGAGACAATTAGAATTCCATCATTTGCATACATTCCATCTCTCCATGGCAGTTCATCACTGAAGGCTGACTGCATTAGTTTAATCATACTGTGTGATCTGGAAGAAACAAGATTACTATGGTGAGTAATTTTTTCTTCCTGGCCAACCCTGCTTCTTCAGGGTTGGGGGGGGGGCCCTTTGCAGTTTGTTTTAAATAAATATCAGACCACTGCTTGGAACTTGGGTGGGCCCAGCTGAAACATAGAAACATAGAATTTGACGGCAGAGAAGGACCGCTTGGCCCACCCAGTCTGCCCATTTCCCTACCTACTGGATAAGCTGCAGATCCTAGTTAACCAGCAGCCTACTTCTTCCTACCCCCACCCCCTAGAATGGCCTTATGACTGTCCCATGCATGCTTGAATTCCACCACTGATTTTGACTCCACCACCTCCTCCGGAAGGCCGTTCCTTGCATCCACAACCTCTCTGTGAAAAATACTTCCTTAAATTACCTCTGAACCGTCCCCTCTATCTTCAAATTGTGCCCTCTTGTTCTTGCACACCTCTTTTTGAAAGATGCTACCCTCTTGGACTTTGTTGATTCCCTTGAGGTACTTGAACGTTTCTATCATGTCTCCCCTCTCCCTCCTTTCTTCGAGGCTATACATATTAAGCTCCTTCAGTCTCTCTTCATATGTCTTCCGGTGCAGACCCTGCACCATTTTAGTTGCCCTCCTCTGGACAGCTTCCATCCTGTCTATGTCTTTGCAGAGATTGGGTCTCCAGAACTGCACACAGTACTCCAGATGGGGTCTCACCAGCTGTCTGTTCAGAGGGATAATAACTTCCTGTTTTCTACTGGTGATGCCTCTCCCTATGCATCCCAGTAACCCCCCAGCCCTCCTTGCTGCCCTCTCACATTGCTTGCCCACCTTTAGGTCATCTGATATGACTACCCCCAGGTCCCTTTCCATTTTTGTTGTTGTTAGTATCTCACCCCCCATTGTGTACTCTTCCCCCTGGGTTTTTGTTTCCCAGGTGCATTACCTTGCACTTCTTAGCATTGAATCTAAGCTGCCATACATTTGACCATTCCTCTAACCTAGCCAAGTCCCTTCTCATCCTTTCCACCTCACCCTGTGCATCAACTCTGTTGCAGATCTTTGTGTCATCTGCAAAGAGACATACTTTTCCTTCCAGTCCCTCTGCAATGTCGCCTATAAAGACATTGAAGAGGACCGGTCCTAATACTGAACCCTGCGGTACCCCACTAGTAACCCTCCTTTCTTCTGAGTGGACTCCATTTACTGTTACTCTCTGTGCCCTATTCTCCAGCCAATTCTTTACCCATGCTGTCATCTTGGGACTCACTCCCAGGCTGGCTAACTTGTATATTAATTTTGTGTGGGACTGTGTCAAATGCCTTGCTAAAGTCTAGGTAGGCCATGTCCACAGCCCCTCCCTGATCTACTACTTTGGTCACCCAGTCAAAGAAATCTATCAGATTCGTCTGGAATGACCTTCCCACTGTGAATCCATGCTGCCTAGGGTCCTGTGCCCCTCTGGCCTCTAGATACTCGACAGTTCTTTCCTTCAGAAGTGATTCCATCATTTTCCCTATCACTGAGGTTAAACTAACAGGTCTGTAGTTTCCTGCTTCTGCCTTGCTCCCACTTTTGTGAAGGGGAATCGCATCTGCCCTCCTCCAGTCCTCTGGTACTACCCCATCCTCCCATGATTTGTTAAAAAGGGTAGTCAGTGGTGTCACTAGTTCTACCCTTAGTTCTTTTAGAATTCTAGGATGAATCCCATCAGGCCCCATTGCTTTGTCCACCTTCAGTTTTAAGAGTTCTTTCAGAACCCTTTCTTCTGTAAATGGGCTGGTATCAACTTCTGTATCCAGAGTGTTTCTACTGTTTGTTTTAGGTACCTCCCCCTCTTCATTTGTAAATACTGAGCAAAAATACTTGTTTAGTATCTCTGCCTTTTCACAGTCTCCCTCTGCCCACCCTCCCTCCCCTTTATTAAGCCTCACTATCCTCCTTGGTCTTCCGCCTCCTGATGTACCTATGAAAGGTTTTATCCCCCTTCTTAACTGAGTTGGCAATCTTTTCCTCGGTTTGGGCCTTTGCTGTTCTGACTGCCTTCCCAGCCTCCTTTTGCTTTATCTGATACAGTTTTCTGTCCTGCTCCTTCTGCGATTCCTTGTACTTCCTGAATGCTTTCTTTTTCTCTTGAACCTTCACTGCCACTTCCTTTGAGAACCATAGTGGTTTCTTACATCGTTTTGTTTTGTTTATTTGCTTCACACAAAGGCTCGTTACCTCTGTGATGGCAGTTTTTATTATTCCCCATTGTTCTTCCACCCCTCCTTCCTGCCCATTTGCTAGTGCATTCCTTAGGCACTCACCCATTTTGGCAAAGTCAGCCCTCCTAAAGTCCAGTACTTTTGCCTTTGTGTGGCTTGACTCTATTGCTGTGTTTATTGTGAACCATACTGTTCGATGGTCGCTAGTTCCCAGATGGCTACCCACTTCTACATCTGTGATCCTCTCTCCATCTCCATTTGAGAGAACCAGGTCTAAGATTGCTCCCTCTCGAGTGGGCTCCAGTACTAGTTGTCTAAGGCATGCCCCCTGTAGGGCATCTAGAATAACCCCACTCTTGGAAGTGGCTGCTGCAACTGCACTCCAGTTAACATCTGGCATATTCAGATCACCCATCAGCAATATCTCCCCTTTTTCTGCCATTCTAAGTATACTTTCTCTCATTTCCTTGTCCATTTCCTCCCCCTGAGAAGGGGGTCTGTATACAACCCCTGTGTGGATTGTGGTGCCATTGACTGTCTCCAAATTTACCCACAATGCTTCTTCTCCTCCCTGTTTACCCTTTTGTTCTGTTGCTTTTATTCCTTCCCTTATGTAAAGAGCTGCTACTCCTCCTCTTTTACCCTCCCTGTCCCTCCTGTAGATAGTGTATCCTGGTATGTTTACGTCCCACTCATGGTTTTGTGTGTACCATGTTTCTGTGACTGCCACGATATCCAGATGTTCCTCCTCCATCAAGGCCACTAATTCAGGAAGCTTGTTACCCAGACTACGGGCATTGGTACTCATTGCTCTCCATTTTTTGATGGCTTTACCTTCTGTTGCAGCATCCCCCACTGACCTTTCTACCTTGGTCTTATTCTCATTTAGTACCCTGTTTTGTAGGGAGAGTCATAAATAAATAAAATACATAAAAAACAACATTTAATCAGGCTTTCGGAACAGCTGTCTGCTGTTCATCTAAAAGTGAAACTACACAAGGACCACCGATCAGAAGAAGGAATAGCTGTAAAACTGTAAAGGTGTCCAGTAGCAAAGTTTATGTCACAAACGTTTATAGCAACTAAAATGTACCATCAGCGATATGGTGAATGTGCGGCTTGTCTGTTGTCTGGAGTGTCTGAGTATCTTTGTATTCCATTGATAGCGCAGAATTTGGATATGGAATCTAAATATCAGTTTAATTACTTGATGAAAATTAAGAATTTTCAACTGTAAACATAGCTAGTATGTGTAGAATAATAAAAGTAAAAAAAGACATTATTTGGCTAATATATGGGGGAGAGTAATTGTAAGTAATGAATATTTTATTGTCTAATTCTAACAGTAATTGATGAAAATAAGAGGAAAATAATCTTACTGGTGGAACTGTGAACATACAGAAGATACGTTTTAAAGTAGTTTTTATATTTTAGCCTGTATAAGAGATATTAATTTATGGGTAGCACAAGATGTCCTAAATTATTGTATTTATTCAACTTAAATGTTGTTTTTTATGTATTTCATTTATTTATGACTTTGATAACCGGGTGAGTGCACTGGTCCCATGGACTGTTTTCAGGCACAACCTGGGCCATAACACATGGCACAGGGTGACAGTGGAGTACAAGGTAACAGTAATACACATGAAACAGATTTGATACAAGCAACAATAGTAAGCACAATATACAGGTTTGATGCATAGGTCCATTGAGAACAGTGAATACAAGGTTTCAATATCGGACATGAGGAGATTTGGTACAAGCAAACAAATCGTAGGCACAGTGTACAATGTGTGACTGCATCATCCACTGAGCAAGTAATACACAGAATACTCAGTAAACAAAATATATACAATGTGTACAGGCAAGGAAGTCAAATATTACTGTGAAAAATACGATATAACAGTTGTAGGCAGGGGAGTTGACTAGTGTGGGTAGGTGGGTAACCCCTGGGCTGGGGAGTTGACTAGTGTGGGTTGGTGTCAGACCCCAGGGAGCAGCGGCAGGATGAGTTTGCCAGCAGTCAGACTTTAAGGTGGGTCTTGAAACTGGAGTGTGTGTCAGTGGAACGGAGTTCAGCCAGTAGTTTGTTCCACTGCAAAGGGGCAGCTGCAGACCAAGCTCTCCTACCCATGTTGGTGGATACCCTAGGAACAGCTAGAGGGGGAGTACCATTAGAGCGGAGGTTGTGGAGGAGCGTTCTGGTTTTCAGAAGGACAGTTAGGGGGGATTCTGGAGCCGTGCGGATGACATTGTCTACCATGCAGCAGAGGGCTAGGTCAAAGCGACCTTGTAGCGGTAGCCATCCAAGGGTATTATAGAGGGTACAGTGATGGGTGGAGAATGGGGCCAATAAAACAAAGCAACAGGCGCTGTTGTAGGCAGTGGAGAGTTTAGCCATGGCAGTAGCTGAGGTCCTGGCATAAATAGGGGAGCAGTAGTCAAGAATAGGGAGAAGATTACCCTGGAAAATGGCTAGTCTGGCTTCAGGGGTAAGGTGTTGCCTGAATCTATAGGTGGCACCTAACTTTTGATGGAACCTTCTGACAAGGGGATTTGCATGCTCACTGAAAGTGAGGGAGGGGTCGAGCAGTACTCCTAAGTATTTATAGGTGTTGACATCCTCCAGGGCTGGGCCGTCTGGGGTGAGAATGCGTAAGGGGGCATGGTTTTTAGTTTTGGCCAGAAAGGGCTTAGATCTGAACAGCATGGATTTAGTTTTTTATCATTTACTAAGAGGAGTTTTTTTGAGAATCAGCTGTGGGCCGCAGCATAGTTGTGCGAGAGTACTGAGGCGATTGCAGCTGTGGATTGCTCACTGTGGAAGAGGACAAGGTCATAGGCATACAGGAGAGAGTGGCAGTTGAGGCAGTCTAAGGGAAGCGCGTTAATGAATAAGGAGAAAAGGAGGGGACCCAGGATTGAGCCTTGAGGGCCCCCCGCAGAGACAGGCAAGGTGGGGGAGCAGGTTTGACCAATACACACGAATTGTGAGCGATCGGTAAGGTAGTTAGTGAACCAGCTTGTGACTTTCTGAGAATAACCAAGGAGGCTAAGCTTGGAGGTAAGGAGAGCATGGTTAACCATGTCAGAAGCCTTTGAGAGGTCGACGAATATGTGTATATGGATATATAATTGTGATGACAATGTGATTTTGTTAACAATAAATTTTTGAATATATATACACAACTAAGTTATTCTCTGAACATAGGCAACATATGGATCCAATGCTATTAATTAGTTTGATTCAATAAAGCAAAATGTCCATTGACAGCAGGCATCCTCCTGTTTTTCTTCCTACAAGGTCTACTGGTCAGGCGGGGTTGTTGATTAGCTTTGCACATGGACTAGGAATACTGAGATTTCTGTAGCACTTCACATTGTCAATGGGTAATCATAACAACTGGGTATTGTGCTCCCCTATCAGGGGAAATGGCACAGCCCAAACTTCAGAATCTTGGGCACATGAGGATTCCAAGCAGCCACAACTCCCCAGTTAAGCTGTGCCATTTGAATGGGACAGAGATAATTTTATCTTCTCTCAAGATTTTCAAGATTCAAGATTTCAAGACTTCTTTGGGGCTGCAATTCTGCATAGCCGGTTGGTGCTGCCTCTTTTCAGGCAGCACCCCTGAATTAAAATCGTGCCTGTTAAGCTGCGGCTTTCAAATTGAATAACCTGCCTTTTCCTTATGTGGACTGGGAGCCATTTCTGCCTTGTTGGGGTGTTTTTAATGGTCTCCATGTAAAAAAAAAAAAATAAAAAATGTGCCACAGGTAGGTACAGTTTAATTTATTTCTGGGACTGTAGGGTCTCTGTGGGTGTCCTTTGAGTTTGGTGTTGGTTTCTCCCCAGCTTCAGGTTTTGTATTTATTGTTTGTTTCTTCAGTTAATTTGAATTTTTGGTGTTTCTCTGAGATTTTTGTGTGTGGGGGGGGGGTTCTCCACAGACCTCTTGTTTTTTTTCCCATTTGCGTGGCCACCATCATTGGCTGGGCGCGTGCCTCTCCTTCAGGCCATTTTCTTGCCTTTGTTTTCACACACGCCCATGGTGCGCTCCTTTGTGCAGCGCACAACACATTAGCGCAGCACAATAGCCTATTAATTATATTGCGTTTGCGCACCTGCTGGTGCACACAAATCCATGCAAGTGTGCTAATGTCCTGCACGCACCCGCTAATGAGCATGCACGCCTATTTAGCATCGTTTGGTGCACTAGTTACTGCCTACAGCTCAGTGGAGCATTTGTTTAGCCCAGCAAAGCTATATCCAGATGTTGGGATCAATTATTATATTTTACCTCACAGTTGTTACTTGGTACTCAGTTATATCTCTCTGGCACCATGACTTATCGGAGACCATAATCATGAAACTATGCAGGATACTGTTTTAAAGGATATGCGGTAAGAAGTTATTCATGCACCGACATTGTCCCTGGCAGGAGGTCGGTACTCAAGACTCTAGAGATGCTAGAGTCGCACGGCTAGGTGGTGAACCGAGAGAAGAGCTCTCTGGAACCATCTCAGACCTTGGAATTCTTGGTGGTAAAATTTTCGATGCAAAATCAGGAAGGTTTTTTTCTCACCTTCCAGGAAGGAGACCTTACTGACAGAAGTCCAGTGTATCAGAACACAGTCATTGGCATCTGCCCTTGGTCTGCGGCGGTTTCTTGGCCTTGTGACAGACAGCAATAGATTTAATCCTGTGGGCTTGCTTCCATTTGTGGCCTATTCAAATGGGATTGCTGATGACCTGGGATCCCTCACCGGTGGATTATCAAGCCAGTTTTCCCTTCACCCCTCCGCTTCGTTACTCCCTGATTTGGTGAGTGGACATGCAGGATCTGAGCAGGGGTTCCGCTGGAACTTTTCCAGAGTTAATTCTCGCAACAGATGTCAGTTGCACGAATGAGGGGGAGGCTGGAGCCAACTTTCCACTCGAGGAACTTGGTCAGCCTAGGACCAGCATCTCCACGTCAGTGTTCAGGAGATGGAGGCAGTCCGCCTAGCTCCCCTTTGCTTTTAAAACAATTCTGCTAAGCATGGCATACATAAACATTAAGGCGGCACAGGCAGGGAGATGTTTCAAGAGGCCGCCGACCTGTCGGCAGTACACCTGGCAGGGGAGTTGAACCTTCAGGTGAACTGGCTAAGTAGCGAAAATGTTCACTTCCTGGAGTGGAAGTTGAACCCAGAGGTTTTCAGACTCCGGTGCAACTGGTTCGGTCGACCCCAGATCGATCTGTTCGCATCCAGTCACAATGCTCAGATATGAAAAGGTTCTTCAGTTGTTTTCAGTGTCCACAGACAGATGCAGTGGTTGCTCTGCCTCAGGAGTGGACCTTCAGCAAAGCATTATTCAAAATTCTCCAGTCATCTAACTTAATGTCCCAGTGTGGGTTCAAATACTGTAATAGATCTGTAAATTTAAGATCTCACAGTAGACGGCTTGTGATCCGTAGAGCTAACACTAACAGAAGAAATAGTTGTTTTACTATATGGGCAGCAAAAGTGTGGAACAAACTACCATATGGGCTTGTTAATCTAACTTCTATAAATTAATTTAAAAATGGACTTGACAGATAATTATTAGTCAAAACATATTATGGTATAATTTACCCACCACTTTGCGTGGTAGACAATCCCGATGGGCAAACTGCCTACTTTTGCCTTTTTAACCTAGTAAACTTAGTATGCTTCCTCCACTAACTCTTCTTTCAAAGTCATATTAAAAAAAAAAAAAAAGGAATAATAATTAAAAAGATGCTTTAGAGAAAGCTGCCTCTTATTAGCTGCAAAATGGCAGAGAAGACCATAGTTCTCAGACTTAGTGAATCTAGCTCAGCTAGCACCCTTCGCCTTCCAGTATGAAGAGACCTGCTGTCAGGGTCCCAATCGCCACCAAAATCCAGGAATGATGCAGCTTGTGGTCTGGCTTCTAAGAAGAGGCCCCCCTTCAAAAAAAAATTAGTTTCTCCGAGAAACTAGTTGACATCTTGATGGCTGCCAGAAAAACCTCTGTGTCTGCAGCCTATGCTCCAGTAGGGGCCACCTCTTTTTATCTTGGGTCAGAAGGGAAGGATTTTAAGCCCTCAATGGCTTCTATTCCACAGATTTTGGATTTCTACAGGAAGGCATGGCAAGGGGTTGGCATTGAGTACGCTGAGAGGCCAAGTTTCTGCTCTCGGTGCACCCTGGGGTTTTTGCCTAGGAACTAATAGGCACGTGTTTAGTAGGAGTCATCTGGTGTCCTGATCTCCGTTTCTTCTTTGGGACTGAATTGGGTTCTGAAATGCTTTGTGCAAGGAGTTTTTCAAACTGCTCTCTTCCATATCACTGGATGTGTTGTTTTACAGGTTTTCCTCGTAAGGAGCCATACCTTATTTGGTGTAAGGACAGGTGGTACTCAGAAGGGTTCTGTTTTTTTTGTCCCTAAAGTGCTCATGGCCTTCTAGGAGTTCCAGGAAATAGGCCTTTCATCCTCCTGTCTGCAGCCTTCTCACTCCAAAGAGAAGGAATTGCACAAGTTGGATTTATCATGCACCTTTAGGATCTGTCTTAAACGGACATCTGTGTTCCGGAAGTCCGATAGTCTGTTTGTTCTCTTGAACAGGCAAATGAGGTTAAGAGGCATTTTAGGCCATCCTAGCTAAAGAGAGTGTGGATCTGCATCGCTTAGGCTTATGTTGCAGGAAAGAAGAGGCCTCCAGCTCTTATCATGGCTCACACCACCAGGGCTAGAGCAACGCCCTGGGCAAACACAAGTGAAACACTGGATATTCTCTGTGTCAGTCTTAACCATTCATCGCTGATGGGTGTCAGCCAGAGGCGCAGCACCCTGTGGGAGCTATTTTTTATTTTTTTTTTATTTGCATTCGCCTCAAGGGGGAGGAGTTGGCACCACAGCGCCGCTGAGGGCGGATGCATGGGGTCGCACTCGCGGGTTGGCTATAACTGGTGCTGGCTTCTCCTCGCCTCAGTTCTGCTTCTCCCACCATTGAGCGTGCAGCACCTCGCCAGCTCATCTGCTGATGCTCTAAGTGCGTCATCACGGCCTAGTGTGGCCTACCTTTCTCGATGCCGAACTTCAACGCCGCTATCTTAGTTCTGCTGTCTACTGAACTACTCTGCGCCATTTTATGGATTACTGTAAGATCTTTCCTTTTATTTTAAAATGGTGCCAGGGTTTTTTCTGTATTTTGTGTTTAGTTGCTGTCGGTCATGTCTGGTCCATCTGGGGACAAGAAGAAGCGCTCTAAAGCATGTCAAGCCCCTATGTGTCGGTGTCCCTGTGGCTGACAGATGTCCGCTATAGATTGACATGACCACTGCCTAATCTGCCTGGGTCCACAACATGATATGGATCGGTGCGACGTGCGCTTCTCGATGGACTGAAGAGTTTTAGAGCACCGCGCGTTTAAAGTCGGCCGCCCACCGCCGACTTTTGGAGGATGCCATTGCACCAGGGATGCCAAGTGCAGGTCCCTTTGCCCCTCCTCTGGGTCCCCTCCTGGCTCTGTATGGGCCATGGAGGGGGAGCCTCCCTTTCTAGCCTGCCACGGCGGGGGTCTTCTGCTGTGCCGGATGGTTGGTCTGGCTCCGTTTGGGGCCGGGCTGAGAGCACCGCATCAGCAGTCATCTCCTCGGAGGCAGAGGCTCCACTGGTGTCACGGCCCATGGCTGCTGGACCTGGCACGGGTGGCTCCTCAATGCCGCCCGCTGGTGCCATCTCAGTTTCCGGCTCCAGTGATTGAGACGGCACCGGTCCTGCCTACGGCACCACTCATGGCACCGTGGGTGGGAGGGCCCCGGGGTTGCTAGGGTGTGGAGGTCTATTTCATGTCCAGCTCTGTGGAGCCAGATGATAGGGAGGCAGACCCTGACTGGCAGCCTGACTCTTCGGAGCCAGAGGGCCATCCCGTGCTCATGGCCACTGTGCCCTCCCAAGTTCCCGCCTTGGCGGCCCTGGCTGTTGCAGTTGGCTCCGGGCCCAGCACAGGGGTAGGTGCTGGGTTTCTGGGGATTGTCGGCGACTCCGGGTATGTAGGGGTGGTGGTCCCGGATGAATGCCGACCCTCATGTTGTTGCTGCTCCAAGTCCTAAGGTGGGGACGGGGATCTCCTCTCCCTCGGCCCCCTTCGGGGGGCCTGAGGGGTTGGAAGTGCCCCCGTCCCGGGAGTGAGGAAGAGGTCGGCCTCAGAGTCGACGGAGTTGAGGGAGCGGGGTGCGGGGCGACGGTTCCCCCATGGGGCCCTTCAAAGCTCGGGGCGGGGCCGAAGCCTTGAGCCCAGTTTCTCTCCTTCATTTCCTTCAGGGGGGACCTCAATGGGTGAGGCTGGGGCCAGCCCTTCTGGGCCTGTGTAGCCCCAGTCTCACAGGGGAGCTTCCTCTTCAGGGCTTAGCCTCGACTGTTTCAAGCTAGTTGATCAGCCAGCGGCTGTGCAGACCCACAGACCTCCTAGAGGTGTGAGGTCACCTGTTAGGTCTCCAGACCCTGGCAGGGTTTGTGTGCAGAGATACCTTCCCCCTTGTCTCTGCATCCTCCCCCTCAGCTCCCAGGTCACGTTGGCCCGACGGGGCCTTTAACTTGGGAACAGTTCAGGGCCACTGCTGCTGCCTCTCCCTGTTATGTGTGTTGCTTGCCTCTGCTTTCCGGGGGGACCCGCCTGTTTTCCCGCAGGGCGAGGAGGGCATTTCAGGGGCACCTTCTGTCTCCCAGCCATCAGGAGACCCCTCCTCACCCTGACCAGTCGCAGGCCTAAATGGCCTATGAGGGTCCTCTCCCCACTCTAGTCTTCCCCTTCGGGGAGGGAGGGCTGAGAGACTCGCGTCCCTCGGGGAATGCTGGGCCCCCTTCGGGGGGCTCGGTACTCACCCATCAGTGATGAATGGTGAAGACTGACACGGAAGATATGAAAATTAAGTACCTACCGTAATTCTTGATTTTCCTGTGTATCTTCACCATTCATCACTGAATCCCGCCCTCCTACCCCTCAAGGCCTCAGTCCCTGGGCAGTCCTCCTCCTTCCTGCTCGCCCTCCTCCCTTCCGCTAGGTTGGACTAGGTCTCCCCAGTTTGGGCCCTTCCAGAAGGTTGAAGGGGCTCATGCTGGAAGGAGAAGCAGTAGTCTCACGCCCTGGCCTTTGGGGATCTCCCTGTAACCACTCTTCTCACTCTTCCCCCTTGACCTAGATCCTATGGGTTGTGGCCAGCCCTTTGGGGATCTCTGCTAGGCGGGTGGGGGAATGCACAGGGATTCCCCTTCTATATCTGTCCTTTCTTCATCTCTTTTTCCCTCCTCCCGGGGGGGGGGGTGTCAGAGACATGGTCCATTGGATAGGGCCTCCCTCCTCTTCTCCCTTGAGTCTCGGGAGGGATGGCAACTGGGGGGGCGGCTGTTCAAGGGTGTCTTCTCCTTACCATATACGGAGGAGGAAGGACTCTGGCTGTGCCTAAATTCTATCCAGCTGCAGCCGATCTCCTGTCCGGAGTTCCTAAAAGGGTCTGAGGCTCACACCACCGGTTTCATTGTCTGATAACTTGACCTGGATCTCCTCGGCTCCCCCGAGCAGGAGGGGGCAGGGCACTGTGTTATGGTCTCCGCCTTAGCTCCTCCCTCTTTCTACTCCTCTTCTTCTTCTTCTTCTCTCTTCTCTCTTCTTTCCTTTCAGCGCTCTGGCTGGCTGTCCAGTGGCTGGGGCCAACTTCACACCCACGGTTCCTCCTCTGCCTCTGTCCTCTGACCGTCATATTCCTCTTTAAGTTCATTCCTTTCCTTTTCTGTCCCTTGGGCTCTCTTGCCCCAACCTTCACATTCCCTATCACTTTTTTTTTTCTTTTCACCAGTGTGCAGAAGGTGAGGCAGGGAGGCGGCACAGTTATACCAACCCCATAGCCTGACCGTCCTGCGTCTGCCTAAATGGTGCAGCCATAGTGCTGATTCATCCTCCTTGATGAGTGCAAAAAAATAAATAGCCCTTGCTGGTTGTTGCGCCCGGCTGACAATCCACCAGTGATGAATGGTGAAGATACATAATAGAGATCAAGAATTGCGGTAGGTATGTAATTTTCATTTTTTAGGGTTATGCAAGGCAACTATGTGGTCTTTCGTCCACAAAACACCCAAATTGGATGTTCAGAGTTCTTCTGATGCAGTTTTTGATCCCAGAGTACTATAGACAGCAGTTTGCAAGTAATTTCTCTGTGCTTGCCTCTGGCATATGGGATAATATTCTCCCCCCTCCTGGTATTTTCTGGGTACTGCTTCTTAGAACCACATTGTTATAATTACCCATTGACAATGTGGAGCACTACAGAAAGAAGAAATTTCTTCATACTTACTGTAATTTCCTTTTCTGTTAGCGCCGGCATTGTCAGTGGGGCCACCCAGGAGCCTGGCTCCAGCGGGAGAATCATATCTAGTATGCTAAGAGGGATGTCTTGTTCGTTAAAATCCCCTACTATGTCTTTGGACATCCGTCTTTTGTTTTGCTGTGCTGTACTCATAAACTTTATATAAAAGATATATATATTTTTCAATCAGTCTGCGACCGCAGGTTAACAACTTTAGTGATAACTCTTAAGGTGTTTTTCCTTGTTGCAGGTAGTCTCACTGCATTTAGTTGTTGCCTGAAAGTTATGCCTTATTGTGTGGTCAGCCTCAGTTTCCCAGATGAGTGACTGATGTGGAGCCTTTCCTTTTTGCCTGATTGATCTTACCTGTATCAATCTTCACCATTCATCACTTATGGGTTCAAGCCAGAGGCGCCAGGACCCCACAGGAAGCTTATAGCTGAAAGCTTTTTCAGCCTTCCTCTGGAGGAGGAGCAGACATCAGGGACGGTGCCGCCCTCGACGCCGACGTGATACGTGGTGCTTGCGGGTTGGCCAGTAACAGACGCCGGCCCCTCCACCATCTCAGTTCTGTTTTTCTCGCGGTCAAGGCAAGATGACTCCGTGGGAGCAGTGCCATAAATTCTGGAATGTTCAATTCTTCAAAGTTCAAACCCCAGGAAATCTTACTGTATTCTGACAAAAAGCAGTATGGTCTCCCCATAGGACTGCCCTGGAGCCAAAATGGTTATTAGAACTTATGCAAATAGTGGAATGCTAGGCTCGAGCTCGGTTTTCAAACCGCTGTCCCTGGTTGTACTTTCTGCAACTGTCAGACTCTTTACTCCGCTTGCCTCAGTAAGACGTCTCTGGAGAGCTCTTCTACTTTCCTGAAGAATATTTGTTTTTTTCGGTTTTCTAAGTACCGTTTATTTCTTTTTCGTTTTTTGAAGCACTGTCCTCCGTTTACAGATAGACTAGTTTAGATTAGTGTATTTTTCGGTGAGTTTTTCGGTTACTTGCCGGGTATTTTTCAACTGGGAAGGAACCAGACTTTACTTATTCTGTGAAAAGGTAATTTGGTGTATATTTTGTATAATTCTGATTTCTCTGGTGACTGGGCTTCTTGGGCTTTGTTTTAACCGGGCTAACCCTCTGCTGTTGTTTTAATCTCTGAACCGCCCCCCCCCCCCCCAAAAAAAAAGATTCAGAGAAGTCACTCTTTTTTTTCCTCCGAGCTAAATCTACTAAACCCGCTTTTAGGGTTATTTAGTATGTCTCAGACTCCCAAGAAAAGAACAGGTCCTACAGGTTTCCAGTATTGTACCAAATGCGGAGAACTGTTTGCTAAAGCAGGTCCTCATTTGGTTTGTGTCGTCTGCCTAGAGTTTGACCACCTGAAAGCAGACTGTGAGATCTGTAAGAATTTTCCCCAGTCCATGCTTTACAGGTGACTTAACCAACTGAGGGAAAAAATGTGTGACAACACTGCTGACCCGGCCTCTGACAAAACGGCTTCTCCTCACACTAAGAAACTGGAGGAATAGCCCTCTGAAAAGGGCGAACCTTCCTCAGGGAAGAAACGGGTTGCTGAACCAGCCACTGAACCGGCTACCACAACCAAACGGAAAAAGAAAGAAAAACACTCAGCACAGGAACCGCAACCAACAAAGTCGCTGGTTCCAACTGTTGAGCAGATTGCTGACGCTATAAAGATAATACAGTCGCTGCAGTCCGCCACACTAGTTCCGGTTCAGCGAACAGTTCCTCACTTCACACCAGTTCCCGGTTCTTTTGAGCAAGGTCTGGAATGTTATGAGGAGGAGGAAGGAGGAGAAGACGATGATGACGACTACGGTGAGCCTCCTGAACCGGATGTCTCTCCTGATCCTCAGTGCCCTGATTCCCTTGACAAGGGGTCTGAGGATTACACAACCCATTTTGCCTTTATGAAACAGGTGGCACAAACTCTGGACCTCCCCAATTAGGAGTCATCTGAGGAGGAGGAGGAGGAGGAGGAGGAGGAACCAGATTAAATGGAGATTTTGGATGTGCCAGCAACTAAGAAGTTGCTATTGCCCATTCACAAGTCCTTTAAGAAGCAGGTAACAAAAATTTTGCAGGCACCCACTTCTGTCCCCCCGGTGGACAAGAGGATGGAGAAGAAGTACTGGGTGGCTAAAGGAGGAGCAGAATTCCTTTTTGGTCATCCTAGTCATGAAGGGTTGGTGTAGGCTGCTGCTTGTGACAAAGCAGGCATACCGCTGGCATCACATCCTCCTGAAAAGGGCTCCAGAAGAATAGATTTTATGGCCAAGAAGATTTATCGGGGGTCTTCTCTGATCATTAGGCAGGCTTCATATATGGCCTGTGTGTTCAGGTACCAGAGAAATCTCTGGAACACTGTATTGGAAATATCCAAGGCTGTTCCTGCCCCCATGGCATCGGACCTGATAGAGGCTGCGAAGTGAGGCATAGAAGCTTCTAAGTATCAGTTTTATATGGCAGTGAATGCCAGTGCCACTGCAGCTAGGCATATGGCCGCTTCAGTGTCTCTCATAAGGTTTTCGTGGCTCAGGACTACTAATTTGTCTCAGGATACCCAGACAGAAGCCTTAGACTTCCCTTGTGAGCCCACATCTCTGTTTGGGAACAAAGAGAGGCTTACATGAAGAAAATGGATGAGTACAAGACAGCTTACAAAAGTGCAGCTGCCAAGGAGAAGGCGTCCACACCCCACAAACACCAGGGTAGAGATGGTAGGTATAGAATCCAATAAAGACCCTTTTTCCAGCCTCAGGCTTTCACAGCCTATCAGCAGCAGAGAGAATTTTTTCAGGGGTGGGTGGGGCGCAGTGGTCATACTGGCCCCAGCCCACAGCCAGCTGCACAGGCAAAACAGAACCCCTGATGTGCCTTCCGGGGTCGCCTCCTCATCTCAAGTAGGGGACAGGCTGGCCCACTACCTCCAGGCTTGGCAGATCATCACCACAGACAAGTGGGTCCTGGAGGTAGTGGGCCAGGGTCTTGCTCTCAGCTTCAAGGTTATGCCCAGGCTGAGAGCAAGGTTTTTCAGACCTGCCACCTCATCAGAAATAGTTCTGTTGGAAGAGGCAGTAATCGGCCTTCTACTGCAAAAGGCAATAGAGCCTGTTTCTCTGGCACAAAGGGGAAAAGGCCTGTACTTCAGATACTTCCTCACAATAAAGAAAACTGGGGAGTGGTGACCCATATTGGATCTCAGACACTTAAACAGGCATTTGACAAAGCCGAAGTTCATGATGGCAACCATTCTCCCAACATTAAGGCAAGGAGACTGGTTGGCATCTCTGGACCTAAAGGATGGTTACTTTAACATCCCCACCAGGCAATCCCACCGAAAGTACCTCAGGTTCAGATTGCCATCAGGTCATTTTCAGTTCAGGGCTCTGTCCTTTAGCCTGACTTCTGCCCCAAGGGTGTTCACAAAGTTCTTGGCAGTGGTTGTGGCACACCTAATGAGAAAAGGGGTAACAGTGTTTCCCTACCTGGATGACTGGCTAGTTGTAGGTCGATCACCACAGCAGGTCAGGGATGCTCTGGTAGTCACACAGGATACCCTGCAGTCACTAGGGTTCCTGGTGAATCTAAAAAAAGTCAGTGCTGGAACCAGTCCAGCTCCTGGAGTTCATAGGAGCGGAATTAGATACTCTGGAGGGAAAGGCATTCTTCCCTCAGGGAAGAGTGGACAGCCTGGTGTAGATAGCCAGCTCCTTCCAGCTACACACACCCAGGCCAGCAAGGCACTTCTTACAACTGTTAGGCCACGTGGCAGAATCAACAGCAGTGGTGCCAGGGTCCATGTTCCAGATGAGACATTCAGTTTCATCTCAAATCCCATTGGTCCCAGAGAAGGGACTCCCTGTGAAAGCTGGTGCCAGTCACAGGAACTCGCATCCAGGCACTCCAGTGGTGGCAGGAAAGGGGCAACCTCAGGGAAGGAGTACCATTCATTCCTACAACAGCCCCCAACAGTAGTGCTAACAACAGATGCCTCACTCCTAGGGTGGGGTGCCCACCTAGGGGAGCACACTGCTCACGGAACATGGCTTCAGCAAGAATCACTGCTGCACATCAACCAGTTGGAGCTCAAGGCAGTGTTTCTGGGTATTTAGTCCTTTGCCACATTGCTCCAGGGCAAGGTGGTGCAGGTCAGGACAGAAAATACCACCACTTTGTACTACATTAGACAAGCATGGCAGCACAAGGTTAACCCCACTGTGCACAGAGGCCATGAGAATCTGGAGTTTGGCTTACTTTCTCAGAATCTCTGTCAGCCGTCCATCTCCCAGGAAAAGACAATGTCCTAGCAGATGCACTCTGCAGGATCAATGAAAACCACCACAAATGGGCACGCAACAAGCAGGTCATACAAACTGTTTTCAGTAGGTGGGGCACTCCAGAAGTGGATCTCTTTGCAGCCCCGGACAACCATCAGCTGTCACAGCTCTGCTGCGGGCCTCCTGTGGTAGGCACAGTGCCGGTGGATGCACTACTGCTGGACTGGACAGGGAAGTTTCTGTAGGCCTTCCCTCCATTCCCTTTGTTGCTGAGAGTACTGAACAAGCTCAGGACCAGCAGGCAACAATGATCCTCCCTGGTACTCACTCCTGTCCCTGTCAGTAGCCAGACCAATCTGCCTCCCCAAGAGGCACAACTTACTGACCTCCTCTCAGGGCAGGATCCTTTACTCCAACCTCCAGTCCCTCAGGCTCAGGGCCTGGCTCTTGAGAACCTAGAGTATGCCAGCTTGCACTTCTCTGAAGAGGTTTTGGAGGTGCTCAGGATCTCTACAAAACCCTGTACCAGGAAGATCTACACATCCAAGTGGAAAAGATTTTCCATCTGTGTCAGAACAAAGATAAAGACCATAACCAGGCAGGGTTGCCAGTCGTCTTAGACTGACACTTCTCCATTCCCTTGACTTAAGACCATCCACCCTTAAGGTGCATTTGGCAGCTGTCTCCGCTTATCTATCAGCAGGTAAGGGTTCATTTCTGGCTTCAAATCCAGTATTCAGAATGTTTTTCAAAGGGCTGCTGCACTTGCATCCCCCACACAGGGAGCCAACCCCAGCTTGGGATCTCAACATATGCATTGCACAGCTTATTCAGCCACCCTTTGAGCCCATGTCTTCAGCGGAGCTCAAGTATGTGACTTGGAAAACAGTGTTCCTGGTAGCAGTCACCTCAGCTAAGAGGATAAGTGAGCTCCAGGCCCTGTCCACAGACCCCAACTATGTGGTGCTCCATAGGGACAAGGTAGTCCTCAGGACCAATAGGATGTTTCTTCCCAAGGTGGTATCTGGCTTCCACCTTAACCAGTCCATTACACTGCCTGTCTTTTTCACTGGCCATTCCACTTCAGGTGAGCATAGACTGCATAGCCTTGATGTTAAGAGGTCTATCGGCTACTATCTGGAGCGCACAAAGGATCATAGGCAGAGCAATACCCAGCTCTTCCTGACCCATGGAGAAGTGTGGAAAGGAAAACCAGCCACTAAAAGTTCCATTGTAGCCGGCCTGGTGGCGCTGAGGTTTGAGGTGCTGGACGCCACACCTTGCGTTATGCCAGCGACCCGGGTTCGGGAGCGAGCCTGGGACGTCAGGGTCGGCAGGGGAAGGAGAGCCTTGAGCGTCAGAGGACAGCTCTCCTCTCCTGGGTGGGAGGGGGATCCATACTCTGTGCTCGACTGGCCCCTGGCGGAAGCCAGGGGCATGGCAGGCACAGAGTTGACGTTGGGGATGGGGAGTGGTGACACCGGCAGCAATGCCTTGGTGTAAGGGCATGCCACTCCTCCTCAGGAAAGCGTGAAAACTCCTGCAGATGCCAGGAAGGCGGAGCACCCAGAGGGTGCCCCGATATGCCCTGCCTGTGACTACCCTGATCCAGCGCCATTTAGTATCAGGTGTCTGCCACCCCACCTCGGCCCGCTCGGAGGAGCCACAACTACATATGAGGGACTGGGCGGTAAGTGTCTCGGGCAGAGCGAGTGAGCAGGGGATGACTCATAGCGCCCCGAAGAGTCGGGGTCCGCGGGACATAGGAGGGCTAAATAGAGATTTCAGGGGAAAAAGATCTTACTTCGAGAGGTTCCTTCAGTAGGTCATCACATGTAGGACTGGCGCCACACAGGCGTCGGGCCGCACAACAGACTTTGCTAGCAATCCCTGACGGGGGACCGCCCACCCGACGTCACGTGACAGACGTCAACGTGACTGTATATAGTGGGCGGTCCCCACGCCTGCCCTCCAGTTCATTCCCATCGTCACCTCGTGTCACTCGCTCCACAGACTTCCATTTGCGATCGTCGAGAAAGTTTAAATCGCGCAGTAATCCCTCGCTTCTTATTCAAACTACTGGTTTTTTTTATGTCTTCTTCTAAGAAGTGCTCAGCATGTGGCACCTAGATCCCACACAAAGACAGACGTCCGAAGTGCGTCATCTGCCTAGGCCCAGACCATCCAGTCTCCTCTTGCCCGGAGTGCCAGTCCTTTAATCAGGCCACGAAAAAACAGAGACAGCAGGCTTTGGAGGTCCACCTGCTCAAAGCCTGCCTAGTTACACTAGAGAAAAAGATGGATCGACTTAGGGACTCGTCTGAAAAATCTTCCCCTTTGAAAAAACACAAGGAGAAGTCTAGGGAGTGGGTTCGCTCCACGGACAACGTCAGGCCCTCAACAAGCAAGGCCCAGCTACCGCCTAAAAAAACGGTTGGTAAGTTGGACAAATCTCCGGCAGATAAGTCGATTGTCGGCTCCTCTGGCGACCGCACCGCCTCAGCCGGTAAGTTGGCCCCCGGTTCCTCCTGAGACCGCGCGGTGGCCGGTAAGTCAGCTCCCCAGCTGGGGCAGCCGCCCGGCTCCAGTCAACCAGTCGGCCGAGGATTCTACCCTGACCCCGACCCGCCCTTCGTGTCGGCCGTCTCCTGACGACCGCCTCGGCTCGGTTTCCCAGCTGGGGCCTAAGGTGCACACACCCAACATCCAGCGGGACCAAAGGGGAGAGCCCTTCCTCCTCCTCTTTCTTCGCCCGTGTCCTCGCATTCTCACGCAGACACATCTGGATATGGAAACGGAGACGCCCTCGAACCTGTGGATATGTTGGGTTCCTCTCCGAGCTCCCCTGCTGGGGTCCAGGCACAGGAAGCTCCTCCTCGGCCAGGTGGCCTTTCTCTGGAGGCCCCTCCACATCCTGACAGCGGGCTGCCGGCCCCTCAGATGCTGGCAATCCCGACGACAGTCCATCTTCTCGGACCAGCTTTTAGGCTTATACCTTTGGCCCTGATGCCAGACCCAACTCAGACGTCAGAGCCCCTTCGTCTGGTGCCGACGCCGGATCCCCTTCTGGCGCCAGATCGGGTAGCGCTGGTGCTGACGTCGGTTCCTCTGACATGGACTGTCCCAACTCCAGACCCTTCTCTGATCTATACCACGGCGGGTCCGACGTGGGTTCCCCCGACGTCAGGCCTGACTACGGGGTTTATACCCGACCCCGAACTGTCCCCCATTACCCTTATGGGTATCCTGAGGATCCTTACCCGGGGGGGGGTTCCACTCCCGATTGGAGTCACCTGGGACAGTTCTACCCAGGATATAACCCCTATTCCCACTACATGGGACCACAGGGTTATTATCCCCCACCAGTCACCCTTCCTCCTCCTCCTCCCCTCCCAGCCTCAGCCGTCTCCACCTCCCCCACCTCCGGTTGTTCCGGATTCCAAGACCCTAATACAGTCTTAGTGTCAGGGGGCTAGGTCAGAGCTGGTTTCGGACCTAGAAACTGGACTCCCACAGTCGCAACTTCCTAGGTCCCCTTCCCCGAGCAGCTCGCTTCCGGCTGTCCACATCTCGGGGAAGACTTGACAGGACATTTCCCTTCCGGATTTTTCTCGTCATCCTGTTGAAGAGGCGGATGATGACAGCTCAGACAGGAGGGAAGATTCCTTGGAGGAGGAGATTGTGGAGGACCCCGAGGCACTGAGAGGTAAGGCCTCGCCGAAATCGCCGCCGGAGGACCCTTCCTTCTCAGACTTCATGAGGGCCTTGAGAGACTACTTCGACTGGGAGTCAGAGGAACAGGACCCGATGAGACACAGGCTCGCGGAACACCTGGACTTGGAGTCTCTGTCTCCTATCCCAGTTCCTCCGTGGATGGACCCCCATCAAGACCTCACCACGACTATCTGACAGATGCTTCAGTCTGTTCCAGCTGTCCCCAAACGGGTGGACAGACTACCGGATGCTGAAGGATGCCCCTTTCTTAAAGTCTCATCCTAAGGCTCACTCTGTAGTCATTTCAGCGGCTCATGATCGCTCCTCTGTTCCTAAGCACATGAGCACTACTCCTCCGGACAAGGAGTCGAGGCAGATGGACCAGTTCGGGGAAAAAGGTCTACTCCTTGGCCACATGCGCTCTTCGCTCCCTCAGTTACGTGGCCCATATGGTGTCCCACCAAAAAGCAACTATGGCCAGGTTAAAGACGAAGGTCCAATCTATGGATCCTTCACCTCTCAAGGAGGAACTTGCCAAGGATCTCCGCCTCTCCAAGATCTCCTGCAGGCATATTCTGCGGGCCACTTCGACTCTGTGCTGGTGGCCTTAGGCCATCCTGGTCTTGGCAGGCCCTCGCTAACGAGGTCCAGTCGGCGATTCAGGATGCCCCTTTCAGGGGCTCCGTCCTTTTTGGAGGGGACACCAAAGATGATATAACGGATCTACAGGACAAGGGAGTTGCTCTTAGGTCTGTTAGGTCTATGTACCAATCAGGCGCTCGACAACAGCAGCAGCAGCCCTTTCGGAAAAGGACCTGGAGACAGAGAAAAAATGCTCAGGCACGCCGCCAAAGTAAGTGTAAGGCCTCGGGTACAGCCACCCCTTCTGCCTTCAAGAATCAGAGACATTCAGGATCCTCCCCTGAATGTCCTGCCACTTTGACTCCCGGCCCCTGCTCCTCAGTCTTGCGACAGGGAGAGCAGGTGGAGGGGGTTCACCATCACGCGCGGGAGTGGAGGCGATTACCTCCGACAAGTGGGTCTTGCAACTGGTGTCCGTCGGGCACACCATAAAGCTCCTGGAGTTTCCCCAGGAACCCTCCGTAGAAGTCCTCGTGCTGCCGGTACAGGCACTTCTCATTCGAGGTGGATCATTCATGCTAAAAGAGTGATCGAGGCGTCCCTCGGGCAAAGGGGAAAGGGATGCTACTCCCATTTTTCTTGATTCCAAAAAGACCGGGACTTACGAGCCATACTCGATCTAAGTCCGCTCAACCAGTTTGTCGAGTACAAAAAGTTCCGAATGCTGACCCTCCAGAGCCTCCTTCCTCTCCTCATGGAGAAACACTGGCTGTGCGCCCTGGATATGCAGGATGCCTACCTACATATCCTTGTTTTCCCCAGCCACCACCGATTCCTGTGTTTTTGTTTCCAGGGGGAACACTTCCAGTTCCGGGTGCTCCCCTTTGGTCTGTCTTCAGCACCACAGGTTTTTACCAAGTGCCTGGCGGTGGTCGCGGCGTTCCTGTGCCGTCGGGGTATTGTGGTGTTCCCTTACCTGGATGACTGGCTGATTGCAGCCCCGTCCAGGAATTCCTTGCTGGAGGCTCTTTCCTTTACACTGGACTTGTTCAAGCGGTTAGGGATCACGGTCAGCGTGCCCAAGTCATCCCTTATCCCTGCCTAGAAACTCCAGTTTATCGGGGCAGTCCTGGACACGGTCCAGTGCAGAGCCTTCCTTCTTCCAGACAGGGTGGAGACCCTTATCCATCAGGCCTCCAAGGTGGCTTCCAGCAGGACTATCCCAGCCTGGGAAGTCCTCCGCCTTTTGGGCCTGATGGTGGCCTCCATTACTACCGTTCCCCTAACCAGGCTCCACATGAGGATCACTCAGTGGTCCTTGCAGGTGCAGTGGGACCAGCTTCTGGATGATCTGGATCATCCAGTCCTCATCTCCTCAGCAGTTCAGAAGGATTTGCAATGGTGGATGGATTCCCGCAATCTTTCCTTGGGACTTCCTTTTCGGAGCCCTGCGCAAGTAGCTACCCTCACCACGGACGCCTCGAACATGGGGTTGGGTGCTCACCTGAGGGAACACCAAGTCCAGGGACTTTGGTCCGACTTGGAGATTTCTCTCCACATCAATGTTCTGGAGCTCAGGGCGGTCCTGTACGCATTACACGCCTTTCAGACCCTCCTTCCGAAGGGAACGCTGCTAATCCAAACGGACAATATGTTGGTAGTTTGGTACATCAACAAACAAGGAGGAACCCGGTCGTACCCTCTTTGCAGGGAGGTGACCACGGTGTGGAACTGGGCAGTCCAGCACCATCTGGCCCTAGTGGCCATGCATGTGCCGGGTGTTCTCAACCTCCTGGCGGACAGTCTCAGCAGATCTCGGACCCTAGCTCACGAATGGGAACTGCATCAGGAAGTGGCGGATTCCATCTTCCGAAGTTGGGGGTGTCTGGAAATCGACCTTTTCGCCTCCCAATCCAACGCAAAACTTCCCAAGTTTTGCTTGCTCGTTCCAGAACAAGGTGCTTTCTGGAGTGATGCATTGTCTCTATCCTGGACAGGGAAATTCTTGTACGCTTTCCCTCTGTTTCCCATCCTGCAGAGGGTTCATCTCAAGCTTCAGGTGGAGAGGGCGAGGAAGATCCTCATTGCCCCTCTCTGGCCGAGACAAGTCTGGTTCCTGCTGCTGCAGCAGATTTCCACTTCCAGTGACTCACGACCTCCTTATTCAGGATCAAGGCCGTCGGGCTCACCCAGAGCTCAGAACCCTGCATCTTCATGCATGGCTCCTGCAGACATAGCAATATCCCGTTTGAGGGTTTCCTCTCGGGTGGCACAGGTCCTAATTGAGGCCAGAAAAGTTTCTACTTGTTCCACTTACGCCATGAAGTGGAAGTGGTTTTCTATATGGGCGACCGCAAAGGGCTGGAACTCCTCCTCCTGCTCGGCCCCGAAAGTCATGGAATACCTCCTTCACCTGTCAGACTCTGGTCTGTCCTACTCCTCCTTAAAGGTACACCTATCAGCTATTTCAGCTTACCATGAGCTAGTGGATGGTAAACCCGTGGCTCAGTTGGATGTCTCTAAAACCTTTCTGAAAGGGATTTTCCATCTGAAACCCCCCCATCCGCAGCCCAGCCCCACCTTGGGACTTGAACATCGTCCTGGAAAAACTCACCCTTCCTCCTTTTGAGCTGGTTATGAGCTGTGATCTGCGCTTCCTGTCTTGCAAGGCACTTTTTCTGGCAGCCATTACATCAGCCCGAAGGATTTCGGAGCTTCACGCTCTAGTCTGCAAGGAGCCCTACTTGATTTTCCATCAGGACCGAATGGTCCTTAGAACCCATCTGAGGTTCCTCCCAAAGGTGATGTCAGAAGCCATGCTGAACCAATCGGTAGAGCTTCCGGTGTATTACCCGTCCCCCTCTAACAGAGGTGAGGCAGTCCTTCACATGATGGATGTCCATTGGATTCTCTGGTGTTGTACACACCGGACTAAGGAACTTCGCTCTTCTGACCAGTTGTTTGTCTCTTTCGCCCCGAGATCGAAGGGCAAACCGGTTTCTAAACAGGGCCTTTCCAAATGGCTGGGCAACTGCATTCGATTCTGTTACCAGAAGTATGATAAACCTCTGCTGGGTTCCATCAGAGGTCACTCTACTAGGGGCATGGCTGCTTCCACAGCTTTCCTTTGGAACATTTCAACGGCTGACATTTGTGCTGCCGCTACTTGGAGTTCTGTCCATACCTTTACCAAACACTATAGTCTGGACATTACTTCTAGGTGGAGGGCTGGCTTTGGCCTAGCCGTCCTGCAGGGCCTTCTGTCCTAGACTGGGTCCTTTCTGGACTCGAGTTGTTTCCGTTGGAGTTTGTTTTCCTCCTCCCTAGTTTCTGTCTGTCTCTCCTTGGAGGGACTGCTTAGGACTCAGTCCTGTATGTGATGACCTACTGAAGGAACCCTCTCGAAGTAAGATAGTAATGTTACATAAGAACTTACCGTAACAATAGATCTTCAAGAGAGTTTCCTTCAGTAGGTCATATTTTTCCCCTCATTTTATGTTTTACAGGGTTTCCAAATCCTGTTCACTCCTGCTGTTAGGCGTCTTCCTGGCTCCGGCGGGAGAACTGGAGGGTGGGCGTGGGGACCGCCCACTATATACAGTCACGCTGACGTCGGGTGGGCGGTCCCCTGTCAGGGATCGCTAGAAAAGTCTGCCGTGCGGCCCAACACCAGGTGGCGCCAGTCCTATATGTGATGACCTACTAAAGGAACCTCTCTCGAAGATCTACTGTTATGGTAATGTAACCCCCTTGTTACTTGGAGTTCCTAGAATCCCAGTAAGACCTAGTGGTAGGCAGGGAAGGCAGCTTGTGAAACTCCAGTTAAATGGATTTCACACTGTCTCACTCTGGTCTCAGTCTCAGCTGAGACTAAGGGATGACATCACCATAGAACTGTCGCAGCTGCATGAGCCACAGTGGAATCTGCAGCAGGGAGTTGGAGTAGAATGTTGGGAGGTTTGAACAGTAGTCTGTAGTCAGTTGGAGTTTGGAGCTCGTTGTGAGAGGAGCACAGCAGCTCTGTGTTAGGCTCTTGGAGTCTCAGCCCTGACATAGGGCTACAAGTAGAGAAAGGTGCGTGTTTTCACCTAAAGAGAGAGACAGTGAGCTATTTTAAAGTGGTGGAGACCGCTGAATCGGGTCTCGGTGGCAGGAAGGTTTTGCCTGCATTTCCAGGGGCAACCCCCTGGTTTCTGCTAGAGGAGAAGCTGCCTTATTTTCTCCAAGAGTATGGGAAACAAGAAGATTTTGTGATTCGCCTGTGGGGCACCTGCAACCGGAGGGTGAGTTCTGCTCTTTCTAAAGGGCCCATGTTTCACCCTGGACTTGTGTGATAGTGGAGACTGAACTTCTGAAGTAGTGGGAGGCCTACAGTAATAGGTTTAGCCAAAAGTAAAAGTATGTTCAAGTCCAGCACATACGGGAAGTCAAGACATGTAGAGGAGATGTGATATACGTCTACCCAGTAATCTACATTGCCAAGCTTTCAGAAAAGAGTTGTTTAGTTTCCAGAGAAATGGCCGTGTATGGATTGTGGGAGCTGGAGGTGGGAGACCCCCCATCTTTAGTAACCAGGTCCACCTCTATGTATTTTCTCTGTGGATTTCTACTTTGCCTCATGCACTTGGCCAGTGATGGGGAAGCACCCAGATGTGGGATTGGAATGAAAATTCCCTCTAGGAGTCGAAGGCTCTAAGGTGGTTTGGGGAGCCACCAATAGGAAAACTGGTTCATTCCCATAATGGACCGCGGATCAAGTGGCCGGCGGGGGAGCCGGGCCAGTGGGGAAAACCCAAGTAGTGTACAAGTCGGGCTGTGTACCCAAAGCTGCATGCAAGTCCGGGCTGTGTGCCTGGTGGGTTTAGAGCCTGAGGGCTGGAAATGTGAAGAAGTTTTCTGTTGTCTCTAATCTGCATTACCAGGAATGTAGCCCCGTGGGGGTCCGTCTATACTTTGTTTGTTCAGTTTGGATGTGAATAAAAGCCACACTGTAGAATGCCATTCCTGGTTTTGGACATTACAGGTATTGCTTCCTGTGTTCGGATTTACTTGGGTGCCCCTGTGCAGAGTAGCCAAACCTAGGCCCCCTGTACCGAGTAACCTAGTCCTCCCCGAACCCAGTCCCCACCAGGTACTGCTGTCAGCTTCAACAGCATGCCACCTGTCATTTGCAAAAAAGCAGGGGTCCTGGGGTTACAGTAAGTTCTTACGTAACTGTACTTTCCATTGCACGCTGGATTGTGGCTTGTATTCAGTTCTGCTACAGTAAGGTGGGCAAAGATCCCCCTACAGGCCTCAGGGCCCACTCTACCAGGGGAACAGCTGCTTCCTTGGCAGCTGCCAGGGACATTCCACTGTTGGAAATTTGCAAAGCAGCTACCTGGAAAACTGTCCACACATTTACCAAGCATTACTGCTTGGATATCCAGGCCAGAAGTGATGCCAGGTTTGGCACAACAGTACTGCATACAAACATACGAAATTTGCCCGCAGATAAAGGCCTAGAGGTCTCTCATGTCTGCTCGGATGTGCAGCTAGCACCCTTTATTCTGCAGCTGCCCTTCCCTTCCACCCTTCACCTTCATTGACCCTCCCCCTTGTCCTGTCCCATCCCCTTTTGAAGCAGTCCACTGTTCTACTGGATACCACTTCTGCAGGTAACGCATTCCACCCAGCCACCACCCTGTCTGTAAAAAAAAGTGTCTCCTCATCTCCCTCCTGAACCTTCCTCCCTCCAGTCTCATATCATGGCCCCTGGTGTCCCTCCCTTCCCTTACTTTGAACAGCCCCTCTGTACCTGTCTTGTTTATTCCTTTCATGTACTTAAAGGTTTCAATCCTGTCCCTCTTCTCCTCCAGTGAGTATACTGTATGTTCAACTCCCTCAGCCTCCCCTCGTATGACAAGTCCCCCAGCCCCTTGATGATCTTTGTCGCCCTACAGCTGCACCTCAGTAACCAATGTCCCTCTTCAGATGCGAGCCAGTACTGCTGCGCGGTCTCCAGGTGCACCAACTAACGACCTATACAGTGGCAGAATCACCTCCTCCTCCTCGAGGATATACCTTGCAATACAACCCAGCATTTTGTTGGACTTGCAGCTGCCTTCCTACATTGTGCTGAGTTGTTCATTGACCTGTAATGAGCACCCCAGATCCTTCTCCTCCTCTGTCTGGGCTAGCTGCACTCCCCCAGCTGGTAACTCCTCCCCTTGGTTCTTCATCCCAAATGCAGCACCTTGCACTTTTGGCATTAAACCCCAGTTGCCAGGTGTCTGACCAGGTTTCAAACTTTGCCAGATCATCCTGCAACCCCTGCCATCCCCTAGGTCATCCACCACTGCTCCTACCTTGGTATCATAAGCAAACAGACTGATCTTGCTCTTGATGTCCCATGATATGTCTGCAGTGAATATCCAAACACTGGTCCCAACACGGGCCCTGTGGAACACCGTCGTCACTACCTTGAGTGGAGCTCACACCCACCACCACCCCGCCCCGTTGCCTTCCCTGAAGCCAGTTCCCTACCTATCTCACCAGCTTTGCACCTGCCCCTGTGCCTACTAAAATACTTCCCAGCCTTCCATGCGGCACCGAGTCGAATGCCTTACTGAAGTCCAGATACAGGACATCCACTGCATGGCCCCTGTCCAGTTGCCTAGTTACCCAGTCATAGAACTCCACCAGCTTGGTCTGGCAGGATCTGCCCCGTATGAAGCCATGCTGTCTGCTGTCCTGTAGTCCTTTGGCCTCTAGGAGGACTACCAGCCTTTCCTTCAGGATAGTCTCCATTAGCTTACCCATGATGGATGTGAGGCTCACTGGTGTGTAATTTCCCGGTTCATCCTTGGGGCCACTCTTGTGGAGGGGCACCACATGAGCCATCCTCCAGTTCTGAGGTACACACCCAGAATGTAGTGAGGGATTATTGTTTCCAAAATAAGTTCTGTGCCCAAATCCAAAGGTACTGCTCGAGTAGTCTTCATTTTGTCAGACTACAGTAAGATTTCCTGGGGTTTGAAGAAAAAATGACTTACCGCAGTAATCTTGTTTCTTCCAAGGGAATCTTATAGTATTCTGAACTCCCACCCTACCTACTCTACTGGAACCTAATGGGCACTGCAATCCAGCTGTCCATATCCCATTGCAAACCTGTTGTTCTTATGGTTTCTTTTCTTGGGCATCTGTGACTTAGATGCCCACACTGTTTGAAGAATGGGTTGGTTATTTGGGAAGGGGATTAGTTATTAGGATAGCTTAGTTAGATTGTTTATGCCTGCTCCGTAAGAATCTGACAGTTGCAGGAAGTACAACCAGGGATAGTGGTTTGAAAACCGAGTTTGAGCCTAGCATTCCACTATTTACGGGGCAGTCCTATGATGAGATTATACTGGTTTTTGTCAGAATACATACAGTGATTCCCTTGGAAGAAACAAGATTACTATATGTAATTTTTTTTTTCTGTTCATTCAGTTTAACCACTTGATGCTGTTTCAGTCGCCATTTTGGGCACCATTCCTATTTTATGAACAAAGTTGCAGCATTGAGTCTTTTCTTTCATTTTTATTATTTTGTGCGACAGAATATGTCCGGTTCACAGCAAAAACAATCTTGGAAGGTGGGGACTACCCCAGTGCATCGGTACCCCTGTTATAGTCTTTTCTCCATAACGGACCCACATGATTGGGGTTTTACCTGTCTGGGGCTGCGCCATGATACGGATTGTTGTAATGCCTGTTTTTCCATGGATTTCTGCACATTCGTTAACTGTGCAGCAAGATTTAGGAAGGGCCTTCCAACTTTTGGTGGTCGGCGTTGTACCGGTGCCACCAAGGTAAGGTCTTTGAGCCCTTCCTCTGGGCCTCCCCCTATTACTATACGCACTGGGGAGAGCAGGCCTCCGCTTTGTCAGGTCTCGCCGAGACCAAATGCCTGAGCGAGGGGTTGGGTGGACAGTCGGTCTCCTCTGGAGGGCCGGTTGAGCACCCAGCTGTACGCAGGGCCAACATTGGCTGTTTTCTCGGCAGCTTCAGCTGGCTTGGCCTTGGCTCCTGGCACTGACCCCGGTGCCGATGAGTGAGGCGGTGCCGTTGTTGCCACTGGGTCTCCTCCTGACACCATTCCTGGTGCTAGGACGGGTAGGGTGTCCTGATCCAGACTGGCAGCCCAGTTCTCCGGAGCTTTGGACGCTTGCTTGGCCCAGTAGGAGGTCTTCTCCCTTGCCCTCTTCTCGAGCCAACACCGTCCACGGTGCCGCCCTCACCTGTACTGTTGGTGCATGCCGGTTCCGCGGGAGCCTTCCAGTGCCATTTCGGTGTTGTACCAGGGAGCAGAGCCACTTTTGATGTTGCCTCTGGTAAAGGTGACGCAATCGGAGGCAGTATAGCACAGTGGTTTAAGGCTCTGAGCTGCAAACCTGGAGACCTGGGTTTGAATCCCACAGCCCCCACTTGCATACGGTGTGACCCTGAGCAAGTCACTTGACTACCTTGTGCTCCCAGGTCGCACCTGTAAACAAGCTTTCAGCTTAGTGTGTC
The DNA here is from genome assembly GCA_016271365.2 of Neoceratodus forsteri. Taxonomy (NCBI): domain Eukaryota; kingdom Metazoa; phylum Chordata; order Ceratodontiformes; family Ceratodontidae; genus Neoceratodus; species Neoceratodus forsteri. Next base: position 91,280,197 of record JADMNL010000026.1, on the reverse strand, counting down.
TCTCCTGGTAAAAAATAAGAATAATAAAAAAAATATATCTGAGGTCAGTGCCGCCTCCCAGGAGGATGCCATGGTCAGTGCCACATCTGATGGTGGTGCCGAGATAGGGGCCACTTCTGGTGTCGGCGCCACTTCGAGTGCGGTTTCTGTTGTTGGTGCCACTTCATTTGTCGGCGCTGATGCAGAGTCTGAGGAGCAGTTGGATGCCGACACGGGTGCCAGTTTTGCTCTTCCTCCCTCCCTTTCGAGGGGCAGGTCCTGGTCCTCTGGCACAGGCCTGGGGGTGTCCCCGTCATGTCCCGTTCTGTCCCGTGGCCTTGGCCACCCCAGGAGGGAGCTGGTGCACTGCTGTTTGTAGGGACAGGAGCCACTGTACTGGGCCTGTACGGCTCCAGTCTCCTCACCAGGGACCCCCCCCCCAACCAAAGGCACCACCCTGTTCACTCAGAACGAGTTGAGCATCAGTCAGTGGCCAGGCAGCGCAGTCCCCTCCGTCAGGAGGCATCCCCTGCTTGCTCCCACAGCCCTGGCAGATGGGCCTCGGTCTCTCACAACCATTCTGCTGCTCCTCCTACCTCCTCCTCCTCCCTTTTTCCCAGGACTCTTTGGTCCCCTGGGACCCCTTATATGGGAGCAATATAGGGTCACAGAGAGTGCATTCATCATGTAATTTAGGGCCATAAATGAGATGGTTTTTGCACCTCCTACCCTTTCACCGTCAGACCCTGTACACAATCCATCAACATGTCGACTTCCTTCTCAGAGGAAGAGGATACTTCCACCCACATCTCATCAGTTGCTGATTTCATAGAGTATCAGTGGTTCCTCACAATGATATTGGAGGAACTCCATCTTCCCCCAGCAGTAGACAGCCCTCCTGTGCATGTGATGCTGTCCTTCCTCAGGGAGTACAGTCCAGAATCCATTGTGATCCCTCCATGGCCCTGCCCTTTCATGGGGGAGTCACGCAGCATCTGGCAGTTTCCCGCCTCCTCTGTTCCAGCCCCTCGGGACTGTCAGCGCAGGTATTGCACCCCCCAGGTACTATGCCCCCTTCCTACTTCGGGACTGGAGTGACTGGATACCCCTCAGGGCATCTTCTCCTTCAAGAGACTGCCCCAGAGGCTGACTCCACAGAGTTTGTTTACTGGGGTAGAAGGGTTTTCTCTTCGCGCATCTCTTTGCTGTCTATCTCGGCACACTAGGCACACCAGTTAACCTATACAAGCCTGTGGACTTCCTGGGTTGATCCTGGTAGCCATGCCCAATATCAAGGCAGCCAGACAAGCCATCGCAATTTCTATCCGTGGCTTGGAGCTGGTGAGACACCTAGCGAGGGCATCTTATGGCACCAACACAGTAGTCTCCAGGCTAGTAGGAACAGCAGTCTACATTCGGCAGACGGCATGGCTACGTTTATCCCAGTTGTCACCCTTGGCCCGCAGTAGGGTGATTGCCTCGCCCTTCCAGGGGGCCCAGTTTTTCTCCCACAGGGCCAGGCAAGAGCAGTCATGGCATCCTCCTTCTCCTGCACGTCAGGAGCCTCGACCTGACCCTGACCAGTAACGGGCCTAGCCAGACCCAAGAGGGTCCCCTTCTCTTGCGAATCCCCCACAGGAGGCTAAGGGAAGATTCAGCCCTCAGGGAGGTGCCAGCGCCACAGTCGTGGTGCTTGGTACTCACCCACCAGTGATGAATAGTGAAGAATGATACAGGTAAGATATGAAAATTATGTACCTAATGTAATTCTTGATCTTCCTGTTTATCTTCATTCATCACTGCTTTCCGCACACCATCCCCTCTTGGGCCTCAGTCTCCAGGGCAGTGCCTTGCCTACTCCCCAATTGAGGCCAGTTGCGGGTATAAACCTGCTGGGACCTCCAGGTTCACTGACCCTTCATCTGAAGCATCAAGGACCCACCTCTGGGGGGAGGGCAAGCAAGGGCTCTTGCCCTGTTTTTCCAGGGGCTCCTCGGGGCTTCGTACGGCCTTGGCTGGGACCCCCTTGGGACGGTAACCTGTACCAGAAGAATCATTTTTTTTTTTTTTTTTCTTGGTCCCCCTTTTCTCTTTGGGGGCCCAACAGTTGCCTTCTCCCTTGGGTACCCGGCTCAGTCATCTGGGCTCCGAGGACCTTCTTCAAACCCCAGGAAATCTTACTGTATTCTGATTTATGCAGTATGGTCTCGCCATAGGACTGCCCCAGAGTCAAAATGGTTAACAGAACCTATGCAAATGATGGAATACTAGGCTTAAGCTCGGTTTTCAAACCACTGTCCCTTGGTAAGCCGTTCTAAACCATCAGATTCTTTACTCCACTTGCCTTAGTAAGACTTCTCCGGAGAGATCTCCTTTCATCGCTTGAAATTCTTTATTTTCTTGGTTTTACCCAGTAAAAAGTTGTTTCATTTGGTATTTAGAGCACTGTCCTTGGTTTTCACACAGAATTTGTTTAGATTTTAATGTTGAAGGGGTAAGTAACCTGTTTTTCCTTTCAGTTGTTAACCAAGAGGAAACCAGGATCTCCTTTGGGTTTTCCCCTTATAGTTCCTTTAGTTTTTTACCTGATTTAAATTGTATTATACCAACTCGGGTATAGTCGGTTTTTGACTGATTTTAACTGGGGTAACTCCTGGTTTCTAGCGGTTAGCATAACCGTAAAAAAAACAAAAGTTTAAATTTAGAGTGAATCCTTAATGTGTTTTTTTCTGCGTTATGTCACAGAAAGCCAAGAAGAGAACGGGACCTACAGGTTTCCAGCACTGTACCAAGTGCAGGGAACCTTTTGCTAAGGCAGATCCACATTTAGTCTGTCTTCTGTCTGGGTTTTGAACACCTCAAGACAGATTATGAGATCTGCAGAAAATTTTCTCAGTCTACAGTCGAGAGACAGTTGAAGAGAGACTGCAGAAGAAATGTGTCTGCGCTCGGTTCTGGTTGGAAGCAACCTGGCAGTAGAGTGCACACTCTTGGGTTAACCCAGGTCCCCGGTTTAGCAGACTTTAGTGGGGAACGCTTTTCAGAAGAAGAAGAGGAGGAGGAAGATGAGGAAGAGGACTTTGGGGAACAATTAATCCAGAGGTTTCTCCAGATCTTCATAGACTAGATCCTCTGATAATTGAACTGAGGATTTCACGTCATATTTTTCTTTCATGAAGCAAATAGCTCAGACCCTCGACTTCCTTACCCAGGAATTCAGAGGATGAGGAGGAAGAGGATTACAGGGAAATGATGGATGTGCCAGCATCAAAGAGGTTATTGCTGCCACTCCATAAAACCCCTTAAAAAACAGACACTTAGTCTTGCAGACACCCACTTCTGTCCCCTCTACAGAAAAGAAGGCGGACAAGAAATACTGGGTTGCCAAAAGTGGTGCTGGGTTCCTTTTTGGGCATCCTGGTCATGAGGGGGCAGTGCAGGCTGTAGCTTGTGACAGAGCTGGCATCCCCTTAGCCTCTAACCCTCCGGACAGAGATTCCAGGAGGGTGAACTCCATTGCAAAAAAAGTGTACCTGGCATCTTCCCTGGCTATTAGGCAGGCTACCTACATGTCATATGTTGTCAGGTACCAGAAGAACCTTTGGTCCACAGTGATGGAAATAACTAAATCAGTTCCATCTCCCATGGCAGCTGACCTAGGAGAAGCTGCAAAGAGAGGGACTGAAGCTGCAAAAATGCGGTTCAGAATGGCAGTGGACTCAAATGATACTGCATTCAGACAGATGGCAGCATCAGTGTCCTTAAGGAGGTTTGCCTGGCTCATAACTACTAACCTGACCCAGGATACATAAACAAAAGCTATGGACTTCCCTTGTGACACCATGTCTCTGTTTGGTGAACAAACAGAGGCATACATGAAGAAAATGGATGAATATAAGGCGGCCTACAAGAGTGCTGCAGCTAAAGAAAGAGCATCTGCCCCCCAGAAGCACCAGACCAGAGGTGGCAGGGGCAGAGCTCATTACAGGCCTTTCTTCCAGCCTCAAGCTTTCCCCCATTCCAGCAGCAGAGGGGATACTTCAGAGGCATGGGCAGAAGGGGCAGTGTCCAGCCAGCAGCACAGGCTAAGTAGACACCCTGAGGTGCCTGCTCGGGTTGCCTCCCCAGTACCAGTAGGGGGCAGGCTAGCCCACTACCTCCAGGAGTGGGGAAAATATCACCACAGGCAAGTGGGTCCTGGAGGTAGTCAATCAATCAATCAAAACTTTATTTAACCAGGCAGTCATCATTGAGCAAGCTCATTTTCAAGAAGGTCCTGGCGAAAGGGAACAGAGCAAGGAATAATACAATTGGACGCTTTGTACGGGCTGGTACATACAGTAAAAAAATAGCAACAACAACATTGGATAATACAGGGTGTGCAGATTGGTAAATTAAATTAAGGGTACACCAACGTCTGGGGTGGATACTAAACAGAGCAATAGAAGTAACAGTGTGGTAAGAAGATTATATTAACAATAGAACAGGCAGGCATAAACAGACTGACCAGGAGGGTCGACCCTTTTCGGGGAAGGATGGGGGGGGGGTTCAGAAAGAGGATGTCAACACCAGAGGGAGAGATGACACAAACATAGCAAGGCCAGGGGTAAGAAGAGTATACAGAGGGAGATGTGCAGAGAAGTGCTGGAGTTGTAAGCAAGTGCTAAGTCAGTGGAGAGCAGGGCAGGGAGGCCAGTAGGAGAATCACCTGTGGCAGGTACATATGACCTTCAGGATGCGTGTGATAGACAGCCTAAAGGTATGGGGATCCGGCTGGGATGAGAACCTTAGAGTCTTTTGCATGTTGCTCCAAAGGGAAGGGAAGGAGAAATTGATAGATGCCTTACCATACAGGTACCTTATTCTTGGCACCTTGAAGGATACAAGGGATGTGCTTCTTAGGCCATATGCTCCTGTTGCGCATACAAAGAGAGCAGAGATATACCCTGGTAGCATATCGGTTGAGGCCCTGTAGAACCACAGGAGGGCATTTTTTTGCCTCCTCGATGTAAGAGATGGTCGAGCAAGCAGTGATGGGTACGACTGAGCGTATCCAGAATAAACCGCAAGGCACGGTGATAGAGGGTGTCTAATTTACATAATGCCTGATTTGAACAGTGGCTGTAAACAATGTCTGCATAATCGAGCAGAGGAATAAAAGTTGTAAGGACCAGTGTCTTTCTGGCTTCTAATGTGAGGAGGTGTCTTATGCGATAAAAGATACCGAGACGTTGTCTTAGATTTTTTGATAGCTCATTCAGATGTACTGCAGAATTAAGCTGGTTATCCAACCAGACACCGAGGTACTTAAGCTTATCCACTATTTCCAGAGGTTCACCTAATAGGCTGTAAATCAGGCGGTTCAATGGTGGCCCCTGGGTATGAGCGGCAAGTGGAGAGAAGATCATTGCCTTGTGGTTATTTTTTTTTTGCGTTAAGCAGTAGCTTGTGATTTAGTAAATTGTTGGAGGGTGACAGAGTCGTGTTGTAGCTCGTCTTAAGTGATCTCCAGGGATGAGTTAATAGTGTAGAGAACCATATCATCAGCGAATAGATGTATGTTGCCTGAGCGTATGTGAGAGTCTATATGGTTTATGTATAAAGCGAATAGGATGGGGCCCAGGATGGAGCCTTGTGGCACACCCCGAGGAAGGGTTTTTAGCGGAGACAGTTCCCCTTGAGCTTTAATCTGTTGCAGTCTGTTGGACAGATAACATTCAAACCACTTTAGGGCAGTATTGTCTAGGCCGAAGCTGTTCAGGACGGTAAGCAGAAGGCTATGATCCATGGTATCAAAGGCCTTACAAAGGTCCAGAAAGAGGGCATAGACATGTTTTTTTTGTATCCAAAGCATTTTGCCAGTCATTGGAGACTTTGGCGAGGGCAGTTATAGTGCTGTGCTTGGGCCTAAAACCTGATTGGGCCGGGTTCAGGAGGTTCTCTGATTCTAGATAATCCCTAAGTTGGTAATTGACAATTTTCTCCAGGATTTTTGACAGGGTAGGAAGCAGCGAAATAGGACGGTAGTTGTTCAGGTCAGCTAGATCTCCAGACTTGAAAAGGGGAACGACGTGCACTGTTTGCCAAAGAGGAGGTAATTCACCCTGAATCAAGGAACTATTAAATAGGTGGGTGATTTGGGTAGTCAGATGGTAAAAGCCTGTTTTCAAGAAAAATGGTTCTATAAGATCAGCACCGCTACACTTTTATGTGTCCAGAGATATTAGAAGGTCCTCCACCTGTTTGAATGTAACTGGTTGAAAGCAGGAGGAGTGTCTTGGGTTTGTGGCAATGTCAGAGGATAAGCCATCAGTGGCATTGCAGCAGATATTTAGCTTGCTGAGGGGCGAATCATCGAAAGCAAGGCCTGCTGTGGCAAAATGATTGAGTTGGTAAAGAATGTCAGCTCTGGTCGTGTAAGAAATGTTACCTGCCACTATTCTAATGGGTAGGGGGGAGGCTGGCGAGTGACCTTCAACCTCTTTAAGAATGTTCCAAAAATTGTCAGAGCAATTTTTATTTTCTACAAGGGCTGTCAAGAAATAACGTGATTTTTCTGCCCTTATTAACTTGGTGCAGGCATTCCTAGCCACCCAAAAGGCAAGCCAGTTGGCTTCTAACTTTGTTTTCCTGGCTCTTTTCCACAGTACATCCCTGTCCCGGAGGGCTGTCTTCAAGGTAGGCATGAACCAGTCAGGGGACCTTTTCCTTGTTTTGATCCTCCTAAGTGGAGCATGTTTATTTATCAGTCCCACTAGTAGGTTTTGGAAAAATATTGAAAGCCTCAGTAACAGAGGGGACCATATAGAAATGGGCCAGGGTCTTGTAATCAGCTTCAAGCTCATGCCAAGGCTGAGGTCAAGGGCCTTCAAACCTTCCTCCCCATCAGAAACAATCTTGCTGGAAGAGGAAATTTCAAGTCTTCTGTTGCAGGAGGCAATAGAGTCACTCCTTCCAGACCAGAGGGGAAAAGGCCTATACTCAAGATACTTCCTCACAAGAAAGAAAACTGGAGTGGTGACCCATTTTAGATCTCAGACACCTAAACAAACATTTGTCAAAACCAGAATTCAAGATGGTGACTCTGACTACCATTCTACCAATCCTAATGCAGGGAGACTGCCTAGCATCCCTAGACCTAAAGGATGTCTACTTTCACATCTCTATAAGGCGGTCACACAGAAAGTACCTCAGGTTCAGACTGCCATCAGGTCATTACCAATTCAAGGCAATGCCCTTCGGCCTAACTTCTACTCCAGGGGTGTTCACAAAATGCCTAGCTGTGGTCGTGGCACACCTAAGAAGGCAAGGAATAACAGTATATCTTACTTTGAGAGGAAGCTCTTGCAGCAGGTAACACATATATATAGGACTGATGCCACCTGGTGGCAGATCTCGGCGTTTTTTTCTCTAGCAGTACTGATGTGGGACTGCCTACCTGGCATCGACCCGGCCCCCGACATCACGTAGTGTAAAGGACATAGGCAGTCCCCACGTACTCCAGTTCTTTCTTGCCGCGGCAACGCGCTAGTCAGTTCTCGGCTCACTAACAGTTCCTCAGCCTCTGGAACAGTTCTTTCTTCGTTCGCTCCGCGAATTTCTTAGACGTATGTCATCCACACCGACTGGGCACCATAACAAGTGCTCTTGTGGGAGACAGATCCCTGCCAAGGACTTTCACTCAGCCTGCCTCTTCTGCCTGGGCCCAGACCACGATACAGGTGCCTGCACCCACTGCCAGGCCTTTAATAGTAGGACCAGAATCCAGAGACAAAAATCGCTCCAGGCCCATATAGCACAGCAGCAGTTGGCCCAAATGCAACAAGACACGCCCTCTGGGAGGGAGCCCCGTTCCCCTACTCCCAAGAAACAAAGAAAGGAGAAGCACCATCACCAGGGCCGCTCGTCCTCCAGGCCCAGGTCTTCCAGCTCCCAGTCCGCTGGTCATTCCGGCTCCTCCGGACTTGAGGCCTGCCTTACTAACCTGAAGCCTCCCGCCTCTGCCTGTCTTTCTAAGGGGCCTACCTTGCAACCCATTCGGATTCGGGCCCCCGACTCCGGCTTCATAGTGGCGTCTGGCGTCTTCTCGGGCGCCTCGGCTAAGCCGCCGGACTCTGGCGCCTTATGGGCCCTCCGATGCCGGTACTGTACCGGCCTCAGGTAAGCAACACTCCTGGTCAGCTTCTGTCGATCACCGGGAGGCTAAGCAGTCTTCGGGGCATTCTTCATCTCGGGCTTTGTCTTTGCCACCCAAGCATAGACATGACCGGCGCCCGTCCGTGGAGTCGGACAAGCACCAGGCAGATAAGTCCCACAAGTCTGTGGACAAGCCTGCCAAGGCCTCCTCCCACTCCGAACATCCCCGCCCTTCACCAGCCAAGGGACACCCGTCTGATGCGGCCTCGGGCCTGACGCTGGACAAACCTTTGGTTCCTCCACCGGTGCCAGACAAGGCTGCCATTCCGCAGCCATTGTTGGTTCCTCCGACGTCACCTATGGAGAGACCCGACGTCTCCCCTCACGACCGTTCGCCGGTCCACCCGACGCCGGCGCTGAAGAGTTTTCACTGACATCACCTGCCCCACCGACACTGGTGTCCCAGCGGGCCGACCGACGTCGCCTCCTAAACCAGACTCTCCCAAGCTGAGGATGTCTTAAGTCAAGGAGCTTTTTTCCCACTGGTGGGGGACTGTCAAACAGGACTTAGTCACCCCTCCTGCTCCTCCTCCAAAATCTCCTCCTGTTCCTCAGCTAGATGGGCAGGTTACACCTATCCCATCTGGGACCGAAGGAGAGAAGACTCCGGCTAGCCCCTGGAAGCGCAAGGATAAGCTCTCCTTCGCCTAGAAGGCCGAGGCACAAGAGGAGACTGCGCCGTTCCTCTTCCTCCTCTTCTGATGCCTGTGGTGAATCAGAACCTTCTTTTCCTGATTCGCTCTCTGGCGACACAAAGGACCAGCCTAAATCTCCTTCCGATGACCCCAGTTTTCTGGAAGTCAAGCGGCATACTCAGGAGAATATGGAATGGGATACTGAGGCCCTGGACCCCAAACGCTTGCGTCTTGCCAGATATCTACGCCAGAAGGATCCCAAGCCGGTGGTCACTCCCCCTGTTGGTGGACACCTTCCAGGACGTCACCCTGGCTACCTGGAGGCATCCACACACATCCTCTGCAGTGCCTAAGAAGGCCAACCACTTATACTGGGCCCCCAAGGACCATTCTTACCTGGCCGAACACCCCACGACATACTCCGTGGTCATATTGGCTTCGCATGACTGTTCACAGAGGCTGAAGCACCTGAGTACCCAACCGCCAGAGAGGGAGTCTAAGCAGCTGGATTCCTTAGGTTGCAGGGTGTACTTGTCTGCCACCTGCAGCATTCGCAGTCTGAATTTTTTGACTCACATGGTCCAATTCCAGAATGCCCTTTGTGACCAAAGATTGGACATCTTGCAAGGTGTGCCTGACTGCCCCCAAAGGGCAGAACTTGCTAAACTCTTACAGACAGGCTCTGATGTGGGTACCCACGTCCTCCGAGATGCATACGACTCTGCAGACACCTCGGCGAGGGCGGCCACTTCCAGAATTAGCCTTAGTCGCCACTCCTGGCTCTGGGTCTCAGGGTTCAACCTAGAGCTGCAGACTACACTTCTGGATGCCCCTTTCAAAGGCTCTGTGCTCTTCGGAGAAAACACAGAGAAGGTTATTGATAGACTGCTGGACTCTGGCAAAGTTGTCCGCACGGTGCAGTCTATGTACCACCCAAAATGGGAGCGTTTTCATCAGCACGGTTTTCGTGGCAGAGGGGGACATCAGCCTCAGCAATCCCGTGCTCAGTCTCACGCACAACGGGGTGGCTTTAATCGATGAGGGGGTCACAGAGGTGCTGCCTCTACCTCCTCTAGACAGGCTAGACCACTAGCCGCTGCCTTCCCACCCCCTCCCTCCACCTGACTATGCCAACAACCCTCCCCTCCCAGACTTGTCAGGAGAGCAGGTAGGAGGTTGTTTTTCTCTTTACGCCCAAGCGTGGAGAGAAGTGACCTCTGACCAGTGGGTTCTCGACCTCGTGGAGTTCAGGCACTCCATAGAGTTCAAATCTCTGCCCCCCCGACAGACCACGGCCCCCGTCTTATTACCCGAGAGACCACAGGGCTCCCATCAGACAGGAGATCCAGTATCTTCTAGACAAGGATGCCATAGAACGCGTCCCAAAGGCAGAAGTGGACTCTGGGTTTTACTCCAGCATCTTCCTGGTTCCCAGTAAGTCGGGGGACCTTCAGCCTATCTTGGATCTCAGCAACCTCAACCAATGGGTCTCGTATCACAGATTCCGCATGGTGTCGCTTCCAAATCTCCTTCCCTTCCTTTCGGTCGGGGATTGGCTGGTCTCTTTGGACATGCAAGATGCTTATGTAACCCCCGGACCCCTACCTTTTTATAAAACGACAGGTGGCATGCTGTTGAAGCTGACAGCAGTACCTGGTGGGGACTGGGTTTGGGGAGGACTAGGTTACTCGGCACAGGGGGCCTAGGTTTGGCTACTGTGCACAGGGGCACCCAAGTAAATCCGAACACAGGAAACAATAACTGTAATGTCCAAAACCAGGAATGGGATTCTACAGTGTGGCTTTTATTCACATCCAAACTGAACAAACAAAGCATAGACGGACCCCCACGGGGCTACATTCCTGGTAATGCGGATTAGAGACAACAGAACACTTCTTCACATTTCCAGCCTTCAGGCTCTAAACCCACCAGGCACACAGCCTAGACTTGCACGCAGCTTTTGGTACACAGCCCGACTTGTACACTACTTGGGTTTTCCCCATGGCCCAGCTCCCCCGCCGGCCACTTGATCCGCGGTCCATTATGGGAATGAACCGGTATTCCTATTAGTGGCTCCTCAAACCACCTTAGAGCCTTCGACTCCTAGAGGGAATTTTCCTTCCATCTGGGTACTTCCCTCCTCACTGGCCAAGTGCATGAGGCAAAGTAGAAATCCACAGAGAAAATTCATAGAGGTGGACCTGGTTACTAAAGATGGGGGGGGTCTCCAACCTCCAGCTCCCACAATCCATACCCGGCCATTTCTCTGGAAACTAAACCACTCTTTTCTGAAAGCTTGGCAGTGTAGATTACTGGGTAGACGTATATCACATCTCCTCTACATGTCTTGACTTCCCCTATGTGCTGGACTTGAACATACTTTTACTTTTGGCTAAGCCTATTACTCTAGGCCTCCCACTACTTCAGTAGTCCAATCCCCACTTTAACACAAGTCCAGGGTGAAACATGGGCCCTTTAGAAAGAGCAGAACTCACCCTCCGGTTGCAGGTGCCCCACAGGCGAATCACAAAATCTTGTTTCCCAGACTCTTGGACAAAATAAGGCAGCTTCTTCACTAGCAGTAGCCAGGGGGTTGCCCCTGGAAATGCAGGAAAACCTTCATGCCCCATCCCCTGAGGGATGGGGCACAGAGACCCAAATCAGCGGTCTCTGCCACTTTAAAAATAGCTCACTGTGTCTCTCTTTAGGTGGAAACACACACCTTTCCCTAGTTGTAGCCCTATTTCAGGGCTGAGGCTCCAAGAGCCTAAGCACAGAGCTGCTGTGCTCCTCTCACAACAAGCTCCAAACTGCAACTGACTACAGACTACTGTTCAAACCTCCCAACATTCTACTCCAACTCCCTGCTGCAGATTCCATTGTGGCTCATGCAGCTGCAATAGTTCTATGGTGATGTCATCCCTCAGTCTCAGCTGAGACTGAGAACAGAGTGAAACAGTGTGAAATCCATTTAACTGGAGTTTCACAAGCTGCCTTCCCTGCCTACCACTAGGTCTTACTGGGATTCTAGTAACCTCGGGTAACAAGGGGGTTACACTTACTTTCATATTCCCATCTGCCACAGTCATCGGAGATTCCTGAGGTTCAAGTTCAAGGGTCGGGTCTATCAGTTCAAGGTCCTTCCTTTCGGCCTTTCCTCCACTCCCAGAGTCTTCACCAAGTGCCTCGCTGTCGTCGCAGCAGCTCTGCGCCGAAACGGCCACTTACTGTTCCCCTATTTAGATGACTGGCTCCTCTTGGCCTCATCCAGGTCTCATCTTTGGGAGACTATCCTGGACACGCTCTCCCTCTGTCGGCATCTGGGGATCACTGTAAACCCAGAAAAGTCTCAGCTCTTCCCCTTTCGGTGTCTGCAGTTCATAGGCGCTCTATTGAATACCACCTTGGGGAAGGCCTTTCTCCTTTCCGGCAGGGTGGAGCATATTGAGACGTTGGCAATCCAAAGCTGTTCAGCATCCATCGTTCCCGCCAGGTTCATTCTCAGGCTCCTGGGTCACATAGCGGCTGCCATAGTATCTGTCCCCTTCGCCAGGCTGCGCATCATTCAATGGGTTCTCTGGGTCCAGTGGGACCAGACCAGGGATGACTCGGATTTGCCGGTCAGGATCTTGGAGCCAGTTCATCGGGAACTCCACTGGTGGGCATCTCCCCAGCATCTCTGCCTAGGACTCCCCTTCCAGCCAAACAGCCCCACCCAGACGCTCACCACAGATGCATCTGGGGCAGGATGGGGGGCTCATCTGGGGACCCACAGGACTCAAGGTCTGTAGTCCCTTCTAGAGGAGAACCTACATATCAACATGCTCGAGCTCAGGGCGGTCCTGTACTCCCTACAGGCACTGGCCCCATTCCTTTTGCCCGGTCACCTTCTTGTTTAGACAGGCAACACCTCGATGGTGATCTACGTCAACAGTCAAGGGGGCACACACTCTTATCCCCCTCTGTCGGAAGCCTATAAGGGTGTGGGACTGAGCGGTGGAACACCATCTCCATCGTTCTGCAGTCCACATACCGGGGTTCCCCGAACATGGTTGCAGAATCTCTCAGCTGAGCAAAACTGCTGTATCACGAGTGGTCCCTGCTACAGGCCATAGCAGACAAACTCTTTGCCAGGTGGGGGATGCCAGAGTTGAATCTCTTTGCATCTCAGTGCAACGCAAAACTGCCCAGTTTCTGCTCGCTTGATCCTGAGCCTGGAGCTTTCTGGCAAGACGCATTGTCCCTATCCTGGAACAGGAGGTTTCTTTATGCCTCCCCCACCTTCCCCCTCTTGCAGCGGGTCCTCCTCAAAGCCCAATCAGAGAGGGTAATCATGATCCTGATAGCCCCTCTGTGGCCCAGACAGATTTGGTTCCCTCTTCTCAGGTGTCTGTCAGTGGAGTCTCCATGGCCTCTCCCACTTTCAGGTCAGCTACTCTCACAGCAGCAAGTAACCTTGGTTCATCCCAATTTACACTCTCTTCACCTGCATGTTTGGCTCCTTTGGACCTGGCAAAACGTCGCTTTGGAGTATCTGATGAAATTGCCTGTATTTTGGTGGAGGCTCGGAAGCCCACTATCAAGGCCACTTATGCCATGAAGTGGAAACGTTTTTGTCTGTGGGCCACAGCCAGGAGGCTCGACCCTATGGTCTGTCCAGTTAACTCTATTCTACAATACCTGCTATCCCTGTTCAGGTCTCAGCTATTCCTCCATTAAAGTACACCTGGCCGCTGTTTCCGTCTGTCATCACTATATTCAAGACAGGACAGTGGCTCAATTGGTGGTGGTCAAAGCGTTCCTTAAGGGGATCTTGCATCTCCGTCCTCTGGTCCGGGACCCTGTTCCCACTTGGGACGTATTGCTTGTTCTGGAGAGGCTTACGCTTCCCACCTTTGAAGCAGCCATGAGTTGTGAGCTTTGCTACCTCTCTTGGAAGACTCTGCTTTTGGTAGTGGTCACCTCTGCTCGACGCATTTCTGAGCTTTATGCTTTAATGTGTCAGGAACCCTATCTTGTTTTTCATAAGGATATGGTAGACCTCTGCACTAATCCGAAATTCCTTCCCAGTGTAGTTTCAGAGCTCACTCTTAATCAATCGGTTCAGCTTCCTGTTTATTATCCAGAGCATTCCAGTAGGGGAGAAGCGCTCTTGCACACCCTTGATATCCATCACACTCTGCGCTGTTACCTGTCTAGGACAAAGGGGGCCAGGCAATCAGACCAGCTTTTTGTATCCTTTGTGGATAGGTCCTTGGGGTGCCCAGTTACCAAGCAAACACTCTTGCGTTGGTTGGTTGGTTAACTGTATATCTTTCTGCTATAAGCAGGGTAACAAACTCCTTCCGGGCACAATTAGGGCGCATTCCACCAGAGCGGTGGCTGCTTCCTTCGCAGCTCTCAAGAGGGTGTCGGCGGCTGACATTTGTGCTACTGCCACTTGGCACTCGGTGCACACTTTCATCAGGCATTACAGCCTGGATATTGTTTCTAGGTACCGGGCAGGTTTTGGCCTGGCAGTCCTCCAGGGCCTAATTTCCTGAGAGGTCTCTCTCGAAGTGTCTCTGCGCCCCCACCACCATTCATGGTTGTTTTAAGTTTATACTGTGTGTGTGTCTTGTCTGTTGACTCCCCCTTCCCATGGGGTTGTCTTAAATTTATACCTCTGGGGACAGTGTCTGTTACTCTTTCCCCCACCCTTTTTCCCTGACAGTTGTCTTTAGTTTTATACTGCTTGGGAATCAGTCCTGTATATGTGTTACCTGCTGCAAGAGCTTCCTCTCGAAGTAAGATAGTACAGTTATGTAAGAACTTACTTTAACAGTAGATCTTCGAGAGAAGTTTTTGCAGCAGGTATGATTTTCCCTCCCTCCTTCCTCTGGGAGTGTGCCTTTCTGCGCTGGGTCAAGTTCTGCTCCCATTCTCTCAACCCCTTCTTGGCCTGTCCAGTGGTTGCAGTCTCCCTCCCAGAAAACTTAGGGCCTATCCCCTCTCCTCTGGTCGACTTATTCCTTTTTAAGTTTATATCCTTTCCTTTTACCTATCCCTTGCCCCACCCTCCACCACTTTTTTTCTGTCGGTCTTTCTCTCTGGTGAACAGAACTGAGATGGTGGCGTGGCTGTCATCCGTTACAGGCCAACCCACGAGCGCCACGTATTATGTCGGCCTCGAGGGTGGCGCTGTCCCCAACATTGGCCCCTCCTCCAGAGGAAGGTTGAAAAAGCTTTCAGCTATACGCTTCCTGCAGGGTCCTGGCGCCTTCGGATTGAACCCACCAGTGATGAATGGTGAAGATATACATGAAGATCAAGAATTATTTTAGGTACGTAATTTTCATTTCTTTCCTGTGGGGAGGTTCGAATCATCCAAACCTTGAGTCCAGTGGAGAGCATTCTAATCTCAGTAACGTTCAGGATAGTCATAACTTTATGCAGTAAGCCTGGAGGATTTGACTGCCCGGAGAGATGGAACACATGCAAATGAGTAGAATTCTTTGCACGTGAGCATCTTTCAAATACTGACTCTACCAACTGTAGTGTTCTAACCTCTTCAGATTTTTCTCTCCGCCTGAAAGTCTGGTCACTCAGAGTTGTCATCGTCCTCTTTTGTGTGAAGAAGATTCAGAAACCATAAAAACTTAATTATATATTTCATTTCTTTTACTGCCTCTACTAATTGTTGGTGAAAAATCTTGTTTATTGTTTAAATTAGGTATTTTTCCGGTTCCTCGCGGTTCGGTATAACCGTGAGGGAACCGGGTTAGTTATTTACATTCATTGGGGTTCTCTGATTAAAGAGGCTTTGATTTAGTGTATTTACTAGTTAGTTTTTTTGTGTATATTTTACTGTTTTTGTAATCCTTTTTATTGGTTACAGAACCACTGAGCCGGTTCGTCATTTCTTCGGTTCGGTTCCTCAGGTTCCTATTGGACCGCATTAGCTCTTTTTTATTTAGCGGTTAGTGTTTTTTCTCTTTGGGCATTACCATGTCGGAGAAACTGAAAAAGAAAACTGGAGAGCCCGGTTTTAAGAATTGTTTAAAATGTGGAGATGTGTTTGCTAAGCCAGATAACAACACCTTATGTGTGGTTTGTTTGGGGTTCGAACATCTGGACCAGGATTGTGAAATATGCAAAACTTTCCCGGATAAAAACATGGAAAAACGCCTTGAAAGGCTCAATAAAAGATTTCCTACGGGTCCGTCAGGCTCTGTCCAGCTGACACCCCAATCTGCTGTGGCCAAACCCACAAGTTCGCTTACCCCTGCCCCTGATACGGGTGAAAAGGGGGCAAAAAGAGGTAAAGAAGTGGCTGACTCCCCGGTTCCCTCAAAGAAACTGAAGAAAGTGAAACATGCAGAACCCTTTCCTGCTAAACCAGGGACTTCTGCACAAGTGCCTGCTTTGCCCATGGCTCAAGAAATAGCCCAGGCTTTTAAAATTATCCAGGCACTAGAAAACATCATCCCCCAGCAGCCTGCCCCCCCAGGTCCCCAGGCTAGCAGTGATGTGTTTCCCTCCTTGCCAGAGGAGCAGTTTTTTTGAGGAGGAGGATGAACCAGTTCCCCCAGAGGTGTCCCCTGAGCAGGACTTTTGTTCTCCCCCCAGGGTGTCCGAGGATTATTCCTCACATTTTACATTTGTGAGGAGAATGGCAGATGCTCAGGACATTGCTACCACAGAGCAGATTGAGGATGAGGAAGAAATTGAATACTTGAATATGATGTTTTTTTTTTTTTTTAACTTTCTGTTTCTCCTCCTTACCACCACCCCAGAGCTGTGCTTCTTGGGACACTCCTTTGTGCCTCCCTAGAGCCACCTGAATCCCGGGGTTCCCCTTGGAGTCGTGGCTATATCCCCAGCATGTCAGGCGTGCGGCCAGACACCCCTGATATCTTCTTGTCTCAAGGGTCCCCAGTGGTCAGGCAGGCAGTCGCAATCAGGGCTGGCACTGGAATTCTGTCTACCCATGCTCCGATGGCACGCATGCGCTGACGTCCACCACACAGCTCCCCATTGGTCTGTCCTACCAGCTTGCTGTACTTCGGGCCTCCACTCGGGGTCAGACAAGCCACTGATCCTGGCCCCCCCCCCAGAGCAGTCCCTAGGACGCTCGAGCCTTCTCCCCTGGCCAGCCCTCCAGTGACCCAAGGAATATGATGGGTTTAACACCCACAAAAGCTCTTCTTCTGCCAGTTTATACATTTTTTTAAAATGACACCCTGAAACTTCTGTAGACCCCTGATTCTGTTCTTCTATTGTTAGGAGAATAGATAAAAAATATCAGTTGGACAGGACGGGAGTGGATTTCCTTTTCTTCAGTCCAGACCATCAAGGGGTTATACAGCAGGCAGCCTGTGACAAAGCAAGAGTCCCCAGGTCCTCCTGCCCTCTGGACAAGGACTCCAGAAAAATAGACAGTATGGCCAAAAAAGGCTATTTGTCAGCTTCTTTTGCATGTAACAGACTACTTTTCAAGCTTATGCTGCCCAGTATCAAAAATCCCTGTGGCAGTTAGTGCTGAACATGTCCATGAAAGCCCTCTCACCCTTGTCTGAAGACCTGGCTGAAACTGCCAGGTTTGGGCTGGAGGCGGCTAAGTACCAGTTCCAGATGGCTGCTGATTCAAATGATACTGCATCCAGATGGATGGCTAACACTGTGGCACAGAGAAGGTTTGCTTGGCTCAGGGCCACGAACCTTACTCAGGATACTCAATTCAAGGCCCTGGACTTTACTTTAGAGGGAAATTCCCTTTTTGGAGAATCCACTGTTGCCTACATGAAAAAAGTGGATGGATATAAGGCCACTTATAGTAGCAACTCTTCTAAAGAGAGAGCTTCTTCATCCACTAGGCCCTATGGAAGAGGGATAGAGGAAGGTCTTTTATGACCAGACCCTTTTTCCAGCCAGTAGCTGTGCCCCAGTACCAGCAGTATCCACAGCAGGGATACTCTAGGGGTAGGGGTGGAAGGGGCTCTCAGGCCCAACCTCAGCCCCAATCAAAGCAAAATCCCTGAGGCTCAGGCCACCTCCTCCCTGTCGGAGGCAGACTGTCCCACTTCCTCCAGGCTTGGTTAAGCATCACCACTGACAAGTGGGTTCTGGAGGTAGTGGGTCAGGGTCTGTCTCTGGACTTCAAATCTTTTCCTCCACAAAAGACCAGAGTTTACTGCTCACCTCCTCTAGCAGAGAGAACACTACTAGAAGCAGAGGTTCAGAAATTGTTACAGCTCAGAGAAGTAGAATCAGTTCCTACCACCCTGAGAGGAAGAGGTTTTTACTCCAGACACTTCCTAACATCAAAGAAAAGTGGGGAGTGGTGGCCAATATTGGATCTCAGAGCTTTAAACAAGGATCTAAAAAAAAACAAAGTTCAAAATGGTAACTGTGGCTCGGATTTTGCCAACAATCCAAAAAGGAGACCGGCTGGCATCAGTGGATTTGAAAGACTTCTATTTCCACATCCCCATAAAGGAATCTTACAGAAAGTATCTCAGATTCAGGCTCCATTCTGGTCATTAGCAGTTTTCAGCTCTTCCCTTCGGCCTCTCCTCAGCACCAGGGTATTTACAAAATGCCTAGTAGCTGTGGTAGCATATCTTCGAAGACAAGGAGTGACTGTCTTCCCATACCTGGACGAGTGGTTGGTGGTGGGCAAGTCACCAGACCAAGTAAGGAATTCCTCAAGAATCACCCAGCACCGCTTGGAATCCCTGGGGTTCATAATAAACCAAAAGACATCTGTTCTAACTCTGTCTCAAATTTTGCAGTTCATAGGGGCAGAAATCAACACATTTCAGGGCAGAGCCTTTTTACCCTTAAACAGGGTGCAAAGTCTTCAGTCAATAGCAGATTCCTTTAGTCTGCACAAACCAAAAACTGCAAGGCAGTATCTGCAGCTACTAGGTCATATGGCTGCATCCACAGGCACAGTGCAGGGATGCAGGTTTCACATGAGGGACATCCAGTTTCACCTCAGGACTCACTGGAGTCAAAAGATTGACCCTTTTTCAAAGCTTATTCCCGTGACAAGGGCACTATTAAGGGCCCTCTTGTGGTGGAAGGAGGAATCCAATCTAAGGCAAGGAGTTCCTTTTTAGAGAGAGAATCCCTCTCCGGTCCTCACAACAGATGCATCCCTTTTGGGCTGGGGCACCCCACTTAGGGAAGCACACAACTCTGGGTACTTGGTCAGCAGCAGATTCCTTTCAGCACATAAATTTACTGGAGCTCAGAGCAGTGCTTCTAGCCTTAAAGGCTTTCTCTCTTCACTGGTATTGGGAAGGATGGTACAGATCAGAACAGACAATACCACCACAATGTACTACATAAACAAGCAGGGAGGCACCAGATCAGGCCTCCTTTGCAAAGAGGCCATGAAAATTTGGACTCTGGCGTACTCTTTGAAGGTATCCTTACAGGCAGTCCCCTTTGCCAGGAAAGGACAATACCTTGGCAGATGCACTAAGTCACATCAACTAGGCCCATCACGAATGGACTCTAAACAAGCAGGTGGTACAAGTTATTTTCAGGAGGTGGGGCAATCCAGAGATAGACTTGTTCGCATCCCACCAGAACCACCAGCTACCTCAGTATTGCTGCAGACCTCCAGCACAGGGCACAGTCCCTCTGGATGCCCTGGCTCTGGATTGGTCAGGCAGGCATCTGTTTGCCTTTCCTCCATTCCCTCTGGTTTTCAGGGTATTACTGAAGCTAAGATCCCTCTCAGCATCTCTGATCTTGATGGCTCCAGACTGGCCCAGGCAGCCATGGTACTCTCTTCTGCTCTCCATGTCTGTCAGTAAACCAATACAATTGCCCCTCAGTCACAATCTCCTGACCTCCAATCAGGGAACATTGTTGTACCCGAATCTCAAGTCCCTTCATCTCAAAGCATGGCTCTTGAGGAGTTAGAGTATGCAGATTTAAATCTTTCAGATGCTGTCTTAAATATTTTAAAAGGTTATAGAAAATCTACAAAGAAAATGTATTCTTCCAAATGGAAGAGATTTTTCTCTCTGGTGTTCAAGTATGGACCTTACACCAAATAAGGCTGGAGTTTCAGTTGTCTTGGACTATATCACTCATTTGCATTCACAGGGTTTGCAACTCAGTTCCCTAAATGTTCACCTAGCAGCAGTATCTGCCTACCTTTCTGCATGGACAAAGGTGTCAGTGGCAGACAAAAATTTTTAAAAGATTTTTTAAGGGGTTGATGCATTTGCACCCACCTCACAGAGCACCAGTGCCTGCTTGGGATCTGAACGTGTGTATAACCAAGCTCATGGGCCGTCCTTTTGAGCCCATGGCTTATGACCCATCTGAAATATGTTACTTGGAAAACAGTTTTTCTAGTAGCTATTACTTCTGCAAGAAGAATTAGCAAGCTCCAGGCTCTCTGCATTGATCAAGACTGTATCTCATTTCACAGAGTTAAAGTAGTCCTCTGAACAAACAGTTTCTTCCTAAAGTGGTTTCAGACTTTCAACTGAACCAATCAGTCACTCTACCTGTCTTTTTCACAGACCATACCAGTTCTGATGAAAGAAGGCTC
Source organism: Neoceratodus forsteri (assembly GCA_016271365.2). NCBI lineage: Eukaryota > Metazoa > Chordata > Ceratodontiformes > Ceratodontidae > Neoceratodus > Neoceratodus forsteri. The sequence goes on along the minus strand of JADMNL010000026.1, from coordinate 91,259,830 downwards.
CATAGTCTGGATGTCAAAAGGGTCATCAGCTATTACATGACAGCCACTAACGACCATAGAAAGGATAGAAAACTATCCCTTACATATGGGGATGTAGGAAAGGTAAACCAGCCTTGAAAAGACCCATTTCTAGATGGATAGTCCAGTGTATTCAATTCTGCCACACTAAGGCAGGTAAAGAGCCCCCAATCAGGTTGAGGACGCATTCTGCAAGAAGGACTGCTGCCACTCTCGCAGCTGCCAGGGAGGTTCCCTTGGTGGACATTTGCAAAGCAGCTACCTGGAAAACAGTACACACCTTTACAAAACATTACAACTTGGACATTCTGTCCAGAAGTGATGCTAGGTTTGGCAAAGCAGTCCTGCATAGTCTATTTCCAAAATAAGTTCTGTGCCCACCTCCAGTGGTACTGCTTGGTAGTCTGCATAAAGTTATGAATATCCTGAGCATTGCTGAGGTTAGAAGAAAAAAATACTAACCATAGTAATCTTCTTTCTTCTCAGTGATGCTCAGATATTTATAACTTCGTTCATACTAACATACTAAAATGCCAGCAGAATAGGCCTAACGGTCTTTCGCGTCTGCTCGTTTGGTCAGCCCCCACCCTGGGAGCTGACCTTGCTGCCCCCCTCGCCTTCTCTGGCTTCTCCCTTCCCAGTTCCGGATATTCTCACTGCATTGGATTTTGCTTCCAGAACCCTTCCCCTGTACCTGTCCCACCCCCTCCTGAACCCCTCCACTGTCTCTGCCTCCACCAGCCCCCTGGACAGCGCATTCCATGGCTCCACCACCCTCTCAGTGAAGTAGCACCTCCTCCTTTCTCCCAGAATCTTCCCTCCAGCTTCCACCCATGCCCCTAATCCCCCTCCTCCTTCCTTCAAGCACCCTGACTGCTCCTCCCCATTTACCCCTTCATGTACCTGAAGACCTCTATCATGTCCCCTGGTCCCTCTCTCTTCCAATGTGTACATATTTAGCTTTTCAGCCTCCCCATAGGTCCTGTCCCCAAGCCCCAAATAATTTTGGTTGCCCTCCTCTGGACCCTCTCCAGGAGTTTAATGTCCTCTTTAAGTGTGGCCTCCAAACTGCACGCAGTACTTGAGGTGCGGCCTCACTCAAGAGTTATACAGAGGGAGTATCACTTCTCCTTCTGGAGGTGATCCCCCAGCGGATGCATCCCAGCATCCTGTTGGCCTTGGCTGCTGCCTCCCAAGTCTCCGAGTTGTTCATCTTGACATCCACCACCACCTCCAGGTCCTCTCAGCCATCGAGACTTGTAGCATTTCTCCCCCCAGGGTGTACACTTGGCCTGGGTTTCTGGCCCCCAGGTGCAGTACCTTACATTTCCCTGCATTGAACCTCAGCTTCCACTTTCTAGACCATCTTTCCAGAGCCTCCAGGTACCCCGTAGGGCCACCTTCCCCTCCTCCCCATCCACCCTCCCTCCCTCCCTTTACAGAACTTCAGCCTCTGCACTCTGCATGCTGGTGCCACCAAGCCATGTTGTTTTGTTGCATATTCTCTGCTTTTAATCATTTTGAAACAGTTTTTTTTCCAATGTGTTCTCCTTTTGGAGTTTTCTTTGATGTGGTTTGGTCAAATGTTGTTATTCTCCTCCCTTTGGAGTTTTTTTCTGTTAAATTACATGCTTTAATTAGGGGTAACCCCTCCTTTTGTTTATAAAATTTAGTTACATTAGTCTCCTAATGCCTGACTTCCAGGCTTCTCACAAATCCTGAAGAGGTTAGAACACTACAGTTGGTAGAGGCAGTATTTGAAAGGTGCTCACTTGCAAAAAATTCTATTCATTTGCATGTGTTCATCTCTCCGGGCAGTTCAGCCCTCCAGGCTGACTGCATAAAGTTATGAATATCTGAGCATCACTGGGAAGAAAGAAGATTACTATGGTAAGCCATTTTTTTCTTTTCTTCCTTGAATGTCTGCCAGGAAGGTAAGGCAGCATTTATTTACAGTATTAAGGAATGTTGCATACAGATAATTGATTATAATATATGAAAATATGTAGCTGGTGGCACTGCAAGGTTAGTAGTGACTGGGGAGTTGCTGCTGCTTGGAATCCTCATGTGCCCAACATTCTAAAGTTTGAGCTGTGCCATTTCCCCCGGTAGGGGTGCACATACCCAGTTGTTCAGATTACCCATTGACAATGTTGGAGCTAACAGAAAAGGAAATTACGGTACACATGAAGAAATGTCGTCTTTCATTACATTTCTATCACTCTAGGACACAAGATTTTTATCTTCAGAGACCCAGTTTCATCCAGCAAAGTTAGAGATATAGAAGGATCCTTAGTCTTAGATGGTGACTATCCTGGGGAACATGGCTTTATGCTCCAGAAGCCCTTGCCAGCTATGCTCCATTGTGGATCCTGCACCTGAGTAAGGACGGGGCAGGCTAGAGACAGGCACCCAAAACCGGACATAATACAGTATTAAGTACATTCATATTCGCACACCATTGAAAATACTGGCGGATGGGGGTGAAGCCAGCAACCAGCCATAGCAGATGTCTGTCTCCTGAGGAGCTCCTGCCAGCTATCTGTAATAGTTGCAAAATTGAAACTTAGCTTTGTGGACATTTAACTAGTCCTTTTGAACTCCACAATAAATTTATATTCTGGAGAAACCAAAAATAAGTACAATTAGTAAAAAGGCAGTCAGTAAAGACTTCTTCAAGCCAAAGGGAAATCAGACTGCAACAGCCCAGACGGAATCAGCAGAGACCTCATCAGACCTTGGGAACCTCACTGGAGCACTCTATACCGGCAGTATGCAACAGCTTGAAAATCTTAACAAAAGCTGTAGTGAACTTTGATAACAATCTGGACTCTTATAATTTGGGGATGGTTGCGGTACCAGGCAGAGCTGGAGAGCCTTCAGTGGAGTGCAGTGTGGATTTAATTAACTGAACATTGCCACCTACTTCATGATGCCTGCCAAGCTCTGGGTAAATCATGGAGGGAAGATGTTCATGTTTAATGACCCAGCCGGGTACAGCAAGCTACTGGGCAAAATATCTGGAGAACAGGCCAGGGCATCTGATTCAAAAGAATCTGCAGGTTGATGGAAGGAAGCAGATTAAGTTTTGTTTGAGCAGCAGAACAAATTACATGGCATTGAGACCATGTTTGTCTCCATTTGCATGGTTGTGGCATCGTCTGCGATCCCTGGTGATCAACCCCCCACATCCCCAGTCATTTTGATTTTTTCTTCTTCAGTAAGGTGCAGGTTAATAAAGACACCTGGTCTGCCCATACGTTTGATTGCAGTTGCTTAGAGTAACAAGCTGTGAATGAGCTTGGTACATCCAGCAGACCTGGGTTTGATTCCCACAACCTCCACTTGTATACTGTGCGACTCTAAGCAAGTCACTTAACCACCCCAGAGCTCCCAGGTCGCCCCTGAAAACAGGCAGTTCTAGGGACATGGATATGTTGTTCATCCACACTTATTGGCAGGTTCCTTGCCGCTTTAAATCTTGCCGGAAGGTCTTCAAGCTGGCTCCTCCCACCCACCCGGGTGGTAAAACTCTCGGCTCCGCCCCATGACGCCAGATCTTCCTTACCACTTGGAAGCTCAGGTTCCCTCCTTAACGCTCTGCGATTAAGACTGGTTCCTAATTCTTCGAAAGTTCGAATCAAAAGTTTTTAAAAAGACTTGGTCTTCTCCTCATGTTGCTGATGAAATCGACTCGTTTTTGAGTGTGGCCTTTGCGTGAGCAGAAGATGTCTAGACGGATCCGCACTCCACGCATGCCTCACTGCCTGGGCCTTGAGCACGACCCGCAGGCTCGCGACTTGTGCTCTTCCTTTTCGCCCACGCCCTTGAAGACCGTGCCTGACTACAACTGGCTTCCCAAGAAAGAATCCGTGAAATCTAAAGAGTGTCTGACATGTGTCCATGGGCGCGGGCTTAAGGATCAGTTTCGAGCAGATGATCACCTCGAAGAGGAGGCGGCGCTGGCCGCTTCAACCTCGGCTGCGCATTTGTCCCGCTCTGTCTCGGTGCTCCTCATTGCTTCTTTAAGGAGCTTTGTCTGACCCTCTCGATGAAAGGTGAGGGTCCAACTTCTTCGGGACCTTTTCCAGGTCCAAAAGAGCAAAAGTAAGTCTTCCATCGACGCTTTGGAGCGGAAAGATCCACCTCCTCTGTCGACAGTCGACTTCGGTCCTCAGCTTCGCCACTGGCTTCACGGTGTCCCCGTCAGGCCAGTTGATCGAGACTCCTGGCCGACGCAGTCGAGATTTTTCTCGCCCATTAGACGGGTTGTCGGCTGGAGAAGCTGAGAACTCCCTCCCTGCCCCCGTGGAGTTGGAGTATCCTGCCGGCTCGCCTCAGCCTCCGTTCCGAGCCTGGTGGATCGTTCGAGCCGCAGGAGAGTGCCGACTCGGCCACTTCTCTCGCCCTCTGGCCCAGTCGAGACTCTCGGTCTCGGACATCCTCGAGGTCCACCGATCCTGGCCGCCATAGGCGGTCTCAGTCTCGCACCGGCAAGCCGGGCGCCTGGCTGCTTCTTCCTCTTCCTCGACGAGGGAGGCTTTGGGCACAAGTTAGCCGGAAGCACGAGGAACTCATGTGGCAACAGCTCCTTTTGACCGGGAATAAGCCGACCCAGTCGTCTTCCCCGGCCATTAAGTGGCTGTCACCGGAGCAGCCGAAACAACCCCTCGTTGTAGTCGAGGAGCCTGTTCTCAGGCCAGTTGTTTGGCCAATTCCAGCTGCCCCACCGATTCTGGTGGAACCTCCGCCTCCACAGCCATTAGTTGGGGCTCCGACCAAATATTCTCGGTCGGCCTTGGGTTTGCCCCATAGGCTGTCTGTCACCCTCACTCCCGATTAAACCTCGGCAGGTGGAGGGTGGCTCAGGCCCGAGGCAGCTCTTTGAGGACTCTTCTGAGTCCGATGATGGTTCCTCCCTCTTCTCCAAGCACATGGACTTGGAGTCCTCGGGAGGGCAGTCAATAGACGATAGCCCTTCGTCCTTCTTAGGGTTGCTTCGACTCATCTCGGAGTCCACCGGGATGAAGCTCTAACCCGCTTTCAACGGGCCAGGTATCCCCTCACAGAGATTCTGGACTGAGGGACTTCTCCCACGGAGGCTTTTCCGGTGGCCAGGCACAGTGGGTCCGGCCTTGGAACTTTGGCGTCCTGCTTCCTGCCCTGTGCCTCTGCCAGGTTGGCCAGGAAGGCGGTCCACCGTTTCTTGTCTGGTTGGAACCCTGGCCGAGGTTGGTTATCACAGCCTTCCGCATGGAACGCCAGGAGGACACCTTCCCAACAAAATCAAGAAATTTACTTGTCTCACAGTCTATACAAGGCCCTTCTCTTGGCCTTCTGCCAGCCAGTTCGCCATCCTTATGGTATATTTTTTTCATTTCCTGTTGCTTTCTGGATGAGGTTGTCCTCATCTTCCCGCAGATCGGCAGACTACGGTCAGTGGTGCGACCAGGCAGTGGCTAACAGCAGCCCAGACCGCGCAGACATCGGGACTCCATGTGCCAGGTCTGTGGCGGCCGCAGTGGCCATGCGCCATCGGGCTTGGCTGAGAATATCCACCTTACTCGGATACCCAGCACAAGTTGGGATGTCTCTTTTGGGACTGACCTCTTCGGCTCTGGGGTGGAAGGTCACCGCAGAGGATCTAGAAGTCCAATGCTACCTTGGACTCTGTCTCTTCCGCCAGAAGGACAAAGGCCGCAAGCTTCAGCCTAAGCCCTTTGTCCTCTCTGCGCTGCGCGCGCCCGGCCCAGCAACATCAGGGCCAGCAGGCTCGAGCTGGTATCCCAAACCCAAGCCGCCTGGCTTCGTCCAACAGGAAGCAGGGAGGAAGGCCCAGGAGGTCCCCGGCCGGTCCCTCCTCCAAGCCTGCCCAGTGACGGGCTGAGGTGTCGCCCCATCCTGTCACCTCACCCTGGTTCCTCCCATGGGGGACGGGTTCAGCACTTCCTTTTCCGCCTGGTCCGCTGTTACCACGGACAGGTGGGTACTGAGGTGGTGGGAAAAGGCCTACCTCTAGAATTCGAAGCAGGCCCCTCTTCAGAGCTGGCCGCGACTGGGGGCCTCGGGTCCGCAGAGTTCACTGGTGGCTCGTCGAGTTTATTATCGCCTCCTCCAAAAGGAGGTGATCATGGAGGTAGAGGACCCCTTTAGACCTGGGGTTCGTCCAGGTATTTCCCGGTTCCAACGGACGGGGCTGGCGCCTATTTCTCATTTGTACACGGCACTGAACAAGTTCTCAATGTCTCGGACCTTCGAATGGTCACTTCTTGCTAGATAATACCATCTCTGGAACACGTGTGGGTTCTGCTTCTGACCTGCAGGACGCTGCTCTTCACGCCCCTATCCGTCTGGCCACATCGAGATTCCTCCGCTTAGAGGAAGGATCCTCTTCGAGTTCCAGCCATGCCCTTTGGCTTATCTCCAGCTCCCAGGGTCTTCACCAAATGCATGGCAGTGGTGACAGCATTCCTGGGCGCCGAGGGGTCCGGTGTACCCTTACTTGGACGATTGGCTGATAGCAGCCCTCCAGATGGGAGGTGGAGCGTCCAGAGATCTGGCCGCCCAGGTTTGCTCTCAAGTCGGCCTTCTCATCAACAGGCCAAGTCGGAACTCGAGCCGAAGCAGGTGATCCTGTTCATCGGGCAGAGCCGACTTTTCAGCCAGAGCACGCTCCCGGCGGACAGGGCCGAGGTTCTTACCTCCTTTGCCCAATCATTTCTGGTTGGGCAATCGCGCCTGCCGGGACTTCCTGCGCTCCTGGGTTCATGGCGGCCTGTACCAGCGTGGTCCATTGGGCACGCTGGACATGGCCTCTTCAGTGGGGACTGGCTAGCCGGTGGTCACAATGCTGCATCCATTGACCAGCTAGTGACAGTGACCCAGGAGATGTGGGAACGCCTCCAGTGGTGGACCGTTCCATCCCATCTGCAGGAGGGTATCCCGTTTGTCCGCCCTTGTGCCGACTGTCTCTATCGACCGATGCCTCTGATGGGTTGGGGTGCCCATCTGGGGAACACTGTGCGCACGGCCTCTGGTCCCGCTGGGAGTCCCGATGCCCCATCAACCTGCTGGAGCTCCCGAGCGGTCCGCCTAGCTCTCACCGCCTTGCTCTGTTTCTCCGGGGTCAAGTGGTCCGAGTCCAGACGGACAATACCACGACCATGTACTACCTGAACTGCCAGGGCGGACGCACTCCATGCTTCTGTGCAAGGAAGCCTCCGGATTTGGTCACTGCACAGCCTGGAGGCGATCTCCCAGCTATTCATGTGGCAGGAGCTCCAACACCCTGGGCGGGATGCCCTGAGCCGGATAGGGCTGCATCTCACGAGTGGTCTCTCCTGCCGAGGTAGTATAAGATCTGTTCTCCCACTGGGCACACCTCAGGTGGACCTGTTTGCCTCCAGGGAGAATGCGGAGCTGAGGCTGTTTCATGCCCGCCCCCCTCAGCAGGGCTCGCTGCAGGGGGATGCCTTCTCGAGGCTGTGGACCCCGGGCCTCTTTTACGCCTTTCCCCCATTTCCCTTGATTCACAAGGTGCTTCTCAAGACAAGGAGGGACAAGGCAGGTGATTCTGATAGCCCCAGACTGGCCCCGCCAGTTCTGGTACCCAGATCTCCTCAATCTCAGCTACAGGCTCCCGAGGCAGCTTCCAGCTCGCCCGGACCTGCTCTCAGTCAATCAGGGGAAGGTGTTCCATCCGGACCTTCAATCCCTGCACCTGACGGCCTGGTTCCTGAGCGGCTAGAGTTCCAGGCCTTGGGTCTTTCCGACGAGGTCCTCAATGTTGTTGAGGCGTCCCGTTAGGAGTCGACCAGGAAATGCTATGCCTTCAAATGGAAGCGGTTTATTTGGTGTCAGAGTAAGGCATGGACCTTCCTCCTGTTCCTTGGCAAGCATTTTGACTATTTATGGTCCCTTTCTAGTCAAGGGCTTAGGGCTCGAGTTTCACCCTGGCAGCTATCTCTGCTTACTTCCAGCGGGCCGGAGAGCAGTCGGTGGTATGAGGAGAAGGTGGTCTGGCCAAAGGCCTTGATCACATTTCCTCCGGTGCGAACCTCCACCTGCGGATTTACTGCTGGTATTGGCAAAGCTCATGGCAAGCTATTCAACCAATGCACAGGTGTGAACTTTACCTGTCGTGGAAGACCGCCTTTCTTGGTGGCTATCACGCCAGCCAGAAGGATGGGAGAACTCCAGGCACTCTGCATTGAGTCTCCTTACCTGGTCTTCCACAGGGACAAGGTTGTCCCTGCCTCCACCCAAAATTCCTCCTCCAAGGTGGTGGGGAGTTCACCCTAACTAGGTGTTGACTCTGCCGTGTTCTACCCCATTCACACCTCGAGGCCAATACAGGCTCCATACTTTGACGCTAGAAGGGTGCTCGCTATTATAAGGAGCGCACGGGTTGAAATTGGGGAGTTCGCCAGCTGTTTGTCACCACGCTTAGGCCGCAGACTCTGCAGACCTGCAGCTACAGACGATAAGCAGGTGGGTCACCTGCATAGATCTCTGCTGTAAGTTGGCGGCATGGAGCTCCCAGAGGATAAGAGCTCATTCTACCCGTCATACTGCTGCATCGGTGGCTGCTTCCAGGGACGCCCTATCCAGGAAATCTGCAGGGCTGCTACCTGGAAGTCAGCACACCCTTTATTACCCATTACCACATCGACCTTGAGTCACGCCGATGCTGGTTTTGGGGCTCTGTTCTCCAGTCTTTATTCCCTAAGTAGGGGGTGCGCCTTGCCTCCTCCTCCCGGAGAACTGCTAGAGTCTGCCAATAAGTGTGGATGAACAATATATCTATGTCCTTAGAATAGATACTCATTTGTAATAGGAGCTTTTAGGAATGGCATATGTTGTTCATCCACACCACCCACCCGACCTCCCGGCTTCGGACGCGACAACCTGAGCTTTCCAGCGGGCCAGATCTGGCGCCATGGGGCGGAGCTGAGTTTTACCACCCGGTGGGTGGAGGGGCCAGCTTGAAGACCTTCGCAAGATTTAAAGTGGCAAGGAACTGCCAATAAGTGTGGATAAACAACATATACCATTCCTAGAACTCCTGTTACAGGTGAGTAACCTGTATTTGTGCCTAGTGGGCCTTACCCGGTTACCAAAGACTAAAAAAATAAATAAAAATAATATTCCATTATGTGTCTATGCTCCTGTCTTTTTTCCGCATTATACAGGATTTTGAACCCCTGAATTTACTGGGACATAGCACATATCAGTTTTGATTGCTGGATAATGCTTCCCTGGAGCACTGATTTACAAGTTGGTTAGACATATTGTGGGTCATTAGTGACTCAGTGATACTAACATGTGTAACAGGTTTAACATCCTAAAATTGTTTCTTCTTTTTAAAAGTCATTAGCTTGTTGCATGCCTATGTTACTCGACAAATGCCTGTATCCTTTCATTGTTTCTGGGTTAATACTGAATTACTATAAATGGAAGGGAGTGCATCTCAAACCAGTTTGTGCCTGTAATTAACCTGTTTTGTTTCTGCTTTTAGTATGCTTGCTATGCCATCGGTAAGGACGTGCAGGCGATGAAAGCTGTAGTGGGGGAGGAGGCCCTCACACCGGATGATCTGCTGTACCTGGAATTCCTACAGAAATTTGAGAGGAACTTCATCGCTCAAGGTGAGGCTGCTGGTTTTGTCTGTAAAGGAACTGTATTCGATAAGTTCAGCAGATACTGTCTGTTAATATATACAGTTAATGTGATTATGGTTAGAAGTATGGCTTCTCAGTTTTTTAGGTGTGAGAACTGCAAAGCAGAGCAGTTCTAGCACATAAAGGACTTGAGAAGACATGGTTATAACTGAGACGCAGAAACTATACCTGCATTATAGTTTTTGTGACTTGTTTAAACAAATACTGGTCAGAGCCGATATGGCTGTGGAGAGCTTTTGGGATGCTTTTACCCATCATTTCTAATGCATTTGCACGGTGCAGATCTGCTGAAAGGCAGTTTCAATGTGATCTTCCTTTTACACATTTTTATGTTTGCTTGCACGCATGTGCAAGAAACATAGTGCCATCATCCGTGTTATCGGAGGTGTGGCAGCCCTCTTCCAATTCAGTCAGTGTGTTTGCAGGCGCGGCCGCAGTTCTCCAATGCCTGCTGGAGCTGTCTATGACTGCTCCAAAATGCAGTGGCGATAGTTGAAAGGGGGGAGTACTACCAATGAGCAGCGAGCAAGATATCGCCTGCTCATGCACGCTCCCCTACACACACACACAAACACACACACACACACTGCGTGTTCCGCTCTCCCCCACTCACACACTGTGTAGCCAACGGGGTGCCTAATCCCCGCCGGCTGTGCTGCACGCTTCTGCAAGCAGAGTTACATATGCTGCTTAGGGTGCTCACCCCAGCGGGTCAAGACATTACAGCGCAGACGGGATGACCAACCCCGCCGGCTCCACTGTCCCCCCCCGCACAGGGTGCCACGCTGGGAGCCCACCCCAGCATGGCAACAGATGTTGCCGACCGGGGTGCCCAATCCCTGTCGGCTCCACGCCCCGCCCCCACCAGCCATCTTCAGCACGCTGGGAGCCCACCCCAGCGTGGCAAACGCCCCGTCGCCATGTAAAAAACAACTAAAAAACGGTCCCTTGCACTCTCTGCCCCCACCGCACTCACCCACTGCGCACCCTGCCTCCCCACACCCCCTCACCCCATACTTACCTCCGGACTCTGGTGCGATGGTCTCCGGTGGATAGGGAACACGTCTGCACTCTTCAAAGCCGACTGCGAACTGAGTAAATGCCGGTAAGCTGTATAATGTAATGAATAGGGTTTTTTCAACTTCGGCTTCGGTCCTAATGGTGTAACCACCTGCAAGAGCTGTTCTCGAAGATCTGCTGTTACGGTAAGTTCTTACGTAACTGTACTTTCCTACAAAAAGGAAACGCAAAGAAAAATCGACCGGTTCAGATCCAGAGGTTCATGTTCCGACCGCCGAGGAGATAGCCAGAGCGATTCGGATTGTGGAATCGCTTTGCCCAGTTCCGACTGTTCCGGCATCTTTTGGCAGGGGTTCGGTTCGGTCGGTTCCCCCGGTTCAAGCTTATACCCCTGAAGATTATGAACCGGAGTTTGAAGATGATGGTGAAAGTCTGGATGTGCCTGTGGAACCGGACATCTCCCCAGACAGACCTTCTGGTGTTTCGCCTCCTAGGCTTTGAGTCCCCTTCCTATTTTCTGTTTTACAGAAAAGTGGCTGAAACCTCCAGCTCCCTATGGAGGATCAAGAGGAGCCTGATTATGTGGAAATGATGGACATCCCAGAGTCCAGGAGACTGTCTATTCCCTTCACAAATCTTTGGAAGCAGACACAAAAATCCTGAAGTCTCCCAATTATGTACCCCTGTTGACAGAAGGATGGACAAGAGGTACACACTATCAGGCTCAGATATGGAGTTTTTATACCAGCAGTGCAGCCATGTTGGGGTAGTGCAGGCTGCTGCCTGTGACAAGGCAAACATTCCCTTGGCTTCACACACCCCAGACAGACTCCAGGAAGATTGATGCCATGGCAGAAAAACAGTACATGGCATCTTCCTTGGGACTCAGGCAGGCGAATTATATGGACTATACAGCCAGGTACCAGAAGTCCAGGTGGAACACTGTACTGGCACTGGCTAAACAGGCCTCCCCCACCCCAGCTAGCCAAGGAGCCGGAGGAGGTGGCTGCAGATGGGATTGAGGCATCAAAAGAACAGTTTCATGCTGCTGTGGACTCCATTGATGTTTCATCAAGAGTCATGGCTACATCTGTGGCTCTTCAGAGAATAGCTTGGCTCAGATGCACTAACCTCTCACAGGACACCCAGGCTAAGGCCATGGATTTTCCTAGTGGTAATTCTCTGTTTGGGGAGCAAACAGGAATTACATGAAGAAATGGGGATAGTACAGGACCACTTATAGGAGTGTTTCAGGCCAAGGAGAGGCAGGCAACTCCTCAAAGGCAGCAGTCTAGGGGCAGGGCAGGCCTTTTCATAGGCCTTTACCAAGCACAGGCCTCTTCTCCTTTTCACAGAGGGGTTCTTCAGGGGAGAGGCAGAAGGGGATGAGCAGGGCTCGTCCACTCTCAGCCCAAGGCCCTGCCAAGCAGACACCCTGAGTGGGTTTGCCTGGGTCGCACTCTCCTATTCCAGTAGGAGGCAGGCTGGCTTACTTTGTCCAGGACTGGATGTCTGTTACCTTAGACAAGTGGGTCCTGGAAGTAGTAAGCTCAGGGACTGGTTCTCGGCTTCAAAATTTCCAAGATGAGATCCAGATCTTTTCCACCTGCAGGTCTCTCAGAAACCCTTGCCCTAGAGGCAGAGGTTTTCATCTCTTCTGGCCTTAAGAGCCATAGAGAGTGTTCCTAGCCTACACTGGGGCACAGGTCTGTACTCCAGGTACTTCCTTACCCCAAAAAAGATGGGAGTGCCGACCCATCCTAGACCTAAGATACCTGAACAAACATCTTTTAAAACCAAAGTTCAAGATGGTAACTCTGGGAATAATTCTTCCCTCTCTAAGGCCAGGGGACTGGCTAGCCTCCCTGGAACTCAAAGATGCCGATTTTTCACATTCCCATCAGGTGCTCCCACAGAAAGTACCTCAGATTCAGTTGCCTTCAGGCCACTGTCAGCTCAGAAGCAATGCCCTTGGTCTAACATCAGCCCCAAGGGTTTTCACAAAGTGCCTGGTAGTAGTCATTGCCTTTCTAAAAGGCAAAAGATTTCCATTTTTCCATATCTGGACGATTGGATAATGGTGGGCCAGTCTCTAGACCAAGTCAGGTCAGACCTGCAAGTGACCCAGCAAGTGCTCACTTCTCTAGATTTCTTCTCAACCTTCCCAAGTCGGTTCTCTGCCAGTGTGCAGCACCTACCTTTAGGGGCAGAGCTGGATACTGTCAAAGCAAGAGCCTTTCTTCCCTGGGAAGGGCAAGAGTTCTTATAGAACTGGCTTCTTCCTTCAGCCTTCAGGTGTCTCGACCAGCAAGGCATTTCTCCAGCTCTTGGGCCACATGGCAGCTTCTACAGCAGTGGTCCAAGGGGAGATTCCAGATGAGGGACATTCAAGTTCCATCTGAGGGCCTTTTGGTCCCAGAGGAAGGATTCCGTTACTAAACTGATTCTAGTGACTCGGACCCTGATCCAAGCCCTTCAATGGTGGCAGGATCAGGACAATTTGAGGCAATGGATCCCATTTGCCACTCAGTCCCATTCAGTGGTCCTTGCCACGGATGCTTCCCTTCTGGGCTGGGGAGCCCATCTGGGGGCCCTCACTGCCCAGGGACTGTGGTCCTCTCAGGAATCCCTTCTCTATATCAATCTCCTAGAACTCAGGGCAGTTTTTCTGGCCCTGCAAGCTTTGTCTCAGTCAGTGCAGAACAAGGCGGTTCAAGTCAAAACAGACACCACCACCACCACCATGTGGTACATCAACAAGCATGGAGGCACTCTGTCTACGGCCTTGTGCACAGAAGCCATGAAGTTGTGATCTCTGGCTTATTCCCTGCAAACCTCTCTGATAGCAGTCCACCTTCCAGGGAAGGACAGTGTGCTAGCAGATGCACTGAGCAGGATCTTACAGGGCCTTCACGAATGGTCCCTGGACCCCTGGTCTTGAAGGTGATTTTTTCAAGGTGGGCACTCCAGAGATGGATCTCTTGCAGCCCCAGACAATCACCAACTTCCCTCTCTTTTGTTGCAGACCCCCAGTCTTGGGCTCAGTCCCTCTGGATGCTCTGATTCTGAACTGGGAAGGGAAATTTCTGTATGCCTTCCCTCCCTTTCCTCTACTGTTCAAAGTTTTAGTCAAGATAAGGTCACAACCTTGCAAAGTGATTCTGATTGCTCCAGACTGGGCCAGAGAGCCTTGGTACCCCCTGTTGCTGTCCCTAGCAGTCCATCTTCCCCTGTCTCTTCCCAGGAATTACCACCTGTTAACCTCCTCTCAGGAGAGGATTTGGTACCCCAATCTTCAGTCTCAAGGCATGGCTCTTGAAGAGTTAGAGTATGCAGATTTGCATCTGTCTCAGGGAGTTCTGAATATTGTCAAAGCCTTTGGAAAGCCCGCCACTAGAAAAACCTATAACTCCAAATGGAAGAGATTCAGCATTTGGTGTTCCAAGAAACATGTTTCCCCAGATGCTGCTGAATTGCCTACAGTTCTGGATTATATGGTCCATCTGAATGGCTTGGGCCTCAGACCAGCTACTCTCAAGGTGCACTTGTCAGCTGTTTCTGCTTTTCTGTCAGTGGAGAAGTCTTCCTCACTATCATCTCATCCTGTGTTCTGTAAATTTTTTAAAGGATTGCTTCATACCAATCCTTCCTTCAGACACCCTGCCCCTGCCTGGGATTTAAATGTTTGCGTTGCTCAACTTATGCAAGCTCCCTTTGAACTCCGCCCCTATGTCCTCAGCAGAGCTTAAGTACTTGACTTGGAAAACTGTGTTTTTAGTAGCCATTACCTCTGCCAGACGTATCAGTGAATTGCAAGCCCTGTCAGTGGAACCTGGCCTTGCCCTCTACTACAAATCTCACTGAACACCCTTCTGCAGGACCCTTACACCGAATCGCGAAATCCTACACTCCTTTCTGCTTCTGGGGGGAGTTAAGAAACTCCATATTTTCTGTATTTATATCCCTCCAAAAAATGCTAAACAAGGCATCTCTGAACTCCTGGAGTTCCTGCCTACAGTAACAGGCAAAAATGACATTATCTGCCTTGGTGATTTTAACCTCGACTGGTCTGAGAAAAACTCAGCCAACCTATCCTCCTTGGTTAGTAAGGCAAGTCTATCCCAGCTCATCCAGCAACCCACTAGGGTCTCCCCCGCGGGGGGTGACTGTGCCACCCTGCTCGACTGGATACTCACAAACAGGAGGGAATATGTCACCTCTGCCGGTGTGCTTCCTGACACCATTAGTGATCACTATCCTGTTTACTGTGTCTGGAACACAGTCATCCCATCTAAAACTGTAACCTTTCCAAACCTCTCCCGACTAAATGTTGATGCTTTCATAACTGATCTCAGCCTGGTTGACTGGTCCCTCTCTACCTACAGAGGACATTAGCTTAGCTACTAGATTATTTCAACTCCATCCTCCTCCTCTCACTTCAAAACCTACATACCAGTCACCACACGTCGGATGGCAGGGCAGGTAACCAAGCAGCTAGCGCCCCTGCTTCAACTTCTCAAATGTAGGGACAAACTTTGGTCCGTGTGGAAGGTCTCTCTCACCTTGGCTGACTTTGAAGCCCTATCGAGCATTGGCGGAACAACTGCAAAAGAGAAATTCGCCTTGCCAAAAGTACCTACTACAGGAACCTTCTAAAAACATCCTCTGCAAATCCTTGTAGTTACTGGTCCCAAATTAAGGAAATTCTTGGCAATGACAAGCAACAGAATCTAGCCAACATGAATATTCAAGGTGTTCATTGCACCAACCCGGGCACCATAGCCAACACCTTCAGTGCCCTCTTTTCCATGCCTCCTGACGCTACTCTGACTAGGCCACAACCTTACTGTCCTCCTCCGCCTCCCTTGCCCCTCACCGCCCACCTTCGTTCTGGCTCCAACCACGCACCTTGAAGTTCGCAAGCTACTTAACTCCCTACCGCACGTGTTGAGGGGTCTGATGGCATCCATCCCTGCATACTTAAGCAGTTTGCACCATAGCTGGCCAAGCCTATCACCTGGCTTTTCAACCTCTCGATCCGTACATCCACTGTCCCAACCACTTGGAAAACGGCCAGAACTATCCCCATACACAAAAAGGGAGATGTCAAACTCGTGTCTAATTACCGCCCCATATCTCTCCTGCCCACTCTCAGCAAGCTTCTGGAAAAAATAGTCCACCGCCAGCTCGCAGAACACCTTGCCAAGTTTAATCTTCAAACCCCCTGCCAACACGGTTTTAGGCCTGGACACAGCACCACCATGGCACTGACACTTGCCAGCTTACCAGCTACATCAAAAATAACATGGACCGTGGCTTGCTCACTGGGGTCGCCTTTATTGACCTGTCAAAAGCTTTTGGCGTGGTACATCATCCTCATGCTAAAGAAGTTCCAATCCAGTAGGAGCATCTTACCAAGCTCTTTCCTGGTTCCAGCTGTCTTGGACAACGCACTCAGGCAGTAGCGTTACACAAGGCCCTTTCCTTCCCCATAAACCTCTCCCGTGGTGTCCCACAAGGTCACTCCGGACCTCTCCCTCCTCTTCTCCCTCTTCCCAAATGATATTCCTCTATTTCCGGCATAGCTGCAGTCTCATGCACGCAGATGACCTTGTTCTCTACTCTGGGTCAAAATCGGTTGTTGACATCAACTCCACTTCACAAATGACTTCCAAGTCCTGCAGATCTGGCTCTCTAACAACCACCAAATCCTTAACCAGGAAAAACTCGTGCCATGCTATTCGGATCCTCTAAAAACTGCCCTCACTGCTAACAGGCTCGGGTTCACTGCCAAGACGGTTCCCACATCACAAACAGAGTCCTTCAAATACCTTGGGGTCACTCTTGATCCCTCCCTTGACCTGTCTCAGCATGTCAACGTGGTTTGTCGAGCCCGTCTGTGCTAAAATTGGCGGAGTTTATCACGCGCGCCACCCCCCACTCCTTCTGCCAGACTATCTGTTGCGAGAGGAATCCTTCTACCCCAGCTCCAATATGATTTGTCCCTCCTCTTTGCTGCCAACTCTTCTATACTCCGCAAATGGGACACTGTCTATAACATCTGTAGATTCGCCTTAACTGCCCCTCGCCTTACTTGTCACTGCCTCCTCTACGCTGGTTTTGATTGGTTGTCACCTAAGGATCTTCGGGCTTACTCCCTTGGCTGCTTTATTGACTCACTGTCCAGACCTCCCTGCCCTGACTATCTTGGTAACCTCCTGACTCCCGCCGCTCACACCAGTACCCTCAGGTCTTCCCCTGTCCCTGTGTCTCTACCAGACCTTTATGGACAAAGGGTGGACAGACATTCTCTCACTTTGCCCCCAAATTCTGGAACTCACTGCCCTTCTGGTGAAAATTCTGCCTCTCATCGGGAATTTAAAAACTTGTTATTCTCCCACCTCTACACCTTTGGACAATGCAAATGCTCTTAATCTGCTGCTTCCCTCTGCAGGCCTTCAGGTCTGACCCCTGACTAGTGTTATTAAATGTTTTTCATAATGCAATGTACCTGACTAGGATGCTATGAACCCTAATGTTGTTAATTTACTCTGCTGTCTTATGTATACCCTGATTGTTATGTACATCCGTATTACATTTTTATGTACTGCTGTACTCTGTAACCAGTGTCCTGTGCTCTCCCGGGTCGTGCCTGAAAATAGGCAGGACTGTTGCCTAGCGCACTTACCCGGTTACCAAAAGCTAATAAATAAATAAATAAATAAACTTTGCTGCATATCTCAGCCATTTTTTGGAATTTTTGCATCAAATTTTTAACATGGGTTTTTTGGGACCCCTTCTCATGAATGCTCTCACTGTCATGGCGTTCATCGGGCCCGAAGGGTGATTTCGCAGTCACTGCGCGAAATCACCTTTCGGGTCTGAGTAACCAACAACACTGCCACTGTTCATAAGGTGGGCTCTTAAAAAGCCTATGTTGAAAATTTGCGGAAAAAATTCCAAAATGACTGGTTTTCACAAGCTGCTATGCTATGCAGTTCCTACGCACGCCGTAAGTTTGAGAATTTTCAATATTTTCACTCCAGATTTTCAACATTGCCATTTTATTACACTTCCTTATGAGCAGTACAGCTGTCATTTTTCACATCTTGCTCAAAACGTGTCTCCGCCCATGTAGCGCACAATGGCACAGTCGGTGTGCGAAATCAATGTATGGGACACGTTAAGAAAATCACAGTGACACTGTTCATGAGCAGAGGTCTTAAAATGGCTATGTTGAAAATTTGGTGAAAAAATTTCTAAAAATGACTGTTTTACGAGCATGCGTTGCGCAGTTCCTACGTACGCTCGTAAGTTTGCAAATTTACTATATTTTCACTCCAGATTTTCCACATTGCTATTTTATTACACTTCCTTATGAACAGTAAAGCTGCCATTTTTCACATGTCGCCCCAAATGTGTTTCCGCACATGTAGTGCACAATGGTGCAGTCGGTGTGCGAAAGCAATGTTTGGGACAGATTAAGGAAATCACAGTTATGCTATTCATGAGCAGAGGTCTTAAAATGGCTATGTTGAAAATCTGGTGACAAAAGTCCATAAAATGACTGCGTTACGAATGAACATTGTGCAGTTTCCACTCACCCTCGTAAGTTCATGACTTTGTAAAATTTTCAGTCCAGATTTTCACCAGTGGCATTTTTCCACACTTCCTTATGAACAGCACAGCTGTCATTTTTCACAACATGGCCGAAATGTGTTTTCACACTTTTAGCGCAGAGATGCGTGTTGCTGGGAAATCATTGTTCGGGACAGATAAAGAAAATCACAGTGACACTGTTCATGATCGGAGGTCCCAAAATGCCTGTGTTGACAATCTACTGTAAAAATCCTAACCTAATTACATTATGGGTGTGTTGCACAGTTTCTATGCACTTCATTGACTTCACCAGTTTTGTTAATATTTTGACTGCAGGTTTGCAACATTGCCATTTTACACCTCCCCATGAACAGTACAGCTGTCATTTATCACATCCTGTTCGAATGTGTTTTGCACCTGGTGCTAAATGCCGAGTCGCCAGCATAAGCAGCTTTGCTAACAAACTGATATTGCCACTGTTCATAAGGTGGGGGTCATAAAAAAACATGTTGAAAATTTGGAGTGAAATACCAATGAATGCCTGAGGTGTTAGGGTTTCCAATCATAACGCCCACCCTGTAGAGAATGACAGGCGTCAGGGTGTGACTTGGGATTCTTGCCTGTAATGCTCATACCATTCCACATCCTGCAGCCAGTGAGAGGCATCGGAGGTATGCCTTGGACTCTTCGCCAGAAAGTTCACCCCATTCTCCTGTACCGCACCCATCTCACCGTATTTCTGATGGAATGGGGTGCACATAAGGGCCAAAGACCCCAAGAGCACACCGTGACACTTGTCAGTGTCTGCAGGGTAGGGTGGTGAAAATGGCGGGTCGTGTGCCTGATCGACCCAAAGGCACACCCCAATGCCTGTCACCTCTGCAGGGTGGTGGTGGGTTGGCTTCAGTTCAATACTTCACTGCCATTTCTATTATGCAGCTCTGTAACTTCTACACTACCAGTGCCAATGCCAGCAAGCAAACATTCGGCATTGACAAATGCTTGTTGCAATGTATTTTCATAGAATATGCCTGCTGATTGCTATATATTTAGCCTAGGTAGTTCACAGAAGAAATAGCATCTTATTTTCGGGTGGCGGAGCACTAGCAGTAGGATGCTGGAATGTGTCATACATAGGTACGAGCTGTGTGCGGGCGATAACACACACAGTGGCCATACACCTCAGGCACTGTATGAGGATCCATCATCCGGTGCCGCTGCACTGTTCAGTGGGTGAAAGCCGATGCTGTACTCCTCACACAGGTCCCGGAACAGGCATATTACAGCCGACCTCCCATTTGTTTGTAAAAAAGGGGAACTGCAAACGCACTATCCATAACCTTGAGCCTGCACTACAAATGGCATTGCAGGATGCCGCACCCCATGGTACCCAGGATACCTTAGCAGTCCGGAGAGTGGCATGTTACACAGGGGAACAAGGAGACTGTATATGAGCAGGAAGCTACAGCATCGACAAGGCATGTATTGGAGGTATGTCAATTCCATCTTATGGTTTGCAAGGGACATACACACAGCTGCATACACTGGTGGGTCTGCAGCTTGTGTAGTGCCCCAATGTATGGTATAGCCACTTGGGTCATTCTGGAGTGCAGGTCCAGTGCAGTCAGTGGCTGACTGTGGCAGGGTGTGGAGGGCAGTGCCAGTCTTCACAACAGGTCGGGTATGGGGAGCGGGGTTGTCTGTGTATCAAGGCAGTGGGTGGGGGTTCTCTATGCTATGGATCTGGACTGTGGTTTCCTCTAGTGTGATTGGGTCCAGGGGGGCCCTACACTATGGAGCTTTTCAGGGATGGAGTTGGATTGATTGGGGATGGGAGGGGGTACCTCTAGTTCACCAGGTCTTCCAGGCTGCTGTGCACCTGGGTGCACTTAAGCAGCCCACCTGTGGGTGGCTGGCCGGATTAGGCCAGCTATTCATGGCCTAGCTGTGGGCCGTGCTGCTCTGGGCTGTGACGGGTAAATTTCCCACTAAGTATGCCGCAGCGCTGAATATGCATGGGAACGCACCCTTGACTTGCACAGCATACTATTTGTATGCACCCTGGCCCATTCCCTTGCAGCAGACGCATCCTGCATGTTTGACTATCACGCTGCGGTGCATTGTTGGAGTTCGTGGCACATCTCCCTCTTCTGCCGGGATGCGCTGTGCATCTCCTTTGAATATGGGGGCCCTGGACTAGGCTACCCTGAAGAAATACATTATCAAAATCGGAAAATCATGACCCTACTGAAAACAAGATATTGCATCTAATCTGGGGCAGCCTGAGTAAATACAGTGCAAAAATGTATAAATGAAGATTCCTATGACAGTGAGATATAGGATCTCCCCTGCGCTATCCAAGATACAAAATATAGGGTAAGAAATAATTAAAAGAAATCTGCTCTAAACTGAATTTCACTGTGGTCACTGACATAAACAGTTTCTTTATAACATATTGGAATGCAATATTTATTTTGAATGGTGTGGCCATGAGGATGGTGTGTACAGTGTGTGTGTGTGTGTGTGTGTGTGTGTGTGTGTTTGCTGTAACTCAACATATTTTTTTCCCCAAAAAAGCACAGCAGAAAATGGCGTTTGATTGCTACATATTTAGTCTAAGCAGTTCACTGAAGACCTGACATATGTCTTGGACAGTGCTCATCAGATAATTTCTGTAGAGGTTAAAAAAACAAAAAAAAAACAGTGTAAATCATAAATTTTCTGGGAAAGGGTAACATTTATGAGGTATGAATCTTTCTTGAAAGACAATACATGCTCAAATGAAACTAGTATCAAGAAGCTGTTTAAATGCTAAGTATTTAAATGTGCAGTTTGTTGCATTCTGAAGGGGTAAACAGATCTCCAGTTATCCAGTTTTTCCAGAGCACCCTGTGACTGCTATACCTAATCTCTGCTGACAGCTAAATGCACTGGGACCTTCCTCTTTTACCATTTGCCCCTGTAAAGCCCTATGCTGCTACTACGCTATTCCACTCACAGCACTTCCTCACTTATCCCTTTCCCATTCCTACCCTCTTTTCATCCCCCCTTCCCTTACCCCTCCACTCCCACTTCCCCCCTCTCTCCTCTGTTTCCTCACCTTGTTCTCTCCCTCTGCCCCCTGCCCTGTGGGTCTTTCAAACAACATGAAGTCTTGCTGTATTCTGACAATCTGCAGTTAGTTCCAGCCTTTAAACTGCCCCGGAAAGTATAGGGTTAATTTTCTATGCAGTGCATAGAACGTTGAGCTCGATCTCAGTTGAGGTCTCTGTCTGCAGCACTTTGAAACCCAGCCGTCAGATTCTTTACTCCACCTCACTGAACAGTCCCTCCGGAGATTTCTCCTTCAGCTCGGTTCAAAAGTCAGTTAAAGTGTTGGTTAAAGTGTCTGTTTTAAGCCGAAATTATTCAGTATTGTCGGTTCAGGCTCTGTCTGCGGTACTGTGAGTACTAGGTAGTTTTTCTGATTTACTCTGTGGAAATTGTAAATTTGTTCAATCGGTTTGGCTGAACTGATCCTATATATTGAATTCTTGTACTTTACTTTAGAATGTGGTTACCGGTCCTTATCGGTTTAAAAAAAAAAAAAAGTGTTTTAAAGGTTTTTTTTCCAATACTCGTGACACGGTTAGGAACAGATAAGGGAGTCTTGCCTGGCGGTTGACGAAAAAAGGGTAAGTTTGGTTAGGTTGGCCATGTCTGAGAAACCCAAGAAAAAAAACGGGTCCACTGGGTTTCAGCACTGCAGTGAGTGTGGGGAGGTCTTTGCTAAGGCCGATCCCCACACCACCTGTGTTTATTGTCTGGGGTTTGAACACCTCGATATAGACTGCCAAATTTGTAAAAATGTTCCTAAGTCTACCCTGGAGAAGAGATTAGGCAGACTTAGGGAAAAGGAAGCCGAGAAGTTCGCTGACCCGGATGGCCAGATCGGTTCGGTTCCGACTGAACCAGAAGGAGTGCCCTCTGACCAGGGCGATACTTCTTCGGGCAAGTGGAGAGCCGATCCTGAGGGATCGGTTCCTACAAAAAGGAAAAGAAAAGACAAATCAGCCGGTTCAGATCTGGAGGTTCATGTTCTGACCGCTGATGAGATTGCCTGAGCGATTCAATTGTTGAATCGCCGCCTCGTCTCGGCTCTGTCTGATCCGGCTCCATTAGCTAGGGGTTCGGTTCGGTCGGTTCCACCGGTTCAGGATTATGCCCCTAAAGATTTTTATGAACCGGAATTAGACGAGGAGGGGGATTATGAGCAAGATGATGACTATGATGGAGCAGAAAGTCTGGATTTGCCCATTGAACCAGATATCTCCCCAGACAGACCACCTGGTGCTTCCCCCTCCTAGGCTCTCTGAGTCCCCTCCCCACTATCTGTTTTACAGGAAAGTGGCTGAAACTCTCCAACTCCCTATGGAGGAAGCTACAGATGATCAAGAGGAGCCTGATTTTGTTGAAATGATGGACATCCCAGAGTCCAGGAGGCTGTCTATTCCCTTGCACAAATATTTTGGGAAACAGACACAAAAAATTTTAAAGTCTCCTAATTCTGTACCTCCTGTTGATAGAAGAATGGACAAGAGGTATATTTTATCAGGCTCAGACATGGAGTTTTTCTACCAGCAGTGCAGCCATGTTGGGGTCGTGCAGGCTGCAGCCTGTGACAGGGCTAATGTTCCCTTGGCTTCACACCCCCCAGATAAAGACTCCAGGAGGATGGATGCCTTGGCAAAGAAGCAATACATGGCATCCTCTTTGGGAATCAGGCAGGCTAATTATATGGCCTATACAGACAGATACCAGAAGTCCAGGTGGGACACTGTACTGGCACTGGCTAAACAGGCCTCCCCCCAGCTGGCCAAGGAGCTGGAGGAGGTGGCTGCAGATGGGATTGAGGCATCTAAGGTACAGTTTCATGCTGCTGTGGACTCCAGTGATGTGTCATCAAGAGTCATGGCTACATCTGTGGCTCTTCAGAGAATGGCTTGGCTCAGATGTACTAGACTCTCACAGGACACCCAGGCTAAGGCCGTGGATTTCCCTGTGGAAGATAATTCTCTGTTTGGGGAGCAGACAGAGAATTACATGAAGCAGACGGAGGAATATAGGACCACGTATAGGAGTGCACAGGCCAAGGAGAGGCAGGCAACTCCTCAAAGGCAGCAATCTAGGGGCAGGGCAGGCATTTTCATAGGCCTTTCTACCAAGCACAGGCCTCCTCTCCCTTTTCACAGAGGGGGTTCTTCAGAGGGAGAGGCAGAAGGGGGATGAGCAGGGCTGCATCCACTCCTCAGCCCAAGGCCTCTGCCAAGCAGACACCCTGATGGGCCTGCCCGGTCAATTCTCCTATCCCTGTAGGGGGCAGGCTGGCTTACTTCATCCAGGACTGGGTGTCTGTTACCTCAGACAAGTGGGTCCTGGAAGTAGTAAGCCAGGGACTGGTTCTCGGCTTCAAAAAATTTCCAAAGATGAGATCCAGATCTTTTCCACCTGCAAGTCTCTCCGAAACCCTTGCCCTAGAGGCAGAGGTTTCATCTCTTCTGGTGTTAAAAGCCATAGAGAGAGTTCCTACCCTACACTGGGGCAAAGGTCTGTACTCCAGGTACTTCCTTACCCCAAAAAAGACAGGGGAGTGGCGACCCAACCTAGATCTAAGATACCTGAACAAACATCTTTTAAAACCAAGGTTCAAGATAGTGACTCTGGGAATAATTCTTCCCTCTCTAAGGCCAGGGGACTGGCTAGCCTCCCTGGACCTCAAAGATGCCTACTTTCACATCCCCATCAAGTGCTCCCACAGAAAGTACCTCAGGTTCAAGTTGCCCTCAGGCCATTACCAGTTCAAAGCAATGCCCTTTGGCCTAACATCAGCTCCAAGAGTTTTCACAAAATGCCTGGCAGTAGTAGTGGCCTTTTTAAGAAGGCACAAGATTTCCATTTTTCCATATTTGGATAACTGGCTCATAGTGGGTCAGTCTCCAGGCCAAGTCAAGTCAGACCTGCAAGTCACACAGCAAGTGCTCACTTCCCTGGGATTTCTTCTCAATCTCCCCAAATCAGTTCTCGAACCTGTGCAGCTTCTTACCTTTATAGGGGCAGAGCTAGACACTGTCAAAGCAAGAGCCTTTCTTCCCCTGGAAAGGGCAAGAGTTCTTATAGAACTGGCTTCTTCCTTCAGCCTTCAGGTGTCCCGACCAGCAAGGCACTTCCTTCAGCTCTTGGGCCACATGGCAGCTTCTACAGCAGTGGTCCAAGAGACAAGATTTCAGATGAGGGACATTCTGTTCCATCTGAGGGCCTTTTGGTCCCAAAGGAAGGACCCTCTTACCAAACTGATTCCAGTGACTCTGACACTGACCCAAGCTCTTCAATGGTGGCAGGATCAGGACAATTTAAGGCAAGGGGTCCTATTTGTCACGCAGTCTCATTCGATGGTTCTTACCATGGATGCTTCTCTTTTGGGGTGGGGAGCTCATCTGGCGGCTCTCATAGCCCAAGGACTGTGGTCCCCTCGGGAGTCCCTTCTCCATATCAGTCTCCTGGAACTCAGGGCAGTTTTTCTGGCCCTGCAAGTCTTCTGTCAGTCTGTGCAGAACAAGGTGGTTCAGGTCAGAATAGACAACACCACTACCATGTGGTACATCAACAAGCAGAGAGGCACTTGGTCTACGGCCTTGTGCATGGAAGCCATGAAATTGTGGTCCCTGGCTTATTCCCTGCAGACCTCTCTGATAGCAGTCCACCTTCCAGGAAAGGACAGTGTGCTGGCAGATGCACTGAGCAGGATCTCCCAGGGTCATCACGAATGGTCCCTGGACCCCCTGGTGTTGAAAGTGATTTTTTCAAGGTGGGGCTCTCCAGAGATAGATCTATTTGCAGCCCCAGACAATCACCAACTTCTTCTGTTTTGTTGCAGACCCCAAGTCTTTGGTTCAGTCCCTCTGGTTGCTCTGATTTTGAATTGGGAAGGGGAATTTCTGTATGCCTTCCTTCCCTTTCCTCTACTGTTCTGGGTTCTAGTCAAGGTATGGTCACAACCTTGCAAAGTGATTCTGATTGCTCCAGACTGGGCCAGACAGCCTTGGTACCCTCTGTTGCTGTCTCTAGCAATCCATCTTCCCCTGTCTCTTCCCAGGAATTACAACCTGTTAACCTCCTCTCAGGGGAGGATTTGGTACACCAATCTTCGGTCTCTCAATCTCAAGGCATGGCTCTTGAAGAGTCAGAGTATGCAGATTTGCATCTGTCTCAGGGGGTTCTGGATATTCTCAAAGCCTCTCGAAAACCCTCCACCAGAATGACTTATGACTCCAAATGGAAAAGATTCAGCATTTGGTGTTCCTAGAAGCATATCTCTCCAGACAGTGCTAAATTGCCTACAGTTCTGGATTATATGGTCCTTCTTAATGGCCTAGGCCTCAGACCAGCTACTCTCAAGGTACATTTGTCAGCTGTTTCTGCTTTTCTGTCAGTGGGGAAGCCTTCCTCACTACCATCTCATCCTGTGTTTTGCAAATTTTTCAAGGGATTGCTTCATACCAATCCTCCCTTCAGGGATTCTGCCCCTGCCTGGGACTTAAATATTTGCATTGCTCAACTTATGCAGCCTCCTTTTGAGCCTATGTCCTCAGCAGAACTTAAGTACTTGACTTGGAAAACTGTGTTTTTGGTAGCCATTACCTCTGCCAGACGTATCAGTGAATTGCAAGCCCTGTCAGTGATTTTATCTCCTTTCATAGGGATAAAGTGGTCCTTAGAACCAATAGGAGGTTCTTGCCCAAAGTGGTTTCAGACTTCCACTTGAATCAGTCTGTCTCTCCCTGTCTTCTTCACTGATCATTCTTCCTCAGGAGAGAGGAGGCTACACAGTTTAGATATTAAAAGAGCCCTTAGTTACTACATAGAGCGTACCAAGGGTCACAGGTTTGATTCCCTCCAGTTGTTCCTCACTTATGGGGAAGTGGGAAAGGGTAAACCTGCTACCAAGAGAACTGTTGCCAGGTGGATTGTGTTTTGTATATAATTCTGCTATGAGAAACTGGGAAAAATTCCACCCTCAGGCCTGAGGGCTCACTCTACAAGAGGCACAGCTGCTTCCCTGGCTGCTGCCAGGGATATCTCTCTGTTAGAAATTTGACAAGCAGCCACCTGGAAACCAGTCCATACCTTTACCAAGTATTACTCTCTGGATATCCAGGCTAGGAGTGATGCTCGGTT
This sequence comes from Neoceratodus forsteri, assembly GCA_016271365.2. Taxonomy (NCBI): domain Eukaryota; kingdom Metazoa; phylum Chordata; order Ceratodontiformes; family Ceratodontidae; genus Neoceratodus; species Neoceratodus forsteri. The sequence continues at coordinate 91,233,299 of JADMNL010000026.1, read as the reverse complement.
TGGCACAGCAGTATTTCAGAGCCTATTCCCAAAGTAGGTTCTCTCCCTCCTCCATGGGGGGTACTGCTTTGTAGTCTGCAGATTGTCAGAATACAGCAAGACTTTGTGGTGTTTGAAGAAAAAATTACTCACCTTAGTAATTGTGTTTCTTCTAATGGAGTCTTGCTGTATTCTGACCTCCCTCCCTGCCTCCCCTCTCAGAACCTGTTTTTGGGAAGTGGGTGGGCAGTTGCAGTGTTGCACCCCAGGGGGTGTCTTTAGCACACCCTCCATGTTTCTGGGTGCTTTGCATTATAATCTTTATTTTGGATTGGTTTTGATTTTGGGTTTCCTGACTTGAGTCTTCCTTTGGGAATCCAAAACTTTCTGTTGCCAGTTGGCTAGTTAAAAATTTTACAATTTCCACATAGTGTAGTTAGTGAGTGTTTGCTCGTAAGAATCTGACAGTTGGGTTTCAGAGTGCTGCAGACAGAGACCTCACCTGAGCTCGAGCATAATGTTCTATTCACTGCATAGAAAATTAACCCTATACTCTCCGGGGCAGTTTAAAGGCTGGAGCTAGCTGCAGATTGTCAGAATACAGCAAGACTCCATTAGAAGAAACACAATTACTAATGTGAATAATTTTTTCTTCCTGCTCAAGCTTCACTATGGAATCTCCCTCCTTGCTCTTTTTTTGCTCCTTCCACCCCCCAATTCACCCCCTGTACTTTCTCTCCTTGTAAGCCCTTTCACCCCTCTTCAGACAAAGCCACTGGCTGCACTTGACACAATATTCATCTTGCCATATTGTTCTTTTGTTTATGTAATTACTTTCTTCATGTTGTACTACTTACTGAAACCACTGTAATTTGTTACTCTTGTGACTTGACGTGGAACCTCTGTAAAAGAGCCCTTGGCTCAAAGGTCTTTCTGATTTGTTAAATAAATAAATTAATAGGCAACCAATATTTAACAAGCTATTTCAGTTTCCCAATGGCATCTGATAAGCAGCTTGGAGTTATGGCTCCAACATTCTTAACAAAAAGAAGGGACTATTTTATTTCAGTTGGCATATAAGGATACATTGAAAAGTCCAAAACACGTGTTCCACGATACTCCATTTTCAGGTTACAGATGGCAAGATGGCGGTAGGATCCACCCACAGCCATAAAAAGCAGCAACAGGAATTTAAAGCTGCAACAGCTTCTGTGAATCAGTTTTGTAAATACTCTTTCTGAGCTCCTTTTCTACTCAGCATGCTGATAGAAACAGAATTTGACAACAGGAGATCAACAACCCATCTTGTCCACCCACATTTATTACTACCTCCCCCCCCCCGACCTAGTGCCGCTGTGGGTTATTCTCTCCCTACCCCCCTCTTGTTCCCCTAAGTAGGACTATGAGTCCCTTGGTCTAGTCCCACCCATGTTTGAACCCATTTAGGATCCCAGCCCTCATAACATCTGCTGGCGATCTGTTCCAAGGCTCTACCACCCTTTCAACAAAGAATTTCCTCACATCTTTCCTGGATTTACCTCCCACCAGTCTCTAATTTGATCTCCAGTGTTCATTTCCTTCCCAAACTGTTCATGTAGCCAACTTGCCAGTGTAGCAGTTGTGCTACCGCACGCAACACCAGCTACCCGAGAATGAACTCTGCTCTCTGTGAGCTGACAGGGGGAGGAAGATTGAGTGTCCTAGAGAACACTGTCTTCCTCTGGGAAGGTAAGGGAGCTGCAGCCACTACAATACTGTGACCTGGGTGACCACAGCGGCAGTACAGCAGGGAGGGGGACATCAGCTGACCTCCATTCTGCAAGCATGAGCATTGAGCTTCTTGCATGCCAGCATCCCAAGGGCTAGGACCAAGAAAAAGGAAACACCCTGCCTCATGCAGGATTATCCCGAAACCACTCAGGCCCTGACCCCAGCCACTAGGAACTCCTGCCTCTGCACTCAGGAGGAGGTGGGAGGGAGATCTGATCAGGCCAGACACCACTGGAGTGGTGGGGGGGATAAGCCAATTGTGTAGCAAGGATAGAGGAGGGAAGCAGCAAAGATATGTGGAGGGGGGTCTGACCTGGGTGTATGGGGCTAAGGTGGTAAAGCGCCATAAAATATCAATTTAAAAAACATGGTGCCACATTTCGTTTTGTGTTCACCATGTTAGAACATGGACCCTGTTCCCTGGAGTTTACTTAATGTTCCTGACATCCCACCATGTCAGGAAGCAGGTTCTGTCACAGGCTAGTTCATCTTGCAAGAAAAAAAAATGAAATCTCATTGTTCAGATGCTATTGAGAATATTGGTAAAAAGCTCGGGGCAACCATTGATGTAAGACAGAAGAAAAAGGCTTGTCTAAAATGGAATAAGTTGGTACAATAGTTTCACTGTCACATGAACAGCTGCCTTGAAAACAAAGGGTTTTACTCTGCAAACAGACAGAAAAACCCATGTGGAAAATTATGTCCTAACTAAAGTCCATTTTATGTAGCTAATGAACCAGTTTAGAAGCACTTTAACTCATGGCCAGGAGAGGGGAAGCAGTATGATTTTAGCAGCTAGTGCTCAGCACTGGCGTACCTTTTTTCCTGTGTACAGTGGTCTCTCGCAGGAGCATTAAAGGGGAACTGTTAGTACAGCGACCCTACACTCAGGTGTGGGCTGGTCCCAGTTTGCACTTTTGTGGGCAAAACATTTTGGTTTACTTACTGTTCATTGTAGTATGGTAGATTGTATCAGACTAATTTTCTTAGTTGTAGGTGGACATTTTCTGTTACTACATATCTCAGAATCACCTGCAGCTGACATCAGAGCAGTAGGCAACAGTGGGAGATTCAATAGTCTGCAGGTTATGTTAGAGCTTTTATAATCTTCGATCAGATGTCCTGGGACTGCTTTTCTCCAGGGGCTAAGTACAGTCTTCTGTGACTGTAGGTAGCCCATGGAGGACAGCAGGACCAGCAAACAAATGATCAGAGTATATATAAACTTTAGCATGCAGACTAATGAATCTTGTCACTGCTGCCCATGTTTGCCCTGTGTTTCTAGCAAGGTGTGTGTGTATCTGATCTTCCAGAGATCACGCTTCACCATTCATTACTGGTGGGTTCAAGCCAGAGGCACAGAACCCCATGGGAGCATAAAGCTTTAAAAAAGCTTGAGAAGGGGAGCCGATGGGGCGGCACCACTCTCGAGCGCGACACATAATGTGGTGATCGCGGGTTGGCCAGTAATTAATGCAGCCTCCCCAGCCTCCTCAGTTCTGCTTTTCCTGCCATCGAAGCACCACTTTGTGGGAGCACCTGTAGCACAGAAGATTCTCTAAGTTCTTTCTGTTCTGTTTGTCCAGTTTTCATTACTCCGTGACGTCAGTCCTCCGTCGCTGTTTTCTAGCGACTCTGGTTTGTTTTGTTTACTCTTTACTGTCCGGCGTCGAGTACTTTCTGCTTTATTTTTATTTAGTGCAGCCGATCGAGTCTGGTTCCGGGTTTAAACAATCTCATAAGACGGGGATTGTCCCGATGGGTCAGTGCCCCTGTGACAGTCCAGTGACCATTTCGAACCCCCATGATCAGTGTTTTACCTGCTTGGGTCAACACCATGATATGGACACGTGCGACACCTATTTTTCTGTGGACTACCGCACAGCAAAGTTAGGAAGGGATCCTCCAACTTTTGGAGGCTGGCATCACACTTGTGACACCAAGGTCAGGTCCTTGGGCCCTTCCCCTGGGCCTCTTCCCAATACTATATGTACCAAGGGAGAACAGGCCTCTGCTGTTTCGGGTCTTGTTGAGGCCAGATGTCTTCGTTAGGAGTCTGGGGGACAGTCGGCCTCCGGGGGCCTGGCTGAGCACCCCTCGCACTCTGGCACCCCTTTGGGGCACCTGACATCCTTGGTGTCGAGGCCTCTGCTTATACACGAGGCCTGCACCAGTGGTTCCCCCGGCAGCGGCGATACTGCCTCTGGTGTCGGTGAGCGAGGCGGCACCATTGGTGTCTCTGGGTCTCCCTCTGACACTTCTTTCGATGCCAGGAGAAGTGGGGCATCCAGCATCACTTCTCTGGAGAGCTCCCAGATCTCGTTGGCCAAATCCTATGAGGATCGGGATGATTCCAACTGGCAACTGAGTTCTCCGGAGCTCCAGATACTTTCCAGACCAAATCCGAGGCCTACTTTGCAGTCCACTTCCCTAGCCAGTGCTGATAGTGATGCCACCCCTCCTGCATCTGGTGCCGCTAGCAGTGCCACAGGCACTCCCGGCGTCTATCTCAGTGCAGGTCAGAGGGCTGTACTGCATCTGGTGCTGGGTCAGTGGACAGTTCCTGGTCCGGCGCCACAGCTGTTTCTGACACCAGCTCTGGTGTCGTTTAAGCTGTCTGTGCCAGATCCAGTGCTGACAGGGACTCTGGCACTGATCCCGATGCTGGATTCTCCCTTCCTCCTACCCTTAGGACTGCTGCAAAGGGAGGGCCTCCATCGAGGGCAGGTCCCTGTCGGCTGGATTGGGATGGCGAGGTCTCATCCATCGCCCTGGCCTGTCCCCATGGCGCCTGGTGCCTTGGGATGGAGCCGAGTGCCAACAGGCCTCCTTTCTCTCCCAGCGGATGGGAATCTGAAGTTGGTGGGGTCCAGGTGCCACCCTTGTGGACCAGAACGGTCTCCTTACCAAAGGGCTTCCCCTCAAGGGCACCACTCTGTTCGCTCCTTACCAGTTGAGCATTCACTAGTGGGTGGGTGGGCAGTGCTGACCCCTCCCTTGGGAGGCATCCCCTGCATGCTCCCACAGCCTAGGCAGAGTCTCTCATGACTTTTCTCCCCCTTCCTCTCCTCTACCTCCTCCTACTGCCCTTCTTCCGGGGCTTTCAATTCCCCTTGGCCCTTTGATATGGGAACAGTACAGGACGACGACGGCTGCATTCCTCTCTAACTTAGATCCATTGATGAGATTGTCTTTGCATCTCCATCCCGTGCACGCCTCCCCTGCACAATGCTCCTCCACATCCTCTACTTCCTCCTCTGAGGAAGGGGACATCTCCTCTCATATTTCGTGTGATGCTGATTATTGTAATTATCAGTGGTTCCTCTTGATGATGCTAGAGGAGCTTCATCTTCCCAATTTTTTAGGTTGCAGTCCTGGGCATGCAACACTGTCCTTCCTTGGGGAGTACAGCTCAGAATCCACGGTGATCCCTCCATGGCCTTGGCCTTTCTTGGAGGAGTCGCACAGTGTCTGGCAGGCAGTTTCACTACTCCTCTTTTCCTGCCCCAAGGGACTGCTAGCACAGGTACTGCACCCCCAAGTCTCCAGGAGCTGTGACTCTGACATCTTCAGGCTTGAGTCGCTGGATACCCCTCTGGGTGTCGCCCCTTAGAGACCCCCAGAGTCAGACTCCGCTGGAGTATGATCGCTGGGGGAGGGGAGAATTTTCTCCTTGGCTTGTCTTATGTCAGTATCAGCTCATCAAGCACACCAGGTAGCTTATGCAAGGACCTGAGGGCCACACTGGGGCAGATCCTTGTGGCCATGCCTGATTGTGAGGCAACCCGATGAGCCATCACCATTTCTACACAGGGCCTGGTGCTAGCGACACCAGGTGAGGCATCTTATGACGCTCAACGGTAGCCTCCAGGTTAGTAGGGACAGCTGTCTGCATCAGGCAGACAGCATGGCTTTGTCTGTCCCGGGTTATCATCCTTGGCTTGGCATAGGATGATTGCCCTTCGCCCAGAGGACCCGCTTCTTCTCCCACAGGGCCAGGCAAGAGCTTTCAGGGAACCCGTACTCCCTCTCCAAGGCTGCAGGAGCCTCCACCTGCCCCTGACCAATCTTGGATCTTGCCAGATCTGTGAAGGCTCCCTCCTCTTGTGTTTTTCCCCACAAGAGGCTGAGGGAAGTTCCTTCCTTCAGGGAGATGCCAGTGCCACCTACAAGGTGCTTGGTACTCGCCTACCAGTAATGAATGGTGAAGATTGATCTCTGGAAGATATGAAAATTACATACTCACTGTAATTCTTGATCTTCCTAGATATCTTCACCATTACCACCCACCTTCCCCTCATGGCCAGACCTCTGGGCAGTGCTGCCTCCCTGTTGACCTTCTCTCTTCTCTGGGGCCATTCTTGCTGGCACCTCCTAAGCACCTCGAGTCCTTCTCTGGGAAGGCCTTATTGTTTGCTTCTAGGGAGAAGGCGAGCAGGGACGCATTGCCTTCTCTAGTGTAGGCCCCATGGCTTGAGTTGTCTATGGTGCAGAGGACTCCTGCCATCTTTTGGTTTGTGGCTGTCTCTCCCCAAAATGCCTCAGATTTGGATTAGCATTCTGCTGTTACCATCGAGCCAGCCTTCTATGTGCGCCTTGTTACGGGCAACTCTCAAAGGCTTTAATCTCAGCAGGCCTTGAGTTCCTCTTCTCAGAGTTCTCAAACCCTGGGGACCTTCATATCTTTACCACTTCCAGTGGTGCCTTCTAGGGCCCTTTCCTCTTTTGGAAGCCCAGGTACCCTGGGGTATTGATACAGGCAAAGTCCCCATGGACCTCCTTGTCCAGAGATACTCTACTCCTACCTACTATTTGGAGGGCTTAGACTTCTGTTACCCCCACCACTTTCCATAGTGGTAACAAGGTTTCCCAAATGAGATATGCCCTTCTGGCTGGAAGGCGTACTTGTTATCTGCTAGGCCAGCTGTGCCTTCATGTCCTTGGGGACTCTGCCCCAAGGGCGATCTCTCACCCCTCAAGAGAGAGGGAGAAGGACTTCCTCAGTGAAATTCTTACCCCAGTTTCTGGCTTTCAAAAAAAAAAAAGAGGGGGCAGAGAACACATGGTCTTCTCTCTGGCAGATAGCCAACTCTGTCACTTATAACTCCCTATTAGCCCCTGTCGGTACAAGGGCTCCTGGGAGAGTTCTTTTCTCTGCTACTCCTTGAAGTCCTTCCTGTATACAGCTTAAGACCTAGTTTCTGTTCTATGCTCTGTAAGCAGAACATGTCTCCCTGCCTGCATTCCATAGGAAAGCATCTCTGCCTGACCTAACAGGGATGTTGCAGGCTCATCTCTGCTTGGGGTTTCAAAATTCAGTTCCTCTCTTTTTCTCTCTCGTTCTTTTCTTTCTCTCTCTGGCCTGCCCAGTGGTTTGGGTCACCCTTGCCCAGAACCTTTATATCCTTTCCTTTTCCTGTCCCTTGGGCCCCTTGTCCCACCCTTTCCCTTCTCTGTTTCTCCCTCTTCAGCGAGCAGAAGCAAGAAGACTGGTAAGTTGACCAACCCGCGAGTGCTACGTTCTACATCATGCTCAAGGGCGGCACCGCCTCGACATTGGCTCCCTTCCTCAAGATTTTTTTAAAGTTGTATGCTACCGGGTGGTCCTGAGCTTCTGGCTTGAACCTACCAGTAATGAACGATGAAGATATCTTGGAAGATCAAGAATTACAGTGAGTATCTAATTTTCATTTTTGATTGGGGGCAGCGTGTCAGATCTCTCAACCAGTCACCACAAAATGTGTAGCACACATCTTTTCAAAATACAAAACAAATGAGTGGAATGTTTAGTACCTTCTGGTTTTGAAGACATGACAATAATAAATAGTAATAGATAGGGCATCCGATGGTCTAGTGGAAGCGTAATGCATTTTTGTGGTGACCAGGACTGAGGGAGCACTGCAGAGAACAGTGTTAGAGGCTGTGGAGGGGACATCTGGGTTCTGCCATCACAGTGGCCTGGGCGAGCCTGATCTTTGCGAGGTTGCACCCCATAACAGTGGGACTCAGACGGTAAGGCCGACAGTGGCGTGGCTCCTGCACTGGGAGAGGTTGGAGAGAGCAAAGGAGAAGCAACTATGCCTTTTTGTAGCTGTTGTTGAGCAGCAAAATGTAGGTGAGAATGTGTCATACTGTGCCTAATGTAGAACTGGGAAAGTATGTTATTTATTTATTTAAAGATAGGTAACTGGGAGAGGCACACTGAGCTGAGGCTCGCTTTCAGGTGTGAGCCGTGGGAGGGGGAGTGGAGGTAAAAGTACAGTACAGAGATACAAAATATACAAAATATGATTAGTAAGTATAGAGTCAGTATGGTTACAGGTAGATATGGACGACAGCGCCAGGCAGATACAAAATAGTATAAAACGCTGTGGATAATAACACAATATGTAACATGAGGGGTAGGGATGACTGAGTGGTGAGGAAGCTTTGATTTGATGGTCCCAGTTGAGGATTAGTCAGGTTGTGGGCACGGGCAATATGCAGGTGGAGAGTTAAAGGGTGTGTTTAATTTTTTTTTTTATATTCCACTTTTTCTTGGCAGGACCTTCTGTCCTAATCAACCCTGGTCACAGTCCCGGGACTCCCACCTACTACCGATTGCCTCGCTTCTCGGGTCACCCCGGCTTACCCCTGAGGGCGGGGCCGTGGCACCGTCTCTCCGTATTCCGCCACGGGTAGTGTCTGGTTGGGAGAGCTTCTGTGGCAGAGGCTAATTGAAGTCCTGGGAGGGCTTCACTGGAGACAGGGTCCTGCCCTGTTTTCTTCCCCTGTAGGCTGGGGCGGAGACGTGCAGTGACGTCCAGCGTCTGTCCCACCCCAGAGAGAGTGTTGATTTCACGTCGTCCGCAAGATGGCAACCCGGCCTCCGCCAGGTGTCACTCCTGTGCGATCACGGGTCCCCCCCCCCTTTCCCTTCGGAGAAGGAGAGCAGTCCTAAGGACGCTCAGTCCTTCTCCCCCCGGCCAGCCTTCCTGTGACCCAGGTCCATTCCCGAACCCAGGTCGCCAGCGTTGCAAGCGGAAATCCAACCGCTGCACCGGCGGGCCAGCAAGGATATGTTTAAAGAGACTTAAGGAAGGCAACGTACGCAGCCAATGAGGTGGGCAGGAAGTTCCACTCACGGGGGAAGTGGAAAGAGACGGCAGCCTTGCCAGAGTTTGAGTGAGAGTGGGGTAGGGCAAAGGAGTGGGGATCATAGGAGCGGAGACTATAGGATGTGTGGACAGAGGGGATAGGAGGGTGGCAAGGTAGGAGGACTGAGCCAAACAGTATTTTTATTTATTCAAAGATTGGTAACTGAGAGAGGCACACTGGAGCCGAGGCTCACTTAGGTGTGACACGGGGCATAAGTACAGAGCAGTAATATAGAATTACAGATTCATAAGTGCAAGAAGACAGAAAGGTAACAGGTTATACAGTGGTACAGACAAGTATAGAAATGTACATGACATTGTATATAACACAACACGTGAGCAATATAGTGGCGGGTGGTTACACGCAAGTAAGAAAATGGTACATAACATATGCATAACAACAACACAATTATGTAACTGTAGTACATGACGTGTATAATAACATTTAAGCAATATAGCAGCGGGTGGTTACAGGCAGATAAGAGGAAGGTACATAACCTATGCAAATAATGCAGTCTTCCTGGACATAATGTCTCCACCACTCATTCACACTAATGAGAGTATGCCGGAGGCACTAGGACCCAGCGGGAGCCAAACTTTTTCAGGAGGGCTGGCGCCGAGATGGAGCAGCGAGGAAGTGGCACCGCAAGCCAGGTTCAAGCAGTATAGACTCTCTCGGCATCGACCCTCCCAACGGCCTCAGTTCCTTTTTTTCCCTGCCGAGTGTGCTTCACTGATGACATTGCTCGTCTGTCTGGAGTCAAACTTCAAACTAGCAGCTTAGTTTTCAGTTGTATTATTTGTATATTATCTCAAACAGTACAGATTACATTTTAATAAAATGTCTTTCTTGTACAAGAAGTCTTCATCCCTCCATTGATGGAGTCGACCATGAGTGGGGCAGGTGACGGTACGGAGACCTTGCATGAAAGCTGTTCAGTCAGCAGGGCTGGGTCTGGTCTGCTGCCCTCTCAGAAGTGGGGGCGTCTGACAACAGATGGTCCAGTGCTTGGGGGTGGGGGTCCCCTCGAAAGCATTAGAAGAAACGGTCCCATTTGTCCTCGAGTTCTTCGGCCCACCGGTCGAAGAAGAAACTGCATCACTTGAGGTCGCCCTCTGGTACGTCTGCATATAGACGGTTGGTTGTCTGGGCCAGAGGCTGGTCTGCACCTGTTTCGGAATCTCTGGTTTCTGTCTCTGGCGGCCTGCTTCTTCGACAGTGGAGCCCCTCACCACCTATTGGAGGGGATTCCAATGAGCAGTTTCACCATTGGGCCGCTCTTATGGAGCAATGGGCACAGAGGTTGTCCCAACTGCCCGAGCCGGCCAGTCTGTCCCCAGTACCTTCGGGCCTGTTGGCTTTGGATCAGCAGGTGGGGTGGTTAGGACTTCCTAATCGCACGGCGCCTTCTTCGGTGCCATCAACTCCACGCTCCGGTGTCTATCCCCCTCACATGTCTGCGGCGCATGGGTCCACAACGATGCCTTTATCTCCTGCCATTTTACATTCTTTCCCTTCAAATCACAGTTCGCAGACTTCGGGGGTGCCACGTCCTGCGGTACCAGCTTCTCTGGCGCCGCGGCTGCTGTCGGCACTGTGCACTCTGTCGGCACCACTTGCAGTGCCGCTGTCTATGCCGGCGCCATCTCTGTACTCAGCGCCGCTCTCTTCGGTGGCGCCAGGGGCATCACTGGCGCCGCATGGTTTCCAGAGGTTCTCATCTCTGATTCTGTCTCCTCTTCATCCTTCTGGTTTTCAGTCCCTCCTGGACTGTCAGGAGATGATATTGAGCCTGACCTACGGCTGGGTACTGATTTAGATGCGATTCTGCCCTGGGGGCAGGGATCAGTTCTCCTGCAGAGCCTGTGGTTGAAGACCTTTCTTAAGTCTCTGCTCAAGAATTTAAATTCTACTCTTTCTTTTCAGACACGGAAATCGATCCTGGGAAGCTTCTACTCCTCCAGTATCTGCATGTTCCGGATATCCCTACAGATTTAACTCCTCTGGTGCAGCCCTCTTTCGAGACTCTTTCTCAGATGGTGTGGAACAATACAGCTCTTACTCCCTCTGAGGCTGAGTCCATAGATAGGAAACATGCCCTTCCCAAGGATCGTCCCATCTTAGCCTCACAAGCCTTTGCTGAAGCCATTGTGGTCCTGGCAGAGATAAGGCTGTCCTCCCTCAGGAATCCACAGTCCATCCTATGAACAAAGACTCTTGCAAGAGCAACACCTTGGGTAAGCGAGTCTTTGCTGCCTCAACTCTGGGCATGCATATTACTAGCTACCAGGGTTATTTTTCTCAATAAGAGTATGTTCATTGGCATTTGCTCAAAGCAATGGTAGAAGCTCTTCCCGAGTCGGAGGTTAACTCAGAGCTGCTACAGACCATAACTAGAGGTATCGAGTCCAATAATCAGATTAAAGCTACAATAGGCGCTTTCAGTACGCTTTCAGAGTGGCGGCTGCTGGCATTTACCCGTCACCATTCCTGGCTGCGTACTTCAGGCTTTATGAATGACGCCCAACAATAAGTCATGGCCTTACCTTCGACAGTATATATCTGTTTGGACCTCAAGTGGAGCAAGCACTAGAGGCTACTGCAAGACTAGGTCTGCCATTAAGACAGCTAGACCCCACCAACTCCTCTCGGGAGGTGGGAATAAGCGTCAGTTTCATAGCCGCCAGTCCTTTCGTGGCAAAGGCAGAGGAGGTTTTAAAGAAACCAAACTCCTCAGCCAAAAAGAAAATGCAGCAGAGTTAACAGGCCGAAAGCGCCCAGTGCTACCTCTCTGAGCTTCAGGCCCAGGTCCCACCTAAGCTGCCTGAGGGGGCTCTTTCTCAGCAGTAGGAGGTCATCTGACTAGTTTTACGACCAGTGGAAGTCTATAACATCAGACAAATGAGTCCTCAGGATAATCCACAAGGGTACTCTTCAACCTGTCGGAAACCCTCCGGATCATCCTCCCAAGCGACAGCCCAGGCTGTTAGCTGTGCAGTCAGACCATGTTGCTTCCAAGATGCAAGGCCTTCTGAACAACAGGGCAATAGAAGTAGTTCCGCTGGACCAGCAAACACAGGTTTCTACTCCCAGTACTTTCTGGTTCCAAAGTACTCTGTACTCTGCTACCTTTGAGTCTTCAACACGATTGGATAGCCTCCTGGACATGCAGGACACCTGCCAACATATTCTCATACACCCAAAACATCACAAATACCTAAGGTTTGTGGCGTTGGGTCAACCTAATCAAGTCAGAGTCCTGCTCTTTGGGCTATCCTCTGCGCCTCGCGTTTTTACAAAGTGATGCGCAGTTCTCGCGGCACATCTAAGGATAATCGGAATTCAAGTATTCCCATATCTGGACAACTGGCTTCTAACAAGCCTCTCCAGACAAGAGACTCCGTAGGCCATGGCCACAGCCTCAGACTTCCTCATGTCCATGAGAGTCCTGCTGAACCTGGCAGTTGCAGCCCTCCCAGAAGCTTCTCTTCATAGGAACCCTTCTGGACACTTCCAGTACGAAAGCATTCCTTCCGGAGGAAGGCATAGCAATATCCTACAGATGGCATGCTTCATCAGAAAAACAGCTCAGTTCTAGCTCTCCGATGCAGCGGATGCTTGGGCTCATGGCATCCTCGGTGTTCACGGTGCCTTTGGCTCGTCTTCACATGAGAACCACTCAGGAATGCTCAGTACTCAGTGGTCGCCAACCACTCATCCTCAGTCCTTTCACATCAGGTGACAGAACCACTGAAGCGGTCTCTCACTTGGTCTCAGGAGGACAACGTTCTGAAAGGATATCCTTTCGCCCCTCTGGATCCTCAGATCTCCCTTACCACGGACGCGTCCCTGATGGGCTGGGGAGCTCACTGCCAGGATCTCCACATCCTGGGCACGTGGACCCAGGACAAGTCTCAACTGTACATAAACGTTCTGGAAATGAGAGCTATCCTCTTTGCAGTCCAAGCTTTGAAGGACATACTCTGTCACAAGAACATTCTCCTTCAAACGGACAACAAGGCAGTGATGTATTACATCAACAAACAGAGCGAGCGCTCTCTACCCATTGTGCAGGAAAGCTATGAGAGTGTGGGAATGGTGCCTGGAACATAGTGTTCTGATTCAGGCGGTTTACCTGCCAGAAGTACAAAATGAACTGGCAGACCATCTCAGCAGGACAGAGGCAGATCCTCACGACTGGTCTCTACTTAACCATCATTCAGTCACTCTTGAAGAGTGGGGAACTCCAGGCCTCAACCTTTTTGAGTCCCCCTCAGCATAAAACTGTCTCTCTTCTGCTGAAATCCAGGACCTGGCGTTTTTTTTAGTCAGGATGCATTCAGGCTGCATTGGACAAAAACACTTTCGTTGTGCATTTCCTCCTCTTCCCCTAGTTCAGAGGGTACTGCTCAAACTGGAGGCATGGGGGGGGGGGGCAGAATGATTCTCATTGCACCGTTCTAGCCTCATCAGATCTGGTTTCCTCTGATCAACAGACTATCAGAAACCTCTCCGAAACCACATCCCCTTCAGACTAACCTTCTGACCCAGGGCTGTGTAGTTCATCCCAACCTGAGGTCTCTTCACCTCCACGCATGGCTCCTGAGGAGATCGAGGTGAACAGGTTTAATGTTTCTCATAGAGTTTCAGATATCCTTTTAGCTGCACGCAAGCCGGCTACCAGAAAAACCTACACAGCTACGTGGAAGCATTTCTCTATCTGGTGTGCAAAATCATTTTGGAATCCTTTTTCCTGCCCGCCGAATAAAGTCCTGGAGTATCTCTTAGGCCTCTCAAACACAGGTCTGCAATACTCTACAGTCAAAGTTCATCTTTGCGCCATTTCCGCATATCATGAGCCAGTATTTTCCTTGTCTCTGGCTCAGTTGCCAGTAGCTAAGAGGTTTCTTAAGGGCATTCTGCATACCAAACCTCCCATTAGACGTCCAGTTGCAGCCTGGGACATTAACCTTGTGCTAGACATGCTCACTCGTAAACCTTTCAAGCCTCTAACTGCTTCGAGTTGAAATTCCTTACTTGGAAGACGGCCTTCCTGATGGCCATTACTTCTGCTCATAGAGTATCAGAAATGCACGCTTTGGTCACAGACCCCAAGTATACTGTATTTTACAAGGACAAAGTGGTTCTTAGGACTCATCCTAAGTTCCTCCCTAAAGTAGTCTCAGAATTTCATCTGACTCAACCTTTAGTCCTTCCTACCTACTTTGCTAATTTCCAGAATGAGGAGAGCGTGCCCTTTATTCTCTGGATGTAAAAAGAACTTTGCATTTCTATCCGGAGAGAACAAAAGAAATTCACAAGGCTCAAAACTGCTTGTCTCCTTCAGCATGACCAGCTGGGTCAGCCTGTTGCTATCAGGTGCATTTCAGCGTGGTTGGTGGCATGCCTTAGCCAACTGCTACTCCATGGCACAAGTCAAGCTGGAAGGCAAGCGTGTATCTCACTCTGCCAGAGCAGTCACGGCATCTCTGGCAGAAATTTGTAATGTCCCCATTGCAAACATTTGCAATGCGGCTACCTGGAGCTTCATGCACACTTTTGTTAAGCATTACGCCTTGGACGTCCATGCCAGACAGCATCAGTCCTTCGGCAGGATGATTCTTAATGGATTTCTGTCCTAAAAGGGAGCTCCTCTCTCTCCTGCCACCTGTCTCGGGGGGATTATTTTAGCTCGGTACTCCCCATTAGTGTGAATGAGTGGTGGAGACTTTATGTCCAGGAAGATATGGAAATTACATACCTACCGTAATTCTTGATCTTCTTGGATGAAGTCTCCTCCACTCATTCACCACTCATTCCCCAAGCTCACTTCTCTGTTTATGGTCTTTACTCCTTGGGCTGTGAAGACTTGGCTCTTGGACCTTTCTTACACTGGTCATTCGGACTATCTTGTGTCCGATTTTAGGTTAGTCCTCTCTGGATTGATTACACTTCACCTCCTCGGGGGGGGGGAGGTACTGAAGTGGTTAAAGGGTCGACGTGGAGATAGTCTATACCGCGTGAGCCTGGCTTGCGGTGGTGATTTCTCGTGGCTCCATTTCAGCGCCGGCCCTCCTGAAAAAGTTTGGCTTCCACTCGGGCCTACCGCCTCTGGTGTACTCCCATTAGTGTGAATGAGTGGTGGAGACTTCATCCAAGAAGATCAAGAATTACGGTAGGTACGTAATTTCCATTTATATGTAGCATGGTAGCAGCGGTTATTGTAGAAACCTGGTAAGGGAATGGGACCCATGGGAAACCAGGCAGATGCTATCTTCAGAAAAGCAGAGTACCTGACACGCTGGGGTGCAGGTCAACCAGTGGTGGATAGGCAAGGTACAACCTAGAGGTTGCTCTGGTTGAGGGCACAAGCAAGGTGTTGGAGGGAGAGGTAGAGGTTCATTTAAAGTGACCTAAGGATGGCAACGGTCACAGAGAGGCTGGCAGGGAGTTCAACCTCACAGGAAAGTGGAAAGAGAAGGCAGCCTTGCCTGAGTTACAGTGAGGGTGGGGTAGGGCAAAGGAGCGTGTGTCACGGGAATGGATACTATAGGAGGTGTGGGTGATGGGGGATAGGAGGGGGGATAGGTAGGGGAGAGCGAGCTGAACCAGTATTTAGCAGTGAGAATGGAGGTATGGAGGTTTTAGCAGTAAGTACGAGAGGGGAGTGATAGTGAGGAGTAAAGGGTGCAGTGAGGGGGTCAATCAGGGTGAAACAACAAAAGGCATTGAAGAGAACGTCCAGTCTGGAGAGGGTGATTGCAGAGGCAGACCTGTACAGGATGTCTGCACAGACAAAAAGTGGCAAGATGGTCTTTGTAAGGAGAGTCCGGTGAACAGGGAGGGAGAGGACAGCTTTGTTTCTGTTGAGGGCCCTGAGTTTAGGGCGGAGCTTGGAGTAAATGTGGTTGATTTGAGAAGAGAAAGCCAGACGTCTGTCCAGCCAGACTCAGAGGTATTTGTAGGCTGGGACTATGTCCAAGGTTTTGCCATCGAGGGTGGAGAAGGCCGGGGGTGGGAGGAGTTTGACTAGTTTCTGTGGGGTGCGAAATTCATAGAGACTGTTTTAGTGGTATTAACCTTTGGCATACGGACATTATGCCGTGGACAAAATGTAGCAAATATAATGGGACAAAATGTTGGCAGATATAATGTCGCTTGTCAGTAATGTTACACTGTATTGACTGGCGATATTGACAATGCACTAATCAATGGTAATGTGCTTTTTAAATAGCGTGTTTGGAAATATAGCACATTATTCAGCACTTGCATTTTAGTGTGTGTTTTACATTAATTGAATTATGCACCTTTGTAAGTATGCACCTCAAGCACTTTCTACACCGCCTGTCTCTTTAAATAATTCTTTTAAAATATACAGCCAGTTAGTGCAATGCAGATGGCGCGTGAAATGTTGAGACGGACTGCCTGCATGCCTAGCTACCGGGTTGATTTATACGCTGAAATAAAGGATTTTGTATGTCTACAGCTGAATCCTGTGATTCCTTTCAATGTGGGTGAGTGGTACAGGTTTTTTTCCTTAGCTCTGTATGATTTTACTGGCTACCCCACTGTCACTTTATGCGGCCATTTCCTATGTTCCATTCTACGTGGCACCGCAGGACTTCTTGCGCATAAACAGATGAGGAAAATTAGGCACTGCCCCTACAAGGAGAAGTTACAGATTTTAAATATATGTTAAAAAGAATATAAGGATGATGCCAGCCCGGTGGCGCAGAGGGCTGAGGCGCTGGACATCTCACCTCGTGGCACGCCGGCGACCCGGGTTCAGGAGCAAGTCTGGGGTGCCGGAGGTCGGACAGGGGCGGGGAGCGGATGGAGCGTCCGACAAGGGCAGCTTTCCTCTCCGGGGAGGTGGGGTAGCATCCCTCGCTCACGGCTACCCCTTGGTTAAGGCCAAGGGTCTGCGCAAACAAGGGTGCTGGCGATAGGCCAATGGCGTGGGTGGAGGAGGGCCATTACTGGGGCTGTAAGGCGCATGCATGCCTCCACGCGAATGCATCCTTCTCCTGGGGTCCTCGTGTAAAAACTGGGGAGAAAAACAGAAAAAGACAAACTGGCGGCAGGATGGTGACCGACTCTCCGCAGGCACCGCTCCCGGACCGGGCGTAAGGTAAGCCCCGGTAATTCCAGGGAACGGAGCTGGGGGAGTCGGTCAGATGGGGGCCGTACGAGAGGAAAAATACAGATGTGATAAAAAGTAAAGTATATAAGAATGTATTAGAAAGTAAGAAGTGTACTCCTCAGTTGTTAAGGAAAAAACGTGGTCGATTCAGCTAATTTGACTGATTCAAAGATGTTTTGGAAGCTGGTGGCCAGAAGCATGGATAATTGGCATAACACTCAAACATGGGTGAATAATTATTAAAAAAAAAAATGAATAAAGCAGGAAATAGGTGAGACAGACATCGCCAGACAATAAGGAGCTGGAAATGAAGGGGAACAGAATGGAACTTGGCACACATCTGAGATGGATATTTTACTTAAAGAACAACTCTGCACTTAAGCATGCATTTTCATAAATAAGGTGTTTCAGTTGTTACAGTTTACAAGAGAATACATTTTTATTTTCAGTGTTCCTTTCCAAGATTTATAAAACATCTTGGTAGTCCATCTAAAAGTCTGTGTAGAAAATATATGCTCTCCTGTTAACTTCACAGTGCCTTTGTTTATGATATCATAGTACTCACCATGGCAACAGACTGTGGCGTCACAAACCGTAATGGTGTGGTTAGCAGGGGGGATTCAGATACACTTTGAAAGACTCAGTGGAATAATTGCTGCATGATCTACAATATCAGTAGCCCAACAGCAGGGGAACATTAAAAAGAAAGAGAAAAACTACCTAGAAAACAAGAAAGTAAAAAGATAACTGGTGTAACTCTATTGTGTTTAAGCTTTTTCTTATAATAGAGAGTTGCTCTTTAAAGAGACTTACCAGTCTCAGTACCAGCACCTGATATATAGGTGCCTTACCTTCATGGCATGCTCATATTGAAGATGGCATCAAATAATCCATTCAGTACAAACTGTATCCTCGTAAAATTAAGTAAAACAGGTCCCAAGGACTTCCCGGTTAAGTGCATGCACGCTCACTAATGTGATGACGAGATGCTAGGGAAACACGGGGTGCACTCCATTATAGACAATGGGCAGTTGCTTTCCAATCAGTTTTAATATTATAGCGGCCACTTGGTAATGAAATGTGGGCACGATTAGGCTAACAAGGCCCTTGTTGATGGGCCAGTGCCGTTCCGTACCAAGTGGCGTTCAAAACGTTGAAGCAACTGACGGTATGGTAGGCGCGCCACAACGCCGTCATGTTAGTGATGAGCATGGGGCACTTACAGCAGAAAGTCGCGGGACCTGGTTCGCAATTTTACAGGACACAGACAGTACCATGAATGGATTGTTTCGATACATCTTCAGTCTAAGCATGTCCATGGAAAACACCTATATATCAGTGCAGGGATAAATTTGTATTGAAGCTCTTTAAATGGACATAACTAACATGACTAAGGACATTATATTAGCATATGTTCAACAAATTCCGCTAACAGTGTATGCAGTGACATTTTGTCCGCAACTAAATACCACCAGCAGTGCTTTCGGTAGTTCTCTTTTGTCCCTGCGACATTGTGTCCACGTCATTATAACCATGACGTTTTGTCTGGGGGACAAAACAGCCGCACGCGTAACCTTCAGTTGATTTGCCTCAAACCAGTTCAGGACATTGGTGAAATCGGCCTGCAGCTGGGAGGTCACCATAGAGGCATAGGTGCCAGAGTTGTAGAGGATAGTGTCGGCATAGGGGTGTATGTGGGAGGAGGAGCATAGAAGGGGAGGTCGTTGAGAAATATCAAAAAGAGGATGGGGCCCAAGGATTGAACCTTGTGGTACTCCAGCCAGTATTTGGGGTGGGGGGGGGGAGAGAAAGGACATCTCCAGTTTGGATGCATTGAGAGTGGCCAGAGAGGTATGAGCTGAACCATTTGACTGCGAGGGGGAGAGAGGCCTGCATGTTTGAGCTTGTTGAGAAGGATGGGATGGGATATGGAGTCAAATGCCTTTGCCAGATGTATAAATATGGCTGAGGTGAGGTGGCCTTGGTTAGTGGAGGTTACGGCGGTAAGCGAGAGAGGAGTGATAGCGAGGAGTAAACGATGCAATTATGGGTTCTGGTGGGGGGGGGGGACATTCACACAAACAGTAAAAGACATTGAAAAGGATGTCCAGCCTGGAGGGGGTGGATGTGGAGGTGGACCTGTACAGGACGTCATCATAATCGAACAGTGGCAGGATAGTCTTGGTGAGGAGGATCTGGTGAACAGGAAGGGCGACAACATCTTTGTTTCTGTAGAGGGCCCCATGTTTAGGGTGGAGCTTGGTGTGAATGTGGTTGACATGAGATGTGAAATCCAGGTGACTGTCCAGCCAGATTCAGAGGTATTTGTAGGCCAGGACTATGTCCAGAGTTTGCCATCGAGGGTGGAGAAGGCCAGGGGTGAGGGGAGTTTGGCTGGTTTCTAGGTGGTGCCGAAGTTCATGGAGACTGCATCTCCATAATGAGAACGTCAGCTGCCATTTGGTAGTGCATACCAGAACTGAATGGATGATTCTTGTTACTGGCAGTCAAAATATTAAATGCATGGGCAAGTGAACAGTTTTTCAGAAAACTAGCAGTGTAGTATCTTAAGAGTAAAGCAGACCAAACACCGAGCTGGGTGTGAACTCATTTTTCTTGTTGCTTGTCCTCTTCAGGGCCCTATGAAAACCGGACTGTGTTTGAGACACTGGACATCGGCTGGCAGTTGCTACGAATCTTCCCCAAAGAGATGCTGAAGAGAATCCCCCAGAACATCCTGGCCGAGTTTTACCCTCGAGACTCCGCAGCAAAGCATTAATTCCATCTTCCTGGTGCATACACACTCTGCCTTGTGGTGTTCATGTTGTGAAAGCCCTTTTCCCCTCAGTTGTCATTGTTTGTGTTTCATTACTTGTTAGTTTTCCCGTGATTGAGCAGAACACTGCTCGAGTACTTGCTTAAGTGTTGCAAATTCAAAGCAGAGTTTACAGTATCCTACTAGAAAAGGACATTTCAGACATTTCATACTTTAATATCTGTGTTCCGAGGTAGCAGTGTAAACAAAAAATGGACCTGGTCTGCAGTGGTTTTCTGAGGCTGCTACCTGTTGAAAAAGAAATAGTCACCACTCCTGATTTCTCAGCTGTGTTCATTGCAGGGTTTATTACAACACTGATGAATGTTTCTCCATTTGTTTGTCACATTGGGACAGATGACGTCTGTAAAGTTCCCTTGTGCACCACATGCAGCATTCAGTATATGCAGTAATAAACTTCCAGAGGCACCCAGTGGAAAATCAGATGCAATTATATGCACATGGTCCTTAACATTGCAGCATTAGATTCTGTCGGTAAAGATCTAGCAAAGCGTTACGCAACAGAAACCCAATCCTCAGTGAATATGTCTCTGGTGCCATCGCATTGTGCACCATAAAGCAACAGGCCAGTCTTTAAAGTGATTCAAGAAGCTTTTTTGTGTTTTTAATTCTTTCATAATTGGGTAAGGCCCACTAGGCACAAGTGCCTGTTTTCAGGGGCGACCCCTGGAGCATTTGGAGGTCAAGTGACTTGCTCAGTCACACAGTATGCAGGGGGACACTGTGGGGATCAGACCCAGGTCTGCTGAATGTACCAAGCTCATTCGCAGCTTGTTATTCTAACCTGTAGGCTATACTGCCAACCCGACATTCTGAACAAACCCAGTTGGCACAGATTTCTTACAGTGAAAGTGGCAGTAGGCTATGTTGTCATGTTACATGGAAGGAATAATGCCTTGATGTGTACTCATTCTGTGACTGCATGTTCTGGGTTGGTTGCAAGGCACAAAGTACAGTCAAGTGCCTTCTGCAGCCCAAGAAATGCAACTTTCACCACATACCACACTCCTCGTAGTGTTATTCCCTTCACAATGTGTTCAAAACATGTTATAATTAAAATCTGCTTACCTGATATATTTGTTCAGAGTAACTAGAAAGTCCATTTTGGTTTATTAGGAAGTGGCATATCGTATTAAAAATCTGATACAGATTTGGAAGGTGTACATGTAAATATTTTTAAGAATGTGATAGACATTTCTGTGGAGAGATATTTTAAACTCTGTAATTGTTTTTCAGAATTCCTCCTAAATTATTTTCCTGAACCAATTTCGCATTTTGTCTCTGTATGTTCACCCCCAGTTTTTCCACCTGTTCAAATGACACTGCTGAATCCTTTTAAAATACAGAAAGAAGGGCGCAGACATGCTACTTTACTCTGCTGTCTTATTCAAACTCGGTCCCCATTTGCTGAGTCTGTCTGTGTTGTGTTCCTATTTTTGGGTGCTATAGCCAAGTTAAATTGATCTAGTGCATTCCGTATTACTTCCTGATAAATATATGTATAAAGGTATTTTCAATTTTTTTGTGTGGGTTCCATGGTGGGGGAAGATAGCATGAAATTATCTTTTAATGTAGAAAATGAGAACTGATATATGAATATATTAAAATAAGTGGTGATGTATACAAGAGATTGTTACTGTGTTTATATTATTTTTGCCAACCAGTGGGGAGGAAGCAGGAAGTATGGCTGGTGAAAGTGTGGGGGGGGATGTGACCTTTAGGCAGTGATGGGGTGAGGCACAAGTGGACATGGTGCCTGTAAATGAACATGGGCAACACAGCATGTCATATACCATTAGCATCCCATCTGTGCTCACATACACCCAGGGATGTACCCCACTCCTATACATTCGTATCCCATCTTCGCTCACTCCCAGGGATGTACCCCACTCCTATACCATTCATACCCCAGCCACTGTCTCACACCCCCCCCCCCGAGGGGAAGTACCCCAGTCATATACCATTCATTATCCTATCCACTCTCATGTACACACACCAAGGAAGTACCCCAGTCATATACCATTCATTATCCTATCCACTCTCACGTACACACACCAAGGAAGTACCCCAGTCATATACCATTCATTATCCTATCCATTCTCACGTACACACACCAAGGAAGTACCCCAGTCATATACCATTTGGATCCCATCCACTCTCACACCCAGTGATGTGCCCCACTCATATACCATTCATATCCTATCCACGCTCACTTACACCCAGGGATGTACCTCACTCATATACTGTTAGCATCCCATCCATGCTCACTCCCATGGATGTACCCTACTCCTATACCATTCGTATCCTATCCACTGTCACGTACACCCAGTGATGTACCCCACTGGTATACCATTCATATCCTATCCACATAAACCTAGGAATGTACTCCACTCATATACCATTAGAATCTCAGCCATGCTCACTCCCACAGATGTACCCCACTCCTATACCATTCATATCTCATCCTTGCTCACACACACACATACGAGGAAAGTACCCCATCCATATGCCAGTAACATCCTTTCGACGCTCTCATACACCCAGGAATGTACCCCGCTTATATACCATTAGCATCCCATCTTCCCTCCCTCTCTCGCACACACACACGGGAAGTACCCCAGCCCTATACCATTTATATCCCATCCATGCTCACACACACCCAGAGATGTACCACACATGTATACCATTTGTATCCCATCCACTCTCCAATGCATACCGAGGGAAGTACCCTAGTCATATACCATTCGTATCCCATCCACACTCGCATGCACCCAGAGATGTAAACCACACATATACCATTCGTATCCCATCCACTCTCACACCCAGTGATGTACCCCACTCATATACCATTTGTATCCCATCCACTCAGATTTCTAATTTCATTTTTATTTTATACTGGAAAGGCATGTGAGCAAAATGCCAATTTTCACGAGCATCTAGTTGGAAAAAACAGAACAGTGGGAATATACAGAGCATCAACATATACAGGAGTACAATAATACATGGGTGGGAATATGTACAAGAAAACCAAGCAAAACACATTTGGGAGGTCCACTTTTATGTGGGTGGGTATATGCACACAATTACAGAGAAATGACTCTTACATTAGTATGCGTTGTCAATGGGGGGGGTGTCCAACTCAGTTGAGGTGTACAATTATTATATAGTATATAGTGGAGTGTTGTTCTATACAGAATTCCATCCCTTTCAAAATGCTGTTCTACCACAGTTCCAAGGACATAGAATGCTATTCTACCCTACTGTGGTAGAACAGCATTCTAGAACCTCTAGAGACTGCATGAGTCAGTTTCATTTTGAAAGCAAAAGAACTCACAACACACATTTTTCACACAGTACTATACACTATAAAAATATAGAATTAACAACTCTATGCACAACCAGTGTGTTTTGCCACCTCTGGGTTCTGATTCCCATGGACCTCTCAAGCTTCGCTCTCGAGGTCAGAGGGAATCAGAATCCCTCTGTGGTAGAACACACTGGTTCTGCATAGTTGCCCATCCAGTATTCTATATATACAGAGAACACTAGAATACAAGTGTGCAAACAGTGGAATACTGAAAGTGCAAGGAACAAGTAGGACAGGTAGTTAGAATCCAGTACAAACAGGACAAATAATGAGTAAGTGTTCAACTGGCTGTAAATGCTAGCAGCCGGGGATAAAGAGAAAAGATGTAATAGAGAGGCAGGTGGAAGGTGGGAGGAGAGTTATTCAGGGGAGGACAATACCTTGCTGCATAGGTGCAGTAATAGTAACATCAGACTAAAGGGTGAGATAAGCAAGGAGAAAGCTAAAAGAGAGTGGGTGGGGGGCGGTAGGTTGTAGGAGGGTGGGAGAGTGGCCATACAGAAACAGTTGCAAGGGGGTTTGTTGAGTAAGTGCTTTTTCAAGTTGATTTTAAAGGAGTTGGTGAAAGGGCATACTGCGAGGTTGGGCGGAAAGGTGTTGAAGAGTTTGGGCCCTTGAAAGAGAGTGATCTCTGTCCTAGGGAGGTGTTGCAAAAAGGGACCTTAAAGAGGGTGGAGGAAGCTCTCTTGGTGGGGCTGGCTGGATCTGACTTTGGAAAGAGGGAAGTGACACTGGGTGGAAGGTAATTAAGAATTTTGTGCATGAACATGAGTGTCTTCCAGGTAAACCTGTCTTCAGGGGAGAGCCATTTTATTCATAGAGAGTACAGTTGTGTGTGACAGGGGTGCCGTCTAGGCTCAGGTCAGGAAGCATAGAAAAACCAGGAGCTGTTGTAAAATTTGCAACAAGTGATTTATTAACTGTAAAATAAAAAAAAAAATGTTCAGTATAACTATTTACAAAGGCAGTATAAACAGAGTAAGTCCATCTGGGTTTCTTCTCAATTTCCAATCTCAGTCTCTGTTTTTCTCCCTTGCAAAAAAATGCAGCTCTGTTTTTATAAGTCTTTGCAACCCCTGCTCATTAAGAAAACAGCATGCTTCTTACGTAGTGTTCTTGCAAGTTTCAACAAGTGCAGTAGAAAGAACAGTTATCCAGAGCTGACCTCTTGCTTATAGCTTCTCAGTGTTTGCAAACAGATAACCCCATTGAGTTCCAAACAGCTTTTTGCAGTCATTTCAACAGTATAACTGTATACGTTTCTAAACAAAGAGATCCCAGTATCAGTTACATTTCCACATAATGATTCACATATATTTCTGTACCAGCAGATATGCAAGGGGGGAGAAAAGACAGAACAGCAAGAGAAGGTAGAGAGTGAGAGGCAGGGAATTGCAAGACCATCGGGTGATCAAGTTCTAGGTCTCACGAGAAAATGTGGTTGCGCAACCAGACAGAGAAGAGACAGAAAAGGAGAGAATAGGACAGACCCTTGCATTTAAACTTTCTCCAGAACTACTGGGGCAGGGCTGTATTCAACCCTGTCACAAGGGAAGGCCAGAGATGAATCTGAGAATGTTGTTATAAGCATCTTTAAGCTTGGTAAGATAGGTGGAGGTTAGTGCTGGCACAAAAGTGAGAGATCCATAGTCAAATAGGGGAAGGAGTAGGCTGGATGCGAGTCAGGTTCTGGTCTCAGGGATGAGGAATTGCCGGATCCTATTAAGGGGCCCAAGTCTCTAATGAATTTTGTTGATAAGCTGGGTTGTGTGTGGTCCGATGGAGAGGTGCACATCGAGGGTCAGGCCAAGGTATTTAAATTCATGGACTCACTCGATGGCAATGCCATCATTGTCCAGGAGGGAGAAATCAAAGTTCGAGGGTTTACGGGTGCCCGAGAAAATCTTGCATTTTTTTTTTTAATTAATACCATTCCCCGGGAAGAGAACCAGGAGTAGAGACTAGAGAAATCCTTCTGTAGTTTGGCTAGAAGGGTGGTGGGGTTGCCATTGTTACAGTAGAGGGCATCGTCCGTGTAGAGTAGTGGTGGGCAACCTGCGTCCCACGATGTGTTTTTCTGTGACCCCTGACATCTTTTCTGAAAAAGGATTTTTATTTTTATTTTTTTTAAAGCGCACTCCCTCTTTATTTTCTGTTCGTGTCTCTTCCTGGTTCTGTTTTCTGGCTTTATGTACCACTTGCCATCACGTACAGCTGCTTGATCACGTTCAGACGAGATAGCTACTGCATTCCGAAGGAAGATAATGGCATTTCTTAGGAGAGAACACGCTGAACATGAGCATGTGCAGGGTATGGCGTTACTGGAGTAGCTACCTTTCCATGTAATTAGGGGCAATGAGGGTGCAAAGAGGTGGTGTTGCTGGTAATTTAAAGATAATCGCGGCCCTCAAAGTGATTCAAGGCCGATATGCAGCCCTCAGGCAATTTCAGGTTGCTCACCACTGGTGTAGAGGATGATTTTGGTGTGGGAACATACTGAGGGATATTGTTAATGAATAAAGGGAATAGGAGGAGCCCCAGGATTGATCCCTGTGGAACCCATTTTGATGAGGCAGTTTGGGGAGGATTGGCCTTCAGTAACAGTTTTGTGAAATCTGGGGTGGAGGAAATTCCTGATTCAGTTTATCGTGTCCACAGAGAAGTTCATATGGGAGAGGGTCTCTTAGAGCTGGTTGTGGTCCACCATGACAAAGGCCTTGGTTAAGTCCACAAAAACGGAGCCGGTGTATAGTCCATCATCCATGGCCTTGAAGATGTCATTGGTGAACTTCATGAGGGTGGTTTCGGTGTTGTGTTTAGCCCTGAAGCCATGCTGAACCTCTGCTAGGATTGTGTATTTATTTAGGTGCTCAGAGATTTGTTTGTGGACAATTTTCTCCAAGATCTTGGATAGTGGGGGTAGGAGGGAGATGGATTTGTAGTTGCTGATTTCTGTTTAGAACCACCTTGTGTAGTGGCCTGATGGAGGCAATTTTCCAGGACGACGGGAAGGTACCAGAACAGAGCACGAAATTCAGGATTTTGGTGAGGGGACAGCGATGTCCTTAATAACTAATTTGTGGATGTGGTAGTCTAGGCCAATGCCAAGTTTAGGGTTATTCTTGTTAATGAGTTTGACCATGTGCGAGGGGAGAGGCGTTGAAGTAGAAAGTGGAGACTGTTGTTGGGGGGGGGGTGCTGGGGTGGGAGGGCTGAGGGGGTAGGTGTCTTGTATTTTTCGAGATTACCGAAAGAATGAGTTAAACATGGTTGCCATGCATTTTGGGTCGTTAGATGATTTACCATCCAACAGGAAGGTTATCTGTGCAGATTTCCTGTCTTTGCCTATTGGGGAGTTAAGTATACCCCAGAGCTGTTTGGAGTTGGTTTTGTTGTAGAGTTGGCTGTTCCTGAGATGGTTCACCTTAGCAGATCGGACAGCAGACTTATGTCTGTTGTGGACGGTTTTGTACTCCGGGAGGAGTACGGGTTAGTTTGATTTCTTATACTTAGACTAGGCTTTGTCCCTACTACTCGTGAGACGTAGGAGCTAGATACACCCAGGGATGTACCCCACTCATATATTATTAGCATCCCATCCAGGCTCACATACACCCAGGGATGTACCCCGTTCATATACCATTAGCATCCCATCAACGCTCACACACCAAGGGAAGTACCCCAGTCATATACCATTCATATCCCATCCACTCTCACATACATCCAGTGATGTACCCCAGTCATATACTATATTGTATCCCATCCACTCTGTCTCACGCACACACCCCGAGGGAAGTACCCCCATCATATACATTCATATCCTATCCACTCTCACGTACACACACCAAGGGAAGTACCCATTGAAAAAGCAGGGATACTGAACGAATACTTCTGCTCAGTATTCGCAGGGGAAAAGCAGGGGGAAATACCTAATCCAGTCAATAAAAGCACTCTGGATAGGGGGGTTGATATTAGTCCTTTCGCAGAAGAAAGGGTTCTGAAAGAACTCTTAAAACTGAAGGTGGATACAGCAATGGGGCCTGATGGGATTCACCCCAGAATTCTAAAAGAACTAAGGGAAGAACTAGTAACGCCACTGACTACACTTTTTAATAAATCATGGGAGGATGGTTTGGTACCTGAGGACTGGAGGAGGGCAGATGTGAGTCCATTTCACAAAAGTGGGAGCAAGACAGAGGCAGGAAACTACAGACATGTCAGCTTGACCTCGGTGGTAGAGAAAATGATGGAATCACTTCTGAAGGAAAGAGCTGTTGAGTACCTAGAGGCCAGTGGGACACAGAGCCCAAGGCAGCGTGGATTCACAGCGGGAAGGTCATGTCAGACAAATCTAATTGATTTCTTTGACTGGGTGACCAAAACAGTAGACCAGGGAGGGGCTGTGGACATGGCCTACCTAGACTTTAGCAAGGCATTTGACACAGTCCCGCACAAAAGATTAATAAACAAATTAGCCAGCCTGGGAGTGGGTCCCAGGGTGGTAGCCTGGGTAAAACACTGGTTGGACAACAGGACACAGCGGAGTGGCAAATAAATGGGGTCACAGGTAGAAGAAAGGAGGGTAACTAGTGGGGTACCACAGGGTTCAGTACTGGATCCGGTCCTTTTTAATGTCTTTATAAGTGACATTGCTGAGGGACTGGAAGGGAAAGTATGTCTCTTTGCAGATGACACAAAGATTTGCAACAGGGTTGATGCACAAGGTGGGGTGGACAGGATGAAAAGGGACTTGGCAAGGTTGGAGGAATGGTCAAATGTATGGCAGCTTAGATTCGATGCAAAGTAATACCTGGAAACAAAAAGCAGGGGAAGAGTACAGGGTGAGATACAACAACAAAAATGGAAAGGGACCTGGGGGTAGTCATATCAGATGACTTAAGGTGGGCCAGCAATATGAGAAGGCAGTAAGGAGGGCTGAGGGGATATTGGGATGCATAGGGAGAGGCATCACCAGTAGAAAACAGGAAGTTGTTGGCCCTCTGTACATACAGTTGGTAAGACCTCATCTGGAGTACTGTGTACAGTTCTGGAGACCCCATCTCCGCAAAGACATAGACAGGGTGGAGGCTGTCCAGAGGAGGGCAACCAAAATGATGCGGGGTCTGCATCAGAAGACACATGAAGAAAGACTAAAGGAACTAAAGATGTACAGCCTTGAGGAAAGGAGGGAGGGGGGGGACATGAAAGAAACTTTCAAATACCTCAAGGGAGTCAACAAAGTCCAAGAGGGGGGCACAATTGAAGATAGATGGGGGACGGCTCAGAGGTAATGTGAGGAAGTATTTCTTCATAGAGAGGATTGTGGATACATGGAACAGCCTTCCTGAGGAGGTCATAGAGTCAAAAACAGTGGGGGAATTCAAGAATGCATGGGACAGACATAAGGCAATTCTAATGGGGGTAGGAGGAAGTAGGCTGTTGGTTAACTAGGATCTGCAGCTTATCCGTTAGGGAAATGGGCAGACTAGATGGGCCAAGCGGTCCTTATCTGCCGTCAAATTCTATGTTTCTATGTCATATACCATTCATATCTCATCCACTCTCACATGCACCCAGTGATGTACCCCAGTCATATACCATTTGTATCCCATCCACTCTGTCTCACGTACACACCTTGAGGGAAGTACCCTCATCATACACATTCGTATCCTATCCACTCTTACGTACACACACCAAGGGAAGTACCCCATCATATACCATTCATATCCTATCCATTCTCACATACACCCAGGGATGTACTCCACTCAGATATCATTTGCATCCCATCCACGCTCACTCCCAGGGATGTATCCCACTCCTATACCATTAGCATTCCATCCACTCTTATACACACACACCGAGGGAAGTATCCCAGTCATTTACCATTTGTATCCCGTCTACTCTCACACACCCCAAGGGAAGTACCCCAGTCATATACCATTCGTTATCCTATTCACTCTCACATACACCGTGATGTATCCCACATGTATACCATTCGTATCCCATCCACTCTCGAGCACACACACCGAGGGAAGTACCCAGTCATATACCATTCATATCCCATCCACTTTCACACACACACCGAGGGAAGTACCCCAGTCATATACCATTCGTATCACATCCAGTTTCTCACACAGATACACACTGAGGGAAATACTCCAGTCATATACCATTTGTATCCAATCCACTCTCACACAGACTCAGTGATGTACCCCACACGTATACCATTCGTATCCCATCCACTCACATGCACGCAGCGATGTACCCCACTCCTTACCATTTGTATCCCATCCACACTCACACACACATACACCCGAGGGAAGCACCCCATTAATATATCATTTGTATCCCATCCACTCTCTCACACACCCAGCAATGTACAGTACCCCACATGTATACTATTCATATCCCATCCACTGACACCCAATGATGTACCCCACTCCTATACCATTTGTATCCCATCCACTCTCTCATACTCGCACACGCACACCAAGGGAAGTACCCCAGTAATATACCATTTTTAACTCCTGGTGTTCTTCAATATTCCTAACTCTTGCAGTCAGCCTTCTGTGAAGAACTGCCTGGAGACTGGAACATATGTAAATGATGGAACCCATCATTGGCTTGTGCCACTATTCAAATGCTGCCCAAACTGCTGTGTTCTATAACATCTCAGATTTCATTCTCTAACTACGTAAGTCGAGATGTCCGGAGATCTCTCTCTCACAGTCGCGATTTTCACAGTGCTTTTTCATGATTACTTCAAGAAAATAAGTATTCCTTAAGTTTATTTCATTTGCTGTCTTTATTTTCTGTTTTTAGAGTTAGCGTAGTTATTTAGTTTAAAAAACACTTAGTCTTAGCAGTTCCTCTCAGTTCTTGGTAACCACTGAGGAACCAGTGTTTCCGCTTTCATAGGCTTTCCACTACCTTTTTTATGTAGCCTAGATTGTTTTTTTTTTTTGTTAGAACTGATATCTTTGGTTCTTTTTGTGTTCACGATTATGTTTCCTGAATTAACCGCGGTTACTAAACTGAAGAAAAAGGAAAAAAAAAAACTTTTGGTGTTGCTGTTAACTGTTGGTTCGCCATTTAATCAAAAATGTCAGAAAAAAACAAAGAAGAAAACTGGGTCTCCAGGTTTCAAAAATTGCACTCAGTGTGGAGAAGTGTTTGCCAAGGCAGACAAACATGATCAGTGTCTTGTCTATCTTGATGAATCACACTTCACAACTGATTGTGAGATTTGTAAGTCTTTTCCATCAAAAACTGTTGAGAAAAGGATGGAAAGACTAAAGAAGAAGTTGGCCTATTAAACAAGCCAGGGAGATAATGGCTGTGACCAGCCTGCTAACTCTAAGAATGCAGGTGAAACCGCCGATCAAAACCAGCCACCCCTGACAAAGGTGAATCCTTGCAAGGTAAACAAACCAGTGAACTGCTTGAGACACCGGTACCGCCAAAAACTGAAGAAAACTAAACACACAGAACCCCTGCTGGAAAGCACAAGGGATTTCTGGTGAGAAAAAGTGAGATGCCTACACCTGAGGCCATCGCTCAGGCATTTACACGTAATCCAGGCTCTCCAAGGAATGGTACGGTTCTGGTTCCACCGACACCGGTTCAATCCTCGCTTCTGCAACCGTAGTGCGGTTCCTCCTCACCCATGAAATATAGGAGTATGAGGAATCTACGTAAGAATATGACGAGGATGAGGGGAGCCCATTGAACCTGAAGTGTCCCTGAGCAAGAATTAGTCTCCGCTGAGGGTATCTGAGGACTTCTCCTCACATTTTGCTTTTGTGAGGAAAATGGTGGATGCTTTAGATATTGCCACTAATGAAGTGGTAGAAGATGAGGTGGAATACCTCAAACTCATGGGTCTTACACCAACAAAGAAGCTATTGCTTCCCATAAATAAATTCTTCAAAAAGGATATTTTGAAGATATTACAAACCCCTAACACTGTACCACCCATTGACAAAAGGGCTGATAAGAAATGTCAGTTGGACAGGGAATGGACAGAATTCTTATTCTCCCACCCTGATCATCAGGGTGTTGTGCAGACTGCAGCCTGTGGTAGGGTGAGGGTACCTGTGACAGGGTTCAATAAGGCCCTCCCCCATTTGTTCTGCAAAAAGAGTTGGATGCAAGGATCTGTTCTATCCTTTCCTTTTCTGTCTGGTTGTACAACCAGATTTTCTTGTAAGACCTAGGAACTGATCACTCCGACGGTTTCACAGTTCTCTGCCTCTCGCCATCTCTCTGGCTTCCCTTGCTATTTCTTGTCTTTTGTTCCCTCTTGCATATCTGCGGGTAAAAAAAATATATATGTGAATCTTTATTTGGAAATGTCACTGATACTGGAATCCCTTTGTTTAAAACTGTATTTAGTTATACTGTTGAAATGATTGCAAAAAGATATTGGGAACTCATGGAGTTAACCTGAGATTCAGTTTTTTAAGCCTTTTGCAGATCTGTAAACAAGAGGTCAGTTCTGGATCACTGTGTTCTCTTTGCTGCACCTGCTGAAACAGACAAGAACACAGTGTGAGAAGAAGAAGCATGTTCTCTTAACAAGCTCCTTGCAAAGACTTGTTATAAAAAGAGCTTCAGTGTTTTGCAAGAGACAGAAACAAAGATTGAGAGAGACTGAGATTGGAAATTGAGAAGAAACACTTGGAGGATTTTGTTTTCTCTGCTTGTACTGTCTTTGTAAATGGCTACACTGAACAATTTTTATTTTGCTGATATTAAGAAAAAAAAAATGCTGTTTGTGAATTTTGAAACTGCTCCTGGTTTTTCTATGCTTCCTGAGCTGTCCTCGATGACAGTACCCTTGGCATCTCACCCTCCAGACAAGGATTCCTGGAAGATTGACAACATGACTAAGAAGGGCTATCTGTCAGCTTCTTTGTCTGTTAGGCAAGCTAATTATCTGGCCTATTCTGCCCAGTATCAGAAATCTCTGTGGCACTCAGTTTTGGCCATGGCTGATAAGGCACCATTTGGCCTATCAGTTGATCTGGCTGAAACTGCTAGGTTTGGCTTGGAGGCCTCTAATTACCAATTCCAGGTGGCAGCTGATGCCAGTGTTCAAACAACATGAAGTCTTGCTGTATTCTGACAGTAGCAGTGAGTCCCAACCTTCGATATGCCCTGGAGATGAAATAGTTAACTTTCCATGCCATGCATGGAACGCTGAGCTCGAGCTCGGTTGAGACTCTGTCTGTTGCTGTTTGAACTCAAACCATCAGATTATTTTCTCTGCCTCACTGAACAGTCGCTCCGGAGATTTCTCCTTCTGCTCGGTTCAATTTGTCGGTTAAAGTACGGTTTTTCTCGGTTTTCAACCGAATTTAAACCGCAACCTGTCGGTTCAGTCTCTGTCTGTGGTATTCGTGAGTACTAGATAGGTTTATATTGTTTCTATTCTATGTGGAACTTGTAAACAGTTCATCGGTTCGGTCTGAACCGATCAAGTTGCTAAAAAATCTTTATTTTAAATTTTAGAGTGCGGTTACCGGTTCTTATCGGTTCTAAAAAAAAACGGATTTTATTACGTTTTTTTCCACGACCCGTGACACAGTCAGGAACCGATAAGAGGGTCTTGCCTGGCGGACTGCCATTAAAAGGGTAAGTTTGGTTAGGACTGGCACAATGTCTGAGAAACCCAAAGAAAACCGGCCCACTGGGTTTCAGCACTGCAGTGTGTGTGGAAAGTCTTTGCTAAGGCTGATCCCCACACCACCTGTGTTTATTGTCTGGGGTTTGACCACCTCAATGCAGACTGCCAGATTTGTACAAATTTTCCTGCAGCTACCCTAGAAAAACAAGTTGGTAGGCTCAGGGAAAGGGAGGCCAAAAAATCCACTGAACCGGATGGCCAGCCTGGTTCGGTTCAAACTGAACCAGAAGGAGTCCCCTCTGACCAGGCGAGACTTCTTCGGGCAAAGGAGATCCGATTTTGATGAGTCAGTTCCAGCTAAGAGAACAAGAAGGAAAAATCAGCTGGTGTGGATCCAAAACTTTCTTCTCCAACCGCTGAAGAAATAGCCAGCGATAAAATTGTGCAGTCGCTTTCCCCGGTTCCAACCGAACCGGCACCATCAGGGAGGCGCTCGGTTCGGCCGGTTCTACCGGTTCAAGAGTATGATTTAGAGGAATTTTATGAACCGGAGGAGGAGGAAGAGGAATATGAGGAAAGTGAATGTGGTTTTGAAAGTCTGGATGTGCCCATTGACCCGGACATCTCCCCAGACAGACCTTCAGGAGTGTCTCCTCCTAGGCTTTCTGAGTCCCCCCTCCCATTTCATGTTTTATAAAAAAGTGGCTGAAACCCTCCAGCTTCCTATGGAAGAAGCTGTGGATGACCAGGAGGAGCCTGACTATGTGGAAATGGATATCCCAGAGTCTAGGAGGCTGTCTATTCCCTTACACAAATCTTTTGGGAAACATTTAAGATTTTAAAGACTCCTAACACCATACCTCCTGTGGATAAAAGAATGGACAAGAGGTATACATTGTCAGGTTCAGATATGGAGTTCCTTACACAACAATGCAGCCGTGTTGGGGTAGTGCAGGCTGCAGCCTGTGACAAGGCAAATATTCCCTTGGCTTCACCCCCCCCAGACAAGGACTCCAGGAAGATTGATGACATGGAAAAAGAAACAATACATGGCAGCATCCTTGGGACTCAGACAGGCAAATTATATGGCTTATACTGCTAGGTATCAGAAATCCAGATGGGACACTGTCATGGCTTCAGCAAAACAGGTCCCTGGCCAGCTTGCCATGGAGCTGGAGCAGGTGGCTGCTGATGGTATTGAGGCATCCAAGGTGCAATTCCATGCTGCAGTGGACTCAAATGATGTGTCATCTAGAGTCATGGCTACATCTGTGGCACTTCGCAGAATGGCTTGGCTCAGATGTACTAGCCTGTCACAGGATACCCAGACTAAGGCCATGGATTTTCCTGTTGTGGGTAATTCTCTGGGGAGCAAACAGAGAATTACATGAAGAAAATGGACGCCTGATAGGACCACCTATAGGAGTGCCCAGGCCAAGGAAAGGTAGGCCACTCCTCAAAGGCAGCATCCCAGGGGCAGGGCAGGCCTTTCTACCAAGCCCAGGCCTCCTCTTCTGCTTATGTTCAGAGGGGTTCTTTAGAGGAGAGGCAGAAGGGTACAAGCAGACCTGCTTGCACCCCTCAGCAAAACCCCTGCCAAGCAGGCACCCTGATGGGTTGCCAGGGCCGATTCTTCACCACCTGTAGGGGGCAGGCTGGCTTACTTTGTCCAGGGCTGGAAGTCTCTAACATCAGACAAGTGGGTCCTGGAAGTAGTAAGCCAGGGACTGGTTCTCAGCTTCAAAAAATTTCCAAAGCTGAGTACCAGATCTTTTCCACCTGCAAATCTCTCAGAGGCACTTGCCCTAAAGGCAAAGGTCTCTTCCCTTCTGGCTCTGAGCTGTGGAACGGGTTCCACCCCTACACCAGGGCAAAGGATTGTACTCCAGGTACTTCCTTACCCCCCAAAAAAACAGGAGAATGGCGGCCCATCCTGGATCTCAGATATTTAAACAAGCACCTTTTAAAGCCAAAATTCAAAATGGTGACTCTGGGAATAATTCTACCCTCTCTAAGGCCAGGGGACTGGCTAGTGTCCCTGGACCTCAAGGATGCCTACTTCCATATTCTTATCAAGCTCCCATCAGAAGTACCTCAGGTTCAGAGCTGCCCTCGGGCCATTACCAGTTCAGAGCAATGCCCTTCGGATTAACCTCTGCTCCAAGGGTGTTCACAAAATGTCTGGCAGTAGTAGTTGCTTCTCTGAGAAGGCAAAGGATTGCCATCTTCCACACCTAGATGACTGGCTCATAGTAGGCAGTCCCCAGACCAGGTCAAGTTACACTTGCAGGTAACTCAGCAACTGCTCACTTCTCTAGGTTTCCTTCTGAATCTGTCAATGTCAGTTCTAGAGCCTGTTCAACTCCTCACCTTCATAGGTGCAGAGCTAGATACAGAAAGGGCCAGAGCCTTCCTTCCCTGGACAGGGCAAGGACCCATATCACTCTGGCCTCCTCTTTCTACCCCTACAGGTGTCTCGACCAGCAAGGCACACGCTCCTGGGGCACATGGCTGCTTCTGCAGCAGTGGTGCAGGGGCAAGATTCCAGATGAGGACATTCAGTTCCATTTGAGAGCCTTCTGGTCTCAGAAAAGGACCCTCTGACTAAACTAGTCCAGTGACTCGACCCTGATCCAGGCCTTGCACTGGTGGCAGGATCTGAACAATCTGAGACAAGGAGTTCCCTTTGTCACTTAGTCTCACTCTTTAATCCTTACTACAGATGCCTCCCTCTTGGGGTGGGGGGCTCACTTGGGCGACCTGACCACCCAAGGGTTGTGTTCCCCTCAGGAATCTCTGCTCCACATCAATCTGTTGGAGCTCAGAGCAGTTTTCTAGCACTTCAAGTTTTTTCCAAGTCTGTTCAGAACAAAGTTATTCAGATCAGAACAGACAATACCACCACAATGTGGTACATCAACAAACAAGGAGGCACTCGGTCTACGGCCTTGTGCACAGAAGCGATGAAGTTGTGGTCCCTGGCTTATTCTCTGAACACCTCCCTCTCAGCAGTACACCTCCCAGGCAAGGACAATGTCCTGGCAGATGTTCTCAGCAGGATATCTCCGGGCCATCACGAATGGTCACTGGATCCCTTGATCTTGGAGGTGATATTCTCCAGATGGGGCACCCCACAGATAGATCTTTTTGCAGGCCCCCAGTGTTGGGCTCAGTCTCCCTGGATGCCTTAGTTCTCAATTGGGAAGGGAAGTTCCTGTATGCTTCCCCCCTTCCTCTCCTGTTCAAAGTGCTAGTCAAATCAGGTCTCGACCCCAAAGTGATCCTGATTGCTCTAGACTGGGCCAGACAGCCCTGGTATCCTCTCCTATTGTCCTTATCAGTCCATCTTCCCCTGGCTCTGCCCAGGAATTACAACCTGTTAACTTGTGCTCAGGGGAGGGTTTGGTACCCGAATCTCAAATCTCTCAATCTCTAGGCCTGGCTCTTGAAGAGTTAGAGTTTGCTGATTTACACCTCTCCCAAGGTGTTATGGATATTCTGAAGGCTTCTAGGAAGCCTTCCACCAGAACTACTTATAATTCCAAGTGGAAAAGATTTTCCATATGGTGCTCTGGGAAGCATATTTCCTCAGAGTCTGCTGATCTGCCCACAGTACTTGACTACATGGTTCATCTCAATAGCTTGGGTCTCAGACCAGCCACACTAAGGGTGCACCTGGCAGCGGTTTCTGCTTTCATTTCAGCAGGTAATCCCTCTTCTCTTTCAGCTCATCCTGTTTTCTCCAAGTTTTTCAAGGGATTGCCTCATACCAATCCTCCATTCAGGGATCCTGCCCCTGCTTGGGATCTTAACGTTTGCATTGCACAGCTTATGCAACCCCCCCCTTTGAGCCTTTGTCCTTAGCAGAGCTTAAGTACTTGGCTTGGAAAACTGTGTTTCTGGTGGCCATCACTTCTGCCAGGTGCATAAGTGAGCTCCAAGCCCTGTCAGTAGAGCCTGACTTTATTTCCTTCCATAGGCATAAGGTGGTCCTAAGGACTAACAGGAAGTTTTTGCCTAAGGTGGTTTCAGACTTCCACCTTAACCAATCTATGTCTCTTCCTGTGTACTTCACTGACCATTCCTCCTCTGGTGAGAGGAGGCTGCACAGCCTAGATGTGAAAAGAGCCCTTAGCTACTACATAGAACGCACCAAGGGTCATAGGTTTGACTCCTCCAACTGTTCCTCACTTGGTGAGGTAGGCAAGAAAGCCTGCCACTAAAGATCCATTGCCAGGTGGATTGTCTCTGCATACAATTTTGCTATGAAAAATTAGGTAAGGTTCGCCCTCAGGCCTGAGGCTCACTCTACTAGAGGTACAGCTGCTTCCCTGGCTGCTGCCAGGATATTCCTATTCTAGAAATATGTCAAGCAGCTACCTGGAAAACAGTTCACACTTTCACCAAGCATTACTCCTGGACATCCAGGCTAGGAGTGATGCTCGAGTTCTAACACAGCTTGCTTCAGAGCCTATTTCTAAGTAGGTTCTGTCCCCCTCCATGGAGGTACTGCTTGATGATCTGCTACTGTCAGAATACAGCAAGACTTCATATTGTTTGAAGAAAAATTACCTTAGTAATTTTGTTTCTTCTAATGGAGTCTTGCTGTATTCTGACCCCCGCCTTCCCCTCTCAGAACCTTTCTTTGGGATGTGGGTGGGCAGTGGCAGTGTTGGCACTCAGGAGGTGCCCACCTTTTGTTATCACCCTTTCTTTGGGTGAGTGGGTGTTGTGTTATTTCATTTTGGGTCTCCTGACTTGAGTCTTTGTTTTGGGACCAAAATTTGTTGTTATGTTAGTAGCCAGTTGGCTAGTGTAGGTTTACAGCTTCCAACAGGACCTCAGTGAGTTTAGCTCGTAGAAAGATCTGACGGTTTGAGTTCAAACAGCAACAGACAGAGTCTCAACCGAGCTCGAGCTCAGCGTTCCATGCCTGGCATGGAAAGTTAACTCTTTCATCTCCGGGGCAGTTTGAAGGTTGGGACTCACTGCTACTGTCAGAATACAGCAAGACTCCATTAGAAGAAACAACATTACTAAGGTGAGTAATTTTTTCATACTGCTGCCAGATGGATGACCCTCATGAGGTTTGCATGGCTCAGAGCCACCAATCTTACACAAGATACCCAGACGAAGGCCATGGATTTCCCTTATGAGAGTAATTATCTGGGGACAAAACAGAGGCATACATGAAGAAGGTGGATGAGTATAAAGTCACCTACAAGAGCAATTAAGCCAAGGAGAAACCTTCACCTTTCAACAGGCCTTATGGAAGGGGGGCAGGGGGCAGGTCTGGCTATACCAGACCTTTCTTTCAAGCTCAGGCTGTTCAGCAGTACCCCCAGCAGACAGGGTGCTTCAGGGGTAGAGGCAGAAGGGAGTCAATACGTGGGTCACAGAGTAGTCAGTCTGAGCCCCAGTCTAAGCAGAATCCCTGACAGTTGACAAGGCCGCCTCCCACATTCCAGTGGTGGACAGACTGGCTCACTGCTTCCAGGCTTGGAAAAACATCACCACGGACAAGTGGGTCCTAGAGGTAGTGAGTCGGGGTTTGTCCCTCAGTTTCAAATCCGTTCCATCACTAAGAACAAGAGTATTCAGACCACCTTCAAACTCAGAAAGGAAGCTGCTAGAAGAGGAAGTGGCAAATCTGCTATCAAGGGAAGTAGAATCAGTTTCTCCACAGCAAAGGGGAAAAGTTTTCTACTCAAGATACTTCCTCATCACAAAGAAAAACTGGGAGTGGCGGCCTATTCTTGCCGGCGGCGTTAGTCCTTATTGTAATAGCCTGCTGCAAGAGCTCCTGTCGAAGATCTACTGTTACTGTAAGTTCTTACGTAACTGTACTTAACTGAACAGGCATTTGGCAAAGCCAAAATTTTAAATGGTAACTTTAGCCATGATTCTGCCAAACCTCCAAAAGAGACTGGTTGGATCTCTGGATTTAAAAGATGCTTACTTCATATCCCCATAAGGAAGTTTCTCAGAAAATACCTCGGGTTCAGACTCCCATCAGGTCACTACCAGTTCTAAGCACTACCATTCGGCCTCACTTCAGCTCCAAGATTGTTCACAAAATGTTTAGCAGCAGTGGTGGCACACCTGAGAAGGCAGGGAGTCACAGTATTCCCCTACCTGGACAATGGGTTGGTGGTAGGAAAGTCACCACAACAGGTAAGAGATTACTTAAGGACAACTCAGGACCTACTGGAGTCCCTAGGATTTCTGATAAATCTCAAGAAATCCGTCCTTTAATCAGTGCAAGTGCTGCACTTCATAGGAGCAGAGCTGGACATACTAAGGGGAATGGCTTACCTACCTCAGGACAGGGTAAGCAACATTCCACAAATTGCTGGGTCTTTCATGCTGAACAAACCAAAGCCAGCAAGGCAATTACTGTAGCTCCTGGGACATATGGCTGCAGCAACAGGTATAGTCTTGGGTTCCAGATTCCAAATGAGACATACAGTTCCATCTCATGGTACATTGTTGCCAAAGGAGGGACCCAGTGTCAAAATTGGTTCCAGTAACAGGGACATTACTGCAAGCCCCCCAGTGGTTGCAAGTGAGGGAAGACCTCAGAGAGGGAGTTCCCTTCCAGCAGGAGTTCCCATCAGTGGTTCTCTCAACAGATGCATCCCTCCTATGTTGGGGAGCTCAACTGGGGAACCATACAGTACAATGCACCTGGTCAGGTGCAGTCACTCCGGTACATAAACTTGCTGGAATTGAGAGCAGTGTTCCTAGCCTGCAGGCTTTCACATCCATGATGCAAGGCAAGGTGGTTCAGGTCAGAACAGACAATACCACTACAGTGTACTACATAAACTAACACGGAGGAACAAGGTCCAATCCTCTGTGCACAAAGGCAATGAGTTGTATGGAGCCTGGTCTACTCTGTCCAGGCCTCACTGGTGGCCATTAACGTGTCAGGGAAGGACAACACACTGGCAGATGCCCTAAGCTGAGTCAATCAGAACCATCATGAATGGACTCTCAACAGGCAGATACTGGAGGTGATGTTCAGAAGGTGGGTCGCCTCATAGATTTATCTCTTTCAAACAACATGAAGTCTTGCTGTATTCTGACAATCTGCAGTTAGCCTCTGCACTTGAACTGCCCCGGAGGAAAGGGTTAACTCTGTGCCAAGGCATAGAACATTGAGCTCGAGCTCGGTTTTCAAACCTCTGTCCCTGGAGCACTTCAGTGTAACCGCTAGATTCTTTACTCCGCCTACTGTGAAGATGCTCGGAGAGTTTCTCCTTGCTGCTTCGGTTCGGTACAGTAAATTGTTCGGTAAATCTCATCCGATTTATTTTATTTTCATTCTGTCCATGGTACAGTATAGTGTTTAGTGGTAGATAGTGGTATTTTTCTGACGAAAAGAATTTGTTTTGTTTTTCTCAGTTTTGTTCCGGTGGGTCAGGTTCGGAATAGACTTGTTCCTTCATTGTTGTTTATCGCTTTGCTGTGGTGTTCCGGTATATTTCAGCCTTAAACAAAACAACGTTTTTATTCCATTTTTTTTCCATGACCATTGAACCGGTTGGTGGCTGAAAGTTTTTGTTGTTGCCTGGCTTGAACGCTGGTAAGGGTAATGTAATAGTTGTGGCTGTGTCTGAGAAACCTAAAAAGAAAACCGGTCCCACTGGGTTTCAACATTGCACTGAGTGTGGGGAGGCTTTTGCTAAAGCTGATCCCCACCTCGTCTGTGTTTGTCTGGGGTTTGACCACCTCGATACAGACAGCCAACTATGTAAGAATTTCCCTAAGTCCACACTAAATAAGAGACTAGCTAGACTTAAGGAAAGGGAGGCTGAAGAATCCGCTGAACCAGATGGCCAGCCCGGTTCAGTGCTGCCTGAACCTGAGGAAGTGCCTGCTGACACGGGCGATACTTCCTCGGGCAAAAGAAAGTCCGATTCAGAGAAATCAGGTTCTGCAAAGCATAGGAAGTAGTCAGCCGGTTGAGATCCAAACCCGCAGATCCCAACCACTGAGGAGATTGCGAGAGCGATTAGTATAGTTCAGTCACTTCGCCCTACTCCGACTGAACCGACCGGTTCCAAAGATGGTCAGCTCCATTGGTTCCAGCCTCATCAGAATATGATCCAGAAGCTTTCTATGAGGTTGATTGGAAAGGAGATCCAGAGTATGAAGGTGATGATGATGATGACTTTGGTGGCCTACATGAGCCAGTAGAATCTAGCATCTCCCCAGAGAGGCCTACCAGTATTTCTCTTCCCAGACTGTCTGAGTCCCCCTCACACTTTTTATTTTATAAAAAGGTGGCAGAAACCCTCCAGCTCCCAATGGTAGTAGCCTCGGATGATGATGATGAAGAGCCTGACTTTGTGGCGATGATGGATGTCCCAGAGTCAAAGAGACTGTCCGTTCCCCTTCGTCAGTCTTTGGGGAAACGGACTCAGAAAATTTTACAGGCCCCCACTTCCATACATCCTGTGGATAAAAAGATGTTCAGGAGGTATACGCTGTCAGGCTCAGGGACAGAATTCTTCTATAACCATTGCAACCATGTTGGGGTGGTGCAGGCTGCAGCCTGTGATAAGGATAACTATTGGCTTCACCCCCACCCCCCCAAGATAAGGATTCTAGGAAGGTGGATGCTATGGCTAAAAAACAGTACTTGGCATCCTCTTTGGGACTCAGGCAGGCCTCTTATATGGCCTATGTGGCTAGGTACCAGAAGTCAAGGTAGGATACAGTTCTAGAGTTGGCCAAGAATGCCCCTCCCCAGTTAGCCAAGGAGCTGGAGCAGGTGGCTGCAGATGGCATTGAAGCATCTAATGTTCAGTTCCATGCTGCTAAAGACTCTAATGATGTGTCTTCAAGAATC
Organism: Neoceratodus forsteri; assembly: GCA_016271365.2. Classification (NCBI taxonomy): domain Eukaryota; kingdom Metazoa; phylum Chordata; order Ceratodontiformes; family Ceratodontidae; genus Neoceratodus; species Neoceratodus forsteri. The sequence goes on along the minus strand of JADMNL010000026.1, from coordinate 91,191,582 downwards.
ATGGCCACATCTGTCTCCTTAAGGAGGTTCACCTGGCTGAAATGTACTAGCCTCTCGCAGGATACCCAGGCTAAGGCTATGGATTTTCCTGTTACTCAGAACTCTCTCTGGGGAGCAAACAGAGGAGTACATGAAGAAAATGGATGATTATAGGACAACATACAGGAGTGCAGTGGCCAAGGAAAGGCAGGCCACTCCTCAAAAGCAGCAGTCTAGGGCTGGCAGGGGCAGGCCTTTTCACAGGCCTTTCTATCAGGCTCAGGCTTCCTCTACTTTTCAGGAGAGGGGGTTCTTTAGAGGAAGAGGGAGAAGGGGGATGAGCAGGGCTGAATCCACCTCTCAAGCTAGGACCCCTACCAAACAGACACCCTGATGTGTCAGACCGGGTTGCCTCCTTAATTTCAGTGGGGGGCAGGCTGGGTTTCTTCTTCCAGGACTGGAAGTCTGTAACAACAGACAAATGGGTTCTGGAGGTAGTAAGCCAAGGACTTGCTCTAAGTTTCAAGAAATTCCCAAAGTAAGGGCACGGTCCTTCAAGCCTTCCTCACCACTGGAAACAGCTGCTCTAGAGACAGAGGTTTCGGCTTTGCTGCTCCTAAGAGCAGTGGAGCATGTGTCTCTAGTACACAGGGGCAAAGGATTATACTTAAGGTACTTCCTTACCCCAAAAAGGACTGGGGAGTGACGACCCATCCTAGACCTAAGATATCTGAACAGACATCTTTTAAAACCAAAGTTCAAGATGGTGACTCGGGGAATCATTCTTCCCTGAGACCAGGAGACTGGCTAGCTTCTCTGGATCTCAAAGATGGCTATTTTCGCATCCCTATCAGATGCTCCCACAGAAAGTACCTCAGGTTCGAGTTGCACTTGGGTCATTACCAGTTCAGACCAATGCCCTTTGGCCTGACTTCAGCTCCCAGAGTCTTCAGAAAGTTCCTGGCAGTAGTAGTGGCTTTTCTCAGAAGACAAGGCATTTCTGTATTTCCCTATCTGGACAATTGGCTCATTGTAGGTAAGTCCTCAGACCAAGTCAGATCAGCTTTAGCTGTTACCCAGAGGCTTCTGGGTTCTCTAGTGTTTATCCTTAATCTTTCCAAGTCAGTGCTGGATCCGGTCCAGCTACTCACCTTCATAGGAGTAGAGCTGGATATCATTCAGACAAAAACCTTCCTACCTCTTTTAAGGGTGAAGGCCCTCACAGACCTGGCAGCCTCTTTCAAACCTCGAGTGTCTCGGACAGCCAGGCATTTTCTTCAGCTTCTAGGCCACTTGGCAGCTTCCACTTCAGTGGTGCAGGAAGCCAGGTACCAAATGAGGGACATTCAATTTCACCTCAGGTCCTTTTGGTCCCAAAGAAGGGACCCAGTCACCAAATTGATTCCAGTGACTCAGACTCTTGCCCAGGCTTTCCAGTGGCAGTTGGACAAGGAAAATCTCAGACAGGGAGTTCCCTTCCTTTCCCAGGTCCCTTCAGTTATTCTCACAACAGATGCATCCCTCCTGGGGTGGGGAGCTCTTCTGGGGAACCTCACTGCACAGGGCACTTGGTCTCAGCAGGAGTCTCTTCTCCACATCAGTCTCCTGGAACTCGGCTGTGCTTCTGGCCCTTCAAGCATTCTCGGCCTCAGTTCAGGGGAAAGTGGTGCAGGTGCGGACAGACAACACCACTACCATGTGGTACATAAACAGGGAGGCACTTGATCCACGGCCTTGTGCACAGAAGTCATGAAGATATGGTTGTTGGTATACTCCCTTCAGACCTCCCGGTAGCAGTGCATCTGCCAGGGAAGGACAGTGTGCTAGCAGATGCCCTCAGCAGGATCCCTCAGGGTCATCACGAGTGGGCACTGAACTGTCAGATCCTGTAGATCATTTTTCAGAGGTGGGGCACTCCAGAGATAGATTTCTTTGCAGCCCCAGACAATCATCAGCTTCCTCTGTTCTGTTGCAGACCCCCAATCCTAGGGTCTGTTCCTCAGGAGGCTTTCCTGTTGGGATTGGGCTAACCGGTTTCTTTATGCTTTCCCTCCTTTCCCCTTTGATACTGAGTACTGATCAAGATCAGATCTCAATCCTGCACAGTAATCCTGGTGGGTCCTGATTGGGCCTGGCAACCATGGTACCCTCTGTTGCTGTCGTTGGCAGTAACAATCCCTCTTTGTCTTCCCAGGAGGCACAGCCTCCTCTCTTCCTCCCAGGGGAGTATGCAGGATTGCATCATTCACAATGAGTTTTGGATATTCTGAAGATTTCTAGGAAACCTTCTAACAGGAAAACTTATAACTCTAAGTGGAAGAGGTTTAGCACTTGGTTTTCTCAGAGGAATATACAGCCAGATTCTGTTGGCATTTCCACAGCACTGGACTATTTAGTTCATTTGAACACTTTAGGCCTCAGGCCTGCTACTCATAAGGTTCACCTAGCAGCTGTATCTGCTTTCCTTTCAGCAGGGAAGGGATCTTCCCTAGCTTCTCACCCTGTGTTCAGTAAGTTTTTCAAAGGTATGGTTCATCTCAATCCTCCCTTTAGGGAACCAACTCCGGCTTGGGACCTGAATATTTGTATTGCACAGCTTATGCAGCCCCTTCAAGCCTTTGTCTTCAGCTGAGCTAAAATACTTGACTTGGAAGACTGGATTACTGGTAGCCATTAATTCCGCCAGGAGGATCAGTGAGTTACAGGCTTTGTTAGTGGAATCTGACTTTATTTGCTTCCACAGAGATAAGGTGGTCCTCAGGACAAATAGAAAATTTCTCCCTAAAGTGGTGTCAGATTTCCATCTTAACCAGACCATGTCTCTGCCTGTGTTTTTCACCGACCTCCGGTGAGTCACTTCAGGTGAGTGAAAGTTGCACAGCCTGGATGTAAAAAGGGCATTGAATTATTATATTGACCATACCAAGGTCCATAGAGGTAGCTGTTCTCAGTTGTTTCTCACTTATGGTGAGGTAGGCAAGGGTAAACCTGCCACTAAGAGAACTATTGCCAGATGGATTGTTTCTTGTATCCAGTTCTGTTATACCAAATTGGGCAAAGAGCCTCCCTCAGGCTTGAGGGCACACTCTACCAGGGTACTGCTGCCTCCTTGACAGCAGCTAGGGATATTCTCCTCCTGGAAATCTGTAAAGCAGCCACCTGGAAACTGTTCACACATTCACCAAGCATTATTGTCTGGATACCCAAGCCAGAAGTGATGCTAGGTTTGGCACTGCAGTGCTGCAGAGCCTCTTTCCTAAGTAGGTTCTGTAGTTCTCTCCTCCATGGAGGTACTGCTTGGTAGTCTGCAGATTGTCAGAATACAGCAAGACTTCATGTTGTTTGAAGAAAAAAATACTCACCATAGTAATGTTGTTTTTTCTAATAGAGTCTTGCTGTATTCTGACCTCCCACCTTGACTCCCCTCTCAGAACCTCTGTGTCTTGGGTTCTGGGTTGGCAGGTGCAGTGTTGCACCCTAGAGGTGTACATTTTGGATCCCATTCTGCTTAGATTTTCTCTTGTTTTATCACAGTGTTTGGTTATCACTATCTACATAAGGTTTTCTTTTTAGGGGTTCTTGCCCTGAGTCTTTCAGACCCCAGTTGTAGTTGCCTTTGGCTTTTGAAGTTTTCATGAAAACAGTTTCTATTCTATGAGTTGGTGTTAGTGCTCGTAAGTCCAGTCTGACAGTTACACTGAAGTGTACCAGGGTCAGAGGTTTGAAAACTGAGCTCGAGCTCATCATTCTATGCCTTGGCATAGAGTTAACCCTTTCCTGTCCGGGGCAGTTCAAGTGCTGAGGCTAACTGCAGCTTATCAGAATACAGCAAGACTCCATTAGAAGAAACATTATTATGGTGAGTATTTTTTTCTTCCATCCAACTAAAACCACCAGCTGCCACAGTTCTGTTGCAGATCACCAGCCAGGAGCACAGTACCCCTGGATGCCCTGACCCTGAATTGGTTAGGAAAACAGTTGTATGCCTTCCCTTTCTCCCCACCCCGATTCCCAGAGTTCTAATCAAACTCGGATCCCAGCCGACATCAATGGTACTGATAGCACCAGCCTGGGCCAAGCAGCCATGGTACTTTTGGCTGCTCTCCATGTCTGTGGCACCACCAATACATCTCCCTCGGAGGCACAATCTGTTAACATCATCCTAATGGAGGATCCTGTACCCCAGCCCCAGATCCCTCTTGAAGACTTACAGTATGCAGGTTTGCATCTCTCCAAAAGTGTCCTAAATGTTTTGAGGGGGTGCAGGAAACTCTCCACTAAAAATACCTATGCTTCTAATTGGAAGAGGTTTTCTACATGGTGTTCTAATGATGCAGTACCCTCACAGGCAGGGGTACCAGCCTTGCTGCACTAACTTATTCACTTGCATTTTGGGGGGTTTATAGCCCACTACTCTAAAGATACATTTGGCTTCTGTTTCAGCATATATCTCAGCTGGCAAGGGTGTATCCATAGCTTCTAATCCCATTTTTAAAAAGTTTTTCAGGGGGTTGATCCATCTGCACCCAACTCATATGGAACCAGTGCCTGCATGGGACCTTGATGTATGCATTGCCAAAGTTATGGGACACCAATTTGAGCCAATGGTTTCAGCCCACCTGGAAAACTGTTCTAGGAGTGTAGATATGTTGTTCATCCACCCTCTTTGGTATGTCTCTTTCCCGAGCCAAGGTATATACCACCCGGGTGGGTGGGAAGAGCCAGCTTGAAGACTTCTGGCAAGATTTAAAGGGAAAGGGACATGCCAAAGAGTGTGGATGAACAACATATGCCACTCCTAGAACTACTGTTACAGGTGAGTAACCTGTTCTTCTTGGTGGTCATCACTTCAGCCAGAAGGATTAGTGAGCTTCAGGCCTTGTGCATTGAGCAGGACTACATTTCATTTCATTTCATCGGGACAAGGTAGTTCTTAGAACCAGAAGGAAATTCCTTACTAAAGTGGTGTCTGATTTCCACCTGAACCAGTCCATTACCCCTTTGACAGCATGTGTGCAGTTGTCTATAGCGCACACTTAGAAAAATGTCCTGCTATGTTTGGCCCCTTGACTGCCTCCTGCAGTTGCTATGCCTTAACACTGTACTTATCTTGTATTTGTTCTCTGCCTGCACCTGGCTGCAGTTTGCTGCCTATTCCTGTCTGTACCTTGTTGATTGTTGTTACCTCGTCTCTTAATGTGCTATTGCCTGGGTTCTCTGACTGTACCTTGTTGATTGCTGTTACATTGTCTCTGAAATTATTATTGCCTGTTCCTTTGTAATTCTCCCGGGTCGCACCTGAAAATAGGCACTTGACTGTCTAGCATGCTTACCTGGCAAACTAAAGCTAAACAAATTACTTTACCAGTCTTTTTCACTGAGCACTCTAGCTCAGGTGAATGCAGACTTCATAGCCTTGATGTCAAGAGGGCTTTGAGCTATTACATGGCTCACATGAAGGAAATACAGGCAGGACAGATAGCAGCTGTTCCTGACTTACGGGGGATGTGGTAAACGTAAACCAGCATCTAAAAGAACTAGCTCTTGGATAGCCCAATGCATTAAATTCTGTTACTCAAAAACTGGAAAGGAGCCACCAGTAGGACTAAGGTCCCATTCCACAAGGGGGCATGACCGCTACTATAGCAGCTGCCAGGGATGTCCCATTACAGTAAATCTGCAAGCAGCTACATGGAGAACAGTACACGCTTTCACAAAACATTACTGTTTGGACACCCAGTCCAGAAGTGATGCTAGGTTTGACACAGCAGTCCTGCAGAGTCTGTTTCCAAAATAGGTTCTGTGCCCACCTCCAAAGGTACTGCTTCATAGTATGCAAGAGTTAGGAATATTGAAGAATACCTGGGATTAGAAGAAAAAATTACTCACTTTAGTAATCTTGTTTCTTCCAAGGTATTCTTCAATATTCATAACTCACCCACTCGCCCTCCCTTTCCAGAACCAGTGGCCTCTGCATCTCAAACTACATAACTATAAAAAAGTGCCACACACTGGTCTAGTTATATTTTTTTGAGCCCCGTTGGGCATTGTTTCCCTTCTTCAAGTTATTTTGACATTTTGAAGGGTTTTTCTCTATTGGGTGAGGGGCTAGTAAAGGCTAGTGTTTAAGAAAAAATTACTCACCTTAGTAATGTTGTTTCTTCTAATGGAGTCTTGCTATATTATGACATATGCAGTGAGTCCCAACCTTCGAACTGCTCTGGAGGTGAAAGAGTTAACTTTCCATGCCAGGCATGGAACGCTGAGCTCGAGCTCGGTTGAAAACTCTGTCTGTTGTTCTTCAAACTCAAACTGTCAGATCTTTACAAGCTAAACTCACTAAGGTCCTGTGTGGAAGCTGTAAACCTACACTAGCCAACTGGCTACTAAATATAACAACACATTTTTTGGTCCCAAAACAAAGACTCAAGTCAGGAGACCCAAAAAATGAAAAACACAACACCCAGTCACCCCAGAAAAGAGAGGGGTGAAAAACAAGGTGGGCATCTACTAAGTGCCAACACTGCACTGCCCACCCACATCCCAAAAGCAGAGGTTCTGAGAGGGGCAGGCAGGGGAGGTCATAATATAGCAAGACTCCATTAGAAGAAACAACATTACTAAGGTGAGTAATTTTTTCTTCAAACAACATGAAGTCTTGCTATATTATGACATATGCAGACTACACAGCAGTACCTCCATGGAGGAGGGACAGAACCTACTTAGGAAATAGGCTCTGAAGCACAGCTGTGCCAAACCGAGCATCACTCCTAGCCTGGGTGTCCAGAGAGTAATGCTTGGTAAAAGTGTGAACTGTTTTCCAGGTAGCTGCTTGGCAAATCTCTAGAATGGGGATGTTCCTGGCAGCAGGCAGGGAAGCAGCTGTACCTCTGGTAGAGTGAGCCCTCAGGCCTAAGGGAGGAACCTTACCCAGTTTTTCATAACAGAATTGGATACAAGAGACAATCCACCTGGCAATGGATCTTTTACTGGCAGGTTTCCCTTTACCAACCTCACCATAAGTGAGGAACAGTTGGAGGGAGTCAAACCTGTGACCCTTGGTACACTCAGTATAGTAACTAAGGGCTCTCTTCACATCTAAGCTGTGCAGCCTCCTCTCGCCAGAGGAGGAATGGTCAGTGAAGTACACTGGAAGAGAAATAGATTGATTAAGATGGAAATCTGAAACCACCTTAGGCAAGAACTTCCTGTTAGTCCTGAGGACCACCTTATCTCTATGAAAGGAGATAAAATCAGGCTCCACTGACAAAGCTTGTAATTCACTTATGCGTCTGGCAGAAGTGATAGCTACCAGAAACACAGTCTTCCAGGTCAAATACTTGAGGTCTGCTGAAGACAAGGGCTCAAAGGGAGGTTGGATAAGCTGAGCAATGCAAACATTAAGATCCCAGGCAGGGACAGGGTCCCTGAATGGAGGGTTGGTGTGAAGCAATCCCTTAAAAAACTTAGAGAATACAGGATGAGCTGAAAGAGAAGAGGGTTTACCTGCTGAAATGAAAGCAGACACAGCTGCCAAATGCACCTTTAGGGTAGCTGGTCTGAGCCCCAGAGTGTTCAAATGCACCATATAATCCAGGACTGTGGGTAAATCAGCAGATTCTGGGGAAATATGTTTCCCAGAGCACCATATGGAAAACCTCTTCCATTTGGAATTGTAAGTAGCCCTGGTGGAAGGCTTCCTAGAAGCCTTCAATATATCCATTACACCCTGGGAGAGGTGTAGATCAGCAAATTCTAACTCTTCAAGAGCCAGGCCTTGAGATTGAGAGATTTGAGGTTCGGTACCAAACCCTTCCCTGAGCACAGGTTAACAGATTGTGACTCCTGGGAAGACACAGGGAAGATGGACTGCTAAGGACAGTAGGAGTGGATGCCAGGGTTGTCTGGCCCAATCTGGAGCAATCAGAATCACTTTGCAGGATTGAGATCTGATTTTGACTAACACTTTGAACAGGAGAGGGAAGGGGGGAAAAGCATAGAGAAACTTCCCTTCCCAGTTGAGAACTAAGGCATCCAGAGGGACTGAGCCCAACACTGGGGGCCTGCAGCAAAAAAGGGGAAGTTGGTGATTGTCTGGGGCTGCAAAAAGATCTATCTTCGGGGTGCCCCACCTGGCAATATTACCTCCAGGACCAGGGGATCCAGTGACCATTCGTGATGGCCCTGGGAAATCCTGCTGAGAGCATCTGCCAGGACATTGTCCTTGCCTGGGAGGTGAACTGCCATAAGGGAGGTGTTCAGGGAATAAGCCAGAGACCACAACTTCATTGCTTCGGTGCACAAGGCCGTAGACCGAGTGCCTCCTTGCTTGTTGATGTACCACATTGTAGTGGTGTTGTCTGTTCTGACCTGTACAACTTTGTTCTGAACAGATTTGGAAAAGCTTGAAGTGCTAGAAAAACTGCTCTGAGCTCCAACAGGTTGATGTGGAGCAGAGATTCCTGAGGGACCACAGTCCCTGGGTAGTGAGTCGTCCATGTGAGCTCCCCACCCCAAGAGGGATGCATCTGTAGTAAAGATTAAAGAGTGAGACTGAGTGACAAAGGAACCCCTATCTCAGATTGCTCTGATCCTGCCACCATTGTAGGGCTTGGATCAGGGTTCGAGTCACTGGGATCAATTTGGTTAGAGGGTCCTTTCTTTGAGACCTAAAGGCTCTCAAATGGAACTGGATGTCCCTCATCTGAAATCTGGCTCCTTGCACTACTGCTGTAGAAGCAGCCATGTGCCCTAGGAGCTGTAGAAATGCCTTGCTGGTCGAGAGACCTGCAGGGTGAATGAGGAGGCCAGAGAGACCAGGGTCCTTGCCCTGTCTAAAGGCAGGAAGGCTCTGGCTTCCTCTGTGTTCAGTTCTGCGCCTATGAAGGTGAGGAGCTGGACAGGCTCTAGAACTGACTTTGTAAGATTCAGAAGGAAACCTAGAGAGGTAAGCAGTTGCTGAGTTATCTGAAGATGTAACTTGACTTGGTCTGGAGACTGGCCTACTATGAGCCAGTCATCCAGGTAAGGGAAGATGGCCATTTTTTGCCTTCTTAGGTGGGCAACTGCTACTGCCAGGCATTTTGTGAATACCCTTGGAGCAGAGGTGAGGCCAAAGGGCATTGCTCTGAACTGGTAATGGCCTGAGGGCAGCTCGAACTTGAGGTACCTTCGATGGGAGCTTCTGATGAGAATATGGAAGTAGGCATCCTTGAGGTCCAGGGATGCTAGCCAGTCCCCTGGCCTTAGAGATGGCAGAATAATTCCCAGAGTCACCATTTTGAATTTTGGTTTTAAAAGGTGCTTGTTTAAGTATCTGAGATCCAGGTTGGGCCGCCATTCTTCTGTCTTTTTTGGGGTAAGAAAGTACCTGGAGTACAATCATTTGCCCTGGTGTAGGGGTGGAACCCTTTCCACGGCTCTGAGAGCCAGGAGGGTAGAGACTTCTGCCTCTAGGGCAAGTGCCTCTGATAGATTTGCAGGTGGAAAGGATCTGGTTCTCATCTTTGGAAATTTTTTGAAGCTGAGAACCAGTCCCTGGCTTACTACTTCCAGGACCCACTTGTCTGATGTTAGAGACTTCCAGTCCTGGACAAAGTAAGCCAGCCTGCCCCCACATGTAGTGGAGAATCGGCCTGGCCACCCCATCAGGGTGCCTGCTTGGCAGGGGCTTTAGGCTGAGGGGTGGAAGCAGGCCTGCTTGTACCCGTCTGCCTCTCCTCTAAAGAACCCCTCTGGGCGTAAGCTGAAGAGGAGGCCTGGGCTTGAGTAAAAGGCCTATGAAAAGGCCTGCCCCTGCCCTGGAAGGCTGCCTTTGAGGGTGGCCTGCCTTTCCTTGGCCTGTGCACCCCTATGGTGGTCCTATACCATCCATTTCTTCATGTAATTCTCTGTCTGCTCCCCAAACAGAGAATTACCCACAACAAGGAAAATCCATGGCCTTAGTCTGGGTATCCTGTGACAGGCTAATACATCTGAGCCAAGCCATTCTGCGAAGTGCCACAGATGTAGCCATGACCTCTTGATGCACATCATTAGAGTCCACTGCAGCATGGAATTCACCTTAGATGCCTCAGTACCATCAGCTGCCACCTGCTCCAGCTCCTTGGCAAGCTGGCCAGGACCTGTTTTCTGAGCCATAACAGTATCCCTTCTGGATTTCTGCTATCTAGCAACATAAGCCATATAATTTGCCTGTCTGAGTCCCAGGATGCTGCCATGTACTGTTTCTTTGCCATGGCATCAATCCCCTGGAGTCCTTGTCAGGGGTGTGAGGCCAAGGAATATTTGCTTGTCACAGGCTGCAGCCTGCACTACCTCAACATGGCTGCATTGTTGTGTAAGGAACTCCGTATCACAGCCTGACAATGTGTACCTCTTGTCCATTCTCTTATCAACAGGAGGTATAGTGTGAGGAGTTTTTAGAATTTTTACTGTCTGTTTTCCAAAAGATTTATGCAAAGGAATAGACAGCCTCCTAGACTCTGGGATATCCATCATTTCCACATAGTCTGTGGATGATCAAGAGGAACCTGACTATGTGGAAATGATGGATATCCCAGAGTGAATGTGGATTTGAAAGTCTGGATGTGCCCATTGAACCGGACACCTCCCCAGACAGACCTTCAGGAGTGTCCCCTCCTAGGCTTTCTGAGTCCCCTTCTCATTTTATTTTTTATAAAAAAGTGGCTGAAACCCTCCATGGTCGTCTTACTCTTTCGCATGACAGAAGATTCAAAACCTTAAAAAAAGTATTTTCTAATTCTTTTATTGCCTCTACTAATTGTTAGTGTAAATCTTGTTTATTGCTTATATTACATATTTTTTCCGGTTCCTCGCGGTTTGGTATAACCGTGGAGGAACCGGGTTAGTTGTTTAAATTATCGGGGTTCTCTGATTAAAGAGCCTTGTTTTGATTTATTATTAGTTTCGTTTTTTAGTCTATTGTATTGTTTTTGTAACCGCTTTTTATCGGTTATAGAACCGCTGATCCTGTTCATCTGTCATCTCCTTGGTTCGGTTCCTCCGGTTCCGGAACCGACGGCAAAAAAAAGAAAAAGGTTTTAGCTTTTAAATAACAGAACTTTATTCTTTACTTAGCGGTTACTGTGTTTTCTCGTTTTTAGACATTACCATATCAGAGAAACCCAAAAAGAGAACCGGAGAACCCAGTTTCAAGAATTGTTTAACATGTGGAGATGTATTGGCTAAAGCAGACAAGCACACCTTATGTGTGGCTTGTCTGGGACTTGAACATCTGGATCAGGACTGTGAAGTCTGTAAAACTTTCCCAGAAAAAAACGTGGAAAAACGCTTTGAAAGGCTGAACAAAAAATTTCCTAGGGATCCCTCTGGCTCTGACCAGCTGACACCTCAATCTGCTGTGGCTGAACCCACAAGTTTGCTTACCTCTGCCGCTGATAATTGGCAAAAAAGGGGCAAAAAGAGGGAAAGAACTCCCTGGTTCCCTCAAAGAAACTCAAAAGAACCAAGAATGCAGAATCCTTCCCTGCTAAACCAGGGACTTCTGCGCAGATGCCTGCTATGCCCTCAGTTCAAGAGATAGCCCAGGCTTTTAAAGTTTTCCAGGCACTGCAAAACATTGTTCCTCAGCAGCCTGCCCCTACCCAGGGTCCCCAGGCCAGCAGTGGCATGTTGCCCTCTTTACAGGAGGAGCAATATTATGAAGAGGAAGATGATCCTTTTCAGGATGATGAACCAGTTCCTCCAGAGGTATCTCCTGAGCAGGATTTTGGTTCTCCTCCCAGGGTGTCGGAGGATTACTCCTCACATTTTACATTTGTGAGGAGAATGGCAGATGCTCTTGATATTGCTACCACAGAGCAGATTGAGGATGAGAAGGAAATTGAATATTTAAATATGATGGGTTTGACACCCACAAAAGCCCTCCTCTTGCCATTATATAAATTTTTCAAAAAAGACACCCTAAAACTTCTACAGACCCCCAATTCTGTTCCTCCTATTGATAGGAGAATAGATAAAAAAAAAAAATAGTTGGATAGGACGGGAGCTGATTTCCTTTTCTCCCATCCTGACCATCAAGGGGTTATACAGCAGGCAGCCTGCGACAAAGCCAGAGTCCCCCTGTCCTCCCACCCTCTGGACAAGGACTCCAGAAAAATGGATAGCATGGCCAAAAAAGGCTACTTATCAGCCTCTCTGGCCATGAGATGGGCTACTTTTCAAGCTTGTGCTGCCCAGTATCAAAAATCTCTGTGGTAGTCAGTACTGCACATGTCCATGAAAGCCCCCTCACCCTTGTCTGACGACCTGGCTGAAACTGCCAGGTTTGGGCTGGAGGCAGCTAAGTACCAGTTTCAGATGGCTGCTGAGTCTAATGACACTGCAGCCAGATGGATGGCTAACACTGTGGCACAGAGAAGGTTTGTTTGGCTTAGGGCCACTGACCTTACTCAGGATACTCAATCCAAGGCCCTGGATTTTCCTTTAGAGGGAAACTCTATATTTGGGGAGTCCATGGTTGCATACATGAAAAAAGTGGATGAGTATAAGGCAACCTATAGAAGCAGCTCTGCTAAGGAGCATGCTTCTCCTTCAACTAGGCCCTATGGAAGGGGAGGCAGGGGAAGATCTTTTATGACCAGACCCTTTTTCCAGCCAGTACCTGTGCCCCAGTACCAACTGTATCCACAACAGGGATACTCTAGGGGTAGGGGTAGAAGGGGCTCTAGGAGGGGCTCTCAGGCCCAACCTCTGCCCCAACCAAAGCAAAACCCCTGAGGCTCAGGCCGCCTCCTCCCTCCCTGTCGGAGGCTGACTCTCCCACTTCCTTCAGGCTTGGCTAAGCATCACCACAGACAAGTGGGTGCTGGAGGTAGTGGGTCAGGGTCTGTCTCTGGATTTCAAGTCTTTTCCTCCACAAAAGACCAGGGTTTACTGCTCACCTCCTCTAGCAGAGAGAACACTATTAGAAGCAGATGTTCAGAAACTGTTGCATCTCAGAGCACTGGAGTTAGTCCCTACCACCCTGAGAGGAAAGGGTTTTTACTCCAGATACTTCCTAACAACAAAGAAAAGTGGGGAGTGGCGGCCAATATTGGATCTCTGAGCTTTGAACAAGCATCTAAAGAAACCAAAGTTCAAAATGGTAACTTTGGCTTGAATATTGCCAACAATCCAAAAAGGGGATTGGCTGGCATCACTGGACTTGAAAGACGCCAATTTCCACATCCCCATAAAGGAATCTTACAGAAAATATCTCAGATTCAGACTCCCTTCAAGCCACTATCAGTTTTCAACTCTTCCAACTGGTCTCTCCTCAGCACCAAGGGTATTCACAAAGTGCCTAGTTGCTGTAGCAGCATATCTGAGAAGAAAGAGAGTCACTGTTTTTCCTTACCTGGACAATTGGCTGGTGGTGAGAAACTCACCAGACCAAGTAAGGAACTCCCTAAGAATCACCCAGGCCCTCTTAGAGTCTCTGGGTTTCATAATAAACCAAAAGAAATCGGTTCTAACCCCTGCTCAAACTTTGCAGTTTATAGGGGCAGAAATCAACACACTTCAGGGCAGAGCCTTTTTACCTTTAGACAGGGTGCAGTCTTCAGTCAATAGCAAACTCTTTCATCCTGAACAGGTCAAAAACTGCAAGGCAGTTTCTGCAGCTACTAGGCCATATGGCTGCATCCACAGGCACAGTGCAAGTATCCAGATTCCCATATGCGAGACATCCAGTTTCATCTCAGGTCTCACTGGAGTCAGAAAAAAGACCCTTTTTCAAAGCTTATACCAGTAACAAGGCCACTATTAAGGGCCCTCTTGTGGTGGAAACAGGAATCCAATTTAAGGGAGAGAGTGCCTTTCCAGAGAGAAAATCCCTCTCTGGTACTCACAACAGATGCATCCCTATTAGGCTGGAGCACCCACTTAGGAAAACACATGACTCAGGGAATCTGGTCAGCAGCAGAGTTCCTTCTGCACATAAATTTACTGGAGCTAAGAGCAGTCTTCCTAGCCCTAAAGGCTTTTTCCTCTCTGGTGATGGGCAGGGTGGTTCAGATCAGAACAGACAATACCACCACAATGTATTACATAAACAAACAGGGAGGCACCAGGTCAGGCCTCCTCTGCACAGAGTCCATGAAGATCTGGACACTGGCATACTCTCTGAAGGTCTCTTTACAGGCAATTCACTTGCCAGGAAAGGACAATACTTTGGCAGATGCACTAAGCCGCATCAGCCAGGCCCATCACGAATGGACTTTGAACAAGCAGGTGGTGCAAGTTATTTTCAGAAGGTGGGGCTAGACTTGTTCACATCCCACCAGAACCACCAGCTACCTCAATATTGCTGTAGGCCACCAGCACAGGGCACAGTTCCTCTGGATGCCCTGGTTCTGGACTGGACAGGCAGGCACCTGTATGCTTTTCCCCCCTTTCCCATGGTTTTCAGGGTGTTACTGAAGCTAAAGTCCCTCTCAGCATCTCTGATCTTGATAGCTCTGGATTGGCCCAGGCAGCCATGGTACTCTCTTCTGCTCTCCATGTCTGTCAGCAAACCGATACAGTTGCCCCTCAGGCACAATCTCCTGACTTCCAATCAGGGAACATTGTTGTATCCGAATCTCAAGTCCCTTCATCTCAAAGCATGGCTCTTGAGGAATTAAGAGTATGCAGATTTAAATCTGTCAGAAGCTGCCGTAAATATTTTAAAGGGTTGTAGAAAACCCTCCACACAGAAAACTTATTCTTCCAAATGGAAGAGATTCTCTCTGGTGTTCCAGCATGAACCTTATGCCACAAAAGGCCAGAGTTTCAGTTGTCCTGGACTATCTCATTTGCACTCACAAGGTTTGCAACCCAGTTCCCTTAAGGTTCATTTAGCAGCGGTATCTGCATACCTTTCTGTGGGGACCAAGGTGTCAGTAGCATCTGATAAACTTTTACAAAGATTTTTTAAAAGACTGATGCATTTACACCCACTTCACAGGGCACCAGTGCCTGCTTGGGATTTAAATGTGTGTATAGCCAAACGCATGGGTCCTCCCTTTGGGCCCATGGCTACTGCCCACTTGAAATACCTTACTTGGAAAACAGTCTTCCTAGTGGCTATTACTTCTGCAAGGAGAATTAGTGAGCTCCATGCTCTCTGCATCGACCAAGACTATATCTCATTTCACAGAGATAAGGTAGTCCTCAGAACTAACGGACAGTTTCTCCCTAAAGTGGTTTCAGATTTTCATCTGAATCAATCTATAATTCTACCTGTCTTTTTCACAGACCATACCAGTTCTGGTGAAAGAAGATTACACAGTCTGGATGTGAAAAGGGCCATCAGCTATTACATGGCAGTCACTAAAGACCATAGGAAAAATGGAAAACTTTTCCTTACATATGGGGATGTAGGAAAAGGTAAACCAGTCTAAAAAAGATCCATTTCTCGGTGGATAGTCCAGTGTATTCAGTTCTGCTACACTAAGGCAGGTAAAGAGCCCCCAACCGGTTTGAGGGCGCATTCTACAAGAGGAACTGATGCTACCCTTGCAGCAGCCAGGGAGGTTCCCTTGGTGGACATTTGCAAAGCAGCTACCTGGAAAACAGTACACACCTTTACAAAACACTACAACCTGAATATTTTATCCAGGGATGATGCTAGGTTTGGCACAACAGTCCTGCAGAGCCTGTTTCCAAAATAAAGTTCTGTGCCCACCTCCAGTGGTACTGCTTGGTAGACTGCATAAAGTTATGAATATCCTGAGCATTACTGGGGTTAGAAGAAAAAATTACTTATATTAGTAATCTTCTTTCTTCCTAGTGATGCTCAGGAATTCATAACTCCTTCCCTTCCTCCCCTTCCAGAACTTCAGTCTCTGCACTCCGCATGCTGGTGCCACCAAGCCATATTGATTTTGTTGCATTTCTCTGTTTTAATAATCTTAAACTGGAGTTTTTCAATGTTCTCCTCTTGGAGTTTTATTTGATGTGGTTTTTGTCAAAGAGTTATCCTCCCTTTGGAGGTTTTATCTAAATTCTATGCTTTAGTTAGGGGACACCCCTCTTTTTACAGAATATTACTTACATTAGTTCCTAATGCCTGACTTCCAGGCTTCTCACAAATCTGAAGAGGTTAGAACACCACAGTTGGTGGAGGCAGTATTTGAAAGATACTCACGTGCAAAGAATTCTACTCATTTGCATGTGTTCCATCTCTCCGGGCAGTCCAACCCTCCAGGCTTACTGCATAAAGTTATGAATTTCTGAGCATCACTGGGAAGACATAAGATTACTATGGTAAGTCATTTTTTCTTGTATCCCATCCACTTTCTCATACACCCAGTAATGTACCTCACACACATACCATTCATATCCCATCCACTCACAACCGGGATGTACCTCAGTCCTTACCATTCGTATTCCATCGACACTCACATACACCCTGGGAGTATCCCACACTATACCATTCATATTCCATTCACTCTCACACACACAGATGTACCCCACACATATACCATTTGTATCCCATCCACTCTTCCACGCACACCAAGGGATATACCCCACTCCTATACCATTCATATCCCATCCACTCTCACATACACCCAGGGATGTACCCCACTTTTATACCATTTGTATGCTATACTATACACTCTCACATACACACAGGAATATACCCCACACACACACACACACACACACACACACGATGTATGCCACACACACATACCATTCACAGTCCATCCCACTCATATACCATTTGTATCCCATACACTCTCACATACACCCAGGAATGTGCCTTACTCCTATACCATTCGTATTCCTTCCTGTGTCTCTCACACACACACACACACACACACACACACACACACACACATGATGTATGCCACTCGTATTCCATCCACTCTCACATACACCCAGGGATGTACCCCACTTATATACCATTAGCATCCCATCCAGTTGCACATGCACGTAGCGATGTACCCCACTCATATATCATTCTTATCCCGTCCACTCTCACCTATACCCAGGGATGTACTCCACCCCTATATCATTCATATCCCATCCATTATCACACACACACACCCAGGGATGTACCCCACTTGCATAATCATTCATATCCCATCCACCTTCACATGCCCCCCAGGGATGTACTCCACCCCTAAGCCATTCATATCCTATCCATAAACCCCGCCCCAAGGGATGTACCCTACTCATATATCACTAGAATCCTGTCCACTCCCACATTCACCCAGGAATGTACCCCACTCATATACCATTAGTATTCCATCCACGCTCACTCCCAGGATGTACCCCCTCATATACCATTCATAGCCCATCCACTCTTTCACGCACACAAAGAGGTGTATCCCACTCCTATACCATTCATATCCCATCCACTCTCACTCACACCCAGAGATGTAGCCCACTCGTATACCATTCGTATCTCATCCATGCAGACCTTAAGATCACTCCAATCTCTGACCCCCTGTACCCACCAGGGTGCATTCTAGGGGATTGTTTCGCAGACCGTCTGCCTATGCTGGTCGTTCCTCCCATCAGTAACCCCATGCACCATACCTTGGTGGTGGTCCCCTATCAGGTCCCCTCCCGCCAGTGCCCATACAAAGGCATCCAGTGGCTGCCCTAGTACCTTCTAACTCCCCGCTTCCTCCCCCATCACTGTTGCCACCAGTGGTGCAAGTGGGGGGAATGGATCTCCCTTGATCTGTCAAAGTGGAGGGAGATTATGATGGATCAGTGGATCTTCAAAATAGTAGAAAAGAGACATGCTCTGGAGTTGCTGTTTACCGCCTCCTTCACATTATCTTCTAGACCACTTGTCCTTTCAGCTAGATCTCATCCCCCTGTTACAAAATGGGGACTGGCTTTGTGCCCTGTACATGAAGGGTGCATTCAAACCCCAGGAATGTGCTTAACCACTGCAAATCAACCTGCTGGTTTGAGCTGCCCCACAGAGCAGAATTCCTTGCTAATTATAGCATCCTAGAATGAAACTCAAATCTCTGCCTTGTGGTCACTCTTCACGCTGCATGCAATGTCAGATTTATTTCACGACCTGAGGAAGAAGTCACCCTGAAGAGCCTTCCAAATTCTTCAGTCCGTTGCGGTTTTGTTTTCATACTTCTGTATTTGACAATTTACTGTTCAGTTTTTTGAATTTCTGCATTAGATATTGTTGTTTGTAGTTGTTCTAAGATGGCTTTATTTACTATTCTCCAGTTCCCGATCGGCTTCCTTGAACCGGAGAAAGGCCTTTGGGTCGTGCCCTTTCTCACTCTGTGACCGCTAGATCTTACTTCGAGAGGGTTCCTTCAGTAGGTCATAACATGTAGGACTAGCGCCATCTGGTGTCGGGACCCAACAGCAGACTTTTCCAGCAATACTCGATGGGGGACCGCTCACCACCATCACGTGACCAACATCAGTGTGAGTCTATATAATGGGCAGTCCCCAGGCTCACCCTCCAGTTCTTTCCCACCATCGCCTCATGCAGTGCCTTTCGGTAGACTCACCTCAGCGATCGTCGGTTGAACGTTCCATTTTTTCAGTCATTTTTTTCCTCAAAAAATCACCGCTATATCTTATTTTCAATTATCTATGGCGTCTCAAAAAAAGAAGTGCAAGGCTTGTGGCACACAGATCCCGCACAAGGGCGATCACACATGGTGTGTGATCCACCTAGGCCCAGACCATCCAGTTACCTCCTGTGCTGTCAGCCTTTCAGCCAGGCCACACGGAAGCAAAGGCAGCAGGCCTTAGAGGCTCATCTCCTCAAATCTAGATTAGTGTTGTTAGAGAAACAAATGTAGAAAATCCGGGATTCGGCCTCCACTTCTTTCTCTTCCCCTTCAAAACATAAAAAGGAGAAAAAAAAGTGAGGAGGAGGAGTACACCATGGAGAGTCCGGGGACTCTTCCTCCAAGACTTTTCTCCCGGTTAGAGTGCAAGGTAAGCCCGCGACTGCCACTAAGCCTCTCCCCGGCTCCTCTGGGGACCACATGGCTGCCGGCAAGTCTGTTCCCTGCTCCATGGTGTCCTGCACGGCTGTTGTCGCCAAGTTGGGGGGGCTGTTTCTCGACTCCTGCCGCACCTTCGCCTGGTCAGGCGCTCCCTTCTGGGGACCTCTCGGGTGTGCCTCTCACATGGGAGGCTAACATCAGCCCACCTGACTTCTGAAGTAGATCAGGGAAGACTACCCCTCATCCCCTTCCTTCTCCGCCAGTTGAGGCTTACTCCAACCCTGCCTCTCTGTCTGGAGAACCCGCCAATCCTCTGGAGGTGGTCTCTCCAGGGTCACACCCTCTTTCCCCTTCTGGGGTCTCAGGTCAAGAGGGATCCTCCTCCATCTATGAAAGTGTTCTTGGAGGTTCCCCCTATACCTGACTTTGTGAGCATTCCACAGCAGGTCAATTGACCTGCCCCCCCCCCATTGGAGCAGCCCCTAGTGACTTTGGTTTCTCCGACACCAGTCTCCCGGCTGGAATCCGCTCCCATGCTGCCGTTGAACCTTTCAACAGGAGCAGGTCCCTCATCTGATCCCTTGTGATGGGTCCCGACACCAGCATACCCGATGCTACACGTGGTCCTGACGTCAGCTCTGCCGATCCTATCATCCGTGGTTCTGATGCTGGCCTACCCGACGTCGGACCCCTTGTGCGTTCCATTGACAGGAGTTCCTTTGCCAGACCCTACGCGTATCTACACTACACTGGGCCCGATATGGTTGCCCCCGATGTCAGATCTTTTTGGTAGACCCCACTTTGTCCCTCAGTACCCCCGGGTATTTCACAGGATATACCCCGGCTAGTCTGTCACTTGATTGGCTCTCCCAGGGACATGTCTACCCGGGTTATTCACATTTCCTGGGTTATTCTCCAGGGTTTCTGGAATATTCTTATCCACCTCTTGGTTACCCTCCCCCACCTCCCCCTCTGCCAATAACTTCTCCTCCTCCACCCCCTCTGGTCTCTCATCCGGACGTTAGGGAGGTCATTACATCCTGGTGGAAGGATGCGAGAGCTGAGATAGTTACGGACCTGGAGAGTAGACTCCCACATCCTCCTCCCTCTCTGAGGTCCAATTCCCACATGCACTCCGACTCTGACACTGTCCACATCCAGGGAGCTGCCAGGGCAGACATATCTGTACTGGATTTCCAAACGGGAGATGATTCGGGCTCTGGGGGGGACTCTTTGGGGAAATTGTCGCTTCCTGATTCTCCAACCTCGGGGAAGGTATCTCTGAAATCTCCTCCGGAAAACCCTTCCTTCATGGATCTTCTGAGGTCTATCCAAACCTTCTATGAGTGGGAGACGGAGGAACAAGACCCAATGTGGCAGAGGCTTGCGGAGCATCTGGATCTTCAGACCCAAGCTACGGTCCCTGTTCCCTCATGGATAGCACCTCATCTATACCTCACCTCAACCATCTGGCAACTGCGTAAGTCCATCCTGGCAGTCCCAAAGAGAGCTGATGGGACATACCGGGTGCCTAAGGATGCCCCATTTTTGGTTGCCCATCCTAAGGCGGATTCTGTGGTCATTTCAGCTGCTCAGGATCGATCACCTGCTCCTAAGCACCTGAGTTTGGTTCTTTCCGACAAACAATCCAAGCAGTTTGACCAGTTTGGGACAAAATTTTACTCCTTGGCTACGTGTGCCTTGAGGTCCCTGAACTACGTAGCCCACATGGTGTCCCCCCAAAAAGCAACCCTTGCCAGGCTGGAGGAATGAATTCAAGATATGCCGAATTCAGACCTCAAAGAGGAACTTGCCTGGGATATTTGACTCTCAAAAATCTCTTGTCAGCATGCTCTCCGGGCCACCTATTACTTGAACCTCGGTGACCGCCATCTCCCTTCAGTGGCATGCCTGGCTCTGCATCGCGGGCCTCGCTAACGAGGTCCAGTCGGCCATACTGGATGCCCCCTTCCGAGGCTCTGTGTTCTTTGGTGGGGATGCCAAGGACATCATCACAGACCTCCAAGAATGAGGTCAGGCTCTTAGGTTTGTGAGGTCCATGTACAGTCAGGGCAGCCAGCAAGGTCAAGGTCAGCAAGATTTCGGAGATGGACCTGGAGGCAGAGACGTAGATGCCCCCAGGCTGGGCAGGCAAAGTGTAAGGCCACCCCACCGCCTCCAAAACCCAGCGTCATTGTTGAGGACCTCCTCCAGCCCGACCTGACACTTTCTGACTTCTTGGCCCCACCCTCTCCTCCATTTCTGGAAGAGGAACAGGTGGGGGGGAGGTTCGCTCACCACTTGCAGGAGTGGCAGCGTATCACCTCTGACAAATGGGTCCTGCAGTTAGTGTCCGTCAGGCACAGCACAGAATTCTTAGAGGTTCCTCCCGAATCTTCTCCTCGAAGGTCTGCCTATTCCAGACACTAGGTGCTTGTAGTAAAGGAGGAAGTAGAAGCCCTCTTGCAAAAACAGGTGATGGAGCCAGTCCCTCTTCGTCAGAGGGGACAGAGGTTCTACTCCCATCTTTTCCTGGTTCCAAAAAAGACAGGTGACCTAAGACCCATACTCGACCTCAGCAGGCTAGACCTGTTCATCGAGTACAAAAAATTCAGGATGCTCACGCTACAGAGTCTACTACGCCTGTTGCAGGACAACCACTGGTTGTGCGCTCTGGACATGCAGGATGCTTACCTGCACATCCCGATATTAAAGAGCCACTGCCGCTTTCTGCGGTTTGTCTTTCAGGAGGATCACTTTCAGTTAAAAGCTCTCCCATCTGGACTTTCTTCATCACCCAGAGTTTTCACCAAGTGCCAAGCGGTGGTGGCTGTGGCCTTGAGACACCAGGGTATTGCGGTTTTCCCATACCTGGATGCCCGGCTGGTCTCGACCCCTTTCAGGGACTCCCTTACAGAGGTGCTTCGCATTACCTTGGACCTGTTTTCCAGATTGGGGATTACGGTCAATTTTCCGAAATTCTCCCTGACTCCTTCCCAACATCTTCAGTTTATTGGAGCCATTCTGGACACAGTTCAGGGAAGAGCCTTCCTTCCTCCGGATCAGAGGGATACCCTGATGGAACAGGCCACCATGGTGGCCTCTTCCAGGTACCTCCCAGCCCGAGAAGTCCTATGCCTTCTCGGCCTGATGGCAGCCTCTGTCTTCACAGTCCCCATGATGAGGCTCCACATGAGAATTTCTCAGTGGTCCCTCAGAGTTCAATGGGATCAGCTTGATCAACCAGTTCTTATCTTCACCGCTATGCAGAAGGATCTTCTATGGTGGAGAGATCTCCGAACCTATCCTTAGGTCACCCCTTCCGGGGCCCTGCTCCTATGGGGATCCTTATGACGGATGCCTCCGACAGAGGTTAGGGCACTCATTTGGGGGACCATCAGACTCTGGGACTTTGGTCCCGTCAAGAGATGTCCTTGTACATCAATGTCTTGGAGATGAGAGCGGTACTATATGCTCTTCAGGCATTTCAGACCATTCTACCCAAGGTACTAGTACTTATACAGGGGGGCAACACCTCCATTGTCTGGTATCTTGACAAACAGGACGGCACTCACTCCTACCCCCTTTGCAGGGAAGCGATGAGAGTGTGGGACTGGGCACTTCTGTATGGTCTGTCTCTCACAAATGTACATGTTCCAGGAGTGGAAAATGTTCTAGCAGGCAACCTCAGCAGATCATTCACCCTTGATCATGAATGGGAACTAAACCAGGCAGTGGCGGAATCTGTGTTTCTGAAATGGAGAAGACCGGAACTCGACCTATTCGCCTCCCCATTCAACACAAAGCTTCCTAGCTTTTGTTCGCTCATTCCAGAGCATGGTGCTTTTTGGCATGACTTGTTGTCTCTCTCCTGGACAGGGAGATTTTTATATGCCTTCCCTCCATTTCCCATTCTCCAGAGGGCGCTCCTCAAACTCCAGTTGGAGAGCGCAAAAATGATCCTTATCGCTCCTCTCTGGCCCAGACAAATTTGGTTCCCACTTCTACTGTAGTTGTCGAGGGAACCCCCAGTTCCACTTCCATTACAGCACAGCCTCTTAACCCAGAACAAGGGTCGGCTGGTGCACCCGGGGCTCAGGACCTTGCATTATCATTCTTGGCTCCTACAGACATAGCAATTTCACGCTTTGGAGTCTCTTCGAGAGTTGCTCAACTCATTGTGTAGGGCTGAAAACCTTCCACGAGGTCCACTTATGCTATGAAGTGGAAACGTTTTTCCATTTGGCCAACCTCCAAGGGTTGTGACCACTTTACATGTTTGGCTCCGCATCTAATGGAATACCTGCTCTTTTTGTCTTACTCTGGCCTTTCCTATTCTTCACTGAAAGTCCACTTATCGGCAATTTCAGCCTACCATGTGCTAGTGGATGGTAAACCTGTGGCACAGTTGGAGCTTGCCAAAACCTTTCTGAAGGGCATACTTCACCTGAAACCCCCATCCACAGCCCTACTCCACCTTGGGATCTTAATTTTGTGTTGGAGAAACTTACTGTCCCTCCTTTTGAACCAGTGATGAGCTGTGATATGCGTTACCTTTTCTGGAAAACGCTCTTTTTAGTTGCTATTACTTCTGCTCGAAGGATTTCCGAGCTTCAGGCTTTAGTTTGTAAGGAGCCTTATCTTATTTTCCACAAGGACCGGGCAGTCCACCGTACTCATCTTAGGTTTCTTCCGAAGGTGGTTTTGCAGCTCACCCTTAACCAGTCTGTGTAGCTGCTGGTGTACTATCTGGCCCCAACAAACAGAGGTGAGGCCTTACTTCGTACCCTGGATGTACACCGGATCCTTAGGTGTTACACCTCTTGCACAAAGGAATCGCAAAAAGCGGATCAGCTCTTTGTTTTGTTTGCATCGAGGACGTTGGGTAAGGCAGTTTCCAAACAATGCCTCTCAAAATGGTTAGGAAACTGCATTTGCTTTTGTTACCAGAAGTACGAGTAGCCTTTCCCGGGACCTGTCAAGGCTCATTCCACTAGGGGGGTGGCTGGTTTTGCAGCTTTCCTCTGCCATGTTTCTGTAGCGGAGATCTGTGCAGCAGCAACCTGGAGTTCAGTCCATACCTTTACCAAGCATTACAGTCTGGACATTGCTTCTAGGCGAAGGGCCGGTTTTGACCCAGCTGTCCTGCATGGCCTTTTGTCCTAGGCACGCTCCTTTGTGTGTTTCAGTTGTTCCTCCTCCCATGTTTCTCTCGGTCATGGATCAAACTTTTAACATGGTTTTAATTAGCGGTTCGGTCTTTGTTTTGGACCTGAACCAGAACTTGAGTTTTTTTCAGTCTGGAACTGAACTGAATTTGGATTTATTTCTATTGGCATCTCTGACATGCCCAAAAAGAAAACTGGACCTACAGGCTTTAAAAATTGTAAAACTTGTTTCAACCTCCTGGCAAAAGCAAACTACCATGAGTTGTGTTTCAGGCACCTAGGTCCAGATCATGATTTCACTAACTGTGAGCTTTGCATTAAGTTTTGCCCTAAAACTATTTATATAAAAAGGAAAAAAAAAAAAGGGCTAAAAAATTGGAAGATCTTCTTTGAGGATGTCTCTTTCATCAGGCCACACCTATGGAACTATAAGCCACCAGGCCATAGGACCACAGGGAAACATTTTGCAAGCAGTCTACCAGGGGCCGCCAACTTCATCCCGACGTTGACCATTCTCGTCGGACCATGCATGAAAATGACGCTGGTGTAATCGTCGATTTCGTCTTTTTCTTGCCGTAGCCATGCTGTCACTTTTCTGAAGTGATCTTCGGCTGCATGTATTTCGACTAAAGAGCTGTCAAAGCTGTTCCACTATTGCAAGTGTGGTGAGAAAATCTATTCTGGAGACTCACATATAGTGTCTGTGTGTGCTGTCTAGGCCCAGACAACAATATTCAGGTGTGCCAGATCTGCAAGGGATCAACTCAGCAACTTGGCGACACAGAAAAGATGCTCTAGAAAAGCATTTATTAAAGCAGCAGCAGGTAACCCCAGTGGAGAAGGAGCTCCAGCAAAAGAGCTCTGCCATGTCCCCTGCACACTTCTCCAGATCCAATTCCTTGAAATCCTCTGGGGTGTCACATAAGTGCAAGCACCGGGAGAGAGAGAAAGACAGTTTCTAGGAGCGTGGATATGTTGTTCATCCACACTTCTTAGCATGTCCATTTCCCCTTTAAATCTTGCCATAAGTCTTCAAGCTGGTTCCTCCCACCCACCCGGGTGGTAAATACCTTGGCTTCACCCCATGACACCAGATCTTCCTTTCTGCTGGAAGATACAGGTTCCCTTGTGCTCTCAAAGCATATCGTAGGCCCTGGATTTTAATCGTCGTTTTTTGCCAAAAATTATTCTAAAACTCATTGGAGTTAGTGATTTTACCGCATCTGCCGTGGAGGAAAAATCTTCCCCCGATTTCGCCGGTGCCCCTGTGGCCAAAAGATGTCATGCACCAATCCCGACCTAACGTGCGTTTATGCCTAGGTGTTGGACATGACACCTCGTCATGTGGTTTTTGCCTGGCCTTCCATCCCAATGTCCTGGATGACCACAAGGTGCTTTTGAAGCTGGGGAGACTGGAGAAAAGGAATCCGCCGGTGAAATCTAAGGAGGCGGGGTGGGTGGTTTCCATGGCCGCAGGATCCGCTGAGCAGCTGGAACAAATGAAAGCATTTGAGGAGGAAGCGGCTCGAGCTTCAGCCAATCGAAGCTTCTTCGTTCCGCTGAACCTTGGCCCCACCTTCACGGGCTTCTTCAAGGTGCCAGTCTCTCCCCACTTGTGGTGAGGCACCCTCTGGCTCACACTTCTCCCGCTCTCAGAAGAGAGAGAAGGACCCGTCATCTTCGTCCTGATGAAGATGTTCTTGGGACCGAGAAAGGTCCGAGTCCCAGGAACACACGCTCTCGACTTCGGTCGGATCGCATCCTCGACCGCCGGCTTCATGGACCTTCCATCTGGCCAGGGGACCGAGGAAGCGGCTGACGAGGTCGAGATTGT
Source organism: Neoceratodus forsteri (assembly GCA_016271365.2). Taxonomy (NCBI): domain Eukaryota; kingdom Metazoa; phylum Chordata; order Ceratodontiformes; family Ceratodontidae; genus Neoceratodus; species Neoceratodus forsteri. The sequence goes on along the minus strand of JADMNL010000026.1, from coordinate 91,165,645 downwards.
TCTCGACCCAATCGACCCCTTGTCACCGGTTCAGCCAGATGACTCTTTGGAAAGGACTCCGGTCCTTGTCTTCCCTGATGAGGAGACCCAGCCTGCTGGTGTCCCCATCAAGGACCCGGTTCCGGACCCTGGGGTTTCACCGATCCCGGTGTCTCCTGATCGACCGAGTCGGCCCCCCTGATCTCGGCCAAGGTCTGGAACCCCCTCAGTCAAGCGACCGAGAAAGCACCATAAGCGCTCTAAAAAGAGGCAATACCACAGGTCCTCATCCTCCTTGGACGAGGAGAGGCTTCGGCGATGCTATGAAGACCTCATGTGGCAGCAGCTGATGTTGTCTGGGCAAAGGCTGGTTCTGCCGCCTACCCTGGCCATCACTTGGCTTTTGACTCCCATGCTGAAGCCGACCCCTTCGGAACAGAAGCCATTGGTTCCTCTGCCCGTGGAGCCGGCCCATATCCCGGCTCGGCCTATCCCGTTCTCTCCACTGATCAGGGTGGAACCACTGCCTAAGCAGCCTGAGGAGGTGCCTTGAAAGAGGATTGACAAGACACCAGGCTTCCCTGGCATCTGTCTATTATGGTCACTCTGGATCGCCCTTGGCGCATCGTGGCTGACTTAGGCGGTAGACCGCTATATCACAACTCTTCGGACTCAGACGTCACCGGACTACACTCACATCCCGGGGATGATGAGTCCATGGCAGGGTTGGAGGAAGGCCCTTCCTCCTTCCAGGGCATCCTCCGCCTCATCTCCGACTCCAACGGAATGCCCCTGGAGTCTGTCCAGAAAAAGGCGGAGTACCCTCTCACTGATATACTCAAGAGAGGGGATACCCCGATGGAGGCCTTTCCAGTGGCTGAGGCTATTGTTGGCCCGGCTCTAGAAGTTTGGCAGCATTCTGCTTCCTGCCCAGCACCATCTGCCCTCATGGCCCGCAGTCTGGCAGTACCCATGAGGGTCCCTTGGGGTTCACAGAGCACCCGGCCGAGGCTGGTGACCCGCCTCTCGTGTCAGGCGTACTGGGACTTCGGCCGACACTGACTGACCCCTGGACAAAGAGTCCAAAAACATGGACCACTCTGCCCGTAAGGTCTATGCGGCCTCTTCTCTGGGCCTTTGTCAAGCCAGATCGGCTGTCATTATGGCACACTTCTCTCATGCCCTTCTCAGGTCATTAGACGAGGTCCTTGCTCATCTCCCAGCAGAAATGCAAACCACGGTCAAGCAAGTCTAGAACCAGGGTCATGCTGTCGCAAAACAGCAGCTCCAGATGGCCGTGGACATAGGAGATTCCTGTGCCCGCTCTGTAGCAGCCGCAGTGGCCACTCACCGCAGGGCTTGGCTGAGGCTTTCCTCCTTCCTGGCAGATACTCAGTATAAGCTTGCTGATGTGCCCTTCCTAGGCACCGACTTGCTCGGTCCAGGAGTGGCTGGTCACCTTCAGCGAACAGAGCAGTCCAAAGCCACTTTGGATGCTACTTCTGCTAAGGGTTCTTCAGGCAAGAACCAGCAGAAGAGAAAGAAGAAGCCATTTCGGCATTCTTCCCCTGCGGTCAGGCAGCCCTCCTATCAAGGAGGTCAGCAGCAGCAACAGCAGCAGCAGGCTCAAGCTTGGTGCCCACTTCCCAAGCAGGGTCCTCAGCAGCCCCGTAAAGGAGACCAAGGCACAGGTCCTGGAGCCTCCTCCTCTTCTAAGCCTGCTAAGTGATGAGTCGGGATTGCCACCCCTATACCCATCATGCCAGTTCTGGGTCCTCCCGTGGGGGGTCGGCTCCGTCACTTCCTTTCCGCCTGGTCCAGTATCACTTTGGACAGGTGGGTTCTCAAAGTGGTTGGCCAGGGACTGCCTCTAGAGTTCGAGCAGTACCCTTCCAGCCGAGCCTGCACCCCTCGGGAGGAAAGGATCTCAGCTTGCACCCAGTCAGCTCTTCGAGATGACGTAGCTCAGCTCCTCCGCAAGAAGGCAATAGCTCTGTTGCCGGATCCGCCAACAGACCCAGGCTTCGTTTCCAGGTACTTCCTGGTGCCCAAGCGGATGGGGGGTTGGTGCCCCATCTTGGATCTCCACGACCTGAATCAGTATCTCAGGTCTCGCACCTTCCGGATGGTAACTCTGAACCAGATCATACCCTCCCTGGAGCAAAACATGTGGTTCTGTTCACTGGATCTACAGGATGCGTTCTTTCATGTCCCAATCCGTCCGTCCCATCAGCGGTTTCTCTGCTTCAGGGTCTGTCATCGGCCCCATGGGTCTTCACTACTTGCATTGCAGTGGTGGCGGCTCACCTTCTGCGTCGAAGAGTCCGAATCTACCCTTATCTCGATGATTGGCTCCTAGCAGGTTCATCCCTACAGGAGGTGGAGAGGTCCAGGGATCTTGGCCCTTTGAACCTGCTCCCAACTCGGCCTCCTGATCAATGAGGCCAAGTCAGAACTCGTGCCCTCTCAGGCGATGGGCTTCATCCTGGCAGAGCTCGCCTCTTGTCAAGCCAGAGCTTGGCTCCCGGTGGACAGGGCAGAGGTTCTCTCCTCCTTTGCCCAATCGTTTCTGGTTGGGCACTTGCGCCCTACCTGGGACTTTCTGCGCCTTCTGGGTTACATGGCGGCGTGCACCTCAGTGGTCCGTTGGGCCTGGTGGCACATGCGCTCCCTCCATAGGGAGCTGGCTGCCCAGTGGACTCAGTGATATGGTCACTTCAACTGGCTGATCACTGTAACCCAGAAGATGTGGGACACTCTCCAATGGTAGACTGCCCCAGACCGGTTGTAGGAAGGGATCCCATTTGTCCATCCCAAGCCGACAGTCGTCCTTACGACCAATGTCTCTCTCATGGGCTGGGGAGTCCACATGGGGGACAACAGGCCCACGGGTTCTGGACCCCCAAGGAGTCCCAATGCCACATCAACCTGTTGGAGCTCAGAGCAGTCAGACTGGCACTGTCAGCTTTCGCTCCTCCGCTCCAGGGTCAAGTGGTTCAAGTCCAGATGGACAATACCATGACCATGTACTACCTCAACAAACAGGGCAGCACATACTCCCTTCTGCTGTGCAAGGAGGTGCTCTGCATCTGGACCCCCATAAGCCGGTTGGAGGCAGATCTCCTAGCCATCCATGTGGCAGGAGTCTCGAACCAGCTGGCGGATGCTCTCAGCCGCATAGGCCAGACATTCCATGAGTGGTCTATCCATCCAGAGGTAGCTTACAGTCTGTTCTCCCATTGGGGCAAGCCGTTGGTGGACCTGTTTGCCTCCAGGGAAAACACCAAGCTGAGGCTGTATCATGCATGCCCCCCTCAGCAGGGCTCACTGCAGGGGGATGCCTTCTTGAGGCCATTGACCCCAGGCCTCCTCTACGCCTTCCCTCCATTTCCCTTGATCCACAAGGTGTTACTCAAGGTGAGGAGGGACAAGGCAAAGGTGATCCTGGTAGCCCTAGATTGGCCGCACCAGTTCTGGTATCCAGATCTTCTCAGCCTCAGCTGCAGGCCCCCGGAGCGGCTTTGTACCGGCCCGGACCTGATATCTCTGAACCAGGGGAAGGTATTCCATCCGGACCTTCAATCCCTGCACCTCACAGCCTGGTACCTGAGTGGCTTGAGTTCCAGGCTTTGGGTCTTTCTGAAGATGTCTACACCATGGTGGAGGCATCCAGAAAGGAATCAACCAGGAAATGTTACGCCTTCAAATGGAAGAGATTTTCCATTTGGTGTCAGGGTAAGAGTCTGGACCCCCTTATCCTGTTCTGTGGCTAACATTATTGACTACCTTTGGTCTCTCTCCAAAGGGGGTCTAGGGTCATCGACCCTTAGGATGCACCTGGCAGCCATTTCTGCTTACTGGGTGCAGGCCGGTCAGCTGACATTGGCGCAGGAGACAGTGGTTGGGCGCTTCAAAGGCCTGGATCACATATCCCCTCCGGTGCGTGAACCTCCACCTGCGTGGGATCTGTTGCTGGTTTTGGCAAAGCTCATGGGCAAGCCATTCAAACCCATGCACAAGTGTGAGCTCTCACACTTGTCATGGAAGATTGCCTTCCTGGTGCTATCACATCAGCCAGAAGGACAGGGGGAGCTCCAGGCCCTTTCGGTAGACTCCCCTTATCTGGCCTTTCACAGGGACAAAGTTGTCCTGTGCCCCCATCCCGAAATTCCTTCCGAAGGTGGTGTCAGAGTTTCACCTTAACCAGGTGTTGACTCTGTCGGTACACAACCCTAATTACACCTCGGATGCCGAGTACAGGCTCCATACTTTGGACCTGAGACATGCTCTCTCCTATTATAAGGAAAGAACGGCGGAAATTTGTGGAGAGGTTCACCAGCTGTTTGTCACCTATGCTGAAGCTGCTTCTGGCAGACCTGCAGCCAAACGGACCATAGCAAGATGGATCACATCATGCATAGGTCTGTGCTATGAGTTGGCGGGCAAGGAGCCTCCCAGAGGGATAAGAGCTTATTCTACCCGCCATACTGCTGCATCGGTGGCTGCTTCCAGGGACATCCCTGTCCAGGAAATCTGTTGAGCTGCTACCTGGAAGTCAGTAAACACCTTCATTACCCACTACCACATCGACCTTGAGTCATGCCAGGATGCTGGTTTTGGGGCCTCAGTTCTCCAATCTCTGTTTCCCAAGTAGGGGGTATGAGTCTTGCCTCCCTCCTCGTGGAGAACTGCTTGGAGTCTGCCAAGAAGTGTGGATGCACAACATATCCACACTCCTAGAAGAACAGGTTACTCACCTGTAACAGTAGTTCTTGGAGTGGTATATGTTGTTCATCCACACGCACCCATCCAACCTCCCCGGCTTCGGAAACGCAACCTTTCTTCCAGCGGGCTAAGATCTGGCGTCATGGGGCGGAGCCGAGGTATTTACCACCTGGGTGGGTGGGAGGAGCCAGCTTGAAGACTTCCGGCAAGATTTAAAGGGGAAAGGGACATGCCAAGAAGTGTGGATGAACAACATATACCACTCCTAGAACTACTGTTACAGGTGAGTAACCTATTCTTCCACGGTTTGCTCTCTGTCACCTCATTATGTGATGTCAGCTACCTCTGCATCATCAGTCGCTTCAGCAGTGATGCTACCAGCCACCCAGGCCATGAACATAGCTTCTAGGTCAGGGCAAGCTTCAGGCACTACCAGGCCTAATACAACTGGTGCGTCACCATTGACACTGGAAACCTTGCCTTCCCCGTTGATCTCCAGCGCTCCTGATGAATACATGGACCCTGATGAGCAAGCCACCTTGTTGTCCATTACGGACATCCTCAAACAGTTTTGCCTCCACCTCCTACACCTGGAGATCCGTGGATGGGGTCCATTATTCAAACCCTTGCACTGATGCCTACCAGAGTTACACCCTTTCGAGCACCAGCAGCTACGACAGTGCACTCCCTTTGTCCCATCGACCAGACAGATGACGGCATAGAATATAATCCTGACTTTATGGTACAGGATGCTGAGGAGGTGGCTAAAGCTTAGTGAAAAGTCCCTACGAGAGGACTAGTTCCATAGTTTCCACCTGCAGTGAGGACTCGATGGTTTTCACCCCTAGGTCCCCTCCTGAGGACCCCTCTTTTATAACCATGATGCAGCAACTTCAAGCTGCCATGGGGTTTGATTTGGAGGAGCAGAACACAACCAAGAAGAATCTGCTAGACTTCTTGGAGCTACTTAACTCTCCCCTTTGTAATTTCACACCTGCTCCCTGCCCCAGAGGATGCCACCTTTACTGCCTGGCGAAGGCCTAATGTAATTCCTGCCATACTTAGAAAGGCAGTTAAAATGTATATGGCCCCCTCGCATTGGACTTTCTTTGCAGGCCAACCTGAAGTGGACCCTGTGGTCATCAACATTCCCCATCAAAGGCTCCAAAAATGGAAATTATGTACCTACCGTAATTCTTGATCTTCTTGGACAAGTCTTCATTGTTTATTCATACTTCTGGGTTCTAGTTGGAGGCAATAGGACCCTGCGGAGCCAAAAATCTTCAGGAGGGCTGGTACTGTGGTAGAACTGCACAAGCGTGGCACTGTGAGATCAGCTCGCGCCTGTATAGGCTGCCTTGGTATCGACCCTCCAACTGCTTCAGCACCTTTTTTACCGAGGAGGTGCAGCGTGAATAAAACTAGATAAACACCTAACCTAACCAGGGCATAAGATAGCCCTGTTTGACCAGTATAAGAAGATTCAATTAACTATGTCTTCACAGCCCAAACCAACGAGGGAGTGAAGACCAGGAACAGAATGAGTGAGCCTGGAGGATGGTGGGTGGGTGTATAAACAGTGAAGACTTGTTCAAGAAGATCAAGAATTACAGTAGATATGTAATTTCCATGCTTTCCTGGAATTAAAGTCTTCACCATTTATTCATACTTCTGGGTTAGAGTACCAAGCTAAAACAATCCCCACAGGGCAGCAGGAGACAGAGCTCACTCAGGACAGAATTACATTAAGGACTGTCCTGCCAAAGGAAGCATGCTGTCTGGCATTGACATGCAGAGTGTAGTGCTTCACAAAAGTGTGCACTGAGCTTCAAGTAGCCTCTGTGCAAATCTCAGGGGAACTGAGCGTATATCTGCCAGGGATGCAGCCAACTACTCTAGTTGAGTGGGCATGTACCTGACCTTCCAACTTGACCTGCACCATAGAATAACAGTGGCAAAGGCATGCCACTACCTACACAGAAATGCATCTGATGGATGCCAGCTGACCAGCCGGGTCAGACTGAAAGACACAGAGTTGCTTCTCTTTACAGATGTACCTAGTTCTATTTATGTAGAATCGTAGGGCTCTCTTGACATCCAGAGAATGAAGGGTGCATTCCCCTTCATTTTGAAAGTTAGCGAAGTAAGTAGGCAGAACCAAGGGCTGGTTGAGGTGGAACTCTGAAACCAGCTTGAGTAGGAACTTGGGATGAGTGCAGAGAGTCACCTTGTCTTTGTGAAAGACTGTGTATGGAGGGTCTGTGACTAGGGCATGTATCTCAGAGACCCTGCAAGCAGAAGTGATGGCCACCAGAAAGGCGGTCTTACAGGTCAGGAACTTCAACTTACACGTGGCTAGAGGCTCAAAAGGTTTACAAGTGAGCATATCCAGCACAAGATTAATATCCCAGGCAGTCACCAGCTTCCTAACCGGAGGCCTTGTGTGTGGAATTCCTTTGAGGAATCTCTTGAACAAAGGCAGCTGAGGCGGAGACATATTCTGGACTGACTCATGATAGGCGGAAAGCGCACATAGGTGTACCTTGACCATTGAATACTGCAGTCCTGCATCTGAAAGGTCTAACAGGTACTCCAACACTTTATTCAGTGGGTATCGGAATGGATTCAGAGGCATTTTAGCACACCACAGTGAGAAACACTTCCATTTGGCGGTGTAAGTCTTTCTAGTGGAGGGCTTACATGCTGCCAAAAGAATCTGTGAATTTCTCTGTGAAACTTTGAACCTGCCCACTTCTACCTCCTCAGGAGCCAGGCATGGAGGTGAAGGGAGTGCAGATTGGGATGAACCAGGGATCCCTGTGTCAAGAGGTCCATTCGCAGAGACAGTTACCTCTGAGGGGCCTCTGACAATTTGTTGATTAATGGAAACCAGATTAGTGGAGGCCAGTATGGTGCAGTTAGAATCATTTTGCCCCCCTGTGCCTCTAGTCTGAGCAGCACCCTCTGAACCAGGCTTGGGAGAAATGCGTACAGAAAGCATCTTATCCACCACAGTCTGAATGCATCCTGACAGAAAATGCCAGGTTCTGGATTTCTGGAGCAGAATAGAAGCAGTTTTATGTTGAGTGGTGATGCAAAAAGATCCACGTCCAGATTGCCCTACTCATTGAAGAGCAATTGCACGACGTCTGGTGCAAGCGACCACTCGTGAAGATCCGCTTCTGTTCTGCTGAGGTGATCTTGCTGGATTTTTCTGAATTTGTGGCAGATAAACTGCCTGAATCAGAGTGCTGTGTTCAAGGTACCAGTCCCATACCCTCATAGCTTCTCTGCACAAGGGGTAGGAGTGGGCTTCCCCATTTGCTGATGTAATACATCACCACCTTGTTGTCCATCTGAAGAAGGATTGCTTTGTGACAGAGGACACCCTTCAGGGCTCAAACAGCATATAGGACTGCTCTCATTTTCAGAACACTGATGTGTAGATGAGAGACTCCTCTAGGGTCCACACCCCCTGAGTGTGGGACTCTTGGCAGTGAGCCCCGCAGTTGATTAGGGATGCATCCATGGTGATGGTAATCTGAGACTCTGGAGGGGCAAAGGGCAAACCTTGTCGAAGGTTGTCCTCCTGGATCCACCATGCAAGTGATCTCCACAGAGATTCTGTCATCTTGATGGTGTAAGACTGCGGATGTGTTGTTGGAGACCACCGTGTGCTGAGCATCCACTGAGTGGTCCTCATGTGCAAGCGAACCAGAAGCACCATGAAAACGGAGGAAGCCATGAGACCCAACATCCATTGCATAGAGTGAGCTTGCACAGGGTTGTTCTCTCTGACGAAGTAAGCAATCTAGAGTGTCATTCCTCCTGTCCTGCAGGAGAAAGTCCCTCACCTCGGAAAAGTCGAGGAGCGCCTCTATGAAGAGTAGCTGCTGAGAGGCTTGAAGCTGCAACTTTTCCAGGTTCAGCAGAACCCCCATGGAGGTGAGGAACTGAGACGACGTGGAGATTGCCTCTTGTGTTTCCTGCCTTGATGGGCTTGCCAAAACCCAATCGTCCAGGTATGGAAAGTCTTGAACGCAGAGCTTTCGGAGTTGTGCAGCGAGAACTGCAAAACACTTTGTAAAGACTACGCGCCGAGGAGAGCCCAAAGGGCAGGACTCTGAATTGGTAATGTTGACCCAAGGCCACAAAGCGGAGGTACATGCAGTGACTTGGGTGCACTGGAATGTGCTGGTAGGCATCCTGCGTATCCAGGGATGCCAGCCAGTCATACTGTTGAAGGAGTGGCAGCAGAGCTCCTAGGGAGATCATCTTGAACTTCTCCCTGAACAGGAACTTGTTTAACTTTATGAGGTCAAGAATTGGGTGCATGTCACCTGTTTTCTTTGGAACCAGAAAGTAATGGGAGTAGAAACCCATGTTTCTCTCTGCCCAGGGAACAACTTCGACTGCCTTGTTTCTGAGAAGGCCCTGTAGCTCAGAATTGAAAACGCCCGACTAAGCGGCAGTCAGACTGTGATGTCACGTGGGTGGAAGATCTGAAGGGATTTCCACAAAATTCAGGGAGTAATCCTCCCAAACAATCCTGAGGACCCATTTGTCTGAGGTGATGGACTTCCACTGATTGTAGAATTGAGTCAGACGACCTCCCACTGCCCTGGGGCTGTCCACCTCAGGCAGTTGAGGTGGGACTGGGGCCAGATTTTCAGAGGGTTACACTGAGCGCTTTCAGGCCCTGTGCCTTGTTCTGCATTTTCTTTTGTGGCTGAGGAGTCTGTTTTTTGTAAAAAAACTCCTCTGCTTCTACCTCAAAAGGACTGCCTGTTATGAAACTGTTGATGGTTCCCGCCCCTTTGCAGAGCAAAGGATCCGGCCTGGCCATTTTAATGGCAGTCCTGGTATTCTGAGCAGCCTCCAGTGCTTGCTCAACTTGAGGGCCAAATTCTGGTGGTGCCGAGGGTTGAGGTGCTGGACACCACACCTCACACCATGCTGATGACCCGGGTTTGGGAACAGACTCGGGATGCCGAGGGTTGGCAGGGGAAGGAGAGGATTGAGCATCCAGAGGACTGCTCTCCTCTCCTCTCCTCTCCTGGGGTGAGTTGTTGGGACTGCTTTGCTCTGTAATGGCTTCAGGTGGAGATCAGTGGCACTACATGGAGCGAAGCTGTAGAAGGGGTGCGACGGCGGCAGACAGCACCAAGTGTGCACAGACGTCGTTGCACGTCCACGTCCTGGGGAATGCACCTCACAGAAAAACTCTTCAGTCACAAAGAATGACGCCTCCGATGGAGTCCTGCCTGCCTCCCCAAACAAAGCCCGACTCAGGCAGAGGCTCAAGGGTGATGCGGTCTCTCTCCCCGTTTCCCACCCGGGGCCCCTCCATGGGGGGTAAGCCACGGTCCTCTCTACTTAGGCCGAGTCGTGGCGGAGGCTGGTGGGCGTGCAGAGTGTTGAGACACCACGTATCAGCTGATTGAGGGTAGCTCCCCCCACTGTAACACGGAGAGAATAAAGAAAATATACAAAAAAAAACCAAAGAAAATTGAGAGCCAAACAGATAAGCACCATCAAATCTAGCTCATGTCGACCAGGGCGCATTTCTTTTATGTCTCCAATACTGACTGGACAGGCATCTATCATGCCACTGACGTGGAAGTCACTCTGCAGATATTCGTAAGTGAATTTCTTGCCATACAAAGTAAACATGCCCCCAAGATTACTAGGAGGGTCAGAGGAAAGCAGATGAGGTGACTACATAAAGACCTCCTAGCTAATCTGCGCCATCAGGACAAGCTCTGGATTCGCTACAAACAAACCGGCCTGCAATCAGGCTTTAATGCCTATTGTGAACTAAGGAACGGGTGTAAGAAACAAGTTAGAGCTGCTAAAAGTAAATACTGTAAAGACCTTCTTCACAGCTCAGCTCGTTACACAAGGAAATTTTGGGCCCATATCAAAACTTTCCTGGGTACCTCGCAGTCGGTTACTTCTGACGAGAGGATTATAAATGGTGCACATTGTAATGACTCTAGGACCATCTCAGACAATTTTAACAAGCTCTTCTCTGACCTGTCACTCTTTACCATGCCTTTACAACCTAGTGGAATGCACTCCAATCTACCTACCACATTACCTCCAGTCAACATTACTGCCCTATCGAATGATATTCCCACAGCTCCACCATTTTATTTCAAGGCTCTATCTAGAGTGGAAGTTCTGAAACTACTTAGATCTATATCTGTCAATACCAGCTCTGGCTCTGACTTGCTGGAACCTCATCTACTTCAGCTGGCTGCTCCTCTAATTGCCTCTCCCCTTGCTAGAATTTATATTTTATCTCTTACCTGTAGTACTGTGCTAAGCCTATGGAAATCTGCCTGAATAACGCCTATTAGTAAAAAAGGTGACTGAAGGATATGGCCAGTTACAGACCTATAGCAATTCTCTCTGTCCTTGGTAAGATCCTAGAGAGACTAGTTGCATTTCAGACTATTGACTACCTTGCACGCTATAATCTCCTCTCGGACACCCAGCACGGTTCAGAAAAGGGCACAGTATTACCGTGGCTCTTCTCAAACTTACCACCGACATACTGACTAACATAGACTCTGGAAAATTCATAGGTGCCATTTTCATTGACCTCACCAAGACTTTCAACCTAGTGGATCATCCCTTGCTTCTCTCCACTCTCCATCAACTCCATTTCTTGGCTCCTGCTGTGGACTGGTTCTGTAGCTATCTGTCAAACAGGTTGCAAGCAGTCAAATTTAACTCCTCCTTTTCAAATGCATCCACTATTAACATTGGGGTACCTCAGGGCTCCATCCTTGGACCCCTTCTATTCTCAATTTGTATAAATAATGCTGCGGAGGTCCTAAAATCCTGTTCGGCAATTCTTTATGCTGATGACCTGATCATCTATACTAGTTCTTCTAGTATTGCCAGTATAAACTCAGCGCTTACCTCTGACTTTAATAATGTCCTGGACTGGCTATTGGACAGCAAACTTGTACTTAATGAAAAGAAAACAAAAGCCATGCTCTTTGGATCTGCAGTGAAGATAAAGGCCTGTTCCAGTGTGCTGGAGGTTCTTCACCCCGGAGGAATTCCACTAGAAATATTACTTCCTTTAAGTACCTTGGTACCTGTTGGACCAATCCCTGGACTTTAACCTTCATATTCAATCCTAGTGCAGAGCTCTAAACTCGAAATTGGGAGTAGCTTACAAAACGAGCTACATGCTTACTCCCTCAGTGAAACTAGCTATTGCCTGTGGCATTCTGTTGCCAACACTTACTTAAGGTGCCTCTATTCTTACCTCTGCCCATAATCCTCCCTAATGAGATGGGATGTCACGTACAACAATATTTGCCGATTTGCCTCCTCGTCGCCTCGACTCAAGCATCACTGCCTTCTCTATAATGACCTAAAGTGGCTCTCACCTACTGCCAGTAGACAGTATTAGCTGGGATCGCTCACGGACTCTTATCATCCGGGGGAAAAAAAACATCCCTGCTGGCTGCGCTTCTGATCCCTCAACCAGCCTCCCATGGCTGGCGATCTGCTGACATATCCTTGCTCTGTGTTCCCAGATTTTGTACGGCGAAAGGCACAGTCTCACCTTAGTTTTAAAAATGAGTATCACCGTTATCTACACCCTGCTGATACTTGCACTTGCTTTGACCCAACCTAAACTCCTTGATTTATTATTGTTATCCCTATGTTAATTTAACTCTAATTCTGCTCGTCTAGTTCTTTCCCCCAACTTCTCCCTTTCTGTGTAATAATTTCTTACCACCATGTCTTTCCTGTCTTGTGCCATCCTGCTGGCCATCCACTGCCTTGCCAATTTCCACCCCATCTTTCCTTCAGATATTAATTTATGCTGTGTATATAAAACCCTCACTATCTCCTTACTCCCTCACAAACTCTTTCTCTTCTCTAGGTCTTGCCCGTTGTTTCTGCATTTATCATATATTGTGCTGCCTCTGCTTATGAATTACTTTGATTGTCATGATGCTGCATTGTCTGTTTTTTCCCCTTAAGGTGTACTCCTACTTAATGCATTTTTTGTAGCACTGCTGTACTGTTTCTCTATTTTTGTATGACTGTACTTATGTATCACCACATTGTTTTATTTTTGTTGCTTGTTGTGCTCTCCTGGGTCATGCCTGAAAATAGTCATTTCTTGGCTAGTGTACCTACCTGGTTAACAAAAACTAAATAAACAAGCATTTGTCAATGCTGAATGTTGATTGCGTTGGTCTGTTGAGCTCGCTCAGTGGCCCTGTGCCACTCGCTCATTCTGTCTCTCCTGGTGATGCAGGCTGCACCTTTGTACAGGGCTCCTGGCTGCATTGGCACGTTTTTTCTGCCCACAAAGAAATCTGCAGCCGTCCTGACAGAGATTTGTTGAGGTGTTTCACTCGTACTCTCTCAGTTGCTCATTCTGTTTCTGCTGGCGCTGCAGGCTGCCCTTTTGTACTGGGCACCCGCCTCTGTTGGCAGCTTTTTCTGCTCACAAAGAAATGTGCAGTAGTCCTGACACAGGTCCATTGAGCTACCTCACTCACCCTCTCTCACTCATTCCATTTCTGCTGGTGCTGCAGGCTGGCTTTTTGTACAGGGCTCCTGCCTGCGTTGCTGCCTTTTTCTGCACACAAAGCAATCCGCAGCAGTCACGATAGAGGTCTGTTGAGTTCGCCCACTCCCCCTCTCTCACTTGCTCATTGTGCTTCTCTCAGAGCTGCTGGCTGCCCTTTTGTACTGGACTTCTGCCTGCGTTGGCACCTTTTTCTGGCCACAAAGAAATCTGCAGCTGTCCTGACACAGCTCCATTGAGGTCGCTCTCTCTGCCTGTCTCACTCTCTCATTCTGTTTCTCCTGGTGTTGCAGGCTGCTCTTTTGTACTGGGTTTCTGCCTGCACTGGCAGGTTTTGCTGCCCACAAAGAAATCTGCAGCTGTCCCGACACAGCTCCGTTGAGGTGGGTCACTCCCCCTCTGTCACTCACTCATTCTGTTTCGGCTGGCACTGCAGGCTGCCATTTTGTACTGGGCTTCTGCCTCTGTTGGCAGCTTTTTCTATCCACAAAGAAATCTGCAGCAGTCTTGACACAGGTCCGTTGAGGTAGCTCACTCCCCCTCTCTCACTCGCTCCATTTCTGCCGGCACTGCAGGCTGGCCTTTTGTACTGGGCTCCTGCCTGCGTAGCCGCTTCTTTTCTGTCCACAAAGAAACCACAGCAGTCATGATAGAGCTCCATTGAGCTTGCTCACTGCCACTCTCTCACTCATTGTGTTTCTCCCGGTGCTGCAGGCTGCCCTTTTGTACTGGGCTTCTGCCTGCATTGGCACCTTTTTCTGCCCACAAAGAAATCCGCAGCTGTCCCGAAAGAGCTCTGTTGAGGTCGCTCACTCCGCCTGTCTCTCTCCCTCATTCTGTATTCTCCTAGTGCTGCAGGCTGCTGTTTTGTAGTGGTCTTCTGCCTCTGTTGGCACCTTTTTGCTGCCCACAAACAAATCTGCAGCAGTCCCGACAAAGCTCCATTGAGCTTGCTCAGTCCCCTTCTCTCACTCGCTCGTGCCCGTTTCTGTCGGCGCGCATGCCTGCTCCTTTCACTGGGCTCCTGCCTGCATTGCCTTCTTCTGGGCACAAAGAAATCTGCAGCAGTCATGATAGAGTCTGCTGAGCTCGCCACTCACCTCTCCTCACTTGTTTGTTCGTTTGTTTCTCCTGCCACTGCAGGCTGCCGCTTGTACTGGGCCCTGCGTGCATTGTTGCCTTTTTCTGCCCACAAAGAAATCCACAGCAGTCCCAACAGAGCTCTGTTGAGCTCACTCACTCCCCCTCCCTCACTCGCTCGTTCTGTGTCTCCCGCTGCTGCAGGCTGCCCTTTTGTACTGGATTCCTGCCTGCATTGGTGGCTTTGTCTACCCACAGAGATGTGCAGCAGTCCCAACACAGCTCTGTTGAGGTTGCTCACTCGCCCTCTGTCACTCGCTTGTTCCGTTTCTGTGGGGGCTGCAGGCTGGCCTTTTGTACTGGGCTCCTGCCTGCATTGCCGCCTTTTCCTGGCCACAAAGAAATCCACAGCAGTGACGATAGACCTCCATTGAACTCACTCCCCCTCTGTCACTCGCTCATTCTGTTTCTCCCGGCGCTGCAGACTGCCCTTTTGTACTGGCCTCCTGGCTACTTTGGCACCTTTTCCTGCCCACAAAGAAATCCACAGCTGCCCCGACAGCTCCGTTGAGGTCACTCACTCTCCCTGTCTCACTCGCTCATTCTGTTTCTCATGATGCTGCAGGCTGCCCTTTTGTACTGACCTCCTGGCTGCATTGGCACCTTCTCCTGCCCACAAAGAAATCCGCAGCTGCCCCGACAGAGCTCCATTGAGGTTGCTCACTCTCTCTGTCTCACTTGCTCATTCTGTTTCTCATGGCACTGCAGGCTGCCCTTTTGTACTGGGCTACTGCCTCTGTTGGCATTTTTTTCTGCCCACAAAGAAATCTGCAGCAGTTTTGACAGAGCTCCATTGGCCTCACTCACTCCCTCCCCCTGTCTCACTTGCTCATTCCGTCTTCTGCCTGCAAGTTGTCCTTTGTACTGGGCTCCTGCCTGCATTGCCGCCTTTTCTGCCCACAAGGAAATCTGCAGCAGTTACAGAGCTCCGCTATGCCACCACCCCCCCCTCCCTCACTCGCTGTTTCTGTGTCTCCTGGCACTGCAGGCTGCCTTTTTTTACTGGGCTCTTGCCTGCATTGTTGCCTTTTCCTGCCCGCATGCTCATAAAACAGTTTTTTTTTTCCCCCGCCAAATTTACAACATAGGCTTTTTGAGAGCCCATCTCATGAACACTGGCACTGTCATTTCGTTAATCAGCCATGAAAGGTGATTCCACTCAGTGACCGTGAAATCACCTTTCGGGGCCACTTAATGCCATGACAGTGACAGCATTCATGAGGAGGGGGTCCCAAAAACCCCATGTTGAAAATTTGTTGCCAAAATTCCAAAAAGTGACTGAGATATGCATCAAAGTTGGAAACCCCCTTTTTATTTCATTATATAGCTTACCGCCATTTCCTCAGTTCGCGGTCGGCTTTGAAGAGTGCAGACGTGTTCCCGGTCCACCGAAGATCGGTAGCAACTCCGGAGAGTAGTATGGGGTGGGGGGTGTGGGAGGCAGGGTGCGATGGGTGGGCACAGATTGTGGGAGGGGGCCAGGAGACCGCCGAGACCTGCCTGTTTTACAGGGTAAAAAAAAAAGACATTGCGGGACCTGCTTTTTCATTCACTGGGGCATGTGGCATGCTGGGGTGGGCTCCCAGTGTGCCAAGCGGCATCTTGTTTTTTTGGGGGCAGCTGTAGCCCGACAGGATTGGGCACCTGTCGGCACACAACAAAGGGGTGACATTATGCCCACTGGGTTGGGCACCCCATCGGACAAGCAACCAAAGCCGGTTTTTTTCATACGCCGATAGGAGGGCCTCATCGGCAACACATGAAGTGTGGGCATATGCTGCCGAGGGGATTGGGCACCCCCTCGGTGATGGTTTTAATATTGTTTATGAACACGCCGGCAAGCCGCAGCCGTGTTCATAAACAACATCACTGTTTTAGGGTCCCGCCCTGCAATGACAGGCCACTCCCTCATTGCAGCGAATGGCTGACGCTGCATTGACAAGGCGGCCCCTGATTGCAGCAGCTAATTTTTTACAAGTTGGTGGCATGCTGGCTGAACTAGTGTCAGCAGCAGTGTGCCACGGCATTGGGGGAAGTGGGGCAAGCCTTTACAGGCTGTGGGGGCATTGGCCACAACAGTGCCGCGCCTCCACAACCAGCTTGTGGAGAAACCTGCCGCAACATGTTTCTTGTGCATGCGCGCAATCAACATAATAAATGGGACAGTCATGACTCGTTGTTGAGCATCAGAAGAAAATCCTGATGTTCTGAGCCAGGAGTGCCCCCTGATGCAAATTCCAGCAGTGGCAGCTCTAGAAGCAGTGTCGTAAGCATCCATAGAAGCTTTCAGCTGATGACAGTTGGATTCTGTGCCCCTCATAATAGTCTGCAGCTGCTCCACGGTAGAGTCAGACTCTGGGAGATTCTTAACCATTGACTTAAGTGAGTTCCAAAGCACATATTCATATTGGGAGAAGTGTTTCTGATAACTAGCAATACACATGCCCAGAGTAGCGGCTATGAAAGCCCGTTTCCCCAAGGTGTCAGTTTTGCAAGATTCCTTATTGATAGGGCGAGCTGATGCCTCTCGAGGAATAACATCTTTGTCATTCTCTGCAAGTACCACCAAAGCATTTGCAATGGGCTCTCATGCCAAGAAAGGTCTGTCGGGGGGGGGTATACTTCTTGTCTATGGGCTTGGCCACAGAAGGAATCAGAGCTGGTCTTCCCTACACCACCTGAGATAAAGTTTCAAAGGAGGGCTCCATAAGACTCATAGGGACATTTGGAATATAAAGGAACTCTAGGCGCAAAAGCCTACCCGGATCCACAGCGGAAGTCTGTAGAGCCAGGATTGTCCCCATGTTCTTGAGGAGAGACTGGAAAGAAAGATCTTCGACTAATGTGGCAACTGAGACAGACAGCTTCTCACCAAGGTATGAGTCATCCTTGCCGTTATCAGACAAGATCAGGTCAGGGTCAGACTCATCATTCTCTACTTCAGCCCACAGAAATCAGGCCTTGAGGGCCGGCCTGGTGGCGCTGGAGGTTGAGGCACTGGTCGCTGCTACACCTCACGCCATGCCAGCGACCCGGGTTTGGGAACGAGCCTGGGCTGCCGGGGGTCATCGGGGGGAGGAGAGAGGATTGAGCATCTGGAGGATTGCTCTCCTCTCTCGGGGGAGGGAGACTTGTCATTCTGCTCGTTGTTTGCCCTCTGGTGGCTGAAGGACAATACAGGCAGGGAGGCACGTACCGGTATGCAAATGAGAAAAATACTTGTGCTTAAATATAAAAGGGGGTTCTCAACCTTACGCAGCCCCAGGTTAAGGTGCTGCAATATTGTATTATAATCTTTAAATGTGTGAGTAGACACACTGATAAGGTGAGCACACAGGTCTAAAAGTCCTTAAATATGTAAACACACACTGAAACCATATGAATTCAAACTTAATTGCTTTTTTATTTATTTCATGGCTTCCAAATAATGTGTTATATAAAAAAATAAATACACGTTTCACATAAACCATCGCTATTCAGTACAGAAATCAAACCAACAGTCCTCTTAAAGTGCACAAGTGCTTTCAAAACTCTTTTTAGCAGCAGGCCCGCCAGCACAGTGGTAGTGCTACCGCTTGCGATGCCAGAGACCCAGGTTCAGTAGCGAGCCTGGGTCGTTGGAGGGCTGGTCAGGGGGTAGAAGGATTGAGCACCTGACGGGTCACTCCTTCTCTGGGAGGAGTGGGCAGCTCTCCTCACCACAATACTGCCATCACCTGGGTGACCACAGGTGGTGCCGGTGCAGCAGAGGAGGTAGAACTCAAGGGAGGGGCAGGTGTTGGCCTAGTACCGGAGTGGAGGTGCGTCTCTACACGTGGGAGGTCAGGTAAGGCTTGGCTCTCAGAAGCAAGGAGATATATCCAGAAAGACACGAATGGCAGTTGAGAGGGTTCTCATTTGTCAAGGTGAACTGGCCATGTGTTTGCTGTGTGGGTGGCATTCTGCCCCTCTGGACGGCTGTAGTAAATAGAGAAAATACTACAAATATTAACATCTAAATAAATATGTACCCAAAATATTATTATATATTTTAAATGTCCGTAATCGGCCTCACTGTTGGAAGAAATGCTTACAAAAGCCTTAAATATACTACATAATGGAAAATTCTATCTTTGCATTCAAAAACAGCAACATAAAACCATTATGTTGAACATGCCCGAAAGCTGTTTATCAGAGTATTAGCACAACATGTTGGTGAGGGAGAACCAATCCGTAATCCATGCCAGCTTTATCACATTTATAACTTTAGGTCTGGTAATCATTAAAGCTAGGGATCTGCTTTTGATTACTTATTTGGAAATCTTGCAATACAGCTGGTGGTGCTAAAAAAGTGATGGGGGGGTCCAGACTTGCTCAATTCTGTATTAATAAACCCTGAAATTACAGTTGCTGCCTACGCTTTACACAGACATGATATATACATATATGCCTATATACATGGTGTAGGAGAGGACAGGAAACAAAATTAATCAAACCATCATGAAGTTTACTATTTTCCTGACTAATAAAATATGGCTGTGTGTTTCAGTACCTGTTGTGTTTGTGTTTTTTTTGTTTGTTTTTTACGAATGTCATAAAGCTGAAATTGTAAATATGGCTGTTGCTGGAGCAGCCCATTCTCTGTTGCAGTTTTTCAATCTTGAGTGTGAGCACGACAGCTACATGATGACGTACTCATTCATGTATTCCATTACATCACTCTGTCACGCATATTGTATAACACCCTCCTGTGAGGTAAACAGAAACTCTCCACAACCAGGAAATAATGATTTTTTTTGTTACTGTCTCATTTGTTGTTTTCTTTATTTGTTTGGGTAATTATACAGATTGGACACTCTATTGTTTCAGCACTGACAACCAGTGATGTCAGATCACTACATTTAAACATAATTTGTGCTGGTCTCAGAAACATGTTCTAACCCCCATTCCCACCCCCACCACCATCTCGTCATCTGTGTTTCTGGTGTTGAAAGCCAAGCAGTATGTTAGAAATAGCTTCTCCAGTCTGACAGGAGACATATGTTTAGTGACAGTGTCCTTTTGCTGTCTAATTTGAACTTCCATTCATACGGGATTAACTAAATCTCTCTCTATTTAAGTTTTGACTTTGCATACAAAGCTACGTCTGCTCCAGTTTCAGTTAGACAGCAACCCTTTAGAGAGCAACCCTTGTTTACTCATTTTAGTAAATGTGCTTGAATCACTTCCTGGTTGGATGTCTTAATTTTTTAAACCACCCTTCTCCTTAACTGCGTTTTCCAAGTACAGCACACACTGGTTAGAAAAAGTAAAACAAAAAAAAATTAAATGAGTTGATAAACAAGCATTTGTCAATGCTGAATGTTGATTGTGCTGGTGTGTTGAGTTCGCTCACTGTCCCTCTGTCACTCGCTCAGTCTGTTTCTCCTGGTGCTGCAGGCTGCTGTTTTGTACTGGGCTCCTGCCTGCATTGGCACTTTGTTCTGCCCACTAAGAAATCCGCAGCTGTCCTGACAGAGCTGCGTTGAGGTGGCTCACTCCCCCTCTCTCACTCACTCATTCTATTTCTCCTGGAGCTGCAGGCTGCCCTTTTGTACTGGGCTCCTGCCTCTGTTGGTGGCTTTTTCTGCCCACAAAGAAATCTGCAGCAGTCCCAACACAGGTCTGTTGAGCCTGCTGAGTTCCCCTCTCTCACTCACTAGTTCCGTTTCTGCCGGCGCTGCAGGCTGCCCTTTTGTACTGGGCTCCTGCCTGTGTTGGCAGCTTTTTCTGCCCACAAAGAAATCCACAGCTGTCCCGACAGAGCTCCGTTGAGGGCACTCACTCATTCTGTTTCTCCTGGCGCTGCAGCCTGCTCTTTTGTACTGGGCTCCTGGCTCTGTTGGCGCCTTTTTCTGTCCACAAAGAAATCTGCAGCAGTCCCGACAATGCTCCGTTGAGCTCGCTCAGTCCCCTTCTCTCACTCGCTCATTCCGTTTCTAGTAGCGTTGCAGGCTGCACTTTTCTATTGGTCTCCTGCCTGCGTTGCCACCATTTACAGCAGTTACAGTACAACTCCGCTGAGCTCGCTCACTCCCCCTCTCTCACTCGCGCATTCTGGTTTTCCTGCCACTGCAGGCTGCCATTTTGTACTGGGCCTCTGCATGCATTGCTGCCTTTTTCTGCCCACAAACAAATCTGCAGCAGTCCCAACAGAGCTCTGTTGAGCTCACTCAGTCCCCCTCCCTCATTCGCTCATTCTGTCTCTCCTGCCGCTGCAGACTGCCCTTTTGTACTGGGCTTCTGCCTGCATTGGTGGCTTGTTCTGACCAGAAAGAAATCTGAAGCAGTCCCGACACAGCTCCATTGAGCTCGCTCACTCCCCGTCTCACTCACTCATTCCGTTTCTGCCCGCGCTGCAAGCTGGCCTTTTGTACTGGGCTCCTGCCTGTGTTGCCACATTTCCTGCCCACAAAGAAATCCACAGCAATCACAATAGAGCTCCCTTGAGCTCGCTCACTACCACTCTGTCACTTACTCATTCTGTTCTCTTGGCGCTGCAGGTTGCACTTGTGTACAGGGCTGATAGCTGCGTTGGCACCTTTGTCTGTCCACAAATAAATCCGCAGCTGTACCGACAAAGCTCCATTGAGGTCGCTCAGTCTCCCTCTGTCACGCGCTCATTCTGTTTCTCGTGGCACTGCAAGCGGTCCTTTTGTACGGGGCTCCTGCCTGCATTGGCTCCTTTTTCTGCCAACAAAGAAATCCGCAGCAGCCCTGATAGAGCTCCATTGAGCTCACTCAGTCCCCCTGTCTCAGTCACTCGTACTGTTTCTCCCACCGCTGCAGGCTGGCCTTTTCTACTGGGCCTCTGCCTGCATTGACTCCTTTTTCTGTCCTAAAAGAAATCCACAGCAGTCCTGACAGTGCTCCAGTGAGTTCGCTCACTCCCCCTCACTCACTCACTCACTCTCTCGTTCTGTTTCTCCCAGTGCTGCAGGCTGCCCTTTTGTACTGGCCTCTTGCGTTGGGGCCTTTTTCTGCCCACAAACAAATCCGGAGCAGTCCCGACAAAGCTCAGTTGAGCTCGGTCATTCCCCCACCTCACTCGTTCCATCTCAACCTATCCCAAACACTGATGTCCCACAGCGACCTTGCTATTCTCCGTCAGGAGTGCAAAAACATATTTTAGCCAGGATGTGAAAAATAACAGCTGTACTATTCATAAGGAGGTGTGAAAGAACAACACTGTTGAAAATGTGGCGTGAAAATATTACAGATTTGCGAAGTTACAGTGGTGCATGGAAACAGTTGAACGCACGCTTGTAACACAGTCATGTTATGGAGTTTTGACACCAAATTTCCAACATTGTGATTTTAGGACCTCTGCTCATGAACAGTGCCACTGTCATTTTCTTAATCTGTCCTGAACACTGATTTCCCACAGTGACCGCATTATTCTGTACTACAACTGTGAAACTACATTTCACTCAGGATGTGAAAAATGACAGCTGTACTGCTCATAAGGAGGTGTGAAAAACTGCCATTGTTGAAAATGTGGCATGACACTATTACGAATCTACAAAGTTACAAGGGTGTGTGGAAAGTGTGCAACACACACTTGTAACACAGTCATTTGACAGGCTATCATCACCAAATTTTCAACACAGGCATTTTAGGACCTCTGCTCATGAACCGTATCACTGTCATTTTATTACTCTGTCCCGGACAGTGATTTCCCACAGCGACCGCTCTATTCTGCGCCAAAACTGCGAAAACACATTTCAGCCAGGATGGGAAACATGACAGCTGCACTGTTCATAAGTAGGTGTGACAAAATGGCAATGTTGAAAATCTGGAGTGAAAATATTATACATTCGCAAGTTACAAGCCACGATGCGGCAAACTTCGCGCAACGACGCCAGAGCATTATTTGGCGAGTATTGTTACCAAATTTTCAACATAGCCATTTCAGGACCTTTACTCATGAACAGTGTCACTGTCATTTTCTTAATCTGTCCCAAACACTGATTTCCAACAGCAACCGCGCTATTCTGCGCCGGAAGTGCGAAAACACATTTCCACCAAGATGTGAACAATAACAGCTATACTATTCACAAGGAGGTGTGACAAAATGCCATTGTTGAAAATCTGGTGTCAAAATATTGCAAATTCACAACGTTATGAGTGTGCGTAGCAACTGTGCAGCGCACTCTTGTAAAAGTCATTTTCGGGATTTTTCCCATCAAATTTGCAACATAGGCTTTTTGAGAGCCCACCTCTTGAACACTGGCACTGTCATTTTGTTAATCGGGCCCCAAAGGTGGTTCCGCGCAGTGACCGAGAAATCACCTTTCGGGGCCGATTAACGCCATGACAGTTGAAGCATTCATGAGGAGGGGTTCCAAAAACCCCATGTTGAAAAAATTCCAAAAAAATGCCTGAGATATGCAGCAAAGTTGAAAAAACCCTATTTACTCCATTATACAGCTTACCGGCATTTCCTCAGTTCACGGTCAGCTGTGAAGAGTGCAGATGCTCTGGTCTGATCAAGATCGCTGCCAGACTCCGGAGGTATGGGGTGAGGGGTGTGGGAGGTAGGGTGTGCAGGGTGGGCGCTGGGTTATGGAGGGGGGTCTGGGAGACCGCAGGGACTGTTTTTCTTTACAGATAAAAAATAAAATCAAAGACAACGCTGGATGGTTTTACTCACAGAGCATTTTGCACGCCTGGGTGGCACCCAGCATGCCACTGGAGTCCCACTTGGGGGTGCTGTAGCCGACAGGGGATTGGGCACCCCGCCAGCAAACAACAAAAGGGGATTCCTTTCTGCCGATGGGGATTGGGCACCCCGCCAGCAAATAACAAAGGGAATCTTTTCTGCCACCGGGATTGGGCACCCCATCGCAGACACTGAAAACGGGGTACATTATGCCGACGGGGAGTGGGCCCCTGTCAGCAGATAAACATTGTGGAAGTTTATTGTTTGTGAACAGGGTGGCAACCCGCCACCATGTTCACAAACAATATCAGGTTTACATCTGCCCTGCAATGATCGGTCGCCTCATTGCAGCGGATGGCTTACACTGCAATGATCTAGGTGGCTCCTGATTGCAGCGGGGTTGATTTGGTCATGTTGGAAAGCGAATATTCCAAACTTGTGTCACACAGCAGCCTGCAACGCATTGGGGAAGTGGGACAAGTCTTTGCAGGCTGTGGGGGCATTGGCCACAACAGTGCCGTGCCTCCACAGCCTGATTCTCAGCAAGCTGTTCCAATATGTTTCTTGCGCTATGCGCAATCAACATAAAAATAACGGAGAACACTGTTCTCTGTGCTCCACTCAACTTGTGTGTATAAACATAGTGTTCACCGTGTCCCTCGCTGTTGGTCGATGCAGTTTAAAAACATCCTTCATCTTATATACCATGAATTACCTCTGATCATTACCCTCTCTGTTGGCATGATTTTTTCCTGGCACCATTGAAAACATACCAGTTACTTATGCCACTACACCACTGACCCCCCCCCCCCGCCACACACTCACGCACTCCATTCTAGTTTGCCTGTCTCTAACTCTTGTGCTGGAGATTGTTCTGCCACTATTACATCATTGTGTGTATTTAGTATGTTAAACATGTTTTCAATAATGTTCTCACTGCGATCGTTAATTCAACAGCAGTGACATATTTCTGCCCTATTACACTTGTAGTAAGTTTAAGGTATAACAAGATTTTGTCCCGTTAGCTGTTTATTTCTAGGAATAGTTTTTCAGTTCCTTTCACATGCCAGCACCTCAGCTGTGGCCGCAGTATAACTCAGACACACTTGTTAAAGAATCTGTTGTGTGGTCTGAACCTAGAATACCTTAACTAATTTGTTGGAGTGCCTGCTTTACTGAGGGTTTATGATTGTTAAATCTTGTGCCTATGTTATGCATGTTTTTATTAAAACACTCCTTACCACAACTGATGAGGCAGCTGGATGTGTTCTCAGTGGTGTCCGGATATACATTAAATAAAGATAAAACAGAAATACTGTGCCTCCACTATAGCCCCACATCAATACTTCGAGGGAGGTACCCCATGAAATTGGACCTCATAGTTTGAGATATTTGGGGGTTCTTGCAGGGCAAATTTTGGATGAACTATGTAACCTAAACTATCCACCCCTAATTGCACAATTTAAAAAAGCTATATTAAGATGGAAACTTCTACCCCTGACATATGGTGAAAAGGTTCAGGCGTTGAAAATGAATGCATTACCTCAACTCTTATACTTATTCCAGTGTGTCCCCTGTGAGGTTCCATAATCAGCACTAGCAAACTGGCAATAAATTTTTCTATCCTTTGCATGGGGGAAAACACGGCCTAGAGTTAAAAAGAAAATATTATACTTACCAAAGGGGATGGGGGGTTTGGCTTTCCCTGACTTGGCTTGGTATTGGATAGCTTCTCAGATGCGAATAGCCTTATCGTGGGGAAATAGAAATTATGATACACTATGGAAAAGAATAGATATGTTAGACCAAACAAATCCTCCGTTGATGGCCTTAATTTTTAGCCTAAAATCAAATTGACATGTCACACATATTTCTCAGGCACCAAGACGGTATTAGAGGGTTGAAGAAGAGGCACCAGGGGAGGAAAAATACAAAAAGTCATGTGGCGCTTTCGGTGGTGGATATTTGATCCTAAGTTTCTCCCAGCAACACAAGACAAGTGGTTTATGAAACAAGCAACAAGAGCGATTACATCCCCATACCAAACAGTACAGGGTACACAGATCATCTCCTTTCAACAGGCCCAGAATGTTTTCAGCTGGGTACATACAGACATACTGAGATTTTACCAAATTAGAAATTATATTAAAGAGCTGCAAAAGCAGGGGGCAATGACAAAGGAGGTGGAGAAAATATGTATTCCTTTTTGGGATATTTGGAATACTACACACGGTGAGAAAGCAATCACCCTACTATATAAAGCACATGTCACAGGAGCCTTAGTCTCCACCTTGCCTATCTTGAAAAAGTGGGAGAATGACCTGAACATAAGACTTACTGACAAGGAATGGACTAAAGTATGGAGATACACATGGGCAGCTACCTCCTCCCCAAATTGGAGACAGTTCTGCTGGCAAGTTAGAATTAGATATTTATTGACACCTGTGCAGTCGACTCATTATAATAGGCGGTCTCCCCCGTCTTGTTGGAGAAGAAATGGGGCAGACAGATCCACACTGGGCACAGGTGTCAGATAAATTACAAACAGTGTTTATGTTCCGTACAAAGCTGGGCCCTGAACATTTAGTGCTCGGGATGCCTCTTGGGGAGCTGAAGGGAAGGGATGAGAAACAACTCTGGTATATCTTGGCAGCTACTGCCTTAAAAGTTTTTACAAGAAGATGGTTGCAGGAGAAATCCCCAGATAAAGTAGAATGGATGGATATTGTAAGCCAAATACAAATATCAGAAAGAATAACATGGAAAATAAATCAAAGAGAGGAACAGTGTCATAATATCTGTAATAGATGGGAACGGTCTTCCTCATCAGATAATAGCCACTAGGAGAGTGGAATAACAGACTGGGGCATGGACATATGTCTTAATAATAAGGGTGTGTCATGTATGCAAGGAGTTATGCCAAATTAACTTAAGTTTATGCTAAAATGTTACTCCCCATGTATAATATAAAATATGATCAGACAGTAGTATATCTTTATTTCTCAAAACATTTATCTAGATGTAAACTTGAAGAGACGGTATAAAGACAGACATATTGGTAATCTAGAGTTACCTAGTTTAGGTACTGTATTTATGTTACAGTACAAGCTCTTTTATTGTTACTAATGCTTATGTCTGAACTTAAATGTTCTATAGAATCTGTTAACCTACAGAAACTATTTCATGTCATTATGTAACAAGAACAGAAGAGGCATGAAGCCTTTGAAATTGAAAGATGTTATGTGATGTATAATTAAGCAATAATGCACGACAGGGTGTGTGTTGTGCTGCGATATCGTCACACCTGGGGTGATTAGAGCACGAGGTTGCAGGCCGAGTGCGACTAATCACCCCAGAAGTGACGTTATCCCAGCACAACACACACCCTGGAGTGCATTATTGCTATTATACAATGGCTCGTTTGCTTTTAAAACAATAAAATAGAAAACAAATGATGTTTTTATGGGATTTTTTGTATTTTTTCATGTGTGGAGGTATATGTTTTCACAAAAAAGTCCACAGTTTGACCACTAGATGGTGCTGGCTGTATGTTCTGTATTGTATTTGCCTCTCAGGTTACCCTCGCTACAGAGCTGTTTTTGTTAGGACAGATAGGTCTGATGGTGTTAAATGTGCTACCTGTTTTCTTTCTTTCTGGTTGCTTGTTTAGTTTTTAATTTTAAATGCAGAGGCAGATGGTATAACTGGCAAGGCGCTGTGCTGACTGAGCCACCGAGGATAGCTGACAAGCCAACTCATAGCGGCTGCCATGGCGTTGTTGTGGAGAAAAAAAGGTGAAGTAGAGGTATGGCTTTCTTTTCAGACTATTGCCTTTCTTTGAAAACTCTTTTTTTAATTTAGTTTGGCAGTAGGAGTGTGTGCGGGTGAAGGAGTGCAAATTCTGTATGCTCATGTGCTAGGCTGTCTGTATTCGGAGTTACGTAAGAAAGCACAGTTTTGTTTTGTGGTGCAGGTTTTATTTTTTTACAGGTAGCGTAGGAGAGCAGAAGAGAAAGATGCAGAGTTAAATTGTTAGAGGCGGTGGGAGCGAAGCAAATAAGGTCGGGTGGTGAGCGGGAATGAGACGGTCATTAATCACGGTCGTGGAATGATTTGTTTTATTTTTAATTTTTACATTTCATGCGGTCATTTCTGTGCTGGGACTAGAGCCGTGATGTTGTACTGGGATAACATCACGGCTCCAGTCCTAGACTGGCCAATCAAACTCCAGGATTATTTCATGCCACTGTATAATGTATGCTTTATACCTTGCACATGAGCTATCAATAAGAGTATGAAAAAAAAGAAAAACTGGAAGGCAGTAGAGAGCTGGTCAGAATCTCAGCCTTTAAGAACAGAGATAGCTGCTTTCTAGGGTTCCTTAATTTATGTATTTTTGTATTATTTATCCAGCTAGTGATACTGCACAGAGCGAAAGCAAAATGTCAGTGGCAACAATAGAAAAACATGAGCACAAAGAAACTCTGCATTGTTGGATCCATTTTATTAATTTTCCAAATAATAGCATTTCTTGTTTGAGGTTTGATTGGTAAGTTGTCAAAGTTTGTGTCCTTCACTCTTTTTTTATCTTTTTGTTCTTTTTGTTTGCCTACTTCTTACAGTATCATTGGCTGGCTTCTATGATCTAATTAGCCCTGCTATTGTAGTTTGGAAAGCGGAGCTCCATGGGGCTCTTTGTGCAGGTTTCAGTCTAGTGGCTAAAAGAAAAGAAGAAAAAAGCTTTTTGGCATACTTAAATTCCTGTCTCTTCTGTATGTTGCTGCTTCTAATCTGGTCTGTGTGGAGAGTGATGTTGTTTTGCTACTTTTCTACTAGGACACTTATTCAACTGGGCTGTCAATGAATGCACTGCTGCTGGGAATGAAAGTCAATAGTGCTTTGGCAAATTGTTGTTTTCACATGCCTGCCCCCGTCTAAATAACTATTACTTCTTTTGGCCCTGCCCTGCAGCCTTTTCAGTCTGTTATGTATAAATGTTGTTCTGCTGAATTGGGGGGTTAACATGCCTGGCCTAAATATGGTTGTTTCCTTTGGCCCGCCCTGTGCAGCCTTATGAACTGCAGGTCATTATTTTATCCAGTATTGCAATGAAAAGTGCTGAACATAAAGTACCATAAGTGCCAAACACCACTGCAAATACCTGCAAGCGAATGTTCGGCATTGACAAATGCTGGTTAAGAGGTATTTTGCACTTAAAGCCTCCTATCCATAATCCAGTCCTGGCATGAGACCTAAATTTTGTGTTGGAAAAACTTACTTTGGCTCCTTTTGAACCAGCTGCAACTTGTGGCCTATGCTTTCTTTCTTGGAAAACGTTGATTTTAGTTGCTATTACTTCTGCTAGAAGGATTTCAGAGCTGCAGGCTGTAATGCGTGAGCCCCCTTACTTGATTTTCCACAAAGACAGGGTGTCTTTGTGTACTAATCCTACATTTTTACCAAAGGTGGGGTCTGAGTTTACTTTAAATTGAACCATCCACCTGACAGTTTATTTTCCAGAGCATGCCAGTTCAGGGGAAGCACTACTTCATACTCTAAATGCACAGAGAATACTCAGTTACTATATACACTGCACAAAGGGCTACAGAAAGTCCTCACAGCTTTTTGTTTCAGTTGCCTCTGGGAGGGAGGGCGTTCCAGTTTCTAAACAGTGCCTGTCCAGATGTTTGGCAAACTATATTGCTTTTTGTTACTGGAAGTACCGTAAGGAACTTCCTGGAGCTATTTCCGGTCATTCCACTATAGGCTTGGCCACGTCTACTGCATGTTTTAAAAATGTGTCCGGTGCGGAAATCGATGCAGCTGCTACCTGGAGTACTGTCCACACCTTTACCAAACATTACAGTCTGGACATAGCTTCAAGAAAGAGGGCTAGTTTCAGCCTAGCTGTGCTCCAAGGCCCACATTCTTAGGCCTCTCACCTCCTGCTACCTGCACTATTTTTGGTCATTACTGGTTAGTACTCATTCCATAGGTGTGGCCTGATGAAGGAGATATTCTTGAAGAAGATAGAACAGTTAAGTACTTACCATAACAGTAGATCTTTGAGAGAATCTATTTCATCAGACCATGCCGTCCCACCCTCCATCCCTCTGTTGGATCCTGAGAATCAGTGGAATGCTGTCTCCTTCTCCATGAGTGTCTATCTGCTGCTGTCTGCCTCACCTGGTCAGCAGAGTCCTGGGTTCTCTGCTGGTTCCTTACAGGGAAGTCCTCCGAGCATGACCTCCTATGGGGAACTGAGGAGGGAAGGGCCGGGCTGCTCACATTTATATGGGAGAGCCGACGTCTGACATCATCATGGGCAGCCCCTGGTGGGCTGTTTGCACAAAGTTTCCATGTGGTCCTAGCACCTGGCAGCTCACAGTTCCATAGGTGTGGCCTGATGAAAGGGAGTCTCTCAAAGATCTACTGTTATGGTAAGTATGTAACTGTTCTATCTTATGGCTTCTCAGTATGCCTTACCGTCACCAAAAGGCTCAGAGGATGGTTTTGCTCCTCACAGTAAGCAGAAGGACAAATCTGCTTAGGATGAATCAGAATCTCAGGTATCTGAACGGGGGAACCCCAAGATCAGCAAGCATAAAAGAACCTCTGAGCAGTTACTGGAGTTAGTGCCTGCAAAGAAAACACAAAGAGAAAAAACATGTCACTGCCCCTTCTTCTGAAGAAGGAAAGAAGACATCAATGGACAAGAATAAAATGCCCTCAGTAGAGGACATGACCAAGGCATGCCAGTTTTTCCAGGTCTTTGAGGCTGTGGGATCATTCATGGGCATGCCTGTCCCCTCTCCCCTGGTTCCAGTGCCTACCCTGGCACCAGAAGAAGGAACTGAGTTTTTCTTTGATGAAGAGGAGCAGGAAGGAGAACCTATTGAGCCTGACAGTTCTGCAGAGCAGGAATTTGGCTCCCCTCCTCATGCTCAGTATAATTTCTCCTTGCATTACTCCTTTTTGAGGCAAATGGTTACCCTCAACCTCTCTACCCAGGAGACGGCTGAGGCTGAAGTTGAATTCTTGGATATGATCGAGCTAACCCCTACAAAGATGCTGCTTCTGCCCATTCACAAATCCCTTAAGAAGGTAACCTGTAAGTGCACGCAAAATCTCACTTCTGCCCTTGGTATTGATATAAAGAGAAAAAAATACCTAGTGGATAGACAAGGTGTTGAGTACCTATATTCTTACCCTGACCATAAGGGGGTTTCCCAGGTGGCAGCCTGTGACAAGGCTAAAGTTCCCCTCTCTGCTCAGCCTCCAGACAAGGATTCCAGGAAACTGGATAGCATGGGGAAGAAAGTTTATACCTCAGCTTCCCTGCTTGTGAGGCAGGCAGCTTACATGGCATGCACATCCCAATACCAGAAGGATCTATGTAGCTCCATTCTGGCTGTGAGCGAAAAAGCATCTGGTGACTTGGCACAAGATCTAATAGACACTGCTAAGACTGCTACTGATGCCACCAAGTACCAGTTCCACATGACAATGGATGCCAGTGACACTGCCTCCAGAGTTATGACTGATGCAGTGTCCCTGAGGAGGTTTGCCTGGCTCAGAACCACTATCCTCTCCCAGGACACTCAGATGAAGGCAAAGGATTTTCCCTGTGTGGGGAATTCCCTGTTTGGTGACGAGACTGAGGCATGCATACATGAACAAGCTCTGGCAGAGCCACTATGGCTGTAAATGCATTAACTAGCTAAGGGTGTTTCATGGGCTTAAACATAAACATGAATTGCCATTGCATACACTAACCGAATCAAAGTACGGTACACTGAGAAAGGGCAGATATAAAAATAATGCCACCATCTGTATTACAGTTACCTATATGTTTCACATTGTAGTCCATGCACTGTTATAGCAATCAACTCAACATAACTGGGCCATCATATACATGAAGGTACTGTACCTTAACTGCAAACACTATATGTTGTGACAAGGTGGAAGATAAACACAATGTTGAGACATGTTTCAGAAGACATTTGATGTGTTTAATTGATTTTTTTTAGAGATTGCTATATAGTATACACACACACACACCACACACACACATAATTAGTATAATATAAAAGTGCATATACCCAAATGTCAATGTAAATCTTACATATGACTTTCATTACAAGTTGTTCTCTTGAAGGAAGATCTTACTGTACAAGGCCTAAAAATGGGCATTATGTAAAAGTAAACTGGGGTAGGTGTGTTATTGAGGGTATTGCATAGTTTATCTTTTATTGCTGCTCCACACCAGGCACACACAATATGAAAATCAAAAACTCCTTGATATGAAGCAACATGAATTAGTTAGTACAAGGACAGAAACAAGTAGGAGACTGAGTGAGTGGGTAGGCAAGCATGAGTATGGTAAGTCAAATAACATTTCAAAAAGTCTCACTATTATAATTCATTGTTTACAAATGTGTCTGCACAGTTGACAGTTTTTGTAAAAAGATAACAATGGGAGTTATGCCACATAACACATAATTTAAGTGAGAGGAATGAAGTTAATAAAAATAAAACAAAGTGGAATGGAAGAGAAGCGGCTATAAAATGGGGGGGAGGCAAATACAGAGCTATTCCAGCAGCAACAGGTGATGTGTTCAGTTGCTCTGCATCTCAGGTGGGTGCGCAGGCAAAAATAATATAACATATATGGTAATAAAGAAAAAAAAATTAAAATACAGCTCACTGCAGAGCAGATTCACAGCCGCACAAATGCCTGCGGCTGAGACGTTTCTGAAACAAGCAGTAGAAGCAGCCATGCCTTTGGTTGAGTGCCCTTTCACTTCCCCCAGAAGAGGTTTATTGTACTTCTGGTAACAGAAAACAATGCAGTTTGCCAACAATTTAGACAGGCACTGTTTTGAAACTTCTGTGCCCTGTCTTTTGGGCGCAAAGGAAACAAACAACTGATCGGACTTACGAACATCTTTACTCCGGTTAGTGTAGTAACACAGAATTCTGTGCATATTCATAGTTTGCAGAAGAGCCTCCCCCTGATTAGAGTACTCAGGAAAGAATACCAGCAGTTGAATTGACTGATTCACCATAAACTCAGAAACCACTTTAGGTAAAAACTTAGGGTTTGTATGCAGAGCCACATGGTCTCTGTGGAAAATCAAGTAAGGCTCTTTACACACCAGGGACTGAAGCTCTGAAATTCTTCAAGATGAAGTAATAGCAACTAAGAAAATCACTTTTCAAGACAAATAGTGCATAGCACAACTTGCTGCTGGTTCAAAAGGAGGCAAAGTAAGTTTTTCCAAAACAAAATTCAAGTCCCACCAGGGGATTGGATTATGATTCGGTGGTTTCAGATGGAAAATTCCTTTCAGGAAGGTTTTTGAAATCTCCAACTGAGCTATGGTTTTGCCATCCATGGGGAGGTGGTAGACCAAAACGGCAGACAGATGGACCTTCAAAGAAGAATAGCCGAGGCTGAGAGATGAAAGATGCAAGAGGTACTCCATTACCAGGGGCACTGGACAAGAGAAAGGGTTCCAACCCTTGGAGGCTGCTCAAATGGAGAATCTTTTCCATTTCATGACATAAGTAGTTCTGGTAGAAGGCTTTCTGGCCTCTACAAGGACCTGGGTCACTAGGGAGGAAACTCCAAACCGTGAAGCAGCTATGTCCACAGGTGCCACGCATGCAGGTGGAGGGATCTGAGGCCCGGATGCACCAGTCTGCCCTGCTCCTGAGTCAGAATATCATGGCAGAGGTACTGGGGGTTCCATCGATAGCTGTTGAAGCAGAGGGAACCAAATTTGATGAGGCTAAAGAGGGGCTATTAGAATCATGTGAGCCCCTTTTGCCTGTAACTTCAAGAGAACCCTCTGAAGCACTGGGAAGGGAGGAAAGGCATACAAGAACCTACCTGTCCAGCAAAGAGACAGCACGTCTCACCAGAAAACACCACACCTGGGAATGAGCGAGCAAAAATTGGGTAGTTTTGCATTGGCTGGGGAGATGAAGAGGTCTATCTCTGGCCAACCCCACAGCTTGAATAAGCTTTTGACCACCTCTTGATTTAGCTCCCACTCATAAGCCCTGACAGTGGTGTGGCTTAGACTGTCTGTCAGGACATTGCTTGATGCCTGGCACATGGACAGCAGTCAGGCGGAGGTCATGCTGGACTGTCCAGTACCACACTCGCATCACCTCCCAGCATAGAGGGTAAGAGCGAGTGCCTCCCTGTTTGTTCAGGTACCAGACCACAGACATATTGTCAGTCTGAACCAGGAGTGTCCCTGGACATAGAAGAGGCTGGAAAGTCTGGAGGGCATACAGCACTGCCCTCATTTCTAATACACTGATGTGTAGAGATGCTTCCAGCTGAGACCATGTTCCCTGGGTCAGGATGGTCTCCTAGGTGTACTCCCCAGCCTTGACAAGAAGCATCCATTGTAAGGGTCATGGTATGAGCAGGGGGTTGAAAGAGAACTCCCATGGAGAGATTGGACAATTCCTGCCACCAAAGAAGATCCTTCTTCATGTACCCAGACACTAGGACCCTGTGGTCCAAGTTGTCCAGCCGCTGATCCCATTGGACACGAAGAGTCCATTGGGTCACCCTCATATGCAGTCTTGCTAGAGGAACTGTAGGGATCGCAGCTGCCATCAGCCCGAGAAGACGGAGGATCGACAGGGCTGTGGTCCAGCGTGAGTTGGCCACTAATCTGGTCTGTTCCTGCAGGGTCTCCGCTCTGTCCAATGGAGGAAGGCCCTGCCCTGGACTGTATCCAGCACCGCCCCAAATCAACTATAGGTGCTGGGAGGGGAGAGGTGGGATTTGGGATAGCTGACTGTTATTCCAAGTCTGGAAAAGAGGTCCACGGGAAAGGAAAGGGACTCCCTCAGACTGCTCTGTGATGGGTTGACAGAAGCCAGTCATCCAGATACAGGCAAAATTAGATCCCTCTGCAGCATAGGGCCACAGCCACCACTGGTAGGCACTTGGTAAAAACCTGAGGTGCCAAGGATAGGCCAAAAGGGAGAGCCTTGAGCTGGTAATGTTCCCCTTGGAAGGCAAACCGAAGAAAGCGCCGGTGGACCTGGAAGACAGGGATGTGCAGGTAAGCATCTTGCATGTCCAGCGCACAATGCCAATGGTCCTTGTGGAGCAGGGGTTGAAATCCCTGGATGGTGAACATGCAGAACCTTTTGTACTCAATGTACAGGTTGAGCATATGAGATCCAAGATGGGTCTTAGATCACCCGTCTTTTTGGGCACTAGGAAGAAATGGAAGTAGTACCCTCTTCCTATCTGTGCTGGAGCCATGGGCTCTATGGATGACTTTTGCAGAAGAGCCTGTATCCCATCCCATATCAGAGACAGGTGCCTTACAGGATAATGAGAGAGGCCTGAGGGGTTGTCCGGAGGCCTGTCTAGGAATTCTATGGTGTGACCTCTTGCTATTAACTGAAGGACCCAAGAGTCCATGGTTATGTCCTGTGACCCCAGAAGGTGGAGGGCAAATCTTCCCCCCCACTGGTTTCCCCAGAGGATTTGGAGGAGGCAGGGGTTCCCCCATGAGTCAGGAGACCGAGAGGAGGAAGCCAGATGCTCCTCCAGGGGGCTTCTGGGACTTGGCAGGGGGAGTAGGGGTTCCTGATGCTGGATACCAGCATTTGGTCTGGTGTTTGGCAGGTTCCTCTTTGGTCTGGTGTCTCTGTTGCTGACAAAAAGACTGTTTGCCTTTGTAACCCCCTCGGTACATGAAGCGGACGTTGCAGATGGATTTACCGCAATCCTACAATTCAGTGATAATATCCTTGGTGTTACCTTCGAATAATATGGATCCCCTGAAAGCGGCATCCAGGATGGATGTCTGGTTGTCTTGTGTCAGGCCAGCAATCCTGAGCCATGAATGTCTTCTAATGCTGTGGTGCAAGCAACTGAGTCTACTGTGTCATAAGCATCCAGGAGGGCATTACGACAGGAGATTTTAGCCATTCTCACTGTCTTGGCACTTTTGGCCTTAAGCTCCTGGTCCTGGATAGCTTCCAGCTTGGATTCGAGTGAGGCCAGGAAAGATTTCTGGTAAGAAACCATGTACACCACATAATTAAGGGACCTGTGGGTGCAAGTGGAGGAGGAATGGATCTTGCAACCGAAATTGTCCAGCTGCCTAGACTCCTTATCAGGAGAAGACATGCTCAAATGTTTAGGTTTAGAGGACCAGTTGTGGGCAGCCATGATAACAACTGATTCTGCATTAGGATGGCCAGTAAGGTGTGTGACCCCATCTGGGGGGTGGTACATTCTGTCTGCCCTCTTTGAAACAGCTGGAATGGAGGAAGGCTGTTGCCAGATAGTGGACATCAGGTCTTCATGGGGCCCAGTCCAAGGCAGTATGGGCATAGGAGCTGTGTCAGTCATGTCTAGATGCTCCTCAAGCCTTTTTCACTTTGGATCCTGTTCCTGGATAGCCCAGCCACAGGCATTTTGTATAGCTATGAGGAGTTCTGCAAAGGAAGGGTCCTCTGGAGGGGACTTTGAGGACTCCTTAGGCTGAGGCTCTGTAGGTGTATACATACCAGAGCTGGAGGACGAGTCAGAGTCTGAAGAGTGCCTGCTAGGGGTCTGAACCCTTTTTAGAGGAGTGTCCTGGGTTTTATGCCTGAGCTGTTGTCTAGAGAAGCCTTCTCCAGAAAGGTCTGAATCCACAGGAGAGGCTGATCCAGTGATCCAGGGGCCGGAAAGGAGGCCGGAGTAGAGGCTGCTACTGCTTTCCGATGGTCAAGCTCTGAGTGGTGCACGAATTTCACCTGAACCAGTCCATCACACTTGCAGTGTTCTTTACAGCAAAATCCAGCTCTGGAGAGCAGAGGCTCCACAGTCTGGATGTCAAGAGGGTACTCAGTTACTACCTGGACCGCACTAAGGAAGTAAAGTCCTCCCATTCACAGCTGTTTGTTACATATGACAAAGTGGGCAACGATAAGCCAGCTTCTAAGTGAACAGTTGCTCACCAGATAGTCTTCTGCATCTAATTCTGCTATATCCACCACAAGGCCTCAGAGCATGTTACACATGTGGCACTTCTGACTCTGTGGCAGCTGCAAGGTATATCCTCTTGCTGGACATTTGTACAGTAGCTACCTGGAAAACAGTACACACCTTCACAAGGCACTATCATCTGGACATGCAGTCCAGAAGGGATGCCAGATTTGGCAGTGCTGTCTTGCAGAACCTTTTTTCTAAGGTTCTGTACCCAGCCTTCCAAGGTGCTGCTTTGTAGTCTGCAATAGTAAGCATAGTGATAGATTCCTTGGGTGTGAAGAAAAAATTACTCACCATAGTAATGTTGTTTCTTCCAAGTATCTCAAGATTGTGCCCACGCTGTGCTGCTAGCAGTAAGGGGGGAGCAATTTCAGAAATAATTGTAAGTTATTTTATGCTATTTTATTCTTTTCTGTGATTAAATTTAGTTAGCTGCTTAGGTGTAGGGACTGGTGAGTGTAGTCAGGGTTCAAGAAGTGAGGAAGGTTAGGAGCGTAGTTTTTTATTTGTAGCTAGGTAAGTTTTCTGTGAGGCGGGGTGTGGCAGGGCAAGGAGTGTGTGTAATCTAATCTGTGTTGTCTGTATAATTTTGCTCTAATATCACTTCTAGCTCTGTATTGTGAAAATCAATAAACCAGAATTAAAAAAAAAAGTTTTCTGTGAGGCGTCCGTACCTGCTGGAGCTGAGAGTCTGGTACCTGGAAGTCTTCTGGAGTTCAGAGAAGTACTGAGAGGTGTCTTGGCTGTCCATACCATTTGGGAGCCGACTTGGAGGAGTGTGAATTTTGGGCCGGAGGTGACATGAGGTAGAGGAGGAGTTGGTTGGTCTCGGGCGGCCTTTGAGCACCCAATGAAGAGTTGAGTGTCGCAGTCTGAGTGGTTTTTCGGACAGAGAATGGAAGAACTAGGATATCATAGGGCACTGAGGTTTATTACAGAACTACCATATGACACTCATCATTGCTCTCTATATGCAGCAGTTGGATGGACCTCACTCCAATTCAGAAGGGACAGAAACGCAGCATTTTGGACATTCAGAGCTATATCCAAGCAACTACTGCAATACATCTCGGATTGCTTCACTCAAACTTCTATAAGCAAATATGCCCTAAGAAGCTACTCCTTCATCTTGCTCAAAGTACTCAAAGTCAATACCTTCTTTGGAAGAACAGCCATCAGCTTCTTGCTGCCCTCTCTATGGAACAAATTGCAGAAAGTCCTAAAACTGAGTATACCCATATCCATTCCTTCTTCCAAAACCCTTTACTCAAAGTTTTTCAAGGAGCATTGCAAATGTTTTCATTAGCAAAAAGTGAATCATGCCCTCTTTGCTTTCTCCATAGCTTCTCCTTTCTACCAACTCCCACATGGCCTGCAATACCTCCATACCTCTCCCATGGCCATTCCCACTAGTACATCCTTTCCCTCATCTTTTCATCCCATCGCTGTTTTACTGTTCCCTCCTCCCTCACCCCCTTCCTGCCTCCCACCCCCTTCCCGTAGCTCCCCCTCTGCTAAAACAGAAGTTCATCACCCACCTCCGACCCAGATCCTGCGCCCGTTCAAAGCCATCTTCTCAACTGTGTATGCAAATCTTTAACAACACCTCCTCCGTGCCATATCTCAATATTCTATGACCTGAGAGTTATGTAAAAATTGTAAATATGAACAAATAGGTATCAAATTATCAGAATTTACCTGATAATTCAACTATGTATATTGTATAAATCAACACTATGTATATTGTGTCTTGTTCCTTGTATTGTACTATGTTTATGTAATTGTCACTGATCCAACCAGGTCCATCTTGCAAATGAGCATTGCTCAATGATGTCCACCTGGATAAATAAAGATTTCGATTGATTGATTGATTGATTGACTTGGAAGTGCTGCAGGCCCACTAGTCATTTTTGAGCTGTTTCTTGGTGAGCTCCAGAGTAAAACTTTGTAATAACCAAATCCAGAGCAGTATCAGTGGTGGGAGCCCGAACTACTTAAGTGTCATCTGGTGGATTTGCGGATCTCACCTGTGCCAATCTTCACCATCCATCACTAGTTGGGTACCAGCCGAAGGCTAGGACCCTGCGGGAGCATTTTTTTCTTTTTTTTGGGAGATTGAGCCCACACAGGAGTGCTGCTGCCCTTGAGGCCAACGTCTTACGTAGCGCTCGTGGGGTGGCCATCACCAGTCGTCGACTCCACTCTAGCTCCAGTTCTGCTTCTCACACCATTGAGTGAGGACCTTGTGGAAGCTCCAAGTGTGAAAACTGCCTCACAAGTGCGGCCTAGTCTGTCAGCTCCATTTAAAAGTTCTGCTCACCTCTGTGCTCGGTGCCGTCTCCCAGTATACCGGTAAGATCTTTCCTTTTGTTTTCTGATGATGCTGAGTACCTTTGTTTAGTTTTTTGTGTGTTCAAGGAACAAGAAGAAATCATCTAGGGCAGGTTGGCCTCCTATGCATTGGTGTCCCTGCGGTCGACTTTTTTCTGCCACAGACCAGCATGACTGGTGTTTAACCTGCTTAGGCCCCTACCATGACATGGATCATTGCGATGCCTATTTTTCCATGGACCGCCGAGTCTTAGAATTGCACGCATTTAAGGTCGGATGTGCGGCAGGCTTGCACTTGGCAGGCCAAAGTCAGGGTTCTCTGCACTTCCTTCGGGTCCCCTCCTGGTCCTATATGGCCCGCAGAGGAGGGGGTCTCCACCACTTCTAGCCTTGCTGTGGCAGGGGCTTCTTCAACAGTGCTGGAGGCCCAGTCTGGCCCTCGCGAGGGCTGGGTGGGGGGCACCATTTTGGCAATCGCTTCTTCGGAAGTGAAGGCTCCCCTGGTGTCATGCTCTGGGACCCGCAGGCCTGAACTGGCACCATCTGTCAGTGCCGCCCCTGACTCCGGTGTTGCTTGTGGCACCGGGAGTCTGGGCAGAGCTGGGCCAGCCCATGGAGCCGCGTCTGGCTTCGGCACCATTCATAGTGCTGGGGATGGGAGCGGCGCTGTGGGGGGCACAAGATCTCTCTGCGGTGCCACCTCTGACTCCAGTGCTATTTGCAGCACCGGGGATGGGGGCAGTGCCACTCATGGCACTGGGGGCAGCCCCACTTGTGGTCCTGGGACCAGCAGGCATCGGGGAGTTGTCTGGG
This sequence comes from Neoceratodus forsteri, assembly GCA_016271365.2. NCBI lineage: Eukaryota > Metazoa > Chordata > Ceratodontiformes > Ceratodontidae > Neoceratodus > Neoceratodus forsteri. The sequence goes on along the minus strand of JADMNL010000026.1, from coordinate 91,126,384 downwards.
TCTGGGCCTCACTGTCCTCCTCCTCTGAGCATTCAGAGGCTAAACCGGATTGGATACCGGATTCTTTAGGATCCTCAGGGTCCAGTGCCTCAGCCTCCACTCAGCTCCCTCCTGGGGAGTGGGTGGATTCTTCTGGTTCTGGGTCGGTGGTACTGACCAACCTTCAGGTGCCCAGGCAGGCACCACGGGGCAGCCCAGAGCTGGGAATCCATCTGCTCCCTCGGTGGGCATACCCCCTTCTGTGGTTGTCCTAGCTAGCCCGACTTCTGGGCCGACTGGGGCATCCCAAGCAGGGGAGGACGCTCCACCTCTGGCTGCCTCCCAGGAGTCAGTTGTGGGGTGTCAGCTGCCTCAACTAGTGGTGAGGAACATGGCTCTTTCAGAGTCTGAAGGGTTGAGTGGCCAGGGTTCAGCGCGGCGACCCCTGCGAGGACCCAGCCGGGTTCGGGGAGGAGTCGTAGTGCCGGTCCACGCTTCTCCCCCGATGTTTCTCTGAGAGGCGCATCTTCACAAGAGGTCATGGGCTATTCTTTTGGGCTCACATGTCCCCGGTCACCTCCCAGGGGGATTTCTTCCATCGGGCAGAGCTCCGGCCATTCCAGTCTGGTTGAACGGCTCTTGTCTACTGGGACCACTGGGTCTCCTCCTTCTTTGAGGTCTCCTGCTCGGTCCCCCTGCCCGGGCAGAGGCCGTGCTCCTCCTCAGAGGTGCCTGGCCCTTGTGCCTCTGCCAACTCCTCCCTCTCTCCCAGGTGTCTGCGGTCCTACGGGGCCCCTTACTGTACCTGGGAGCAGTTCACGGCCATGGCTGCACTTTACCCTGCCTACTTTAGAGCCATGGACGAGCAGGTGTTTCACCACTCCGCAGTGCAGCCTGACCCTGAATCTCTGGGCTCATCGGCTTCCTCGTCTTCCTCCTCCAAGGGAGAGGAGCCCTCTGTCCACCTATCCCCAGTGACTGATCTTTCCAGCTATCAGCGCTTCCTGTCAGGGTTGCTCGACAAGCTCCATATCTCCACCCTTGGAGAACGCAATCTGGACTGGTCAGCGCATGCCTTCCTAGGCGAGTACAGTGTGGCCGACCTGTTGGTCCCCACCTGGCCAGCTCCTTTCCGAGAGGCATTGTACCAGGTCTGGTGATGTGCCTTTCCCCAGCTCCAGCCCCAAGGGACCTTCGCCAGTGGTATTGTGCCCCCCTGGGGTCTCCAGGAACTCTGCCTCACCCTCCTTTGGGCATGACACTCCTGGATACCCCCTCTGGGCATAGAAACCTGAGCTGTGACTGGCTCCTGGATGCAGACTCTTCAGAGTTTGATTTCTGGGGTAGGAGGATGTTCTCCTTGGCACAGATCTTGTTCTGCATGGCAACGCATCAGACCCACCATGCTACCTACAACAGGTACTTGTAGTCACGGCTAGGACAGATCCTAGCCTCTTTGCCTGATATGGAGGCAACCAGACAAGCCATTGCCCTCTCTGCGTAAGGCCTGGAGCTTCCAAGGCACCAAGCAAGGGCATTATATGATGCCAACGAGGTGGCCTCTAGGCTAGTGGGGACAGCAATCTGCATTAGGTGGGTGGCGTGGCTTCATCTCTCCTGGTTGTCACCCTTGGCCTGGCATAGGGTGATTTCCTCTGCCTTCCGGAGAACCCACCTTTTCTCCCATAGGATGAGGCAAGAGTTTCAGGGGTGCCTTCCTTCTCCTGCGAGGAGATCCCCGCCTCACCCAGACCAGTCCCAGGCCTAGCTAGACCTGTAGGGGTTCTCCCCTCTGGTGTCTCCCCCACTGGAGGCTAAGGGACATTGCCCATTAGGGAGGTGCTGGGCCCCCTTCGGGGGGCTTGGTACTCACCCAACTAGTGACGAATGGTGAACATTGACACAGATAAGATATGAAAATTACATACCTACCGTAATTTCTTGATCTTTCTGTGTATCTTCACCATTCATCACTAAATCCCGCCCTCCTTCCCCCTGGGGCCTCAGTCTCTGGGTGATTCCTCCTCCCTTTTTGTCTTCCATTTCATTTGTTCTTCAGCATCTCCCCTCCTCCCCTCCTGGTTCGAGGAAGGAATCCTCTAGGTAGGCAGACAGGGAGGGTTATGCTGCTTGGGGTTGCAGGGTCTCCCTTCCTCTCTCTCCTCTCTCTCCTCTCAGTGTTTGTCGCTCTGGTTCCCTCTCTATGGGAGCCATTGGGGGGACCTCTCGGAACCCCCTCAGCTGTTCCCTTAAAAATGATTATACACCCCTTTTTGGGGGTAACCCATTCTCCAATCCCTCATCTTCCTTGTCCCTGAGGTGTTCCATGCCACCTTTTCAGGCCTACTGCCTTGTTGAGTTGGCAGAAGAGGTAGACACCGCCTGTCCTGAATTGATGGCCTGCCTGAACCTCAAAGTAGGGGGTTCTTCTTCAAGCCCTGGCACTGGCTTCTGTGCCTACCAATGCTGCACCGTGGACATGTTTTCATGTCCTAAATACCTATATGGTCTAATCCTCTGGCAGTCTTAGGGTTAGAACTCCGTGGCTTACCCCTCAAGAGGTCCAGGCCGATATTGGGTGGGAGGGATGGTGTCTCCTCCTCCTCCTTTCCCTTTTCCTCTTTCCTCCTTCTACCCTCCTTCCCTTTTCCACCCATTACTCTCGCCCAGAAATTGGGGCCCCCTTCCCCAATCCCTTAGGCTTCTCTCTTTCCTGTCCTCTCTGTCGTTTATTTCTCCTTTTAGTTTTATATCCTTTCCTTTTTTCTATCCCTTGGGCTCTCTTGCCCCACCCCTCCAACCCTTCCTATCCTTCTTGCTGGCATGCAGAACTGGAACGAGGGTGGCATCGATGACAGGTAATGGCTAACCAATGAGCGCCATGTAATACAGTACGTCAGCCTTGAGGATGGCACCACCCCTGCTAGGGCTCCACCTTCAAAAAAAAAAAAAAATGCTCCCGCGGGGTCCTAGCCTCTGGGCAGTACTCAACTAGTGATGAATGGTGAACATACACAGAAAGATCAAGAATTACAGCAGGTATGTAATTTTCATTTTGGACAGCCGTTCTCAGATTTCTGTTGACTATAAACTATAGAACTTCTTGAGGATTACTCTCTTTTGAGAGACGAGATAAACTGCTTGGGGTTTTAGCCTGAAGATATTTAATCACAGGGAGGTAGCCTCACAGACTTGAACATCCCGGGAACTATGGAAGGAATTTTTTAAAGGGTGGGAGGGTTTGGGTTAAGGGGATATTGCTTGAACTTATTGGGATAGGGTGGGAGCTTGGGGTTTCTGTTGGTGTGTGGTGTGAATGGTAGTGTGAATGGTTGGTTGTAAGTGGGATGTGTTAAATTTGTTTGTGGTATTTAAAATATATATTTTTTTATTGAATTGAATAGTATAGGATGTGCCTGGGAAGAAGGCCCATAAGATGCAGTTACTCAGTGGCCTGTCTCCATGGCCTTTGCCCCTTCGATCTCCCCTTGCTCCCTGCAGAAATTTACAGTAGGTGCAGGGCGTTGGGGATTGCTCGGAATGGGGGTGGAGTGGGGTCAGCTCGAGTGACTGCCGGGGAGTCTTGGATTTGGGTGGTGAGACCAAGGAGATGCCCTGGGGCAAAATGGGAATTTGAGAGGGGCCACCCTACCTGATTCCCACACCCAAGGGCTCCACAATGGAAAGTGGCTAGTTAACTAATTCAGCAGTCTTCCCTCATTCTACTCTGGCTGTGTTATGCAATGCCAGGTCGATGAGGAACAAGACGGTCATAATGGCAGACTTGTTATTCTCGGTAGACCTGGCTTGCATCACGGAGACCTGGCTGGATGAGAATGCTGCCCCCATATTGGAGGTAGAGGTGCCAGCTGGGTACTCTGTGATACATACCCCAAGGAAAGATCACAGAGGCGGGGGAGTGTCCATTTGTTTTAAAGACAGTCTGGGCCTCACGGTGCTACCAATGGACCCTACTGGATTGTTCAAGTGTGTTGCCACATGGAGGGTCCTGGCACAGGTTACAGGATCCTCCTGCTCTACTGCCCGCCTGGCAAGGAGGGGGAATTTCTGTGAGAGAGTCCCCCAAATGGTTAATTCTGGGATATTTTAATGCCTGGGTTGACGACAGACTCTCGCTGTTTGGGTGTGATCTCCTGCAAAATATGGAGGCACTGGGCCTGGCTCAAGCTGTTACCTTAGTGACCCACTCACGTGTACCTGGAGGTTGATAACCTCATTATTGATCTGGTAGTTTGGGCGGATCACAGCACCGTGAGGTTCAAGTTTGGGGGCACTCCCCCGAGGGTCCATCCTCTGTTAAGATGGTCTGGTACTGCCCTTTATGAAGAGTGTCCCCAACAGGACTATTGACGGTGCTGGACCTATCGAGTGTGGAGGCTGCATGTGCAAATGGAACAGAGGAGGCAGTCGTGGCCTATAATAGGACTGTCACTGCCGCGTTCAACTCAATCGCACCCATTCATGTCCGACTCTTATCGACTCGCCGGAGTCCTCCCTGGTTTGACAGGGAACTTAGGGAGTTAAAGACTAAGGGTCAGAGGTTGAAGGGATGTTGGAGGAGATCTGGGCTGATGGAGGACAAATTGGCCCTGAGGTCACATTATAGCGACTATCAGGGTCAATCTCCCAAAAGAAGGCAGATTTTTTGTCAATGGAAATTGCTGCAGCAAGGAACACACTAGCTCAGCTCTTCCGCATGGTAGACAGGCTATTACATCTGGCCTGTCTCCAAGTGGGAGGAGCAGGTTCTAGCACTATGTGCGAAGAGTTTGCTCTGTTCTTTGCCGACAAAGTGTCCTCTATCAGAGTGTATATCTTCTCCAGCATCACTCAAAGGGATTGTGGGGTTCACCCTGAGGCTTACCGGAACACTCCTCCTGTGTGGGCTGAGTTTGATCCAGTTGGAGTGGAGGAGGTGATGGAGATAGTCTCAAGGCTGCGACCAACACATTGTGAACTTGACCCAGGTCCAACGGGACTTTGTCGGATGTTTGGACCAGATTGGATCTGTGGTTGCTGAGATTGTCTGGAGCTCCTTGAGGAGTGGGGTCTTTCCATTGACCTTGAAAAAGGCCTTGGTTAGACCTCTTTTGAAGAAACCTTCAATGGATCCGGAGTGTCTTAGCAACTACAGACTGGTCTCTAACCTCCCATTTTTAAGGAAGGTTATAGAAAATGTGGTTTCCATCCAGCTCGAGACACGTCTTGCCTCCCACTCCACTTATGAGTCTTACCAGTTTGGATTTAGAACTGGCATAGCACAGAGACTTCCCTGGTGAAGGTGCTAAATGATCTCCTGATGGCAAGGGACAGGAGAGAGTGTACCATCCTGATCCTCTTGGACCTCTCAGCGGCGTCTGACACCATGGATCATGAGATGCTGTTAGACTGCCTGCAGTACCGGTGTGGCCTGACTGGTAATGTCACCAACTGGTTCAGGTCATACTTGACAGACAAAGTGCAGAGGGTGATGATAGGGCTAGCCTCATCTAACCTGAAGCCTCTGAGCTGTGGAGTTCCGCAGGGATCAGTCCTGTCGCCCTTGTTGTCCACAGTGTATATGCTGCCATTAGAAGACATCATCAGGTGGTATGGGCTGGGTTTTCACTGCTATGCTGATGATACCCAGCTATACCTGTCCTGTGCACCTGGTAACCAGATGGTGGCCTCTGTGCTTAAAGGAAAACTACACCCAAAACTTAAAAAAATATATGCTGTGCAGAGTGTTTTAATTTGTATGTGAAGTTCTAGTGTTTCCTTCCCTCTGACTGGTATTAGGAGTTTTTCCTAAATTAGCCTGCTAGCTTTAGGGTAGTTTTACGACCCCTGGAGATCTCCATATCAAATAGTTTTATTGCATTTCTTTGTCCTACAATGCACCTTGTTTAATGTAAAAGTGATGTAGCAGAGCCCATAAATCCAGCAGAAAGCACTGCATTACAATCAGTTCACAACAACAGAGATGGCTATATTTTAAAATCTGTAGAATTCAGCTTAGTGACCACCCTCATCCTAAAGGTTTTACTGTCCTGAAAAACTTTGCTGCTGGTAATTTTTGTGCAACTTGTAAAGCTTCCAAGATATTTAGTTTGTTTGGCATGTGTGTGCTGAATGTTGGGTCTATCTTACATCACAGTCACATGAGACAAGATGCACTGTGGGAACAGGAAATACAATTACACTATCGGGTATGAAGATCCCCAGGGGTCGTAAAACTAGCATAAAGCTAGCAGGCTAATTTGGGAAAAACTCCTAATACCAGTCAGAGGGAAGGAAACACTAGAACTTCACATACAAATTAAAACACTCTGCACAACATATATTTTTTCAAGTTTTGGTTGTAGTTTTCCTTTAACAACTGCCTGGAGGAGATCTAGACTTGGATGACCCAAAACTGGCTACAACTCTACCCCGACAAGACTGAGGTACTAGTGGTGGATCCACATCATTGATGTGGGGGGGGGGAGGTTGGGAGAACCCCTTGTTTTAGTACTGGGGGGGTTCCACTGACCACCTCCACACAGGTTAAGGATCTGGGTGTGATCCTCAATGACGGCCTCACACTTGATACGCAGGTGTGAGCCATCATCAAAAGTGGATTCTACCACCTAAAGGAATATCACCTGGATCCGCGCCCTTATATCTATCGAGGACCTCACCACACTGGTACATGCTTTTGTCACATCCAGGCTCGACTACTGCAATGCCCTGTACCTAGGGCTAAATGGAGGCAGTCTCTGCCAGCTGCAGCTGGTGCAGAATGTGGCTGCTAGATTATTGATGGGTGCTCGAAGATCTGATCATATTATGCCAGTCCTCTGTGGACTGCACTGGCTGCCAATCAGGTGGAGAGTTGTCTTCAAGGTCGGATTACTGACCTACAAGGCCCTACATGAAGGGGGACCAGACTACCTGCAAGATCTTCTTGTGCCTCACTGTCTGTCTATCCATCCTGGGCTCACCATTCCACTGAGGGATGCTTCCTTGAGGTTCACAGGGCTAGGTTGCGGCATTCGGGTGATCGTGCCTTTTCTGTGGCCATGCCTGCCCTGTGGAACTCACTGCCTAGTCATCTTCGGGAGGCTCCCTTGGTTGAAACCCTTAAAAAGGATCTAAAGACTTTTCTGTTTAACCAGGCTTTTAATTCTTAAAGTGTTGATTGTGAATTGATATTTAAAAATGTTATTAATTTTTCAGTTAGTTCTTTTATCCACCACTTGGTCCCTTGACGGCTGCCATCTCGTTGGGCTCCCCCAGCCCCATCCCCGCTCGCAGCTTACCCTCCAGCTATCCCACGCTTACCCCATGGTGGGGGTGTATGGGAATCCTCTACCACCTAACTCCAGATTCGATGCTGAGGGATTACTGCCCATCCCGGGGGTGGCACCTGCGGGGACCAGCCGTCACCGTGCTCATCAGGTACCACATTTTCTTCCTGTATTTTCTGCTTAGACCGGGTGTGCAATGACGTCCAAGGAGTGAGTGCGCACGCTCCCATATGCGCTCCTCCAATGTCTGCCCTGGTCTAATCCCCTCACTGAAGCTTTTGGTGTGCCAGCCCCTAGCCTCCGCCAGGGTCAGACGAACACCGAAATGCTTGGTTCCTCTCCCAGAGAAGGAGAGCAGTCCCACGATGCTCAACTTTTCTTCCTCCTGCTGACCTCCGCCACCCCCGCTGTTTCCGGACATGGGCTGCCGGAGTAGCTTGAGGTAAGGCGACCAGCGCCTCAGCCCTCAGCGCCACCGGGCCAGCTAAAAATGTTGTTATGATAGATATATTTATGTCTGTTGCTTTTGTTCGACCTGTATAGTATGTTCTAAATGTTGTTTAAAATGTTATTGTTCAGTGCTCTGAGTCCCTGGAAAGGGGTGCTGTATAAATAAAGTATCTATCTATCTATCTATCTATCTATCTATCTATCTATCTATCTATCTATCTATCCCTCACTATGCTTAACAAACCCACCCTACTTCCCCTTCCAGGACCTGGAAAAGGTTCTCCAAGAGTCGGTTCTCCTTTGTCTTTACTTCGCTTGAGCGTTGCCTACAGTCTATTTTAAGGTGATTTTATTACATAATTTTGGTCTGCCATATTTTGTCCCAGCAGGGACCAACAGCTTTTTGGGCATTCAATTTTTGTTTTGGTTAGGTTTAGCTCCCCTAGCTATGGAAATAAATCTGACATTAGAGGGCAGTGTGGAGCGTGACCACTCTGCAGAGATTTGAATTTCATTCCAATGTTCTCTAATTTGCATAACATTCCAGTGTCTGGGGCAGCTCAGACCTGCAGGCTGATTGCAATAGTAAGTATAGTGAGGGATCCCTTGGAAGAAACAGCATTACTATGGTGAGTAATTTTTTTTCATATGGATCCCAGGGAAAGGCACAGGTACCAGGTTCCCAAGTTATGTTGTGGCTACCATGATAAAACTGAGACAATGGATTCTGTCTCTAAGACAGTCGGCTTAAATCGCTGTCTTAACAGATTTATAAGACCATTATACTGTCAGTTTTTCAGATAGCCCCAATACTTCCTCTTAGCCCAGGAGGGCAGCAGTCGGTTGCCCTGAAGCAGTTGTCTAATCACATGGTAGCATACCAAATGTGGGATGTACTCTGGTTGAGTTTGTATGCTCGCCTCAGGGTAAGAAATTTTCATAAGTATAAAAGCCTCAAGGAGCCCCAAGAATTGCCCTCGACCAGGATGAGCGGACATCATGGAAATACAGAAACACTTACCTTTGAGGACTTCTGGTTCCGGTATGAAGCGCTAAACAACTTGGAAGGAAGGCTCCTCCACAATCTATGTTAATCAGCCTCTAAAACTACGATTTAATTAATCATCTGTAGAAAAATCCCAAACTACAGCACAAAGAGAGGCACATCCAAGCTGAATTCCCAGAACTTTATGGCTAAACAGTATTGGAATAGATGCCAACTCCTCTCTGACTGGGAAGATGTGGATGATCAAACTCCTGCCGACTCAGAACACACTACTTACACAACTACTCGAAATAGCATGGCGCAGAACACGGAGATGGGGAGAAAAACTCAAGGGCACAAAAGCCAGGCAAAAAAGAAAGATATCGACTCACCCCCTGAGGATAATATCCTTCGTGCCATCACAGAGTTCAGATCGGAAATGAGGGACTCAATCAAGGAGCTCTGAGCCGACATAGGCTCATTACAACAATGTATGGATGAAGCAGACACACAAATAACAGTAAACTCCACCAGATTAGATTCATTGGAAGCAACGGTCCTTTCCCTTGCAAATGCCCAGCTACAGACCTCTATAAGACAGGAGGACGCTGAAAATCGTGGTCGGCGAAAAAACATACTCATTTTTGGAATTCCTGAGGGGGAGGAAGGAGAGGACCCTCTCGCCTATGCAGACTATCTCTTTCTCCTGATATTGGAACTTGAGCCTGAGTTCCAGTTAGACTTTGAGAGAGCGCATCGGACACAGGGGCCCAGGCCAACTACGAAAGATGCCAGACCATGTTCCTTCGTGGTAAGATTTTTTAAATTACCAAACCAAAGAAATAATTCTCAGGAAAGCCTGGTAAAAAGGAAAGATTATGTTGGGGTCCCACCGCCTAGTGCTTGACAACGATTATGCTCCATTTACTCAGAGGCAAAGGAGAGAATATACCTTTCTGTTTCCCCTTCTTAGAGCTAAACAGATCAAATTTAGAATCCTGTATCCAGCGCGGCTAACAGTTATGCTGCCAACGAGCCAAGCTACCTATAACACGGCAGCTGAAGCAACAGAGCACCTGGTCAAACGAGGAGTCATACAAGAGGGAAGCGTGGGACAGAACAACTCAAGGAGTGCTAGATTGAGGGGACCTGGAAGAGAGGACTTGCAGCAGCAGCCGAAGCTCACCCTTGAAGACATGATTTATAACATAAACCAATTAAAGGAATCCCATGCTGTCTTCAGGAATACAGTAAGCATTGTCTCTCTCATTTTGATTATCACTTTACTCTTCCTTGCTTGGCTGGTTGGTGGGGGGGGTCTACCGGGGCCCAAGATGGGGGAGAAAATCTGCACACCCATGCGGCGTGGCTAGACTCCTCATGGGCAAATAGAATTAAAATAAAAGTATGAAGTGCTGCTGCTATATTGGGTGCTCTTATGTCACAAGTGGCCTCTCGATGGCGGACTGATAGGCTGGGAGGCCACAATATTGTGATCTTCCTATTTTGTGGCCTTGGGGGCTCTCTCTCTCTCTCTCTCTCTCTCTCTCTCTCTCTCATATATCTAGCGCCGCATCTTATTTGGTGTGTGTGCTGGATTCCCGACTGTGCTGAGTGGGGTATGAGGGGCGATGCCGGAGAGTGGAAGGAGTAACTGAAGAAATTCTATAATAAAGTGGGACCCTTGAGACTTGGGCTTCCTTTTGAGAGAAGGCACGTGGAACTAAATTATCGAAGATCCCAGTACATAGTGTCTGCTACTGCCTATGAACCAGTGAGTCTGACTGGAGATGGACCAAATGATGAGGAGAGACTATTTAATTTAATCTAATTAGAAGGAAAGGAGGTGGGACAACCTACGGGGGGGATGGGTGGTTGGGAGGAGGTGATCAACCCTGCAGTTGGGAGGGGTGAGAACTGCACTTAAACATGAAGCCTGCTAGCGGAGACTTATTAAGAGAACAGACAGCACTAAATAAAGAGTGTCTCCTAATAGTTCATGATGGGTAAAACAAACTGATTCAACAGACCGGGGGGGATGGAGGGGGGGGCCTGAGGTTCTACTTGATGGGGGTGGGACTAGGGTCCTGGTGGGTGGGTCCCCCTTCCCCTCTCCCCCCCAACCCAGTTGGGGAGCCACTATGGAGCGGGCTGTGTGGGAAGTGGTGATGTGCCTTCTCTCCCCCACCTTTTTTTTTTTCTTCTTCTTGTCCCCTTCCCTTTCCCCTTCCCCTCCTGCTCTGTACCCTCGGCCCTCTCCTACCTTCTGAACAAAAGGCCCACTGACTTCTAATGGGTGGCTTTACTTTCCTACTAAAAATATAAGAACAGGAATGTCTTTATTAAGTTACAATATGGAGGAGTCCATGAGAAACGGAGAGAAAGTAATATATAATGCCAAACCACTTAAAGACCGGATCCCTCATTGGGCTCCAAGTTCTCTTGGGGATACTCCTAACCACAGGTGGGTTTGACACTCACCTTAGAACCAGGGAGGCCCCAGATCTCATCCCGTCCTTGGTGTGGACTAGAGATGAGAGTTTTCGGAGGTGGTTGATTTTCACTACCTCACCTTTGGAAGTCAACAGGTGTATGGTTATTAGTTGTTTGAGCCTAGTCAAGTTAGTTCTGCATTTCGCCATGTATATAGTTTACCAAAATGTATGTTATTCACTGTTGTGAAAAGTTACTCTAAGTATCATAAAAGTATATATAGCTGAGTTACAAAGACACAGGAGACAAGCCATATGGTTTACAAACAAAATGTTATTATTTCAAAAACACATGGACTGGGGAATGCGATGGATGCTGGGGACTGACTCCCCTTTTTATGTGTTTTTACATAATCCACAGAGACCTCTGAAGTTGGAAGATGGGTGAGGTTTTGTAGTTTTTGGAGGGCTTTGTTGAAGTCCGGGGGAAATGGTCCGGAGGATGCTGGTCCAACCCACCCTAAAAGAGAAAGGAGAGAAAACAATAATATTATTAGATGTTCTCAGAACTACGATGGACCTAAAAACTAAAAAATGACAAGATTACCAGTTACAGTATACTCCCAAAATATAAACTGACTTCATAGCCCCATCAAACGTTCTTGCATGATGCAACACCTGAGTAACCAGAAAGCGGATTTTTTTTTCGCCAAGAGACCCACCTGCCTGACCCAGAACATCAAAAACTCAACTGGGGGGGGGGGCAGGTATGCGGTATATGCTTTTTCACATTCCCGGGGGTGGAAAAGAGGGGTAGCGATTCTGATACCCTCAACCACCCAAATGGATGTAAAAAAGGTGCATAAGGATGGACAAGGGAGATATGTAATAATACAGGGTAGATTGTATTCTAGAGAAGTAACTTTGGTAAATGTCTGTCTCCCGCCACAAACAAAAACGCCGGTGCTTAGGCATGTCATAACTGAAATATTAGAGCACTTCAAGGCCAACTAATATTAGTGGGAGCCCTTAATATAATAATGCAGCCAAATTTGGATTCTTCCAACCCAACAAGGTACCGCCAAACCAGTGTGGCCAAATTTCTTAAAACCCAACTTGAGCACTTGGGTTTAATAGATATCTGGTGGAATTTATTTCCATCCTCCTCTGGGTATACATATCAGTCTGGAAGGTTCCATACATACACAAGGTTGGATTACTTCATTACGATGTGTGAACATTTCACTTTAGTAACTGACATAATAATCCACCCAAAAATATAGTCGGATCACCATCCCCTCCTCTTGCAACTTGACCTGGATAAAAAAATCCAAAAATACACTTTGGAGGTTGAATCCATTTATACTTAAGGACAAAGTATTCATAGATAAGATGAAAGACAGGTTACCACAATTTTTCAGGGAAAATTGCTCCTCTGATATTCCAGAAGCCACCTGGTGGGATGCCATGAAGACAACCATTAGAGGAGAAATTATTTCCTATGCATCGCACAGGAAAAAGGAAAAAGAAACAGCTTATTCGGAATTAATGAACCCTTTACAAAACTACCAGCTACTCTATAGGGAGGGAGATAGGGAGCTGCAAAAAAAAAAATAAAAAATGAGACACTAAGGCAGAAATCCAGAAACTGCGGGACATAAAGATCCAGCAGTCACTGTTTATTTAAAACTAGCAGAATATGAAGGGGGAGCAAGGTGAACACGTAGTTTGAGAGCCTGTAAAAACACGGCTACCATACTTACAATCAGGAATCCTAAAATGGGCCAGACTACCCATAGAGAGGAGGAAATATGGCAGACATTCTCTATTATCAGCATTTATACAAAGCTGAAGAGTTGATTACCTCTGAACAGAGGAGAAGCTTTTTGGAACCCTTAAAACTCCCAATCTTATTGGACATGCACATTCAAAAATTGGAAGCCCCTATCAGAATGGAAGAAGTCACTACAGCCCTTAAAAATCAAGCCATTAACCAATGCCCAGGCCCAGATGGCTTTACTAGCGAATGGTATAAGCTGTTTCAGAATGAGCTAACTCCTAGATTGCATTCCTTATTCAGGGAAGTAGCAGGGGGTGCCCCCCCGGCATCATAGGATTATGCCACGATCACGGCTATACCCAAACCGGGAAAAAATAAAACTGAGCCTTCATCTTACTGTCTTCTTTCTTTACTTAACAATGACTACAAACTCTATATGGCCATTTGGGCGGCAAGATTGGAACACATCTTACCGAACATAATCCACCCAGACCAGGTGGGTTTTATAAAAAAACAAAACACAACAGATAACATACGTAAGACCCTAATATTAATAGAATATATCCAAACAAGGAAGATTCCAGCTGTCTTTATTAGTTTAGATGCCAAAAAGGCGTTTCATAGGGTGTCCTGGGCCTTCCTCTGGGACACACTACAAGCATTTTGGTTCCCAGAATCCTTCATCAAATGGCTTAAACTCCTCTATGCCTCACCAAAAGCCTACGTTCATATTAATGGAGGTATTTCTTCTCCTTTTGCACTTCAACAAGGCACGCATCAGGGCTCCCCGCTTCTTTTTGCACTTTATATACGGCCCTTAGTAGCTGCCTTGAGATCAGCCTTGGGTATTGAGGGCATTCCCCTACATCAGAAAGAATACAGGCTCAGCCTATTTGCCAATGATCTTCTGTTGTCCCTCTTATCTTCAATATAATCAATACCAGCAGCGTGGGAAATGTTATCACACTTTGAGACTTTGGCAGGATTTAGGCCAAATATAAATAAAACCACAGTGCTTTTGTTTAATTATACTCCCCCATCTTTAAAAGAAGCCCTACCTTTAAAATGGAGGTCGACCAAAATAAAATATTTGGGAGTGCATGTTCCCCTGGACCTGGGAATGATGGAAATTCTAAATTATGAACCACTATCAAAGGACATCCAAAGGACCCTGGAGAGATGGGGGAAGCTACCGTTAACCTTTTTCCAAAGAATAGAAATAATCCCAATGAATGTTCAGCCTCTACTATTATACCTTTTTCAAATTCTCTACCCCGTCGGTTATGTGAGTGCTCAGTCACAGAGGGCTTTAAACAAGCTTTAAAAACCTACTTGTGGAACCAAGCTTTTGCTGACTGATTAAAGTTATTAGTCTTATTGTTTTATGCTGAAATGTTTGTACGATTGCCCGACTATCAACTGACCGACTCCTACTTTCCCGAATCCTACTGCCCAAATCTCTCATCTTCCTGCAGTCCGTCTTGCTGATTGACTTTTTCCCGACAGTAATTGTTAAGCAGCACAAGCACAAGAAACATACGGGCAGCAATAGGACACAGCACACAATATGTTGCACCAGCTACTAAGAAAAAGAAACATACAGCAATTTTAAGCAGCACAAAAAACATAGGGGTTACAATGCTCGGCTCTGCTCGAGAATAATATTCTCAATTAGTTGATCTACACCACAAGTTCACACATTTGGAAGAGTAAATCGATGACCAAGAAGCTCACAGCAGGAGGAATAATCTTATTATATCAGGGGTCCCAGAATGAGCAGAAGGCATGGACACTATTATGTTTGTACAAAAATGACTGGAAAAACTGGCTGGTCCATCGCCTTATAGCACTACATACATAATAGAATAGGTGAGATAAACCGCAGTATTATCTTTCGGCTGCTCAAGTTCGGTAATAAAATGTACATTTTGGCAAGAATCAGGGAGCAAAAACAAATATGGTGGGAAGGAGCCTGCATCTTTATTTTTACTGATTTGTGTCCTGGTGTTCGAGTTAAACAAGCCTACAGGGACATCAAAAGAAAACTATTTGTTGCTGGCATACGTTTTCATCTCCGGTACCCAGTAGTCTTATCAGTCACAATATTGGTAGACAAAAATCAGTTTCAGTCAGCTGTTGAAGTTCAAGTGAAACTGCCTAAATATTTTCTTTTTCTCTGTTTAGGAGGACCCACCTTTTGCAGCGTGGAACACAGAAGGGCTCTTGTGGAGAGGCAGGCTGCTTTCTCTCTTCCCTCAGCTTTTTAATTTCTTATTTCATTAAGTTTTGCATCCCAATACTAATATTTCTAATTGATCATGACTGTTAAATCATCTTATCTAGAAGGACTAATTTTACATTTTGGATTTTTCTCATGCTGCTACACCCTCCTTTGTAAATAGCATGCAAGAAGCTTCTATTCATAGTATTATTGTGGGCCAAGAGATGGGTCCTTCTGGATTCTATATCTATACTGATTAACTCAGTCCTTTTAGTAATGTGTGTTGCTTAAAATTGCTGCCCGGATGTTTCTTTCTTTTTAGTAGCTGCTGCAACAGCTTGTGTGCTGTTTCTCATTGCTGTCCGTATTTTCAGGTCAGGAAACTGATCGAGCGGTAAGATGAACGTCGGGACACAGTACTGGTCGGGAACTTGAATACGGGCTAATGACTGTCGATACGTCAGAGTCAGGAGATCGTACCAGACCTTTAAATCAACCCGAAATCTCGCTTATGCGATGATAGTTGTTAAGATTCCGGCCGCGCGCAGAGTGGGCTGGTCTTGGCGACATGTGGGATTTCGTTGATTTTAAAACATATGAAGCAGCACTCTCAGTGCTCAGTTTTTCGTGAAAGATAGCCATACAGATTGCAAATAAGAGGATCCACTGAAGTAAACTTTTTTTTTACAATGTGTATGGTAAAAGTGGCACTTCATGACTGCGCTCTCGGGCAGATGCGTGTTCTCAGCATTACTTTACTTCCGGTTGGTGGGTGATTTAAACACGGACCGCTCTGGCAACTACTTTTTTATAAAATGGAAAACCAGGTAAAAAATATCATTTTTTAGATGCACAGAAATACTCTAGACTCACTGTGGAACAAGAGTGTGCCAAGAAGCAAACTGCTGAGACCTGCTTGAAAACTTTGAGGGAAAGCTGTTAAGGTGCATTGTTTTTTTTGAAAGGCGCCATGCAAATAAAATTCATTATTATTATCATTAAAATATCCCTTTCTTTCCATCAGCTTATTTCTTAAGGTCCTGGGACAACATGATATCCGGATTTATATGGGGACACAGTCGTCTCAGGATAAGATTAAGCCTTTTAAAACTATCAATTAAGCAAGGCAGAACAAACCTACCAGATTTAAAACTATATGCTGAAGCAGCTTTTTTGCGCCTCCAACTGCTATGGTTATTCCACAATTATGAAGCCCAGTGGAAGACCCTGGAGTTTTATTTAAACGGTTTACATGATATAAAAAATATATTATTCTCCTCACCTGGAAAGACACCACCCCTTAGAGACTTTCAAAGGTAACGGCACAGGTTTTAAAAATCTGGTTCAGTGACAGAAAGAAGAAACCTTTTTAGCCCACGTATGAATACTGTGAAATCACCTCTGAAGAGGAACTTTTTCTCCCTCCCCAATCAGATCTGACCTTCTCCTGCTGGAGACACTTGGGTCTTGAACATACATTTCAATTCCTGGGACAATCTAGTGTTTTAACATTTGTGGAGCTTACCCTTAAATATAATATTCCGAGTTCTGATCTGTTCAGATATTGTCAAGTCAGAAATTATATTTTGCGACACAGAGTAATTCAAGCCAAGATTATACACCCTACTCCCCCTCTTCTTAAACTATATATGGACCACATCCAGGGCAATCACTGGGACCACTCAACTAGCTCCATATATAAAATACTAAGGGATTTGCTGTAACATCTGAGTCCATTGACTCGGTACTATTGAGTTGGAACAGGGACCTAAACTTAGAGGTCTCTAGTGAACAATGGTTAGTAACAGTGCTGGCAGTGGTGAGGATTACCTCCTCAGATTTGTGGAGGGAATTCTCATGGAAGTGTAGGTATCAATACTTCAGATCTCTAGTAAGGCTTACTAAATACATGCCAGCCACATATGGGAGCTGCTGGAGGGGATGTGGGTGCCTCCTGGTTGACCTTGGGCATGTCATGTGGGAATGTCCCTTCCTCATGCCATTTTGGATACAACTGCAAAAGGATATTTCAGAATGTCTGGGGGAACCCATTGAATTTACTGTTGAAATGTTTCTACTAGAGATCTATCCGGACCATTCTCCGCCTTGGACCAGAACATTGCTCCCAGTGTATTTAGTTGCGGCTAAATAGGCCATTACAAGAAGACGGATGTCCCCCAAAATACCCACAGTTCAGGACTGGAGGGGATTGATAGTCAATATTTACAGAATGGAAAGCTTGTTAGCAAAGATGAGAGACAAAGAGCAGCAATTACGGGTAAAATGGCAAAGATGGATTGTATATCAAATGAGGGAGGATCTGGATTTTAGTCCCTGAAGGTTTACAATTACTGTAGTGGGGTAAGAGAAGGGGAAATAGGAGTAAAAGAGTTTGTATGGGGCACCTTATCATATCCATAATAGACTCAAAATGTGGATTGCATGCATGTATAGACTGTAAAAATGTCTTGTCAAAGATGTGTATAATTGTTTTATTATATGGAAAAAATAATAAAAAGGAAATTTAAAAAAAAAAAGAAACGCTTATCTTTTCCCTGTCCCTGTGCTTTGAGTTTCTGGCAACGTTTAGCAAAATACTGAAGGTTCACCCTTTTCAGGGATATTACCTATACATGCTACCCCAGGTCACCATGTCTGGGTTCACATCCCTGCCTAATGACTGTGATGGGTCACCTGGTTGAGGGGGTTGGGTTCAATCTTTCTCCTGCAATGGGGGGGGTTAATCCCAGAACAAATAAGAAATTGCAATGCCTCTACCTAAAGAGAATAAGTGGGCAGATGTTGTGTGCAGTACCACCCCTTGGGATACAGTATCTACCCACTTGTCTACACTGGACTGGCCACCCAGTGGGAACCAATAAGACAGTTGTTACCTTCACCAATAAACAGTTCAATCAGGTTATACAAACTGGGTGCACACACAGAAGTGAAGTTCAACAAATTAACAGTGCTTTTAATTACGAACAGAGGCCTGGAAGGTGGAGGAAAAGGGGAGAAACAGTTGCATATCACCTTACACACTTCCACTCTGTAGCAATGCCCCTAGGAGCCACTGTACTGTGGGTCACTACTGGCCTTTCAGATCCCACATAGTCAGAGACGCACCCCAAATCAAGGGGCACAAAAGGATGAATTATACTACACAGGGTGCAGTAAACTCTTCAGCTGATACTAATAATGAAACTATGATTTCAGATACGACTCAAGAACCAATGACTCTGGGTACCCAGGAATTACACTAACATGCTGGTGCAGTCCTGGTAGTTATGTTGCCCTGGTCTTTCATTGGTGCACATGATGAAGTTTAGCAAGCTTGTAATTTAGCACCCCCCGCCAAACAAGCCATAGTGTTCTAGCACAATTTAAAGAACATGAAATCCAAATGGAAAATGCTTGGAAACCAACTTGTCATGCAAATGAGGTAATTGTAATCCAAAATGGAAAAATACAGAAGACCCCAGCCAGCCACACCAGCTCTCACGTGACTCATGGATGCAGCAGCTCAGTCGAGGCAGAGAACATCAATCAGGATCTTTTTGCAGCAGCACAGCCCTTCCGACTCACACCTCTCAGGACACAGCTCTTCTGGCCCAGCTGTCAGTCATGGGAACACTACGCAGAGGCTTCCTGGTTCCCAAGGAGCCCAGACCCAAGAAGTGACCCCCATGATCCAGCGCCCCCCTAGATCAAGAGTACTCATGTGCTGGGGCACATGCTCCCTGTTCCCTGACCCACCCCACTAGATAAGACCTTGCAGACCCCTTACCTGGCTCCGAAGCAACCCGGGTAGGGTACAGGTCTCTGTCTCCGCTTGATACAGTGCAGTAGCTTCGGTCTGCAGCACTGCCCCACAGGCTCAAACTCTCAGTGGTTTCTTGCAACAGGTGCTCATCTGGCACTGTTTCACAGTTTTCACTGAACAGGTGCCTTTCTTGGCAGTCTCTGAACTGTATAAGCCCAACATAAGGCTCACAGTGATTTCACAGGATGACCCCTGGCGAAGGCTCACAGGATTTTTGACCTGGCTAAACCCCTCACTTGGTCTCACCAGCAGCAAGTTTGAACACCTCAGTGTCTCTCTCAGACTGCCACAAGTTCCTTGTGAGCCAATCAACTTCTTTCTCTCAATTCAGTGTTCCAGAGGACAGGCAGGGCTGTCTTTCAGTCCTTCTGCCCAGTCCTACCCTCTGACTGGCCCTCGTGGCTCGCTAGCCTATGTGAGATGGTCCCTGATTGCATCATCCTCCCACAATCCTTTAGTAGAAGGAGCAGTAGTAGTAGTAGTAAATATCTTTAATACAGGATAAAAACTCTTAGGCCCCATTTACAAGGTTGTTCTGTGTCTGATCAGTTACAGTGCAAGATGCAAAAATAGATATCTAGCATAATTCAGTGCATATCAGGCTGCTTGCTGGGCATCCCAGCCCTCTGATTGGCTGAGCCACGAGGTCAGGGGTTGCCAACATGGCTGCGACCATATTTGTAGAGGAGCATTGTGCTCCAAAGTCTTTTTGTACTCCTTTTTGTGCTTCTAAATAAGTGAGCTGGCCTCCAGGGTAGTTGCAGCCCCTCCTGGGCTGTCGTCTGTTTCAGTTGGGATGGCACTGTTGTGCAGCAGGGAGTGAGCCACATGGTTGCTGGGGTCTGTGGAGTGGGAATGCTGGGAAGAGCCCCTGGCACATGTACTCCCGCTCATTTTATGGTGGCACCAGTGTGGCACAAGAGGCACCAGAAAAAGGAAGAGTTCCTAGCTTACTTGATCCCAGTCCCCTCTTCCAGAGTTGGGGGGCCGGGAACAAAGAATGCAGTCGCAGCCACCAAAGGAGGTTACAGGAGACACTGAAGGACCAAAAGCAGCACATCTCTCACTGCCATACACATGCACTCAAGTAGAAAGCCGCATTAAAGCCTGCGGCAGTAGAAGCAATGTTTGAGAAGGTGGTAGGTGTAGTCCAGGTAAGACCCACTCCTGAAGGGTGGTTACATATATGTTCACTATATGAGATTCTTGCTCAGGGGTGGAGTGATTTGGAAGCTCATACTATTGTTTGCTATTTTGAAATGGATGAAAGTGTACAATCCTGACCTACTCTGCCTATCAGAAACTTGGCTTAAGCCCCACATTCCGGACTTAAGTTCCTTGACCAATTACTCCTTGATACGGAGAGATAGGCCTTCCCCAAAACGTGGAGGAGGGGTCGCCCTTCTCTACAAAAACATCTTGATGTTATGGTATGCCCACCCACTGCCTCCCCCTCAGTCTGTGAGTCCCTACACACAACCATTGCCCTTGGTGCAAAAAAACTCCACATTATCTGCGCCTACAGTCCATCCACTGGAGGTATTACAGGTCTTCAGGACTTACTTAATCAAACAGCCAAAAATGCCAAGCAAAATGAGGTCATAATCTTAGGTGATTTTAACCAAAATTGGCTGGGACCAAATCACAGTGCACTGCTGACGCTAACGCAGAGCTATAACCTTCACCAGACCCAAACTGAGCCTACTAGAACCACCCCTTCTCTAACTACATCCACCCTCATAGACTGGGTACTGGTGAATCACCTTGGCTATGTGCAAACTGCAGGCATCTTGGCAGATGCTATCACAGACCACTCATCCACTTTCTGTGTATGGAGTCTGGAGACTGCTCCCCAACCCCTCCATGCTACATCACTATTACCAACTTTGCCAAATTGGATGTGGAAGCTTTCCTCTGTGATGTATCCTGTATCAACTGGTCTGACATCTATTGCTCCCATGATGTTCAAATTGCCCTTGATATCTTCATTAACAATTTCACAGCACTCCAGAATAAACATACCCCGAAGGTCACCAGAAGGGTCAGGGGTAAACAAACAAGATGGTTACACAAGGACCTGCTGGCTAACCTGCGCACTCAGGACAAACTCTGGAAGAAGTATAAAGAGTCCAGACTACCAGTGGATTACAATACCTACAGGGCCTCTCGGAGTGCCTGTAAAATACTAATCAGAACTGCAAAGAGCATCTACTGCAAGGAACTGCTCACAAACTCTGCTGGTGACCCTAGAAAATTCTGGACGCACATCAAGACCTTTCTTGGGGCTGCCCAGTCATCGACCCCAGGGGATATGATCCTAAATAGTGTGCATTGCAATGACTCAAACACCATAGTGAATGCCTTTAACTGATTATTCATGGACCTGTCTCAGTACACCTCGTCCTTCGCTTCACCTCCCATGGCATCTCAGCCTTACTGCACACCCCTGAGATCTGCATCTGGTGCTGACCACTGCCAACTAACCACTACCCCCCCCTTTCTACTTTAAAGCTATATCTAGGTCTGAGGTCCAAAGGCTATTGCAAAACATATCCGACAACACTAGCCCTGGCTCAGATTCACTCGAGCCATGACTTCTGAAGCTAGCGGCAGCATTGAGTGCCTCACCTTTGACCAAGATCTTCACTCTGTCTCTCTCTCTCTCTCTCTCTTGGCATTGTCCCTGATCTCTGGAAGATTGCCTGAGTTACGCCCATCCTGAAAAAAGGTGACCCAAAGGATATTAACAACTACAGGCCCATAGCCATCTCTCTCTCTCTCTCTCTCTCTCTGCTAAGCAAGCTACTGGAGAAGCTTGTTGCAACCCAAACCATTGCCTATCTCACAAAGAACAACCTTCTCTCAGACACTCAACATGGTTTCAGGAAAGGACACAGTACCTCAACTGCCCTCCTCAAATTCATTACCGATGTACTCTGCAATATGGACAAAGGCCTACTCACTGGAGCAGTATTGATTGACCTTACCAAGGCTTTCGATCTTGTTGATCATCCCCTGCTTCTCTCAACCCTGCATAGACTTAACTTCTCATCCTCAGTAGTTGGCTGGTTTAACAGCTACTTATCAAACAGATTACAACTTGTTAAATTCAACTCCGCTCTCTCGGATGTGACCAGCACTGACATCAGAGTATCCCAGGGCTCCATCCTGGGACCCCTTCTTTTCTCACTTTACATCAACAACGTAGATTCTACCATACTCTCCTGCTCAGCTATCCTATACGCTGATGATCTCGTCCTCTACTCCAGCACCGACAAAATCAACATCATCAACGAAAACCTCTCCTCGGATTTCAGGAATGTGCAAACATGGCTAAATACAAATAAGCTCATCCTCAACACTAAAAAGACACAAGCCGTGCTACTTGGCACTGCCCCCAAACTCAGGACCTGTAAGGAACCCCTCCAAGTCCATGACTCTGGGGGGTCTCTCATCGACTGTGTCACATCCTTCAAATACCTGGGAGTCCTCCTTGATAAATCCCTTGATTTCAGTCTGCACATACAGTCAACCTGCAAAGCTACAAATGCCAAACTTGGAATCGCCTACAAGACTAGTCACCTGCTAACACCATCCGCTAAACTGGCTATTGCCAAGGGTATTCTGCTTCCAGCGCTAACATATGGTGTTTCCACTTTTGCTAATGCCCATAAGACTGCTCTCCATAAATGGGATGTCGCATGTAACAACATATGTCGGTATGCCTCGTCTTCCCATCCCGTCAAGCACCACTGCACACTGTATAGAGAACTGGGCTGGGTCTCCCCTTCTGCCTACCGACTTTACTCCCTAGGGACCCTCACAGACTCTGTAATCCGTAACCAAACCCTCTCCTCCCTTGTAGCTCTACTTGTTCCACTGACACCTGCCCATGGACTACTCTGCAAATAAATTTCTACTTACCATACCCAGGTGTCTTACTTCTAAAGGCTCTGGAGCTTTTCACTGCACCACCCCAGCCACCTGGAACTCCCTCCCTCCTGCCCTAAAATAGGCAAACTCCTACCCAATATTCAAAAAATAACTATATCTCCACCTATCCCGGGACCCTTGCACATGCTTTGATCCCACTAGAGGCCTTACAGCTAGCCACCCTACCTCGCCCAGGATACTGCTGCACTTCTGAACAAGCTTTGCCATAAATTGTCTTTATAGCTGCCACTTAGCCCAGTCTCAGTTGTTATTTGCATATACTACTGTCACCTTGCGTCATCTCTGCCTAGCCATATGTATAATCTCAAGTACTGTCTGAATTGATCTGTATTCTTACCTACATGTACTATATACTATGTATTGTATAATCTCATCTCATTTTATGTATGTATTCTCCCGGGTCATGCCTGAAAATAGTCAAATTTTGGCTAGCGCACCTAATCCGGTTAACAGAAACGAAATAAATATTACATCTGGCAAGCACAATGTGCTTTTTCTCTTCACCAGTAGGTAGTAGTGAGTAATACAGTACTAATGTATGGACAGTGTCTATTAACCCCTATTTTCAATCAGTTTATAACCTGATAATCCCATCATTAAGACATCAGTATGCTGTAAACCTTGCTTAACTATGTCATAATGATGGGATTACAGGATAGACTGTCACCACCTGTCAATATTCTTGGAAAGGAAAGGTGATCTGCTGCTTGGACATTCATTCAAAACACACACATTCCATTCAGACAGTTATAGACCTGCTGCAGTATAGATCGCAATGGCTAATTGTGTTATGTTGTATCCATGACACTCCAGATTACCTTAGTCTCAACTTCGATTAGCTAGTGATGACATGACCCAGATTATTTGCAGATATTTGTCCCGGAGCCTTATTCTCCAGTTCAACCTCTTGGATGCAAAGGTTGAACTGGAGAATGGGGACCCTGGGACCTAGGTATGCTGCGAAATTTGATCTGGGTCACATGTGCATCACTAGCCTATCAGGTAGGTTGGGAACCCAAGAGGCAATGTCTGGAGTGTCATGGATACAACTAACACAATCACCTTTACCAGGTGAGTAAACACCCATTTCAGCACTTCAGTTGCTCAACATTCAAACCAGGAGGCATTCATAGCCAAGCAGGCGAACAAGCGCACATTGAAAAAAAACTGTTTGGAATTTTGGTCTGAAATTTTCAGGGTAGATAGCACTTGCCTCATAGATGTGCCTTTCACTGATTTGGTGAAAAATATTAATCTGTTCCAAAGTTATTACATTTTTAATTTCCCCATTATTTTCAATGGGAACAGTTAGATGTCCTGCTCAAAAAAGGATCCTTTGTCACAAATAGGTAATCCTTTTTTGCAAACGACTCATCCTGTGTCACAAATGGGAAATCTTTTTTCATGCTACCTTTTTTTTTTTTTCAGTTAACGAGGGAAATCAAATTAAATAACAAAACAAATGATGTGTTTACTACCAACCAACACATGTTCTGCTGTTCGGGAGCCCTTTCACCTGATTCTGGTGTTAGTTTTGGGAAAAATTAGTTGGAAATGTGTTTTCCCAACGTTTTGACATCCTCTTCCATGTCTTTTTTTTCATGCTCAGGAATCCTTTTTCGCAAATTGCAAAAGTACAACATGGAAAAGGATCCTGTTTTGTAAATTACCAAAAGAAAAAAAAAAAAGAACACAGAAAAGGATTTCATTGTGTAGCCATTTTCCTCCACACTAAGGGTATTTTTCCTTTTTCTCTCTGGAAGAAAGTATATAGTCCCAGACATGATTTCTTCATATTAATAAAAATATGCAGCCCAACCCAAGCATGTTGGCCCATCTAAGGTGCTTTAGGCTCCCAAAAATGAAGCAATCATTTCTCGGTTTCAGGCATCTTTTCCCTGGTGTCTAATGGCACCCCCCACCCTATAATTGTCTTCCACATATTTATTCAGTTTTACCTGGTGTCTAGTGGCACCCCTCATCCTCTGATTCATTTTCCCTGGTGTCTAGTGGCACCCCCATCCTCCGATTCATTTTCTCTGGTGTCTAGTGGCAACCCTCATCCTCCGATTCATTTTCTCTAGTGTCTAGTGGTACCCCTCCATCCTCCAATTCATTTTCCTCTGTGTCTAGTGGTACCCCTCATCCTACGATTTATTTTCCTTGCTGTCTAGTGGTGTCCTACCCTCTGATTAATTTTTCCTGGCATCTAGTGGCACCCCCACCCTCCAATTCATTTTCCCTGGTGTCTAGTGGCACCCCCCATCCTCCAATTTATTCTCCCTGGTGTCTAGCTGTGCCCCCACTCTCTGATGAATTTTCCCTGGTGTCTAGTGGTGCCTCACCCTATGATTCATTCTCCCTGGTGTCTAGTGGTGCCCCCCACCCTCTGATGTATTTTCCCTGGTGTCTAGTGGTGCCACACCCTATGATTTATTTTCACTGGTGTCTAGTGGCACCCCCCCACCCTCCGATTGCTGTCCACATTTATGAATGATGCTGTAATATGAAAAAAAAGGCGCTCAATGTCTTTTTTCTCCTGTAAAAAAGAAAATGGTCCTACGCTGATCCGACCCCCCCAGCATGACCTCCCACTGAGCAGCTACCACCCCACCCCACACCTCCTCACTCACCTGAACAGGTCTCAGGATGAAGATCCACTCTCTGATCGAAGACACGTCTTGCTGCTGGAACCGGCAACAGCAATATGAAAAACTAAGGTAAGCGCACTTCAGTATATTTCAATGGGGTTTTCAACTTTGATGCATAACTCAGCCATTTTTGCATATTTTGACCCCAAATTTTCAACATGGCATTTTTGGGACCCCAACTCATGAACAATGTCAGTGGAATTGTGCAAATCCATTTGGAAAGGTGATTTCACAGTCGCTTGGTGAAATCACCTTTTCAGTAGGATATGAAAATGTTCACTGACCTTGTTCATGAGGCGGGGTCATAAGAATGCTATGTTGAAAATGTGGGGTCAAGATATCTAAAAATGGCAAAGCTATGCACATGCATTGAAATTTTGCTATGCTCGCTCGTAACTCTGGTGATTTTAAATATTTTGACACCAAATTTTCAACATAGATATATTTTTACACCACCTAATGAATGTTGACAGCTGTTATTTTTCAAATCCTGGTCAAACTATGTTTTTGCATCTGTAGCATGCAATGGCATTGCCATGGTGCAGAATCGCATTTTGTCGGAGATTTAAACATTTTCATTACTGGGTTCATGAGGTAAGGTAATAAGAAGGCTATTCTGACAATTTTGTTCCACAACACCACATATACATATCTATATCTATATGCATCTAAGGAGGGATGGGAATGCAGAGCCCACAGACAAATGAGGATTCAGTTATACTATCTCAAAAAATAAGGAAATTCTTTGCAAAAACTTTGTTAATGCACTAGTTAGGGTTGAAGTGACAAAAGTAGGGAAATGTGGTGTTAGGGTTTCCAGCCCTAACACTCCACCCCTACCCTGCAGGCAGCAACAGGCATCAGGTGTGCCTTGGGGTTGTCAGGTATAGGGCTTAAGTGCAGACTAGATGGGCCTAGCTGTCCTTATCTGCTGACAGTTTCTATGTTTCTATTCTGTGCCACAGGTGCGAAAATGCATTTAGCCAAGATTTGAAAATGACTGCTGTGACATACATGAGGTGGGGTAATCAATCAATCAATCAATCAAAACTTTATTTAACCAGGCAGAGTCATCATTGAGCAAGCTCATTTTCAAGATGGTCCTGGCAGAAGAGAACAGAGCAAGGAATGATACAATTGGACAATTAATGCAGGCTGGTACATACAGTAAAAAAATTGCAACAACAACATCGGATAATACAGAGTGTGCAGATTGTTAACAAATTAAATTAAGGGTACACCAACATCTGGGGTGGATACTAAACAAGGCAATAGAAGTGACAGGGTGTGGCAGGATGATTATATTAACAATAGAACAAGAAGGCATGAACGGACCGACCAGGAGGGTCGACCCTTTGTGGGGAAGGATGGGGAAGGGGGGTTTCTGGAGGAGGATGTCAACACTAGAGGGAGAGATGACACAAACATAGCAAGGCCAGGGGGTAAGAAGAGTACACAGAGGGAGATGTGCAGAGAAGTGCTGGAGTTGTAAGCAAGTGCTAAGTCAATGGAGAGCAGGGCAGGGAGGCCAGTAGGAGAATCACCTGTGGCAGGTACATATGACCTTCAGGATGCGTGTGATAGACAGCTTAAAGGTATGAGGACCTGGCAGGGATGAGAACCTTAGTGTCTTTTACATGTTGTTCCAAAGGGAAGGTAAGGAGAAATTGATAGAAGCCTTACCATACAGGGACCTTATTCTTGGCACCTTGAAGGATACAAGGGATGTGCTTCTTAGGCCATATGCTCCTGTTACGCGTACAAAGAGAGCAGAGATATAACCTGGTAGCTTATTGGTTAAGGCCCTGTAGAACCACAGTAGGGCATTTTTTGGCCTCTTCAATGTAAGAAATGGCCAGACGAGCTTTTGGTAGAGCAAGCAGTGGTGGGTACGACTGGGCATATCCAGAATAAACCGCAAGGCATGGTGATAGAGGGTGTCTAATTTACATAATGCCTGATTTGAACAGTGGCTATAAAAAATGTCTGCATAATTGAACAGAGGAATAAAAGTTGTAAGGACCAGTGTCTTTCTGGCTCCTAATGTGAGAAGGTGTCTTATGTGATAAAAGATACCTAAAAGTTGTCTTAGCTTTTTTGATAGCTCATTCAGATGTACCGCAAAATTAAGCCGGTTATCCAACCAGACACCCAGGTACTTAAACTTATCCACTATTTCCAGAGGTTCACCTAATAGGGAGTAAATCAGGTGGTTTGATGGTGGCCCCTGGGTATGAGCGGCAAGTGGAGAGAAGATCATTGCCTTGGCTTTTTTTGTGTTAAGCAGTAGCTTGTGCTTTAGTAAATTGTGTTGGAGGGTGACAAAGTCATGTTGTAGCTTGTCATAAACGATATCCAGGGATGAGTTAATAGTGTAGAGAACCGTATCATCAGCAAATAGATGTATGTAGCCTGAGTGTATGTGAGAGTCGATATGGTTTATGTATAAAGTGAATAGGATGGGGCCCAGGATGCAGTCTTGTGGCACACCCCGAGAAAGGGTTTTAAGTGGAGACAGTTCTTCTTGAGCTTTAATCTGTTGCAGTCTGTTGGA
Source organism: Neoceratodus forsteri (assembly GCA_016271365.2). Lineage (NCBI taxonomy): Eukaryota > Metazoa > Chordata > Ceratodontiformes > Ceratodontidae > Neoceratodus > Neoceratodus forsteri. The sequence goes on along the minus strand of JADMNL010000026.1, from coordinate 91,098,266 downwards.
CAGATAACATTCAAACCACTTTAGGGCAGTATTGTCTAGGTTGAAGCTGTTCAGGATGTTAAGCAGAAGGCTATGATCCATGGTATCAAAGTCCTTACTAAGGTCCAGAAAGAGGGCATAGACGTGTTTTTTTGTATCCAAAGCATTTTGCCAGTCATTAGAGACTTTGGTGAGGGCAGTTATAGTGCTGTGCTTGGGCGTGAAACCTGATTGGGCCAGATTCAGGAGGTTCTCAGATTCTAGATAATCCCTAAGTTGGTAATTGACAGTTTTCTCCAGGAATTTTGACAGGGTAGGAAGCAGTGAAATAGAACGGTTGTTGTTCAGGTTAGCTGGATCTCCAGACTTGAAAAGGGGAATGACGTGCACTGTTTTCTAAAGAGGGAGGTAATTCACCCTGAATCAGGGAACTATTAAAGGGACAGTAAACATTGCAGGGATTGCTCAAATTGTGAAAGCCCATGAAAAGTTATATTGAAAGAGGTAACAGGTTTCCTTGTAGGTGTCAAAAGTCCTGAGATATGAATATTTAAATCATCTGTAAATCAAAACAAGGCAGCAGCCACTTCATGCAATCTTAAAACAGAAAGTAATGTCACTGAGGGGCAAGCTGTAATTAACAACATACAGCTTGCCCTTCAGTGACATCACTTCCTGTTCGTAAGACTACATGAAATGGCTGTTGCTTTGATTTGATTTACATATTATTTAGCTATTCATATCTCAAGACTTCTGTCCCTTACAGGTAAACCCAATACCTCATTTGAAAGATCTTTTCATGGGCTAGCACAATGTGAGTGACCCCTGCAATGTTTAGTTCCCTTTTAAATAGGTGGGTGATTTGGGCAGTCAGATGGTAAAAGCCTGTTTTCAAGAAAAATGGTTCTATAGAATCAGCACTGCCACACGTTTTTTGTGTCCATAGATATTAGAAGGTACTCTACCTGTTTGAATGTAACTGGTTGAAAGCAGAAGGAGGAGTGTTTCGAGTTTGTGGCAATGTCAGAGGATGAGCCATCAGTGGCATTGCAGCGGACATTTAGCTTGCTGCAGGATGAATCATCAAAAGCAAGGCCTGCTGTGGCAAAATGATTGTTGAGTTGTTAAAGAATGTCAGCTCTGGTCGTGTAAGAAATGTTACCTGCCACTATTCTAGTGGGCAGGGGGGAGGCTGGCGAGTGACCTTCAACCTCTTTAAGAATGTTCCAAAAATTGGCAGAGCAATTTTTATTTTCTTCAAGGGTGGTCAGGACTAGACATCTAGTATTGGAACCCACTTGGGAGGGAGCAATCTTAGACCTGGTACTCTCAAATGAGGATGGAGAAAAAATGTCAGATTTAGAAGTGGGCAGCCATCTGGGAACAATTGACCACCAAATAACGTGGTTCACGATAAACACAGCCATACAATCAAGCCATACAAAAGCAAGAGTATTGGACTTTAGGAGGGCTGACTTTGGGAAAATGAGAGAGTGCCTCAGAAAAGCACTAGCAAACAGACATGAAGGAGGGGTGGATGAACAATGGGGAGTAATCAAAATAGCCATCAGAGAGGCAACAAGCCTTTGTGTAAAGCAAATCAACAAAACACAACGAAGGAAAAAAACGCTATGGTTCTCAAAAGAGGTGGCAGGGAAGATTAAGGAGAAAAGGATAGCATTCAGGAAATATAAGGAAATGCAGAAGGAGCAGGACAGAGAACTTTATCAGTTAAAGAAGAAAGAGGCAGGGAAGGCAGTCAGAATAGCAAAGGCCCAAACTGAGGAAAGGATAGTCAACTATGTTAAGAAGGGGATAAGACCTTTTATAGGTACATTAGGGAGCAAAGAAAGACCAAAGGAGGGATACTAAGGCTTAATAAAGGGAAGGGAATGTGGGCAGAAGGTGACTGTGAAAAAGCAGGGATACTGAACAAATATTTCTGCTCAGTATTCACAAAGGAAGAGGGGGGGTTATCTAAACCAAACATGAGAAACACTCTGAAGACAGGGGTCGATACCAGTCCATTTACAGAAGAAAGGGTTCTGAAAGAACTAATAAAATTGAAGGTGGCCAAAGCAATGGGGCCTGATGGGATTTACCCAAGAATTCAAAAAAATCTAAGGGTAGAACTAGTGACACCGCTGACTACTCTCTTTAACAAATCATGAGAGGATGGGGTGGTACCTGAGGACTGGAAGAGGGTGGATGTGATTCCTCTTCACAAAAGTGGGAGCAGGACAGAGGCAGGAAACTACAGACCAGTTAGTTTGACCTCAGTGGTAGGGAAAATGATGGAATCACTTCTGAAGAAAAGAATTGTTGAGTACCTAGAGGCCAGTGGAGCACAGGACCCAAGGCAGCATGGATTCACGATGGGAAGGTCGTGTCAGACGAATCTAATAGATTTCTTTGACTGGGTGACCAAAGTAGTAGACCAGGGAGGGGCTGTGGACATGGCCTACCTAGATTTTAGCAAGGCATTTGATACAGTCCCACACAAAAAGTTAATACACAAGTTAGCCAGCCTTGGAGTGGATCCCAAGGTGGTAGCCTGGATAAAAAATTGGCTAGACAACAGGACGCAAAGGGTAGTAGTAAACAGAGTCCACAGTGAAGAAATGAGGGTTACTAGTGGGGTACCGCAGGGTTCAGTACTAGGACCGGTCCTTTTTAATGTCTTTATAAGTGACATTGCAGAGGAACTGGAAGGAAAAGTATGTCTGTTTGCAGACGATACAAAGATCTGCAACAGGGTTGATACACAAGATGAAGTGGAAAGGATGAGAAGGGACTTGGCAAGGTTGGAGGAATGGTCAAATGTATGGCAGCTCAGATTCAATGCAAAGAAGTGCAAGGTAATGCACCTGGGAAACAAAAACCCAGGGGAAGAGTACACAATGGGGGTTGAGATACTGACAACAGTAAAAATGGAAAGGGACCTGGCGGTAATTATATCAGATGACCTGAAGGTGGGCAAGCAATGTGAGAAGGCAGTAAGGAAGGCTGGGGGGATACTGGGATGCAGAGGGAGAGGCATCAATAGTAGAAAACAGGAAGTTGTTATCCCTCTGTACAGACAGTTGGTGAGACCCCCATCTTGAGTACTGTGTGCAGTTCTGGAGACCCCATCTCCACAAAGACAGACAGAGTGGAGGCTGTCCAGAGGAGGGCAACCAAAATGGTGCAGGGTCTGCACCAGAAGACATAAGAAGAAAGACTAAAGGAGCCTAATATGTATACCCTTGAGGAAAGGAGGGAGAGAGGGGACATGATAGAAACTTTCAAGTACCTCAAGGGAATCAACAAAGTCCAAGAGGGTAGCATCTTTCAGAAAAAGAGATGTGCAAGAACAAGGGGGGACGGCTCAGAGGTAATGTGAGGAAGTATTTTTTCACAGAGAGGGTTGTGAATGCATGGAACAGCCTCCCTGAGGAGGTCATGGAGTCAAGAACAGTGGAGGAATTCAAGAATGCATGGGACAGATATAAGGCAGTCCTAGTGGGGGGTAGGAGGAAGTAAGCTGTTGGTTACCTAGTATCTGCAGCTTATCTGTTAGGTAGGAAAATGGGCAGACTAGGTGGGCCAAGCGGTCCTTATCTGCTGTCAAATTCTGCGTTTCTAAGTTTCTATGTAAATAAAATGATTTTTCTGCCCTTATTAACTTGGTGCAGGCATTCCTAGCCACCCAAAAGGCAAGCCAGTTGGCTTCTAACTTTGTTTTCCTGACTCTCTTTTCCACAGTACATCCCTGTCCCAGAGGGCTTTCTTCAAGGTAGGCGTGAACCAGTCAGGGGACCTTTTCCTTGTTTTGATCCTCCTAAGTGGAACATGTTTATTTATCAGTCCCACTAGTAGGTTTTGGAAAATATTGAAAGCCTCAATAACAGAGGGGGCCAGATAGAAATTCTTCCAGTTGATGTTACCAAGGTCTGTCAGGAAAGCGGTCTGGCAGAAGTTTTTTAGGCTTCTTTTTAGCTTGAAGGTAGAAGTAGACAGCCTGTTATGGGACTGGCGAATACAGGCAGTGGCACAGTGATCACTGAAGTCACTGTGAAAAAACTCCTGTATGGGTGATGTTGTGAGGCTTACTGACAAGCATAAGATCCAGTAGGGTACTGTGGCTGAGGGTTTTCTTGTTTGGTAGGGTGTTCTCCGGAGTCATTTGGGGTTAACCCGTGTACCTCGCAGAACTCTTTAATCTTGTTAGCGTAGGCATCGTTCCAGTTCAAACAGAAATCTCCCATTATTATGCTTTCTAGGTTCACCTTATCCTGTATGGAGTGTAGGTGTTCTAGAATGGCAAGCGTCGCAGAGGGTGGCCTATAACAGGCAGATACTAAGAGGGCTACTTCAGATGAAATGGTTAACTTAAGGGTAAGGCATTCGAATTCCTTAGGTAGGGAGGTCCGAACAATGTCTGAGACATGGAATTTGATCTTGGCGTAGATAGCGACTTCACCTCCCCTAGCGGGTCTGTCACATCTGAGCAGCTTATATCCATGTATATTGACCATTTTGTCAGGGATATGGCTTGAGAGCCATGTCTCTGAAATCATAACTATGTCAGATACTGTGTGTAATACCCAAGCCTGGACTAAGTCAATTTTTTTTTGTAAGCTGCAAACATTCATGTGCAGGAAACTAAGACCCTTAACTTGTGAGAGGTCGATGGGGCTCCAAGCAGGAGGTGTCGGCCAGGGTTAAGTTCAACATTCCCTGAGCAGAGTAGGAGAAGTACTAGCAACTTCCTGAGACAGTTTATAATTGTTTTTAAGGTGGCTTTGTTTTGACGTTTGGTACTTGAAGCTTTCTGGGAAGTGTTGCTAGGGGCAGTGAGATGGTGGCAGAGAGACAGGGCATAGAGCACCACTCTAACTGTAAGGAGGAGTGGTATATGAATTTAGGTAGAAGGTCTGAGCTGGGGAAAGAGAGTGGAGTGCAGGAGGGAGTCAGTGCTCCTTGTGTGGGTAGAAAATTTTGGGAAAACGATCTTTGGCAAAATATACTGCCTAGGTGGGTCCTGTTGGGGCGGATCACCCATTTTCCTTTAAAGCTGTTATTTAGAAGCAGGATCCATCCAAAAATGATAATGGCTGTTAGTGCAGCCATCAGACTGGGGGACTGCACAGAGCAAGGGCACAGGCTGTAAAGGAGCTGCCAACACAGTGGTGCAGAAACCCTTTAAGGAACGAGTACCAAGACCGAGGAGCAGAGTCCCTTTAAGGAGGGAAGTAGCCAGAGATGTGGCCCAATGGGAAGGGGTGGGGGAGTGGCAGGCTCCCAAGTAAGAGTATTTAATTAAGGTGGGGGGGGGGCGCTGACAAATTGCAATTAGTAGCAGCTAGAAAAGCTAAAAATGGCAAGAGGTTTTTTGTTTTTTTCTAAAGCCAGCAAAATCAGCTTGTCTAGCGTTGCAGCCGAGCAACATATTTAAAAAGTCTAAAACGCTAGCTCAGTCCCGTGCACCCAGCAAGCCCCAATTAGGCCGGTGAAATAGTTGAGGCAGCCAATGGGGTCCAGGAAGCAGCCAGGGAAGAGCCCAATCGCAAACGCTGCTTTCAATCTGTAATAAGAAGGCTATGTTGAAAATCTGGGTCAAAATATGTAAAATTTCCAAAGTTACAAGCATGCATAGCAAAATTGCAATGAATAGTCAAAACTGTCATTTTTATGTTTGCTTGCACGCATGTGCAAACATAGTGCCATCATCCGAGTTTTCGGAGGTGTGTCACCCCCTCTTCCAATTCAGTCAGTGTGTTGGCAGTCGCGGCCCCAGTCCTCCAATGCATGTCTATGACAGCTCCAAAATGCAGTGGCGTACAGTTGAAAGGGGGAGCTACGCTTCAGTAAACAGCGATCAGATATCGTCTGCTCATGCGCAGCTCCCCCTACACACACACACACACACACACACACACACACACACACACGCATACTGCGCGCTGCACCCCCCCCCATGCACACACTGTATAGCCGACGGGGGTGCCCAATTTGCTACAGTGCTGCGCCCCTCAAAGTTTCACATGCCACGCTGGGTGCCCACCCCAGCGTGGCAAGTTCAGTATAGCCGACCGGTGCCCAATCCCCGGCTCCACTGTCCCCCCAGAGTACAGGGTGCCACACTGGGAGCCCACCCCAGCGTGGCAACTGATGCTATGGCCGATGGGGTGCCCAATCCCCGTCGGCTCCATGCCCCCAACCAGCCATTCTTGTGCCACGCTGGGAGCCCACCCAGCGTGGCAAACGCCCCGCTGTCATTTTAATAAAAAACTTGAAAATTAAAACTGTCCCTGGCGCTTCTCTCTGCCCCCTCACCCCATACTTACTCCAGACCTCGCACGACGATCTCGTGGACCGAACATGTCTGCACTCTTCAAAGCCGACCGCGAACTGAGGAAATGCCGGTAAGCTGTATAATAGGATAGATAGGGTTGTTTCAACTTTGTTACATATCTCAGGCATTTTTTGGAATTTTTGCACCAAATTTTCAACATGGGTTTTTGGGACCGGTTCTCATGAATGATGTCACTGTCATGGCGTTATTCGGGCCCGAAGGGTGATTTCGCAGTCACTGCACAAAATCACAATTTGGGACCAATTAACGAAACGACACTGCCAGTGTTCATAAGGTGGGCTCTCAAGAAGCCTATTTTGAAAATTGGTGGAAAAATTCCAAAAAATGACTGTTTTACGAGCGTGCGCTGCGCAGTTCCTACTGACGCCATAAGTTCGCAAATTTTTTCAATATTTTCACCCAGATTTTCAACATTGCCATTTTTCCACACCTCCTTATCAGCAGTACAGCTGTCATTTTTCACATCTTGCCCAAAATGTGTTTCCGCCCATGTAGTGCACAATGGCGCAGTCGGTGTGCGAAATCAATGTATGGGACACATTAAGAAAATCACAGTGACACTGTTCATGAGCAGAGGTCTTAAAATGGCTATGTTGAAAATTTGTTAAAAAAATCCCTAAAAATGACTGTTTTACGAGCGTGCGTTGCGCAGTTCCTACGCACGCTCGTAAGTTCGCAAATTTTCAATATTTTCACTCCAGATTTTCAACATTGCCATTTTACCACACCTCCATAAGAGCAGTGCAGCTGTCATTTTTCACATCTTGCCCAAAATGTGTTTCCGCCCATGTAGCACACAATGGCGCAGTCGGTGTGCGAAATCAATGTATGGGACACATTAAGAAAATCACAGTTACACTGTTCATGAGCAGAGGTCTAAAATGGCTATGTTGAAAAATTTGTGAAAACTCAAAATGACTGCATTACGAGCGCAGCATTGGCGCAGTTCCTTGCCAATAATGCTCGTAAGTTTGCTAATTTTCAATATTTTCACTCCAGATTTTCAACATTGCCATTTTATTACACTTCCTTATGAGCAGTACAGCTGTCATTTGTCACATCTTGCCCAAGACATGTTTCCGCCCATGTAGCGCACAATGGTGCAGTCGGTGTGCGAAATCAATGTATGGGACACATTAAGAAAATCACAGTGACACTGTTCATGAGCAGAGGTCTTAAAATGGCTATGTTGAAAATTTGGTGAAAAATCCCTGAAATGATCATAGCATTGAGCGCAAAATCTGTGCAGTTCCTAGACACGCCCGTAAGTTTGTGAATTTTCAATATTTTCACTCCAGATTTTCAACATTGCCATTTTATAACACTTCCTTATGAACAGTACAGCTGCCATTTTTCACATCGCCCAAAATGTGTTTTCGCACATGTAGCGCACAATGGTGCAGTCGGTGTGCGAAAGCAATGTTTTGGACAGATTAAGAAAATCACAGTTACACTGTTCATGAGCAGAGGTCTTAAAATGGCTATGTTGAAAATTTGGTGACAAAAGTCCATAAAATGACTGTGTTACGAGTGAGCATTGTGCAGTTTCCACGCACCCTCGTAAGTTCATGACTTTGTAACATTTTCAGTCCAGATTTTCTCCAGTGGCATTTTTCCACACTTCCTTATGAACAGTACAGCTGTCATTTTTCACAACATGGCCGAAATGTGTTTTCCCACTTTCAGCTCAGAGATGCGTGGCCACTGTGGGAAATCTTTGTTCGGGACAGATAAAGAAAATCACAGTGACACTGTTCATGATCGGAGGTCCCCAAATGCCTCTGTTGACAATCTGCTGTAAAAAATCCCCAAACTAATTACATTACGGGTGTGCGTTGCACAGTTTCTATGCACTCTCGTGAGTTCACCAGTTTTTTTAATATTTTTACTACAGATTTGCAACATTGCCATTTTTTACACCTCCCCATGAACAGTACAGCTGTCATTTTTTACATCCTGTTCGGAGTGTGTTTGCACCTGTGGTGCTAAATGCTGTAGTCGCTGTGCATAAGCAGCTTTCGGCTAACAAACTGATATTGCCACTGTTCATGAGGTGGGGTCACAAAAAAAACATGTTGAAAATTTGGAGTGAAAATACCAATGAATGCCTGAGGTATTACGGTTTCCAACCATAACGCCCAACCCCGTAGAGAATGACAGGCATCAGGGTGTGACTTGGGATTCTTGCCTGCAATGCTCATACCATTCCACACCCTGCAGCCAGTGAGAGGCATCGAGGTATGCCTTGGACTCTTTGGCCCCAAAGTTCACCCCATTCCCCTATACAGCACCCATTTCACCGTATTTCCTGATGGAATGGGGTGCACATAAGGGCCAAAGACCCCAAGGCACACCGTGACACTTGTCAGTGTCTGCAGGTTGGGGTGTGGTGAAATGGCGTGGCCGTTATGCCTGACAACCCAAAGGCACACCCCATTCCTATTACGCAGCTCTGTAACTTCTACACTACCACTGCCAATGCCAGCAAGAAAACATTCGGCATTGACAAATGCTTGTTAGTAATTGTGACCCCAAATTTTCAACATAGCGTTCTTATGACCCAATCTCATTCGCCAAGTGACCACAAAATCACCTTTTGGGCAGGAGTGGAGTAATGACAGTCCTATTGCTCGTGAGATGGGGTCCCCAAAAAGCCATGTTGAAAATATGGGGTCAAAATGTAAAAAAATGGCAAAGTTATGCACCAAAGTTGAAACCCCAATTGAAATACATAGAACCACATTTACCTTCATTTCTCATATTGCAGCGCCAGTTCCAGCAGCAAGACAAGTCCTCAATCGGAGAGTAGATCTCAAACTTGGGACCTGTTCAGGTGAGTGAGGGTGTGTGTGTGTGTGTGTGTGTGTGTGTGTGTGTGTGTGTGTGTGTGTGTGTGTGTGTGTGTGTGTGTGTGTGGGGGAGTGCTGAGGGGGAGGTGGGGGCTGATCCGCAAAGGAGTGTTTTTTAATTTTTTCTAGTTTTGAAAAAAAAAAAAAGACATTGAGGGACCATTTTCGTTAGTTCAGATTTTTTTTTTTATTTTTATTTATTCAGGTATCGGAATTACACACCTTTGAGTCATAGACTCATTTCCAAAGGCTCCACGTCAGTTACAGTGTACAGGACATTAAGGCAGTAACAGAGTGTACATTTAGCCTTAGGGAGGATGTGGCCTATACAAGGAGTTAGCTAAGCAGGGTGGGGGAGCATAGCTACATAGATAAAAATATATTAGCAACTCAGGAAGATGCAGCCCATACAAATAGTTAGCTAAATATAGTCCCTGTTACAAGGGACTAGTCATTTAACAGGAGGGAAAAACAGTGCAGTCAGGAGAGATCAGACTTTGTCAAAATCAATATTTACATGTAGTACGTATGATTACAGTTGGTCACAAATCTGCCTGCAATGAGAGGCTTGCGGGTGTCACAACATCAGGGAAAGCCGGAACAGCAATCGACAGGTAGGTGGGGTTGGGGGGGGTGCCACTAGACACCAGGGAAAGCCGGAAAGGCAATCAGCTGGTGGGGGATGCTGCTAGACACCAGGGAATATATATTTATTATATATAGCATTTATAGTACATTTTTGACTTCCAGCTTGGGAGTGGTTGTTGAAGGTACCATTAAGTTGATGTGGGAACCATTAGTGAGAGAATGGCTGGAACCATGGCTGTCTTCTGCAGGTACAGGGTTGGGGCAACTGATGCATAAGGGGTGCGAAGGAGATCATTAGGGATATGCATGCACTGTCCTTAAGAAGAGGAGCACTAGGGTGGGTAAGTGACTTGCTCAGAGTCACACCATATACAAGGGGAGGTTGCCGGACTCAATCACTACTGGATGTACCAAGCTCATTCATAGCTTGTTGCTCTGATCTCTAGGCTATACTGCCAGCCCAAAGGATAGAAGCAGATTGTTGGCAGCTAAGGTTCACTGATCTTATCTGTGTCAATCTTCACCATTCATCACCTGTGGGTTCTGGCGGAGGTCACGACCACGCGGGACCTTTTTTTTTTTTTGGATGGGCGGAGTCGGCGCACTGTCACCACTCTTGAGGATGACGCACCGCGTGGCACTCGTGGGTTGGCCATTAGGTATTGTCGACTACGCCCTCCCACCAGTTCTTCGTCTCCCGCTGTGGAGGTTGAACCTCGTGAAGAGCTACTTTACAAGAGGCCTAGTTTTTCCTGCACATCAATGCCGAAAAAGTCTCTTGACATTGAAAAGTCTCTCAACGCTGAAAAGTCTCTCAACACTGTCTATCCTGCTGGTTCCATTTTCGCCTCCACTCGATGTCGCTGTGGTAAGACTGTTCCTTTCTTTATTTTGTCAGCGACGTAGAGTCTTTTCTTAGCTTGTTTTACCATAGGTCATGTCTTGGTCGGGGGGCAAGAAATTGTTGAAGAGGGGGTGGCCCCCTATGCGACGGTGCCCATGCGGCCGTAAATACTCCATCACTGACCAGCATGACCATTGCCTCGCGTGTCTTGGCCTGCTTCACGACATGGATTCTTGCGACGCCTGCTTCTCCATGGACTGTTGTGTCATCGAGCAACGCGCGTTGAAAGCTGGATGGGCTCCGATGACTTTTGGGGGCCGGGCACGCACTCATCAGGCCAAGCCACGGTCTCTCGGCCTTTCCTCCGGGTCCCCTCCCGGTTCTATATGGTCCGTGGAGGAGGGGGCTTCTGCTCCTATTAGCCTCACCATTGCAGAAGCCGCCCAGTCTGCCCCCCACAGGGGGGCAGACTGGAGGCACCGCACTGGTATCATTTCCTCGGACTGGGTAGTCTGGGTGGACACCGTCCTCGACGCCATCCGTTGGCACCATCTTGGGCCTCGGTACCATTCATGGCACCATGGGCCCTGATGGCACCGTGGTCAGTGCCGGTCTGTCGCTCAGCACCGTCTCTGCTTTTGATGCTATTCACAGCACCAACGGTGCTGACAGCAGCATGGGAGGTTCTATGGCACCATCTTTGACTGCTTCTCACCTTGGCGCCATTTGCGGCACCAAGGCTGATGATGGCGCCATGTCTAGTTCTGGTGTCACTTGTGGCGCCAAGTGACGACATGGTGCCATGGGGGGTGTTGTCCTCAGCACCGTGAATGGCGCCGAGGGAGCTGTCGGTGCCATCATTGGTGCCGTCCCTGACTTCAGCGCCGCTTTCGGCACCATGGGTCCAGACGGTGCGCAGGCATTGACCCACTTCTACCTCCCTTCACACCGTGTCTTCTTCGGGCACCGTTCATGGTGCAGTTGGAGATGTCGGCACCGGCTCTGGTGCAGACACCCGAACTGGTACCCCCTTCAGTCGGTATGGCTATGGGCGCCCGTGTACTGTCTGGCATCAGACCTCGGTCTCTACCTCCTCGGAGACAGAGTCAGAGTCTGATTTGGACAGGCTGTCTGACTCTTTGGAGTTGGCAGCCCACTTGGGCACCCTGGTAATTTCCTCTACGGACCAGAGCCAGCCCCACTCTGAGGGGCGGGCAGTTGCCCCCGTGTCCAGGGTCAGGGGTGCTGACCAGCAGGCAGTGGTGCAGGCCACTATTGCTCAGCAGCCTGTACTCTGAGGGTTTTCTGCCCCTTCAGTGTTGGTGGTACCCCCTCAGGTGGTGTGCCTGGATTGCCCAACTTTAGGACCAATTGGAGCACCCACAGGAGGGAAGGGGGTTACTCCCTGGGTGGGCCCTTTGGGGACTGACCAGGGTTGTCAGCTGCCTAGGCTGGTCTGTGCGAGGAGGAGGGCTCTTTTGGACTCTGAGGAGTCGAGGGGTTGGTGTTCAATGTGGCGACCCTTTTCCGGGACCCACCCGGGTTCGGGAAGCAGTCGTAGTGCGGAGCCTCGTCCTTCTATCTCAGTCTCCTCAAGACGGCCCTGGTCTTTGGAGGGTAGGGACTGTCCTTTTGAAATTCCATGGTCCCGGTCACCTCACAGGGGGAATCTTCAGAGCACAGCCTAGGCAGTTCCGGTATGGTTGATCAGCTGTCGACTGTAGGGTTTTCCAGAGCCCCTTCTACCCTTGGAGCCCCAGTGCGCTCTCTTGCCTGGACAGAGGATTGTCGCCTTCTGCCATTGGTCTCGTCTCCACTCCTCTGTCACCTTCGCCTGTGCTCCCAGGCATTCTTGGTCCTAGGGGACCTCTCTCCTGGGAGCAATTTAGGGGTGTGGCTGCTCACTTCCCTTGATATGTCAGGGCCATGGACAGACAGGTGTTTCACCATCACCCTGAGCAGCCAACCCCTGGATCTCCAAGGTCCTCCGCTTCTTCATCCCCCTCTTCAGGGAGAGGAGCCCTCTGTCCACATCTCTCCTGCTGCTGATCTCATGGAGTATCAGAATTTCCTCACAAGGATGATGGAGGACCTGCATATCACCCCACCCACTCAGCACAATCTGGAGCACTCGACGCGCACCTTCCTAGGCGATTTCAGTGTGGATACCCTTGTGGTGCCCACTTGGCCTGCTCCTTTTCAGGAGGTGTCATTGTGATTCTGGCAAAGACCCTTTTCCGGAGTCCCAGCCCCTAGGGATCTGAGCCAGAGGTATTGTGCCACCCTGGAGTCTCCAGGTCGTATGCCTCATCCTCAGTCAGGACTGACGCAGCTGCACACTCTCAATGGGCCTCACACCCTCCCACTGTGACCGGTCCCCAGATCAAGATTCTATGGATTTTGACTTCTGGGGGAGGAGGACCTTCTACTTGGCTTGGTTGCTTCTTTCAATTGCTGCACATCAGGCCTACTACGCTACCTGTGATAGGTTTCTGTGGTCCAGGCTAGGTCATCTCCTAGACTCTTTGCCTGATACGGAGGTAACGAGACAAGCCATTGCTCTTTCTGCACATGGGCTAGAGATAGCAAGGCACCGAGCGAGGGCATCTTATGATGCCAGTGAGGTAGCTACCCGGGGTCGTAGGGACAGCGATCTGCACTAGGCAATTGGCATAGCTGCGTCTTTCCCGGTTGTGACGCTTGGCCCGGCATAGGGTGATTTCTTCCCCTTACCAGAGAACCCATCTTTTCTCCTGTAGGGTGAGGCGGTGTCTGTCAGGGCAATTTCCTACCCCCTCCAGGGGGTCCCCATCTCACCCTCCCCACTCTCGGACCTCGCCAGGCCTGTAAAGGTTCTCCCTCTCAGTATCTCACCCACTGAGGGCTAAGGAACTTTGTCCTTTAGGGTTTAGGGCCCCCCTTCGGAGGGGGCTTGGTACTCACCCACAGGTGATGAATGGTGAAGATTGACACAGATAAGATATGAAAATTAGGTACCTACCGTAATTCCTGGGCTTTCTGTGTATCTTCACCATTCATCACAAATCCCACCCTCCATCCCCCTGGGGCCTCAGTCTCTAGGTCCCCCTCTCTCTGTGTGCCCTCTTTTCCCCCCTTCCTTTCCATTGGTCAGGAGCGGGGTGACCTTGGGCACACAGGGGGATTTTTACTCCCTGTCAGGAGGGGAGAGGAATTAGGGGAGGGGGCATTTTCTCCTCAATGATTTGGCTCCATCCCTTTGGGGTGGAAGTCAGTGGTTGCCCTCTCTTCTTTTCTTCTCTCTCCTCATATCCTACTCTGTTTTTGTCCTTAGGGACTCTTCCCTCCAATTAATTTAAGAAACTTTGTTTCTCATCTCCAGATATATGGTTTTGGGGGGAGAACACCCCCAGTATCCTGTCTTCTCCAGAAAAGTCGCTTCTGCTCATGTCGGAGTTTATTTCCAGTGATTCTGTGCCTTGAATTCTGGCAGTTCAGCCTTCTGGCTACTCCTTCACAGTTCCTATATAATCTGGTGACAAGTCAAAGGATCAGGGTATGTCCTCCCCCTCCCTATCTCTAATTTTTCCCTCCCTCCTTCCCTCTTCTTTCTGCTTCCAGAGATTGGGGTCCCTCCCAATCCTCCTGGATTTCTAACTCTCCTTCTGTCCTCTCAGTCATTTATTTCTCTTTTTAGTTTGTATATCTTTTCCTTTCTCTGTCCCTTGGACTTCCTTGTCCCTCCCTCCCATCCCCTTCTTGCTCTACGGCGACTCAGAACTGTCGGGAGGGCAGAGTCGACAACACCTAATGGCCAACCCGCGAGCGCTACGCAGTGCATCGGCCTCGAGGGCGGTGCCGACAGTGCATCGATTCCGCCCATCCCAAAAAAAAAAAGCTCCCATGGGGTCGTGACCTCCGGCCAGAACCCACAGGTGATGAATGGTGAAGATACACAGAAAGATCAGGAATTACGGTAGGTGCGTAATTTTTATTTTTTGGAGAAATTTTCCAGTGTCATAACTCCGGAGTAACACAGGGCGGGAGAATGGGTCGTGCAATTTGGTCTAACTTACTGTTGAATGAAGTATGCATTTTGAGTTATTCTTCTCTCCCTTGTTTTTTGTTTCATCACCCCTATTGAATCTTTTTTTTTTTATTATTTTCTTGATATGATATATAAGTTTTATGATTACACCTGACATCCAGTTGTTATGGTCCTTTTGAGGTACTGTGCGGTGGAATTTCCACCAGAATTTCCTGGTCCTTCTGTGGAATTCCACCTGCTGCAATCTGTGGAATTATACTCCGTGGAGCAGCATTTTTCCACAGAAAATCATTCCACAAGCATTTCCACAGAATATATTGAGAGCAGCAGAATAGAATAGAATTCCATGGAAAGGCAGTGGAAAACCCATAACACATTTTTCTACCACAGAATTCCACCTCCAATGAAATTTGGTGGAATTTTGAAAATTCTGTTATGCCGGAATTTGAAAATTCCATACACCACTATCCTTTAGGTTTTGTATTTTCATTTTAAATAAAAAATCCCCTACTCTTGCGAAAAGTGCCATGAGTTCTTTAAGTTCCACCTGGACACCCAACAACACAGTACCAGAGATGGGAACTTGGTTTAGCATCTCATCTGAAGGACAGAACACCTCAGCTTTACAGCATTTCCCTAGTACTGCACTCAGGTGCCAGCATTTTATAGTATGAGTTCAAGTCCCAATGCGGGACTCGAACCCATGACCTTCTGGCCCAGAGAGGGATGTGCTACCAACTGAGCCATGGTAGTCATACAGCTGTTTAAAAATGTTTTTTAAGCATGCTTTACCCTCACCTGCTCACACCCAGCACATGCTCATTCTGGCACCATGCAATGTAAATTTATTCCTTCCAAGTCTCCCTGATTCTGTCCAATTTATTTGATATTCCCATGGATTCTTTTGGCACCAATCCAAATCAGTGACAATCACCAGAATCAAAGAACAAACTGTTCTCCTTAATATTTTTTTTTGTTGTTGACTGGATAAGGAGGGCTAGACAATAGGGGGCATACAGGTGCAAACCAACTGACACTGAAGTAGATTAAGCTGGTGGTGGTATTTTAGTATATGGGAGGAATTTAGCCAGGACTCTGGGGAAATTCCACTACTCTTAACAAGTGCCGTAGGATCTTTAACGTCCACCTAAACAACCACCAGAATAGGCAGATGGGATCTCGGCTTAGTGTCTTAGCCAAAGGACAGCAGACCCCAACAGCACAGCACCTCCTAGTACTGTACTAAGGTGCCAGCATTTATGGTATGAGCCCAACCCCGATGTGGGACTAGAACCCATGACCTTCTGGCCCAGAGGTGGATGTGCTACCAGCTGAGCCACGCCATGTGTCTAAACCTACATTTCTACAGTTTGAAACTCAAGCACATAAATTAGTGATCTGTGAAAATCTCCCAGATTTAAGTGATCAAAATCAGAAAATCTCCCTCATTTGAGGCGTGTTGACACAGAGGCTCTAACTTCTGCATTTTCTTTCTTCAGGATTACTGGATTGTATCTGAAGGCTTTGCCAAAAGGAATGTTTCTGGCTGTAGCCAGCAGGGGGGGCAGTTTCACCAAGTTTGAGCTCAGCAGGGGAACACTAGAGTCAGGCACGGAGTCTGAAATTAGTCCCAACACGTTGGCTCCAATCTCCTTAATTTGCATCAGTTTTACTCGCTGCTGGAGGTGGTACTATTTCTGATGTGATCTAAATCTGTGTCTCTGGATAATTTGCTCCCCACAGTTCAGAAAGTCCAAGTGGCATTAATTGTGGGGAGATTTCTGGCAGAGATAACCTCACAATAGAGCTAGCTTTCTTTCCCTTCGGGGATTCGCACACTGTTATTTGCTTTTGCACATCATAAGCCTAGCCACATGCGAGCAGAATAGCTGGATTTCCTTTTATTAAAAAAAAAAAAAGGCTGTGCTGACTGATAACAGTAACCTAATGCTGGGTTCTTCATTACCAGTTTTAAACATAAAAGACCTGCTTATTTGGGCTGATTTGCCTGGCTTCACTGCCAGCCTCCACTGAACATAAGAAAATTAGTCTGCACCTCCCTCCTACAGATATATTAAAGCCAGACTATAGTTCTGAGTAAACAAAATCACAGGTGACATTGTCAGAACTCGGGCACACAACATCCTTCCCCATACCTTTTAACCTGTTGTCGCTGAAAAGTGAGACACTAACATTCAAAATGTAGGAAAATGGGAGACCCTGGCCCTCTTAGTGTGGGACACATCATCAAATATGGACATAAAAGCTCAGAACACTGTGGAAACTAATACCTATATTGTACTTGGGCAAGTTTAATTTTGATTAAGCAATAAACTTGTGAATTTCTGCTAGTTCACAGCACCTTTACTGTGTGGGCAGCACATTTTAAACGTCAGATAAATGTTGGATAGAGCAGTTTTCACGGGTAAAATGAAGGATGTCTCTTGTAATGTGGGACAGTTGAGAGATTTCTCTCCCTCCCTCCTAAAAAAATAATTAAAGCAGCAGTATTTGCCAGTGGCAAAAATGTCAGCATGCATATTTTTTTAGTATTAATAATTATATCATTATTGATGCAATTTATGACTGTACTGTTCTCATCCCCTTCCCCCCAGAACACATTTGGAAACAAGCTATTATAACTCGGTATGTTTCTCCTGCCGAAGCTCAATCAATCAATCATATTTATTTGTTTACTGGAAGATTCAGACAATACATTTGAGCACAAGTGCTCTTTTATAAAGGTTCCACGTCAGTTTACGTTGTTACAGTTAAGTCAGAAACATAAGCAAACCATACAAATTCCAGAGGAAATGTTTGTCAAGCAGTCAGTATACATAAATAACATTGAACACTGTTTCGGTTAAATAAAGACAAGTTCAAGGCAGCAAGCTGTGTACAGAGGCAGTAAATAAGCATTTGTCAATGCCGAACGTTCACGTGCAGGTCTGTGCCAGGATGGGTAATGGAGGGTGCGGGGCAGAGGGAGTGGGAAGGTTTAATTGGAGGCTGGGTTCGGTGGGGGAACGGAGGGTGAGGGGCAGACAGCACACAAAGGGAGGGAGGGCGGGAGGGTTTAATTGGAGCCGGGTTTGGTGGGGAACAGAGGGTAAGGGGCAGACAGCACACAGAGGGAGGGAGGGAGTGGGAGGGTTTAATTGGAGGCCGGGTTCGGTGGGGGAACGGAGGGTGAGGGGCAGGCAGCATGCAGAGGGAGGGAGTGGGAGGGTGTCACCGGGTGTGGGTTTAGGATAACACAATTTGAGGCAGACCACAAGTCAGGTGCACAAAAAATGCACAAGTGCATTTGTCATTTTATTTTTATCAAGTAAAATATACAGAAAGCAAAATGGTAACTCAGACAACTGCTTAGCTTCAACAGTTTCTCTGCTCAGGAACATGAACAAACAGTGTGAATGCTGCACACAACTGAGGTCTTCCACCATCAACAGCCAGTATACAACTGACCTCCCTATCTGTCCTATCTCAGCACTGTGGTAGGGCTTTTTATAAGCTCACTAGAAGTTGGAAAAATGTCCACTACCTTTTGATTGACAGCAGACATAAAACTAGCCTCCAGGGGCCATTGTTGCCCCATAGAGAACAGTTCAATTGGCACCTGGAGCACAGCATAGAACGTGCAGTTCTTTTTTTTTTTTTCTCTTTTGTTTACAACATTGGAAAAGATCAGACCTGAGGTCAGAGCATTCTGAGTTCTCCTAAACTCTCCTGCAGGGTCCTATTACCCCTTGTAACATGGCCAAAAAAACAGTAGGTCAAACAAGGAGAACAATTGGTGGAATAGCATCAGCGGGTAGAAGAGCAACATGGCATTATGGCACGATAATGCCGTGTTGCTTGTGAAGTACCCAAAGTAGCCAGCAGAAGGAACGTAGCAGGGTCGGCAGCTGGCAGTGGTAAAAAAAAAAGTCACACAGTCGGAGAAGCACAAGACAGTCGCGTACATAGCGAGGGGGATAACTAGAAGTGAGGCACATAGGTAGTGAGACAAGGAGCAGAGATTCACACAGGCAATCAACCTGGCCCACAAGTAGTGACCGAGAGAGGAAGGAGCGCATCGGAAGAGGGAGCTTGAGGAGACACATCCAGAACCGCATTAAATGTTAACAGATTTACCCTGCACGGCACCGTGATGTTTAACTGTGCTGCACAAATGAGACAGGGAGAGTACACAAGAGACATGGGATAAGTGCAGAAAGGTAGGCAAAGTACTAGTGTTGAAGACCGAGGGAGTAGGAGACAAGTACAAAATCGAGTCAGGGAATGACGCCACGCGTATGCAAATTAGACAGGGACACACTTGCCACACATTGAAACTGGAGAATCAGAGTCATCCCAAGTAATGTAGTAATCAAACAGCCGCACAGAAATCGTAAAAATGTGGAGGAATGGTTAAGAAAGAAATAAGACTGTACTGTATTAAAAAACAATCAGAACAACATCTGCATGTAAGAGAGCACTGTTGAGAAATCTCAAAGTAACATTATAAATCACAGCACATGATATCACTCGTGTTCTGTTTTCTGTTCTATGAGCAGCAAGATGTGTAGACCATACTAACAGTGGGCATGTCCATGTTACAAACGCATTAATCCTCTCTGAAGGTGGCATCTAATAGAGTTAATGCATGGTTGACCGTTATACGCCTGGCCTGGCCCTGTACAACGGTCCCAACCATGCATTAACTCCCCATTAGATGCCACCTTCATCGGTGATTAATGCTTACATGCTATCTGCTGCAAAATATATCTTAGAAGGGGGCTGCTAACATCTAGAAAATGCAGACACAAGTTTTTGTTATTCTTATATTAAGACTGCCCTCTCATTTTGTAACTGTACTCTTAGTTTTGTTTTAGGTTAATATGCACAAAAAGCTTTATAAGCACTTCAGCACTTAATTTATAACCAGCCAAGCAGCAAGTTGGACATTATGTAAAACATATAAACTGCTTGGGGAAGGGGTTCCAATTTATCCCAGGGGTGTCCACTATGACAGGGGTCACCCTGTCACAGAGGGCTTAATTGGATGCCAGGTGCCAGGATGGGAACGGAGGGTGCGGGGTGGGCAGCAAACGGAGGAAGCGTGAAGATTTAATTGGATACCGGGTTCTGGGACAGGGAATGGAGGATGTGGGGCAGACAGCACACAGAGGGAGGGAGGGAGTGGAAGGGTTTAATTGGGTGCCAGGATGAATAACAGAGGGTGCGGGGTGTATGGCACAGAGGGGGGAGGGAGCAGGAGGGTTTAATTGGATGCTGGGTGCCAGTGGAGGAATGGAGAGCACACAGAGGGAGGGAGGGAGTGGGAGGGTTTAATTGGATGTCGGGTGCCAGGATGGGTGACGGAAGGTTGCCAGCATTGAGACCGGAGCAGCAGGCAATTTCACGGAGAGAACTGGAGGAATTCTGCACTACCAAGGAACAGCGGACAGCCAAACACTGTGTGCTGCCTGTTTCTGTCTCGATACAGGGTGAAATTCATGCTCTCTCTCTGTTTTGCTGAGTCTCCCTGCATGCATCTCTTTCCCTCTCTACTGCCTGCCAATGCACAGATGCAGAAATCTCTTATCCAGCACTAAGATACAGAGGGAGCGAGAGAGACGGAGAGAACTGGAGGAATTCTGCACTACTGAGGAACAGCGGACAGCCGAACACTGTGTGCTGCCTGTTGCTGTATCGATACGGGGTGAAATTCATGCTCTCTCTCTCTCTCTCTCTCTCTCTCTCTGTTTTGCTGAGTCTCCCTGCATGCACCTCTCTCCCTCTCTACTACCTGCCAATGCACAGATGCAGAAATCCCTTATCCAGCACCACAGATACAGAAAGAGAGAGAGACATGGAGAGAACTGGAGGAATTCTGCACTACCGAGGGATACGCTGCTGTGGATGGCTCAGTTGCCCTCTCTCTCTCTCACTCTCACTCTCTTCTTCACACAGAAAGTAGCAGATGTGCAGCTTCATGAGCGCCAGTTGTTTCTCTCTGTCCCTGCCTGTGTTGCGTGATTGGGACCCCACATAAACACCAGATGCTCCTTTACTTTGTCTATGGTGCAGTGTGTGAGTGTGATCACAGATCGAGAGAGACACAGGAAGGATTTTGGTTGCTCTGCAGCGGCACAAAAAGCTCATGTGTTACATGTCTGGGTCCAGAAATGCAGAGCAGTACGTGTGTGCTGACTGGACTGGGAGGCAGTAGTGGTAAGTGTGCGGGGAAAAACCTTGAGCAATATGTGTAGAAGGTCTGAACAGGGAGGGAGATCCGATTACCAAAAGTGCTGCAGATTGAGCAAACACCGGCCCTCTGACATCATGCGAGTCGCCGTGCCCTATGCTGACAACAGCAAATACAATCAAGCAACATTCGCCATTGACAAATGCTTGTGTGTTGCTGCAGTGAGGTGAATAGCGGTGGTTTTAAACTCATGGCAGGCTGGCACACAGCTATCTCATGCTCGGCAGGAGCAGAGCGCTGTCATATCTGTTCAGGACATGGTTTTAAATGTTCATAAAGTTGTCTATTTGTGGTAATGGACTGCAGCAGCCCATCGGGAAGAAGGGTGAGGAGGGCAGTGGTGGAGTTGTGTTCTCTGATGCTGTCTAGAGTGCAAAAATGCTATTTTGGGTATGCTGAATACATCAGCAGCAGTTACGGAGCTATGCTGAGACGTACAAGACTGTCTGTAGGAGTTTGAGTGTCTGCTGGTGAAAACAGACTGCAATAGCCCACTGGGTAGTAGGATGAGGAGAGCAGTGGTAATGATTTTGTTTTCCGATCCTCTGGAGAGAAAAAAAGAAAAATTGCATGTGACCTGACTGGGGCATGTGCATTAGTATCAACTCTAATGCGCATGCCTGCAGTTATGGCTACAGAAAGAAATGAAGCGCTCTCTCATTGGAGCAGTTCATTTCTTTCAACTAAAGAAAGTGCCATGTTAGCAAGCAAAACTGGTGTCATGACCAGAGTGCCTGGTCATTGGTGTACACTGCCAAGCCCATTGCAGTTTCAGCTGTAATTGGCTCGGCAGTGACACACCTCTAAAATGCCATTAGTAGCAGGACGTTCCTTGCGGAAGCGCAAGTGAACCTGAAAAATGCAGTGACAGAGCTAGCTCAATAAGTGCAGCCACACTGAGTTGCCAAGGCAGCCCACATGGATCTTTTGAACTAGTCAGTCTTGGGGAGGTTTAGCATAGTTTCTGGCAATTCATTTAAACAGCCTGCAGCCCTAATAATAAAGGAGCCACTTATGCAGCTGAGTTCTCTCTGTGGAGAGGTAGTTCAAGGGCATTCCTGGTCATACTCCTTGTATTATTCAGTTTTTAGAGCAGGGAGTGTTAGGCCTAGCAGTGCTTTCTTGGCTAGTATATAGGTTTGTAACTTAATTCTACTAGCTAGGGGTAGCCAATTGGTTTGTACATAAAGGATGCAGATACGGGTGTGCTTGTCAGCCCTAACACAAAGCAACAAGTTTTATTGCAGGCCACCTTGACTCTGTTTAGTACCGAGTCACTGGCAGCTGCGTAGATGTGTAGGCCATAGTGAACTAGGGACATGATAGAACTGGACACCATCAATTGCCTAGCATCAAATTGCTTTGATTTCTAAAAAGGGCACCCATCCTTCTGTTTACCAACAACACCAGGTTATCTACATGGGGGGCAAAGGACAGAGTGTCATCCAGCACCACTCTGAGATATTTAAACAGTTCCACCTGTTCTAACTTCTGAACTTTACTATTGAGGATATCGGGGGGGGGACATTTCTCCTCATCCTTGGGCTAGTGAAGAGCATGGATCTTCCAAGAATTAGTCTTCTTCATTTATTCCCACTTATGAGTCTAAGCCAGAGGCACCAGGACCCAATGGGAGCAAAGTCTTTTTTGCAGCCCAGAGGACCGACATTGGCGCTGGTGCTGCCGATGAGGCAGATGTAGTGACATCATGCTTGTGGGTTGGCCAGTAACCGACTCTGACCCCTTCCCTTCCTCAGTTCTGTTTTTCCACTGTTGAGTGCACACCATGGGAACTAGGTTCACCTACTGCATCACACTTCCCTTAGTTTGTCGCCTCCTAGTTTGATGCTGTTTTTTCAATGGCACCAGCTTCTTTGGTGCTGCTTTATTATTTTCATGTTGATTGTGCGCATGCGCAAGAAACATGTTGCGGCAGGTTTCTCCACAAGCAGGTTGTGGAGGCGCGGTACGGTTGTGGCCACTGCCCCCACAGCCTGTAAAGGCTTGTCCCGCTTCCCCCAGTGCTGTGGCATGCTGCTGCTGACACTAGTTCAGCCAGCGTGCCACCAACTTGTAAAAAATCAGCCGCTGCAATCAGGGGCCACCTCGTCATTGCAGCGTCAGCCATTCGCTGCAATGAGGGAGTGATCCGTCATTGCAGGGCGGGATCTTTTGTTTGTGAACATGGCGGCGGCTTGCTGCCGTGTTCACAAAGAATATTAACCTCAGCTGCCGAGGGGATGCCCAGTCTCCCTTGGCAATATATGCCCCCCCGACCATGTTAAGTTGCAGATGGTGACCCCAATCCCCGTCGGCTGCAGTGCCCGCAATATTTATATTGCCGATGGGGGAGCCCACTCCCTGTCGGCATTATGTCCCCTCGCCCCGCTTTTGTTTATTTATTCCCGAACTCCCATATCTTATTCTTTGATGCTCTGAAAAGCTGCAGCCTGATTCTAGCACATGCTACCACACTTGGGGATAATTACCGTCTTTCGCCCAAAAATATATTCGTTCCCTCGTCCATCCAACACCTCCCTCTGCCCCAACCTCCAGGACCCTCCCAGTTATGCCCCTGCTACTATATTCCTCCTCGCACTTAGTACAACGGCAGCTTTTCTCCTCCATATGTCGCCGCGTTTTGGGGCAAAAATCACTTTGTTGCCTTTCGTACAGTCCTCCGCCCTCCCAGTCCCTCACTCTGCTCTAACAATTGGGTCCTGTTCGTTTGCACCCCTATTCCCCACCTCTCCCTACATTATGCGCTTGATATCTTCTATCTGGTATGCCTACCCTCTCCCTAACATTTCCCACTACAAAATGCATAGTTTTTGGGCTTGGATCCAGCACAAGTTCGTTATCCACGATTCCTTGTAGTTCTATGTTCAATGTATATTACCTGTAAATGTGCATTTTTACTATAATAGCAGCTATTTTTACTGTTTGTACTATTGTAACTTGTCTTTCTGTATTATTACTGTAGGACAGCAGGTCCACCTGGTAAATGAGCTTACTCAATGGTGCCCACCTGGATAAATAAAGATATCGGTTGATTGATTTTGTTGTGTGCTGACGGGGGTGCCCAATCCCCCGTTGGCTTCAGCTGCCCCCCCCCCACAAAGGAAGACTCCGTTGGCACGCTGGGAGACAACCCCAGCATGCCATATGCCGCTGCAAAATTAAAAACGGTCCCGCGATGACTTTTTTTTGTAACCTGTAAAAAAGGAAACGGTCTCACGGTGGTCTCCTTGCCTCCCCGCAACCCGCGCCCACCCACTGCGCACCCTGCCTCCCCACACCCCCCATCCCATACTTACCTCCGGAGTCCAGCGCGACGATCTTTGTTGGACTGGGAACACGTCTGCACTCTTCAAAGCCAACCGCGAACTGATGAAATGCCGGTAAGCTGTATAATGGAATAAATAGGATTTTTTCAACTTTGCTGCCTATCTCAGGCATTTTTTGGAATTTTGGCACCAAATTTTCAACATAGTTTTGGGACCCCTCCTCATGAATTCCATCACTGTCATGGAGCACGTACCCAAAAAGGTGATTTCACATCACTGCGTGGAATCACCTTTTCGGACGGATTAACAAAACGACAGTGCCAGTGTTCATGAGGTGGGCTCTCAAAAAGCCTATGTTGCAAATTTGGTGGGAAAAATAAAAAAAAATTACTGTTTTATGAGCGTGCGTTGCGCAGTTGCTATGCACGCTCGTAACTTTGCGAATTTGGAATATTTTCACCCCAGATTTTCAACATTGGCATTTTTACAGACCTCCTTGTGAACAGTACAGCTGTCATTTTTCATACCCTGGCCAAAATGTGTTTTCGCACTTCCGTCGAGAATAGCACGGTCGGTGTGGGAAATCAGTGTTCCTCAGAGATTAAGAAACTGACAGTGGCACTGTTCATGAGCAGAGGTCCTAAAATGCCTATGTTGAAAATTTGGTGACAATACTCCATAAAATAAGTAACAAGTTCACGAATTTATAATATTTTCACTCCATAGTGACATAGGACGTAGGTCCTAAAATGCCTATGTTGAAAATGTGGTGACGATACTCCATAAAATAAGTAATAAGTTCATGAATTTATAATATTTTCACTCCAGATTTTCAACATTGCCATTCTTCTGCACCTCCTTATGGACAGTACAGCTGTCATTCTTCATATCCTGGCCAAAATGTGTTTTCGCAGTTCTGGCGCAGAATAGCGTGGTTGCTGTGGGAAATCCATGTTTGAGACACATTATGAAAATGACAGTAACACTGTTCATTAGCAGAGGTCCTAAAATGCCTATGTTGAAAATTTGGTGATGAAAGTCCATAAAATAAGTGTGTTACGAATGTGCATTGCGCAGTTTCTACACACTGCATTTTCTCGAACTTTGCAATATTTTCACCCAGATGTTCAGCACTGCCATTTTGCCACACCTCCTTATGAACAGTGCAGCTGTCATTTTTCACATCCTGGCCGAAATGTGTTTTCGTTCTTCCAGCACACAATAGCGCGGTTGCTGTGGGAAATCATTATCAGGACATATTAAAAAAATCACACTGACACTGTTCATGAGCAGAGGTCCTAAAATGCCTATGTTAAAAATTTTGTGATGAAACTCCATAAAATGACTGTGTTAAGAGCGTGTGTTGTGCAGGTGCCACGCACCCTTGTAAGTTTGCAAATTAGTAATATTTTCACGCCAGATTTTCAACACTGGCATTTGTTCACACCTCCTTATGAACAGTACAGATGTCATTTTTCACATCCTGGCCAAAATGTGTTTCCGCGCTTCCGGTGCAGAATACCACAGTCGCTGTCTGAAATCAGTGTTTGGGACAGATTAGGATCGAGCAACTTAGACGGAGGGGGAGTGACCGAGCTCAACTGAGCTCTGTCGGGACTGCTGTGGATGTCTTTGTGGGCAGGAAAAGGCGACGACACAGGCAGGAGCCCAGTACAAAAGGGTAGCCTGCAGCGCCAGGAGACATAGAACGAATGACAGAGGGAGGGGGAGTGAGTGAGCTCAATGGAGCTCTGTTGGGACTAGTGCGGATTTGTTTGTGGGCAGGAAAAGGCAGCAATGCATGCAGGGCTTGAGTATAAAAGGGCAGCCTGCAGTGGTGGGACAAACAGAATGAGCAAGCGAGAGAGGGGGACTGAGCGAGCTCAACAGAGCTCTATCGTTACTGCTGCGGATTTCTTTGTGGGCAGATAAGGGTGGCTACGCTGGCAGGAGCCCAGTACAGAAGGGCAGCCTGCAGCACTGGCAGAAATGGAACGAGCAAGTGAGACAGGGGAGTGAGTGAGGCCAATGGAGCTGTGTCGGGACTGCTGCAGATTTCTTTGTGGGCAGACAAAAATGCCGACAGAGGCAGGAGCCCAGTACAAAAGGGCAGCCTGCAGCGCCAAGAGAAACAGAATAAGCGAGTGAGACAGGGGGAGTGAGCGAGCGACCTCAACGGAGCTCTGTCGGGACAGCTGTAGATTTCTTTGTGGCCAGGAAAAGGTGGCAATGCAGGCAGGAGCCCAGTACAAAAGAGCAGCCTGCAGTGCTGGGACGAACAGAATGAGCAACTGAGAGAGGGGGAGTGAGTGAGCTCAACGGAGGTGAATCATGACTGCTGCGGATTTCTTTGTGGCCAGGAAAAGATGGCAATACAGGCAGGAGCCCAGTACAAAAGGCCAGCCTGCAGCATCGGCAGAAACAGAATGAGTGATTGAGAGAGGGGGAGTGAGCGAGCTCAACAGAGCTCTCTCAGGACTGCTGCAGATGTGTTTTTTCGCAGAAAAAGCCAGCAACGCAGGCAGGAACCCAGTATAAAAGGACAGCCTGTAGCAGTGGGAGACAGAGAATGAGTGAGTGAGGGAAGGAGAGTGAGTGAGCTCAACGGAGCTCAGTTGGGACTGCTGCAGATTTCTTTGTGGGCAGAAAAAGGCAGCAATGCATGCAGGGGCCAGTACAAAAGGACAACCTGCAGTGGCGGGAGAAACAGAACGAACACGTGAGAGATGGGGAGTGAGTGAATGAGCTCAGTGGAGCTCTATCGTGACTGCTGCAGATTTCTTTGTGGGCAGAAAGGGCAGCAACGGAGTCAGGAGCCCAATACCAAAGGGCAGTTTGCATCGCGGGCAGAAACGGAATGAGCAAGTGAGACAGGAGGAGTGTGGCCAACGGAGCTCTGTCGAAACTGCTGCAGATTTCTTTGTGGGCAGAACAAAATGCCAATGGAGGCAGAAGCCCAGTACAAAAGGCCAGCCTGCAGCGCCACGAGAAACAGAATGAGAGAGTGAGACAGGGACAGTGAGTGATCTCAACGGAGCTCTGTTGGGGCAGCTGCGGATTTCTTTGTGGGCAGGAAAAGGTGCCAATGCAGCCAGGAGGCCAGTACCAAAGGGCAGCCTGCAGTGCTGGCAGAAACAGAATGAGCGAGTGACAGAGGGGGCGTGAGCAAGCTCAGTGGAGGTCTATCATCACTCCTGCAGATTTCTTTGTGGGCAGGAAAAGGCAGCAATGCAGGCAGGAGCCCAGTACAAAAGGCCAGCCTGCAGCTCCCACAGAAAAGGAATGAGCGAGTGACAGAGGGAGAGTGAGCGACCTCAACGGAGCTGTGTCGAGACTGCTGCACATCTCTTTGTGGGCAGACAAAGCCGCCAATGCAGGCAGGAACCCAGTACAAAAGGGCGGCCTGCAGCAGCAGGAGACACAGAACAAGTGGGTGAGGGAGGGAGGGGGAGTGAGTGAGCTCAACGGAGCACTGTTGGGACTGCTGTGGATTTCATTGTGGACAGAAAAAAGCAGCAATGCATGCAGGGGCCCAGTACAAAACGGCAGCCTGCAGCGGTGAGAGAAACAGAATGAACAGGTGAGAGAGGGGGAGTGAGTGAGCGAGCTCAGCGAAGCTCTATCATGACTGCTGCAGATTTCTTTGTGCCCAGAAGAAGGCAGCAATGCAGGCAGGAGCCCAGTAGAAAAGGGCAGCCTGCAGCACTGACAGAAACAGCACAAGCGACTCAGAAAGGGGGACTGAGCGAGCTCAATGGAGCTCTGTCGGGACTGCCGCAGATTTGTTTGTGGGCAGAAAAAGGTGCCAACAGAGGCAGGAGACCACTACAAAATGGCAGTCTGCAGCACCAGGAGAAACCGAATGAGCGAGTGAGACAGGCGGAGTGAGCGACCTCAACAGAGCTCTGTCGGGACAGCTGCGGATTTCTTTGTGGGCAGAAAAAGGTGCCAACACACGCAGAAGCCCAGTAAAAAAAAGGGCAGCCTGCAGTGCAGGGAGAAGCACAATGAGCGAGTGAGAGGGGCAGTGAGCAAGCTCAACAGAGCTCTATCGTGACTGCTGTGGATTTCTTTGTGGGCAGGAAAAGGCAGCAACGTAGCCAGAAGCCCAGTACAAAAGGCCAGCCTGCAGCGCCAGCAGAAACGGAATGAGCGAGTGACAGAGGGGGAATGAGCTACCTCAACAGACCTGTGTCAGGACTGCTGCAGATTTCTTTGTGGACAGAAAAGGCCGCCAGCAGAGGCAGGAGCCCAGTACAAAAGGGCAGCCTGCAGCGTCAGCAGAAACGGAATGAGCGAGTGACAGAGGGACTGACCCACCTCAATGGAGCTGTGTCAGGACAGCTGCAGATTTCTTTGTGGGCAGCAAAACCTGCCAATGCAGGCAGAAGCCCAGTACAAAAGAGCAGCCTGCAACACCAGGAGAAACAGAATGAGAGAGTGAGACAGGCGGAGAGAGTGACCTCAACGGAGCTGTGTCGGGACAGCTGCAGATTTCTTTGTGGCCAGAAAAAGGTGCCAATGCAGGCAGAAGACCAGTACAAAGAACTTCCGGTTCTGCCACGGCTCCGAACAGTTGCTAGGTGAGCAGCTCTGCCCGATCTGCAAACTAATCCTCATTAAAAACAGACAAAATTAGCAGAAATATAATGAATATGGCATCTGGAGGATTGCAAAAGGACAGAGGGGCGAGAAAGCGTATTCCGTTTTCAAGGGGTGGAAAAGAAACCCGAGGAATAGGACAGAGCTCCCCCACACGAGGTCTATCTACTGACAGACAGGCCAACAACTCGGCCCCGACTTAACGATACCAATGAAGAATCTGAACACCTTTCCTGTTCTCGGTTTGAAACCCTATTAAGGGAACTGCAAGACATGTGGGCTGAAAATAAAAGTGAGTTTAAACAACTCAATCAAAAGCTCTCAAAGGTTGAAAACCGACTGCAAGAGGCCGAGGACCGACTAAGTACTGCAAAAGATAGTATGCTGCATATCGGATGCACTGTTTCTGCATTATGTCCACATGCAGTCTCCACTGAACAACAATGTTTGGACGTAGAAAGTAGATCACGCCAAGATAACTTGCGATTATATGGCCTTAAAGAGGGTGCAGAGGAAGATGAAATGTCGGAATTCCTGGCAGACATGCTTCGCGATGTTTTAAACCTCCCCCAGGGTTATAAAATTCAAACTGAGAGAGCGCATCGTGCCCTCATGCCAAAACCTAAAGACCCAGTAGCTAGACCACGCTCGGTGATCATCAAATTCCATAGCTTCAAAATTAAGGAAGACATTCTAAAGAGGTCCTGGCAGCAGAGAGAGGTCAAATACCTGGATTTGCACCTTTTTTTTGACCATGACTATCCACCAAGCATACAGAAGCAGAGTCAAGAATATGCCCCTTTAATTAAGGCATTTTGAGCAGCGAACCTGTGTGTTCACACCCCTTACTCCTCCAGGCTCCGGGTTTTTTGGAAGGAAGGCACAGAGGTTTACAACACCTATCAGGAGGCGAGGCAGGTCATGATGAGAAAGGGGATAGAAATACCGGAACATTTGACGGCGCTGAGTCAGAAACGACGTGATCAAGACAGACCTTGGAAAACCGTTTCGGCGAAGAGGAGCAGAACCCAAGCTAGCTCCACAACCTCAGAGTCGATTTCTCTACGTCAGGACTCACCTAAAAAACTCCCGGGTGTATCTGACCAAGATCTTCAACAGATGGAGGACTGAAGTGGCCTTTGATGTCCAGAACCCATCTGTTAACTGGAACGCAGTGAGTACTGCTGGAAACGGCAGGCAATCACCCTTACTTGAACTGACTGAATAGGGGAATTATTCCGAGACAATAGCAAACCTCGAAAGGCTCTGAACCCAAGGCACTAATTTTAGCAACTAAGGGTGAATGTCCTCGGGTTCCTCTAAATTGAGTGGTGGGAGGTCGGAAGGAGGAAGCTAAAGTAAAGTTTTAAACTATGAGAAGACAAATAAATACTACACTTAACTGTCTTGGGTTCCCCCCCTTTCTAACACTCCCCTTCAGTTAGATATTACGTCGCAGAAACACCCTCATATTTAGAACTACGATTGAGAACCATTAAGCAGATTGGGCCTGTAGGCCTAAAGGCAGGTAAGCCATAATCACATTAATTGTGGGGTCTATTACTAAACTGACCCTGAGAGAGGTCCTCCTGTCTCGGAGGAGTTATGTCCTCTCCAACCCACCCAAACCAACACTAAGGCACAGCCCAGCTACTGAAGCGCTCCCTCCTGGAGCCAAACAAACAAAGCAGGTGCCTAGAGGTAATTAAATCTACCTCCTTTACTAGCACCCTTGTGTGGGTGTTAGCCCATCGGCGTGCTACGCACATCGACTGCCCCACCCACCCAACCACCCACCCACCCACCCAGGTGGGGCCTCCCTCCTGACATCACTTTCTGCCTGCTGAATTACTAAGTCCCCACTTTTCCGTTTGCAGATTATACCTGCCAGCCACCAGAGGGACCCACACTATTCCACTTCTCTTCTCTTTGGCTTACAGCTACTCTGCCCACACCTCCTCCCACACCAAGCCCTGTAGCTAGCCCACTCTCGGACCCTTGTCATCTCTACCAAGCCCACACCGAGTGACCACTAGGAGTCACTATTTCGCACCCCATTTCGGGCCCAAACCTAACCTGCTTCTGGCCCCAGGAACGTGGAGCACGGCTCTCACCCAGGTCCATTTTCCAACTGCCCTGAGTGAGTCCTGAACCTGGTACCCTGTCCACCAGAGTCCGTGTCACAACCACTGATCCAAAGTGGCATCCATGCTTGCTGGGGGGCAACAAAACTATTTCTACCTACCTCCCCTGCTGCTACCGCTAGCGACATGCTAGCCTACCTCTTACTAAAATGCCTCCCTCTCATCCTACCTGATACCACTGTCCCACCTACCTGACACCTCCCCAGGCTCACTGGCACTAGCTCCCTCACTTGTTCCGGAGTTAGTACAATCCCACCCTACACTCACCATCTGCCCTAGCCTACGACACCCTCCCACTAGTCACCACCCAGCTGCTTCCCCAGGCTCCGACTGGAGGCTTATCGTTCTCACTTTTTCAGCCTGGATAACCCTGCCCACCCCCTGTGCCCAGAAGCTCCCTTCCCCTCCCCTCCTCTCCTCCACATACCCATAAGCTCACCCTCCACCGCCCCCGGCCAGGCGGTGGTCATTCTCCCTGACAGGCAATATACATCCCAACCCAGGCCCAGCCCACACTAGCCCACCAGCAGGGTCACCTGGGCTCTGCATAGCATCTATGAATATATGCAGCCTTCTGAAAAAATTTGATTCCCTCCAATGCTGGGTCACGTTGCATAGACCAGATGTCATAACGCTGGTGGAAACCTGGCTATCAAAATCCACTCCAGACTCCTTTGTCTCCCTCCCAGGTTACTCCCTTTACCGGAAGGATCATGTAGGCAGACGGGGGGCTGTGCAATCTATACCAGGGACTCTCTCACTGGACAAGCACTCCCTGCCCCAGCTCTCGTATATGGGGTGCAGACCCTAACCCTCAAACTGACCCCGGACCCCTCCAGGGGCCCCCTCTATCTCACCACTGCCTACATTCTCCCAAAAAAACAAACCCTGGCACTGGTTTCGTTAACAGATTATCTTACAACCCTACATCACACAGCTGACCAAATCCTTGTGGGTGACCTGAATGTTAACTGACTCAACACATCCTCCGCCACCACCTGTTACTCTTTCGCAGCCATAGACATGACTCAACTCATTTCCCAACCCACCAGAGTAAATACAAAGAGAGGTACCAGCACCCTTTTAGATGTGGTCATCACCAACTGCCCTAAACAAATCCATGATACCCAGGTCCTTCCTGACTCACTTAGTGACCACTCCCCTATCCTTTTCCGTTGGGCGACCTCCACACCCAAACCCACAGCCCATTCCTCTCTACGTCGGCGCCTCAGACCAGGTGGACTAAAAGGCCTTAAGCAACTTCTTGCCCAAATTAACTGGTCTCACATACACTACGCCCCTGATATACTGTAGATACTGCCCTAACCTTCTTTTTCCAAACCTTCAACAAAGCCTGTGACATTTTCGCACCCCTAACGGAAGTCCTAACCAAAGTACGTAATGCACCCTGGGTTACCCCTGCCCTGCTTCAACTGCTCAAGCACAGGGATAACCTATGGCACCTGGCCTCAGAAACAGGCTGGTCAGCGGACAGACAGGCATACAATGCCGCAAGAAACAAATGCACCTGGGCCATCAGAAAAGCAAAGGCCGATCACTATCAGGCCACGCTCACCTCCTCCTGGGGAAGTGCAAGAACATTCTGGGACAACATCAAACAACTAAATGGGAGCGTGCGCTCCCCCCCCCCCCAGATCACCATTGATGGCTCTGTCTCCACTGACCCAGCCCGCATAGCCAACTTCCTCAACTCATCCTTCACGGACCTTAGTTTGGTACTCCCTAGCGATTTCTTTGACCTTCCCTACCTGCCCCAGTCATCCAACATCCTAGTTTCCACTTACACAGGGTAACTGCCCAGGAAGTCAGACCACACCTGATTAAAGCACTAAAGAACAATAGTACTGGCAGTGACTCCCTGGATCCCAGTATCCTCCACCGGGTTCTGGATCAGGTCCTTGCCCCACTCACTAGCCTTCTCAACAAATCCCTCTGCCTGGGGCAATTCCCTTCGGCCTGGAAAACTGCCACAGTTATGCCCATACACAAAGGAGGTGACAGGTCCACAGCCAGGAATTACCAGCCCATCTCCATTCTCCCACCCCTCTCCAAAGCCCTAGAAAAACTGGTGGCTACTCAAATTACAGATTGCCTGACCAAACACAACATCCTCTGCCCAGAACAGCACGGTTTCCGTGCAGCTCACAGTACCAGCACTGCCCTCTTAGAGTTTTCAAATTTTCTACACTCCTCCCTGGACACTGGCTCTCTAGCCGGGGCAGTGTTCATTGACCTCTCAAAGGCATTTGACACTGTCTCCCACCCCCTCCTGCTGGATGCCCTCAATCACACCGGCTTCGCCACTGGGCTGGTCTCCTGGTGCTCCAGCTACCTGTCTGCTTGCTCCCAGCATGTTAAAATCAATGGGACCCTTTCCAGTACATGTTCTATCCGCTCAGGTGTTCCCCAGGGCTCCATCCTAGGACCCCTACTCTTCTCACTCTACCTCAACACCCTGCCCAATGCATGCACTGGTAAAATTCTACTGTATGCAGATGATGCCGTCATCTTTGCCACCCACCGAAACCCCATCTCCCTACAGGACACCTTACAACTATCCTTTAATGATGCTGAAACCTGGTTTAAAGAGCATAGACTTGTAATCAATCTCAAAAAACAAAAACTATGCTCTTTGCCCATCCCAAAACAAAGCCAGCAACCTCCCACTCCACATCCTCCCTAGTTCCAAGCTTCCTCTCGAACAAGTCCGCTCGTACAAGTACCTTGGGGCCTCCTTTGACTCAGCCCTCACATACCACAACCACATTGATGCTCTTGCCTCAGCTACCAATGTGCGGCTAGGTATCCTATACCGCTACAAAAACTGCCTCCCCCCGATGCCCTCTGACTAGCGGTCACATCCTCAATAATGTCTCTGGTGGACTATGGCCTGCCAGTTTATGGTGCTGCGGACTCGACCTCCCTCAATAAAATCTGCCTCACCATGAATAAGGCCTGTAGGCTAATTACAGGAGCTCCTAGGCTAACACATACCTGCCAGCTATATGACATGACAATGCTGCATAACCTGGATGAACGACTCAGATACCAAACCTGCTTCATAACGAAAAAGACTCTCCTTGGACTATCCCCGCCTGGGCTGACAGCCTCCATCCACCTTGCACAAACTCGAACTTCCTGCAAGGCCACTTTACTAGTCCCTAGGTCCAGGACCACACATGAACAAAGGTCCTTCTGTTACAGAGCCCCTTCCTGGTAAAACTCACTCCATACCTCCATCTCTGATACCCTCACGATCTCCTGCTTCAAAACTTCACTTTGGAGTCAGCTGTTTAACATGCATAGCTGCGCTTGTCTCTAAGGTGATCTAGCCCACTATGCACTGACAAAGCTCACTGAGTGGCTCCTCACCCAAACTAATCACCAACCACGTCCCATAGCCCTCTGAACTCTTACCGCCTGCAGTCTCTGCACACTACCGCATGTATGCTTATACCAATGTATGTTTAATCTGTTACTCTGTATCCAAATAACTGTAAAAGTTTGTGAATGCCAAACCTGTAACCTAAATGATGTAACAAAGAAATAGCTGCATGTGACTGCCAAAGCTGTAACCGCAATGATGTAACAAAATGTTGTAATGTATTTGTCCTCTTTGTGACGAGGTACCTTTGGAAATGAGCCTGTAACGCAAAGGTTGTAAACTGATGTACAAATAAATAAAATAAATAAAAGGTGGGTGCAGAGGTCACTTGTTACAGTGGACCTCCTATCTTGGAAGTTACTGATTATTTTACAAGTTGGTGCCCGGTTGGTGCCACCCAGTTTGTTATATGTACTGTCAGCAGATCTTTTCAACTCTGTTTTTATTACAGTTCTTGTACCTAATTCTTGTGGAGGGTTAGGTTTACCATGCTATGTGTTTAGGAAACAGGGGGCTTTTATTAATGAGGAAGTACAAGGGGTTTATTCTGGTGAGCATCTTTAAACATTTTTAAAATGAGTTACACATTTTGCTCTTACAATGGCCATGGGTTAACTAGCCCAATAAAATGTTCCAAAATTTTGTCCTCTCTCAGACGGGCAGGGGCAGATATTTTGATGCTCCAAGAAACGCATTTATCCAACACTGAGCACTCGAAATTTGGATGCATGGGGTTTAATCAAGTATTTGCCTCCTCTTATAAGGGAGGCCGTAGGAGGGGTACTGCTATCTTGATTCCCCCTAAGGTCCCTTTTCAAGTTACGGATAAAATAATTGACAAAGAGGGCACATATGTTCTAATAAAGGGGAAACTGAATGGGAAACCGATTACGATAGCTTCAGTGTATTTCCCACCTAACTCTGATTACAGTATTTACAAAACAGTTTTGCTACAACTAACGCAGTGGGCTGAGGGGTCCATTATATGTGGGGGAGATTTTAATCTGAATCTGTGCCAAGTGTATGATCCAATTCCACAGAACCAAAGAATACCAAAACAAACTTAAGGTCTGGTTAAACTACTTAAAGACCTGGGCATGACAGATGCCTGGAGGTACCTTAATGGTACGCAAAATCACTATACCTTCTACTCGCAGGCACACCAGACATATTCCTCCATTGATTACTTCCTAATATCTAAGGAACACGCCTATATGTCACAAAAGGGATGGCAAGGTGATTTTGTCCTCTCGGACCATACCCCGCAGTTTTAAGAATGATCACTTTTAGAAATCCACGGTGTGGAGACTTAATACATCCCTATTAAGGGACAAAGAAGTTGTCCAGGACATAAAAAATACGATTCAGCAAACTATGGTAGAAAACGATTCTCCGGAAACTGATATCTCAATACTTTGGGACACGGTTAAGGCTATTTGTCGGGAAAATTCATTGCCATTGCAACACAAAAAAAAAGGCTTAGAGAGCAGAAGAAAAATTCATTGATGGCCCGTATACAGGCCCTGGAAGAGCAACAAGCCATAAAAGTGTCTGCGGAAGCCACTAAACAATTAAAGATGTTAAAGAGTGAACTTAATTCATTATTAGACTATTATGTAGAACAGAAATTGATGTTCCTCAGACAAAAATATTACGAAGGTGGCCCCCGCTCACTAAGACTATTGGCTGGGCAATTAAGAATGCAACAAGCAAGGGCCGACATTACTACTCTTAGGCCCTCACCTAAAGACCCACCCCAACACACTATAGCTGCCATATCAGATATCTTTGTAAAATATTATTCTGCTCTCTATGCTGCTCCCCAACCACAACATCCCACAGAACAGATATGTGCTTTCCTTAACTCTTTAAACTTTTCCACCCCAATAACTACCAATATGGAAGTGTTAATTGCCCCAGTTACGCCTAAGGAAATAGAGGATACAGTAGGTTAGCTTAAAACTAATAAATGCCCCAGGAAATTATGGATTACCCAAGGAATTCTATAAAACTTTTAAGCAGGAAGCTACCCTGCTCCTGCACCGTTTATTTGTTAATATTACTCTACCCCAGACCCCTATCCCTCCCTCCTGGCAATATGCTATTATTTCAGTGATCCCAAAGCCAGAGAAGGACCCCTCCCTGCCTGGTTCCTACCGCCCCATATCTATACTTAAATACGGACTATAAAATTATGGCAACCATACTAGCCCATAGACTAGCAAAATTAGCCCCAATATTAATACATCAGGATCAATCTGGATTTATCCAAGGACGTCAGGCCCAAGACAATATCAGAAGAACAGTATACCTAATTGAACACACTCAAAAACAAAAAAACCCAGTCACTTTACTTAGTTTAGATGCAGAAAAAGCTTTTGATAAGGTCTATTGGACTTTCCTAAAAGAAGTATTAATAGCCTTTCATATCTCACTTCAATTTATAGACACTATCTTTAAATTTTATCAGACCCCTCAAGCATATATTAGATCGAATGGTCACTTATCCTGCAAATTTGCTTTAAATAGAGGAACCGGGCAGGGATGTCCCTTCTCCCCCTTGCTATTTGCTTTTTATATAGAACCATTGGCCTATTTAATTTGACAAGACCCTGCACTCCCTGGAATTTGTATTAATGGAATAGAACACAAAATAGCATTATTTGCAGATGATGTTTTAATATACCTAACAAACCCAGAGACCTCTCTTCCATACTTATTTCATAATCTCACATTGTTCTCCTCCCTAGCTGGCTACACACTAAACACCACTAAAACTGACTTACTGGCCTTGAATTATACTCAAGGGGACCGAACCAGAAAACTGTTCGCATTCAAATGGGACTCACAAGTTATAAAATATCTGGGGGTTAATATTCCAAGCGACCTTAAATTACTATTTAAGTTAAATTATAATTCTTTACTTAAAATTTTGAGAATGGACCTAAAGCGATGGACAACCTTACCCATCTCCTTCTATGCTAGAAATCAAGCACTTAAAATGAATGCTCTACCAAGACTGTTATATTTGTTTCAGTCTGTATCATGTGAGGTACCTCTGCAATACTTAAATAAATGGCAAAAAATATTCCTCAACTTTTTATGGCAGGGGAAAAAACCTTGACTAAAATCTAAGTTATTAATGCTTCCCAAAGATTTGGGTGGCATTGCATTTCATCATCATCATCATCATCATCATCAAATCTTTATTTATTCAGGCGAACATCATTGAGCAAGGCGCATTTACAAGATGGACCTGATAAGGTCAAGATTCAATAGTTGATAAACAACAGATACATCATACACTTATATAAGACAGTTATACATACAGGGGAAAATAACGTTAATAAACACAGTGATGTACAGTAAATTCATATGATAAAAAACGGTTACAGGAAAGTTAAGCTAATATTTACAGTATGTACAGTATATACATATCCCAGTGGGGGGGCATGGCAGACACTCAACATAATGTAATACTAGGATGGTGAAGGTATTACTTGGTGCCATAAGATGGGGTGTCTGTCTGGAAGGAATATGCCATATATGGTTTGGAAGGGAGATTTGTGAGATGACAATGCTAGCTCTAGTGGTAGCAATTGCATTTCTCTTCGAAGAAGACTGTACAATGCTGTTTAAAGGATGCAAATGGAATGATATTGGACATTATTATTGGAATGCTTCCCAAATGTGGTTAGCTCTTTTGTGGGGAAATAAATATTTGGCACACTGGATGCAAATAGATCTTGGTAGACATTTACCCTTCCCATTAACAGCATGCCTCTTTGCCCCTACCCAAATAAGACAGATGCAAGGTGTCCTTACAGATAGTACAAGCTCCATTTTGGAGGGATGGAAGAGAGGCTACTCCCAAAAAAGGTTCTCTAACCATAACTGGAAATGTACTTGGTTCACTAGAAACCCTGCATTTCCTCCAGCACAAGAATACAAATGGTATGCACTTCAGACCTCAAGGGGATTTAAGGCACCATGGCAAATACTCCGAAATGACACCATGTTGCCTTTTACAGAAGCACAAATAAAATATAAATGGACCCCAAATGACTACATCTACTACCTCCAGATTAGGGATTGGATTAATGTGCAAAAAAAACCAACACAATTCTGGGTCACAGCCAATAAAGGACACTAGCCCCTTTATTCACATTTGGACAACCACTGAAAGTGATCATGCCATCACGTTGTGATATAAATTTTTGAATTCCACACAAAACCACCTTACAGAAGTAATAAAATATAGATGGGAGAGAGATCTGGGCACCCCGATTTACCAGTAAGACTGGTCGAAGGTCTGGCGAGCCACTTGGGCCACAACTTTATCCCCCAGTTGGAAGGAATATGTCTGGAAGGTACGTACTAGATACTTCCTGGTACCTCTTTTGTTAGCAAAACCTAACCCAGGGGTCCCCTCGAGATGCTGGAGACAGTGCGGGGTGGTCGACACCTCCCAGGCCCATGTGTTTTTACTCTGCCCTAAGATGTTACCATTCTGGCAGGTGATTACTAATTTAATAGATAGAGTGCTGTCTACTCACGTGCCCTTGTCCCTGCAGAACTTACAATTGGGTATACCCCCCATAATGCTTAGAGATAAAGATTCTAAGTACCTTTGGGCAATATGTTTAGCTGCAGCCTATAAATCTATTACTAAACAAGCATTTGTCAAAGCCGAACGTTCGCTTGCAGGTATTTGCAGTGGTGTTTGGCATGTATGATGCTTTACCCTAATGCCCTGTGCGATTGCTGGTATTTGCACAATAAATTGTCAGCATGACCTTGTTGCTACCCCCATTGTGCGCTACATAGGCGGAAACACGTTTTGGGCAGGATGTGAAAAATGACAGCTGTACTGCTCATAAGGAAGTGTGGTAAAATGGCAATGTTGAAAATTTGGAGTGGAAATATTGAAAATTCGCAAACCTACAAGCGTGCGTGGGAACTGTGCAACGCACGCTCGTAAAACGGTCATTTGTAGGATTTTTTTCACCAAATTTTCAACATTGCCATTTAAAACCTCTGCTCATGAACAGTGTCACTGTGATTTTCTTAATGTGTTCCATACATTGAGTTACTTTTGCAACTGCGCCATTGTAAGCTATGAGCCGCGAAACACATTTAGGCAGGATGTGAAAAATGACAGCTGTACTGCTCATGAGGAGGTGTGGTAAAATGGCAATGTTGAAAATTTGGGTGGAAATATTGAAAA
Organism: Neoceratodus forsteri; assembly: GCA_016271365.2. Classification (NCBI taxonomy): domain Eukaryota; kingdom Metazoa; phylum Chordata; order Ceratodontiformes; family Ceratodontidae; genus Neoceratodus; species Neoceratodus forsteri. Next base: position 91,058,702 of record JADMNL010000026.1, on the reverse strand, counting down.
TTCGCAAACCTACGGCGTGTGTAGGAACTGCATAGCATCGCTCTAAAACAGTCAATTTTAGGAATTTTTTCACCAAATTTTCAACATAGCCATTTTAAGACCTCTGCTCATGAACAGTGTCACTGTGATTTTCTTAATGTGTTCCATACATTGATTTCGCACACCGACTGCGCCATTGTGCGCTACATGGGCAGAACACATTTTGGGTGAGATGTGAAAAATGGCAGCTGTACAACTCATAAGAAGGTGTGATAAAATGGCAATGTTGAAAATCTGGAGTGAAAATATTGAAAATTCGTGAACTTACGAGCCTGTGTAGGAACTGCGCAACACACGCTCGTAAAACAGTCATTTTTTGGAATTTTTGCACCAAATTTTCAACATGGGTTTTAGGACCCTTCTCATGAATGATGTCACTGTCATGGTGTTATTTGAGGCTGAAGGGTGATTTCGTGCAGTGACTGTGCAGTTCTGAAATCAACCCGCCCGAATAACGCCATGACAGTGATCATTCATGAGAAGGGTCCACTCATGTAAAATAGTGAAAAATCAAAAAATACTGAATATGTCAATAAAGTTGAAACCCCCTATATAGCCCATTATACAGCTTACGGCATTTCCTCAGTTCGCGGTCGGCTTTGAAGAGTGCAGACGTGTTCCCGGTCCACGAAGATCGTTGCGCTGAGTCTGGGGTAAGTATGGGGTGGGGGTGGGGGACTGAGTGCACAGTCGGTGGTGCGGGTTGTGGGGGCTGGGAGGCGTGCCTGCGGACCGTTTTGTTTTAAGGTTTTAAAAAAATAGGCGGCGTGGGATGTTTGCCACGCTGCGGTGGGCTCCCAACTGGCAGAAGATGGCTGGGGGTGAGGAGCAGACAGGGATTGGGCACCCCGTCCGGCAAACTACGGGGCGAGGCCGATGGGGATTGGGCACCCCGTCGGCAAAGTAAGCGGAAGGTTTGCCACGCTGGGGTGGGCTCCCAGCGTGGACAGCAAACTGGGGGAGGCCATGGAGCCGACGAGTTGGGCACCCCGTCGGCAAACAACATTGCCATGCTGGGGTGGGCTCTAGCGTGGCACCAAAGCTTTGGGGGGCGTGCGCCGGGGTGGTAGCACGTGATGCGAGGGGGGGCGGTGCTCAGTATGGCAGCGGTGCTTTCCATTGAAGCAGAGGAACACGGCTGTCATACTGAGCTCCTGCACCCATTGGTGCAGGACGCCATGCTTGCTCAAGGGAGCAGTGCATTGGGTGAGAGAGGCACACCTCCAAGTGTGCTACTCTCCCAAAACGTTCCTTGTGCATGCGCGCAAGCGAACGTAAAAATAGCGACTTCCTAACCCTCCCACATTACAAGATTGGAAGGATACAGTAAATTACATACAACACATGGAACAACTAACTCATAATTTGCAGGATAGAGCTTCAGTATACCAGAATCATTGAACAAGATGGGACCTGACTGGATAATTAATTCTCTGTATTAGGGAAAATTTGAATTTAGCCCACAAGTGAATATTTATTAAGGTGTAAGGTAATGGAAAGATAAAAGTTGACAATTTTTTTTTTTTTATTTTATTTTGTTGGTAGTTTATATACAGTTGTAAACTAATTATACATTTTATAAGGCTCCATTTGTTGGAGCTGAAGTTATCAACTGTCGGTCTTTTAACAAAAAATGTAATAACCCTATATAGTTGTGATGTATTGTTTCTGAAAAAAGATGCAATAAAGAAGTATAAAAAAAAATAAGAAAGTCCAGTACAAAAGGGCAGCCAGCAGCGCTGGGACAAACACAATGAGCGAGTGAGAGAGGGGGAGTGAGCGAGCTCAACAGACCTATCGTGACTGCTGCGGATTGCTTTGTGTGCAGAAAAAGGCGGCAATGCAGGCAGGAGCCCTGTACAAAAGGCCAGCCTGCAGCGCCAGCAGAAACAGAACGAGCGAGAGAAGGAGAGTGAGGTAGCTCAATGGACCTGTGTCAGGACTGCTGCACATTTCTTTGTGGGCAGAAAAAGCTACCAACAGAGGCAGGAGCCCAGAACAAAGGGGCAGCCTGCAGTGCCAGCAGAAACAGAATGAGTAACTGACAGAGGACAAGTGACCCACCTCAACACAGCTCTGTCAGGACAGCTGCAGATTTCTTTGTGGGCAGAAAAAACCTGCTGACACAGCCAGGAGCCCCGTACAAAGGTGCAGCCTGTAGCAGCGGGAGAAACAGAACGAGCGAGTGACACAGGGCCAATGAGCGAGCTCAACAGACCAACACAATCAACATTGACAAATGCTTGTTAGCATCTAGTTAGGCACTGAACTCTTCTTTCTCTATTTTCTTTGCTTTTTAGGTGTTATCATGTCCAGTTCAGAGGAACATAAAAGCTGCAAGAAAGCCAGCAAGAAGAAGAAACACAGTGGCCCACCATGTGTCATTGCTCCTGTGGTGTTCATATTGTTGTTCAGGAATGGTATGACAACTGCTGCGCCTGCCTTGATGCCGACCCCAATATGGTTAGGTGCGGTGCCTGTTTCCCCATTGACTACTGCACCCTTGAGAAGCATGCATGGAGAAGGGACTATGATCCACCCACCTTCAGAGACAGCCATCACACCAGGGATGCCAAGGTAGGGTCCCTGGGCTCTTCCCATGAGCCCCTTCCCAACACTCTCCTCACACAGATATTACAGGTCCTGGAGAAGGGTCTGGTGGACAATCAGCCTCCTCTGGGGGGATCAGCTGAGCACCCCTCCCAGTGCATTGGCCCTTTGGGACAGTGGACACCTCTGGTGGTGAGGCCGAAGCTGTACACTCTGTCTACTCCGGTGGGCACCTCAGCGTTGCAGCCTAGTGCCACCTCGGCCTCTGGTACTAAGGCCAATACCAGTGAGCAGGCCAGTGCTGACCCTAAGACTGGGCCCCTTTTGGGCACTGTTCATGGTAGCAGAAGAGGGAAGGGTTCTGGAGCCAACTCTGTCATGTTGTTGTCTCTTCCCTGAGCAGTTGGAAGACCCGGAGGAGGAGGATAGCGCCGACTTTGGGCCTGTGGACTGGGCTGGCAAGGATGGATGTCTTCCCAGGTCAGGCTCTGAGCCTAATTTGGGTCCGGGAGTCATTTCCGGGGTTGCCCTTCAGGCTGATGCCAAAGATGGTGTCAGGACCCTTTCTGGCACTGTTCGCTGTGCCAGTTCAGGTTCCTGAGACGTTTCTGGTGCCGGATCTGGTTTTGGTGCCATTCACACTGCCAGTGGCAGATGCAATGCTGCTTGTGGTGGTGGGTCTGGGGCTGAATCTAAATAGTTCTCTGGCCTAGAATCTGAGCTTAGCCGGGGGGGGGCCAGGGTCAGCCCTGGTAAGGTGCTGAAGCAGGGCCCTGGGCCTGCGACTCACCCCTTGTATGGAGATGGTGATAACTCTGGCAGGGGTCACAGTGCTAGACTGGGCCCAACCTCTCACTGAAATGGTCTGTCCTATCACTGGTGGGGATCTGGGCTGCCCCGTGGAACACATGTGGCTCCATTCTCCACACCTAGGGGTCCCCCCCATAGGCACCATCTGGACCTGTCCAGTGATATTGGTTGTTCTCAGACAAATGAGTTTGCCAGACCCTCCCCAGACAAGATCCTCTGAGCATTCTCTCAGCCCTGGTAGAGGACCTGGCCTGGCACCAATGACCTTCATCCTCCACCCCCTCCTCTGCCTCCCCACTGTCCCAAGTATTGCGGGTCCCTTGGAGCCCATGACCTGGGAGCAATTCAGGTCAATGGCTGGTGTGTTCCACCAGTTTCACTTCAGAACAGATCAGGCTCTTTTTAGGCCTGAGGTCCCTGCACCTCAGTCACCTGAATCTGGCTCCTCCTGTACCACTTCCTCCTCAGAGGAAGCGGACTTTTTTGTCCATCTCTTCTCTGATGCTGAGTACTCCCAGTACCAGTGGTTTCTTTTGGAGATGATGCAGAAGCTGAGTCTTTGTCACTTTGTAGTCATAATACTGCTACCCTGCTGCTGTTGTTCCTTGGGGAATGCAATGATGACACTTCTGTCATCCCTCCGTGGCCTTGGACATTTATGGAGGTAGTATCCAGGAATGTCTGGCTCCATCCCTCTGCTCCTTCTTCAGCCCCTAGGGAGTTGAGCACAGATTTTGCGCTCCCTGAGGGTCTCCAGGCTTTGTCCCACCCCACTTCAGGGATTTTGGTGGATGGTGCATGACTGCCCCCGACACCGACTCTGTGAAGATCTATGCTTGGGGAAGGAGAGTTTTTGTGGTGGCACACACCATGGTGTGCATTTCTGCACATCAGACAGCTTATGGCAAGTGTCTGTGGGTAATGCTGAGCCAACTCATGGTGTTTGTGCTGGATTGTGAGGCAACCAGGCAGGCCATTTGTCTTTCCACCTAGGGCCTGGAGCTGCTGAGGCACCAAGTGAGGGCATCTTATGACACCAGTTAGGTAGCTTCCAGGCTGATGGGAACAGCAGTCTGTATTCGGCAGATGCTATGGCTTCACCTTTCCTGGCTGGCACCCCTGGCTTGGCATAGGGTGCTCAACTCACATTTCAAGGGGACTCATTTTTTCTCTTGCAGGGTCAGGGGTCAGCTGTGAGTTGTCGGGGAGCCCACCTGCTCCCAAGCATAGCAGCCTCTGCCTGCCCCTGACCAGTCTCGGGTCCCTGCCCTCCAGTGGTCATCCTCCACCAGAGGGCTGTGGGATGAGTTTTTTCCCCAGGGTGAGCCAACGCCTCCCATTTTCAAGGGAAGCTTGGTATTCTGATCCATAAGCTGGAATGAATGGCGAAGACTGATTCTTGGAAGATACGAAAATTCTGTACTCACTGTAATTGTTGGTCTAGAATATCTTTACTATTCATTCACACACCCACCCCCTATCCCACCACTCATGCAAGAGTCAGGGCCTCTGGACAGCTCACCCTGCCATTATGAGCACTTGCCATCTTCTTGCCACTCCCTCAGGGCTCTCTCTCCTTCCTTGGAGAGACACCCTGTCCTTTCTTGTTGGAATCGGGCTCTCTCATCCTCTCCCACTCTCCTGATTTTTTAACCAGTTTGTTTAACTGGTTTTAATGTAAGTCAATCAGCCAATCAATGACATATAGGAATGAGGGTCTCCACCCTCTTCCCCCTCCAAAAAAAACCTTAGGTTTTCTTGTGTTTTTTTTCCAACTCCTCCCTGTCCTTCTAGGTTTCAGACAGTACCCCCAGAGCTGGTGATATCTCTGTCTCCATCTTGAAAATCTCTCCAGTCTCTGCCAACTAGCAACAGAGCCTCGCTATAAGGTGCAGTTGTTCTCCTCAGTGCCTTGGAGGATACTAGAAAGGTTGCTTTTTATGTTGGTTTTAGCAGCTTGCATGGCCAACATACTGCACTAATGTAGCAGATTTGGGCGGTCACTGTTGGGCGAATGCAGGGCACGTATCAGTAGGTGCATCCTCATTCCCTAATAAGCCAGCACGCAGGCCTACACCAGGAATATATCTATGAAAGGTCCATTTTTGCAATGACAGCTAAGCTCGGCTACAGTGACACCAAAACATGCCTTTCCTACGTGCCTTTCCTGGGAAGCCCTTCCATTAACATGGTGGTGATGACTGCGGCGCATACAGCTGACTTCAGGGGTGCCCAATCCCGTCGGCATGCCCCAACCCCGTCATTTGCAGACGGGGTGCCCTCCCGTTGGCATAATGCAACCCCTCCCATTAAAGTGTGTGCGAGGGGTGCAATCCCCTTGGCATCATGTCCCCCCTTCGGTTTCACATTTGCTGATGGGGAGCCCACTACCATCGGCAAAATGTCTCCCCATTTGTTGTGTGCCAATGGGGTGCCCAATCCCCGTCGGCTACAGAACCCCCAAATAAACAACACTCAGATGGCATGCTGGGAGCCGCCCAGTGTGCCAAATGACCTGTAAAAGAAAAAAAGTCTCACAATGTTTTTTGTTTTTTTAACCTGCAAAGCAGAAAACGGTCCCTCGTTGACTCCGGTGGCCCTCCCCAACCCATGCCCACCCTCTGTGCACCCTGTCTCCCCACACACTCCCACCCCATACTTACCTCTGGAGCATGGCACGACAATCTTCGGTGGACCGGGAACACGTCTGCACTCTTCAAAGCCGACTGTGAACTGAAGAAATGCCGGTAAGCTGTATAGTGGCATAAATAGGGTTTTTTCAACTTTGGTGCATATCTCGGGCATTTTTGGGAATTTTGGTGCCAAATTTTCAACATGGGGTTATTACGACCCCTCCCCATGAATTCAGTCACTGTCATGGCGTTATTCAGTCCTGAAAGATGATTTTTGTGGTCACTGCGCAGAATCACCTTTTGGGACTGATTAATGAAATGACAGTGCCACTGTTCATGAGGGGGCTCTCAAAAGCCTATGTTGCAAATTTGGTGAAAAATCCTGAAAAATGGCTGTTTTTATTTAGCATGCGCTATGCAGTTTCCACGCGACGTCAGAATTTCGTGAATTTGTTATATATTTTCACTAAGATTTTCAAAATTTGTATTTTTCCACACTCTCCTTATGAACAGGAGCTATACCTGGTTAAACAACTAAAAATTAAAAAAAAAATTAAAAAAATTAAAAAACAGTACAGCTGTCATTTTACATATCCTGGCTGAAATGTGTTTTCGCACGTCCGGCGCACAATAGTGCGGTCGCTGTGGAAAATCAGTTTTTGGGACAGTTTGAGAAAATGATGGTGACACTGTTCATGATCAGAGGTCCTAAAATGCCTATGTTGAAAATTTGGTGACAAATATCCATAAAATGACTGTGTTACAAGTGTGCATTGCGCAGTTTCCACACACCCTTGTAACTTCACAAATTTGCAATCTTTTCATGCCAGATTTTCAACACTGGCAATTTTGCACATACTCATATGAACAGTACAGCTGTCATTTTCACTGCTACCCAAAATGTGTTTCCCGTACCATAGCGCTTTACAATGGCATGGTCGCTGTGGGAAATCAACTTTGTGACAGATTAACAAAATCACAGCCACTGTGTTCATGAGGGAGGTTCAAAATGCCTATGTTGAAAATGTGATTAAAAAAATCCCAAAATAATTGCTACGAGTGTGTTGAGCAGTTTCTATGCATGCTCATGACTTCACCAATTTTTCATATTTTCACTCCAGATTTTCAATGTTGCCATTTTTTTACACCTCCTCATAAACAATACAGTTGTCATTTTTCACATCCTGCCCAAAATGTGTTTTTGTCTCTGTGTCGCCAAATGGCATAACCACTGTGCAACACCACCTTTCGGCTAACAAACTGATTGCATCGCTCTTCATGTGCTGGGGTCACAAAAAGCCCATGTTGAAAATCTGGAGTGACAATACCAACAAACGCTTATGACGTTAGGGTTTCCAACTGTAACACCCCCACCCTGTACAGACTGCCAGGCGTCAGATGTGACTTGGGATCATTGGCTGTAATGCTCACGCCATTCCACCCCCCCCCCCACCCTGCAGCCAGTGACAGGCATCGAGGTGTGCCTTGGAGTGTTGGCCCTAAAGTTCACCCCATTCTCCTATACTGCACCCATCTCAGCGTATTTCCTTATGGAATGGGGTAAGTATAAGGCCCAAAGACCCCAAAGCACACCACGACACTTGTTAAGTGTCTACAGGGTAGGGTGAGGTAAAATGGCATGAGCGTTATAGCTGATGCCTCAAAGGCACACCCCAATGCCTGTCAGTCTCTGCAGGGTGGGGTGGAGTTGGCGTCAGTTCAATATTTCACTGCCATTCCTATTATGCATCTCTAAGCCCTGCACTACCAATGCCAATGCCAATGCCAGCGAGACAACATTCGACACTGACAAATGCTTGTTTCTATATACTCAGCCTATCAAGCTCTGTGCTGGATCTCCTTTCTTCCTTTCCTTTCTTCATCACGCTCTTGGAGTGGCAGGAGGATAGGAGCTGTGCTCTTGGGCTATCCAGTCTCTCTACTATTTAGGGTTTTTTGTTTAACCCCTGGTTCTTGTCCCTTTGGGCATAAGACCGTTTTCTGAATTGGCTTCTGCCATCCAAACCTTTGGAAATTCCCTCTGGATCTGTCCTAGGCCAGCCAGAGCTATATGCCAGGACTGCTGTCCTCCCTCCAACTTAGTGTCCAGGTGGCTGAAGTAGGCTCTGGCTCTTACACCTGCTACTCCTGTGCCACCTAGGCCCATACTTCAGTTTAAGTTGGTAGTCAGGTTTTATTTTTATGATTTTATATCCGACATCCTTTTCCTAATCCTTTGGGCTTGGAGTCTGTAGCCCTCTCTTTCTTTTTTTCTCTCCCGACAAACAGAACTGAGGAAGGGAGAAAGCCAGCATTGGTTACTGGCCAACCCTCAAGCGTGAGATCACTACATCTGCCTCATAGGCAGCACTGGCACCAATGTCAGTCCCCTAGGCTGCAAAAGACTTTGCTCCCGTTTGGTCCCTAAAAAGGTACAAAAGCTGTTTTCAAACAAATGGTAGAAGTCGATTTTCTTGATACATCTTTATTCATTCAGATACAAAAAAAGTTAAAAAGCACCCCACATGCACACCCACAAGCAAATTACTTTCAACGTTTTAAGCTGTTCTGGCTCTTTGTCAAGAGCAACTTGCAGCGTTGAAGGTAATTTGCTCATGGGTGAACATGTGGGGTGATTTTTAACTTTTTTTCATATCTGAATGAATAAAGATGCATCACTGGAAGAACACTGACTTCTACCATTTGTTGGAACAGAGTGTTTGAGACCAGCATTTGTACCTTTCCTTGATCTCCATATGCTGTGGTATCCCTATCATTTCACTTTTGTGTGGTCTTTCTAATTATGAACCCCCACTTGTTTCTGGCACCTCTGGCTTAACCCCATAGGTGTGAATGAATGGTGAAGATATTCTGGAAGCTCAACAATTATGGTGAGTATGTAGTTTTCATTTCTTTGACTTTTTTTAGTTGAGGACTAGTTTATTAATGGAGAACCAGTTTTCTAGGGCTTTATAGTCACCTAGTAGGCTATAAGTAAGGTTACCAGGGTCATCGTTTTTAGCATGGATGACAGCATCATCTGTATATAGTAGAACATTAGCTGACTGGCAAACATTAGATAATTGGTCAAGTTAAGAAGCTGAAGAGGAGAGGGCCCAGAATGGAGCCCTGTGGCATACCTGGGCATACATTCCGGGTGTCTGACAAGCACCTGTCAACTTTCACACGCTGCATGCATTCAGATAGGTAGCTTTGGAACTAGGCTAGAGAGGCCCTAGACAGGCCAGGACCATGGAGCTTAGTGAGCAGGAGTTCGTGGCTGATCAGGTCAAAGTCCTTTGTTAGATCTATATAAATGGCTTCTACCATGTTTTCATTATCAAGGACCTTGTGGAAGTAGTTAAAATAATTTTCTTGGGTAAAATGAAGGGCATCCTTCGTAATGTGGGACAGCTGAGAGGTATGTTTCTCCCCAAGACCTTGTAGACTACCATGGTAAGCAGCATGGGTTTGTGGCAGGGAGGTCCTGTCAGATGAACCTAATAGTTTTCTTTGACTGTGTGATGAAGACACTGGATGGGGGCCACACCATGGATCTACCCTATTTTGATTTCAACAAAGCCTTTGTCACAGTGCCTCACAGGTGATTGCTGAAAAAGATGGGGGATCTGGCTGGGGTGGCAAGAGACATAGTAAGATGGGTAGGAAATTGGCTGAGGAGGAAGCAGCAAAGAGTCGTGGTAAATGTGGTCAAATCGAAAGGGAGGTCACAAGTGGGGTGCCACAGGGATCTGTCCTGCACCTGATCCTCTTCAATATGTTCATCAGTGATATTGGAGAAGGAATCTGGGCAGGTTGTGTCTCTTCGCAGATGACACAAAGCTCTGTGGTAGAGTGGATATTGACAAGGGAATTAGGAAGATGCAGCATGATCTGCACAGACTGGAGAAGAGATCTAAGGTCTGGCAGCTGAAATTCAATGCCAAAATGTGCAAGGTGATGCATCCAGTGAGCAAGAACCCTGGGACAGAGTACTGGATGGGAGGGGTTAAGCCGAGCACTATAACTGAGGAAGGGGACCTAGGAGTCATCATTAGCGACACCCTCAAACAATCAAGTCAATACAGTAAGGCCACTGCTAAGGCAAATAGGATGCTGGGATGTATCGAAAGGGGTATAGACAGTAGAAGGAAAGAGGTAATATTACTTCTTTATATGTCAGTGGCAATGCGGCATCTTGCATACTGCGCTCAGTTCTGGAGTCCTGACCTCAGGAAGGATAAAGACAGGCTAGAGATGGTGCAATGAAGGGTGGCCAGGATGATACAGAGTCAGCAGGGCAGATGTTATGAAAAGTGGCTAAAGGCACTAAACATGTACTTGCTTGAGACCAGACAGGAGCGAGGTGATATGATAAGAGGCCTTCAAATTCCTAAAAGGAATGAATAAGGTGAATGACAAGGAGTTATTTAACATAGGCACAGATTAAAGATCACAGGGGCATGAGTGGAAATTGAAAGGGGGAAGGTTTAAGAGGGATTTGAGGAAGTATTACTTTACTGAGAGAGTGGTGGAAGCTTGGAACAGTCTGCCAGCTGAGGTGGTAAGGGCCAGAACTATAAGTGGTTTCAAGCACAATTGGGACAGTGTGAAAGATATTGTGGCTACTCAGGGCGATGGTAGCAGGGTAGGGAGTGGGGGGAGGAAAGGGAGACTAGTACCCTGGATGACAATTAGGTCCCAGGGCTAAATAGGGAACTCGGGCAGACTGGACAGACCATTGTTTTTTTTCTGCCGACATTGCCTATGCTTCTGTGTATCAAATTCAAGACGAATACTGATATAAGTGTGTGGTCCTTGACTCTCCCCGCTGATATTTCAGGTGGACCCCTGCATCCACTTTCCAGGTGGGACCCCTGAACCATAGTCAGACCCTGGTTTTGCTCCACCTGGAGAGGTTCCTGTCCTGCTTTCAATACTACAGTTTTGATCCGTAGTTACCTCTCAAAGATCCTACAGCCCTTGGGTTGGATGTTTTTTTCTGCATGATGTTCCCTTCTAACTAATCAGCTCTCAACACAAATGCTAGACAAAGACTGCTCAGAGGAGGCACATCACAGCCAGGAGTCTCCAATTAACATCATAGCCAATTAGTAGTTAACACTGCATTCACATCATATAATGAGATACCTGTCCTTTTGGTCTGAACAAAGAGATTTTTCTTCCTCCTCCCACATGTTCCATCATTAACAGGGCAATTCCTTTGTCCTCACCAATTCTAAGGGGTTAGCTGAGGTGATTTCCAAATGTACTTATTGAATGCATTAGCACAGATGAAGAAAGTAAAGAATGGGTGTTAATAACGGTATTGTGTACAATTTGCTGGAATTATTGGTTAGGATGTTCTTAATGTTTTTATCCGTTTTCTTGTAACTGTTCAAAATAAGACAATCCTGAGATACACACCAGTCATCTTATTCCTGTATAAAAATGATTTTAATAAAGAAAACCCAACTAGCAGCTGCCAGGACTCACTCTACACCACTATGTCCTTAAAGTGGTTCCCCCTCACCAATTATAAGTAAATAGAAGTGTTCTATGATGAGTTACTGGGACATCACTTCAGAGCTATGGGGACCCTGCCTATAAACAAAGCCTTCCTCCCCCCATTATAAGTAGTTGTCAGTGTTGTATGAGTTACTGGGACATCACTTAAGAGCTATGGGTACACTGCCTATATATGACGCCACCCCCCCCCATTATAATAAGTAAATGTCAGTGTTGTATGAGTTACTGGGACATCACTTAAGAGCTATGGGACCCTGTCTATAAACGACCCCCCCTCACACACACACACATTATAAGTAATTGTCAGTGCTGCATGAGTTACTGGGACATCACTTAAGAGCAATGGGACACTGCCTATAAATGAATCCCCATTATAATAAGTAATTGTCTGTGTTGTTTGAGTTACTGGACATCACTTCAGAGCTATGAGAGACCCTGTATATAAATGACCCCCCATTATAATAAGTAAAAGTCAGTGTTGTATGAATTACTTGGAAATCACTTCAGAGCTGTGAGGACTCTGCAGTTCCATACTGTTCATACTGAACCATCTCTGTCACTGAGCTCCTTACCACCCTGTCCTCCCTTGCCTCCACCAGAGAGTTGCTCATCCTAGATGACATCAATTTTAATTGGCTCACATTCTCCCATCATAAATTATTCCAAAATGTAAAATCTCTCCAGCTTGCCTAACTGATTTCTGATCCCACCAGCCTCAACCCCACCACTCCCTTCCGGACTGGATCATCTCCTCCAACCCCCACTGTATAGTGGATACTGGTACCTCACTGATGCCCTCAATGACCATCATGTGATCTACTGCATGCATAAGATTCATTTCCCCAAAGCACCCCCCACCCCAAATTCATCCAGATTAGATCTTTCTGATCCCCAGATCTATCCTCCTTTACTTGCTGACTTTATGGCAACCAACTGGTGACCCATACTAGCTGGCAGCAGCGTTAACACTGCTCACGAGTTTTGCAACTCCAAATTCTTGCTGACCTTGAATCATCATGCCCTCCCCCCCACCAAATAAGACTTGCATCTGTGGTTCACACCTCCCTTGACCCTTGGATCACGGTGGAGTTGCTGGCATATCTCCATGCACATGACCTTCCTGGGGGATCCACAAGTCCGCTGGCTCCCCAATTAACCTTGCTAAACACAAGTCACTTCATAATGCCTGTAGCAGAGCTACTACGCTTTTGTAGGCTGACTACTTTGCATCCACGCTTTGGAACAACCTTAACCACCCCTCAGAGTTTTGGAAGGTGACTCATGCCCTCTTCTCACCACCCTCTCAACCCCCTCCCCCCATCCTTAAGGTGGGTGACTCCCCCATCTTTGATCCGGCAGCATTCACCTCATCTTTTTATTTTTTGTTTTAATGCTGTATTATATGTGATATGTTGTATTTGTTTGTACCTTATTTTATTTGCATTAACCCTGCCTATTTGTACGTAAGGTGCCCAGAGCCTCTGGGATTGGGCACCATATAAATAAATGTGCCTTGCCTATATAAATGAAGCCCACCCACCTCATTAAATGTAATTGTTACTGTTGGATGAGTTACTGGGACATCAATTCAGAGCTATGGGGACCCTGTCTACAAATGAACCCCCATTATAATAAGTAATTGTCAGTGTTATATGAGTTACTGGGAAATCATGTCTGAGCTATACGGACCCTATCTATAAACAAAGCCCCCCACAATTATAATAAGTAAATAACTGATTCCGTAATCTGATTGTCTCTAGCAGATCCACCCAAATCGGCCAATCCAGTTACTCTCACTACCTCCCAAAAATTTGGAATCCCCCCCCTGAAATCCGGCAGCCATCCTCCACCTACTCCATCAGCTCTGCCCTCAATAATTACCTTGCACCCAGCTGCTCCTGCCATGTCCCTCCCTAATTCCCTCCTCTAAGCCCTGAACAAACCCTACCCCCACCTTCATTTTATCCTGTGCACATTCAGCCCTCAAATCTCTAGCCCTCCTCCCCTTCCCACTAATTGTTCCCCATTACCGGCCCCTCTTGATCTCTCACAGCATGTAAGGGACACCGAATGCTCTCCATGGGTCCCTCTCCTACCCCCCCAAGGGGCTTGTATCTCTCATCCACTCCCTTCCCCCACCATCTTAAAGGGGTCTCTCTGGGACACTGCCTTATCCCTCTCTCTCTGGTCCCCCAGTCCCCTTGCAGGGTTCCTTGCATTCTGGACGGGTCTCCAGGAACACGACTCTTCCCTCCCCACTTCACCCTCCCTCCCTCCCTTTCCCCTTTTCTTTCACGTAAGAACTTGTTTACTTATTAACCTGGCACTTATTATTGTCCACTTTTTCTACATGTTATGCGCAACACTGTTGTAACACAGTTTGTAACACCTGCCTTACAACTGTATGTTAATGTTGATCTTGTAACTTGAATGTTTAATGTCTCATTCCAATTGTACCCCTTCCCCTCAGGTCGCACCGGGAGACGAGCGACTTGTTGCTCAGTGTACCTTCCTGGTGAAACATTTCAATAAATCAAGAACTAAATAAATGTCAGTGTTGTACGATTTACTGGGACATAACATTTGAGCTATGGGAACCCTGTCTATAAATGAAGCCCCCCCCATTATAAACAAACAGCAGTGTTGTACGAGTTACTGGGACATCACTTCAGAGCTATGGGGGCACTGTCTATAAACCAAGAACCCCCCACTAAAATAAATAGTTGTCAGTGTTATATTAGTTACTGGTACATCAATTCAAAGCTATGGGAACCCTGTATATAAATTAAGTTGCCCCCCCATTATAAGTAAATATCAGTGTTATATGAGTTACTGGGACATCAATTTAGAGCTATGGGCACTTGCCTATAAACAACTCCCAATAAGTAAATGTCAGTGTTGCCTGAGTTACTGGGAAATCACTTCAGAACTACAGGGACCCTGTTTATAAATAAAGCCCACCTCCCCATTATAAGTAAATGGTATTGTTGCATGAGTTACTAGGACATTGCTTCAGAACTATGGTGACCCTGTCTATAAACAAACCCACCATCCCATTATAAGTAAATGGCACTGTTGCATGAGCTACTGGGACATCACTTCAGAGCTATGGGGGATCTGTCTATAAACAAAGCCCCTTCCCCCCAGTATAATAAGAAAATGTCAGTGTTGCATGAGTTACTGGGACATCATGTCAGAACTATGGGGATCCTGTCTATAGATGAAGACCACCCTCCATTATACGTAATAGTTAGTGTTGTATGAGTTAATGGGACATCACTTCAGAGCTATGGGAGCACTGCCTATAAATGAAGACTCCCCCATTATAAGTAATTGTCAGTGCTGCATGCATTAATGGGACATCACTTCAGAGCTATGGGAGCACTGCCTATAAACAAAGCTCCCTCCCCCCATTATAATAAGAAAATGTCAGTGTTACATGAATTACTGGGACATCACTTAGAGATATGGGGACCCTGTCTATAAATGAAGCCCACCCCCCTCATTATAAATAATTGTCCGTGTTGCATGAGTTAATGCAACATCACTTCAGAGCTATGGGGGCATTGCCTATAAATGAAGCCCACCTCCAATAATAAGTAATTGTGTTGCATGAGTTAATGGGATATCACTTCAGAGATCTGGGGGCACTGCCTATAAATGAAGCCCCCTACCCCATTATAATAAGTAAAAGTCAGTGTTCTAAGAGTTACTGGGAAATCACTTCAGAGCTATAGGGACCATGTCTATCAATTAAGCCCCCCCATTACAGTTAATTGTCAGTGTTGTATGAGTTACTGGGACATCACTTCAGAGTTATGGGGGATACTGTCTATAAACAAACCCCTTCCCCATTATAAGTAAATGTCACTATTGCATGAGTTACTGGGACATCACTTCAGAACTATGGGGACCCTGTCTATAAATAAAGCCCCCCATTATAAGTAGATGTCCAGTTTGTATGAGTTATTGGAACATTACTTCAGAGGTATGGGGACCCTGTCTATGAACAAATCTCCCCCCATTATAAGTACATTTCTGTATTGTACAAGTTCCTGAGACTTACTTCAGAGGTATGGGGACCATGTCTATAAATGGAGCTCCCCCCTCCATTATAAGTAAATAGCAGTGTTACATGACATACTGGGACATCATGTGAGTGCTATGGGGGCACTGTCTATAAAAAAGTCAGTGTTGTATGAGTTACTGGGAATTCACTTCAGAGCTATGAAGAACCAGTCTATAAATGAAGCTCTTCTCCCCTTATAAGTAATTGTCAGTGTTGCATGCGTTACTGGGAAATCACTTCAGAGCTATGGGACCCTGTCTATAAACAAAGCCCCCCCCCTTATAAGTAATAGTCAGTGTTGCATGAGTTACTGGGACATAACTTCAGAACTATGGGGACCCTGTCTATAAATGAAGGCCCCCCCCCCATTGTAAGTAAATTTCTGTATTCCATGAGTTCCTGGGCTCACTTCAGAGCTATGGGGACCCTGTCTTTGAACAGAGTCCCCCATTATAAATAAACAGTAGTGCTGTATGAGTTTTTTGGGTTCACATCAGAGCTATTGGGACCCTGTCTTTAAACTGAGCCCCCATTATAAGTAAACAGCAGTGCTGTATGAGTTCTTTGGGCTCACCTCTGAGCTATGAGGACCCCATTTATATGGAGTCCCCCATTATAAGTAAATTTCAGAGGCTGGCCTGGTGGTGCCGAGGGTTGAGGTGCTGGACACCACACCTCATGCCACGCCGGCAACCCGGGTTCAGGAACGGACTCGGGTCGTCGGAGGTTGGCAGGGGAGGGAGGGGACTGAGCATCCAGAGGACTGCTCTCTCCTCCCAGGGTGGATTCCTTGGATTGCATCGCTCCCAGGCAGCCCCCGATGGAGATCAGGTACCAAGCATGAGTGGTGCCATGTAAGGGGGAGTAGAGCAACAGCGGATGTCAGCACCAAGGTACTTGGATGTCATGGCACATCCATGCTCCAAGGGGAAACAAACAAGTAAAATCCCTGGAGGCCCAGTGGAGATGATGGATACACCATGGACCTGCCTACATCCCACCGTTGGACCTACCCGCATCAGGATCTCCCATGGCCAACCTGATCTCACAGTAGGTCCCTCTAATTTCAGAAGGGCTACCATGGGAGGGTGGTTCCCTCTCCTTGGGGGGGATGTTCCAGGGGGCTGGACATGCCATGGGGTTGGGAGGGAGACCGATGCAGGAGATTTCAGACTAGGAGTAGAGGCAGCTAGTTGAGTGAGTACTCCGGAAGGATGTCCTGGACTTCCAGAGCAAAAAAAAACCTAAATTTCACTGCTGTATGAATTCTTGTGGCTCACCTCAGAGCTATGGAACCTTGTCTATAGGCAAAGCCCCCACAATTCTAAGTAAACCACAGTGCTGCATAAGTTACTGGGGCTCTCCTCTTTTCTTTATTCTCCCAATATATCTTATTGATTTGTAAATTCAAGTAATACACAATAGCAAATGCATTGTAATGTTACATTAGCTACATTATGGGCCACGTATTGTACATATATCGTAATGTTGCATTAACTACACCAGGGGTCACGTGTTGTACATGCACTGTAATGTTGCATTATCTATATCAGGGCCATGTATTGTAGGTGCATCGTATGGTTGCATTAGCTACATCAGGGGTCATATATTGCAGGTGCATCGTAATATTGCATTAGCTACATCAGGTGCCATGTATTGTAGTATGCATTGTAATGTTGCATTAGCTACATCAGGGGCCATGTATTGTAGGTGCATCATAATGTTGCATTAGCTACACCAGGGGTCACATGTTTTACATGCACTGTAATGTTGCATTAGCTACATCATGGGTCACGTATTGTACATACATCGTAATGTTGCATTAGCTACACCAGGGGTCACGTGTTGTACATGCTCTGTAATGTTGCATTAGTTACATCAGGGGCCATGTATTGTAGGTGCATCGTAATGTTGCATTAGCTACTTCAGGTGCCATGTATTGTACATGCATTGTAATGTTGCATTAGCTACATCTGGTGCCATGTATTGTAGATGCATCATAATGTTGCATTAGCTAAAGCAGGGGTTATGTATTGTAGGTGCATCATAATGTTGCATTAGCTAAATCAGGGGCCATGTATTGTAGGTCCATCATGATGTTGCATTAGCTACATCAGGGGCCATGTATTGTAGGTGCATCATAATGTTGCATTAGCTATATCAGTAGCCACTTATTGTACATGCACTGTAATGTTGCATTAGCTACATAAGTTGCCATGTATTGTACATGCATTGTAATGCTACATTAGCTACATCAGGGGCCATGTATTGTACATGCACTGTAATGTTTAATGTTGCATTAGCTACATCATGGGTCATGCATTGTACATGCATCATAAGGCTGCATTAACTGCATCATGGGTCATGCATTGTAGGTAGCTACATCAGGTTTCATGTATTGTACATGCATTGAAGTGTTGCATTAGCTACATTTGGTACCATATATTGTAGGTGCATTGTAATGTTACATTAGCTATGTTAGGGGCCATGTATTGTAGGTGCATCGCAATGTTGCATGAGCTACATCAGGGGCCACGTATTGTACATGCACTGTAATGTTGCATTAGCTACATCAGGTGCCACGTATTGTACATGCATTGTAATGTTGTATTAGCTACATCGGGGTCATGTATTGTACATGCATTGTAATGTTGCATTAGCTACATCATGGGTCATGTATTGTACTGTACATGCACTGTAAGGTTGCATTAGCTACATCAGGTGCCACATATTGTACATGCATTGTAATGTTGCATTAGCTACATCAGATTCCATGTATTGTACTGTACATGCACTGTAATGTTGCATTAGCTACATCAGGTGCCACGTATTATACATGCATTGTAGTGTTGCATTAGCTACATCAGGGGCCATGTATTGTACATGCATTGTAATGTTGCATTAGCTACACCAGGGGCCATGTATTGTATTGTACATGCACTGTAATGTTGCATTAGCTACACCATGGGTCATGCATTGTAAGTGCATCGTAATGTTGCATTAGCTACATCAGGAGCCATGTATTGTACATGCATTACAAACATACAAAAATAGCCAGTATAAAAAGACCTCTTGGTCTATCATGTCTACTCGAATTGATGCAGGGTCCTGGCTTTGTATTTACACTAGTGACCCTGCCCCCCCCCTTTCCTGGTCCCATGAGTTCATTCTGTGCTTGTCTTAGGCTCTCTTGAAACTTCCCACTATCTTTGCCACACTACTCTTTCTGTAAAAAAAGTTTCCTTACATCCCTTTTGAACCTTCCCCCATCAACTGTAGGCTATGTCCTCTATTGGTGATATTATCTCTCTTATGGAAGAGACCCTCCCTTTCCGCTCTGTTTACTCCCCTCGTGTAGTTGAAGGTCTCTATAATATCACCCTCTCCTCTCTTCCAGGGAGTACATCCTTAGGGCTCTTAGCCTCTCCTTATATGACCTGTCTTGTTGCCACTTGAACATTCGAGCTGATCTCCTCTGGACCCCCTCCAGCATGTTAATGTCCTTCTTAAGTTATGGATGCCAATACCTCACCCCATATTCTAGTTGTGGTCTTACCAATGACCTGTACAATGGCAAAATAACCTCACTCTGCCTGCTACTGAATCCTCTTGCAATACATCCAAGCATCCTGTTAGCCTTCACCATGGCCTTTTTTATATTGAGAGGAATGTTTCAGGTCACTAATAATTACCACCCCCAGGTCCTTTTCCTCCTCAGAAGCAGCTACCTGAACCTTCCCTATGTAGTACTCCGTCCTTGGGTTCTTGACCCCTATGTGCATGACTTTGCACTTTTTGGTATTGAACCCAAGCTGCCATATTCCTGACCATCTCTCCAGTCTGGCTAAGTCCTCCCTCAGCTCTTGCGTCCCCTCCTGGGTATCCACCCTCCAACAGAGCTTGGTGTTGTCTGCAAACAGGCACATCTTGCCTTGAATGCCTTCTCCAATTTTGTTAATAAAGAAGATAAACAATACAGTCCTAACCCCTCTGGGACCCCCGCTGGCGACCTCCTTGGTGCTTGAGAACCCCCCCATGACTACTCTCTATGTTCTGCCACTCAATCAATTTTCAACCCATTTTACTAGTTTATCCCCCACACCTAAGTCCCTCAGATTAGTTATCAACCTTCTATGTGGCAATGAATCACACAGAATTGTAATGTTGCATTAGCTACACCAGGAGCCATGTATTGTACATGCATTGTAATGTTGCACTAGCTACGTCAGGGGCCACGTATTGCACATGCACTGTAATGTTGCATTAACTACATCAGGGCCACATAGTGTACATGCACTGTAATGTTGCATTAGCTACATCAGGGGTCATGTATTGTACATGCATCGTAAGATTGCATCAGCTACATCAGGGGCCATGTGTTGTACATGCATCGTAAGATTGCATTAGCTACATCAGGAGCCACATATTGTACATTGCATCGTAAGATTGCATTAGCTACATCAGGAACCATGTATTGTAATGTTGCATTAGCTACATCAGGTGCCACGTATTGTACGTACATTGTAATGTTGCATTAGCTACATCAGGTGCCATGTATTGTAAGTGCACTGTAATGATGCATTAGCTACATCAGGGGCCATGTGTTGCACTTGCCCAAAACATAATAGTTGCAATACTTGATAGGTTCTGTGTGACACAATTTAGGACTTACCTCTTGCATGAAGAAAGTTATGACTCATCTTTCACAAAAATTAATCAAATTAATTGCAAAAAAGTTACATTAATTCATAGGTTAGGGTTACAAAGCCACAAAATCAAGGAAATGTAGTGTTAGGGCTTTTTCATCCCTAATGTCCATCCCCCTCCTGCTGTCCCTACCCTCTTGACCCAAGGTCAAGATACATGTTATTACCCATCTTATGCTTCAGGCAAGTTATGACTGACCTCATGCTCTGTGCAGGGTGCAGCATGAAGAAGGTTATAACTGAACTTGGGCCCTGTGTGAAGAAAGCTATACCTAATCTCTTGCTTCCTGCAGGGCCCAGTGTGAAGAAAGTTATGGCTGGTCTCATGCTTTGTGGATGCTCTAATGGGTCCTGTACAAAGAAAGTCAGGATTGATCCCACAGGCTCTGTGTGGAGCAACAGACTTGTGAGGCACCAGGCATGGCCCTGGACCTGTTGCTTGAAACAGCTGACCTGTGTGGCATGGCCCTAGACCTGTAGCTTGAAACAGCTGACCTGTGTGGCATGGCTCTGGACCTGTTGCTTGAAGCAGCTGACCCATGTGGCATGGCCCTGGACCTGTAGCTTGAAGCAGCTGACCTGTGTGGCATGGCCCTGGACCTGTAGCTTGAAGCAGCTGACCCATGTGGCACAGCCCTGGGCCTGTAGCTTAAAGCAGTTGACCCATGTGGCATAGCCCCAGACCTGTTGCTTGAAGCAGCTGACTCATGTGGCATGGCCCCAGACCCGTAGCTTGAAGCAGCTGATCCATGTGACATGGCCCCAGACCCGTATCTTGAAGCAGCTGATCCATGTGGCACGGTCCTGGACCTGTAGCTTAAAGCAGCTGACCCATGTGGCATGGCCCCAGACCCATATCTTGAAGCAGCTGACCCATGTGGCATGGCCACAGACCAGTATCTTGAAGCAGCTGATCCATGTGGCACGGCCCTGGACCTGTTGTTTGGCCCTGGGTCATGAGGCTAGGGGCTGGGGAAGGAGGGGTGGACATTAGGGCTGAAAAAAAAAATGTAACGCCACATTATCCTTCTTTTGTATCCCTAACATATGCATTCATGTCATGTTTTACAATTTATATATGTTATACCAGCATGGTAGCACCTGTATGTTAGGGTTAAGTTAGTGTTTGTGTCAAAAACATTGTTTTTAACAGCTTTTATATCTCAGTGGTCAGCTTCTTGGGCTGTGAAATAAAGCATGTGCAATCACAGTCCTAGGGGCTGTTTGGCAAAAATTGGTTTGGCATTTCAAAATGCATTAACTAATAAATTTACATAAAAATCCTTGATTTTTTTGTCCCTTTTTTGCGCACGGCTAGCAAAAACACTAGGAAGAATTAAGGTATGAAACTTACAGGCTCAATAGAGTTTGATACAAGGAAGAACTGTTGAGAGGGTTTAAATAAGATTTTATTTTGTTTTTAGGTTATAAATATTTTAAACTTAATACATGCATGGACCACTTAAAACCACATGAAAAATAGCTGACAGAAATGTAAGTTGTTTCCGAATAAAAGGTGGACACCAACAAAAAAATGTAAAAGCTAAAAATGTAAGCACTACATAACTCTAAAGGTTGACAATTACGTGTGTCTTGTCAGAAGACAGTCTTAGCAGAGCTCAGCTGAAAAAAAGAATTACTGTTAGTAGCTGAATTAGAAGAAAAAAAAAATCACGATTGCCTTGAAAAACTGTCCAGATGGACTTTAACGAACTCAATGCTTAGATAAGAGACAGCGCATGTGTTTGGTAAGACATGATAAAAAAACACACCAATAAAAAAATAGTTGAAAACATAACCGAAAAATAGCAAAGCAAGTTGTTTTTTATTGATTTGTGAGTAACTTGGGAACAAAGTCCTCCACAAACAAAATGTGTAAAGCTGCAAAGCACAAAAACCAGATGAGAACACAACAGAAAAAAATGTGTATCTGTACCATAATTAAATACATGAATTCATGCTGTGTTTTTTAAAATTAAGTAAAGTTTACTAATTAAAAAAAAAGGCATGTATGAAGTCTTGTCCTGCTTTGCACAGAGCCCCAAAGGGCCAGATCATAGAGAATACTGGATAGGCAAATACATGCACAATCAGCCTTTGCTGCCACAGAAGGGTTCTGATTACATCAGACCTAGAGAGAAAAGCCCAAGTAGTAGGCAGGGAAAATAGGGCAGACTAGATGGGCCTCTCTGTCCTTTTCTGCTGACACATTCTATGTTCTGTTTCTACATTTTTATGAAACTAGGGGATCGGGATGCAGGTGGTTATGTTTGAAAAAAAAAAAACAACCTAACTCCACATTTTCCTCCTTTTGTGGTTTTGTAACCCTAACATAGCCTTGTGCAATGAACATTTATTATAGGAGCAAGGTAGTGTCCTTATATTATGACTGAATAGGCAGTTTAATGTTAAACTCCAATTTTTTCACCTTAATAACTACGTAGCCATATCTCTGGATGGTATAATCTGAAATTTTTCATGTGGCGAGTCAGTGGCAGGGATTGCTGGATTCTGTAAATTTGGTAATTGGTTGGATTAGTGATTTGAAAGCTCTATCTGGGTGAATACACATAAAAATATGGAAATGAAGACCTTTTTGATTGGGGAAGGGACAGCAGCAATCATGCAAGGACGCGCCCCTTCTCAGCTTCTCAACCAGAGGAAAGAATCTTTCATCTAATTGTTGAAAGTGCTAAAAATTGCTTAGAATCAATCAAACTGGAATACTCATTGTTCCTTCTTTACTCTTCATGTGTTTGGCACAACAAGCTGCTATGAGGAGTCCAAAAAAGGCGACTGAAGGTGGCGGGGGGGACAGGCAGCGGGGCCTAATGGAGGGCAAGTGGCAAGGGGTTCCTCTGTGGGGGGGGTGGCCTGTGGAACTGACGATGGCGGATCTGCTCATGGCCATCCAAGCCTAGGACAAAAGAATGGTGAACACTGACCACAGACTGCAGAACTTTAATGCGAGACTCATGGTTTGCGAGTTGCAGCCTACAACAGCAGCAGCTGCAAAGAGGGAAATGGCGTCTGCAGCTGTGAAAGCTGCCACGAGCGCAGCAGAACTCACTAAAGAAAAAAATGTTGTTATCGAATGGAAGCCCTTGATAATGAAAGGAGGGCCTCAAATTTTGGACTCCTTGGACTTCCGGAGACAATTAAGGGGGATGATTCTGGACAGTATGCAGGGTCTTGGTTGGGGGCAAACCTGCTCCCGGACTGCCCCTGCAGAGCAGCATATCTTTTGCATTACCCCAAGGAAAAGGGTAACAGACAGTGTTCCAGGGATCTTTCTTACTCAACTAGCTGTTACCTATGAGAGAGATTGAGCACTGGAGGTGACTAGGAAGACAGGACCTCTGGTGACTCCTGATGGTGACAAAAATCTTGTTCCCTGATCTTGGTTATCACAGGAAATCATCTGATGCCATCAGGACAAAGTTGCAGTCCCTGGGGGTTTTGCAGTGCCCCTCAAAATTGAAAATAATCTACTCTGGAAAGCAGTACATCTATAATGTTCCAAAAGACATGGAGGTACTGCAAAGAAGGCTAAAGATGGACTTCAGGTTGCAAGAAAATGAAAAAGAGGAAGAAGAGAATTGATTTTACCCCAGCAGATGAAAAAAACTGGGAGTACATGGATTGCAGGGGAAAGTAAAAGTGGGACTTGATAACGCCATATTTAAACCCTCATCAGGCCCAGAACTATTATATAACTGTGCTTTGTATTTACATTGAAGCAAGCTTATGCAACCTTTACCCACGCTGTGTACAAATATAGCGAAGGACTTGTGTCCCAATTAGAGCTCCAATTAGTCCTTCCCCATCCCTGTGTTTGTGTATGACTTTTTTTTTTGCAATGATACAAATGTTATTTCAGCCACAAAATGCCAAGTACTAAGGGTGGGCAGCAGCTGGACACATACCAGTCAATACAGATATCGATGTTTAATAATCTTTTACACGTTAGAGTAGGTTATAGTATGAAGTTTGTTCCATATGGGTCTATCTTAAAATACTATACAAGGGCTATTCTGCCCTTACAATTATGCAGTGGTATACTAGATACCCTCTATAAATATATTGCAAATGTATTCTATGTTGCTTATTATCTTTGAGAGGGGTTGGGATTGCACCTATTAATCCATTCGTGGTTGAGAGAAATGAGTGGGTGATCACAGTTTATACTCTACGTGTTTTCAAACCTGCAGTACTATGGGACCCAAAGGCTTACTAGTTAGCTTTCTGACTGTACGTGTTTGTTTTTAAAAATGTTTACAAGGTCTGTCATTGTTGTGGCATTGCTGCCATGTTGCTTATCTGTGTGTTTTATTTTCTGTTGATGTGTGAAACCAGAATTTTAACTGTAATCCCCAGAGGAGTGGTTCAACTTAGCAATACAGTGTACTACTCCTAAAATAAGAATGAGGTTTGCTGTACGTGTGACTAATCATATTTGCTGTGGGTAACATTTTGTAAGATGTTCTTATAAAATAAAAGTCTTGCTCACCAACAGTACAAAAATGACTGGCAGTTGAAATGTGAAACATTTAGGTTTGTTAGTGTTTGGCCCAAGGATAATTCTTTGATAGGTGGTTTTACTGGAAAATGTGCAGCATTAAATTATTTGGAAAATGAAGTGCTGTTTTCACACATGGGTTGTTTTCATCTTTCTAATAATGACTTTTTGACTAAATGGAGGCACATCAGTTTAATGAGGGGATCACCATTTCTTGACTCAAAACTGCCATTTACATGCAGTTTCAAGTTACAAAAATGGCCTCTTGCTGTCCTTAGATTGCTGTCAGGAACCCATCCCCACCACTAGCACCTGACCCCCCCTCAAGCTTGTCAGATGGTCAGGAACCTCCCTCCACTGCTGGCACTCCCTGCCTATCCATAAGAGCTGTAACTGAATTGGTGGTGGGGACCCAGCCCAACCACTAGTACCCTCTCCTGCTCAAGGGAGTGCCCAGCTTTGCTGCCAGTACCCATCCCTGCCCATGCTCCAACAGAACCGGCAGTGAGTGTCCAACCATGATGCTTGAATTTCCCTCCAACGAGCTTGTCCATGCTTGAAGGAACCCAATAGTGGGTGCACAGTCCCCACCACTGGTATGCCCCCCCCGGGTCAAACTTTAAAATACCCAACAGTGGGTTCCAGACCCCACTGCCAGAGACCCCTTCCCACTTGCCTGCCTGAACTAGAACAGACGTGGCAGTGACACCCAACATCACTGCCAGAAGCTGCCTGCCATTTGCACACAATTTTGAACAAACCTAGTGGTAGGTGCCCAACCCTGTCACTGGTAAGCCCCTTCTACCTGACTGAACTAGAAAAAAAGCTGATGACAGATGCCCAGTCTGCCAAAAGTACCCTTGCCATGCACCCAAATTTAAAAAATGCCCACAGCGGGTGCCCAACCCTCATTGATGGTATCCTCGGGTCCTCACCTATCAAAAATCCTTAACCCCACCAAAGCATTGCATTGGTTGCTTTCCAAAATGAGAAAGCAGGGGCAAATAACTGGCTTAGGATTTGGTGTGTAGAGAGAGGATACGCCCTCCTAAAATACTAGGTGGGCTTCTGGGGAGAGGATAATTATACACGATGGACAGATTCCACCTTTGCCCTCATGAAAAGACTTAACATTGCTGTTTTACCTATTATTGATTTAAACTAATTGAATAGGGGAAGGGGAATCACAGAGTTACAAACAAACATGGTCAAGCAAGGGTGCAGAATTGCTATTTTTTGGTCTTAAGCAATATTAAAGTATAGTAGGACAGTGCCCAAGCAGAATTTTGTAGGTTAGTGCAGTAACAAGAGTATAGTAAGCCTGTGACGTTAACAGTGTCACAACCTGTCTACACCCAGGACTCATCCTGCAACAGGTTGCCAAGTTTTTCAACACTCAACACCTCTAAGAGTGCCTTGGTAGCTGCCACCAGTCAGAAGTGATTCTCTTACCTGGGGAATTCCTTGGACCGAATCCCACCAGAATCACTGCCCCCACAGTGCAGTGCTCCTTTACCTAAGGACAAATTGCCTTCCCCTGCCACTCACTTCTGAGAAACACTTTACTTCTTTAAATGTGGTAACCGTGGTCTTCTCTCTTTCTCTCTCTCTCTGCAGAGAAAGGACAAGTGATAATTGCAGGGGACTTCAACCTGCCCAAGGTGGACTGGAGCATACCATCCACAACATGTGCTAGGAGTCAGGTGATCCTGGAAGGACTGCAGAGTGGGTTCCTGACTCACGGCATCACTGAACCAACATGAGCTGAGGCAATTCTTGTTCTGGTGCTCACAAATGGGGAGCATGTACAGGAAATAATGGTCAGAGAGCCACTGGGTGGAAGTGACCATTACACAGTGTGGTTCCAGTTGGATATGGGCAAGGAAAGCATCCCAACTAAGACCAAAATCTTGGATTTCTGGAGGGTGGACTTCAGGAAAATGGGCAAACTGCTAAGGAGCCATCTGGTGGGCATCAGAGCAGATATGGGGTGGATCAAAGGTGGTCCAACATTAAGGAAGGAATACTGGTTGCCACAGATGAGTGCATTAGGCTCAGGGGGAAGAACACAAGGGCCAAAACGCCCAGCTGGTTCAGTTCTGGGGTTGCCCAGGCAGTAAGGAAAAAGAGGTTGGCCTATAGAAAATTCAGGAAGACCAAGAGAGAGGTGGATAGGGAAAATTACCTAAGGTTGGCTAGTGAGTCAAGTAAGGAAGTCCGGAGGCAAAGGCACAGAAGGAGCTGCAGATAGCTGAAGGAATTAAGAAGGGAGAAGGCTTTCTTTGATATATAAGTGAGAAAAATGACAAGAAGGAAGGGATTGTTAGGCTTAAGAAAGGGGTGGGGTGGGTGGAGGATAATGGGGGAAAAGCAGAGATACTAAATGAATACTTCTGTTCCATCTTCACCAGGGAGAAGGATGGACCAGTGCCTTCAGGAAGGAAAAGAGAAGCAAGGGGGGAGGGGAACACAGATGTAGTGATAGAGGAGGATAGAGGAAGGGAGTGGATGCTGGCATTGAAGGTGGACAAATCACCATGCCCAGACAGAGTACATCCAAGGGGACTAAAGGAACTGGCTAAGGAGCTGGCAGGGCCACTGGCAGACCTATTTAATAGTTCACTAGAGTCAGGAGTGGTACCGCAGGACTGGAGAACAGCACATGTAGTGCCCCTACACAAAAGCGGTCCCAAGGATGACCCAGGGAATTACAGAGCAGTCTGACCTCCATTGTAGGCAAACTCATGGTGACCATACTAAAGGAAAGGTTGGTGGACTATCTAGAGGAGCATGGTCTTCAGGATACGAGGCAGCATGGGTTCATAGGGGGAGATCGTATCAAACAAATCTGACTGACTTCTTTGACTGTGTCATTAAGACAGTAAACAGGAGCCAAGCGGTACACATCCTCTATTTTGATTTCAGCAAGGCCTTTGACTCTGTGCCCCACAAAAGGTTGATCAGAAAGTTGTTAGATCTTGGGGTTGGGGAAAAGATGGCCAGATGGGTGGAAAACTGGCTGAGGGACAGAACCCAGAGGGTGGTTGTGGGGGAAGAGTTATCTGGTACTAGAGAGGTAACCAGTGGGGTCCCGCAGGGCTGTGTGCTGGGGCTGGTGTTGTTCAATGTCTTCATCAGTGACATTGGAGATGGCATTAAGGGCAAAATGTGCCTATTCACGTATGACACCAAGCTCTGTGGGAGAGTGGACACTGCTGAAGGAATACAGGACCTACAGAAAGATCTGGAAAAGCTGGATAAGTGGTCCAGGATCTGGCAGCTTGTCTTCAATGCCAAGAAATGTTATGCATATTGGAGCCAAGAATCCCAGGACAAAGTACTACCTGGGTGGAGTCTGAGTATCTGCATCAGAGGAGGATGAGGACCTGGGAGTGATTATCACTAGTGACCTGAAACACTCCACACAATGCAAGAAAGCAGCAGCAAAGACAAACAAGATGCTGGGATGCATATCTAGGGGGATCAGTAGTAGGAGAGAGGAGGTTATACTGCCCTTGCACAGGTCACTAGTAAGGCCGCATCTAGAGTTTGGAGTTCAGTACTGGTGCCCACACCTCAAAAAGGACATTAACCTGCTGGAGAAAGTCCAGAGGAGGGCTACAAAGATAATAGCAGGTCAGCAGGGTAAGGCATACAAGGAGAGATTGAGGGCACTGAACATGTACTCCCTGGAAGACAGGAGAGAGACAGGGGACATGATTGGGACCATCAAGTACTTGAAAGGGATAAATAAGGTCGATAAGGAGAGTCTCTTTAAGCTGAGTGGCAACCATAACACAAGGAGGCACAGTCTTAAGCTGGAGGGTGGGAGGTTTAGGAGGGAGGTCAGGAAGCACTTCTTCACAGAGAGGGTGGTGGACACTTGGAATGCACTGCCAGAAGAGGCAATCTCACTGAAGACAGTGGGCAACTTTAAGAGAGGCTGGGATAGGCATAGGGGAAAATGAGGATCATGGGTAGAGAGGATGGGAGGAGGGAGGGAGGGCAGGGACATTATTTCAAGCTGTGGACCCTGCAATATGAGCAGACTTGATAGACCAAATGGCCTTCTGCTGGCTTCTTCGTATGTTCATAATATAGAAGGCTAATACAGTAGCAGATTATTGTAGGTCAGGGCATTAAGAGAGTATTGTAGGTCAGTGTAGTAACAGTGTATGGTAGGTCAGTTCAATGACAGGGTATATTAGGTTAGTGCAGTAACACAGTACAGTATGTCAATTCAGTAACAGAATATACTAAATCAGTATGGTAACAGAGTATGGTAAGCCACTGTGGTCACAGAGTACAGTAGACTAGTACAATAATGGGGTATATTATTTATTTATTTATTTATTTTTATTTCAAGATTTGGACATTACCTTTGAGTAAAAGCTCTTTAACAAAGGTTCCACGTCAGGTACAACAAAGTGTGAACAATCAAGAACAAGAATGAAAGGAGGGTGGAGCTCCAGTGTAAGCAAATTACAAGGGTGAAACATTACTAACAGAGACCTAAGCTGTCTGGTAAGTGCAAAGAAACATGGCAAGGCCAAACATTGTCAGGTACACAGGTATAATTTACAACAGCCAAAGGCTAGGCACAAAGGTATAATCTTCAGTAGTCAGGGAGCTAGATCCATCTACATAGTGGAATTGATGTAGAGAGTTGGGGGTGAGGGATCCGGAATGTGGGCAGCGGCCCTGTGGGGGCTTTGTTTAAAAGGATGTGGAAGGTGACTTGATCCATGTTGGTTAGCCAGGCGATTGTGTCTTAAGACTTGCACAGCTGGGAATGCAGTTACTGCCTACAGCAACAGGCCATGCTTCCAGAGAGGTACTATTTAAGCTAGACATTATTAGGTCAGTGCAGTAACAGAGTACAGTATGTCAGTTCAGTAACAGACTATATCATGTCAGTATGGTAACAGAGTATGGTAGGCCACTGTGGTCACAGAGTACAGTAGACCAGTGCAGTAACAGAGTATAGTAGGTAAGTGTAGTAACAGAGTATAGTAGGCTAATGCAGTAACAGAGCATAGTAGGTCAGTACAGTAACAGAGTACAGTAGGTCAATGAAGGACCACTGTACAGTAGGCCAGTACAGAAAAAGAAGAGTGCATTAGGTCAATGCAGTAACAAAGTATGGTATGCCAGTGGAATAACAGAGTATGGTAGGTCAGTACAGGACCAGATTGTGGTACATCAGGGCTGTTACAGAGTATGGTAGGCCAGTGCAGTAATAGAGGATGGTAAGTCAGTGCAGTAACATAGTACAGTAGGTCAGTACAGTAACAGAGTACAGTAGGCCAGTGCAGTAACACATAATGATAGTTCAGTGCAGTAAACGTGTATAACAGTGTATGGTAGGTCAGTTCAGTAACAGAGTATAGTAGATCAGTACAGTACCAGAGTATGGTAGGTCAGTGCAGTAACAGATGATGATAGGTCAGTGCAGTAGCAGGATATGGTGTGTCAGTGCAGGAACAGAGTACTGTAGGTGAGTGCAGTAACACAGTATGGTGGGCCAGTGTAGTAACAGATTATGGTAGAGCATTACTGTAACAGAAAATGGTAGGTCAGTACAGTACAGTAAAAGAGTATAGTAGATCAGTACAGTAACTGATAGGTCAATGCAGTAACACAGTATGGTAGGTCAATACAGTAGCGGAATATGGAAGGCCAGTGCAGTAACCGAGTATTGTAGGTCAGTATAGAAGCTGAGTATAGTAGATCAGTGCAGTTACAGAGTATGGTAGATCAGTGCAGTAACTGATTACAGTAGGTCAGTACAGTAACAGTGTATGGTTGGTCCATGCAGTTTGAGTATAGTAGTCCAGTGCAGTAACAGAGTATGTTAGATCAGCGCAGTAACAGAGCATGATGGTACATAAGTGGAATAACAGAGTATAGTAATCTAGTGCAGTAACAGAGTATGGTAGGTCAGTACAGTAACAGAGAATGGTAGATCGGTGTAGTAACAGAGTGGTAGATCGATGCAGTAACAGGGGTACGGTAGGTCAGTACAGTAGCAGAGTATGGTAGGTCAGTGCAGTAGTAAAGTATGGTAGGTCAGTGTAGTAACAGAGTATGGTTGGTCAGTTCAGTATTAGAGTACTGCAGGTCAGTGCAGTAACAGAGTATGGTATGTCAGTGCAGTAACGGATTACGGTAGGTCAGTGCAGTAACAGATGATGGTAGGTCAGCACAGTAACAGAGTATAGTAGTGCAGTAACAGAGTATGGTAGGTCAGTGCAGTAACAGATTATGGTAGGTCAGCACAGTAACAGAGTATAGTAGGTCAGTGCAGTAACAGAGTACGTTTGGTCAGTACAGTAACAGAGTATGGTTGATCAGTTCAGTAACAGAGTATTGTAGATCTGTGCAGTAACAGATTACAGTAGGTCAGTACAGTAACAGAATATAGTTGGTCAGTGCAGTAACAGAGTGTAGTAGGTCAATGCAGTAACACAGTATGTTTGGTCAGTACTACAACAGAGTATGGTTGATCAGTTCAGTAACAGAGGATTGTAGATCTGTGTAGTAACAGATTACAATAGGTCAGAACAGTAACAGAGTATAGTTGGTCAATACAGTAACAGAGTTTGGGTCGGTCAGTACAGTAACGGAGTATGGTGTGCCTGTGTAGAAACAGAGTAATGTGTATAGCTGTCCCTTGTTCTGCATGGATTTCCATCATGTCTGAAATTTTGCTGTACCACTGTTCAAAAATCATAGAATGTCATTGTACTCTTCTATGGTATAACAACATTTCAGCTGATCTAAAATCATCAGGCAACCTGCATTTTCTAAGCAATGATACTGAGCACACAGCAATAAGTTCAAGTTGTCGAACTGAGAACATGGTTGCGGCAGACCTAAGAGCGTTGCAGCACCAGCGAGACCACCAACAACAAACAGTGGAAAAATAAGCAAATGCATTATCTTTTAAGAAGTTAAATTTCCCCCATAATATTTTTTTGGGGGGGGGGGGCTTACTTGGTTGCCACTCTTTCTGACTGCTCACGATGACCCGATGGCGCTGTTACTGCTGCCACTCTTTACAGAGACCATTTTCACTTCTAACAAAATAAAATCTGTCGAACTGCACACTATAAAAATACTGGATGGACTACCATTTGCCCAAAAAGCCTGTGTCACAACTTATGGGTTCGGCTTACATCACAGGTCTTTCAAGCTTCACTCTCGAGGTCAGTGGTGTAATCAGAACCCCTCTGTGACAACAGAGGCTTATGTGTGGTTACCCATCCACTATTCTCTATAGGGTAGGGTCAGCGCAGTAACAGAGCTGGTAGATCAGTACAATAATGGTTTTTATTTATTTATTTGTCAATTGTGACAAGGAAAGGCACACTAAGCTGTGATAGCTTGTTTCCAGGTGTATTCTGGGGGATGGGTCACATGCTCTTGTTTTGTAGACCATGACACCAAGGAAACCCCCATTCTCTTCCTCAACTGTGATTTATCAAACTATAGTCTTATGACAATTTCCATAGAACAGAAATTATGACAGAAGTACATTGATGGTAACATAGAAACATAGAAGTTGTCGGCAGATAAGGACCTCTTGGCCCACCTAGTCTGCCCAGTTTTCCCTGCCTATTGTGCCACCGCAGACCCTACTCGATCTCTGGTCATCTCCTCCCCTTACCTTACTACCAAGGTCCCCTTGTGTCTGTCCCATGCATGCTTGAATCCCATCACTGTTTTGGCACCCACCACCTCTGATGGAAGGCTTTTCCAGGCATCCCACACCCTCTCCGTGAATACATAGTTCCTCACATTTCCTCTGAGCCACCCCCCTCCAACGTCATAGTGTGACCCCTGGTTCTTGAGCTTCTTTTTTGTTTGGGTAGTTTTCTCTTGTTTTAAATTTTTTTACCTGGCAGGTATGCTGTAAACTGGTTTGTCAACTATGTGAAATTTCACAAGCTTTATTGAGTATGATAGAGAACAGTATTTGCAAAATATATATATATATTTTTTATTTTAGTCTTTGGTAACCAGGTAAGGCCCACTAGGCACAAGTGCCTGTTTTCAGGGGTGACCTGGGAGCACTGGGCGGTTAAGTGACTTGCTCAGAGTCACATAGTATGCAAGTGGAGGTTGTGAGAATCAAACTCAGGTCTGGTCTGGTCTGCTGGATGTACCAAGCTCATTCACACCTCGTTCCTCTAACCTACAGGCTATACTGCCAGCCCTTAATATAGCTGACTATAAAAGACTGGCATGTGACTCTTTTGTAAATATGTGGCAAAACATGAACTGGGTGTAGATAACATGTAGAGAAAACTGAGCAAGGCCGAGAGGAAAGAGGAACATCTTTTATTGCCTTTTGCTCTTTGTTGGCAGATGATGTCATAAACAGGGTTGCTTCTCTAAACTATTTCTTCTTCTCTCTAACGTTGTGTTCTTTCTCTTTGGGTGTTTTCTAGTGTGATTATTTTGATTTGTACATTTTGACTGTATTTTGGGGTAAATTCTGTATCAATGTAAAAAAAAATCTCCCCGTCTATTCTTCGATAAGTGCCACAACAGGCCTGTGCCAGGTCCTTTATCTGGTTCCTCTCAGGAGTCCAGGAATGAAAATGTTCTCCTTCTAATCACTTGAGAAATGTTTAATTGCTAATCACCATGTTTTAATAGCTCTATTTGAATGCCATTTTGTTATTGTGCGCATTTCTACCGAAGGACTATAAATAGGATCCGTTCTGCCAGATAATTGGCGGGTGTGGGTGAGGACGTGGTAGTCAGGCTTGGTATGAGAACAGCACGGTAACAGGCTTCATACGGCATGTTCTATTAACTTGAGCCTGTGTGGGGAAAAGAATTCCACCTAGTGCTAGTGCTCTTAAAGCTGCTGCACATTTGGGCTCTGTGTTTTGGCTGCTATGCTTCTGTTGTCCGGTGACTCATAACTAACCTCATCTGAAGTTGTGAAAATGGTTTATTTTCTTGACCCCTGCCTCTGCCCCCTCCACTCAATTTTTCTCATCTAGATAGAAAATAATTTTGTTTTATTCCCACTGTACCTCAAAGTGCTTCACAAAGCAGTGAGTCAGAAACTGGAAAGCAGGCACTTTCGTGGCTTACATGGGTCAATAACTAAGCAAGTTAATATGCCAGAAATAGCTTTAAAGAATGAGAATACCCTGAAATTCATATTATCTTTTACAAGCAGTCAGCTCTATTCTTTTTGCATCTGAAGTATGGCTAATTGGAAGATTCAGTGCCACTTATTATTAGGTGTGCTGAATATAACAGTACTCTCCCTGGGAGCTGACCATCTAGTGCTATTTCCATTCCTACCGCATCAGCATGGTGGGCTTAGTCACTGTGATGTCGCTAATGATCTGATCTGCCAGCAGATGATTGGCTCTTCTTGGTTACTTGTGATGTCATAGTCAGTGAGGTCACAATGCTAATGAGGTATAGAGGGGAATAGAGCAAAGTATGCCACACTGTGCTGCAGATCTTGAGAGAGGGAGGGAAGCCTCTTTCATCATCCAAACCTCAGGCTTGATCCACAATTCTGAGTGTTTCGTTTTTACATTTTTTATATCCAAGATTTGAAACCTGGGCATGAATTAAGCAATAATGCCCGACAGGGTGTGTGTCGTGCTGGGATAACATCATGCCTCAGGTGGTTGGGCACAAGGCCGCAGGCCGAGTGCGTCCAACAACTGAGGCCTGACGTTATCCCAAATGACACACACCCTGGAGGGTATTATTGCTATTATACAATGGCTTGTTGTTATATATAAAATAAAAAAATAATTTTAAAGAATGTTTTTTAGTGTGGAAAAATATTTTTGTTTCTTAAGAGGAGATGCAAAAAAAGAGGTCATCCAGCTCATCATATAGCTCATCTACAGGTTCACTGTGAGGCTGAGACTAGACCCGTGATGTTGTGCTGGGATAACATCATGGGTCCAGCCCAAGATTGACCAATCAGAGACCAGGACATTTTCTTGCCATTGTATAATGCAAGAACAATAATGACTATTTTGAAGGGGGAGCTGGACAAACAAAAAAAATACAAACAATAAAAACAAACAGATAAAAAGCACTCAATAAACAAAGTGTGCCATCAAAAACAATTACAAAAGATAATTAAAGGTGCTGCTTATGTAGGGATTTAAAGGAAGCCATTATATTTACACGTGGACATGCAAAGAAGCCAGCAGAATAAGGCCATTCGGGCTGTCTAGTCCGCTCATATTGCAGGGTTCGCAGCTTGAGCTACTGACCCTGCCCCCCCACTCCTCCCATCCTTTTCATCTGCCCCACCAATGACTCATACCTTCCCCTTATGTCTATTCCAGTCTCTCTTGAAGCTGCCCACTGTCTCCAACAGGCCCACCACTTGGTAACACATTCCAACTGGTCACCACCCTATCTGTGAAGAAGTGCTTCCTAACCTCCCCCCAGATTAAGACTGTGTCCCCTCGTGTTACACTTGCACTTCTTGACCACTCAGGTCCATCTTGTAAATGAACTATGCTCAATGATGTTCGCCTGATTAAATAAAGATTTTGATTGATTGATTGATTGATTGATTACAGCTGACCCCTCCTTATCCACCCTATTTATCCCTTTCAGGTACTTGAAGGTCTCAATCATGTCCCCTCTCTCCCTCCCCTCCTCCAGGGAGTACATGTCCAGTACCCTCAGCCTCTTATGCTTTACCCTGCTTACCCGTGATAATCTTTGTTGCCCTCCACTGGACCATCTCCAGCAGTTTAATGTCCTTTTTGGGTGTGGGCACCAGCACCATACTCCATACTCTAGATGTGACCTCACCAGTGACCTGTACAAGGGCAGTATAATCCTCTCTCCTATTGCTGATCCCCCTAGCTATGCATCCCAGCATCTTATTTTTCCTTGCTGCTTTCTTGCACTGTGTGGAGCGCTTCAGGTTGCTAGTGATCATCACTCGCAGATCCTTCTCCTCCTCTGTTGCAGCTACCTGGACCCCTTCCAGGTAGTACTCCATCCTGGGATTCTTGGCTACAACGTGCATAACTTTGCATTTCTTGGCATTGAAGCCAAGCTGCCAAATCCTAGACCACCTCTCAATCTTTTTCAGATCATCCTGTAGGTTCTGTATCCATTTGGCTTTGCAGACCGAACCTTAATAAGCCGAGAATTGTTTTTTTTTATTTTTTTTTATTTTCGTATTTATTCCTCCTCTCCTCCCCTCAGCTCTGGTCTCCTAGGGAGCACCAAAGAGTCATGCCTTGGCGGTCTGCCCTACCTGGACAGTCCTCCATCGCCCATGTAGCCTCAGATTACCCCCTGGGCAGGGGAGGAGGTGGGCCGTAACACCCTGAGCAGTCAGTAGCGTCGGTCGGGAAGGTGCCAGGCGGGCGGCTGCAGATTGAGGGCAAGCTCTGGTGCTCCGTCTCTGCCGGAGCTGAAGGGCATTTTCCCCTATTTCATGGGGAGTGGCTAGCACCCTGATGTCAAGGCATGGAACCAATGTCTGCCACTCCCCCGCCTCTTCTCTACGTCGTCAGCGCTTGCTGCATCACCGGCCTCCACCAGAGGGCAGCTGAGCACCGACTAGGGACCCCCTGTCCCTCCTGGGAGAGGAGAGCCGTTCCTCCAGATGCTCAATCCTCTCCCGCCCTCCCCAGCCGACCCCCAGCAACCCGTACTCGTTCCCAAACACAGGCCGCCAGCGTGGTGCGAGGTGTGGCATCCAGCGCCTCAACCCTCAGCGCCACCGGCCGGCCAACAGGCCAAGAATTTTAACACTTCATCGCCCGATACTGAAATGATCACTGTCCAGCATAAGATGATCTTTTTCAAAAGAATGAGATCCATACCCACAGTTGTCATATTTCACATGCTTTTCCAGTGGGGACATTTTAGGGCTGTGCATGATTTTCTGTATATTTGGGAGCCAGACAAGTGTGTTATAGCACTGGACTGAATCCCTGCACGTGCTTTTTGATGATCCCATCATCAGGTGCATGTTTAAGTCGAGACCAAAACCTGTGCACCATGCTGACCTTCAGTTTTGTGGCACCAGACTGAAGGACCTGGCACTGTGGAGGCATCAGTAGAAAGCTTTGGTGTCATAGGCATAGGCTCACAGTTTTCAGTTAGTCTTTTTTTTTGGGGGGGTGGTCAACTTATGACCTTGAGAGGTGGTGGTGCTGCTTTGCCTTTAATGGGTCTCTCCTATCAAAAAAGCGAATTTGCACTCCTTTTGCTTTCCAGTCTTGCTTTTTGGCTCCCTGATTTTTGCACACAATTGTTTTCTGTGAAAATAGTCGATTTGTGTGGAATTTGCATTTTTCTAATAAATAATTCCATGAAAATGCACAAGGCAGTTTCAGCCCAGTCTTACATATAACCATTATTTATGAATGTATGTATTTATTTATTTATTTCATTAATTTCAAGTTTTGGCAGGGTCACATAGTGAGCCTCATTTCCTGTTGTGACCTGGGGGAAGTGTGTGCCAGAATGATAACCCTTACAGGCGTTGTCTGCTTTTCTTACATCACTCTTTTCTATCTTCTTTCTTTTTTTCTGACTATCCTTTCCCTTTTTATGTTGCTTGCACGAATGTGCAAGAAACATAGTGCCATCATCCGAGTTTTCGGAGGTGTGGCAGCCCTCTTCCAATTCAGTCAGTGTGTTTGCAGGCGCTGCCGCAGTTCTCCAATCGCTGCTGGAGCTGTCTATGACAGCAGTCGAAATGCAGTGAGTACAGTTGAAAGGGGGTTATGCTTCAGTGAGCAGCGATAAGATATCGCCTGCTCATCCGCTCCCTACACCCACACACACACACACACACACACACGCACGTGATACTGAGTGCTCGCCCCGCACACACTGTACAGTTGACGGGTGCCTAACTCTGTCGGCTGTACTCAGTGCTCCCCCAAACAAACAGTATTATGCCACGCTGGGTGCCCACCCCAACGTGGCAACACATCATATAGCCGACAGGGATGCCCAATCCCCCATCGGCTCCACTGTCTCTCCCCCCCCCGAGAGTACACGGTGCCACGCTGGGAGCCCACCCCAGCGTAGCAACAGATGTTATCGCCGACGGGGGTGCCCCATTCCCCATCGGCTCCACAGCCCTCCCCTAACAGCTGTCCTTGTGCCACACTGGGAGCCCACCTCAGGGTGGCAAACATCCTGCGCCGTCTCTCCTGTTTTTTTTTTTTTTTTACAAAAACAACCTGCAACACAAAACGTCCTCGCTGTCTGGGCCCCCACCACTCCACCCACTGCACACCCTGCCTCACCACACCACACCCCACCCCACCCCATACTTACCTCCGACTCGCAAGACGAATCCTTGGTGGACCGGGAACACGTCTGCACTCTTCAAAGCCAACCGCGAACTGAGGAAATGCCAGTAAGCCATATGATGTAATAAATAGGGTTTTTTCAACTTTGCTGCATATCTCAGGCATTTTTTGGAATTTCTGCACCAAATTTTCAACATGGGGTTTTTGGGACCCCTTCTCATGAATGCTCTCACTGTCATGGTGTTAAGCCGGCCCAAAGGGTGATTTCGCAGTCACTATGCGAAATCACCTTTTGGGACTGATTAACAAAATGACACTGTCAGTGTTCATAAGCTGGGCTCTCAAAAGCCTATGTTGAAAATTGTGGAAAATTCCTAAAATGACTGTTTTTACGAGCTCATGCTTGCACACTTCCCACGCACGCTCGTGTTCACAATTCTTCAATATTTTCACTCCAGATTTTCAACATTGCCATTTTACCACACCTCCTTATGAGCAGTATGGCTGTCATTTTTCACATCTCGCCCAAACGCAGTCACCATGTAGCGCATACAATGGCGCAGAAGCTGTGTGTGAAATCACTGTATGGATACATTAAGAAAATCACAGTGACATTGATAATGAGCAGAGGTCTTAAAATGACTATGTTGAAAATTTGGTGATAAAATTCCTAAAAATGACTGTTTTACGAGCCTGCGTTGTGCACTTCCTACGCACGCTTGTAAGTTCGCAAATTTTCAATATTTTCACTCCAGATTTCCAACAGTGCCATTTTACCACACCTCCTTATGAGTAGTACAGCTGTCATTTTTCACATCTCGCCCACAATGTGTTTCCGCCCATCTAGCACACAATGGCGCAGTTGGTGTGCGAAATCACTGTATGGGATACATTAAGAAAATCACAGTGACACTGTTCATGAGCAGAGGTCTTAAAATGACTATTTTGAAAATTTGGTCACAAATTTCCTAAAAATGACTGTTTCACGAGTGTGCGTTGCGCAGTTCCTACACACGCTCGTAAGTTTGCAAATTTTCAATATTTGCACTCCACTGACTTCCAAATACCTACACAGCACATACAAGCAAGCAACATTCGGCATTGACAAATGCTTGTTCATATCAGGGTGGCCAACCTGATATTTCTACTCTCTGTGCTGTACTATCTACTTTGCTTAAGAGAGCCTGTTACAACCCCCATCTAGAGAAAGCTGCAGATATTTGCCTTGTTCCTAAAGTAAAGAAATGTTGTCCCAAGCTGCTAAAAAACAGGATGAAAAGGCAGTATTCCTAAAATGGTTTAAAACCTGTATTGAAGTCCCCACGATTGTGCAGCGGAATGTGCGCACGTTCGCATGCTCGCACATCTGTGCAGGCAGTCATGCACGTGATCGCGAAGGAGTCAAGAAATTAAAAGAAAGAGGTCTTTTAGAACCACCGGTTGTGGTTTTCAAGTATAGTGTATGGCCCATGAGTTGTGAATGAGCTGTAGAACCTGAAGAGGGAAAATGTAAAACTCGAGTGGTTTGGTGCTCCTGTGCACCGCTCAGAGTTTGGGAGCTTGTGTTGTTATGTTTATTAAATACAGAGAACAGCAGGGGAAAATGGGAGTAGAATCCCTTAGTATAATAAAAGAAGGGAGTAAAAGACTATTGTCCCAGTGTTGCCCTTATAAGAAGGTGGTCTGCGTCTGGTACAGCCAAGAAGGTTTACTTGGGTTGTCATTCTAAATAAGGGCCGAAATGAAAAGTTTAGCCATCGGCTGCAAGAGTTCAGCTGTCAGTTTTGAAAGGGGTTACTTTAAAGACAAAAAGGAAGGGGCATCATTTATCTGTGTTATAAAAACTTATGAAACTCCAAAAAGTGTTTGCAGTAGACTGCAGAGTTAATTTATTACCTGGAAATGTTTTTCTTTTTGTGTGTTTCAGTAGAATGGGTATATCACTCGTTAGAAAGGAGGTTCCTAGTGCTTGCAAGAATAAATAGATAAGAAGCGTGCCCTTGTCTATTTAGGTCTTCCAAGGCTAGTGATACCTCTTTGAGCACTTAAATTATGGGTTAAATAATACAGTGAGACAGAGTGAATTAAAATAATTTAATATGTGGATATTGAATTTAATACGTCTGTAAAGCATATAAAAAAATTCCGGTAATACCCTCAAAGGTTTAGTGATAATACTATTGTCAATCACTGGTAATAGTATTGTCAATCACTGGTAATACTATTGTTTTGTGCTGATACCTCCTGCCGCAACGTCATAAGCGTGCCTCCTCATTTGCCGGTTTTCCTGTGTGGGCGGGCAGAACAGTTGAAAAACCATGGCGGCCATTCTGTCGCTTAGTGAGGGCGAACTCGGTTCTCCGGTTTTATTTTCTTTTCCCCGATCAGCAAATTAAAATATCTGGTTGATCCTGCCATTCCAGTGGTGAAGAGCAGGTAAGATCTCATTTATTTGAAAAAAAAGAGGCAGATGCCGGCAACCGTCAGGAGCGAGCAGACAGCTGAAGACACAGCACGAGACAGTGCGGCGGTTCGCAATGACCCACACTCCTTAACTGAACTGGCAAACCACCTGTCTGAAAAGACCCCAAAACACACTCGGATCCATATATTAAAAAAAATGTATGGTTCCGTGTGTATTACTGATCAGCAATACCATCTCGCGGTTCTGGACATGTAGGAACTCGATGGTATTACTGACTGGTAATACACACGGAATCATACATTATTCTCTATAAATACCAGTCGATGTTTTCAAGGAGGTCTTGCTATAGGGCTGGCAGCCCCTGAAATGACTGATTACATGGAGTACTGAGGGAGTGATGTCACAGTATGGGAGGAGCTAAACTCCTGCTGTGATGTCATACCCTCATAATTAAGGCCTTTTAGCCCTCTTTTAAATCAGTTGACCAACTGTATAATAGCCTGCATAAGGGACGTAGAGGGGAGCATTGTGCTAGATGTGCTAGAACCTGTTTTTAATAAATATAGTGGTTATAAAGAACCTTTTCTTGCTAATTAGGTTATCACCGGACCTCTGATGTCATCTCAGGCTCCTATAAAGTGTATTCCTCTAGAGGGCTGAGACAGATAGGTGGTCAGAAGCCTTCTAGCCACACAGTAAGAAGGAGCTGAGCGGAGCTAAGTGTGCAAGGTTTTACATTAGAGAAAAGAGTCAGGAATTCTTTTATGGCTGTGACTGGAGAAGAATTATTTCTTGATGTATTCTGAGGGTGTGAAGGACTAACACCACTTTTGTTTTCTTTTTGTAAATATTGAAGTTTTTTTTTTTTTACAATAAAATGATAACAGACCTTGCATTTTTACACACTTGATCTATGTCTGATTGGTCTGTTATTTGAACCCACACTATTACAAAGTGCAATGCAGGAAGGGGATAAATTATATATATATATATATATATATATATAGATATAAACCCATCAAGAGGGCTAACACAATTATAAAGTCATGAGCCTGAAGGGTGAATAACTTTCTAATCTGGTTAGCACCCTTGATGGGTGTATTTTCAAGTATAGCAGACTTACCCAGCTTTTATTTTCTATAATACATTTGGATGGTTACTGTTAGTGGTGGAAATGGGGGAGGGTTCAATTCCTGGAATGGAATTAAGGACTAACACCACTTTTGTTTTCTTTTTGTAAATATTGAAGTTTTTTTTTTTTTAACAATAAAATGATAAAAGCAGACCTTGCGTTTTTTTTACGCACTTGATCTATGTCTGATTGGTCTGTTATTTGAACCCACACTATTACAAAGTGCAATACAGGAAGGGGGATAAATTTTATATATATATATATATATAGACTAAACCCATCAAGAGGGCTAACAAAATTATAAAGTCATGAGCCTGAAGGGTGAATAACTTTATAATCTGGTTAGCACCCTTGATGGGTGTATTTTCAAGTATAGCAGACTTACCCAGCTTTTATTTTCTATAATACATTTGGATGGTTACTGTTAGTGGTGGAAATGGGGGGTTCAATTCCTGGAATGGAATTAAAAGTCTGACTATTTTCCAGGAGCAAAATGGTAAGGGACTGCTCCTGTGTAAAATATACGCTACCAGTAGCTTAAAATGGAATACGCATAAAGTACAAAACTGCAACATATGATAAGGAAACACGTCCCAAGACCCCTAACAAATATGTTTGATTCCACATCAAAAATGGTGGGTTCCCCCTATGAATTGTTTTCATTTCCAATATAGGCTGCTTTTAGTTTTGATCAGGATAGCATATACAGGTGTAAGCTCCCTATGGTAGCTTACTTCTAATTTGTCCCAGGGTTTGCTTGCCTGGTCTCTGAGGCCACCTGCTGGCTGAAGGGGTAGGAAGGCCAGGGGTTATATAAGGGAGGATTTTTTTGGTACCCATGGGAGAGAGCAGGCAGGGAGAGTGAAGGGGTCAGGAGTCTTGGCCAGTTTCGACCAGAGGGCCAAGGTTCAAGGCCGGGGTGAGGTGACTGCCATCCTGGCCCACTGCCCTCAAGAGAGTAGCACCTGGAGTCATCGGGTCCGGAATGGTGTTCCTGTAGCATAACCTGATGTTGGGATGGCCACGCTACTTTAGGGGAGCCAGGGCCTGGGGAGATGTGGTGCTTGCAAAGTGACACCTGGCACTGGAGTAGGACAGCATGGTAAGGTCCCTGCAAGATCAGGCCCGGTGGTTGCCACAGGGTCCTGGTGCACGAGTCCGTTGTGGCAGCCTGGCTTGTTGGGGATGCAATGATTGCAGCCTGTGTCTCGTACACTGTTGGATTAGTCCTGTGTCCATTTTGTGCATCATGTTGAAGGTGCCTAAGAGTCACGGTGTTGTGGGTTTCAGACTGCCCGGAGGAGAGTCAGCCGTGGGGTACTCATTGCAGCATGGTATGAACTGGAAGTAAAGGAGGGAGACATTAAGTTGGAGAGAGGTGTTCCCTTATGACAGCTGTGTAAAGTTAGTGCTGGAGGGAGTTTTAGAGCCAACTATATAGGCCGTCTAGTAAAAGGAACAAACTTGCTGCCATCACTGGTAGGAGCCTGGTTTGGGTCCCTGGAGTGCCTGCATTACATCCTTGGATCAGGTATGCTGTACCTTGGTTTCGGCCACATATAAGAAGGAACTGCCTGCCTTAAAGTGTTTCTCCTATGCTCCATGGAGTGGCTGTTAATTTTTATCCAATTAAATCAATTCTGGATCCTTTTAATCAGCTGCAGACAACAGATTTAATTTCGGCTTTGCTTGTGATTGTCTTAACCAAGTTTAGGCCCCCACAGTTGCAGCACCCAGTGAGTACTGTCTGCATCCCTGGACAATCCATTGCTGACCCAGGTAATGAGCAAGTTCTGGACTGTGTTTCTGGCTATACAGTGCCCCCCTCCCCCAGCAACATCAGACATACCCCTAGACCATCGGGAGGGGGGCTTACAACTTGGGGGCTAATCTGGGATTTGATTTTAAGGTGCAGGAGCCTGCCTGGACTGAGATTTGGGGTGTTGCAGCATTGTGAGTCTGTTTTGGCCTTTTGGAGCGGGATTCTGTGTTTCATGAGCCCACCATCTTGAACTCTGGGTCTTTGTGCCTTTTGGGAAGCAGAGCCATGTGTCTGGACATGGACCTTGAAGCTTTCATAATTTAGGCATGCAAATTTATTTGGAGCCTGCTGTGATTGGCTGGGCAGTATTAGAGTCAAGGAGAGAGGTCGTCGCACTCATGGAGTGGGCACCATTTTGTTGTGGGTGCAAGGACAGAGAAGCTATCTGCAGCACAGCATTTGAAAAAAAGAGGGGAAGAAAGATTGTCTGCCTTTTGGATGGTGAACTGTTGGACTGAGCCATGGCGGAGGCCCCTGCACCATCTGTAAAGGAGGAGACAGTACCATCATTGTTGCTGTCCTGGTTGTGGAGTGTGGTGGAAAAGAGCAGCTCACTGGACTATTACACAATTTGTGGCACCTCGGAAGCTGATGTGAGAAGCCTGTCTGTATGCCTTCAGTGTTCCTGAGATGTAGCCCCACTGTATCACCCAATGCTTCAACCATATGTGCTATCTTGGGGGTGGCCCACATCCCTTAAAATGGTTACCCCCAGCTCTACAAGCATGGAAACCTGGGACGACAAGGCTGTGACTGAGGTGGCATCAGAGGAGAAGGGCATTAGACATCTGCCACTCCCATCTCCTTCCTCAGATCCTGCCCCTTCCCATGGCAGAGGGAAAGGCCACAGTCAGGCATCTTCGCCCATGGATAAGGCCTCTGTGAAGGGACCCACAGCGGCAGGTATCCCTTCCTGAATGGTGGTGGCTTGTTCTGCCCCTGGAAAAAGTGAGGGGCCTGATGTGGAGATCGAGGAGGTCAT
This sequence comes from Neoceratodus forsteri, assembly GCA_016271365.2. Lineage (NCBI taxonomy): Eukaryota > Metazoa > Chordata > Ceratodontiformes > Ceratodontidae > Neoceratodus > Neoceratodus forsteri. The sequence continues at coordinate 91,014,191 of JADMNL010000026.1, read as the reverse complement.
CTTGGAGGGAGGTTCCACAAATGAGACAGAGACATTGGCCATTCCAGAGGCAGTGCCAGAGGCACCAGGTATAGCGCTGATATCTTTTGTTTATGAGGATCCAGTTTGGGAGCTGGACATCCCTCAGCCCTACTGGTTCCCCACATTCAGGTATCTGGATACTGCCCCTTGTTAGCTGTGGCCTGTAAAAAACGGTGTAAAGACTTGGACAACCTAATACCCTCTGACCCTCAGCTGCTGAAATAGACCCCTGGGGGTTGGCTGCAGGAAGGGACAGCCCCCAGGACCAGCATCCACAGGATTCCCGATTGGTCCCAGGCAGAGTGATGGGCCAGCCATAGAATCCATAAAGAGTACCCGGTTAAGGAATATCCATATCTGTGTGAAATATTGTGGGATGTCATTGAGAAGCAGTGAGAGGACTGGATTTACCAGGGAGCCCTGGACAAGGTGAGAACCCACTGGAAGATCAGCCCATCAGACCAGTCTGTGCACCAGCAAAAGGTCATCAGACAAGCCAAATCAATGTATGCTTCCACGGTGTGGACTGGAGTCACATTGTTTAAAACATTTATTCTGTGCCAGTGCTTCTCCAACAGCAATTGAACTTGCTTGGGACATTGTCAGTTTCTCCCAGTCTGAATCAACTGTGAGAGGGCTGTTCAGTGAGTGGTTGATGCTGAAGGAGGAGGGGCAGGACAGCATATAAAGAACTTGCATTTCCAAATAGAGGTACGCTTGTACTTATTTTGCACTGTGAAGCCCTGTTGTGTGTTTTGAACTAGAGCTGCAAGATTGTTTTTCTTTATTCCGTGCCACTGCTTCTCCAACAGCAATTGAACTTGCTCGGGACATTGTCAATTTCTTCCAATCTGAATCAGCTGTGAGTGGGCTGTTCAGTGAGCGGCTGATGCTGAAGGAGGAGGGGCAGGATAGTGTATAAAGAACTTGCGTTACTACTGCGCGAGCGTGAGTGGTGCGAGCGCCACTCGAAAGAGAAATTTTAAAAAGACTGTACAATAAAGAGAGTTATAACGAGTCTTGCATATTGAAAAGTAAAGTATAAATACATTCTAAATTGTTAGACAATATTAATGATTTTATTTGTTCCAAAGTGAACTAAAATCTTAAATATCCTCCTATCCTTTATCTGGCTGGTGGCAGAAGCCGGCTAACAGAGTTTAGTAGAGATATTAATAGTTTAGGGTAGGTAGTTCTAAATAGAGCGACTCAGGTCTTGCTTAGTGTAGGATAATTTAGGTAGGTGAAGGAAATGGGTTTAATTTTGAAATTAACAATTTTACTTCTGATATTAATCACAGTTGATGATTTTAAATCATCCTGTTTTAAATTATTTGGAATTAAGGAGAATGCAATGTACTTACCAAGTAATTTGACAAAGGGCTTTTGTACCTCGATTTATTCAAACAGTTCAAGTTGGCAGGATGTTAAGTTTGATGATAATGTTCAGGAATTGTATTTCACCACAGGCACAATGATGTCACTGTTGCTTTGTTTGCACTGTAATTATGAGATTATTTCATCTGTTCATCCAAGTATGGTTAATTATAGGTTACCAATGTTTTACAAGAAAGGTTTGATGTTTTCAAATAGAGTGAGGAAGTTAGTATTGTTACTACTGTTGCTTTCAGGAACAGTACATCCAAATCCGCGGGCCCTTTGGCTGAGGAACCAATTGAAGTTAAGAGTCTAATAAAATCTTCCCTTCATGTGGTTCATCTAAATGTAGCTAGTCTAATAGCAAAAAAAAACAATTTTGGAATGCTGGGTTCTGAATAACAAGTTTGATGTAGTCGGTGTGACTGAAACTTGGTTGTCTGATAACATTACTAACTCTGAATTTCTGTTACCAGGTTATTCTATCTTTAGGAAGGATAGGGTAGGTAGAAGGGGGGGGGGGGATGCTTGTTTTATGTAGCTGATCATTTGCTGGTATATGAATGAGCTACTATTCCTGATAGTAAAATGTTTGAATCAATTGCTATTTCTATTTCATTTGGTGATAAAGTTTTGACCATCATAAATGTTTATGTACCATCAGATAAGTCAAAGGAGGGGGTTCCTGATTTTTCAATTGTATTCAAAATTTATCAGTAATAAGGGAAACTATTGTGGTTGGTGATTTTAATTTAAATTGGTTGTCTCCAGCAGAACATGAGATTAGAACAACTGTCATTGATCTAGGGTTTCAACAATTGATTGACGGCCCCATCAGGGTGAATTATAAAACAGGGTATTCATCATCCCTTGATTGGGTAATTACAAATAATCCATCACATATACTTAAATGTGGAATTCTCCCTAATGGGATCAGTGATCACAGTCTGGTTTATTTTGATTGGTCAGTTAAAATTCATAAAAGAGAAGCTAGGATTATAAAATAAAGAAGGCTCAGGGATTTATATGAACAAAGGTTTTTTGAGGAATCACAATTACTTGATTGGTCATTTTTGGATGACATAATTGATATTAATGAAGCCTATCAGAAATGTTGTCATTACTTCATTCTTATTTGTGACACATTAATACCTATTACATCTATCAGGGTTAAGGGAAATAGCAATGTTTGGTTTACCCCAAATTTATTTAAATTAATAAGGGAAAGAAATCAAGCATGGAAAGTTTATAGAAGGACTAAACAATTGGAGCACCAATTACTTTATAAAAAACTTAGGAATAAATGCCAATTACCTATCCGTACAACAATGAAGGATTACTTTAAAAGGAAATTTACAGAAGTAAAGGGGAATCCAAGTGCAACTTGGAATACAATTAATTTGTTATTGGGTAAATTTAAAGGGAGTGAAAATTGTGTATTGGAGAAGGATGGTAGTATTATTTTGGATCCTAAAACTGTAGCAGAAGCCTTTAATTTACACTTTATTAACTTGGATAGGCATAGTTCAAATGTGGGTAGTATGGATAGTTTCTGGAGCCATTTGAATGCATTCTTGCAACCAAGTAGTGATGGAATGTATGGGGGTGATAACATTCAAAAATTTTATTTCCATTTCTTACAAACCAAAGATGTGATTGAGTTTGTGTCTAAAATGGACCCTAGACCTTATAAGGGATCTGATGATCTTGATTATAGAATAGGATACTGAAAAGAGTTATTAACAGTGTCACAGGACAGTTGACAACATTGTTTAATCATTCTTTGTTTTGGGACTTTTCCTGATGTGTGGAAGAGTGCGGTGGTTAAGCCAATATATAAATCAGGATCAAGACTTGATCCTAATAACTATCATCCAATTTCCATGCTTGCCCCCTTTCTAAAATATTAGAGAAAATAGTTTCAGTTCAGTTAACAGAGCATTTAATAAAATACAAACTTTGGTCAGACTCACAACATAGTTTTAGGTCTGATCACAATACGGAGACAGCCTTGGTGAGGTTCACAAGTCAGGTCACTAGAGCAATAGATATTGGGGATGTTGTTGCAGCGGCTTTTGTGGACCTCACCAAGGCTTTCGATCTAGTGAATCATGAGGTTCTTTTGAAACAGTTATCTACTTTAAAGTTGTCAGATGGGGTTTTATCTTGGTTTAGAGACTATTTGGTTAATAGGAATCAGAAGACATTAATTAATGGAATATTATCTGAACCTTCCTTGCTGAAATGTGGAGTCCCCCCATGGCTCCATTTTAGGCCCTTTGCCTTTTCCTTTATCTGTAAATTCGTTAGCTGTTAATTTTAAAAATACAGAGTTATTGTTGTATGCAGATGATGCAGTTTTGTTTTGTTCTGGTTCAGTTTTTTTGTCTTTACAGAATATTTTACAACATGATTTAAATTTGTTGCACTATTGGATTGATAAACATAAATTGGTGTTAAATTAAAAAAAAAAACAAGACAGTGATTTTTTCCCATCCTAGGAGGGTGCTAAATCAAGAATTAAAAATTATTGATAATTTAGGAAATGCAACTGAACAGGTTAGGCAGTTTAAATATTTGGGAGTACTAATTGATTGTCATTTAGCATTTGATTCTCATGTAACAGAGTTAATTAGTAAGGTACATAAAAGGCTGGGGTTTCTTTATCGAATTAGGGATAATCTAACGGTAGATGTTAAATTATTGCTTACACATAGTTTATTACTATCTATGGTGGATTATGGGTCTGTAGTATATTCATATACCTCTGAAAAAGTATTGTCTAGACTTCAAGTAACGTATCATTCTGTCTTACGTTTTGCTTCTGGTCAATCAAGGTTAACCCATCCTTGCTCATTTTATAAACAATTAGGTTGTATATCTCTAAAGGAGCGATTTAATTTTAGGTCATTGTTGTTTTTGCATAAAGTTTTTTTTTAGGTATTTTGCCACAAAGCATTCTAAATTCAATCCCAAAGAATATATCTGGTTGCACAAGATTACAGAGTAGGGAGGGCTTTTCAGTTCCATTTTGCCAAACAACGCTGGGCCAAAATTCTTTGAATTTTACTACTGTTAAGATGTATAATCAACTTCCTAAAAATGTTACAGGACAAAAGAAATTGTATATTTTCAAGTCTGAACTTAGAAAAACTTTGTTAGAAAACTCAAACTGTAAATGTTATGTGTAATGTATATTTATACCTTGTTACTGTCTTAAATTTTGTATGTATGTTTTGTACAAACTGGTCGTTTGTGAAAATGGGCTTGTCCCACAGACTTACCAGTATAAAAATAGATAAATGAAATGAAAACATTTGCTATGGTACAGGATGTGGAAGGTATCTGCTCCAAGTATTACATCATAAGTGAAGAGTTGCATGGAGAGGAGGTCACTAAACCAGACCCGAAGTATTATTTTCCTCGAGACTACACTCAGAAGTCACAACCTGACAGGGCATCTACACCCCTCTGAACTTGCAGGACTGTAATGCAGCTGCCGACCCCCCCCCCCATTTCTTTTATGGACTTCACTGAGCTGGACTGCAATGCCATCTGTTTCTCTGGGTGAGATCAGCTCTTTTTGTTGTTTATTAAAAAAAAAATTGCTTCTCACGTTTAGTAAAATTAAAGGCAGTAACAGTTTAAAAGAGTTTGTCTTACATGTATGTGTTCAGCTCTATTGAAAAGACTGCATCTCCTTTGGACTTTCAGAGACTATTAATAGGACTCAAACTGCTGTTCCAGTGGAGGTACCTTGGTACCGCAGATTCTGGTATGAGTGGTGTGAGGGTGTGTGCGTGTGTGCGTGTTTGTTTGTGTGTGCGTGTATGGCAGTCAATTAGACAACTGTGTTTAAAAAAAAAGGGGGTACACATGTTTCTCACTTATAGTGAATCTCCAGCTTGTTATCTTTGCCATGTTAGTTGATTCTGTAAGCCCCTTGCTTGGGTGCCCCTTGTTCCTCATGCAAGCCCCCAGTGTCTAGGGGTATCCAGATGGTATCTTGATGGGGGGGCACTCTAAAAAATGCAGAACTGATTTAATATGGAACAAGAAAATTGATAAACCAATCCATGGAGCGTAGGGGTAATAAGTACGTTGGGGGCACTACCCAGCTATGAACCTGACAATCACTTCTGCAACAATCTATTTTTCCAACAGATTGATTTATTGCTTTGCAGACATTCCCATGAGCTGAAAAAGCTACATTCCTGATAGTAGCATTGGACAGTGGTCTGAAACACGCCACACTTAGAGACACTTCAAACTCAGCAGCACTTTCATTTCATATCCCCTCACTTTTAGGCTGTCTTGCGTGTGCAGCGCAAGTAACATTTTGTGCCAGCTTGCTGGAGTAGCAGGTTGTGGAGGTGCGGCTGTGTTGTGGCCAATAGTGCCACTGCTTTTTTGGGCTGGTCTCTGTGGCACCAATGAATGAGCATGCTGTCTATCACAGCAGTTCAGAAGCGTGCCACCAACTTGAAAGAAATCCACCGCTGCAATGAGTGACAGGCTCGTCATTGCAGTGGCAGATCTGACATGCCTCCATTACGTACCCTTGGTGAAACATTTCAATAAACATGGCGGCGGCTCCTGCCACCCACCTCTCACAGTTCCTACAAAGCTGACGTCGGGGATGCCCAATCCCCTTGTCGTCATACCCCCTCTTCAGTTTGTTTGCCAACAGGGAGCCCAATCCCCGTCAGCATAATGTCTCCCTTGTTTTGTCTGCTGAGGGGGGTGCCCAATCCCCCTTGGAATCATGCCCCCCCAAACACAGACACGCTTTCTTTGCTGACGGGGTCCAGTCCCCATTGGCTTCAGTCTCCCCCTCCTCAAAAAACACAGGTGGCACACTGGGAGCCCACCCCCAGTGTGCCCAAAGCAAACCTGTAAATAAAAAACTTTCCTGCAGCGTCCTTTTTTTTTTGTTCCCTGTAAAACAGAAAATGGCCCCTCGTGGTCACGATGCCTCCTTCCCCCAACCTGCACCCACCATCTATGCACCCCACCTTCCCACACACCCTAACCCCATGCTTACCTTCAAAGCCCAGCATGACGATCCTTAGTGGAGTGGGATATGTCTAAACTCTTCAAAAACTGACCACGAACTGAAGAAAATCACAGTAATCTGTATAATGGCATCAATGGTGGGGTTTCAACTTATGTGGATATCTTGGCGATTTTTGTGACTTTTGGCTCCAAATTTTTAACATTGGGTTCTTGGGACCCCACTTCATGAACTCAGTCACTGTCATCTCGTGATTCGTTCCCGAAAAGTGAATTCGTGGTCACTGCGCGGAATCACCTTTTGGGACCGATTAATGAAACAACAGTGTCACTGTTCATGAGGTGGGCTCCCAAAAAGAATATGTTGCAGATTTAGTGACAAAATTCCAAAAAATTACTGTGTTGCATGCGTGCATTGCACAGTACCCATGCATGCTTGTAACTTTGAGCATTTTTAATATTTTCATTCTAGATTTTGAACATTACCATTTTTTCAGACCTCCTTATGAACAGTACAGCTGTCATTTTTCACATCCTGCCCGAAATGTGTTTTCGCTCATCTGGTACTAGCAACCGCAGTGCGCTGTGGGAAATCAATGTTTGGGACAGATTAAGAAAACCACAGTGACACTGTTCATGAGCAGAGGTCACAAAATGCTTGTGTTGAAAACTTGGTGAAAAAATTCCACAAAATGACTGTGTTACGAGCGTGTGTTGTGCGGTTTCCACGGACGCTCGTAACTGGGAGAATTTTTAATATTTTCACTCCAGATTTTTAACATTACCCTTTCTTCACACCTCCTTATGAATGGAACTACTGTCATTTTTCACATCCTGCCCCAAATGTGTTTTCGCACATCTGGTACAGAATGGCGTGGTCACTGTGGGAAATCAACGTTCGGGACAAATTAACAAAATCATAGTGCCACTGTTCATGAGCAGAGGTCCAAATGCTTTCATGAGGTGGGGTCACAAAAAGCCCATGTTGAAAATTTGGAGTGAAAATACCAACAAACGCCTGGGGCATTAGGGTTTCTAGCCATAAAAGGGGTGTGACTTTGGATTGTCGGCTGTAATGCTCACGCCATTCCACCCCCACCCTGCAGCCAATGAGTGACAGGCATCAAGGTGTGCCTTGGACTCTTCAGCCCCAAAGTTCACCCCATTCTCCTATACTGCACCCATCTCAATGTATTTCCTTATGGAATGGGGTGAGCGTAAGGTCTGAAGAGCCCAAGGCACAACGCGACACTTGTCGGAGTCTGCAGAGTAGGGTGAGGTGAAATGGCATGAGTGTTATGACTGTCGACCCAAAGGTACACCTCAATGCCTGTCAGTCTCTGCAGGGTAGGGTGGGGTTGGTGTCAGTTCCATACTTCACTGTCATTCCTATTATGCATCTCTTTAACTCCTGCACTACCAATGCCAATGCCAGCAAGACAACATTTGGCATTGACAAATGCATGTTTTACTCTGTCCTCACTCAGGCACTTGCTTACTTTTCCTTCTCTTAGTCTCAGTAAAACTCAAATGGAAGCAGCAATTGGGACAGCACAAGACATTTCTACTGTCCACATCCCTTTCTTGCTTTGCCTTGTTAAAAATAGGAGGGCTTACTTAAAACACATGGGAGCATTCTTATTACTGTAAGGTCCTGCTTCCACAATGTGGAACATGAACTGAACCACTGAAGACCTTCGGGATACCCAATTGCTGATGCCATGAACCTGCTCCGAGCATCCCAGAGAATTATTTAATCCCTGGTGATCCTGAAGACCTGAGGCCCTTTCTGTTCATGCAGCGATTCCAATTTCTGGACTGCCTTCACCCAGGGGACTGCTTACTGTGCCATATGGAGCATCCAGGCAGGCTGCCACCCTGCTGGGGTCCCAACCAACCACTCCCCACATGGATTTTTTCTTGCCTCTACAGGCTACACCTCCTGAGAGCCCAAACACTGTAGCGGCCACTGGCCCAGGAAAAAGAGTAGACTGCCACCACTACACCCACAATGATCCAGGATGCCACCTCTGAATTGTGCCCCAGGCCCCAAATGCCAGAGCAGGCCTGACCACAGAAACACCCACTGTCTCTCAGGGTGCACTCGCCCATGGGTGAGAGTACTTAGAAATAGGACCCCCCATCAGTGCTTATCCTACCAAGGTGCCAGAGATCATTTGGTGGGCCTCCATACTTCTTACTCTATGGGCTCTGGCTCCCAAACAGCACTGACAGGACCCAAGCTTGGGTAACACCCCTTCTCCCAGATGTGATGGCTTACCTTATGCCCATCTGTCTTCTGCTGCTCCCAGTTTCCTGCTCCCATCCATGGAGCATCTCCCGGTTACCTGCTGTTTCTCCCCATTCTGTCTCTGTTTCACCACCATAGCTCCAGGTCCCAAAAGGTGCCCCATTTCCCCCAGCAAGCCCAATTGATTTATTCTTGCCCATTTTGGGCTCAAGAGCTAAATCATGATTCCCCACTGGTTGCGTTAGCACTTCTGTTCCGCAGGGATCGCATGTGCACAAACTGCACCTTTGCTCTCCCAACCATTTGGTTTGTGGTCAATCGGGAGAGTGCCCAGTGGTCCCGGTCCCTGTGTTGGGCAGAGTGTGGACCAGTGACCTCTGCAAGGGCCAGGAGAGCCCTCTTCTTAATTTAAGTAAAGAACGCCACAAGGCGTTAGGATCGGGGCTCATGAATATTAATGAGCAGAGGCCCCAGCCCCTCATACATATTAATGAGAGTGTTGTCTTCTCTCGGGGAACTGTATGTTTCAGTGGCTGCTGCATGGACAAAGAAAGGTAAATAAATTAACTAGTGCAGCAGCCCCAAAGACAGTGTGGCTAAAGACATTAAAAAGGCTAATGTTCAGGGGGAAATAAATGTAAATAAAATGTTTAGACTGGCTGTACCAGGGCAAAACAGGACTCAGATGAGAGCCTGTCTTCTGCCTGGGTGGCACTTAATTACAGTAGCAGCGACAGGCAAAAGACTGAATTAAAATGTTTGTTCTGGGCAGCGATCATGAGGGCACATAAGCAACTACTGAACTGTGAGGCAAGAAAGCTAAATAAATAATTATTCTGGCTGCCCCAGGACTTTTATTTGGGACTGTGTAATTCTGCTACAGTGACTATGTGTTCAGCAGCCATTTCTAAGCAGCAACAGCCAATTGGAAAGCAGGAATTTCAAGCCAGGACTTGTGGGACTTTTGCCAAAGCTCACGGGACATTGCAAAGTGGTTATGGAAAAACTGCAGGGACCTAAATTCAGGCACCAAAACAGGGAGCCTGTAGTGCATCGAGGGAGGTTAATGAATAATTCATTATTGTGACTGGCAAGCACTTCAGCCAATCAGAGTAGAAGCAACAGACAGCTTCAGCCAATACCAAGCCTTAGAAGAGCCGCAAGAAAGAAAGTGTTTTCTGGCTGTGCGGGCAGTTGAGAAGGAGCCCCCACAGGGTGGGGGCTCAGGCCCTCCGCAAAGCAAAATAGACCTAGTGATCCAGTGCAAGCCCCTCCACAGGGGAGAGAAGCTTCTCCTTTGCCAAAGGGGAAATAAGTGGCTGCCTGAAGCAGAAGTCAGTAGCCTGGGGGTTGCCAGGAACTGTCCTCCAGGGGCTAGCTCTATGTTTCGGAAAAACATGGGTCCAGCAACCTGATGCCAAGCCAGCCGTGAGAGCGCTGAACCTGCCTCAGCAATGAGAGTGCTGATGTCTTTAGAAATCTCAGATGAAGGAAAGCCATTCCTGCAAAGATACCTGAGTGAGTAAAATTGCATCTGCCAAGAAGCTTTCAGGGGCAGCGAGGCCCATATAGAACTGATTGTGACTGTCTATCTGTCTACACCCTATGTTTACATCAACGCTAAGAGAGTGGACATCTTCCAAGTAACCAGAAAGGGTCCAGTTATTATATATAAATGTATCTGAATTGCTAAGTGCCTTCAGAACCTGAAGGAGATTACACAGAGCCGGGTCTCTTTCTGACTTTGCTTGGAAGGTCCAGTATTTTGTCCATGGGAGCTGCAAGAGCCAGCACAGAGCCACAAGGGACTGCATGTTGTATTTGAGCTTAAGAGAGCTACAGAAACCATTTGCTACCAAGTGCAAGTTTGTAATTAAAGAGCCCAGAGAGCTACTGTAAATCGTTATTGCCAAGAGCAAGTGTTTGCGTCGAAAGAGACTACTGCATCTGTTGCTAGCCAGCAAAATCTGGAAAATGGTAGTGGGCTTTGCCACAAGCCCAGTCAAGTTTCAAGCTTCTTAAATGGTACCGAGCCCAGCTTTAAGCTCGGTCTATTGTGGTAATAAAAGTTGTGCCTTAAGCTCTGGCTCTACCCTGCAAGAAAAATGAAAGTTGTCCTAGGGATGGATAATGTGCTGAATGTATAAATGTGCTAAATGTGGACTTAACAAAACTTAAATGTGCTGAATGTAGCAGAGTGATTTCAGCCCAGAGAGGGGCACTGTTTCAGAAGTTAAAAGTGTTGTTTCCACCATTAAGCTTTAAAATCCTTACAGTCAGTTTAGGTGTGCCTGGCTGTTGGCTTGCCTGCAGTTTAACCTCCGGGGATAGTGCCCGCTTGCTGAAAGCACTCAGTCTTGACCTGCCTATGCCTATAAAGACGGCTACATGTAAGTAATGCAGGGCCATCCCTGCACTCCATGAAAAGAAACTTGTAAATAGTTCAGCTGGTAAATCCTGCAAGGTGCAGTTAAGTAAATGTTCAGTAATTCAACCTAAACTCAATCATCCTAGTTCTCCTAAGGGCCCCAATTAGCCGGCCAACATACAACTGCACCGTCCATCAGGCCTGCACCATTTGAGAACTTTAATTACTGGGTACCCAGGTTAAGGTGTGGGATTGCGGGGTCTTACACCAAATGTGGGGACTGGTATCTGTGTGGGCATAACCTTGTAAATATGTTTCATAATTATGTAGATAGACAGATAGATAGATAGGGTCCTGGCTATTTCAAAGGTTGTTGGGTAATGTAATTGACAACTGATTTAAAACACAAAATGTTGATTCAAACCAAACCAAATCGAATCATACTAAATGTTAATCTTGTAAACAGCATAACCTCTACTCCTTATCACCCATCCTAACCCTCCCCATGTAAATAAACTTGTTTGTTTTTGCAGATATCTGAGTCCTGAGCATATTATTAGTAACATGTCACTAAATGCAAAATGCCCTAAATGTAGGGTTTTGAATATTGGGTCATGTCTGGAGTGGCTTTATGGTAATGTGGGTGGGTACAACATCCCAGAGGGTTGTACCAGGTCTTATTCTAGCCCACTTAAAGCTAAACTCTGGGTGGAGGCACTGCGCAATGTACTATTCTGGGTAAGAACCAGTTTAAAGGTAATTATGGGAACCCAGGCCCCTCAACCTTGTTTAGGCCTGCAAGGCAGGGGTAGTAGCCCTTGGTATAGCACCACCTAGGGGTTACACTTGTGCTCCACAGCTCCCCTTCAACTTACTGCCTGAACTGCCGCACTTCTATATGTGGGTCTTCGAGGGAGAAGGGCCATGGTGGCAAGAGGCCCACCTCAGCCCCGCCACGGCCCTCCAGTCAAACTTGCAGCTGATTCCATGACTCCTCTTCCTCTTGGATCTCTCCCTGGTCTCAAGATCCCTTGAATGGCACCAGAACCCTCTTTTTATACCCCTAGGGATGGGTCCCCCCTTGCTGGCAGCAAGCAGGCCCTCATCCCAGACCTACTGATACCATTGCTCTCACTGCCCAGCTACAACATTTTAACTAGTAAGCTCCCAGAGGGTGCTTACACTCAAATGTTTTAAAGTTTGTGCTATTAATTGTGTGAGTGGTATCCATTGGCCTCCCCTATGGTTGCGGCAGGTTATCGTAGCTTATGTAGTTGGTGTAGGGGGAGGGACGCCATCTCCCTAGTACCAAGCAATCTGCCCATGGGAACTGGTGGGTGGGTCACCGGGGCCCACAGATACTCAGGTTAGGTATCGTAGTGTAGTAGTGCCCTTGGGTTATTTTGTTTCGGGTTCCCACTGTTACGGTGGTGTTGCAGCTCTGCCATGGCACAGCTGGGTGGAGAAAGTGCACATTTCTCCTCCTGGTGGGTCTTGTGGTAACTGGCTAAGCATTCACCAGAGGGTGAACGTTTTGTGTGGGGGAAAGGTAAGACCCCCATGGGAGTTTACTTCTAGTTTGTCCTGGGGTTTACTTGCCTGGTCTCTGGGGCCCCCAGCTGGCCGGAAGGGTAGGGAGGCCAGGGGCTATATAAGGGACATTTTTATGGTGCCTTTGGGAGACAGCAGGTGGGGTGAGTGAAGGGGTTGGGAGTCTTGGCCAGTTTTGACAAGAGGGCTGAGGTATGGGGCTGTGGTGGGTCGACTGCCACCCCAGCCCACCGCCCTCAAGAGAATAGCACCTAGAGTCATCAGGGCCAAAATGGTGTTTCTGTAGTATGGCCTGATGTGGGGACTGCCACACCACTTTAAGGAAGCCATGGCCCATGGAGATGTGGTGTCTGCAATGTGACCCCTGGCAGGACGGTGTATAGGGATCCTTGCAAGTTTAGGCCCAGCGGTTGCCACAAGGTCCTGGTGTGCGGATTGGTGGTGGCAGCCTGGCTTACTGGGGATGCAGTGATGGTAGCCTCTGTCCTGTACACCACTGAATTAGTCATTGTGTCAACTTTGTGCATCACTTTGAAGGCCCCTAAGAGTCCTAGCATTGTGGGTTCGAGACAGCCCGTAGGAGAGGTGGCCATGGAGTGCTCATTGCAGCATGGTATGAATTGGAAGTAAAGGAAGGAGACATTCAGTTGGAGAGAGGTGTTCTCTTATGACAGCTGTGCAACGTTAGTGATGGAGGGAGTTTTGGAGCCGACTGTATAGGTCGTCTGGTCGAAGGAACAAACTTGTTGCCATCACTGGAAGGAGCCTCATTCTACTCCCTGGAGTGCCTTTATTACATCCTTGGATCAAGTGCTGTACCTTGGTTTTGGCCATGTATAAGAAGGAACTGCCCAGTGTACAGTGCTGTCCCCATGCTCCGTGAAGCGGCTATTCATTTTTAACCAATTACATCAGTTCTGGACCCTTTTAATCATTTGTGGACAGTGGCTGTAATTTCAACTTTGCTTGTGATTTTCTTAACCAGGTTTAAGCCCCCACAGCTGCAGCACCCTGTGAGGACTGACTGCACCCCTAGGCCATCAATTGCTGAACCAGGTAATGAGCAGGTTCTGGACTGTGTAACTGGCTGTACCATGCCCCCTTTCCCCCAGCAGCATCAGTCATGTCCCTAGACAATGGGGGGGGGGGGGGCTTACACAGGGAAAGGGTATACAGAAAAATAACCGCTCAGCGCATCTATGGGGAAAAGTCCTATCCATGTACTGCACTGTATATAGAAAATAATGCAAGGAAAGTGCTAGTGTGCAAAGTAGAATCATTCCTGGTAGTGGTCAAACAAGTTGAGAAACCATGAGGTTGAAGATAAGAGTGGTCATATTAGCTTTTTTGACCATGAAATGAAAACTGTTTATAAGTTACCTATAATTTTCCTATATTTTATTTTCTATGATGCAGTTAGTTGAAAATGGCTTGATTTTTATGTTTGTTTGTTTTTGTTACAGATTTTAAAACTTTCCAGCAGGGCAGGAGTTAAAGCTTGTTAAGGCATTTGTTTGGAATGCTAATAGTCTCCCGTTCGGGGTCTGTGTAGTAAAAATTGTGTTCATAATTGCCATGGTTTTGATTGGTGCTGAGCAGGGCTATAATTTGGTATGCGAATGATATGCAAATATGTGTGAAGGGGTCAAACCAAGATGGCTTGTGTTGTTGGTTTGTGTGAATCTTCTGTCTCAAATAGCCTTTTTTTTTAATTTCTGAGTTTTGAAGCACCTGCCCAGGTTAGAGGCTTTATTTTCAGTCCAAATGTGTTTTGTGGTGAATCTCATTAGTTCTGTTGAGTTTAAATGTTTTTGTTAAGTTTTAACAGTGTTTTGTACTGCAGTAATTGATAAAGCTCAGCGAGGTGTGATGAAACATGTTTTTTTTAGTTTTGATTTTTACCTGGTTCCTAAACTGGTGAAACTCCTGCATTTTGTGTATTTAAAATCAAGTGCTGTAATGGCAAGATGGGCCACCTTCACCGGGGGTGAACTATTTCTAATATTTGTTATCATGCTTTTGGTTCTCCCAGATTGATTTTGCATTTTCCCTGTAACTCCAGGTCAGTTTTCCTGTGTTTTCCAGTAGATTACCTTATTTCTTACGGAAGTGGAGTTGCTGTAATTTCCAGTATAATTAATGCAAATCTATGGGACCAGTGCCGCTGTAGATTGACACATTTCCCTGTAAAACATGGTAATCTCTGGATATCTGGAAGCCCTGTGCTTTTACAGTGTTCTTGTTTTAATCTATGGTAATACCACTGAAATGCAACATCCTGTTTTTAGTGGAGTCCTGCTTTTTACCTATTTTCTGCTGGTTGGACTGCAGCATTGGGAGAGCAACTGAGTTGCGAAAGGTCAAATCCAGAGCATGTTTGGACAGTCCTGAGGAGGGGACCAGTACAGGAGGGGGGATGAGGATGTTGACAAGGAAGTGGATGGGTGGAGGCGGTGGAAGAAGAATGGTAAACTATGGGATAGGGCCACAGCAGGAGGTCAGTCAGTCCACAAGGAGGTACCGGTGATTAATATCTCACATTATTCACATACAAAACCCCAGGTTTCTGTCCTCAAGAAAGGCCTCTCTCTTTCCCACTAATCTAGTAAATGTCTTTAATTTAAAGGTAGACTTTTAAAAGTTATATAGGCAAGTTAATTAAATAAATTAATTAACACTGTATTTGCCTCTGTTGCTTTTTCAGTTGTACTCATGATGCACTTGCTCATATGTTTCTTGCAGTGCTGAACTGTTTGACTTCTACTGTTGGATGGCAGTACAACTGTGCTTTCGTACCCTTGTAACACTGTTACACTGTTCCTTACTGTAGCGATCTCCCAGGTCGTGCTTGAAAATGGTCATTATATTGTCTAGTGCCCCTACCGGGTAAAAAGTGAATAAATGAAATGAAATGTTATCATTATTTTAAATAATTAATTACAAAGATTTGTTGGCCTTGAGGACTGCCTCTAGAGAGTTTGGAAGTTACACAAATGAATTCAACCTATCCCTGTCTGATGTTACCCTCGGTCACCCTATATCTAGTCCCCTAACATTGTGAGGCCGTATGTGATGAACCTGCTCCCTGTGTTGAGTATGGCCTCTAGAGAATGTACCCCTTCACAGTGAGATCTAACTGTTGTCCCACTTTGAACACAAGCTCTGCGATGCAGTTTCATAAGACTGGTCAACAAGGATGTGAACAAGTTAGTGTCTGACTTGAAAACAAACGATGTTTGGAAAATTCTGAAACATTCTCTTTACAAAGCTGGCCCATTAGTGCAGTGGTACTGCTACTGCTTGCTGTGCTGGTGACCCAGGTTCGAGAATGGATGCTTGTCATTCGGAAGGGGGGCTGGCCACAGGAAGGAGGGAGGGAGGATTGAACATCCCAAGAACAGCTATCCTTCCTCAGGGAGGGGGGAGACACAGCATTCTGCTGTTTGTCAGCCACTTGGCAGAGGCAGCAGACAGCACAGCTGCGGAAGGCAGCCTGTGGCTGCAGAATGCATGCTCAATTATGTTACACCAACTTGGGCATATGGTGGAGTGTGTAATGTGATTAAGCAGTGACTAAAATCGAGTTGATATGAAGATCAACCAGTAATTATATAGAGAATAATGTACAGATAGGAGTGTTTACATTTTTTTTTCACACAACTGAGGTTTGTGATGGAAAATAAACCTTGAGAGCAAAGCTCGCGGAGTATATTAAAGCATCACACACCGAGGGTGTGTGGGGAAAAAATAAATTTACACACCCCTACCTATACACTGTTTTTGGTTTTTTTATAATTGCTGACTTTAACTTTTTAAAATTTGATTTAAAGTTGCATATGCAGAGACACATACAGTATAACATCCTGTTAGGATAAGGTGACTGATATGAAGCAGTTAGGAAAGTCCATAACATTTTAAAATATCCCTTTGTAAGCATGTGGGAAGTTAAACAGATAGGCAACTGCTTTAACTAAACAGCATGGAAAGGGTTAAACTTCCAATCACTTTTTATGGCTGTGGGGACGGAGCTCTGCAGTCGTTATGCCATCACATTACAACATACTAGCACTGTGGAAGCATGTGACCAGACCACTGTCCGTTGTGCTTCCATAGTGCTGCGGCACAGTTTAAGTGGTTGTGTTTATGCAGCACTTCCCCTCCACCGGCCGCATAAACACACCCACTTCGGGGGCACTTTTTTCTTCTGCAATGGTGGAAGTGACGGCTGCTGAGCACAAGATGGCGGCAGTGAAGCAGACTGCGCATGCGCGAGTATCGCCCATGTGCAGTTTCATCACCACTGCCATCTTGCTGCACGGCATTCTTCGGTGCTCATAAATGCTCAGCGCAGCCATATTGGCTCTGACCAGAGTTTGTTTTTGAATGGAGATGCCCTGAAATGTGCAACTGCTGGCACTGGTTGACAATGTGTAAGGAACCACCACATATTTCTGCTATCCCAGCAACTGTCAGGCACAAATTACAGTGTGCTGGGACTGCACATGCATGGGTGACACTAATGCCATTATAGAGATGGAGCTCCGATGCCACTCTGCCATCCTGAATAAAATATTTTAATTTAAAAAGTAATCTAACAGTTCAGCAGTGATTGGGTTAATTACGTAAGCTCTGCAGTTCTGGAAACCTAAAAACTAGGCCGATTGTCACGCATTTTCTATTAAAAAAAATCACATTTGAAATTACCGTGGCTCCATCTATGATGTCACGCAGGAATGGTCATGTCAATACAGGGCATAGCAACTGTCAGAACGTGACCCCCCTGGCCCTTCCGTCATCACGATCACTAGACAAAAAAGTCATCCTCAGGTAAAAATGACAAACTAGACAAAGAGCGGAAAGCAGATATGGCATTTATAAAAAAACATGCTCTAATCAATAAAGGACAACATTGCTGGTTTAAAGAGCAGTGATTCTGCCACAAATAAAAAAGATTGCTGATGTAAATAGGAGAATGGATGCTTTTGAGGAGTGACCAGGTTTTATAGAGGAATCTCTAACTAAGAGAGAGGATTTTATGGAGGGAAAGGCAAGACAAGTAACTCGTGTGACAGAGAAAATGGATGATTTAGAGAACAGGGGGAGATGCAGTAATCTAAGATTTGAAGGTAATCCTGAAGGCCTGGAACAGACAGATACGGTTTGATTTCTACAAAACTTCATTCCTGCTCTTTTAAATTATCAGTGGGAGTAGCCATTAGAAACTGAGAGAGCACACAGAACTCTGTCAGCAAAACCAAAAGTGGGTCAAAGACCTAGACCATTATTGTGAATTTTTTGCGTTTCTCCGTTAAGGAAGAAATCCTTAATGTTGCCGGGGAAAGGAAAATGCTGAATTGGAACAAGGAGTGGGTCTATATCTTTCAGGATTTTTCCTCTGACATTATGGAAAAGCAGAAACTTTTTACTCCAGTTAGAACTGCTTTACATGTTTTGAAAGTAAAATATTTTATTAAATATCCAACTACACTGATGTTGCAGAATGGGGGAACTATGCACAGCTTCCAGTCAGTAGATGATGCCTTGCAGTTTATATACAGACACTGGGCAGAGGTTAAGCATATAAATACTGCGACCAGAGCGAGAGCTGATCAACTGCCTTCTACCTTCTCACCTAGCTTGAGACGATCACAATTCTGTACCAAAGTGCTTCCTATAGCACATGACCAGACTCTGCAACACCCCAGCAGTCCCACAAATGAGTCGCTGAACAAAACCTCTGCCTCTCTTCCGAATAACCCAAAACCTTTGCCTACAACTTTGACCTGGTCATCCAAAGTTTACAGGAAAACCATCCCAATCTCCAAGATTATGTTCCGCTCCTTGGAAGCTGCAAATAAAAATTCAAACAGCCCTGTACAACTCTTCAAAGCGGCATTTCTGCCGACAGAAACAGGTGATGTATGGCTGTCGCCTGGTCTCTCCCACTCCCATCACAATGAGGAAGACTTTGCTAATTTCCTAGAGTGCTCTTACCTGCAAGAATCGTAATCTCTACAGTTTTCAAACATTTGTTGCCCTTTCTTCTAGCATCAAATGGTACTCCGCACGACCTTCTGCTCTGAGTACAAACTGCAGTGGCTCCCGGCTCTTGTGAAGCACGTTAGCGCTATGTGGGACTATACATCCTGCCCTTTGAACCCTTCCTCTATGACCTCAGCTAATCTTTCAGTGGAATAAGTTTTCACTTCCTGCTGTCTTTTTCTTGCACTGCCTGCTTTTAAAGAAAAAGGATCCACTTTTCAGTCACCGCAGTGCTTGAAGATTCCTATGAAAAGGCTTGTCTGTAATTATGGAAGATATATCTGGAAGTCTTTATAACTAATTTAACATTCTGCAAAAAGAGCTGTTACTCTACTTATTTATGTACTAAGTTGTTTTTTTCTCTCTTAGGTGATTATAGATGTTGAGTGACATCTAGTGGTTAAATAGTGTATCTGCTTCATCTAATAATTTTTCTACTTTGTGTTATGTGATGTTTTTTCCTTTTAGAATATTTTACAAATGTTGTGTGAAGCATACGTTAACCTCTGGAATGAAGTCATGTGACCTCTCAGGGACTGGTGGAGCTATCCATCCCCCCTAACTGGTGAACTATTTATGGCTTCCAGGGTAAGTCTGATTTGCTGGCTTTTGCAATCTGCTTTGTAGGTGCCATTCCAGCTTAGGAAGATGATTGGGGTGCTCACTTATCTCTGGTTAACCTTCAAGGTGGGGTTGGAATGCTTACATTATGTTACCCATATTGCTATCTCAGTTCTTAGATTACATTAATCTAAAATTTAGCTGCAAGCCTTTGCTTGCCTAATTTTATGCTTGGTTCCAACTTATTGATGGCAGTTCTGGAAACACTCCTGAAACTCCAAATGTGGTCTGTAGACCCCTAGTAAAAGGTGGCCCAGAAACCCAGCCCTGACACATTGCTTCAGGGAGGTTAGGAATAACCTTCTTTAAGGTGCTCCACTGGGGTGGTATTTTTCTCATTCTCACAGTAATGATTTGAAGCTAACCTGCTGGGTACGCTGGAGCTAGTGGGGGCAGACCGGATGCATGTGCCTATCTTTTGGGACCATCACTCGCAACAAAATAATCTTACCTAGATGTGATCTGAGGATTGAGAAAAGAAACTCCCTTCAATTCAAATACTGATTGAAACAGATGGGAATTAAAGAGGTAACTCTCTCATATCTAGAAAAAATCCCTTGGGTTTATGATCAATTCAAACTTTATTTATATATCTTGGTCTGGGACCTGGGGAGCACCATTCTCATCTGTCCTTGAGGAATTGCACCTATGAGCGGATGTTGAGGACAGTAAAACAGGGCTTCCTATAATCAGTAAAGAAAAGTCATTTTTGTTTCGGATGTCTGTTCTTAACCAACTGGGGTCTCTGTTTTATAAAACAAAGGTTATTTGAAAGCAACTTTGAAGTTAATCCTAAATAAGGAAATATGAGTAATAGGTTTTAGATAAGTTGATTCTGTTTGCAGTTTGTACAGTTTGAGGGATATGGCTACGAGTATCTTTTTTCTTTGTGGGGTAATTGGTTTATGGTTTGCCCAGATAAACAGCCCACTACAGGCACGTTAAGACTTAGTTCTCCTTTGTAAGCCCAGGTGCATCTGTGTGGTAGCCATTAGGCTATTTTATTTTTATTTTCTCTTAAACCATTTTCTGTAGTTGAATATACACACATTTTTGACAGGCCTCACTACGTTCAAGTGTTGTATAATCACTTTCCTTATTTTAAGCTACCCTTACACTTATTTATACTTAGTTTATTACCTACTTATAAGTGACTTCCACTTTGATGTTTGTTCACTGTAATTCTGCTATTAATATTTGTTTAATTAATTAATTAATAAAACTGTATTACCTTAACTTCTTTTATAAGTATTCTATGCTTGAAGTTTTGTTAGGGGGGTCTTTTTAAATGTCTAGTCTTACAATAGGCATGTGGAATTTTAAGGGCTTGGAATCCTTGCATACTTAAACAAGAATAAGACAGATATTGCTTTCCTTCAGGAAATGCACTTGGGCGAGAGTGAAGCTAAAAATCTAGCTAGGGCATGGGTTTCCCAAGTTGAATTTAGCTCCTTCAATACTAAGAAAAGGGGTACTACTATCCTGAGTAGGAAGGGGATACATTTTGTAAACAGTGCACACTATGTTGACCTGGAAGGTAGATTCCAGATCTTGGAAGGTGCCATAGATGGTAGGGAGGTAATTTTTTGTAACATCTATGCTCCTGATTCAGATCAAACTGTTTTTTTTTTTATAGGAAAGCTCTCTTCATTCCAGGCTCCCGCCTCCGCAAGGGTTACCCTCCAGTTCAGCCTTTTAAGTATGTTGCAGCATTTTTCTCATGTCACAACATACTTTATTTTAATTACAAAAAGTCTGTGACCCAGAAGTATGGTGGACGCAACTGGGGCTCCATTATGTGTAAAGGTGTGGCACTACACCTTTCACTTCAATACAAATGTACTGAAGGGAACAGTGCAGCGCCGCACCTTTACACATACTGCAGCCCCAGTAGCATCCGCCATACTTCTGGATCACAGACTTTTTGTAATTAAAATAAAGTATGTTGCGGCACGAGTAAAATGCCACAACATATTTAAAAGGCTTAACTGGAGGGTAAGCCTTGCAGGGACAGGAGCCTGGAATGAAGAGAGCTTTCCTTTAAAGATATTAATCTGAGACTGAGTACATGCAACCCTAGTCAATGATCTTAGGAGGTGATTTTAATGAAGTACTAGATAATCTGATGGACAGAAGTTTTTCCACCTCTCCATTCAGGGTCTCTCCGGCTCAGTGTAGTATACATAAGCTCATATCTGATTTCAATTTGGTTGACATCTGGCAAATTTTGAATCCAACAGCTAAAGACTACTCCTTTTATTCATTCACACACTCTACTTTTAGTAGAACTGACTTGATCTTCATTTCTAAACAATTAGTGACAAATCTTCTCTCGGCTAACATCAAAGGAATATTTTTGTCTGACCATGCTTTATTACAGACAGCACTACATCTGGAAGGCTTGAAAAGTAATTGTACCTGCTGGAGATTGAATGTGTCTCTTTTACAGGACCCTAGCTTTATAACCTGGATTAACCAAGAAGCTGAAGATTTTTTTTTAATAAATGACAATGGGGAGGTCTCACTACACTGTCTATGGGATACCTTTTAAGGTTTTCTTAAGAGGCAAGATCATTAGTTTTTCAGCCTTTAAGAAGAAAGAAAGAAATAAAATCCTAAACCAAAATGAATCAGAACTTCTCAATCTGGAAAATGACTATAAAAAGAATTGGGACAAGAAAGGAACATTTTTAAATAGCATTAATTATCTTAAACATGAAATAAAATATACTCTGATAAAGCAGAGTACTCTCTATACAGAACAAAACAGTCTTTTTTGGAAGCTGGTGAGAAGGCCGGGAAGATCTTAGGCTACTGGCTTAAAAAGAAGTCAGGACAGAATCTAATCCCTAGTATTGCAAATGATTTAGAAACCACTGAGGTCTCAAATAAAAAAAATTACTTAACCTTTGAGAGCTTTTTCAAGAATTTATATGTGAGTACAAACCTACAATCTTATGTAGACCCACTGGGCTTTCTAGATACAGTTCCTCTCCCAGAACTTAATGAAGCAGATAGAATGGTCCTAAACTCTCCCCTCTCCAGAATAGAGTTCGATAACACAATTCAGTCACTACTCCCGTATAAAACACCTGGTCTGGATGGTCTTCCAGGAGAGCTCTTTAAAGTCCTAATATCAAAGATTATCTTTTTAATGCTCTCTCTACTGCTTTTTCCTCAGGGTCATTACTTGACTCTATGTATCAAGCATATATAACGCTAATACTAAAAGAGGGGAAAGATCCACTTCATTGTGAAACTACAGGCCTATTTCCCTACTTCATGTAGATTACAAAATACTTGCCCAACTCTTAGCGACCAAGCTTAAGAATTATTTGACTAAATTATTGGGGGAAGAGCAGGTTGGTTTTGTGTCCAGTAGAAGTGGGGCTGACAATGAACATAGGCTCTTACAGTAAATGTGATTTGGAAGGCAAATAAATTGAAGATTCCATCTGCTGTTTTGGCTTTTGATTTCCGTAAAGCCTTCAACTTCCTGGAATGGGAATACATTTTCCAAGTGCTTCATAAATTCAAATTAGAATACACTTTTTCAAAATGGTTACAAATCCTCTACAAAAAGCCTTCGGACAGAGTCATCTCCAATGGTTTTATCTCTAACTCCTTTTTCCTTAATAAAGGATCTAGGCAAGGATGTCCCCTTTCACCTTATCTTTTCATTATGGCAATTGAACCACTAATAAGGAGGATATCGGATTGTAAAAAGATTAAGGGAGTGAAAACTGGTAAAATAAATAATAAGGTTTTTGCATACGCAGATGATCTGCATATTACTGTCTCAAACCCAAGGGATTTGGTTGTACATTTAGGAAACATTTTTGATACTTTTGCCTCCTTTTCAGGACTCAAACTTAACTGGGAAAAAACTCAAGTTTTATCTCTGAACTCTCATATGAACCAGGGAGATTGCTGGAAGGGCAATACAGGCAGGTTTGAATTGTTCAGATTATATAACATATCTTGGTATAAAAATTTCAAAATACATAATTACCCTAGGAAAACTAAATTTGTACCCAATAATAAAAAAAATTGAAGCAGACTTGTAAGAATGGCAAGGACTCAATCTATCTATCTGGGGTAAAGTTATTTCAATCGAAATGGTAGTAGCTCCCAAAATCTTTTATTTTTTTCAGACTTTACCCATTAAAGTTGGCAAATATGTTTTTGATCAACTAAGTAAAGTAACCAGGTTGTTTTTATGGAACACCTCCTCTCCCATACTCTCTTGCAAGACATAGGACTCATAGATCAGATGGAGGTCTAGGTCTTCCAAACTGGGAAAATATTATTTTGTCTTTCGTTTTAAGCAAAGTAGCTGGTATCTGGATCCCTGTCTGTTAGGTTATCAACCACTGTGGGCTAAAGTTGGACAGCAACTACGACTGCCGTTTAAAATGTCAGACTACCTTTTCATTAAACTCCTACCACCCTATTATAACAATATCTATATTTCTTCATCCTTTTGGGTGATAAAAAAGATGCAACATTTGCTATTATTGGAGAACCTTCCCCCACGACTGATGACAATTTGGAATAACTCTAGTCTAATGCACAACTTTTTTATCATCTTTGACTTTGTGTGGAGCAAATTAGGCATTACGAACCTCTCTGATCTGCTAGGAGCTCAAGGAGAACTGCTGTCTTTTGAGCTTCTCAGAAATACAAATGTGGTGCTCTGCTCTGCTTCAGTGATATCAGGTTAGATGAAATTTAACCAACATGGAGAGGCAGGAGTCGTCCAATGAGTTTGATGCCTGCTGGGCTTTACTGAGCAACAGAGGTAGGATGACACGGTCACAGAAGGGGTAAACAGAACACTAGGGAACATGAACAGTCACTTCTTATACCACACTACTAAACAACTAAATCAGTATTGACTCTCTTGGAATGCAAGTTTTAGAATGAAGTACCTAAACTGTATACTAAAGAGAAGAAATGTTCTGCGGTACACCTCAAACTAGTGCCACTATGCTCTACGTTACTTCTTAGAATCAATTATAGTGTAGTAGTACAATACTCTACATCACCTTTAGTACTGCCTAAGGTATCAGAATACAATGGCTACCCCTAGAAAGACCTTACAATATTGACTCAGGTTGATTACAGCAATATCCGTGCAAAGACAATGCAGAGTCCAATTGTCATTAAAGTCTTCATGCGCACCATCGAGTAGAGTTGGTAGCTACAGAGATAGGGATAAGGAATTTGCTATGACAATCAGATATTGGTCCCAGCACAGACCTAACTAAGGCCACTGGGATGGTGAGATATTTTTTTAGACAGACCATATGTTTTTCAGCATAAAACCCACTCTCTCTGAGGTGACCGGCAATAAGGAACCAGAGGAACAGATTCCTGTGATGAGCCCACTGGAGGGCTATCTGAATCAAATTAGATGCAGAAAGCTCCCCGGCCAAAACCCACTTTGGGGCTGCCAAGGATGAAAGAGAACAAGGAAGATACTTGGTGATTAATCCACTGGAGGATTACCAAGGACTGGACAATGCTGTGGCAATTCTGATACAACCAGGAACCAGAAGAATCTGAGGTGAAGATGGATGATTCTGAAGTGACAACACAGGAAACTGGAACAAAACAATAAAATGGGGGACACGTCCCACACTGGGCTTCGACGGACTAGAATTTCGGCGAACGACCAGGTGACGCAGACAAGGTTTTTTCTGGGCAAACACACTCTTCTGAGGGCTGCCAACTGGAATGGTGGAAGCGATGCACTCAGACTTCAGTGTACTTGGCTTTGAATGGAGGAAAACAAGAAATGACGGGTGCGACCTGTACAGGTATCGACATACTGGACCTCGACAAACTCGACTACGGTGGACGACAGGAACATGGTTGATGATCTTCTGGGCGGATACCTTCTGGAGAAGGAGATGTTGAAGGATGTCATCCTCCGGGTAGAGACTGATTCTGTATGAGTAGGATGGCAGACAACACCATGGAACAGTATTGTGGCAGAAGATTGGGTCTATCCAC
Source organism: Neoceratodus forsteri (assembly GCA_016271365.2). Classification (NCBI taxonomy): domain Eukaryota; kingdom Metazoa; phylum Chordata; order Ceratodontiformes; family Ceratodontidae; genus Neoceratodus; species Neoceratodus forsteri. Next base: position 90,988,929 of record JADMNL010000026.1, on the reverse strand, counting down.
ATTTGTTGGCAACACTAGAGCTGGCAGATACACTTTCACACTACACCAAGAGAACTGCCCATTGCTGGGGTAATTTGCCAGGAACTTGGGCAAGTCACCAGAATCCGGAGCAGTTGTTCATTGCAGGGGCAATTTGCCAAGAACAGGGGCAAATTACCAGAATCTGGGGCAATTGTCAATTGCAGGGGCAATTTGCCAGGAACAGGGGCAAATTACCAGAATCCAGGGCAATTGTTCTTTGCAGGGGCAATTTGTCAGGAACAGGGACAAATTACCAGAATCTGGGGCAATTGTTCTTTGCAGGGGCTATTTGCCAGGAACGGGGCAAATTATCAGAATCTGGGGCAATTGGTCATTGCAGGGGAAATTTGCCAGAAACAGGGACAAAGTACCAGAATCCAGGGCAATTGTTCTTTGCAGGGGTGAATAACCACAGTGTCAGGGCAACTGTTCATTGTAGGGGCAAATAACCACAATCCCAGTGACAACACAGTCTTTGTATTTTGCAATAGCACAACAGTTCAGATATACATTTTCAGTACTTGACAGTCACTAAATAACAGTTGTGTTCTAAGCACCTTTCCCTTTCCTTTGCTGACCCTTCCCAGAATTACTGCACTTACAGGTCCTTTTTATACCAGGATCTGGCTACTCCTCCAGAGACAATTGGGTGAATGTCCTTTCCACTCTGGGTCTCTCATGCCCTCGTAACTGCTGGACCCCTCTTAACTGCGGTGGGCCTACTGGTAGAGCCCCCTTTGAAATGTTTGGTGTCTTTGCTGCCCCCTTTCAACCACTGGGCCTAACACTGCCCCTTTTTATCCAGTGGGCCTTGCTGCCCTATCAACTACTGTGGCTCTTTGCTGCCCCAATAACCACTGTGGGCCTATGCTGCCCCCTTTAAACAGTGGGCCTTGCTGCCCTATCAATTACTGGGACGACCTTTTACCTTTTAAATCTTTGAGCCTACATTGCCCCTTTAATACCTTTGGATTGTGTGTCACCTTTAACTCTATAGGCCTTCCCCCAGGCCTTACTGTCAGTCAAACACTACTTGCCCGCCTTCATTCCACCCCTTATACATATTAGAATTAACCTCCCTATGGGCCTTTATGGCTAGCCCCTCCCCGTGGGTGTTGCTACCCAAAATATTTACATTTTCCAGGCTGGCCCCCCCACCTGGTCCTCTGATGGTGCCACGGGTGCCCAGACAAAAACAAACTTTTTATTTTAAACTTTCAGGCAGTCAGCACTCTTCTTTTGTGCTGCTGCCGACTCACCACCCCGGCCCGGGGTAAAACTGATGCGGGGGGAGGGAGGGAGGTCTCTGACAGTGAGAGGGAACCGTGGGAGGAGAACAGGCAGTGTGGTGGATGGTAGGGAGCCTTGCAGGTCTCCCAACACCCAGCGGTCGATGACGCGACTCTTCTCTGCCACCGACGAGGGACCGAATCAGAACCAGGGTGGGCGCAATTAAAACAATAAATGAGGCTGTACAGTGCCCATACTGCTGCAGGGAACTGAACTTTTCTTTTTCTTGGACCGCCAGACTCATCTGCAAATGGAGCAGGGTGCACAGCAGGAACAGCAGCAATCAGGAGTCTTCGCTGGCTGGAGGAGGGGGTACCAACGCAGAGTTGACGAGATGGCTTCAATCACCAGGTAAGCCCTTTGTGTCCGTCACACTCTCTGGTCCCTCCTCTTCAACAGCCCAGCACGATCTGCCCATAAAATGTCTTTACAAAGGTGCTCGGGGTTCCCGAACCTGTGCCCCAAGCCAACAGCTAGGATTCAAACTGTGCACCACGTGCTGGCCAGGGACAGCGATCCCAGTGCGTGAGTGCCCACTCTCATGCTGCATGCTCTGGGAGGGGGGTTGAATGGAGCAAGCAGGCAGCAGAGAGAAAGGAGAAAAAAAACTTTTGTTTATTATTTTTTTAAACCAACAGATGTGCCCTGCCTGGCAATCCTCTGGGGGGAGGGGGCACTGCAAGGGGCCCTAGAACACAATACCCCATCTTCCCCACAACACTACAGGGACCCCAGAGAAGTCAAATCCCCTGCTATTTTTGTACTGTGGTGCCCCAAGCCTTTATCCCCTTACTTTGGGGCACTACATAAATATGATTTGCCACGGTTCCGTTTTGTCAGGTACCTTCAACTACAAAAGGCCCTATAGGATACAATACTAGGACCTCATCTTGTTCTGGAGGAAAACTCTGAATGGGACCCAGTGCTGAAGATGAGTAAGCTGAGGAAGGGGGTGAGTCTGTTATATAGACATCTGACAGATGTACAAGACCCTTATAGTTTGACGGTCCCAGAGAAATTGAAGTGGGAGGAAGAGAAAGGGGAAACTATTTTTGACTCTGATTGGGTCTCAGTTTGGGATAACACCGATTCCAGTAGTAGAGAAGTTCAAGGCAGGACAATACAGTATAACAGGTTGGCATCTCTAGGCTGTCAGCCAGATGGGAAATGCTAGAGGTGCCAAGAAATCAAGTGGGCCTTCTGCATATGTTGTGGTCTTGCCCATATATTAATGGGATTTGGACAAGGATACATAGAGTCTGTGAAGCGGCTCTGGGGGTTCCCATTCCCTTTACCCCTAATTTCCTTATATTAGGGATAAAGGAAGATTCTAAACCTCTAAGCAGAACTCAATGTACTATTGTTTGGTCAGCAGCGCTGACCCTTAAAAGAATTTTATTGTCTCATTGGAAATTCCCAGACCCTCCCAAGTTTGAAGGAATGGGGTAATAAAATGAGTGAAGTAATCAACAATGAAAGATTGGCCCTACTAATCTCTGGTAATATTGAATTATTCCATAAAACATGGGCCCCCTTTCTAATCACATTAGTGCTTCAGGAAACTAGGGAACAGGAAAAGCTACTTACCCAATGTTTATCTGTCTACATCAATTCTTAATGCAAGTCCTTTTGATTTGAGTATGACCCTTATGGTATCTCTTTTCTAGCCACTGAATGTTATACTTAATGTTTTTGTCCTTGTATCTATACATTGTTTTTTGTGACCTAACAATAAGCCTGATATTTAACAAAGAGTTTATTTGTTATGCTATGTACTTTTTGATCTCCTTAATTGTATGCTGTATTTGTTATTTGGAAAATGTAATAAAATCTTTAAAGCAAAAAAAAAAAAGAAAAAATTACAATGTGCTACTGTTGTTTTTACTATCACAGACACTTTGTGGTAATAACGCTGATGAAAAATGATTAAAGTGTATTGTATTTCAACACAGCTCATGCCATACTAGCAGTCTGACGGCAAATAGCTGTGTTGCGCCTCCCGTTATAACCGGATGGTTATAACGGGAAATAAAGCCCCAGTTATGCGGTTGTAATCAGGGCTAGTCAGTAATTATGTATAGATACAGGTACAGTCAGGAGCAAGGTAGGGTGGAAGATGACACAAAGCCCCGGTTACGCAGTTGTAATCGTGGCTGGTGAGTAATTCTCAATAAATATAGGTACAATCAAGAATAAAACGGGGTTGGAGATATCACAAAGCCCTGATTATATGCTTATAATTGGGGCTAGTCAGTACTTCTATATAAAGAAGGTACAGTCAGGAGTAAGGTGGGATGGGAGATGTCACAAAGCCCCAATTATGCCGTTGTAATCACAGCTGGTGAGTAATTCTCTATAAATATAGGTATAGTCAGGAGTATGGTGGGGTTGGAGATGTCACAAAGCCCCGGTTACGCAGTTGTAATCACGGCTAGTCAGTAATTCTATATAAATATGGGTACCATCAGGAGTAAGGAAGGGTGGAAGATGATGATGCAAAGACCCAGTAATGTGGTTGTAAACATGGCTATTCAGTAATTCTCTAGAAATATAGGTACAGTCAGGAGTATGGCAGGGTGGGAGATGTCACAAAGCCCCAATTGTGTGGTTGTAATTGTGGCTGGTTAGTAATTCTATAGAAATATAGGTATAGTCAGGTGTAACGTAGGGTGGGATACGATGCAAAGCCCTGGTTATGTTATTGTAATTGTGGCTGGTCAGTAATTCTCTATAAATAGAGGTACAGTTAGGAGTAAGGTGGGGTGCGAGATGACACAAAGCCCCGATTATGTGGTTGTAATCACAGCTGGTCAGTAATTCTATGTAAATATAGGTACAGTCAGGTGTAAGGCAGGGTAGGAGATGATGCAAAGCCCCGATTATGTGGTTGTAATCACAGTTGATAAGTAATTCTATGTAAATATAGGTACACTCAGGAGTAAGACAGGCTGGGAGATGTCACCAAACCCCAGTTATGTGGTTGCAATAGCAGCTAGTCGGTAATTCTATATAAAAGCCCCTGTTAACGTGGTTGTAATTGTGGCTCGGCAGTAATTCTATATAAATAAACGTACACTTAGGAGTAAGGCAGGTTGGAAGATGTCACAAAGCCCTGGTTATGTGGTTGCAATAGCAGCTAGTCAGTAATTCTATATAAAAGCCCCTGTTAACATGGTTGTAATTGTGGCTTGTCAGTAATTCTACATAAATATAGGTACAGTCAGGAGTAAGGTGGGATGGAAGATAACACAAAGCCCTGATTGTGCAGTTGTAATCACAGCTGATGAGTAATTCTCTGTAAATACAGGCACAGTCAGGAGTATGGCGGAGTAGGAGATGTCACAAAGCCCCGCTTACGCAGTTGTAATCACGGCTGGTCAGTAACTCTATATTATAGGTACAGTCAGGAGTAAGGCGGGTGGGAGATATCACAAAGCCCTGGTTATGTACTTGTAATCACAGCTAGTCAGTAGTTCTTTATAAGTATAACCCCCCCCCACTGATGGGGCTTAACTTGTTTGCCCCTCGGGGGCAGCCCCGGTTCTGTCCATTTCTCCTGCTACCTCCCGCTCATCCGCTGTGCTCCCATTGCTTCTGGCACCAGTCCTGGGGTCCTGTAGTGCCCCTGCATCTCCATCTGGCCCCTGCTCTGTTTCTTTGGTAAATAAGGGTCAGAGGAGCAAAGTCACGGGAGCACCACACTGCCCACACTGCGACTGTGTGAGCGGTGCCTGCGCATGCGTAGTAGCGCATTTTTGTTTACTTGCCTCAACTGCAGCAAACCTTCAGCCTCTCCGGTGCTCCCAACCCCAAGAATAAGCTAGTTGGGGGTCGGTGACATGGAGGAGGTGGTAGAGGAGAGGCAGAAATGTTTATGTTAGAAGCACCATTGAGTGCTATAGGAACGAGCTTCATGAATATTAATGAGGCTGCTAGTAATATTAATGAGCCTGGTCACTGCATGGGTGTACTGTACACCAATATGAAGGCAATGAATGGCAGGGGGAAATGTTTGAAAATATATCTCTGCAGTCGGAGGAGAGTTGAGAAAGGCTGTTAAAGGACTGTGGAGGCAGATAAACTAAAAATGTATTTTTTTGGACTGCAGCAGAACTTCCAAGTTAAGATTGCTGTAAAGACTGCTCGGGACTGTATACAGTAGCAGCCATGTTGATCCTTTGACCTCCAGATACAGCCAATCAGAGACCTAGGCACCCAAAATGAGAGAACTGACTTCTGGGAGAAGGTGTGAACCTTATTCTAGGTGCCCAAATCAAAATCCAATCAATGTGAACCTTATTCTAGGTGCTCAAATCAAAATCCAATCAATAATCGAAGGTGCTTAATGTTTATTAAAATTTCTGATGGACAGCATGTTTCAGCCAATCAGAAGCTGCCATTTTCAGAGTGAAACCCCAGGGACAATTGCAGCTTGAGGCAGTCTGGCTTGGTCTCTCAGAGAGATAGGAGGGCTCAGACTGCTGTGAGAAGAGTTTGGAAGTTGGCCCAAGGCTTCCACAGCCAACGACTGGGAGATTTTGCCTGCGTTCAGCACCTGGAAGCCCCAGGGTGAGAAAGTGTTTCTGCTGAATCCTGCAGCATTTTGAGAAAGTCCTCTGCTTTGTAAAGGTGTTTGAACTGTCTGCCAGCAATTGCAGTTAGCCTCATTTGGCCGAAGCTGAAGGCAGCAGTGGAAAGTAGCCTGTTGATGCTCCTGTGCCAGGAAGCAGACTTGTGTGAACTTCAGCTGTTTGAAATAGGGGATTTTCAGCTAAAAGACTGTGTGCTACTCAGCCTGAAGCCACCCAGAATTGTATGCAGATGTGTTTGCGCTCAGGCCACTCTGGAGCCAGGTAAGGGATCAGCCAGTCTTTACCAAGTGGGGTGGATTGGGACGCAGGAAGCCATAGGCACATGCCTGAGTGCTAGGGCACTATTGACCCTTCTGGGGGAGTCGGACCATGGGGTCACTCTTTAGGGTCAGGGCTCTGTTGTGTACCAGGAAACCTTGCGCAGTGCTCCTGCTCTCCAGTGAAGAAGGTGACAAGCTGCCAGACTCTGCAAGCAAGGCAGAAGGTGACAAGCTGCTGTTTCTGTTGTTTAGAAATTTCAACTGCCTTGATCTTGCACTTGTCCTCAGGGATGCTGAGGCTATAAACTGGTCTGATCTCTACCTGCACAAGGACGTCTCAGCTGCTTTTCTCTTTGCTACCCTCTGGAAACTGCAGGACAAACATTTCCCACTCACAACTAGGAGAATTAGGGGGGGCAGCAACCGTTTTAAATCATCCCACTCCCCACAACTCTGGAATGCATACAGAAAACTGCGCAATTCCTGCAAACAGGCAGCAAATTCCCTAAAGCACACATTTTACCGTGACCAGCAACAAGCTTTCCTTAGTAATCTTCGTACTTTCTGGGCCTCCTTAGGGTCTCTCCTAAACCCCAAGGAAAACAAGCAAATTTCTCAACTCTCATCCCCCTCGGGCCCTGTCTCAGACTTGGTTATGATTGCAGATACCTTCAATAAAATGTTCACTGACCTATCCTCTTACCTCATTAAGTTCTTCCCTCAGCCCCCCCGACCTAAAGAAGAAACCAGACTGCGTCCCTAATGCTTTAAACAACACCCTGCCACCCCCTTTCTACTTCAGGGCCATTGGGCAGAGTCACGACTAATCTCCTAAAGAGTTTACCAGCCAGAGGCAGCCCTGGCAGTGATGGACTCTACCCCACTTTTTTCAGGATTATCTCCCCAGCCATTATTAAACCACTTACCTTTATATTTAACCTGGCCCTCTTGTCATCTAAATATAACCTCCTTTGTTCCCTCCAGCATGGTTTCCAGAAGCATCACAGTACCGCCTCTGCACTAGCCCTCTTCTCTGATCATGTTCTAACAGACATGGATAAAGGCAAGGCCACTGGAGTGGTGTTTGTGGACCTATCTAAGGCCTTTGACTTTGTTGACCACCATCTTCTACATTCCACAATACTTCAGGTTGGCTGCTCCCCCGATTCCACGGAGTGGTTCTGCAGTTATCTCTCTGGCAGGTCTCAGGCTGTCCTACTAGGTAATGACTTTTCTTCTACCTTACCTATCCATACCTGGTTCTATACTTGGCCTGCTACTCTTTTCCATGTTCGTCAATGCTCTCCCTGCTGACAGACTAAACTGTTGCACCCTTCTTTATGCAGACGACTTACTCCTCTATCACAGTGATAAGTCACTTGATTCCATCTCATCCGCCCTCTCACGTAACTGTGACTCTGCACATCATTGGTTCCTCTCCAGCAGGCTCCTAGTCATTGAAAATAAGACAAAGGCAATGCTCTTCAGCTCAAAACCATTCCTTGCGAAGGTCTCTAAAGTCACTTCCTCCCTCCTGGTATGCACCCCAGCAGCCCCTTCCCCCTGGAAAATGTCCCCTCTTTCAAGTACCTAGGTGTTAACCATGACCCCTCCCTAACCTTCTCTGACCATGTAAACAACACTGAGTGGAAAATCCACCAAAAATTAGGTGCTGCTTACCGTATTAAGCAGCTTCTGTCCCCGAATCTCGTCACGCTATCACGCGAGGTAACCTATTGCCCTTTCTTGGCTACTGCTCCCCTATCTATTCCTCTGTGTCCTCCACCCTACGTTCTCAACTAAACACAACTTATAACTCGGTCTGTCACTTTGTTCTTCAAGCCCTGTACTCCACCCACCATTGTTCACTCCACCAGTCCCTAGAGTGGCTCCCTCTGCAAGGTCACTTTGAATATACTATCAGCTGTGTAGTGGACAATGCGTTCAGGTGCAACCAGATGTCCTCCTATTCCCCATTGCTCACTCACAAGACTGCCTTCAGGTGCCTCAGGATATCCTCAGTCCCTCCTCTGGAAGTTACACGTGTCTCTACTTTAATGGGAACTAAGGCTTTCTCGGTCTTTGCCTCCACCCTATGGAACAGGCTACCACTGTCTGTTCGCTTGTCCCCCTCCCACTTGTCCTTCAAAATGAACCTAAGAGCCTGGCTTCTATCTGAATCCACCTGCAGTTGTGTCCTGGACAACAAGTAGTGCCCTCAAACCACCTTGTAGAGTGATTTCTCTTCCTTGTGCTCCCGCTGTCCCGTACCTCTATATATCCTCTGCTTTTCACCCAAATATTGCCATGTATCTCTGTGTTCTGTCCCATTCTGACCTTCTAGCAGTCTCTGGTTTCCTTTTTTCTTGACTTGCTAGGTCTTCTAATCAAGTCTGTTGGTTAGTCTGTCAGTTCAGGTGTAATGGATGTTTTGCTCTAATTATAAAGTTACTGCTTGTTATTTTGTACCATTTATCCTTCTGTAACCAAGTTGTTACTGCCGCCTCAGCTCAGTTTACATTGTATCTCTACTGGCCTCATACTGAGGGTTTGTACATACGTGTTTGACTCACGTGTTGACCTTTGTCTATTGTTCATCACTGTGTAATAGCTACTACTGTCTATATAAATTTATGGCTGTTGAACTATATGGGCGCCACCTTGTGTCCCAGGCTGTGTCTGAGAACGGTCCTTTGGATCAACACACTAACCTGGTTAACAAGGATATAAATCAATCAATCAATCAATCAATCAATCTGCAAGTAAGGCAGAAGGTGACAAGCTGCCAGATCCTGCACGCTGGCCAGAAAGTTCCAAGCTGCTAGACAAACCTACCACTTCCAGCAAGCCTACTGCAACCCATGTTGCTGCTCGAGTATCCGTCTCTCTAGCCTGCCTTTACTCAGACCCTGTGAACTGGGACTTCAGAATTGTGAATAAAGCAGGGCCTGCCCTGCCCCGGGGAATTTGTTTAAGGTTGCCTATCAGTCTAAAGTTTAAACAAGTTACAGCTCATTCAACGTGGTTGTTTAAAGTTTGTAACTAGCTACAGTTATTTTGAGTTTACTGCATGTGCCCCAACGCCGGCCAACCCACAGCAATAACAGGCCTGCACCAGTCTGGGGGTACCCTCAGCAAGTACTGTTAGGGGGAGCTGGTACCAGCCAGGGAGTTATGTATGAATGTTGGTTGGAGGGGGTGTACTGCAAAAAAGGTTTACTGCTGAAGTTATTCATTGCCAAAATTACAGTTATTGCATTGCATTGCTTATGGTATTCCTTTGTCCAGGTATCCTCTTTCCTAGCCCTACCCTAGTAAATAAATCTGTGTTTTGTTCTTCGCAATTTCTGTGTGTGAGCTTATTAGCTACAGTCACTAACTGCATATGTTTTACCATATTACAGTTCAAAGTGATATTCTGTGTGGGGGGTGACTGGAAGGGGAGGTGGGTAGGTACAGTATCCCAGGGAGTTGTACTACACAAACATCTGGCCCACTATAATTGTTTGCTGGGTGGAGGCACTGCGCTATTAATTTATACCATTGGGAAAGAACCCCAAATTGTCACCTGAACAGAACCCAGCCCCCTTAACCTGTATTGTGGTCATCAGGTAGGGGTAGTAGCCCTCTCTTACATGGCACTGGGGCTACATAAATATAGGTACAGTCAGGAGTAAGTCGGGGATGGGAGATGACACAAAGACCTGGTTATGCTGTTGTAATTGTGGCTGGTCAGTAATTCTTTTTAAATATAGGTACAGTCAGGAGTAAGGCTGGGTAGGAGATGACACAAAACTCCAGTTACATGGTTGTAATTGTAGCTGGTCAGTAATTCTATATAAGTATACTGTAGATACAGTCAGGAGTAAGGTGGGATGGGAGATGTCACAAAGCCCCAGTTATGCACTTGTAATCATGGCTGGTCAGTCATTTATATAAATATAGGTATAGTCAGGAGTAAGGCGAGGTGGGAGATGACACAAAGCCCTGGTTACATGCTTATAATCATGGCTAATCAGTAGTTCTATATAAATATAGGTACCATCAGGAGTAAGGTTGGGTGGGAGATGATGCAAAGCCTCAGTTACACAGTTGTAATTGTGGCTGGTCAGTAATTCTCTGTAAATATAGGTACAGGCAGGAGTATGGCGGGGGTGGGAGATGTCATAAAGCATTGATTATGCGCTTGTGATCATGGCTAGTCAGCAATTCTATATAAATATAGGTATAGGCAGGAGTAAGGCGGAAGTGGGAGATGTCACAAAGCCCTGATTATGTGGTTGTGATCGTGGCTAGTCAGCAATTCTATATAAATATAGGTACAGGCAGGAGTAAGGCGGGGGTGGGAGATGTCACAAAGCCCTGATTATGTGGTTGTGATCGTGGCTAGTCAGCAATTCTATATAAACATAGGTACAGGCAGGAGTAAGGCGCGGGGTGGGAGATGTCACAAAGCCCTGATTATGTGGTTGTGATCGTGGCTAGTCAGCAATTCTATATAAATATAGGTACAGGCAGGAGTAAGGCGGGGTGGGAGATGTCACAAAGCCCTGATTATGTGGTTGTGATCGTGGCTAGTCAGCAATTCTATATAAATATAGGTACAGGCAGGAGTAAGGCGGAAGTGGGAGATGTCACAAAGCCCTGATTATGTGGTTGTGATCGTGGCTAGTCAGCAATTCTATATAAATATAGGTACAGGCAGGAGTAAGGTGGAAGTGGGAGATGTCACAAAGCCCTGATTATATGGTTGTGATCGTGGCTAGTCAGCAATTCTATATAAACATAGGTACAGGCAGGAGTAAGGCGGGGGTGGGAGATGTCACAAAGCCCTGATTATGTGGTTGTGATCGTGGCTAGTCAGCAATTCTATATAAATATAGGTACAGGCAGGAGTAAGGTGGAAGTGGGAGATGTCACAAAGCCCTGATTATATGGTTGTGATCGTGGCTAGTCAGCAATTCTATATAAATATAGGTACAGGCAGGAGTAAGGCGGGTGTGGGAGATGTCACAAAGCCCTGATTATGTGGTTGTGATCGTGGCTAGTCAGTAATTCTATATAAACATAGGTACAGGCAGGAGTAAGGCGGGGGTGTGAGATGTCACAAAGCCCTGATTATGTGGTTGTGATCGTGGCTAGTCAGCAATTCTATATAAATATAGGTACAGGCAGGAGTAAGGCGGGGGTGGGAGATGTCACAAAGCCCTGATTATGTGGTTGTGATCGTGGCTAGTCAGCAATTCTATATAAATATAGGTACAGGCAGGAGTAAGGCGGAAGTGGGAGATGTCACAAAGCCCTGATTATGTGGTTGTGATCGTGGCTAGTCAGCAATTCTATATAAATATAGGTACAGGCAGGAGTAAGGTGGAAGTGGAGATGTCACAAAGCCCTGATTATATGGTTGTGATCTGGCTAGTCAGCAATTCTATATAAACATAGGTACAGGCAGGAGTAAGGCGGGGTGGGAGATGTCACAAAGCCCTGATTATGTGGTTGTGATCGTGGCTAGTCAGCAATTCTATATAAATATAGGTACAGGCAGGAGTAAGGTGGAAGTGGAGATGTCACAAAGCCCTGATCATATGGTTGTGATCGTGGCTAGTCAGCAATTCTATATAAACATAGGTACAGGCAGGAGTAAGGCGGGGTGGGAGATGTCACAAAGCCCTGATTATGTGGTTGTGATCGTGGCTAGTCAGCAATTCTATATAAACATAGGGTACAGGCAGGAGTAAGGCAGGGGTGGGAGATGTCACAAAGCCCTGATTATGTGGTTGTGATCGTGGCTAGTCAGCAATTCTATATAAACATAGGTACAGGCAGGAGTAAGGCGGGGGTGGGAGATGTCACAAAGCCCTGATTATGTGGTTGTGATCGTGGCTAGTCAGCAATTCTATATAAACATAGGTACAGGCAGGAGTAAGGCGGGGGTGGGAGATGTCACAAAGCCCTGATTATGTGGTTGTGATCATGGCTAGTCAGCAATTCTGTATAAAACATAGGTACAGGCAGGAGTAAGGCGGGGTGGGAGATGTCACAAAGCCCTGATTATGTGGTTGTGATAGTGGCTAGTCCGCAATTCTGTATAAACATAGGTACAGGCAGGAGTAAGGCGGGGTGGGAGATGTCACAAAGCCCTGATTATGTGGTTGTGATCGTGGCTAGTCAGCAATTCTATATAAACATAGGTACAGGCAGGAGTAAGGCGGAAGTGGGAGATGTCACAAAGCCCTGATTATGTGGTTGTGATCGTGGCTAGTCAGCAATTCTATATAAACATAGGTACAGGCAGGAGTAAGGCGGGTGGGAGATGTCACAAAGCCCTGATTATGTGGTTGTGATCGTGGCTAGTCAGCAATTCTATATAAATATAGGTACAGGCAGGAGTAAGGCGGGGTGGGAGATGTCACAAAGCCCTGATTATGTGGTTGTGATCGTGGCTAGTCAGCAATTCTGTATAAACATAGGTACAGGCAGGAGTAAGGCGGGGGTGGGAGATGTCACAAAGCCCTGATTATGTGGTTGTGATCGTGGCTAGTCAGCAATTCTGTATAAACATAGGTACAGGCAGGAGTAAGGCGGGGGTGGGAGATGTCACAAAGCCCTGATTATGCACCTGTGATCATGGCTAGTCAGCAATTCTATATAAATATAGGTACAGTCAGGAGTAAGGTGGGGTGGGAGATTACGCAAATCCTCAGTTACACGGTTGTAATTGTGACTAGTCAGTAATTCTATATAAATATAGGTACAGTCAGGAGTCTGTGATCAGTTACATATCTGGCTGCAAGACTGGGCATTAGAGGATGCCAGAGTTCAATTAGCTACAGCAGAGCTCCGGATCTGCACATTTTGAATAGCAAGGGACTGTAGCTGTTGTAAGAATAAATCTCTTTCAGTCCAGTACAGAAGGTTGAATAGCTAACATAATTTACCGTGATGCGGTCTCATCAAAACAGATTGTTTAAAGAGGAGAACAGTTGTGACACAGATTTTATAGACATTGTCAGAGAGGTGTTCAAAATCAACATTTCCATATTCTAAGTAGCTCCATGCAAAGTCATAAAACGATGCTATTCATGTAGTGCTGCAATTTGCGTAGCAAAATTTGTACAACTGTGTGAATTTTACTGCATGATTTGCCATGCTACACATGCTCTACACAGTTTTAGATAGATAAATAAAAACCTTTATATCTTCCTGGACACAAAGTCTCCACCTCTCATTCACACTAATGGGAGTTCACCGGAGGCGCTAGGACCCAGCGGGAGCAAACTTTTTCAAGAGGGCTGGCGCCTGAGATGGAGCCGCGAGGAAGTGGCACCACGAGCCCCGGCTCGTGCGGTAATGACTATCTCGGCGTTGACCCTCCAACCGCCTCAGTTCCTTTTTTCCCTGCCATCGAGTGCACTTCAGTGACGATGTTGCTCGCCCGCAGGGAGTAAAATTTCACTAGCAGCAATAGTTCAGTTTATTGTTTTGTAGAATTATTTCGAATCAGTACCGATTATATATTTTACTTGTACAACAGAAGTCTTCAGCCCTCCATTGACGGAGTCGACCATGAGCAGGTCAGGTGATGGTAGGGAGTCTTCGTATAGAAACATAGAATTTGGCGGCAGATAAGGACCACTTGGCCCACCTAGTCTGCCCATTTTCCTACCTAACAGATAAGCTGCAGATCCTAGTTAACCAACGGCTTACTTCCTCCTACCCCCCACTAGGACTGCCTTATGTCTGTCCCATGCATTCTTGAATTCCTCCACTGTTCTTGACTCCACGACCTCCTCAGGGAGGCTGTTCCATGCATCCACAACCCTCTCCATGAAAAAATACTTCCTCACATTACCTCTGAGCCATCCCCTCTATCTTCAAATTGTGCCCCCTAGTTCTTGCACATCTCTTGTTCTGAAAGATGCTACCCTCTTGGACTTTGTTGATTCCCTTGAGGTACTTGAAAGTTTCTATCATGTCCCTCTCTCCTTCTTTCCTCAAGGGTATACATATTAAGCTCCTTTAGTCTTTCTTTGTATGTCTTCTGGTGCAGACCCTGCACCATTTTGGTTGCCCTCCTCTGGACAGCCTCCACTCTGTCTATGTCTTCTGGAGATGGGATCTCCAGAACTGCACACAGTATTCCAGATGGGGTCTCACCAACTGTCGGTACAGAGGATAACAACTTCCTGTTTTCTATTATTGATGCCTCTTCCTATGCATCCCAGTATCCCCCAGCCTTCCTTACTGCCTTCTCACATTGCTTGCCCACCTTTAGGTCATCTGATATATTACCAAGATCCCTTTCCATTTTACTGTTGTCAGTATCTCACTCCCCATTGTGTACTCTTCCCTGGGTTTTGTTTCCCATGTGCATTACCTTGCACTTCTTTGCATTGAATCTGAGCTGCCATACATTTGACCATTCCTCCAACCTTGCCAAGTCCCTTCTCATCCTTTCCACTCCATCCTGTGTATCAACCCTGTTGCAGATCTTTGTGTGCGTCAAAGAGACATACTTTTCCTTCCAGTTCCTCTGCAATGTCACTTATAAAGACATTAAAAGGACCGGTCCCAGTACTGAACCTCACGGTACCCCGCTAGTAACCCTCCTTTCTTCACTGTGTACTCCATTTACTACTACCCTTATGGTCCTGTTGTCTAGCCAATTTTATCCAGGCTACCACCTTGGGGCCCACTCCAAGGCTAGCTAACTTGTGTATTAATCTTTTGTGTGGGACTGTATCAAATGCCTTGCTAAAATCTAGGTAGGCCATGTCCTCAGCCCCTCCCTGGTCTACTACTTGAAAGTTGTTCAGTCAGCCAGGCTGGATCCGGTCCGCCACCCTCCCCGGAGGGGGGGGGTCTGACAACGGAAGGTCCAATGCTCAAAGGGATGGGCGTTCCCCCGAAAGCATAAAAGGAAACAGTCTTATTCTCAGTGCTGTTCGGCCTCGAGTTCTTCTTCAGCACATAGGTCAAAGAAGGAATGGCATCACTCGAGATCACCCTCTGGTATGTCTGCGCGTAGACGGTCAGTTATTTGGGCCAGCCGCCAGTCTCCACCTCTGTCGCAGTCTCCGGTTTCTGTCTCTGGTAGCCAACCTCCTCGACACCGGAGCCCCTCTCCATCTATTGGAGGAGCTTCCAATGAGCAGTTTCACCAGTGGGCTGCTCTTATGAGCAGTGGGCTCGGAGGTTGGTCGAGTTGCCCGGGCTGGTCAGTCCGATGCCGGGGCCTTCAGGCCAGTCAGTTTCAGAGGGACAGGTAGGGCAGTTGGGCCTTCCTAGTCATGTGGCACTTTCTTCAATGCCGTCGATTCCATGCTCGGGTGTTTATCCCCCTCACATGACTGCGGCACAGGGGTCCACACCGATGCCTCTATCTCCTGCCATTTTTCCCTCTTTTACCTCAAATCATGGTTTTCAGACCCCTAGGACTCTCTCTCAGCACCATCTGTGGTGCCACAGGCTCTCTTGGCACCGTCTGCAGTGCCGCGGGCTCTGTCAGCACCATGCGTGGCGCCATGGGCTCTGTTGGCACCGTGTGTGGCACCGGGGGCTCTGTCAGCGCCATGTGAGGCATCTGGTGGGGCTCTGTTGGCACTGTCTGTGGTGCTGTGGGGTCTGTCGGTGCCGTGTGCAGTGCCGCTTCAGCTAGTGCCTTTCTCCTTGTTCCTCTACGGCACCAGGGACTGGTGAGGCACCGGATGGTCTTCAGGGCTTCTTGACTCCGATTCTTTCTTCTTCTGTTCTTCCTCCTGATTTTCACTCCTTTCCTGTCTATACAGTCCCCCCCGGACTGTCAGGAGATGATTTTGAGCCTGACCCAGATCTTTGCTTGGGTGATGATGTTGATGACACTGCCCTGGCAGCAGGGATCAATCCCTCTGCAGAGCCTGTGGTTGAAGACCTTTCCTTTAAGTCTCTGCTCAAAAATTTTAATTCTACTCTTTCTCTCCAGACTACAGAAATCGATCCTTTGAGGCTTTTACGACTCCAATATCTTCATGTCCCAGAGATCTCTTTGGATTTAACCCCCCTGGTACAGCCCTCTTTCAAGACCCTCTCTCAGACGGTGTGGAAGAATCCAGTTCTCATTCCTTCCGTGGCCAAGTCCATAGATAGGAAGTATGCCCCTCCCAAGGATCGCCCAATTTTGGCCTCACAAGCCTTTGCTGATGCCATTGTGGTCTTGGCAGAGAATGATAAGGCTGTCCTTCCTCAAGGATTCACAGTCTGACCAATGAACAAAGAATCTTGAAAGATAGACACCTTAGGTAAAAGAGTCTTTGCTGCCTCAACCCTGGGTATGCACATTGCCAGTTGCCAGGGCTCTTTTAATCAATATGAGTATGTACTTTGACATTCCCTCAAAGAAATGGTAGAAGCTCTGCCCGAATCGGAAGTTAGCTCAGAGCTACTCCAGACCATAACTAGGGGTATTGAATCCAATAACCAACAGGTTAAAGCTGCAATGGATGCCTATGATACCGCCTCCCAGGCGGCGGCAGCTGGCATCTGCACCCGCCGCCACTCTTGGCTACATGCTTCAGGCTTCACGAATGATGCCCAGCAGCAGGTCGTGGCTTTAACTTTTGATGGTATGTATCTGTTCGGACCTCAGGTGGAGCAAGCTCTGGAGGCCACGTAGAAGACTAGGTCTGCCATTAAGATGGCTAGACCTGCACCCGCCCCCTCCCGAGGGGTTGCGAACAAGCGTCAGTTTCACAACCATCAGTCCTTTTGGGGCAGAAGCAGAGGAGGTTTTAACAAAAACTACAACCCTCAGCCACAAAAGAAAACACAGCAGAAGGCACAAGGGCCCAAAGCGCCCAGTGCCACCTTCTGAGTTTCTCACACAGGTCCCACCTCAGCTGTCTGAGAGAGACTCCACCTCAGCGGTGGGAGGACATCTGACTAAGTCCTACAATCAGTGGAAATCTATATCATCAGACAAAATGGGTCCTCCAGATAATCAGCGAGGGGTACTATCTCAATCTTTCGGAAACCCCTCCGGATAATCCTCCCAAATGACAGCCCAGGCTGTCGCCAGTACAGTCAGACCTTCTTGCATCCGCGGTACAAGGCCTTCTGAACAACAGGGCAGTAGAAATAGTTTTGCTGGATCAATGAAACACAGGATTCTACTCCTGTTACTTTCTGGTCCTGAAGAAAACAGGCAGCATGCGCCCCATTCTGGATCTCAGAAAGTTAAACAAGTTCCTTCACAAGGAGAAGTTCAAGATGATATCACTAGGTGCCCTACTACCTTTGCTTTATCGACACATTTGGCTAACCTTCCTGGACATGCAGGATGCCTACCAACACATTATCATACACCCAGATCGCCACAGATACCTAAGGTTTGTGGCATTGGGTCAACACTATCAGTCCAGAGTCCTGCCCTTTGGGCTATCCTCGGTGCCTCGAGTTTTTACAAAGTGTTGTGCAATTCTCGCTGTGCACCTCAAGAAAATTGGAATACAAGTTGTTCCCATATCTGGATGACTGGCTCCTAGCAAGTCCATCCAGGCAAGAGACTCTAGAGGCCATGGCCACAGCCTCAGACTTCCTCACATCCATGGGAGTCCTGCTGAATCTCAACAAGTCACAGTTGCAGCCCTCCCAGAAGCTCCTCTTCATAGGAACACTTCTGGACACCTCCTGTGCGAAGGCTTTTCTTCCAGAGGACAGAAGGAGCGATATCGTACAGACGGCCCAATACATCAGAGAACACAGCTCAGTTTGAGCTATCTCAATGCAACGGATGCTGGGCCTCATGGCATCCTCGGTGTTCACGGTACCCCTAGCTCGTCTCCACATGAGGACCTCTCAGTGGATGCTCAGTACTCAGTGGTCCCCAACCACTCACCCTCAGTCCTTTCTCATCAAGGTGATGGAACCTCTGAAGAGGTTACTTGCCTGGTGGTCGCAGGAGGACAATCTTCTGGAAGGATATCCCTTTGCCCCTCTGGATCATCAGATCTCCATTACCACGGACGCATCCCTGATGGGTTGGGGAGCCCACTGCCAGGATCTCCACACCCATGGTATGTGGACTCGGGATGAGTCCCAACTTCACATAAACGTCTTGGAAATAAGAGCCATCCTCTATGCAGTCCGAGCCTTGAAGGACATGGGGAAGCAATGACAGTGTGGGAGTGGTGCCTGGAACACAGGGCTCTGATTCAGGTGGTTTACCTGCCAGGAGTACAAAATGAACTGGCAGACCATCTCAGCAGAACGGAGATGGATCTTCACGAGTGGTCTCTCGACTTAACCATAGTACAGTCACTCTTCAAAGAGTGGGGAACTCCAGACCTGAACCTTTCTGCGTCCCCACTCAATGCAAAACTGCCTCTCTTCTGCCCCAGAAATCCAGGACCTGGCATTTTCTGTCAGGATGCATCAGGCTGTGGTGGACAAGACGCTTTCTATACGCCTTTCCTCCTCTTCCCCTAATTCAGAGGGTACTTCTCAAATTGGAGTCTCAGGGGGGCAGAATGATTCTTATGGCCCCCTTCTGGCCTCAGCAGATATGGTCTCCGCTACTCAACAGTCTATCGGAACCCCCCCGAAGACGCTTCCCCTTCAGACGAACCTTCTGACCCAGGGTCCTGTGGTCCATCCCAACCTGAGGTCACTTCACCTTCACACTTGGCTCCTGAAGAGATAGAGGTGAATAGGTTCAATGTTTCTCGTAGAGTTTCAGATATTCTTTTGGCTGTGTGTAGGCCGGCCACTAGAAAAACCCACACAGCCAAATGGAAGCGTTTCTCTATCTGGTGTGCAAAATCCTGTTGGATCCCTTTTTCCTTCCCACTGATTAAAGTCTTAGAGTATCTTTTAGACCTCTCAAATACACGTCTGCAGTACTCCACAGTCAAAGTTCATCTTTGTGCCATTTCGGCATATCATGAGCCGGTACTTTCACTGGCTCAGTTGCCTGTAGTTAAGAGGTTTCTTAGGGTATTCTGCATACTAGACCTCCTATCTGACAGCCAGTCACAGCCTGGGACATTAACCTTGTGCTAGACATGCTCACTCATAAATCTTTCGAGCCTCTAGCTACTTGCAACTTGAAGTTCCTCACTTGGAAAGTAGCCTTCCTGGTGGCCATTACTTCAGCCCGTAGAGTTTCTAAAAATAGATGCACTGGTCACAGATCCCTCGTACACTGTATTTCACAAGGACAAAGTAGTTCTTAGGACTCATCCTAAGTTTCTCCCTAAGGTTGTCTCAGAATTCCATCTAAACCAACCTTTAGTCCTTCCAACCTACTTTGCGAACTTCCAGAATGAAGGGGAGCGTAGTCTTCATTGACTGGATGTAAAGAGAGCATTGCGGTTCTATCTAGATAGAACAAAGGAAATTCGCAAGGTTCAACAACTGTTTCCTTCAGCGTGACCCGGCTGGGTCAACCTGTCACTATCAGATGCATTTCAGCGTGGCTGGTGGCATGCCTTCGCCACTGCTATTCTATGGCACAGGTCAAGCTGGAAGGCAGTGTGTACGCTCACTCTACCAGAGCAGTCTCGGCATCTCTGACGGAAATCTGTAACGTGGCCATTGCAGATATTTGCAATGCGGCTACACGGAGCTCCGTGCATACTTTCGTTAAGCACTACGCCTTGGATGTCCATGCCAGACGACATCTGTCGTTTGGCAGGACCATTCTTATCGGATTTCTGTCCTAAGCACGCAAGCTCTTTATCTCCTGCCACCCGTCTCGGGGGATTATTTAGCTCGGTACTCTCCCATTAGTATGAATGAGTGGTGGAGAATGTATGTCCAGGAAGATATGGAAATTACGTACCTACCGTAATTCTTGATCTTCTTAGACAAAGTCTTCACCACTCATTCACACGCCCGCCCACCATCCCCCGGAGCTCACTTCTCTGTTTATGGTCTTTACTCCCTCAGTGGCTGGGCTGTGAAGACTTTATTGTTGACCCTTCTTACATGGGTCATTCGGACTATCTTATGTCTGATTTTTAGGCTAGTCCTTCTATGTTAATTACGCTGCAGCTCCTTTGAAAAAAGGTGCTGAGGCGGTTGGAGGGTCGACGCTGAGATGGTCATTACCGCACAAGCCGGGGCTCGTGGTGCTGCTTCCTCGCAGCTCCATCTACAGCGCCGGCCGTCTTGAAAAAAGTTTGCTCCCGCTAGGTCCTAGTGCCTCCGGGTGAATTCCCATTAGTATGAATGAGTGGTGGAGACTTCGTCCAAGAAGATTAAGAATTACAGTAGGTACGTAATTTCCATTTTTTGACAGGAGATAAACTTTTAGGATTGTGAGGCCCTGTTTTACTAAGTTATCCTGTATAAGCAAGTGGTTACATGAGGTAGATGTGTACAGAATCTTGACAGTTGTTCCAGAAAGGACAAAAGGTTTACAGTCAAACCATTTAAACACTTTTAGAGCACATTTAACTATAAGACTTGCAAGGAAGTTAATACAATACAGAGACAGAGGATCTTTAGTTTAGTGTGGTATACAAGTGTAACCCCTAGGTGGCACCATCCCAAGGGCTACTACCTCTGCCTGCTTGGCTAGTAGCAGGTCAAGGGGCCTAGGTTCTGCAACGGGTGCCTCCAGCCGGAGGTCAAGGTTAGTAGTGGTCAAACTAACCTGGGCACAGTCCTCTGGGACACTGTAACCCCCCTCTTTCCCTTCTAGTGGCCTGAGCAATATCCGATAATCACTTTCACAGTACCCCTTGTACACCATACAAGTACCCACACTGTTTGCACTTACCACCAGGGCTGGTTCCTCTGGCTCGACCATGGGGACCCCCTGTAAAACAAGGTTATGCACAGCAAATAGCAACAATACAGTACTCTTGGCACAAACTGGAACCACAGTCAGGTTAAATGTAGCAAAAAAAGTCAGATCTGATTTATTCAGGGACTTGAACAAGGAAGGGCGTAATCAGGTTGATTGGCTTAAAGGCTATATTAATCAAACAGTTATGCATGCACTTTAAGTCCCCACACAGTCACACCTCTGGGTACCCAGGTAGGGGGACGATGGGCTAGACAGGAACGTTGCAGCTGGTTGGGGCCCTGTGATGGAAGAAAGCAACATGCACAACACACACTATTTGCAATCCGGAGCCGGAGGGCTCAGTTCGTGAAAGAAAAAGCAACCAGACAATCAGATGACAACACTTTAGATTTAGCTGTTGTTGCAGGGAGCTATCCTGATGTTTACTCACGATACCCAGTACTGGACACAGGCAGGATGAAACTGAGACTGCAGGTTGTTGAGCTGGAGTGCCCGAAGAAGCAGGGCCCACACAAATCACCGAGGCATCATTCCTGTTCAAGCGTGGAGCAGGGGGATGATCCCCAGGCCGGTCTCTCGTCGATGGCTTTCTCTGTGCAGCGGGCAGTCAGGCTGGGCCAGTGTGGCAAGGCCCAGGCCCAATGGAGATAATTTTGGATTCAGTTCGTGGGGCCGGATGCAGCTTCCAGCAAGCAGAATACAGTAAAACCACAGTGTGGAACCAAATCGCGACCCACTAGCAGCTCACAGCACATTTACACATAAGGAAATTCTAATGCAGCTTCCAGCAGGCAGAACACAATTCAAACCACAGTGGGGAACCAAATCACGACCCACTATAAGCACACAACACATTCACATGTAAGGAAATTCCACTGTACCAGGCAAAAGGCTCTCCGGTCGCAATTACAGAGTCTCTGCACAATCCAGGAGTTCAGAGGTGGCTGGAGGTCCAGACAGGCCGATCGCATTCAGCAAATCTTCAGTCTTCTTCATGTAGGAGCCTGGTCACAATTCAGTGGCTTACTTTGCTCTCCAAGTTCTGATTCAGTCCAAAAAAGGCACAAGTTCCCTCTCAGGGCAGCAGGCAGGCAAGCAGGCCAAAACGCAGGCCTTTCCACAGTTCTCCCGTGAGAATCTACGCCGGGGCTGCTGCTTGAATCATTCAAGCTGTTATCGCTTCACTTCCCAACTCAGAACTAACTAGTTGCAAGCAGCTTGGGGAATTTCCTCAAGATCCAAAAGGTTCGGTTGGCTGATCTGGCTGTCAAGCCACAACAAGGGCTCCCCCTCCAGGTTATTTTAGGTGCCAAAATGCAAAAACTACAATTCCTACAAGTTTTGATCCCACCAAGCCCCTGTGGGCAGGCTCCATTTTAGAGGTCCAAATGTACTGATTGGCCGATTTCAGCGGTCCAGGACCAAGATAATGGAAACAAACAGAACTGTCCATGCTGCAAAGAAGGTAGGTTAGAACAAACTGCGATATCATTACTACTCTAACAAATGATCAGCAAACAAGCACATCTTCTAATAGAGCTCCCTTTTAGATTAATTATGACTGCAATCCAGGCAGCTTTTAAAGAGACAGCACACAGAGGCTCTATAAGCACTCTCTGGCAATCACATTTAAACTGCAAAAATGCAGGACACCAGCCTGGCAGTGAGCATTTAGACAAGCTCAAGGAAGACTTTTTGGGAACCCCCATTTGTAGTGGGGTTACACAAGACAGAGGTTTTCTATGCTACTCTATAAGACAGTATAATTATAAGTACAGTTGTGGTGAATTTTACTATGCAATTTGCGGTAAACAGTGAATTGAGTCAATTCACATGGTAAAATTTGCTGAAACTGTGGCGAATTGTGTAGTGTAGACTGTGCAGATGTTGCACGTAGCATGCAATGGCCAAATTGGCCACTATTCGCAGGCAAATTAAAAGCTCACAGCACACCTAATTTGAAGGTAAACAGTAATATATGTTTGGTTAGTGCCACTATGGCCTCAGTAGTGGGTGATTTTTTTTATTGCAGTGTAGAAACCCACATTTTCGATTTATCTTTATTGAGGTCTCTGTCTATCCGCTCGTATATTGCTAGAGTGAATATGTGACTCAGACTGTCGCTGGCCAAGGAGGTGAGCAGAGAGTTTATGCAGGACACCATCATAGGACTAGGGTGGAAGGGGTTGGGGTGCTTTGGAGGGTACTGCCCTACACCACAGAATTATCTACTGGAGATGGGAAGAGGGAGAGTGGATGCCATGGGCATCAGGGAATTATTCACTGGGGATGGGGTGTGGGAAGGGGGTATTTACGTGTTGTTAAAATATGCTTCTCAGAAATGTTAACTAACGCTGCACAAACAAGTTGTTTGCACTTCCAAAAAGCATCCAATATGTTCGTGTGCCCTGTATGCCAGACTCCACATCTCATTGCCATGTGCTTGGGCAGTCCAGTAGAGATCACACACTTACAACTTTGTGCTGTGCGGACTCTGGCTTTCAATAAGGCACTTGCCATGCTAATGTCCTTTCCTGTACACATAGCCTTGTTTGCGTGATACTGAACTTAGAGACATATCAACTGTGGCATTCAATATGGAACTTGCCATGCTAACAACTTCTCCAGTGTGTAGAGCCCAGTTAGCATGACACTGACCCTGTTAGTGCGGTGCTTAATGTTCAAATACGGAGCCTCATGCAAAGCCATCAGGGACCATTGGTAAGTGCTTGCAAGACCTCCCAGGGACAGTTGCAACTGAGCTAGGAATTGCTAACCTTCCCCAGACAACTGGTAACATAGTAGCAACCAGACAGGGTAGGGTATGGGGTAGGGGTGAGATTTGCCATCCTCAATGTATGGCTACTGTCACAAATGGCCCTAAAACAAAGTTTGCCCAGAAGTTGGCAATACAAAATTTGGTGCGTCGGGGATGTTTTCAACTCCTCCAGTTCACCTGAAATGGGGCTTTTCAACTATGGATGAAAGGACAAGCTCTGTGTTGGATCAGAACTCTGGAAATGTTAACTAGAGTAACAGAGGATACCCTAGACAAGCAGTGTCTGAAGGAAAAAGAAGAATGGTTCCATCTGGGGTATAAGGGCGATTTATGGTATACAACCTTAGCCTCCTACTGGGAGAAACATAATCTAAAGAATCTAAAAAAGTCTGTTGACTTAGGGATCACACTAAGCAATAAGTATAAAAAAATGTATGTAAAAAAAAAAATAAATAATTATTGGAATAATAGGGGCTTACAACAAATAGCCGGGTCGAAATACTCTAAATGGTTTGCACAGAACAATACATTTTTCAAATTTAAATCATACTTGGAGATTTTAGAGGATCCTAAACTGAGATAGTTACTCTCACATTATAAATTTGGGCAATTTACAGGCAACATGCTCTTTTATAGGTATAAAAAAGAAGGTATGCTGTCTAGATCTTGTGACTGTAGCCAGGGAGGTACTGAAGATCTCGACCATGTAATGTGGCATTACGCATGGTATAATAAACGAAGAGTTCATTGGCTATTGCCATTTATAAATAACATCTATCAGACTGAGAAAAGATTGCTAGCTAATATTTTAATAAATACAGAAGATTCATGGACCCTAAATAGGGTGGCAAACTATTTTGGGGCAATTAATAATTTAAAGAAAAAAATTAGGATAATATAAAACCTAAGAAGTGCAATGAAACCGTAACTGGGATAATTATGTGTATATTTTAAGTAATTCCATATGTGTATTAGATCTAATTTGTTGCATTAATATGTATGGCTGGTGTATGCTGTTTTTATGTGAAATATTTATACATGGATTTTGTATAATATTTGTAACAGCTATTTAAGCTATAAAGAATAAACCTGATGATGAACTCTGGAAATGGGAGGCATTGGTGTCTCAAGCCTGATTTGACCTAGTCCAGTACATTAATCAGTTTGGATCTGCCAGTGAACCAGTTCTGACCTGGTCTGGATAATTCAACGAGGAGCAGTTAGCACTTTGAGTCCCACACTCAAGTGTGGGGCTGGTCCCAATTTGCACTCTGTGTGCAAAAACGTTTTTTTACTTACCGTTTACTGCAATATAAAAGTTAGTATCAGGCTAATTCTCCTGACTTCCAAACTGACATTTGCTGTAACCAGAAATCCCCAAAATCCAGTGCAGCTGACATCAAAACATTACTGCAGCAGTGGGGGATTCAGTAGCCTGCGGTGCATGTTAGAGATTTATAATCTCTAAGCAGATGTTTGCTGGTCCCACTGTTCTCCCGGGGCTAAGCACAGTCCCCTGTGAGTTTACTTAGCCCAGGGAGGACAGTGGGACCAGCAAACAAAAGAT
The DNA here is from genome assembly GCA_016271365.2 of Neoceratodus forsteri. NCBI lineage: Eukaryota > Metazoa > Chordata > Ceratodontiformes > Ceratodontidae > Neoceratodus > Neoceratodus forsteri. Next base: position 90,963,629 of record JADMNL010000026.1, on the reverse strand, counting down.
CAGAGCTTATAAAAACTCTTAACATGTGCTACAGGCTATTGAGTCCCCTGTTGCAGCAGCCCTGCTCTGATGTCAGCTGCAGGGGATTCTGGGATTTATAGTTACAGAAAATGTCACTTTGGGAGTTAGCAGAATCATCCTGATACTCTACTATACAACGCTTCAGTAAACAGTAAGTAAAAAGAAAATGTTTTGCACACTAAGTGCAAATAGCTCCTACACTTGATTTTTGGGCCCTTGGTGCTGACTGTTCCCCTTTAAGTGATTTACATGTCCCACCCCCACCCAAGATCTTCCAATAGGGGCTCTATTATGGGGCAGGGGGGAGTGACAGGCATAATATATCCCCCTGTAGCAGAGATAAGGGCTTGGGAGAAAGGGAGGCCATTAAGGTACTGAGGAAAGGCATTTAAGATCTACAGTGGAGAAAAAAAATAAGAATAAGACAAAACTGTGTCAGAAAGAAACAGATTGGCCACAGCGACTGCACATCCCCACATGTTTTCAGGCAAGCGTCCTGGTGTGTTGTATATGTATACCTTCTCCCACGGCATTCTGAGATTAAAGCCACTATCTCATTTTGCGAAGCATAATTATAGGTTTGAATAAAAGCCTGATGTTCTCTAAAAAAAATCTTGACAGTTTCATCTTCCTACGCATTGTATTTTTTTAAACTCCATTCAAATGCAAATTCTAACTTTCCACCTGGATTGGTCAGTGCCAAAGTGTTCTTTCATGACAGAGGCTGGATGATAACTTGAGCTCAAGATCTTTCTATGAAAGATAGCTTCTACCCATTGGGACTCACTGGACTGCAGGAAATGTCTGGGAAATGCAGGGGTTTTACATGCTTTACAGATTAGAAAAGAACTTGGTTTTGCACACACACACACAGTGCAGGAACTGTACAATGGAATTTATATTTATATAACACCTTTCATACACACTGTATCTTAAGCACTTTACAGTGCAATTAGTTAGATACTGGTAGTGCTGGGACTGTTGAATAAAACAGAATTTGGTTTTATATAGCAGCTTTCTTACTCACTGTGTCCCAAAACCATTACAAAGCAATGGATTACATACTGGTAGTACTGAGTTTTCAGAATAGAATTTGGATTTATGTAGCAGCCTTCATGCACACTCTATCCCAAAGTGCTTTACATAGCAATGACTTGCATACTGACTACAGACCTTTTAGTGCCTCTATTGCGGGAAAACTCATGAAGACTTCAGTGAAAGGGAACCTCATGGACTACCTGGAGAGCACTGGACTCCAGGATAATAAAGTCAAGGGTCTGTGGCAGGGAGATCTTGTCAGACCAACCTGATATTATTCTTTACTGGGTAATGAGGGTAGTGGATAAGGGCCATGCTGTGGATTTACTCTACTTTGATTTCAGCAAGGCTTTTGACTTGATGCGTCACAGAAGGCTTCTGAAGAAGCAAGAGGATCTGGCTACAGTGAAGGATACAGGTCAGTGGGTGAGAAACTGGTTGGAAGGGAGACAGCAGAGGGTTGTGGCTAATGGAGTCAAATCAGAAGAGAGGGAGGTCACCAGGGGGTGCCACAAGGATCAGTCCTGGGTCCAGTTTTTTTCAACATGTTCATCAGCTATATGGGAGGACTTCAGGGCAAGATGTGTCTCTTCACAGATGACACTAAGCTCTATGGCAGGGTAATTCTTTTTATTTAGTTTTTGCTGATTGGGAAAGGAAGGCTAGACAATTCTGCCTATGTTCAGCCTCGTCCCAGGAGAGGGGGAGATACAGATGCTAACCAACTGAAACTGAACCAGATTAAGCTGTTGGTGGTGGTACTTGTAGTGAATTTGGTAAATTTGGCAAGGACACCGGGAAATTCCCCTGCTCTCGGGTAGGGGAAGCTGCTGACCTCCGTCATAGCTGAACCTCTGTCAGTCAGTGTTGGAAGTGCTTCAGGGGAAGACATCTCCGTTCTGCTCTCCTCTTCTCTCCATCTCTGGAAGGGGCTCCAAATGCTGTGCTGTTCTCTGCTGGGCTTCTGAAAATTGATGTTCGCTGAGTGGCTGACCAGGCTGAACTTACTGGGGATTTACCTGCTAGACTGGACCAGTTTGTGTTGTGGGCAGAAGATTTGCATCTTCAGGACACTTTGAAAGTCAAACAGGATTTTTTTGTTGGGACTTATGGCTGACGAGGAAGCTGCTTACCTTTGGCAAAAGGAGGACTTGTTTGCTCTTAGTGGACCTGAACCTCTGCTCCGGCACAGTTTCTCTGGTCGGCCAGCTGTGGAAGGAGATGTGTTGCTGGGGTCTGCATTGGATTTGCCTGTTGGGCCACTGCAGCATGTACTTTTCACGTCAACACCGGGAGTTTCTGGGATGAGTGGTCCAGTGTTGGTGGTGCCCAAATTAATTTCCTGGCACCATTTTGCCTGCCTGGGACTGCTGTGTTAGCGGCGACTGCTGCTCCTGGACTGCCGCTTCTGCAGGTACATGGTGCCTCACCGGCGGTGTCCCCTGACTCAGAGATTCTGGTTCCTTTGGTCAAGAACCCACTTGATGCTGTTGCTCCTGCTCCTAGGACAGTTGGGGCTTCCGGTCCTGGGTCTTTGGGGGCTTCTGAGACTTGCGCTGCTACTCTTCCATCTGAATCTTCCTCTCAGGTTTGGTCCCTGGTTCATGCCCTATCTGAAGTGGGCTGAACTAGGGATGCTATTCGACAATGGCACTCTAATGTGCCTGTCGAGTCTGCTGTTACCCGCCTGCTTACTGGCGCTTACAACAGGTTTGCCTGGCTTGGAACACCTTCTCTTGGACACTGACTTCCAACTGTCAGCCACATTGCTCACTGGACCCACTGACCAGATACTGTCTTTTGTTCCTCCCTCCAACCAGATGGAAATGTCTATCCTACTTCCTTCTACATGACCGCCTCTTGAGGGGTCACTTGGGGTCCTGCAGTCTCCTTCACAGGTTTTGGACCCCTCTGTAGAGCCACCTTTGGGGTTAATTACTCCTTCAGCCATTGGGACTTGTGTACTGAGACAGGGGTCCTCTCACCTCGACAGGTTGCTTTCTTGCCTGCGTCTGTTCTGCTGACGGCTGGGCCAGTTGTGACAGTTACCTCTCCCTCATGAGCAGAGCAGATGGATGCCACTGATGGCCTTGATATTGCCCCTGAAGAGGGTGCTCCTGCTGTATCGACCACCCCGCACAGGTGTGAGCTAAGTTTTGCCAGAGGCCTGTTTTTTCTCAATCACCGGCTCCTGCGCAGCGCTGTATTGCAGTGCACTTTCTATACACTGGTGGTTTGGACCCAACACCTGATAGGAGCTATGTGGGGAAGGTACTGCTTAAGGATTCTTTGCATCTGACTCCTAATGAATTGTATGTGCTGTTGCACTCCCCTGCAGATGGCTATTTCGATCTCAGTTTCAGACACTGGTGTATCTCAATAGGTTCTGGACATTGTACCATTCTCTGAAAGATACTCCTCTTTGGCTTCCTTTTAAAGTGATACCCCTCACTAAGCCAGCTATATGGACTGTCACAATCATGCTTAAGAATGAGGAGGTGAAGGTCCAGGATGTCCACTATTGGCTATCCCAACAATGTGATGTGATTGGTGTGCTGGAACCGATTTTGGATACTGAACTTTTCTGGACTGGCCACTGGCACTTTCGGGTGAAGCTTCGCCATGCCCACTATGGTCCTTAGCCCCTTCCTGGTGTTTTTTTCTTGGGATGGGACAGGGCTTAGTGTTTCTACATGGGGGAACCTAAAACCTGCTTTAGTTGTGGATCTGATCAGCATCTCAGGAATGCCTGTGACTCTGTGTGCTGCAATCTGTGTTTAACATTGGGACACGCTGGGGCGAATTGTACTAACACCCTGTTACAATTTGTGCGAGGGTTTGGGGCACTCTTACAGTAACTGTCAGTGGGCCCAGCATAATAAGACCAAAGTGGACCCCCAGGATGCTGTCTTGCTGAAAGCTCACATGGCTCAACAGCAACTCCTCCATAAGGATGTGGCAGCTGCTTTGGCACATCAGGAGACTGCCTCCGACTCTGATGCTACGGTCCTTGACTCCTCCCTTGCTGTTCCTGTACCTCAGACTATGGCTTCTGTTCTGGATACAATCCCGGCTTCCTCTTGTGTGACTACTGACTTGGCTGCTGGGTCTCTCCACCACCTTCAATCCTGTTCTCTGGAACCAGTTGCCTCTCACAGTCCTGATGATGTTTTATTGCCCCCTCCTGATGCCACTGCCCTGAGCCGGAAACGTTCTCTCTATTCTCATTCGGCAGGTCTTCAGCCTATCACAGGTGCCTTCTTCTCGCTCAGCTGCATTACTTGAGAATAAGTATGCAGCTTTGGCTGATGTTTGTTCTGATTCTGATCTTGGTTCTCAATCTGAATCAGTTACTTTGCCGTCAACATTGGTACCTTTTTCCTCTGATGCGGAAGAAGATCCTCCCTGGACACGCCCTAAGGTGAAACTTCATAAGAAACAGAAGATAGTGCCCAAGAAGACTCTTCCTCTGGTGATGGACATTGATGCATAAGACTTTTTTTGAGGACTAATTCTTCTGTTTTCTATGGCTGCACCCCTTCGTTTAGCTACGCTTAATGCAAATAGCATTGGGAATGTGTCTAGGCGTACAATGCTTTTTTCCCTTCTTCATGATTTGGCCTTTGATGTGGTGTTCCTTCAGGAAACCCATTTGACCTCTACTGGTGATGTGTCCTGGGCTCAACAAGGCTGGGTTTGGTGTCCATCTTTCTGGTCGTTCAGCCAGGACCCTTATGATGGGGTCAGCCTTCTCTTTCGGTCCCTGGGCTTGTCACATACCCGAGTGTTAGTTCTTGTCCTGGGTATGGCTTTGTTGTTAGATGCCTGGTATAAGGACACCTTTTATCGATTTATTACAATTTGTGCCCCTCAAACGAAAAAAGCCCAGGTTGACCTGTTCACTCTGATTAGGCCTTATTTGCACACTTCTTGGCATATTAGTTTTGATGGGGATTTTAATTGCTACATGGCTAAAATGAATAGGGGTGCCCAGACTGATAAAATGTTTAATGATTCCCTTTTTTTGCAGATTGTGCTCCATATAGCTGGTTTGATGGATGCCTATAGATCCCTTCATCCAACCGGGCCGGGGGGGTTACTTATTTTAGATCTGGCTTGGCCACTCGGATTGATTATTTGTTCCTTTCTGCTCATCTCCACCCTTGTCAGGTAGTGTTGATCCCAGTTGAGTCCTCTGATCACCTCCTGCTCGGTGGTACTTTTTCAGTTTCCCCGTTTACCCCACTGGGTCCTGGTTATTGGCATCTTAATGATTCCATTTTGCGGGAGGTTGCTGTCCTCAATAAGGTTACTGACCTCCTTTTCCCCGCCAGTCGTTAACCTGTATGGAGGACAGTTTGTTGGTTTGGTGGGTTGACACTAAGCTAGCAGTGCAGAAACTGTTGAAATATATTTCCTGTTTTCAGCATAAGACAGCTTATGTTGAGTATTTGTCTCTTCGATTGAAGTTGGCCAAAGCTTTGACTGTGTCCCACAATGGAGAGGGGGATTTTAGTCCCCTCATTGTGTCCCTTTGGGCCCGAATGACTAGCCTCCAATATGATAGGAGTCATTCTCTCCTTATGGAACATATGGCAGGTACCCAAGGTATGCAGGGGCTGGGTGACCCGTTCTCGGCTTGGAAGGAGTGAGTTCGTCGTCAAAATATGTTGAAGCTTTCCACACCTCGGGACACTTTTGTTTCTGATGGTCCAGGTATCCTATCACAGGTACACTCTTACCTATCGTCATTATTCAGCACTCGGTCACCGGTGGGTCCAACTGATGCTTTTTTGACTCCAGTGCAGGTCCCCCTAGTGACTCCTGCAGATTCTGAACTCCTCTATAGGCTTATTCAGGCTGATGAGGTTGCACAGTCGATTACCCACCTGAAGTTGTCAGTGGTGCCAGGGCTGGATGGCCTCACGTTGGCCTTTTATAGGACTTTTTCTGACCTCTTTGTTGATATTTTGCCGGTTGTTTTTAACTAGTTTTTACTCAATGGTACGACCACCTGATCATTTGGGGAGGCTCTTTTGGTCTTCCTTTTTAAGAAGTGGAATGCCTCTGATTTGGGTAATTGGAGGCCCCTGAGTATGTTGAATGATGGTTTGAAGGTGTTAATGTCTATTTTGACCAGGCGTTTAGCCTTGGACTCTAAATTGGTCATATCCCCCTCTCAGGCCTGTTCCATCCCTGGCCGACACATTGTTGACCATCTTATTTTGTTATATGAGGTATTTGTGATGGGGGAGACCCATGGAGACCTGAGTTATGTTTTTTCACTCAATCAGGAGAAGGCTTATGATCAGGTGTCTCACTCGTACATGTTTACGGTACTTCGACACCATGGTATTCCCCCTATTTTTTGTGATTGGCTTCAGAAGCTATATGCAGTGGCCTCTGTGCATCCTTTAGTCAATGGTCATCTGGGACGTTCCATCTCAGTTTTGACTGAGGTTCGGCAGGGCTGTCCCCTTAGCCCCCTTCTTTATACTTTTTGTACAGATCCTATTCTCCACAAAATCCATTCCCATTCACAGATCCATGGTATCCCGGCCCCCTCTTGGACAGCTTTTGTTAAAGTGACTGCTTACGCGGATGATGTGACTCTTTTTGTTCAGGACGGCCTGTCGGGTCATGTGGCATTGGATCTTTCCAGTCCTTTACTCCCGTTTCTGGGGCTCATCTGAATGTACACAAGTGCCACTGTTTCCATCTCGAAAAGGAGGTCAGCTCCTTGTTGTTTATTGGAGGTATACCTGTGACTCATGATCCCTTGTGGATTCTGGGTCTTACCGTTGGGGCTGGAGATCTGGCCTTCCTAAATTGGGAAGCCAAGATTGCTTCTTACGCTCCTCAGGTCCAGGTTTGGAAATCTTGGAAACAAACTAAGAAAAAAAAGTCGCCATTTTGAAGAAGTTTCTTCTACCTGCGTACTGCTTCTACCTATGTAAGCATGGTTTACCCACTTTCCAAGTCCTTGGAGGTCCATCTTCTTAGGGTTTTTTTTCAGATTGTTTGGGGCAGTCGCCGGAATCCCTTGAAGCAGTTGGTAGTGTATCTTCCCATTGCTCAGGGAGGCCTAAATTTGATTAATCCGGTAGTTTCCATGTTTTGCCATTTTATTTGTTGGTCGGCTAAACCGTTTTTTTCTGTAGACCAGAGGACCTGGCATGCTTGGGTCACTCCTTGGATGGAGGGTATCCTCCCCGTATGGATGGCTGGGGAGCTTACCCCACACACTGCCCACCAAGAGCTGTCATTTGTTCAGCCTTTGATTGACAAACTTTGGCGCTGGACTTTGGATCTTACCCCGGCTACTACTTCCTCCTCTTTGGGGCTGTATGCTGCTATCCAGGTTTTACATTTTTCTGTGGTCCCTTTTATCCAGATATCTCCCCCACAGCATATCCACTTCTCCTTTCTGCTCTGAAAGATATCTGTACCCCTACCAAGATGTGGGATGTCCTATGGCCGAGTTGTCATGGGCGCCTCAGTATGAAGGCAAATGCCAAGCACAAAAAGGTAGAGGAACGTTTTTGTCCTCGTGAGGGTTGTGCTCAAGGAATCCAGGTCTCACTTTCCCCTGACTTGCCCTTATGCACGAGCCTTTTGGGCTCTGGTGGCAGCACAGTGGGGGGAACCACGATGGTCTGCTCTTGATGTTATTTTGAGTGTTCTCAGTGTTCGCCCTGCTTATCCTGCTGGCACCCTGCGCCTGGTATTTGCTGTCTTTAAGTATTACTTGTGGCATTCACGTTATGCTTTTTTGTTTCAACGGCAGGTCTTGCCTAAGGCAGTTCTCTTTCAGCTTGCTGTTTCAGAACTGACCATGTTATACTGGGGGGACAGTCGCATATTGACCCCCCCAGAACTGTCCTCCTGGTGGCACCCTTTTGATGTATTATTGTTTCCTGGGTGCCTTTAACCTGATATAGTTCCTCTTTTTGTTTTTTCCTTCCCCTTTCTCTTTTTTATGGTCATGAAGCACAGGCTGATTTATAATGACTTAATTTTTCCTTTTCAGGTGCAGAGGTGACAATTTTTTTTTCTGTAAATGATTCTTATTGCTTTTCTTATAGATTGACTGTTTTTTTTTTTTCCCCTTGTTTGGCTGAGATTTTTTTCCTTTCCCTTCCCTTCCCTTCTATTTTTGTATTTTGATGCCCCTTCCTGTGTTTTGTGGTTGCTGTTATGGTTTTTATTTTGTTATTTGTATTTGCTTGTTATCCTGTTCATTTTCTTTTATTAAAAACTTCTCCTACTGTCTAGCAGGGGAATCTGTGTCAGTCTGGCATGCCGCCAAGATGGCGTCTGCCAGTAGGAGTGAGGAGCGGATGGAAGTTTCGGAGGCAGAGGAGTGGGTCTCAACTCTGCCTCAGTACAACAAGAGACCAAGCATAGCCCTGTCATGGATGACGTCCTTGCAGAAAAAGTGGATGGAGTGAAACAACACCATATGGTTACAAACAGCATAACAGACAAAAGAATAGAACAGAATGAATTGGGAATATGCACAGATTTACCGGAGCTACTGAATCCTACCGACTCGGTTAAAGCCCTCTGTGATCCGAATGCCAGCATGACGGAAAAACAGTTACAGGATATTTTACAAAACGAGGAATGTAACTTTCTTTTAAAGATAAAAGGCTGCAGAGTAAGTTGCTTGCTTTACAATGAGAGGCTGCCCAAATGAAGGAAGCGACTGTCATCTCCACTCAGCCGTCTGTCAGTGATGTAGGAGCATCAAAGGCTGTGACAGACAGCGAGGCCACATCAGTAAGTGAAGCGTTGCCAGTTTCAAAGGATCCAGACTACAGCATTACACTGCAACTACAGGCAGGCAGACATTCATTCTGAAGTAAATAAGCAACCAATAGACTGGGCACTGTCAGGAATGGCATGTACAAGCAGTGAGCCGCTCAGCCTAAGACAGCCCTGGTCCCCAGTAAAAACACAGAAAAAGGAAGATGGATTGTCAGTGAAGACTGCTTTGCATGCAGCTGGTTGGGAAATGGAGTTGGGATTCTAGGTGGCTGGCACTTCACCAATAAAAATGCCCAGACTGGAGGACTTTCAACAGACAATCCAGATAGGTACAAATAATGATGTTGTAATGGAAAATCATATACAAGAGGGTGTAACCACTGACTTACCAGAGGTACCATCTGAATTTAACCTAACACAAAACCCGATTTTACATCTGAACACTGTGCCCCAGTAAATTCTAACACTGATATTTCTATGGAAACTATTGCTAAAAACATTGCAAACCCTGATACAGAAAGATCTAATGCCTCATTTGCTGCAAAAATAGCTTCCATGGCTTCTATGGGACCTCAAGGCCAGCAGCCTTCAAGACCATGTGCCTCCTTTTTCCATACGTCCTTATTACCTGCCAAGAGGCATAATGCAGTGTGTTTGAAATATGTGGGTGGTATGGAAGACCCACCAGAGAGGGTATTTGTGGCCTGAGACCTCTTTAAAAACTCCATGAAATTCTTTGCAAATGAAATCTATACTCAAATTCACATTTCCAGAGAAACGAACGTTGATATTAGTTTTAAAACATTAAATGGTTTAGAAAAAGTATAACACATTGAAAAACACTCCACTGTGGTCTTTATTTACTGCCATACCTCTGACCAAACCAGCTCAGAAAAAATTACAGTTTTGTTTCGAAACGAGGGGGTTAGTGTGAATGATCTTGTTTACTGGTTCAAACAAAAGTGCACAGTGAGAGGAGAGTCTGAGACAATATTCAGTTCTGAGCATATCTGGACGGGGGGGCGGGGGGAGTGGCAGTAAAAGTCATTCTGAGAACCACTAATACTGGTGTTCTACATTTGCCTAACAGTTATTTCCTTGGGAGAGATAGAGGTGCCTTGTTTTACCCGGGCCAACCAAAGGCTTGTTATAAATGTGGATCACCTGCACATTTAAGCAGCGTATGTGACAAAGTTCGTTGTTCTTTATGCAATGAAATAAACCACACTAGTAATCAATGTCAAAACAATAGCAGATGTAATTTGTGTGATGATAATGGCCACTGTTTTCAAAATTGTCCTTGGGTGGCCCACAACCAGCCAGAACAGGCAGATGGGGCAGAACAATGCCTCTGTGTTACCTTAGCTCAACAAAATACTATGACAGACAGGAGGAAACAGGTGGACACTAGGGTAATACAGGATCTCCCTGCTCCAACCCAGAGGCAAGTAGAATCCCCCCACCCTGCCCAGGGAGATTCCTGTCTCTTCCCTTCCCAGTCCCAGGTAAATCCACAGACACAAGACTCATTGGACACAGGGATACCCCCTTCCTCTGAGGAACAGGCAGGAACCTCCATCCCCAGGGATGATATCCCAAGCAAGACACCTGAAGCAAAGGCCCCTGTGATTCCAGAGACTATCAACATAGCATCTCCCGTGACGGGAACAACCGACATCATGCCCCTTCCCCCAAACCTGCTCACTGAGTGTAGAACCCCGAGGTCCAGGCGCAGACAAACTTGGAATCTTCCAAACACCAAACTATCTAAAACTGAAATGATTCCTTTGACAAGTAAGTATGACATTCTTTAAAGTCCCTCAGATGAATCTGACACTAAATCTGACACATCTTCTCTTACCTCCTCTCAGCCAGAGCAAACAACTGATTCAGATTTGAAAACTGATGCAGGCCTTAATAAAAGGAAAGCTAGAGACAAACAGAAAAACAAGGAAGGAGCTTCTAGGAAAGGCAGGCCAAGGTGATACAAAATTTTTCCCCTGTTCTATAATTCTCTCTATCTATGACCTCATCATTACATTTCCATACGATTAATGTAAACAGTATAAAAAACCCAAGCAAAAGACGGACCATTTTTTCATATCTTCACCATCTCCAAAATGGCGTCATCTTGTTACAAGATGTTCGTTTCTATACATTACAAGAAACCTCCCAGGCACAGAAATCATGTTTTTTAGGACATTCTTTTTGGTCCTTTCTCGGGAAATGAGCTCAGGTGTAGGGATCATATTTAAACTTCCAGAGGTAGAGGTGATTAAACTTATTTGTAACATGGCACTGCAGAGAGCTCTGAAAGACAGTGACGGCATTGGCTGAAACGGCTCAGGTGACACTAACCGAGCGGTGATTAACCCACAGGTAACGCCCGCTCAGTTAGTACCACCTGTGGCCACCACAGCAGCAGAGGGGCCCGCCTGCTAGGTCACCACCTGCTCACGCCACCCGCAGCGCTCATGAGGCATAGCCTGGTGGTGACCGCCTGGTTACCTCCTGTGACATTCTTGACTCTTGAGGGCACCTGAGCTTTGCTCTCTGCCCCGCTGTCACCATCACCCTCATGAGGTGTGAGGCTATTACCAGCTTGATTTTCAAGCTGAAGGACAGGTGCTAGTAAATCTGTACCACAGAAGTTTAGGCGTTGAGCTCCCACCCGCAATCAAACTTACGGCTTTGGTAGACAGACCCGTTGATGGAGACAGATGACACGGCAGCACCGCGAGCTCCCACTTGAATGCCGGAGCATTCCTTCTTCGCCCCACCCCGCACCAAAAAGTTGGGAATATACGGGTGAACTGGAGCGGGAAATTATGCACCTTGTGCTGCAACAATCATTTACTCACTGCAAAAACATCTGAAACTCAAGGGTGTTTTCCAGTTGTTTAGGTGAACTCGTTTCAGAGAGTGTCCACAGACATCATGTGAGGCGCAATCGGGCTTGTTCTGAGGGTAGGAGGGGCCTGGCAGGGGGCGGGCTTTAACACTACTTGTAACACGGCACTGCAAAACCCTTGTCGCTCTGCAAACTGTCTGTGTCTCCGTCTGTCTGTAGGGTCTCCGGCACAGAGGGACACACACACCGGTAACATAGGCTCGTTGCCGCCACGACGAGCCTATGTTACAAGCGCATTAATCACCTCCAGCGTTGGGCTCTGCCGGTGAGTAATGCCCGCTGGGTGGTTGGACCCCTCAGGCTTCACCCTCGGGCACCAGCCCCCCCCCAGCGGGCATTAATCCACCGGCAGAGCCCTTCTCTCTCAGTGATTAATGCTTACTGATTTACTACCAGGGAGGTTCCTAATTCTGGATACTAAAATTCATAATACACTGTTTAGAATTAGAAAGTTATATGCACCTCAGGTAAAAACAGACAGAACAGATATACTAAAACATATTCAGCCCCATTTGTATACATCTCCGTACATAGTATTTGGGGTAATTTTAATTGTAGTCTTTCAGTGCAAGATAAAAGCTCCCATACCAAAACAAAAAAACTCCATTGTGATATTAATTTAAAAAAAATCGAATACAGACAGCTAAACTAAAAGATGCATATCATGCTATTACTGGTAAACATACACCGACCTTTCATACAGGGAACCTGGCTACCAGGATTGATTTCTTTTTTACCTCACAGCATGTGCATGTTAAAACAGCTAAGGTGCAACCTGCAGAATTTTCTGACCACAACCTATTAAGTATTCAGTTAGGAAAAGAAGATAATTTTATAAAAGGCCCAGGAGTTTGAAAATGTAACTCGTCTCTTTTGAAAAATGAATCACTAGTTCAGCCTATTAATCAACTAATAGCTGCTAAGAAATCTGTTCTAATATTATATGATGACCCCTCCATATGGTGGGAAGATACAAAATGTGAGTTAAAGAAACACTAATGAGCTGCAGGTAAAAACGATAAGTACAGACACATATTTAAATTATATAATAATAAAAGACAGCATTTTCAAAAAATATACTCTCTCGTTTATGAAACCAAACAAGATTATTCTAAACAAATAACTGTCAAAAAAGGAAATGACCCAATACCACATGCAAAAAGCAGAAAACCTGCAGCAACAACAGATGTTTGGTACAGGGAAAAAAGGGTATAACTTGCCCTTATAAAAGCTGTCTGGCCAGAATTAAGAAAAAATAAATGGTGTCCTTATGTGATACAAATAATATTCCTCAGGATACAAATAAAGGGATGATGAAAATAATAACAGACTATTCAACAAATTTATATGGCCCATTACCTGCCCCATTTGTTGGTAGGGAACAGTTATTCCAAAATCTGGTAATACCCACTTTACCAAATGAGACAGTACAGGCCCTACAAGAAGACATTACAAGTGCTGAGGTTAACATGGCTGTCTTCTCTTTAAAAAATGGTACAGCAGCAGGAATAGATGGGTTGTCTGGTGAAATATTTAAAAAAACAAATAGGGCAGGAGACTGCTTCAGAATTAGCACAAGTTTATAACTATATTCTGTGGACCAAGGCAGTACCTTTATATATGATTATGAGTATTCTAATTCATTTGTATAAAAAGGGAAATACATTTTAGCCAAAATCATCACAAATAGACTACAATTGGTAGCCAAACAGCTAATTACAAGAGCATAAACTTGCTCAATGCTTGGGCCACTTAATTTTACTATGGGAAACAGTTGAAAGAGGGAACGCAAAAACGTTAAAAGGTTTCCTGATCTCACTTGATCAGGAAAAAGCTTTTGATTCAGTGAATCATGATTTTCTATGGCGTGTCCTGGGTATGTATAGTATCCCACCCAATATTATAAATTGAATTAAAAGCCTATACTAAACAGCTACTGTTACACCTGTAATTAATGGCTGGAAAGGGCCTATTATAAGTGTTAAAAGAGGAGTCAGACAGGGGTGTCCCCTCAGTCCCATTTTGTATGTCTTTTTCCTGGACCCTTTACTCAGAACTTTGAACAATTCACCGTTATTAAAACCCCAACAGAATGAGGAAGGTATTCTTCCATTTAAGGCACTTGCTTATGTAGATGACATTAGCCTACTGATATAGACAGAATACTCAACAAGAGAAGCCAAAAACATTTGTCAGATATTTGGGAAATATTCTGTAGCATCCCTAAACCTCCATAAATGTGTAGGTAAGGAGTTAGGAAACAGTCAGGTAGAAAATTCTTGTATAGCTGGAATATCTATACAGACAGAACCTATATCGATTTTAAGGGTTAAATTTGGCAATGGTAGTTTAGACACTTTAAATTGGGAAAGTCACATTGAACAAAGGAAACAAAAAGTAGCACAATGTAACAGATGGAAAATGGGAAAGAAAAAGAGTATACTTAATAAAAACATTCTTAATACCTATAGTTCTATTCATCAGCTACATCTTCCCCCCACCCAGAAGCATGGGAACAACAATACTTAATAATTTTTTTTCCGGGTCTTATGGGGGAGCCAGCTTAACCTGATTGGATGAAACATTATATACCTCCCTATAACACAAGGAGGTTTGAACAAGGTTAATCCCATTATATTTTTTGACAGCATATTTTTACCACAAACTTAAAACCTCTACTAGTTAACCAAGACATGGGGGGGGGGGGAGACCATGGTTATACAGTAGTTGTCAATCTTTGTTCAGACAATGGGAACTAGGCTCACTGAAAGTGGTTAAACAATCTGCTTTGGCTCCCCATATCTAAACAATACATTCTCTAGATTAAGGCAATGGACGATTACCAGCTAGTGTTGCTTGGATGGATCCACACCAATCTGGATCAACCAAATACCTGCCCTTTGCTGCAGGATAATGGATCCACTGGATACCACCCCTGTCTGCCCATGGATCTGGCCATTGGATCCTGCATTATCTGACAGCTGGATCTAGGGATCTGGTACTGGATCCATGGATCTGACACTGGATCCCTGGATCTGGCTCTGGGATCTGATGCTGGATCCCTGGATCCGGCGCCAGATAATGCGAGATCCGTCCTGGGATCTGACCTCTGTATTTGGCCGGATCCCACTCAAATAGTGCCGCCATCCGCTGGATCACTGGCGGATCCACATTGGCACTATCTGAGCAACACTATTACCAGCTACATGCTGGTGTCACTACAGCTATATACTCAGATGTTATCATTCACACGTTCCCCGGGTGAGATATGTCCTGCCTGCCCCAATGCAACTCAGTCATCATTACTCCAGCTGTTAAATAACCCTAGAGTTCCTCCACATATGTAGGACATTCACGGGCTTAGCTGCCATGAAAAGCTAAATGTCAAGGCCAACCATAAACATAAGAAAGTAGAAGATAGGTTATGTAGTAGACCACGTTGTGTGACAAAACTGGAAACAATACAACATCTGTTCTTCCAATGTTCTTACATCTCAGGTTTTTGGGGATCTAGTGGCCTTAGAGTGGTCAGAACCGCTATTCCAGAAAGTTTCTTATGATAACATTATGTATGGGTATTTTCCGGAAAAGTGGGAAAAATGGAACTTACAAACAATTAACTTAATTATGTTACTTTTTTTTTTAACTTGCTGTTTTTTCCCCTCTGGTCCCCAAGTACTTCACCTTTGGTAGACACCTGTGGTGTCATCCCCTGCTTCCTTCACCTACTTGGAACCCTGCTGGACTTCCATGTAGCCATGGATCTGCCCCACAGGCAGGGACGAGGTGGGGCCCATTCACCCCGAACTTCTATGACGTCGTCGGGTCCAGCTTTCAGGACAGGCAGGTGGGAGCTTTGGGGTCTGCACTGGGCGCTCTGTCTACCCGCTGCCTGGAGAACCATGTTTTTCCTTTTTCTGGTGTGGCGTGCACCCTGACGTCAAGGCATCACTGCTGATGGCCGCCACACCCGTTCCCCAGCAATGTGGCTGGACACTAGCCATACCCCAGGCCTCTGCCTGGGGTTAGCCAAGCACTGAGTCATAACCCCCTACCTCCCTCCCCAGAGAAGGCAGGCGGTCCTTGGGATGCTCAGCCTCCTCCCCCTGGCCAGCCCTCCGACTCCCCAGGCTCGTTCCCGGACCCGGGTCGTCAGTGTCACAAAGGGCAGCGCTACCGCTGCTCTGGTGGGCTTGTTCAATTATGTTACTTTTTAAATGGCATATTTGGAATGCCAGGTGTCTGTTTACTTTGCAACAACAGCAACAAAAAAATCACACAATTGGAGTTATTGATAAAAGTGACCAATGACTCGAAGAAAATATATTACAGTGAAATGAGTACAGTTAGTAGAGGAATCATACTTGAGGGATGAAACTGTTTACCCTGGATCACAGATTCAGATGCTCCAATTACATAAACAACTTGAGTTATCACTAGACAGGATATGGTTTCTCTTAAATCAGAGTAGGTAAAAGAAATCTTTATTTTGATGCTGTTTAAAAGTTTGATTTTGATTTTTATATAAGTTCAGCTTGTGACAAACATATTTGTGATGTATTATAATTATTTGGTTCAATAAAAAAATTCCCCTACTCTTTTCAAGAAGTGCCATGGGATCTTTAAGGTCCACCTGAACAACCACCTGAACAGGCAGATGGGACCTCGGTTTAAAGTCTCATCTGAATGAGGGAAGACAGTGAGGAGAGGGTTAGGGAGATGCAGAGAGTCTCACAAAAACTAGAGAAGTGGTCAAAAGTTTGGCAGTTGAAATTCAATGCCAAAGGTGCAAGGTGAGGCACATAGGAATAAGAACCCGAGGGCGGAGTGCTGGATGGGGCAATACACAACCTCTGAGGAAAGAAAACTAGAGATCATCATCAGTGACCCCTAAAAATTCAAGACAGTGTAACAATGCCAGCAGTAAGGCAAACAGGGTACTGGAGTGTACAGGAAGGGGTACAGACAGCTGAAGGAAAGAAGTATTATTACCTCTCCATGGATCACTGGTAAGGCCCTGCCTGGAGTATTGTGCTCAGTTCTGGAGTCATCACCTGAGGAAAGATAGGTACAAGCTGGAGACAGTGTAACATAGCATGACCAGAATGATACAGGACCAGCAGGGCAGATCTTATGAGGATCGCCTTAATGTACTGAACATGTACTCGCTGGAGGCCAGATGAGGAAGGGAAGATATGATGGAGACCTTCAAGTTCCTAAAAAAAAATAAAAAAGGTGAACTGTGGGCTGGCCTGGCGGCACTGAGGGTTGAGGTGCTGGTCACCACACCTCGCGCCACGCCGGCGACCCGTGTTTGGGAACGAGCATGGGCCGTCAGGGGTCAGTAGGGAGGGACAGAATCGAGCATCTGGAGGACAGCTCTCCTCTCCTGGGGAGGGAGGACTGGCACTCCCGTCGAATGACTACCCCCAGGTGGAGGGTAGTGTGGCTCAGAGGGGCCAGACATAGTGAGGGTGCTGTAGGACTACTGCGGACAAGCGCACGCCTCCACATGCGCATGTCCTGCGTGTGCACCCCAGCATTGGGGAAGGAAGAAAAAGCAGAAAAACACCTCTGGCTGCAGGATGACAACCAATCTCCCACAAGCTCTGCACTTGGTGACCGGGCAGGGGAAAGTCCCGATGACACAGGGGTGACAGGAAATGAGAGTTGATCAGAAGGGGGCAGCCGGGGGCAGAATGAGGATAAAGTGTATACAGAAAAGGAAAAAGAAAAAAAAAGATGAACTGTGAGGAAATCTTTTGCATGAATAGCGGATCAAGAACATAGGGGCACAAGTGGAAACTTTCTTGCATGAGATTCAAGAGTGACATGAAAAAGTTTTGTTTTACAGAAAGGGTGAAATCATGGAACAATCTGCCAGCTGACATGGTGGGAGCCATAACCATCAATGGATTCAAACATGGCTGGAACAGAGTGAAGGGCTTAGTGGTAGTAGTAGGGTGGGCAGTATGGGGGTGGATAACGTGGGTTAGAATCCCTGTATGGACAATAGGTCCCAAGTTCGTTAGGGTTTCATGGGCAGACTTGATAGACCAGTGGCCTTTTTCTGCTGTCATTGTCTCTGTTTCTGTGTTTAGGTAAGCATTAAATCACGAAAGAGCATCAAATCAAATCATTCTTTTTTTTTTTTTTTACTTATTCTTTGTACTTCCCTTGCACCACAGTTGCCCCTTTCTTTGGGTCTCACATGCATCCTTGCGCCAGGAGGGCCAGAGCTGCAAGCCAAGATGAGTACCCCACCCTCCTTAATTCACTTAAGCCTCTCAGTTAACCCCCCCCGGTTAGGGTGGAGGAGTCCTCCTTCCCCTCCATACCTCAGTGAGAGTGTGCACTTGAGCTGCTTCCCCCAGCTCCTCCTTGATCGCCGATGCCAAGGCCTGCCTACAGGCACAACTGTGGGATGTTTTTCCTTTTTCTGGTCCTGCCTCCCCCTCTGGCATCAACACTTTAGGGGGGACCAATGAAACGGGAGCATGCTGAGACATGCCTCCGCTCAGGTCCCCAACTGACACCAGCCCCCTGCCCTATTGTCTGCTTCTCCTAATGCACTGTCACCACCCATGTTCACCCAGGAGGTGTCAGTATAGTGGCAAGGCATGCAGCCCACCTCTCCCCGGAGAGGGACAGCAGCCTGTCAGGTGCTCAATCCCTCTCCCCCGGCCAGCCCTCTGGCAGCCTGGGCTCGCTACCAAAACCGGGTCGCTGGCGTCGCAAATGGTAGTGCACCGGTGCGCCGACTAAATCAAATCATTCTTTATTTCTAAAAAGCAGTTTCCAAAACCAAAGCGATTGCACATAAAAACCATATAAATAAGAATTTTAAAACAATCAATTTTCAGCCTGAACAAATATAAGTAAATAGTGAACTAAAATCATACACCAAAAGCAAGATCATGTACCAGAGTCCGGGAACACCTGGCTAAATAAGTGTGTTTTTAATGCTGTTTTTAAAACTCTGGATGGTCAGGCACTACAGAATTCCACAAGGTAGGGGCTGTAAAAGCAAAAGACTGAGCCTCAGATGTCTTTAAATGCACCCTGGGAATCTACAGCAATCTCTCATCAGTGGAGCAAAGTGGACAGAGGGGGCAGTAAGGGTGAAGGAGATCTTGCAGGTAACGAGGTCCCTGTTTGTTTAGGGCTTTATAGGTCAGTAACCCGACCTTGAAGGTGATCGGCCACTGTACTGGCAGCTAGTACAGTCCGCACAGCAGAGGCGTAATATAGATCCTGGAAGTACCAATCAAAAGTCTGGCTACAGCATTCTGCACCAGCTGCAAGTGGCAGATGTCAACCCCTGGTAGTCCTAGGTAAAGGGCATTGCAGTAATCAAGGCAGCAGGTCACAAAAGTGTGGACCAACATTGGAAGATCATCAGGAGGAACCAAATGCTTCACCCGGGCGATATTCCTCAGATGGAAAAATGAGGTCTTAACAATGGCCGACACCTGAGATCTAAGAGTCAGGCCTCTGTCAAAATAACACCCAGGTTCTGCACCTAGTCTGAGGTAGTCAGCTGAACACCCCTGAGCCAAAGTCCAGAGGGCTGCCCTGCTGACAAACCCACCTCCCGATGACCTGGGTACACAAACAACACCTCAATCCTAGCCGGTTTCAACTGCAGCCAGCTGGCACTCATCCAGTCCTGGATCTCAGAAAGACAGTTGTTAAAAGCTGAGAGGAAACCTGAGTATCATCTGCATAGCAGTGAAAACTCAACCCATACTGCCTAATGAGATCTCCCAATGGCAGCATGTATACTGCGAACAACATGGGTGACAAAATGGAGCCCTGCAGTTCCACACAGGATAGAGGGAGAGGGGCTGAGGAATAAATCCCAGACACCAATCTCTGAGTCCTACCCTCGAGAAAAGATAGAAACCAGCTGAGGACTATACCAGACAGTCCACAGATGAACCGCAGGCACTCCAGTAGCACACCATGGTCCACAGTGTCAAATGCTGCAGAGAGATCAAGGAGGACCAAGATGGAACAAGTCCTCCAACCCCTTGCTATCAGGAAATCATTTAGCACTCGGACAAGGGCCATCTCACTACTATGTCCCTTCCTAAAACCCGACTGGAGAGAATCATAGACATCATGGATGGATAAATGATCATCCAGCTGCAGCGCAGCCACCTTCTCAATAACCTTACCCACAAAGGGCAGGTTAGAGACCGGTCTGCAGTTAACCAGACAGTCCGGGTCAAGGGAGGATTTCTTAAGGAGATGTCATACAACCGCCTCCTTTAGGGGGTCTGGAAAGACCCCCCAATCCAATGAACTCCAGACTATCTCAGCTAGGACAGGGACGATCTCATCAATGCACCCTACAAGAAGGTACATTGGGCCTGGGTCCAAACTACAGCAGGTTGGCTGCAAAGTCTGAACGATCATCACGATGTCCATGAATTCTGGTCGGCCGACGTCAGACCAAGCAAGCCGGGTGTCCGCAGCCCCCAGATGACCTCTGCAATACCCAATAGAGGGGGCTGAATAGATCCTGGACCTGATGGTGACAACCTTATCTGCGAAGAACCGAGCAAACTCATCACATCTCTCTTGTGAAAAAGCTCTACCAGGCTGAAGACAGATTGGAAAAGCTCAGCTGGTCGGTTCTGTGCAGCGACAATCTTCCTGGACAGGAACTCTGCCTTCTTACGGGTGATTGCCAATTGATAGACAACATAATGGTCCATCAATCTAAGTTTGTCACCATCCAAGCCAAGATGGGGCCAGCATTTTCATCCAGCCAGGTCTCAGTGATGCAAGCCAGATCTGATGATCCAACAAGATCCACTATTAAAGCAGTCTTGTTCCTGAGAGATCTGGCATTGTATGACACCACTCTAGTAGGATGAGCAATCGAAGAAGACCATGTGCCTCGAGGAAGACCATGTCACCTGCCTGCATGAAGCAGAACCTTTGGGTATGGGAGCAAAGCAAGGAGGACCCCTTTCCTGGACCCATTTCGCCCCAGGGCGTCTCCTTGTTCCCTACCCCAATCCGCCCGGCCCTCTCCATTCCCTCACCAGGCCCAGCACCCCCACCCTTCTTCCTCCTTCTCACTATCCCCAAAGCTCAACATCTCCTGTATGCTTCTGATGATAAAGGGGGACAGTTAAAAGGGTGGAGGTCCCTGAGTCTGGAGGGGGAATAGTGCCTGACCATCTTTACACCACCCCAGCACATATCTGTCAACAACAGCACACAACAAATAAACACTAATCCACAACACACACCTAGTCACTTCCAATCATAAACTACATATAATTCAATCGTACTCTACACAAACCCCAATCCTCACTCCTAACCAAACTCCACACACACACACACACCACTCACACCTCAAACCCCATTTATATTACCACTATACAAATTCCAACCCTTCCCCCCCAACCACAAACCACAAACCCTAATACAACAAAATAACAATAATATAAAATATAAAGTCTTATGGCAGCATGGAGATTCATGGACAAAGAGATAAGTCACTTTGAGTCTCTCAATTCGAATTTATGAGGTCTGTAGAGCTCCCACCTCTTCAGGAATAAGCTTAGCCAAGTAAAACTCTCACTTAGGTTTGGTAAAAGCTACCTGAATTAACAGAAAATAAAACTGTAAAGGCATTCTCACTGCCAGATTTTAGCTGTAGAAGGTCCAAAGAAATAACTGACTGGCCTGTGCCACCAATAAGTCCTTTAGCATGGTCCTACTGTGGTATTAATCCATGGTTGGGCTGGTTGGGGCATGAGGCCAAAGGCCGAGTGAGTCCAACCAACCAACCATAAGTTAATGCCACAAGTAGAACCATGCTCTGGAGAGGTTTAATGTGCTTATATCATGGCAAATGCATGACGAAATAGTGTATAACACAGAAAAGCAGTATAACACTTCTTTGAACGTATTAATTTGCTTCCTAGAGTATATGAGTAGGGTGTTTATTTATATTATAATGACCTAAATACTTTAATACTTTTTTCTGTTCAAAACAAAGGAAAGCACAGTAACACAGCTCCTTTCCTAAAGTAAACAATAAAATGGGTTACAACATCTGTTTTACTTGCTTTTTATCATGTATGCGAGAGAATACAATACTTTCATGAGTTACAAGCACTGCATTGTGGGTATGTAAATAATATGGGTAATGCAGTACCTCTGTCATACTCTGAAAAATAAACTTCTGAACAGTAGCTCATATAAAGAATTTAGCACCAATCCTGACAGTAAGTTAGGAGATTGTACTATATTAGTAAACATAAAGATAATAAGTATAGAATTACTTGCTGAAAATTGTTCCATTTCTACTCATATTATCAGCCAAATTTTTCTCTGTCATCGCCATATTGCATATATGGATAAGAATATTAATCAATACCAGAATAACTATTTAATATATGGATTTCGAAAATAATAGTATTGTAAAGCATACAAAAAAATCCTCATAATAACTTCGTCCCTGAAGTGATAATACCATACTTGGCAACTGATAATACTATCGCTCTGAGTCCGTAATAGTATAGTTTGGAGCTCTGAATGATAGTATTATTGTAACCCCCATCCAGGCATGCCATTTCCATCTTGACAGCACTACCTGGTGGGCTGGGTTCGGGGAGAAATATGTCACTCGGCACATTGGCTAGGTTTGGCTACTCTGCAACAGGGGCACCCAAGTAACTCCGGACAAAGGAAGCAATAACTGTAATGTCCAATACCAGAAGTGGGATTCTAAAGTGTGGCTTTTATTCACATCCAACAGAATAAACAAAGCACAGATGGACCCCCACGGGGCTACACTCCTGGTAATGCAGATTTATGTAGATCAGAACACATTCTCTTTCACTTTAGCCCTCAGGCTTTGAAACACACTGGGCACACAGCCTGAACTTGTACTCTGCTCTGGGTTTCCATGGCTTGGCTCCCTTGCCAGCCACTTGGACTACCTTCCTTCCATGGCTCGGCTATCATGCCAGCCCTTTGGACACTTTCCATATAGCATGGAAACATTTACTGGTGGCTCCCTAAACCACCTATAAGCTCTTCTGGCTCCATACGGGAATCTTCTTCATCAATGCCACATCTGGGTACTTTCCTCAGGCACTGGCCAAGTACCTCAGAGAAAGCAACAGGTGTCCCAAAGCAAACCTGTAGAGGTGAATTTGGTTACTACTGATGGGGGGGGTCTCCCACCTCTCGCTCCCATAATTCATACCCGGTCATTTCTCGGGACTGTAACACCTCATCCTTGAAAACACTTTGCTGTGCAGATTCTCTTTAAATGTATTCACATTCAATCTACTGTCTTTACATCCCATTTGTGCTGAACTTGAACATACTTAATAAGTGGCTGTGTCCATTACTCTAGACCCGCCACAGAGTTAAGCAGTCCAATCCCCACATCTCCCAAACTGTACTTGGCTGTCTTTTACTAAACCCACAGTAACAGTCACTTTAGTTTCATCTTGTTTCAGGTGAAAACACATTGGCCCTATAGCAGAGCGAACTCACCCTTGGTTGCAGGTGCCCCACGAGCGTTTTCTCCTCAAAGAAATCTAGTCCAGAACTTTTGGTGCCTCGGCACGAACTTAACTCAGGCAGCTTCTTTTTTCCCTAGCCAGACCAGAGGGGTTGCCCCTGGAAACAGGCTGATTCCTTCCCCCGATCCCCGCAGGGATGGGGCCCTGAACCACTAAAAGCGGTCTCTACCACTTCACTGGGCTCTTCTTGTGTTCCTCTTCAATTGAGAACACACACCTATACAAAAAAAATAGCTCTTTGACAGAGGTTAGAGCTCTGAGGGTCTGCTTTCAGCAGAGCACCTCCTTCTTCTACTATAGACTGCAACAGACTCTACTGAACTAACTTCAAATTCCCCAACATTCTACTCTAACCTCCAACTGCAACATTCCAGTGTGGCTTATGCAGCTGCGACAATTCTAAAATGATGTCATCCCTCAGTCTCAGCTGAGACTAAGAACAGAGTGAGGCAGTGTGAAATCCATTTAACTGGAGTTTCACAAGCTGCCTACCCAGCCTACCACTAGGTCTAACTGAGATTCTTTTAACCCCAGGTAACAGGGGGGTTACATTATCACAATAATGGAACAGCGCAAGTGCAAGCTCTCCCACAGCACACTAAGTTGCCAGTGTCAATCAAACACTAGCATCTGCAAATGTGGCTCATGTTTGGCCACTTTTTCTCTCTGGTCGGGCAGAACATTTTGAATAACATGGCGGCCATCTCTCGCTTAGCGAGACAAAATCGTGACCGAGATATTTCTTTTTTTTTTATTTTAATTCTTATGGAAAATGGAACTATCCAGTTGATCCTGCATTCTGTTGGGGAAAAAGGAAAGAAAAGGTAAGTCTGCCTACTAAAAACAAGCTTTTCCACTCGACAGAGGAGTCAGTGCCTGGCTGTGGGATGGATTAGAAGAGCAAGACAGTGCAGTAGGCGAGAGGAGCAAGACAGTTCGGTGGTCAGCCAGAAGCAGAGTCTTCCCACAGCAGCCGACCACCCCTTACAAAAGAAACTGGATCCATATATTAAAAATAATAACAAATACCTAAATGTGTATTATCAGGCAGTAATCTCATCACAAAATTTTGGGGACTTTGGGAACCTGTCAAGTTTCTCTTTCAAGGTTTCAAGTCCCCAAAAACTCTTGGTGATATTACTGCCTATACACACTTAGGTATCTATTATTCTATTTGTATAACACTTTAATTTGCTTCCTAGAATATACGAGTAGAGTGTTGTTTATTTATATTGTAATGACCTAAATACGTAATAGTGTTTTGGTGTTCAAAACACAGAAAAGCAAACTAACACAGCCCGTTTCCTAAAGTAATCAATAAAATATGTTACAACATCTGTTTTACTTGCTTTTTACCATGTATGAAAATACATTACTTCCATGACTTGCAAGCACTGCATTATGGGTATGTAAATAATATGGGTAATGCAGATCTGTCATTCTCTGAGAAATCAACTTCTGAACAGTAGCTCAAAGGACCTAGCACCAATCCTGATTTGTAAGTTAGGGGAAAAAGTACTATATTAGTAACTGTGGCAGATGGAGACCAATAACTTCTTAAACTGGTCTCAGATTTATGGCAAGTTATGCTCAAAGATTGATACTTAGCGGGTGAATAGTGTCCACCTGTGTGGGTGGGTGGGAAACAATTAAAACTCTGCCTTGGAACTTAGTAAGGATTAAGCCACGAGAAAGGATGGGTCTACTGTGGAATTAATCCATGGTTGGGGTGGGGGGCATGAGGCCAAAGACCGAGTGCCTCCAACCACCCAACCATGGATTAATTCCACAGTAGACCCATCGTTTTGAGTGACTTAATCCACTTGTAACATAGCACACTAGTAGGAGTTATAGTATGTGCAAGTTTGTTAAGAAATATTGAGACTGGCATTGTTTACACTGAAAAATCTTCCTGTTTTGAAGCATAACACGATGCTCATTTTACTCAAAAAAATTAGACCTACTTGATCACACATATTGTGGGTCCAAAACATCTTCCAATTAGATATTTCTGTATTCTACAGGAATCGTTTCTGTAATTTCTACAGTTCTTTTATTACTATTATTGGAGTTGCCGATTTGTAGATAGATTACTCGTTCTATTATGATTTTAAGCTCTGGAATGCTGCATTGTGGGATATTTTACACCATGCAGGCAACAACGCTGTACTCCTATTTTTTACTGCTTATCTTGCAAACTGGTGCTGTACTTGGCGATTCCCACATTTATGACAGATTTCCAACGTTACACAGTATTGCCAACATTAGACCTTTGGGTCAACAAGCACGTCGGAGCTACAGTACTACTGTTTGAGTCAGATTGGGCAACTTCAGGTACACACCATGTTGTTGCACTATCTACTTTTGAGTACTAACTT
This sequence comes from Neoceratodus forsteri, assembly GCA_016271365.2. Classification (NCBI taxonomy): domain Eukaryota; kingdom Metazoa; phylum Chordata; order Ceratodontiformes; family Ceratodontidae; genus Neoceratodus; species Neoceratodus forsteri. The sequence continues at coordinate 90,937,950 of JADMNL010000026.1, read as the reverse complement.
CCGGATTTTGCCCCATCCTGTAGCATTTACTATTACCAGCTGTATTGATTTGTAAACTACTGTTCAATTAGCCATTCCGCTGAAAAGGAACCTGCGCTCACAGAGATGGGTCACAGTGTTTGCGTTTCATTCATTCTTGTGCCACTGTACTATTTCAAAATACTTAGCATATGCATAAATTCTACATTATGCATAAATTAAGATACTGCTTTCACTTGCTGTGGCTTGTTTTAGTACTGCATGAGCAACCATGATCTACTATGGTATTAGACCATGGTTGCTACTGTACCACATGGTGTCTTTCCACCTATCTCTATTCTTTATTTTGCTTCAGTTTTTTATGCCATGTTACAAAGTAAGGATTAAGCCACGAGAAAGGATGGGTCTGCTGTGGCATTAATCCATGGTTGCTTTGTAGTCACCTGATGCTGTTTGTCCAATGTAAGATAGTTATTCTGTGATTGTATTTATGCCACGTTACAAATACTGGTAGTGCAGGGACTTTAGAATTGAATGTGTATTTATATAGCACCTTTCATACACACTGTATCTCAAAGTGTTTTACAAAGCAATAGGCTACATACACACTGGTCTTGCAGGAATTGTAGAATAGAATCTGGATTTATATAGCACCTTTCATATACACAGTATTGTAACTTCTTTACAAAACAATGAGGTTCATCTTGGCAGTGCGGGGACTGTAGAATAGAATCTGGATTTATATATTGCCTGTAATAAAATACTCACTGTGTCTCAGTGTTTTACAAAGCAATGAGTTAGATACTGATTGTAGTGAATCTACTGAATAGAATAAAATTTGGATAAATGGGGTATGAAATGAGCTAATGTAAGATATCAAAAATATCTTCTTGAGGTGTACTTGACCTTTGACCTCATGAGTGGCAAAGCCATGAGTGAGGTCACAAGAGGTAAAGTACAATGAAAGAAGATATTTTTGATATCGTACATCTGCTCATCTCATATTTGATGTATACAACAGGACCTGGAAGTTTCATAAATAAAGCTTTAAACAGCTGATTTTCTTTTTCTTTCACTGTTTTTTTTTTGCTTGTTTCTATGAACAGAATGTCTCTTAAGAATGTGTGAAGTAATGACTGTCAGGGTAGTATTGTTATGAGGTATGTCCTGTTTATATTGGTCAGTTATCGATGTATCATTTGTGATGTAACTAAGTGGTGATATCTTGATACCTAACAGATGAGATCTTGATATCTTAAAACTTAGTTCAAAGATATCACTAGTTATCATTATAAATTGATACCCACACCTAGATATATATATATATATATCATAGTGGTGCCGTAGCATCACTATAGTTAGAGTTGAGTAGGCACGTTTGTGTTAACCCCAGATTTTTGCACTTTAATATCTTCGCAACCATTCAACAGATTTTCACGAACGTTTGCATGTGCAATCTCATGGGGGTAGATCTTTTGACGTGCCAAGTTTCATTCCAGTTAGACGTGCAGATTCTGAGATGCACATAGCAAAAAAAAAACAAAAATCACAGATTTTTTGCAATCGCGTGGCACTCAGATGGTCTGGAATTTGAGTCTGAAAATTTTCAGGGTAGAAAGGGCTTGCTCAGAAGGATTTCCTTTGCTAATTTAGTGAAAAAATATTAATCTATTCCAAAGTCATTACATTTTAAAAATTTGGATTCTGAGCATGCTCAGTAAGCACTTCAAAATAGCTGTATGAAGGGGCGTGGCTTAGAGGCCTAGAGTCACCTCATAGCTCATGAATAATCATGAGCTTATTTGTATACCAATTTTTATGTTGCTTGCATGCATGCATGCATGCATGTGCAAGAAACATAGTGCCATCATCCGAGTTTTCGGAGGTGTGGCACCCGTCTTCCAATTCAGTCAGTGTGTTTGCAGGCACGGCCCCAGTTCCCCAATCACTGCTGCAGCTGTCTATGACAGCAGTTGAAAATGCAGAGGTTGTACTGTTGAAAGGGAGAGCTCCGCTTCAGTGAGCAGAGCTCCCCCCCTCCACACACACACGCACGCATACTGCGTGCTCATGCGCCTTCCCCCTCCCCCCCCACACACACACTGTATGGCCGGCGGGGTGCCCAATCCCCGTCCGGCCCAGCCCTCAAACAGTTTTCCAGCTGCCACGTTAGAGCCCACCCCAGCGTGGCAACATCCTCGTCTGCCTTATTTAAAAAAATAAACCTGTAAATACAAAAACTGTCCCTCGGCACTTCTCCTGCCCCCTCCCACAACTCGCACCCACCCCTGCGCACCCTGCCTCCCCAAACGCCCCCACCATACCTACCTTCCTCGCGCGACGATCTTTGGTGGACTGGAACACGTCTGCACTCTTCAAAGCCGACTGCGAACTGAGGAAATGTGGTAAGCTGTATAATGGGATAGACAGGTTTTTTCAACTTTGCTGCATATCTCAGGCATTTTTTGGAATTTTGGCACCAAATTTTCAACATGGGGGTTTTTGGACCCCTCCTCATGAATTCTGTCACTGTCGTCGCATTAATTGGGCCCGAAGGGTGATTTCCCAGTCACTCTGCGAAATCACCTTTCATGACTGATTAATAAAACGACAGTGCCAGTGTTCATAAGGTGGGCTCTCAAAAAGCCTATGTTGCAAATTTGGTGAAAAAATCCTAAAACAACTGCTCTACTTCCAGTGTGTACTAGCAGCTCCTACGCATGCTTGTAAGTTCACAAATTTTTAATATTTGCACTCCGGATTTTCAACATTGCCATTTTACCACACCTCCTTATGAGCAGTACAGCTGTCATTTTTCACATCTCGCCCAAAATGTGTTTCCGCGCATGTAGCGCACAATGGCACAGTCGGTGTGCAAAATCCATGTATGGGACACATTAAGAAAATCACAGTGACACTATTCATGAGCAGAGGTTTTAAAATGGCTATGTTGAAAATTTGGTGAAAAAATTCCTAAAAATGACTGTTTTAGGAGCATTTGTTGTGCTGATCCTATGCACGTTCGTAAGTTTGCGAATTTTTAAAATTTTCAATCCAGATTTTTAACATTGCCATTTTACCACACCTCCTTATGAGCAGTATAGCTGTCATTTTTCACATCTCGCCGAAAACATGTTTCCTATCCATGTAGGCGCACAATGGCGCGGTCGATTGTCTTGAAAATCAATGTATGGGACAGATTAAGAAAATCACAGTGACACTGTTCATGAGCAGAGGTCTTAAAATGGCTATTTTGAAAATTTGGTGAAAAAATTCCTAAAAATGACTGTTTTACGAGCGTGCGTTGCGCAGTTCCTAAGCATGCTCTTAAGTTTGCAAATTTTTAATATTTGCACTCCAGATTTTCAACATTGCCATTTTATCACACCTCCTTATGAGCAGTACAGCTGTCATTTTTCACATGTCGCCCAAAATGTGTTTCCGTGCATGTAGCGCACAATGGCACATTCGGTGTGCTCAATCAGTGTTTGGGACAGATTAAGAAAATCACAGTGATACTGTTCATGAGCAGAGGTCTTAAAATGGCTATGTTGAAAATTTGGTGAAAAAATTCCCTTCAGATGTTCTGCAATGTTACTAATGAAGACATTGAACAGGACTGGCCCAGGACCAATCCCTGCAGCACCCCACTGGTCATCCCCTCTCCCTAAACTGCACACCATTTACCACCACTCTCTGTCTCCTGTCTGTTAGCCAGTTTCTAACCCAGTTTATCACCCTTTCCCCCATGCCCAGCCTACCCAGCTAGTTTATCAGCCTCCTATATGGGATGGTGTCAAAGGCGTTGCTGAAATCAAGGTAAGCGTTGTCCACTGCCCCACCCTGATTCACTTCCTTTGTCACCCAGTCAAAGAAATCAACCAGATTTGTCTGACATGATGTCCCCACTGTGAATCCATGTTGTCTATGGTCCTGGGCTTTGATGGCTTCTAGATGCCCCACTATCTTTTCTTTAAGGAATGTCTCCATGATCTTCCCCACTACTGAGGTGAGGCTGAACGGCCTATTGTTCCCTGCCTCCTCTCTGCTGCTGGACTTGTGTTGAGGGACCACATGTGCCCTCCTTCAATTCGCTCATGTTGAATGACTCAGTGAACATGGCTGCCAGAGGTACTGCTATCTCCCTTCGCAGTTCTCTTAATATCCTTGGGTGTATGTCATCTGGTTCCATCGCTTTGTCCACTTTCAATTTAGTGAGCTCCTGCAGGACTCTTTTGCCTTTGAATGGACTATTGTCCACCTCTTCACCCCCTTGGCAACTGCTGTACTGCTGTGGCCCTTGCCCCTCCCACTCTTCTGTGAACACTGAACGGAAAGACACAGTGAGGAAGGCATGGAACTATCACTTCCAAATACCTAAACAGCACATACAAGCAAGCAACATTTGGCATTGAAAAATGCTTGTTTAAAAACTGAAAGAATCAGAAAAATCAGGTGAAAACTAAATGCTATCCCTCTTTGGGAAGCTTGGTCTGTTCAAAATTACTGTTTACAACAATTTCTTTTTGGTTTCACCTGTTCACATTGCAAGAAGAACAGTTCCTTACGTGCCCCACGTTTTCAAAAATGTAAGTGTAACCATAGCTCAAGAATAATCATGAGCTTATTTGCATACCCATTTTCCTGTTGGCTTGTGTGCACGAGCAAGCAACATCTTGTGGTAATAGCACATTTTAGAGGTGTGCCAGTGCTGTGGCGAATGCAGGGGATGCTTTAGTGGGTGCGTCCCTCAGCTGCCGATCCGTAAACATGCTGGCAATGACAGCAGCTTCAAAGAGAGCCAGGGAGTTTAAACAAATCTGATGCTGCAATTATGGACAGTTTAGTCATTGCAGTGGGACCCCCCTCTCGCAACCTTGTCAGCTCCTGCTGCGCAACAAGCACTCTGTCCCCGGGTCTTGCTCTATAACAGTAATTTGTTTATTCACTGTACCTTTCCTGGTGAAACATTTCAATAAATAAATCAGCCCCTGTGTGCCTTTGCACATTGGCTGCTCCTGCCATCTGCCACACACTCCCCGGAAAGTCGACATTGGGGTGCCAAATCCCAGAGTCGGCATGTATCCCCCCCCACATTGTGGCACACTGGGAGCCCACCCCAGTGAGCCCAGATAATTTTTTATATATTTACTTTTCCGACACCGGGATGCCCACTCCTAGTGTCGGATGCCCCTACGCCATAAGCTCACTGATTTTTTCAAGCGGGGTGCAAATCCCCATCAAGCATCTTGTTTCCTCCCCACAAGCTCACTTTCTTTTGCCAATGGGGGTGCCCAATCCCTGTCGGCATCACGTCCCCCCAAAACTCATATGGCACACTGGGAGCCACCCCAGTGTGCCCCCAATTTTTGTTTTTGAACCTGTAAATTAAGAAAACTGCCCCCCGGCATTTTTTTTTAATCTGCAAAAAAGAATACGGCCCCTCATTATCTCCCCACTGCCCCTCCCATTGAGCACCCACCTCTCCGCATCCCCCATTACCCCATACTTACCTCCAGAGGTCGAGAGCAGTGATCTTCTGTGGAATGGGACACATCTATACACTTCAAAGCCAACCAGCAAACTGAAGAATCAAAGGTAAGCACGGATAATGGCTGTCAATGGGAGTTTCAACTTATGTTGATATCTCAGCCATCAATATGGGGTGCTTGGGACCCCACCTCGTGAACATGTCACGGTCATAGAAACATAGAATTTGACAGCAGATAAAGACCGCTTGGCCCACCTAGTCTGCCCATTTCCCTACCTGATGGATAAGCTGCAGATTCTAGTTAATCAACAGCTTACTTCCTCCTACCCCCCACTAGAATTGCCTTATGCCTGTCCCATGCATTCCTGAATTCTCCCACTGTTCCTGACTCCACAACCTCCCCAGGAAGGCTGTTCCATGCATCCACAACCCTCTCTGTTAAAAATACTTTCTAACATTACCTCTGAGCCGCCCCTCTATCTTCAAATTGTGCCCCTTGTTCTTGCACATCTCTTCTTCTGAAAGATACTACCCTCTTGTACTTTAATTCCCTTGAGATACTTGAAGGTTTTATCATGTCCCCCTTTCCTCAGGGATTCATACATATTAAGCTGCTTTTAGTCTGTCCTGCGTGTGTGTGTTCTGGTGCAGACCCTGTACCATTTTGGTTGCCCTCCTCTGAACAACCTCCACTCTGTCTGTCTTTGCGGAGATGGGGTCTCAGAAGTGCACGCAGTACTCCAGATGGGGTCTTACTAACTGTCTGTACAGAGGGATAGCAACTTCCTGTTTTCTACTGTTGATGCCTCTCCCTATGCATCCCAGTATCCCCCAGCCCTCCTTACTGCCTTCTCACATTGCTTGCCCACCTAAGTCATTTTGTTACTCAGTCCCAAAAGGTGATTTTGCGGTCGCTGCGTGGAATCACCTTTTGGGACCGATTATCAAAATGACAGTGCCACTCTTCATGAGGTGGGGTCCCAAAAAGCCCATGTTGCAAGTTTGGTGGAAAAATTCAAACAAATGACCGCATTACGAGTGTGCGTTGACAGTTTCTACACACACTCATAACTTTGCCAGTTTTTAATAATTTCACTCCAAATGTTCAGCATTGCCATTTTTTCACACCTCCATATGAACAATACAGCTGTCATTGTTCACATCCCGCCTGAAATGTGTTTTAGCACCTGTTGTGCAGAATGACGCAGTCACTGTGGGAAATCAACTTTCGGGACACAGTAACAAAATCACAGTGCCACTGTTCATGAGGGGAGGTCCCAAAATGCCCATGTTGAAAATCTGGTGAAAACATTCCAACAATTGATTGCGTTATGGGCGTGTGTTGCACAGATCTTCCTGGACATAAAGTCTCCACCACTCATTCACACTAATGGGAGTACTCTAGAGGCTCTATTTATTTATTTATTTATTTATTTATTAGAACATCAGTTTAACAACCTTTGAGCCAGAGGCTCATTTACAAAGGCACCTCGTCACAGTGAGGACAAAACAGTGCAGGAAACAAACATCAAGGCAGACAAAAAATCTGAGAACATTTAGGAAGCAGCCAGAAAATCCAGGCATTTGTCAAGCACGGTATACAAACAGGCTTACATGTGCACTTTACAGCGTGGACAATATGCAGTAGTTACATGGAGACTGATTCAGTGGGCAGATAAAGGTAAGGCTGGGTGGAAGACATCAGAAGAGGAGTGTGGGGAAGGTAGTAGCAAGTAAAGGTAGAGCTGGACCCAGCAGGAGCCAAACTTTTTCAAGAGGGCTGGTGCCAAGATGCAGCCGTGAGGGAGTGGCACCTCGAGCCAGGTTTGCGTGGTATAGACTATCTCGGTGTCGACTCTCCAACTACCTCAGTTCCTTTTTTCCCACCATCGAGTGCACTTCACTGATGACATCGCTCACCTGCCAGGAGTCAAGCTTCAAACATCAGCTTAGTTTCAGTTTTCAGTTTTATTATTTTGTATATTATCATGAATACTGAGTACATCTTAATAAAATATACATACTTGTACAAGAAAGAAGTCTTCAGCCCTCTATTGACGGAATCGACCATGAGTGGGGCAGGTGATGGTAGGGAGACTTTGCATGAAAGCTGTTCAGTCAGCCGGGCTGGGTCTGGTCCGCTGCCCTCTCTGGGGGATCTGACAACAGATGGTCCAGTGCTCAAGTGGATGGGCTGTCCCCCCGAAAGCATAAAAAGAAACAGTCCCATTCACGGCACCGTTCGTCCTCGAGTTCTTCTTCGGCCCACCAGTCGAAGAAGAAACGGCATCACTCGAGGTCGCCCTCTGGTATGTCTGTGCATAGACAGTAATTTGTCAGGGTCAGAGGCCAGTCTCTGCCTCTTCCAGAATCACTGGTTTCTGTCTCTGGTGGCTGGCTTCTTCGACACCAGAGCCCCCTCCGCCTATTGGAGGGGCTTCCAGTGAACAGTTTCACTATTGGGCTGCTCCTTTGGAGCAGTGGGCTTGGTGGTTGTCCCGGCTGACCAAACCAGCCAGTCTGTCGCTGGGGCCTTTGGGCCTGTCAGTTTCGGATCGGCAGGTGGGGCGGTTAGGACTTCCTAGTCTCGTGGCACCTCCTTCAGCGCCATCGACTCTGCGCTCCAGTGCCTAGCCTCCTCATAGGGGTCCACACTGATGCCTCTATCTCCTGCCATTTTTCATTCTTTTCCTTCAAATCGTAGTTCACACACTTCTGCGACAGTGCTGCAGACTGCAGTGCTGGCTTCTCTGGTGCTGGGATCTTTTGCAGTGCTGTGTGTGGTGTTGGCACTGTGCGTAGTGCAGCATCTCCTTTCGGCACCGCCTGCAGTGCCGGGGGTGATGTCCGCACTGTGCGTGGTGCCATGCACCCTGCCAGCATCATGCGCAGTGCCACTTTTGGTGTTGGTGTCGTGTCTGTACTCGGCGCTGCTCTCTTCAGTGGCACCGGGGGTGTCAGCTGCACCGCATGGTTTCCGGAGGTTCTCAACACCGATTCTGTCTCCTCCTCCTCTTCTTCCTCCTGGTTTTCACTCCTTTCCTGGCAATACTGTCCCCCCTGGACTGTCAGGAGATGATATTGAGCCTGATCCTGATCTTCGGCTGCCCTGGGGGTAGGGATCAATCCTCCTGCAGAGCCTGTGGTTGAAGACCTTTCCTCCAAGTCTCTGCTCAAGAATTTAAATTCTACTCTTTCTCTCCAGACCATGGAAATCGATCCTGGGAAGCTTCTGCACCTCCAGTATTTACATGTTCCGGAAATCCCTATGGATTTAACCCCTCGGGTACATCCCTCTTTTGAGACGCTTTCCCAGACAGTGTGGAAGAATCCGGCTCTTGTTCCCTCTGTGGCCAGGTCCATAGATAGGAAATATGCCCTTCCCAAGGATCACCCCATCTTGACTTCACAAGCCTTTGCTGATGCCATAGTGGTCCTGGCAGAGAATGATAAGGCTGTCCTACCTCAGGAATCCACAGCCTGTCCTATAAACAAAGAATCTCAGAAGATAGACACCTTGGGTAAGAGACTCTTTGCTGCCTCAACCCTGGGCATGCGTATTGCTAGCTACCAGGGTTATTTTTCTCAATACGAGTATGTTCTTTAGCATTCGCTCAAAGTAATGGTAGAAGCTCTGCCCGAGTCGGAGGTTAACTCAGAGCTGCTACAGACCATAACTAGAGGTATCGAGTCCAATAATCAACAAATTAAAGCTGCAATGGGCACTTTCGATACTGCTTCCAGGGCGGTGTTGGCTGGCATTTGTACCCGTCGCCATTCCTGGCTGCGTACTTCAGGCTTTACGAATGATGCCCAACAAAAAGTCATGGCTTTACCCTTCAACGGTATGTATCTGTTTGGGCCTCAGGTGGAGCAAGCACTAGAGGCCACTCAAAGGACTAGGTCTGCCATTAAGACAGCTAGACCCCCGCCCGCTCCCTCTCGAGGAGGTGGGAACAAGCATCAGTTTCATAACCGTCAGTCCTTTCATGGCAAAGGCAGAGGAGATTTTAACAGAAACCAAACTCCTCAGCCGCAAAAGAAAATGCAACAGAAAGCACAGGGTCCAAAAGAGCTCAGTGCCACCTTCTGAATTTCCTGCCCAGGTCTCACCTCAGCTGTCCGAGGGGGACTCTTCCTCGCCAGTAGGAGGATGTCTGACTCAGTTCTATGACCAGTGGAAGTCTATAACATCAGACAAATGGATCCTCAGGATAATCCACTGGAGTACAATCTCAATCTGTTGGAAACCCCTCAGGATCATCCTCCCAAGCGGCAGCGGCAGCACAGTCAGACCTTCTTGCCTCCGAGGTGCAAGGCCTTCTAAACAACAGGGCAGTAGAAGTAGTTCCACTGGATCAATGAAACACAGGTTTCTACTCCCACTGCTTTCTGGTTCCAAAGAAAACTGGTGGCATGCACCCTATTCTTGATCTCAGAAAGTTAAACAAATTCCTTCACAAGGAAAAGTTCAAGATGATATCACTCGGTACCCTGCTACCTTTGATTCATCAACATGATTGGCTAGCCTCCCTGGACATGCAGGACACCTACCAACACATTCTCATACACCAAAAGCACCACAAATACCTAAGGTTCATGGCGTTGGGTCAACACTGTCAATTCAGAGTCCTACCCTTTGGGCTATCCTCGGTGCCTCGAGTTTTTACAAAATGCTGTGCAGTTCACGTGGTGCATCTAAGGAAAACTGGAATCCAAGTATTCCCATATCTGGATGATTGGCTTCTAGCAAGCCCCTCCAGGCAAGAGACTCTGGAGGGCATGGCCACAGCCTCAGAATTCCTCACGTCCATGGGAGTCCTGTTGAACCTCAAAAAGTCGCAGTTACAGCCCTCCCAGAAGCTCCTCTTCATAGAAACCCTTCTGGACACTTCCTGCGTGAAAGCTTTTCTTCCAGAGGATAGAAGGAGCGATATCCTACAGATGGCCTGCTTCATCAGAGAGCACAGGTCAGTTCGAGCTCTATTGATGCAGTGGATGCTGGGTCTCATGGCACCCACAGTGTTCACTGTACCTTTGGATCGTCTCCACATGAGAACCACTCAGCGGTTGCTCAGTACTCAGTGGTCCCCAACCACTCACCCTCAGTCCTTTCTCATCAAGGTGACAGAACCTCTGAAAAGGTCCCTCACCTGGTGGTCTCAGGAGGACATCCCTTCACCCCTCTGGATCATCAGATCTCCATTAGCACGGATGCGTCCCTGATGGGTTGGGGAGCTCACTGCCAGGATCTCCACACCCAAGACACGTGGACTCAGGACGAGTCTCAACTCCAACATAAATGTTCTGGAAATGAGGGCCATCCTCTATGCAGTCCAGGCTTTGAAGGACATACTCTGTCACAAGACCATTCTCCTTCAAATGGACAACAAGGCAGTGATGTATTACATCAACAAACAGGGTGATGCACACTCTTACCCATTATGCAGGGAAGCTATCAGAGTGTGGGAATGGTGCCTGGAGCACAAGGCTCTGATTCAGGTGGTCTATCTGCCAGGAGTACAAGACGAACTGGCGGACGGTCTCAGCAGAGCAGAGGCAGATCCTCATGAGTGGTCTCTCGATTTAATCGTCATTCAGTCACTCTTCAAGAATGGGGAACTCTGGGCCTGGACCTTTTTGTGTCCCCACACAACATAAAATTGCCTCTCTTCTGCTCCAGAAATCCAGGACCTGGTGTTTTTTGTTGGGATGCATTCAGGCTGCAGTGGACAAAACACTTTCTGTACGCATTTCCTCCTCTTCCCCTAGTTCAGAGAGTACTACTCAAATTGGAGACACAGGGGGTACAGAATGATTCTCATTGCCCCGTTCTGGCCACGTCAGATTTGATTTCCCCTGATCAACAGGCAATCGGAAACCTCTCTGAAACTGCTTCCCCTTCAGACAAACCTTCTGACCCCGGGCCCAGTAGTTCATCCTAACCTGAGGTCTCTTCACCTCCACGCCTGGCTCCTGAGGAGATAGAAGTGAACAGGTTTAATGTTTCTCATAGAGTTTCAGATATTCTTTTAGCTGTACACAAGTCAGCTACCAGAAAACCTGCACAGCTAAATGGAAGTGTTGCTCTATCTGGTGTTCAGAATCCTCTTGGAATCCTTTTTCCTGTCCACTGAGTAAAGTCTTGGAGTATCTGTTAGACCTCTCAAACACGGGTCTGCAATACTCCACAGCCGAAGTTCATCTTTGTGCAATTTCAGCATATCATGAGCCAGTACTTTCTATGTCTCTGGCTCAGCTACCTGTAGTTAAGAGGTTTCTTAAGGGCATTCTGCATGCCAGACCTCCTGTTAGATGTCCAGTTGCAGCCTGAGACATTAACCTTGTGCTAGACATGCTCACTCGTAAACCTTTCGAGCCTCTAGCTACTTGCGAGTTGAAATTCCTCACTTGGAAGACAGCCTTCCTGGTGGCCATTACTTCTGCTCGTAGGGTATCAGAAATACATGCCTTGGTCACGGACCCCACCGTATACTGTATTTCACAAGGACAAAGTAGTTCTTAGGACTCATCCTAAGTTCCTTTCTGTAACTGTCTCAGAATTTCATCTGAATCAACCTTTAGTCTTTCCTACCTACTTTGCTAACTTCCAGAATGAGGGAGAGCGTACCCTTCATTCTCTGGATGTAAAGAGAGCTTTGCATTTCTATTCGGACAGAATGAAAGAAATTTGCAAGGCTCAGCAACTGTGTGTCTCCTTCAGCATGACCCGGCTCTGTCAGCCTGTTGCTATCAAGTGCATTTCAGGGTGGTTGGTGGCATGCCTTTGCCACTGTTACTCCATGGCACAGGTCAAGCTGGAAGGCGGAGTGTACGCTCACTCTACCAGAGCAGTCGAGGCATCTCTGGCAGAAATTTGTAATGTTCCCATTGCAGACATTTGCAATGTGGCTACCTGGAGCTCCATGCACACTTTTGTTAAGCACTATGCCTCGGACGTTCATGCCAGACAGCATCAGTCCTTTGGCAGGACAATTCTTAATGGACTCTGTCCTAAAAAGTGATCTCTCTCTCTCCTGCTGCCCATCTCGGGGAATTATTTTAGCTCGGTACTCCCCCATTAGTGTGAATGAGTGGTGGAGACTTTATGTCCAGGAAGATATGGAAATCACGTACCTACCGTAATTCTTGATCTTCTTGGATGGAGTCTCCTCCACTCATCCACACGCCTGCGCACCATCCCCCGAGCTCATTTCTCTGTTTATGGTCTTCACTCCTTCAATCTTTGGGCTGTGAAGACTTGGTTATTTGACCCTTCTTACACGGGTCATTCAGACTATCTTATGTCCACTGGACAGCCTCTCCCTCCCCCAGACCCACTCCTTCCCTACTAGGTCCAAACAGGGATGTAACTCGCTGTCTTCTCTGAGGACCTACTATATCCATGAGTATAACTCACAATTTTGTAACATTATGTAACTTATGTAACATACAAACTACTACATTATGTAACCTAAGTGTTACTATGTTAAATGTTCCTTTTACTGCACCTGTAATGTTATCCTTTGTTTTAATCTGCACTGTAATAACTGTCTTGATGTCTGCCCCACCGTGATGAGGTGCCTTTGTAAATGAGTCTCTGGCTCAAAGGTTGTAAACCCGATTTGTAATGAATAAATAAATAAATAAATGTCCGATTTTTAGGTTAGTCCTCTCTAGGTTCGTTACACTGCACCTCCTCAGAAAAAAAGTTACTGAGGCAGTTGGAGGGTCGACGCTGAGATAGTCTATGCCGCGCAAGCCTGGCTTGCGGTGCCGCTTCCTCGCGGTGCCATCTTGGCGCCGGCCCTCCTGAAAAAGTTTGGCTCCCACTGGATCCTAGCGCTTCCAGTGTACTCCCATTAGTGTGAATGAGTGGTGGAGACTTTGTCCAAGAAAATCAAGAATTACGGTAGGTACGTAATTTCCATTTTATACGCATGCTCATAATTTCGCCAATTTTTCATATTTTCATTCCAGATTTTCAACATTGCCATTTTTTCACACCTCCTCATGAGCAGTACAGCTGTCATTTTTCATATCCCGCCCAAAATGTGTTTTCACACCTGTGGGGCCGAATCGCGCAGTCGCTGTGTGAAATCACCTTTCGGGACTGAGTAACAAAATGATAGTGCTACTGTTCATGAGGTGGGGTCCCAAAAAGCCCATGTTGAAAATTTGGGGCAAAAATACCAACAAATGCTAGGTGTTAAGGTTTCCAACTGTAACACCCCACCCTGTAGAGACTGACAGGCGTCGGGGGTGTGACTTGGGTTCGTTGGCCGTAAGGTTCATGGCATTCTGCCCCCACCCTGCAGCCATTGACAGGCATCAAGGTGTGCCTTGTTATCTTCAGCCCTAACATTCACCCCATTCTCCTATACTGCAGCCATCTCAACTTATTTCCCTATGGAGTGGGGTAAGCATAAGGGCCGAAGACCCCAAGGCACACTGTGATGCCTGTTGCTGTCTGCAGGGTGGGGTGAGGTGGAATGGCTCAAGTGTTATGGCTGACGACCCAAAGGCACACCCCAACACCTTTCAGTCTCTGCGGGGGGGGGGGTGGCGTTACTGCAATACTTCACCACCATTCCTATTATGCATCTCTCTAACTCCTGCACTACCAATGCCAGTGCCAGCAAGCCGACATTCGGCATTGACAAATGCTTGTTTAAAATTGAGGGAATTAGAAAAATCAGGTGAAAACTACAAGCTATCCCTCTTCGGCAAGCTTGGTCTGTTCAAAATCAGTGTTTACAACAATTTCTTTTTGGTTCACTTTCTGGATACTGGCAAACTGAAGATGTGAATTGTTTTGAAACACAGGCTACAAATCAGTATGTTATACATTAGGGCTATAGAAGAAAGTAGTCATTTTTTTAACTTAGAGTAAAGATTTTGTGTTCATGTGAATTAAAAAAGTTTCAGACAGTTCAACGTTTTAGAAATATACAAAGTTTTGCTGGCCTGCCAGTGCAGTGGCAAGGCATCCACCTGTGACGCCAGTGACCTGAGTTCAAGAATGGACCCGAGAATCAGAGGGCTGGCCAGGGAGGAGGAGGACAGAGCATCCCAGGGACTGCTCTCCTCTTCTGGGGGAGGTAGGGATCACTGCTGGCACTTGCCTGACCCCTAACAGAGGCTGGGAGTTGGAGTGCTGGAGCTCACACAGGGAGAGGGGGTGGACCGATGCTGACATCTATGTCCTGGCATCATTGCACACACACCGCTCTGTTGGGGGGGAGACAAAAAGTGGAAATGGCTGGGCACAGCACAGTTTACACTGGCCTCCCCTGAAGCTCCACAACACACCATGGGATCCCTCTCCTGCATCGAATCCATGTGTTGTCAGGTGGTGCCTGCCATCAGGCCCCTGCCATGGGGGGGGCTAAGACATGGAGGACATAGGGCCAAGGACCCTCACTGGATCTGTTTTGCCAGCGGTGTGGTGCCCCTGATGACCCCTGCCATAGAAACATAGAAGTAGATGGCAGATAAGGACCGCAAGACCCATCCAGTCTGCCTATTTCTTTTTCTACCTTATGAATGCGCCAATGGCCTTTGCTCTGTCAATGACCTATCTATTCATACTCATCTGTATTGCTCCGTTATGCCTATCCCATGCCTGTTTGAAGCCCTGCACTGTATTCATATCCACCACTTCCTGAGGTAGGCGGTTCCATGCATCCACCACTTTCTGTGAAAAAGAACTTCCTCACATTACCCCTTAATCGGCCTCCCTCTAATCTCATGCTATGTCCTCTTGTCCTGCTATTTTTCTTATATTGAAACATGTTAGACTCTTTCACCTTGTTAATGCCCTTAAGGAGTTTGAATGTTTCGATCATATCACCTCTCTCCCTCCTTTGCTCTAGGGTATACATATTGAGCTCCGTTAATCTGTCCTCATATGTTTTCTGATGCAGTCCCTGCACTGTTTTGGTTGTCCTTCTCTGAACTGCCTCAATTTGGTTAATGTCCTTGTGAAGGTGTGGCCTCGAGTACTGCATGCAGTACTCCAGATGGTGCCTAACCAGTGTCTTGTAAAGAGGGATTATTACCTCCCTCTTCCGACTTGTGATACCCCTACTAATACACCTCAACATCCCTCTAGCCTTACCTACTGCTTTAGTGGTCTGCTTGGATGATTTCAGGACGCCCAAGTCTCTTTCTTCCCTTGTGACTGCCAGCAACTCCCTTCCCAGCCTATAGTTGGCTACAGGGTTTCTCTTCCCTATGTGCATGATCTTGCACTTCTTGGCGTTAAACCCCAGTTGCCACTCTTCTGACTATTTTGCCAGTTTACCCAGATCTCTTCTCATTCTGCCCACCCCATCTGGATCATCTACTCTGTTGCAGATCTTGGTGTCATCTGCAAACAGACAAACCTTATCCTCCAGTCCATCTGCAATGTCACTGATGAAGATATTGAAGAGGACTGGTCCTAGGACTGATCCCTGAGGTACTCCACTTGTGACTTGCATCTCTTCTGACTGTATACCATTTACCACCACTCTCTGTTTTCTGCCCATCAACCAGTTTGCCACCCAGCTGACCAATGTCTGACCCACCCTGAGCCTACCCAGCTTATTAATCAATCTTCTATGTGGAACAGTATCAAAAGCTTTGCTGAAGTCAAGGTTGGTGACATCAACTGCTCCCCCTTGGTCCACCACTCTGGTTACCCAGTCAAATAAATCTATGAGATTAGTTTGACAGGACCTTCCTTTTGTAAACCTGTGCTGTCTTGCATCCTGTGCTCCTATGGATTCCAGGTGTTGCACTATCCTTTCCTTAAGGAGTGCCTCCACAATCTTGCCAACTACTGAGGTAAGACTGACGGGTCTGTAGTTCCCTGCTTCCTTCCTGCTACCACTCTTGTGGAGCGGGATCACATGAGCCCTTCTCCAGTCTTCTAGGACCTCTCCTGTGCTCAGAGACTCACTAAACAGTTCTGATAATGGCTCAGCTAGTTCCACCCTTAGCTCCTGTAGCACCCTGGGATGTATGCCATCAGGTCCCATTGCCTTGTTCACCCTGAGCTTATCGAGCTCTTGTAGGACCCTTACTTTTGTGAAGGACTACTGCACCTCCCTCCCCCACCCCGTGTCCATGGTGCTGAGCTGTGGGCCCTGCCCTACCTTCTCTTCAGTAAATACTGAGCAGAAGTATCTATTTATGATAGATGCTTTACATGGTCCTCCTCCTTACATGCCCCTTATGCCCTTTGATCTTAGCAATACCCCCTCTGGACTTTCTCCTTTCACTAATGTATCTATAGAAAGTCTTGTCACCTTCTTTTACTGTTCGTGCTTGGGTTTCCTCAGTTTGGGCTTTTGCCTGCCTTACTGCCTTCCCTGCTTCCCTTAGGGAAGTTTGGTTGGCCTCCCTATCTTCATCCTGCTGCGTTCCCCTATATTTCCTGAAGGCCAGCCTTTTGGCTCTGACCCTTTCTGTTACTGTTTTTGAGAACCAAAGTGGTTTCCTTCTTCTTTTGCACTTCCTTTTCTCTCTAACACAGCGGGATGTTGCTTCAAGTATTGCATCTTTAATGCTTGCCCACTTTGCCTGTACCCCCTCACCTGTATTTCTTTTTGCCAGGGCTAGCTTAACTCTGTTGGCCATCTTATCAAAGTCAGCTCCTCTGAAGTCCCATATTTTTGCCTTGGAATGGGATGATTTAGTTCTAGTGGTCAAATTGAACCATACCATGTGATAGCCACTGGCCCACAGGTGACCTTCTACCTGGAGATCTGTGATCCTTTCCCTGTTAGTCAGTACTAGATCTAGGATAGCACTGTCTCTTGTGGGTTGTTGTACCAGTTGCCATGGGGGGGGGTAAGCCATGCGGATGTTTGGTTGAGGTGGGGCCCTGGGTGCCGTAGTGATGGAGCTGAGGGAGGTTGATAGAAGGTATGCTGTGCTGTGGCAGGGACGAAAAACAATCTGACAAAAAAAAAAATGCAAAGTTTAAAAAAAATGCTTTTTGCAATACAGAAAAACAGGAAAGTTTTATTGGCTGTTTTAGTTTGGAACTGTCTTGACTTTGGGTAAGAGAACATTGACATAGTGATATCAAAGGAGGCAATATAGTGTAGTGGGTAAGGCTGTGGGCTATGAACTTGGAGACCTAGGTTTGAATCCCACTGAATGTGGTTAAAAGTTTTTGTTTTTTAATAGTATCTCATGCGTTTATAAAAACTAATTATAGAAAAACACTCGTTTTTAAAAACTAATTACAGAAAAAGCACTATCTCAAAAAGTAAGGAAATTCATTGTAAAAAATGTTGTTAATGCACTAATTAGGGTTAAAGTGACAAAAATACAGAAATGTGGCATTAGGGTTTCCAACCCAAACACCCTACCCCCAACCTGCAGGCAGTAACAGGCATGGAGTGTGCTTTGGGGTTGTCAACCATAACGCTCACCCCATTCCATGAGTAAGTAAGCTGAGATGGGTACAGTATATGAGAATAGGGTGAGAGTTAGGGTTGACAGCTCCATGGCACACCCCATGCTTGTTGCTGCCTGCAGGGAGTGGGTGGGGTGTTAGGGTTGGAAACCCTAAAGCCACATTTCCCTACTTTTGTTGCTTTCACCCTAACTAACGTCTTAACAAAGTTTTTTGCAATGAATATATATAATTACTGGTGACCCCCTTGAATGTATGGTCTCTATCTCTGGTTCAAATGCCATGCTAACCGTGTTACCCAGTTATTACAACGTTTTGTTTTAACTCTCCCATCAGTCCCAATTGTCACGCTATCTCATTGGTTCCTATTCTTTTTGTGGGTGGCTGAATAGTTCTGCAAACATGGCATCTCTGTTTGTTGCTTAACGATGAGCTGGTACAGCAATGAATATTTTCCCCTGTGACAAGTCTCTTCAAGTCATTTAATTTTTTTTTGTTAGAATTTATCCACTTGGTCCTTCCTTTACAATCTGGAAAATGTATTTAGTTGATCCTGCTTTGCGTCAGCTTCAGGAGACCGCAGTTCTGACCCAGGTTGCTTACCAGATGGATTGAGCCTGACTTACTACACTGCAACTTAAAGGGAAACGTCCACGTAAAAACAGACCCCACCTCAGTATGAGGCAGGGCCCGATTAGAACTTGTAGAAAACATTTTTTTTTTTTTTACCTTCACGGATGTTGCATTATGCTATAGTGTATGGTGTAATGCGGTGGTGTATGGAAATCCATACACCACAAAAAGTTGTTCTGCTGCAGTAGTGACGTCCTCACTTAAGCAGAATGACTTTTCATTCTGTGTTAGTAAGGATGTCATAATACAAGGGACTACAGCAAGCATTGTGATTCATCCCCTGCCTTGTGACAGTGGCGCGTGTGTTTTGCAGCAGCAGTTGTGAATCGAGGGCATCGGCAGAACTGATTAAAACTGTGGAAAAGTGAGTGTGTTTTTTTCTGTTTTTCAGTCACCATACACTATATAGAACAGTGTATGGTTACCCCTACACTACTTGCCTATTCTTTCACCTCGTAGATAAAATGCTGACTTGGAGACCTCTCGAGCTTCGCTCTCGAGGTCATCAGTCAGCATTGTATCCACTCAGTGGAAGAATAGCCTTGTAATGTATGGTTACCCATACACTATCCTATATGTAGTAATTTATCTGGTTGATCCTGCCTCCCTCTGCTGGCATTTCAAACACTAGCACCCCACGTGGCATGCCCACAATCACCTGCTGCTGTTCCGAGAATGACGTGTCATGCGGGGAGCAGCCACGGGTCTGTCCATTAGAGTTATTATCCTTGTAACTTCTAAAAGCTCTGGTTTGGGGCATACATGTCTTGGTGCTATACATAAGAACATATGACTCTGCCAGCAGAAACAGGCCTCATGGTCTATCGAGTCGGCTCGAGTGCGCAGCTAGCACCCTTAGATTGCAACTGCCCCACCCCTCTCCCCCTCCCACCTTCAGGTCAATTTTAGCCTTTTCTCCCCAGGCTCTCCACCATGCCCTGTCCCATGCCCTCTTAAAACTACCCACCGTCTTACATGAAATAACCCCCTCAGGAAGGGCATTCCATCTCAACACCACCCTTTCCATGTAGTAGTGTCTCCTCATTTCTTTCCTAAATCTGCCCCCCACTAATCTTAGCCCATGCCCTCTCATGTCCCTTCCTTTCCTCAACTTAAATTACCTATCAGTGCTAGCTTTGTTGATCCCCTTCAAGTACTTGAATGTTTCAATCAGATCCCCCATCCCTTCTCACCTCTAGGGAGTACAAAGTCAGATCCCCAGCCTGTCCTCATAGGATTTGCCTTCCATCCCGCATATCATTTTTGTCACCCTACGCTGCACCCCCTCTAGCAGTCTAACATTCTTCTTCAGATATGGACACCAGTACTGCATGCAGTACTCTAGGTACGACCTGACCAATGACCTGTATAGGGGCATAATCACTTCCCTATGCCCGGACGAGAATCCCCTGGTGATACACCCCAGCATCCTGTTAGTCTTTGCTGCAGCTTTCCTGCATTGAGTAGAGTTGTTCATGTTTTCCATTACCAGCATCCCCAAGTCCTTCTCCTCCTCGGTGGCCCTCATCCTAACCTTCCCAACCAATATTCCTTCCTCGGGTTATTGGCTCCAAAGTGCATAACCTTGCACTTCTTCGCATTAAAACCCAGCTGCCACCTCTCCGACCACTCCTCCAATTTGGTCAGGTCCACCTGTAGTTGTTTCCACCCATCATCACCATCTACTGCCGCCCCTATTTTAGTATCGTCTGTGAACAGACTGATCCTGCTCTCAACCCCATGGGAGATGTCCGATATGAACAGCCCAAATAACACTGGGCCCAGCACTGAGCCTTGCGGCACTCCACTCATCACTGAATTTGGTGCTGACAGCTCCCCCCCACTACCCCACTGCTGCCTCCCCGCCAGCCAGTTCCCAATCCAGTTAACCAGCTTCCCTCTCACCCCCACGGATTTCAGTTTCCCCCCTAGCTACCTGTGAGGCACTGAATCAAAGGCCTTGCTAAAGTCCAAATATAGGACGTTCACTGCGTGTCCCTTGTCCGGCTCCCTCATTACCCAATCGTAATATTCTAATAGATTGGTCTGACAGGATTTCCCTGACATGAATCCATGCTGCTGCCTATCCTGG
This sequence comes from Neoceratodus forsteri, assembly GCA_016271365.2. Lineage (NCBI taxonomy): Eukaryota > Metazoa > Chordata > Ceratodontiformes > Ceratodontidae > Neoceratodus > Neoceratodus forsteri. Next base: position 90,917,343 of record JADMNL010000026.1, on the reverse strand, counting down.
AGGTCATTCGTCTCGAGAAAAGCCACCAGCTTCTCTTTCAGTATCGCTTCCATGAGTTTTCCCACTATGGAAGTGAGGCTGACAGGTCTGTAACTGCCTGGTTCGTCCCATGGGCCACTCTTGTGTATAGGGACCACATGGGCCATCCTCCAGTCCTGTGGCACACATCCTGTGTCCTAGGAAGTGTTGAATAGGTCTGCCAGTGGCCTGGCCAACACTTCCGCCTCTCCCTCAGCACCCTGGGATGAATGTAATCAGGACCCGGTGCCTTGTTCACCCTTAGTGTCTTTAGCCCCTCTAGTACTCTACTCTCCTTGATCCTTCCATCAGTCATCTCCTCCCCGACCCCACCCACCCAGTCCACTGGAGGTATTTGACCACCCATCTCTTGTGTGAACACAGAGCAGAAGTGTTCATTTAGTGCATCTGCTTGTTCTGCACCCTTTCCACCCACCCCTCCTCCCTTCTTGATCCGTGACTATTTGGTCCCTGCACTTCCTTTCTCCCTCACATATCTAAAATAGTCCTTCTCCCCTCTCTTAATTCCCTGAGCCAACCTTAGCTCCCTGGAAGCCTTGGCCTCCCTTGCCAGCTTGGTTACCTCTTTGGACCAAGTCGCATACACCTCCCTGGCTTCCTCCCTCCCCGTCCTCTTGAATCTCCGATGCACAGCTCTTTTCTACCTCAACCCCCCCCCAGCACTTTGCTGTTTAGCCAACATGGCTTCCTGGCCCTGCTCTTGGTACTCAGACTCCTGGAGCAAGCCTTGCTAGCCTCTGTTAGCCCAAGTTTGATAATATCCCACTTCTGCTGTACATCCATCTCCGATCTAATCCCCTCCAGTCTTCATCACAGTATTTCCCACATCCTCCTGAAGTCCACCCATCTAAAGTCCACCACCCTTACTTCTGAGCCTACTACCTCCCTACTTAGCCTGAGCTCAAACCACACCATTTGATGGTCACTCCCTGCTAGTGGGTCCTCCACCCTTAGATCCCTCACCGCCTCCCCATTTGTTAGCACCACGTCCAGTGTATTGCCTAGCCAAGTTGGCCCAATGACCATCTGGGTCAGAAGACTATCCTAGAATGCATCCAGGAATACCTGCTCCCTGGCACTGGAGGTGGCAGGGGTGCTCCAGTCCACCCAAGGGAGATTGAAATCCCCCATGACCACCACATTCTCCTTCCTACATGTCCACCTAATCTGTTCCGCCAGCTCCTTTTCCAGTTCCTCAGACTGGGCAGGTGGTCTATACGCAACCCCCAGCCTCACTACCCTTTGAGTTCAGGAGCTGCATCCATAGTGCCTCAGTATTCCCCCCCCCCTCGTCCCTTGTGCATCTAATCCTGTCTCTTACATAGACTACCACCCCTTCCCCTCTCCCCACTTCTCTGTCCTTTCTATAAATTCTGTACCCTGGGATTGCCAGATCCCAATTCTGGTGCTGGGTGGCCCAAGTCTCAGTGATGGCTGCAAAGTCCACTATCCCCTCTGCTAAGAGAGCCTGGAGCTCAGTCGTTTTATTACCCAGGCTCTTTGCAGTCAGGGAGACCACCCTCCACCCATTCCCATCCATCCTCCCACCCAATGGTACCCTGTCCTGCTCCCCTCCCTTCTTTGGCCTTCTGTTATAGTCACTGTTTTCATGGGGGGGTCAGCTCATTCAGCTCCCCTATCTGGCGACCCTGCATACTGGCTGCAGACTCGCCACCCCCCAGTCTAGTTCGAAAACCCACTTGAAACTATATAGTCCTCCAATTTACCTTTCAACACCCTCTGCTCCACCTTACTCAAGTGTAATCTGTCCCTTGCATACAATTCGCTGGCATTCCATGTATCCCCTCACCCTCCTACCAGCCCATACCCAAGAGAGCTACACCACCCCCTCAGCCAGGAGTTAAACTCCACTATTCTTGCCTTTCTTGCTTTGCTTGCCCTTGGCACTGGTAGCACCTCTGAGAAGACCACTGAGCTCCCAATTTCCAAACACAACTTCCCCAGATCTTTAAATCTCTCCTTGATCGACTCTACTGCACAGCCACCCCCCCAGGTCATTGGTTCCTACATGGTCCACCATGTGAGGTTTCTCCCTTCCCCACAGCACACCTAAGCAGAGCCTGCCCTGCCCTGTCCACTGTCAATCTTGGTACAGATTCCACCCATATCCTACTGTGCCATTCACCCTTCCCCCTCACCTGAACCCTTTCAGGCTAGAGTCCCCTATCATCACCATTCCTCTCCCTCCACCCCCCCCCTTTCAGCTGCACCTTCTTCCTGTCACTTTGCCTCCCACTTTCATCAACCTTTTCCTGTCTACCATCTCTTGGATCTGTCCCTCCTTCCCCTCCTGCCTCCGTATCCTGTCTGCTCAGAATTTGGTTGGGTCTAGCCTCCCCTCCTTTGCTAGTCAATCCACCAGCTGTGACCCCCCTCACCCCACTGTATACCATGCCACCCTCCCCTGTGCTGCAACCACCATCCATTGCCCCATCTCTGCCCTCCCTCATCCCTTTCCTCTGCCCTCCCATTATACCTTCTTCTCCCACTGTCCTGTACACATCCCTCTCTGGGGCACTGGCCCCTGTATACTCCCTGCCCTCATGCCCACTTGCCTCATTCTGGAGAGCCCCACCAACCTCATCTGCAAATGGTGCCAGTACTGCATACCTGTTGTTCGAACTTTCTCACCACAGCAGTCATTGCCCCTGTTGTTGTTTTGATAAAGTCCCGAATTGCTACTCAGTGTCCCCTTCCCCTCTGTAGGTTCCACTACCCCGCCTGCCCTGTGCACCCGAGGGGGTGCCTTGCCTACCCCCACCCTCCCCACATCCTCCTTAGCTCCCCCTCCAGCCTCTGGATCTCCTCCTACAGGTCCCCTAACCTCCGGCATATGGGACATTCCAGTAGCCTCTATAATGTGCCCATCCATACTGCCATCCCACAGCTGTTGCAGATTACTAGCCTGTCTTCCCTGGTTTCCCTTCTGCCCCCTTTCCACTGGCACCACCTCCCCCATACCCTCTCATGGCACCCGTCCCTGTCCTGGCATTCGCAATTCTCCCAGCACCCACCACCTCTTGGTGACCCCATCTCCTCCCTCCTGCTCAGCCCTTGAGCTCTTGCTGTACCCCATGTAACTGCACTCCCTCCCTTTAGTCAATGCCTAGGGGCCCCACCCTAATGCCCCAACAATGACAGACCCTAACACTCGCCACTAGGCAGAAATCAATCCCCCTCACAAGACAGCTGTGATTAGCCCAGCAGCTAAATCCCCTTATGCCAGGGAAAAACCCATCACTAACATGTCATTGAATACAACAGTTAAATCCCCTAATGCCAAGACAGTGTCATCGAGTACAGCAGTTAGAACCCCTTATGCCAAGACAGTTACCTTTCCTTGATTACAGTACCCCGAATTTCAATAATTTGCACAGTACCTGAGGTTTGCCCACTTCCTAGCCCTCTTGTGCTCAGCATCCGGTATTGGTCCCTTTAATCAGCAGAGTTGAGCTTCACCCTGGTGTCACCCCTTCAGGGTACTCCTCCCCCTGCTGTTCTTTGTTGGTGCACTCCTATGGGCATAGTTACCTCAGTCCATTTAATAAAGGTAGTGGAGCAGGGTGGGTGGGAAGGCTGAAAATCCCCCTGCTGAGAGCCTGCTCTTTCAATTGGCTCCCAGCTGCTGCTGCTGCCTCCCATATGTTGCCATTCCTCCCAGTGCCACTAATGGGGCTTGCTGCCTTCTCCCTTCTTGCTGCTGATATGGCCCACTTCACCGCCAAGTTCACCCCCAGAGTGCCGATGTGCACTGTCTCCCCTCTGACACGGAGTTACAGCTACAAAGACCAGATATAGACTGATAGTGGACTGTCAGTCTTTATCTGGTCTCGGTATAGCACTGAGACATGTACACTCCAAACTGGAGCTTTTAGAAGCTACAGGGATACATAACTCTAATGGACAGACCCATGGCTGCTCCCCGCATGACAAGTCATTCTTGGGACAGCTGCAGGTGGTTGTGGGCATGCCTCATGGGGCGCTAGTGTTTGAAATGCCTGCACAGAAGGAGACAGGATCAACCAGATAAAGTACTAATAGATAACATCAGCACAGGTAAATGAAAAAATGCTTTTTCTACAAGTTCTAATCAGGCCCTGCCTCACACTGAGGTGGGGTCTGTTTTTCCCTTTAAGCATGGTTCAACACTTGGAAAAAGGGAATGCTTTTTCACACTTTGCAACTTATTTTTTTTGAGAGTTAAGTTAATGACTTTGTAGAATGGCATTTTAAAGGAGAGAGAGAGTGTGGTGTGTGTGTGTGTGTGTGTGTGTGTGTGTGTGTGTGTGTGTGTGCGTGCGTGTGACTCTGTGACAGAACTCCCTGTACCGGTAATAATAAAAAATAAAGGATAGGCAACTGTGTTTATATGGATTTTTTTTTATTCACCCTTGGTGTGTGATGACCTCATAAACCTTGAGAGCATGTGGGTCATCAGACACCTTGGGTGTGTAAGAAAAAATATCCATCACACACAGTTTCCTGTCCATTATTCTCTATGCAATGGATATGCCATGGCTTTGGCAGAAATATTGGTGATTTTTTCTTGAATGCAGCTTGACCTTATGACATCAAGAGTAGTGACGCCAGGAGTGATGTCAAGCTGCACAAGAAAAAATACCACTAATATTTCCTCTAGTGCCATGGCATATTCGATGTATGCAACACTGTTTTTGCATTTAATATCACCAATATTTCCTCTAGGGCTGTGACATATTCGATGTATGCAACACTGTTTTTAGATTTGTTGTGTGCTTGTTGTTTAATTGTTGTTTGGGGATTTTTATGGCATTTGGGGACTTTTTTAGCTTAATTGACAGTTATAGAATGTGCATGGTTATTATTAGTGTTTCCTATTGAGTTGTGTGGGCATCTTCTGATTGGCTAGTGTACCGAGGGAAAATTGCTGCAGCTGACTGTTTTTGCTTGGGTCCACCTGGGGTGTGTGCGTTGACTGGTCATTGCGACTGGACAGCTCTCTTTGTGTAGGCATGTCATATGTTGTGCATATGATATGACTGGTTGATTCTTTTTTTTTGTTATAAAGAAAGTTTATCAAAATTTCAGGTTACATTTCAGTGATTTCAGCATTATGTAACACCATGTTTAAACAATCAGGGATAGACAAAGAAAAAAGGAGGGAGAAAGTGAGGGGGATGGTAGATTATATCTTGCAGAATCATTAGTTGGTATCTAACAGTGTTGTTAATACAGCATTTAAATTAATTATACCGTCTGCATATACTGTGTGTTGTTGGATGTTCTCAAGAAGCACTCTGGGTCAGTCAAATCATTTGACCAGTGAGAGGATAGATAGATAGATAGATAGATAGATAGATAGATAGATAGATAGATAGATAGATAGAAAGAAAGAAAGAAACTTTATTTATATAGCGCTCCCTCCTGGAGGCTCGGAGCGCTTAACAAAACTTTAAAAACAATCCATAAACACGGCACATAACACATTTTTTAACATAGTGCAGAGATCTACATAAAATTCTAAGAGAGGAGGCTTTCTTCTCAAACAGCAGCACCTGCCAGTCTGGAGGGTTCATCTTTCAATTCATTTTATGGCACAAAAATCATTTCTTTCTGCATAATGTGATGGAGCCACTGGTTCCACCTGTTTTTAAATAAATCCTAACCAAGCAAAAGAAGCACCACCACAGCAGACAAAAAATGTTGCAATTCATTCCTGCTTGCACCACCGGCATCTCTGCAAGGGGCTGGTGTGTGAGTCTCACTTTTTCAGACATCAACAAGCATAGTTTATAGGCATCTACTGTGATCAGGAGTACTCTTTTCTGCATTTCAGTCAAGTTTAAGGATACATTTTAGTATGTGCTTTGGTTCCAATGATATCAGTGATAGGGCTTGTAGAGGGCCTCTACGAGCCCCGTCACTGACATCATCGGAACTGAAGCAGCAGTGGATTTTGAGCGTGGATCCCTGGTTACACTGCTGTAGCCAGGTGAGTGGGCATTCCTTGTGGGTACTGGCAACAAGAGGAAGACGAGCATGTGAAATAGGGAAACTGCAGCAACTGGGGAGCCGAGATGCAGGTGCTTGGGTGGGGGAGCTCCTGTCATAGTCCCTTAAAGAACAGATTTCAACCACTGTCTGAAGGTGAGGAGGGGAAATAGGAGGTGGTGAGAGAGGTTAGCTACAGACAATGGGGTTGTGGGTATGACAGGAGAAGAGGGAGAGTAGAACAATACAAAGTAGTAATGTCTATAGTCCTGTCTTCACCCTCGTCAGTGTAGAAGGTAATCGATGCCATAATGTGTCATAAAATGAATTGAAAGATGAACCCTCCAGACTGGCAGGTGCCGCTGTTTTAGAAGAAAGCCTCCTGTCTTAGAATTTTATGTAAGCAGGTTCGACAACATGATGACTCATTCGTCCTGGGTGTTTCTGCTTACCACTTTCCATAGTCCTGTCTTCACCCTCATCAGTGTAGAAGGTAACTGATGCCGGCAGTGGCTGAAATATCAATAATAATGGCTGAGGAGGTAGAGAAGGAGGCATGTCCATGCAGTGAGCCTGGAACACCTCAGGACAGAGGTAAGCCAGCTCAGACTGGAGTTAGGGAGGCTGGCATGCAGTGTAGGAGCAGCAGGGCAGGGGAGAGAGAGAGAGAGAGAGAGAGAGAGAGAGAAGCAGATGTGGAATGCCCAGGGGAAAGAGGCTGATGGGCAGGGACTGGTGTAGAGGGGATTACCCAGGTTTGTAGGTACATCTACCTCAGAGGGCAGGGGATCCCAGGGAGGGGGAATGGCAAGTGGTCGGGGGAATGTGGGGACTGTGAGAGGTGCAACAGGAGTGGCAACATTCAATGAGTTGCCCTTAAGCAACAGATTTCAACCACTGTCTGAAGGTGAGGAGGGGGAAATAGGAGGTGGCAAGAGAGGTGGGTACAGGCAATGGGTTGGAGGTAGGACAGGAGAAGGGGAGATGAGATACAATAAGTAGCCACAGTGGGAGGGAAAGAGAACAGGAAAGTGGAGTAGTAGCTGGGAGGAAAGAGTGGGAAGGTGACAAGAGAAGGGGGTGTTTGGTTGGCGGCCAGAAAGGGAAGGGGATGGAAAGACAGATGGAGGGTCGAGTAAGGGCAGTGGGGGGCCAGTCACAGGGTTTGGAGAGCATAGGGGCTGGCCAAGATAGAAGGGGAGAAGATAGCAGGGAGAAACTTGTAAGGCAGACAGTGAAGGAAAAGGGGGGACAGGAATGGAGTGGGGAGGAATGGTGGTAATCCTGGGGGGACTCAGTAGTTAAGGATATTCTTTGGGGGAGAAAAGAGGGACACAAATATGGGGAGGAAATTAGTTTGCTTGCCAGGGATGACTGTGGAGAGGGTGTGTCCAAAGACTCGGAAGTTGGTGAGGGCAGGTAGGGGGGAACCACATGTGGTTATGCACCTAGGTACCAATGACCTAGCTAGGGAGAATGTGGGGTAGTACAGGAAAGGTTGAGGGTAGTGTGGAAGACCTGCAAAGAGGTAACCAGATGTCTTGCATTCTTGGAGGTGTTGCCAGTACTGAGAGTCAGCACAGTCAGGAAGTAAAGGATAGAGGAGTTCACTGTCTAACTAAGGGAGTGATGCAAGCAGGGAGGGTATGGCTGTATTGGGGGTTGGGGGGTCAAGAGTCTTCAGGGACAAGTTGGGGGTATATAAACTATAAACTTAATTTAAACTACTGGGAGCTAGTGGACCTACAGGTCCAAGTCTCCAGGAGGAGGAGGTCAGCAGAACTCTCCCCCCATGCCAGTAGAAGAGGGTCTGGGGTGGAGAGGGAGTGAGGGGGGTTAGTAATGGGGGATAGGCAAGGGTGGGGAGGAGAAAAGCAGACAAGCAGGAAGGGATGGAGGCTCAGATTCATGGTGGAAGGTGGTTTCACCCCCTGAATGCTCAGAGTCTTGGAAACAAGATGGATGACCTATAGACATTGTTAGCAGAGAGGGGAGTGGACATCAAGGTGGTCTCGGAGAAATGGGCCACACTAATCATGACTGGGACCTCTCAGTCCCTGAGTTTAAATTATACAGGAGACACAGGGGGTAGGAAAAGAGGGCGGGTAGAGGTTTACTTCAGAGAGGGTATAAATTATATGAGGGAGGAGTGAGGAAGCAATGTGAATTCAGTTACTGTTGAGTAAAGGGAAGAAGGTAAGGTTGGGGATAGATTACAGACCACCAAATCAGGAGGAGGAGGAAAGAGACATGGAATTATATTTGCAAGTAAAGACTGTTGCAGGAAAGGGAGAGGTGGTAATAGTGGGAGACTTTAACCTGCCAAAGGTGCATTGGAATGGTACCAGCCATGACCTGCATGAGTGGTCAGGCGATCCTAAATGCACTGTAAAGTGGGATTATGGCACATCACAGAAACCACCAGGTAGGGGACAATCCTTGATCTGGGGCTCACAAATAGGGATCATGTCCAGAATATAGAAGTCAAGGACCCCTGGGTGTGGTTCCGGTTGGACATGGCCAGGGAAAAGGCATCAACTAAGACTAAAATCCTGGATTTTAGAAAGGCGGACTTCAGAAAGATGGACAAACTGCTAAGGAGTCACCTAGAAAGCATCCGAGGGGGGTGGACCAAAGGTGGTCCAACATCAAAGAAAGAATAATAGTAGCCACAAGGGAGTGCACTAGGCTCAAGGGAGAAAAACTCAAGGACCAAAGCACCCAGGTGGTTTGGTACAGAGGTTGCCAGGCAGTAAAAGATAAGAGGTCAGCCTACTAGAAGTTCAGGGGGACCCACGGGGGAGGACTGGGAGGACTACATGAAGATGGCTAGTTTAGCAGGTAGGGTAGTCTAGTGGGCTAAAGCTCAGAAGGAACTGCAGCTAGCAGAGGTAATTAAAAAGGGTGAAAAGGCCTTTTTCCACTATATTAGGATGAGTGGAAACATGGGTTTATGGGGGGGAGCGTGTGTCACACAAATCTGATTGACTTCTTTGACTGTTCACTAAAACAGTGGAGAAGGGCCAAGTGGTGGACATTCTTTACCTGGACTTCAGCAAGGCCTTTGACGCTGTACCCCACAAGAGGTTGATCAGGAAGTGTGTGGTGGTGGTGGTGGGAGGTGAGCTCTCCAGCATCAGGGAGGTCACCAGTGGGGTCCCACAGGGCTTGGTGCATCAGGGAGGTCACCAGTGGGATCCCACAGGGCTTGGTGCATCAGGGAGGTCACTAGTGGGATCCCACAGGGCTTGGTGCATCAGGGAGGTCACCAGTGGGATCCCACAGGGCTTGGTGCATCAGGGAGGTCACCAGTGGGATCCCACAGGGCTTGGTGCATCAGGGAGGTCACCAGTGGGATCCCACAGGGCTTGGTGCTCGGACCTGTGCTTTTCAATGTCTTCATCAATTACATTGGGGATGGCATTAAGGGCAAAACTGACCTATTCATGGATGACACCAAGCTCTGTGAGGTCTGGAAAAGCTGGATAGGTGGTCTGGAATTTGGCAACTTGGCTTTAATGCAAAAAAGTGCAAGGTTATGTATACTGGAACAAAGAACCCAAGGACTGAGTACAAAAGGGGTCCAGGTAGCTGGATCTGAGAAGGACCTGAGGGTGATGATCACTAGTGATATTGAAGCACTTCACACAAAGTGGGAAAGTGGCAGCTAAGACAAATAAAATGTTGGGATGCATTGCCAGGGGGGTCAGCAGTAGATGGGAGGAGGTGATACCACCCTTGTACAGGTCAGTAGTGAGACCACACCTGGAGTACAATGTGCAGTACTGGTGCCTGTAACTTAAAAATGACATAAAGTTGATGGAGACAATCCAGAGGAGTCTACAAGATGATAATCGGCCAGCAGGGTAGGACGTATGAGGAGAGATTGGAGCCACTGAACATGTACTCCCTAGAGGAGAGCAGAGGAGAGGGGGGAGACATGATTGAGACCTTCATGCATTTGAAAGGAATAAATAGGGTGAATAGGAAGGATCTCTTCAAGCTCAGTGGGATGCAAAACATGAGGGGACACAGTCTCAAGTTGGAGGGGGATGTTTAGGAGAGAGGTTAAAAGGCACTTCTTCATGGAGTGTGTGGTGGCGGGCTGGAATGGCCTTCCCGAAGAGATGGTTTAATTGAAAACTGTGGACAGCTTCAAGAGGGGTTGGGAGAGAGTTAAGAGGAAAATAAGAGTCAAGAGGGGGCTGGACAGAGGGGAGGGGCTGGTCTGGGGGGGGGGGGCAATGTCAGTAGCTGACACTGAGGACCATGCAATATGAGCAGACTTGATAGTCCTAATGGCCTTATTCTGCTGGCTTTGTCATATGTTTGTGTGTTTGCATGACAGCAGTGTTGGTATGGGGCAAAGAGTTCTGCAGACATGCAATGACTGAGTGACTCAGTTTCTTAGTTATTAAGATGGTTTCTCTGAAGGCTGGTAGATTTGTATTGGTATAAGACTGATCTTTTCTCAGCTGGGTGTAATTTATTTTGATAGCAAAGTCCATACTCTAATCTGCTTAAACACACTGTAATTCAACGATTAGTGTTGTTATGAGGCAGGACTGTGCATGTTTTGTACATAGCTTGTCCCTGTGGCTTGCAGTTTAGTACAGTACGTAAGAGCGAGATACTGTATACTTGTAGGAGGCTAGAGCCATAAAGCTACATGTTTGGCATTGTCAGTGCAGTGGTAGGCAATTGGAGGTGTTTGAGCGGGTGATTGGAAGACGCGCTGTACAATTTGAAAAGGCAGCGGATTTTATTCTAAATGAGGGAAGCATGCAGAGGCACGCAAGCTCCATCAGCCGCCATAACCATAGCAACGGGGCTCTGATTGGTGTTACAGTGGTAAAGGCATCCTGCACCTCGGGTTACAACTGCATATTCCAGTGACCAAATGATCACTCCCAATACTTGAAAGCATTTCCGATGCGAGTTCGCTGCCTTATGCCAGGTAGACATGTTTATTATTCCTAATAAGTGAGTTTGGGGAGTTAATTTATTATAATTATTTTTTTAAGTACAGTATTATTGTTGTGTGAAAGTGCACCATTGCTGCTTCCTCGGCATTTCACAGGTGAATGTTGCATCTCTGTTCAGTGCTACTGCATGCCTTACGAAATGTTAACATAGTAGCCTTAGTCCTTGGCCTATATATTGCTTTTATAAGAAATGCAAAGTGCTGGTTTTAGCGATAGTAATGATAGTAGTATAGTAGGGGTAAGAATGATCAGTTCTGTGACAAGGAGAGCCTTGTTCAAATCCTATCCCCTCTACAGACACCTGATTGTTACCGTTGGTGAGTCATTTGACTGCCCCCCGCCCCCAGTATTTCAATCCATTCAATTGTAAAACTGAATAGCAGAAAATATGTTGTATATTCTGTGCTATCTTGTATAAATGCATTGCAAATAGGACATTAAACATATAGGATAGAGTAAGGGTGACCATACACAACAAGGCTTCTATTGAGGAGATATGATGACATCATACAGACCTCAAAAGTGATGCTCGAGAGATCTGTATGATGGTATCACATCCCCGAGACAGAAACACAGCCTTAGTTGTGTATGGTCACCCATACACTATTTTTTATAGTATATGGTTAAAACATGGAAGGGGAAGTGTTTTAGTGTGGAAGACATGAGGAGATAGTGTAATGAAGCTCTTACCACCAATACTCGGTGCTCTCACTTGCTCTGCTCCCTCTGTTCTGTGAAACCACTGCTCCCTAGTCTCCGTCAGTCTCAAGGCTAAGTAGAGCCACATTGTTTCTGGTAGAGAGGGAGGAGTCACCCTCTTTGTCAAGGAAGACATTGAAGTGACAGAAGATGGGGGCATTAGGGGTAGCGATGGGGAAACTGAGACTATTTGGTTGCAACTCACAGCAGCCTCAGGCAGGAAAATATACTTGGGGTAATTTATAGGCCTCCGGGTCAAGGGGAGGTGTGGGACAGAGAACTCAGGGAGGAACTTAAAAGAGGGGTAGCGAAGGGGGAGGTGGTGGTAGTGGGAGACTTCAACTTGCTGGACATCGATTGGGAGGTCCCAGTGGCCAAGAGTACCAGTGGTCAGACATTGCTAGATGCTTTTCAGGACTGTCTACTGGTGCAGCAAGTTAAGGAACCCATTAGGCAGTCTACAGTCCTTGATGAAGTGCTCACTGACACAGAGATGGTGGGTGCTGTGGGAGTAGAGGAACTGCTAGGGAATAGTGACCACAACTCTGTATGGTTTGAACTGGCCATTGGGGCTGCAAATCCACAATCAAGAACTGAAGTCCTTGGGCTGGATTTTCGAAGCTGCAAAACCTGCCACAAGCCCCCTGTGCACAGACCATACTGCGCACGTAGCTTGCGGCATTCTCCTGTTGGCAATTGGGAGTTTCCATCCCTTGCGTGACTGCCGGTCCTTAGACCACAAAACTGTGGTCTAGCCTGTGACACTCCCTGGGGCCACCAACAAGGAGCTTGCACCATATATGTGGTGCTAGCTGTCACAAAGCATGGAAAGTGTTGCAACTACGCCCAGGAATGGAAACTCGGGCGTGGTAGTGGCAATGTGGTTCGGTGCACCGGCGGAACCCAAGCCCTGTGGTGCAGAGCAGGACGCAAGCCCTGCCCCACGACTGGAAAATCCTGCCCCTTGACTTTAGAAGGGTGGACTTTGATAGGTTGAGGAAACTGGGCAGAGAAAAGTTAGAAGGGGTGGAGGGCATAGTCAGGGTAGAGGAGAGGAGAGGTGGAGGGCAATAAAGGAAGCTATCCTTGAGGCGTTGGAGGCATGAGTAAAAACAGTAACAAAGAGAAATAGGTTTAAGAGACCACTAGGGTTCTCAACTAAAGTTAGGGAAGTGGTTAAGTCAAAAAAGAGGGCCTTTTATAAATATAAGGGGAAGGAGGGGGAAGCAAAATGGGAGGAATATCTCCAGAAAAGTAGGGAGGCAAAGAGTGCCATCAGGGAGATGAAAGCAGACAGAGCTGTGCATCATGGAGGGGGTCAAGAATGAAGATAAACAGGTTTTTAGATATGTTAGTGAAAAAAGGAAAGGGGGAATCGCACAACTAGTCAAGGGGGGTAGGGTGATAGAAGAGGATGGGCAAAAGGCAGCCGTCCTGAATAACTACTTTTGTTCAGTATTCGCTAAGGAGGACTGCGGGTCCTTGCCAGAAAGCAACATCAAAGCAGCCACAATGGGAGTCCAGGAAATGAGTCAGCCATTGTTTACTAGAGAAAGGGTCCTGAAGGGGTTGGCAGTTCTTCATATAAATAAAGCTCTGGGTTCAGATGGGTTTCATCCAAAGATACTTAGGGAATAAGCAGCGGAGCTAAATGAATCACTGACTGGGCTGCTCAACAACTCACTCAGGTCTGGGGAAGTTCCAGGGGATTGTAAAATGGCAGATGCTGTGCTGTTACATGGGGGGAGGTAAGGAGCAACCAGGGAATTACAGTCCTGTCAGTCAGACCTCTGTTGTGGGGAAGCTGATGGAATCCCTGATCAAAGAGGACGTCACTGACTACCTAGAGAGCAATGGACTCCAGGATAGCAAATAACATGGTTTTGTGGCAGGAAGGTCTTGTCAGACTGACCTGATAGTTTTCTTTGACTGGGGTACCAAGGAGATAGACAAGGGCCACACAGTGGACCTGCTGTACTTTGACATTTGTAAAGCCTTTGAGTCGGTACCACACAAGAGATTGCTTAAGAAGATGGAAGACCTGGGAGTGGCTAAACGTCTAGTAAACTGGGCAGGTAATTTGCTAGCAGGGAGGCAACAGAGGGTGGTGGTCAGTGGCGTTAAGTCAGAGGAAAGATTGGTGATGAGTGGGGTTCCACAGTGATCTGTCCTTGGCCCAGTCCTCTTCAACATGTTCATTAATGACACTGACGAAAGAATCTGGGGCAGGTTGTGTCTCTTCATGGATGACAAAACTATGTGGAAGGTGGATAGTGATGAGGGAATAAGGGATATGCAGAAGGACCTACAAAAGCTTGTGGGATGGTCAAAGGTCTGGCAGTTAAAATTTAATGTTAAAAAGTGTAAGCTAATGCACCTGGGGAAAAAGAACCCCAAGACAGAGTACTGGATGGGAGGAAAGACTTAACTCCTAGATCCCGTTCCTTGTAACTCCCTTAAACAAACAAGTCAGTGCATTAAGGCCTATAGCAAGGCAAACTGGAGGCTGGGATGTATCAGGAGGGGGATTGACAGCAGAAGAAAGGAGGTAATACTTAGAAACATAGAAACATAGAAGTTGACGGCAGATAAGGACCGCAAGGCCCATCCAGTCTGCCCATTTCTTTTTCTACCTTATAAATGTGCCATCGGCCTTTGCTCTGTCAGTGACCTATCTATTCATAGTCATTTGTATTGCTCCCTTATGCCTATCCATGCCTGTTTGAAGCCCTGCACTGTATTCATAGCCACCACTTCTTGTGGTAAGCCATTCCATGCATCTACCACCCTTTCTGTGAAAAGATTTCCTCACATTCCCCCTTAATCGGCCTCCCTCTAATCTCATGCTGTGTCCTCTTGTCCTGCTATTTTTCTTATATTTAAACATGTTAGACTCTTTCACCTTGTTTATGCCCTTAAGGTGTTTAAATGTCTCGATCATATCACCTCTCCCTCCTTTGCTCAAGGGTATACATATTGAGCTCCGTTAATCTGTCTCATATGTCTTCTGATGCAGTCCCTGCACCATTTTGGTTGCCCTTCTCTGGACTGCCTCAATTTGGTTAATGTCCTTGTGAAGGTGTGGCCTCCAATACTGCACGCAGTACTCCAGATGGGGCCTAACCAATGTCTTGTACAGAGGGATTATTACCTCCTCTACGACTTGTGATACCCCTACTAATACACCTAACACCCCTAGCCTTACCTACTGCTTTAGAGGTCTGCTTGGATGATTTTAGGTCATCAGTGATGATGATGCCCAAGTCTCTTTCTTCCTTTGTGACTGCTTGCAACCCCTCCCAGCCTATAAGTGGCTTCAGGGTTTCTCTTCCCTATGTGCATGATTTGCACTTCTTTGCATTAAATCCCAGTTGCCACTCTTCTGACCATTCTGCTAGTTTATCCAGATCTCTTCTCATTCTGCCCACCCCATCTGGATCATCTACTCTGTTGCAGATCTTGGTGTCATCTGCAAACAGACAAGCCTTACTCTCTAGTCCATCTGCAGGTCACTAATGAAGATGTTGAATAGGACTGGCCCCAGGACTGATCCCTGAGGTACCCCACTTGTGACTTGCATCTCTTCTGACTGTATACCATTTACCACCACTCTCTGTTTTCTGCCAGTCAACCAGTTTGCCACCCAGTTGACCAACTCGACCCACCCCGAGCCTACCTAGCTTATTTATCAATCTTCTATGTGGAACAGTGTCAAAGCTTTGCTGAAGTCAAGGTAGGCGACATCAACTGCTCCCCTTGGTCCACCACTCTGGTTACCCAGTCAAAGAAATCTATGAGATTAGTTTGACAGGACCTTCCTTTGTAACCCATGCTGTCTTGGATCCTGTGCCCCTATGGATTCCAGGTGTTGCACTATCCTTTCCTTAAGGAGTGCCTCCATAATCTTGCCCACTACTGAGGTAAGACTGACCGGTCTGTAGTTCCCCGCCTCCTCCCTGCTACCACTCTTGTGGAGTGGGATCACATGAGCCCTTCTCCAGTCTTCTGGGACCTCTCCTGTGCTCAGAGACTCACTAAACAATTCTGCTAACGGCTCTGCTAGTTCCTCCTTTAGCTCCTTAAGTACCCTGGGATGTATGCCATCAGGTCCCATTGCCTTATCCACCCTGAGCTTAGCAAGCTCTTGTAGGACCCTTTCTTTTGTGAAGGGAGTAGTGCTCACCTCCCTCCCCCCTGTGTCCATGATGCTGAGCTGTGGGCCCTGCCCTACCTTCTCTTCAGTAAATACTGAGCAAAAGTATCTATTTAGGATAGATGCCTTACAGGTCCTCCTCCTCACATGCTCCCTTTTCTCCATTAAGCTTAGCAATACCCCTCTGGACTTTCTCCTTTCACTAATGTATCTATAGAAAGTCTTGTCACCTTCTTTTACTGTTAGGTGCTAGTGTTTCCTCAGTTTGGGACTTTGCCTGCCTTACTGCCTTACCTGCTTCCCTTAGGGCAGTTTGGTATGCCTCCCTATCTTCATCCCGCTGTGTTCCCTTATATTTTCTGAAGGCCAGCCTTTTGGCTCTGACCTTTCTGCTACTGTATTTGAGAACCAAAGTGGTTTCCTTCTTCTTTTGCACTTCCTTTTCTGTCTAACACAATGGGATGTTGCTTCAAGTATTGTATCCTTAATGCTTGCCCACTTTGCCTGTACCTCCTCACCTGTGTTTCTTTTTGCCAGGGCTAGCTTAACTCTGTTGGCCATCTTATCAAAGTCAGCTCCTCTGAAGTCCCATATTTTTGCTTTGGAATGGGATGATTTAGATGTAGTAGCCAAATTGAACCATACCATGTGATGGTCACTGGCCCCCAGGTGACCTTCTACCTGGAGATCTGTGATCCCTTCTTTGTTAGTCAGTACTAGATCTAGGATAGCCCTGTCTCTTGTGGGTTGCTGTACCAGTTGTTTGAGGCCCTCCCCTGCAGGAATCCACTATGAGTCTAGTTCTGGCAGATGTTCCTGCTGGTATTGACCAATCTGTATCTGGCATGTTGAAGTCTCCCATTATCAGAACCTCCCTTTAGCTGTCATGTTTTGTATATCTTCTAACAGTAATGTGTCTATGTCCTCCCTCTGGTCTGGGGCCTGTAGACAACCCCAGTTCTTATGGCTGTCCCATTTCCTGTTTCCAGGGTGACCCACAGTTCTTCTGGCTCCTTATGTGTATTCTGAATTTCTGTAGCTTTGATATTTTCATTAACATACAGGGCCACCCCTCCCCTTTTGCACCTCGGTCTTACTGAACAATACATAGCCAGGTACTGAAGTCTCCCAAGTGTGGTTACTGGTAAACCACGTCTCACTAATTGCTACTATGTCCAGTTTAGCCTCTGACATTATTGCCTGCAGGTCTGGGATCTTATTTCCCAGGCTGTGAGCATTTGTGTACATGATTTTCCATTGGCCAGATTTTGTGTGTGTTAGTTGTTGGGTGAAGTTTGGCATTACCTGTGCATCGTTGGGAGACAAACCTTTTTCTTACCTGGTGATGCAAATGAACGGCAAACACACTGAATTCCTGTTTGACCACTAGCTGAGGGGAGGTGTTCTTCCCATTCGACGTGATGGGGTGCTGCACCCCTCTCCCCATTTCTAGTTTAAATATTCTGCAAAGACGTCAAACTTCTGCCCAATGCACTGACTCCTCTTTAGTCAGATGCAGTCCATCAAATTTAAAGAACTTTCGCTCCCAGAACTGTTGCCAGTTCCCTACAAATCTGTGTCCTTTTCCTGGCACCAGTCCTTGAGCCACGTGTTTAGCTCCCCTATCTCCCTTCTCTGACCTTCCGTCCATCTGCTCCCTTCTCCCAGACTGGCAGGATCTCAGAGAAGGAGATGCCAGACGAAATAGATGATAGTTTGTCACCCAGCCTAGTCAGGTGTTCCTTGGTCTCCACAACTGACCGGCTGGCTGAGATCATTAGTCCCTATGTGTACTAGGACATCAATGTTTTCTCCTGCTTTGTGAACAATTTTAGCAATGCGGTCAGTGTCTCTCCATGCTGATGTACCTGGGAGACATCTGACCATCACCCTGGCTGGAGATGGGTATCAACTCCCGAATCATGGAGTCTCCTATGATCAGAAGTTTTTGGATTTCCTTTGTGCTTGTTTAGTTTTGGTTCCTGATTTGGGTGAGTATTGTTGTGTAGCTTCTGTGCTGCAGTGTCCTGCTCTGCAGTGTCTTCTGCCTCTTTATTTGATTTCAGAGATAGAGGCAGATACCTGTTTGTAGTGTTTATATGGTTTTGGAGGTAATGTGTTGGAGAGCAGAGAGTGATGGGGCACCTGATTTGCTCCTCCTAACCACCTGCCAACCTCCTGGACCAACTACCCTCTGTGGTCGAGGTTTTTCTGTTGGATGCTGGGGAAATGGCGGGTGGTTCTTATTATGTATTTCCTCTTCAATATGAAATTTGAGGCGTGCAATCTCTGCCCATGCTGCCTGGAGCTGAGACCTAAGATCTCCAAAGGCCCAGCATGTAGGACAGTGTCCTAAATCCTGTAAGACTGTCCTTCTGAAAATTGTTCCACAGTACCTGCAGTTAATGAAATCCATTCCAAATAAGTTGCTGGGTTTGTAACCTAGTCAGAGTAATTAGAAGGAAAAAAAATGCAAGTAATGGTTTAATTGTGCTTTGTTTAACTTGTTATAACAAGTTAAATTACTAGTGCCCTGTAAATGAGATCACCTTGTGGAGGCCCCACTGATCCGCCCCTTCCTGCTCTGCCACAGGAAATGTCACAACTGTGGTACCCTATACTTCCCCTCCACAGATCCCTGGTGAGGCCCCACCTGGAGTACTGGGCCCAGTTCTGGAGTCCTCACCTCAGAAAAGACAAGGATAGGCTGGAGACAGTGTAGCACAGAGTAACCAAGATGATTCAGGGACAGCAGGGTAGATCCTATGAGGAGCGCCTTGTGGCACAAAATATGTACTCATTGGAGGTCAGAAGTGAGAGTGGGGATATGACTGACATCTTCAAATTCCTCAAAGGAATTAATAAGGTGAACTTCGAGAAATTATTCAGTCTGCATACCAACTCACGGTAACGTGGATATGAATGAAAATTAGCAGGTGGGAGGTTCAGGAGGGATGTGAGGAAGTACTTCTTTACAGAAAGGGTGGTGGAACCTTGAAACAATCTGCCAGCTGAGGTGGTGGGAGCGAACACAGTCAGGGGATTCAAGCAGGCCTGGGACAGAATGATAGGAACAGCGGTTGCCCGGTGCGACAGGCCCAGGGAAGAGAATGGGAAAAGGACCAGGAGGGTTCCACATCTGCAGTACTGCATGCAGTTCTAGAGACCCCATCTCTGCAAGGACATAGACAGGATGGAGGCAGTCCAGAAGAGGGCAACTAAAATGGTGCAGGGTCTGCACGAGAAACCATATGAAGAGAGACTAAAGGAGCTTAATATGTATAACCCTCGAGGAAAGGCGGTACCTCAAGGGAATCAAATAAGTCCAAGAGGATAGCATCTTTCAGAAAAAGAGATGTGCAAGAACAAAGGGGCACAATTTGAAGACAGAGTGGGGACAGCTCAGGGGCAACATGAGGAAGTATTTTTTCACAGAGATGGTGGTGGATGCATGGAACGGCCTTCCTGAGGTGGTAGTGAGGTCAAAACAGTGAGGGAATTCAAGAATGCATGGGAGAGATATGAGGCAATTCTGGTGGGGGGGGTAGGAACAAGTAGGCTGTTGGGTAACTAGGATCTGCAGCTTATCCAATAGTTAAGGAATTGGGCAGACTGGGTGGACCAAGCGGTCCTTACCTGCCATCAAAGTCTATGTTTCTATGTTTCTATAGTACCCTGGTGGAACATTAGGCTCAAAGGAAGGTTCTAAGGATTTAGAGAAGTTCATCAGACTGGATGGGCCTTTTTCTGCCATCATTATCTGTGTTTCCATATTTTTGTTTTTGTTAAAAAAAAGGCAAGGGGATGTATAGGTTAAAATTTCAGTACAGGAGAGCTACCTACTTGTGTCCGTGTGTGGAGTGCCATGGACACCTGCACGCTAAATGCCATCACCATTTTCTCCTTGAATTTTTTTTTTTGAAAGGCATGGGTTTCACTAATCGGCGGGGGTCAAGGCTGAAAAGTTGTTATGGTTATCGTTGTGACATCAAAATGATACCATAACAACTTTTCATGATCTTTGAACTGTACCATAACAAGAAAATTCTGTGCATGGAAATCCATACACAATAGGGGGTAACCATATATTATTACAATATGTAACGCCCTGCAAATGGGGTACCCAAAAGACTTCTAAGAGCTGGCTAAATGCTCCCTGCCTGAATGGTGTTCAGCGTTTAAGCCACTTAACTGTGAGTGCTTTTAGAGCCTCTGGTAGTGTCTCTTTAAGAGCTGCCTGCTCGCAGTCTAAATTAGTTTGAATGGGGGGACTGTGTGTTTAATGCTCGAATCCCGCCTGAGCTGTTGCCTAATCACTCCTTTTCTGCAGTCGCTACCAGCGCAGAAGGAGCCTAATTGAAAGATGTAACTGTTTGCCAGGATTTGTTTAGAGTGATAATGAAAATACAGTTTGTTTAACCTCTCTCTATTGCAGCTGGGACTCTGTGTGTTTGGCCCCTCCATTTTGGACCTGAACTGCTGAGCTGGGCCACTTGGGTTAGGGGAGCCCTAAAATGGAGACTGCTTGAGCCAACCAGAACTTGGACTCTCACCTGGAGCTTGCTACAAAAGGGGAATATATGGCCAGTGCCTCTGGGAAATGTAGTTTGGACCTTGGCGCCTTTTTGCACCAACAGAGGGAGCCCTACTGTGATTGTCAGCCGAACCAGCCAACCGAACTGGAGGGAACCCAAAGGAAATGCCCTGCACTGTTGCTGGCCAGCCAATTCAGTAGTGACCATGAAGAGAGAAGGAGCTCTGCTCTTGCTGCGGTGTGTAGTTCACGCGGGAAGCATGTGGGAGGCCCTAAAGTCGGCCTGCAGCGGTTGTGAGTGCTAGTTTGGACCGAATCCCAGTGTGTGAGGAGGAAGAAGAAAGAAGAAGTGTGCAGAACCAGGCTTGTCCGTAGAAGACCGAAGATTTGCTGAAGTGTGATCGGCCTGTTGGGGACTGCTGATGCTGTGCATGCTCCCGGGTAATTTGCAGTGTTTGCGATCAGGATCGAGAAGCAGCTGCCTGGTATAGTAATTTCCTTTACATATAAATGTGTCTAGTGTTTGTGGGGGATCGCAATTCCATTTCCCTTTTTACTGTGAGTTGTGAGCCGAAGCTGGAAGCTGAACTCAATTTAATTGGACTGAATCCGCTTGCTATCCAAAGCAGTTGTGCCCTGCCATGAGGGTCTCGACTCCATACCCTGCTCTTCTGGCAATCCAGAACAACCACATACATAAGATTCTCTGCTTGGGGTATTGTGAGTACACATTGGGGTAGCTCCCAGCACCATTCATTTAATCAAAGTGTGTCAACTGGTTTCTTTGTGTTTTCTTTCTATGGACTGAGCCATCTGCTCCAGAATACAAGTGTGTGTTGTGCATATATTTTCTTCCTACAGGGCCCCATCCATCTGCATGAGCCGGCCAACCCAGGGCAATGGACCTGGATAGGTCCCCCATCCTGGGTACCCAGAGTGACTTTTTGGACCCTATATGTATGTACAGTACTGTGATTTGAATATTGCTAAACCAAATCAACCTGATTGCCCCTTCCCATGTTACTGTCCCCTAAATAAATCAGATTTGTTGTTATATACTGTCTGTGGTGTCAGTACATATAGAACCAGCATTGTAGTGTGTTTGTGTATCTTGCCTAACCTTGTTTTACAGTGGGTCCTCAGAGATGTGCTGCAAAGTCAATCTCGAGGGTAAGTGGTATCTATGTGGTAAAAAGTGTTCATATGTGGGGTATTGGGAAGTTAACTCCCGTGGAGCAGCAGTCTTCCGGGAGATGTTCTGGAGGATGCGGTGTTGTCCCATCTGCAGGCACCTCTCTGGGCTGAGGGAGGAGGTTGCTCATCTCCAGGCTGAGTTGGCCAGGATTTGTGGGACCTCCTCTTCCATCCAGGGACCACCAGTGCCACTGCCGTTGCCTCAGAGGTTGCCAAGAAAGAGGAGCGTTGACCACAGTGGGCTCAGGGAGGGTGAGGGTGGTGGAACAGAGGCGCATCCCTCCAGTTGTACCTCTCCACAATTCCTATGCCATTCTGGCAAAGTGTGGTTCCTCTATGGAGGCACCTGCAGTGGAGACCAAGGAGGATGCTGGGAACCTCCACAAAGGAGACCCACAGGAGGGTGGCAGGGGACCCTGCAGGGGAAGGAAACAACTCCTGGTGGGGGACTCCATTGTTAGGAAGGTAGAACTGGGCAAGGAAGGGGAGAGGGAGGTAAGGTGCCTGCCTGGCGCCATGGCTTGGAGGGACAGGGAGCGAATCCTCAGGATTACTGGAGCAGCTGCACAGGGGAGGGAGCTCGATGTCATTGTCCACCTAGGGACAAATGACCTGGCTAAGAAAGGGATTAGAGAAGTGCAGGAAGAGTTTGTGGAATTGGGGAGGGGCCTTAGTCAAGTATCACGCACGGTAACCTTCTCGGAGGTGCTACCCATCTATGACATAGGAGAGGCTAAGGTGTTCCATACCATGGGATTCAATCAGTGGTTGAAAAACTGGTGTGGAGCTCAGGTTTGGCTTCATTGGGGACTGGGGTCCACCTGGAGTGATGCAAGCCTATACTGGCATGATGGGCTGCATCTGTCCGGAGGGAACCAGGATCCTAGGTGATAGGTTTAAATGCTTCATTGTGCAAGCTTTAAACTAGCCAAGGGGGGAGGCACTGGAAAGGAGCAGGAAAATCCTAGCCCCCCCCAAACAATCACGGTAGTAAGTGTGGCAAACACCAACATGGAGGTGTCGACTGGGAGAAGGGCTGGGGTAAATGGAAAAGTGACAAAGGCAAGAAGGTCAGGGATGGGGCAAAAGGTGGTAAGGCCATCAGGAAATGGAGGGTAATGAGTACCAATGCCCATAGTCTGGGCAACAAGCTCCCTGAGCTGGTGGCCTTAATGGAAGAGGGATGCCTGGATATCGTAGCAGTCACAGAAACATGGTACACAGAAAACCATGACTGGGATGTTAACATACCAGGGTACATAACCTACAGGAGAGACAGGCAGGGGAGAAGAGGGGGAGGAGTAGCTCTCTATGTAAAGGAAGGGATAAAAGCAACTGAACAAAAGAGTAAACAGGGAGGAGAGGAGGCACTGTGGGTCACCTTGGAGACTGGAAAGGGCACCACAATCCGCACAGGGTTGTGTACAGACCCCCATGTCAGGGAAGGAATGGACAAGGATATGATGGAAGGCATTCTTAGAATGGCAGAGAAAGGAGATACTGTTGATGGGAGACCTGAATATGCCAGATGTTAACTGGAGCACATTTGCTGCAGCCATACCAAGACGAGGCCATTCTTGATGCCCTACAGGTGGCAGGCATTAGACAGCTAGTTTGAACCCACCGTGAGGGAGCAATCTAGACCTCGTGCTCTCAAACGGGGGCAGTGAGAGATCTCAGATCTAGAAGTGGGTTGTCATCTGGGGACAAGTGACCATCAAACAGTGTGGTTCACGTTAAACTCAGCTACAGAGTCAAGCCATACAAAAGTGAGGGTACTGGACTTTAGGAGGGCTGACTTTGGCAAGATGGCAGAGTGCCTCAGAAAAGCACTAGCAAACAGGCTAGAAGGAGGTGTGGAGCAACAATGGGGAATTATCAAAACTGCCATCACAGAGGCAACAAGCCTTTGTGTGAAGCAAATAAACAAATCAAAACGAAAGAAAAAGCCACTATGGTTCTCAAGAGAGGTGGCTGTGGAAGTCAGGAAGAAAAAGATAGCATTCCGGAAGTATAAGGAAACACAGAAGGAGCAGGACAGAGAGCTGTACCAGTTAAGGCAGAAAGAAGCAGGGAGGGAAGTCAGAATAGCAAAGGCCCAAACTGAGGAAAAGATAGCCAACTCAGTTAAGAAGGGGGATAAAACCTTTTATAGGTACATCAGCGAGCGTAGAAAGACAAAGGGAGGATAGTGAGGCTGAATAGAATGAACGGTGGGTGGGCAGAGGGGGACAGTGAAAAAGCAGGAATACTGAACGAATATTTCTGCTCAGTATTCACAAAAGAGGAGGGGGAAGTGCCTAATCCAATTAACAGAAGCACTCTTGATAGGGGGGGTCGATCCCAGGCCTTTCACAGAAGAAAGGGTTCTGCAAGAACTCCTAAAACTGAAGGCGGACAAAGCAATGGGTCCTGATGGAATTCACCCCAGAATTCTAAAAATTAAGGAAGGAACTAGTGAAACCACTGGCTACTCTTTTAATAAATCATGGGAGGATGGTGTGGTACCCGAGGACTGGAGGAAGGCGGATGTGATTCCCCTTCACAAAGTGGGACCAAGACAGAGGCAGGAAACTACAGACCTGTCAGTCTGACCTCTGTGGTAGGGAAAATGATGGAGTCACTTCTGAAGGAAAGAATAGCTGAGTACCTAGAGGTCAGTGGAGCACAGGATCCAAGGCAGCATGGGTTCACGCCGGAAGGTCATGTCAGGCAGATCTAATAGATTTCTTTGACTGGGTGACCAAAGTAGTAGACCAGGAGGGGCTGTGGACATGGCCTACCTAGACTTTTGCAAGGCATTTGACACAGTCCCACACAAAAGATTATTAGTCAAATTAACCAGCCTGGGAGTGGGTCCCAGGGTGGTAGCCTAGTAAAACATTGGTTGGACAACAGGACACAGAAGGTAATTGTAAATGGAGTCCACCCTGAAGAAAGGGCGGTTACTAGTGGGGTACCGCAGGGTTCAGTATTGGGTCCAGTCCTTTTTAATGTCTTCATCAGTGACATTGCAGAGGGACTGGAAGGAAAAGTATGCCTTTTTGCAGATGACACAAAGATCTGCAACAGGGTTGATACACAAGGAGGCGTGGAAAGGATGAAAAGGGACTTGGCAAGGTTGGAGGAATGGTCAGACGTATGGCAGCTAGGATTCAATGCAAAAAAGTGCAAAATAATGCACCTGGGAAACAAGAACCCAGGGAAGAATACACAATGGGTGGGGAGGTAGTAACAACAACAAAACAGGAAAGGGACCTGGGGATAATCATATCAGATGACCTTAAGGTTAGCAAGCAATGATGAAGAAGGCAGTAGGGAGGGCCGGGGTATACTGGGATGTATAGGAAGAGGCATCAGCAGCAGAAAACAGGAAGTTGTTATCCTCTGTACAGACAGTTGGTGAGACCCCATCTGGAATACTGTGTTCAGTTCTGGAGACCCCATCTCCGCAAGGACATAGACAGGATAGAGGCAGTCCAGAGGAGGGCAACTAAAATGGTGCAGGGTCTGCAAGAGAAGCCGTATGAGGAGAGACTAAAGGAGCTTAATATGTATACGGCTTGAGGAAAGAAGGGAGAGGGGGACATGATAGAAACTTTCAAGTGCCTCAAGGAATCAACAAAGTCCAAGAGGGTAGCATCTTTCAGAAAAAGAGACTTGCAAGAACAAGGGACACAATTTAAAGATAGAAGGAGGGCGGTTCAGGGGCAATGTGAGGAAGTATTATTTCACAGAGAGGGTAGTGGATGCATGGAACAGCCTTCCTGAGGAAGTTGTGGGGTCTAAAACTGTGGGAGAATTCAAGAATGCATGGGACAGACATAAGGCAATTCTTGTGGGGTGCAGGAAGATATAGGCTGTTAGTTAACTAGGATCTGCGGCCTATCCTCTAGTTAGGGAAATGGGCAGACTAGATGGGCCTAGCGGTCCTTATCTGCCGTCAAAGTCTATGTTTCTATGTTTCTATGTTTCTATGTACTGTGTGGGCCAGTAGTGGGAACAAAGGGGGGTCGCAGTGTCCCAGAGGGCTGTACCCAAGTTAGTTTAACCACTACCAACCCTGACCTCTGGGTGGAGGCACCCGTCATAGAGCCTAGGCCCCTCAACCTGTCAGTAGCCAAGCAGGCAGGGGTAGTAGCCCTTGG
The DNA here is from genome assembly GCA_016271365.2 of Neoceratodus forsteri. Lineage (NCBI taxonomy): Eukaryota > Metazoa > Chordata > Ceratodontiformes > Ceratodontidae > Neoceratodus > Neoceratodus forsteri. The sequence goes on along the minus strand of JADMNL010000026.1, from coordinate 90,891,600 downwards.
GATAGCGCCACCTGGGGGTTACAAATATAATAACTATCATTTTTTTTCAAAGGGAAACCCAGTTATAATTAGCCATTATAACCTGTGAGTTATAACAGCGAACACATGCTGGGTTTCCCTTGTGTGTATGTGCCGGCCGCCGCTCTGCCCATCTTCACAACCATCCATCATTCTTCAGTGCAGGTCACACCACCACTCAGAGTCAATGGTAAACTCACTTAAAAACAAGCATTCGTCAATGCCAAATGTTGTCTTGCTGGCATTGGCACTGGCAGTGCAGATATTAGGGAGATGCATAATAGGAATGGCAATGAAGTATGGAACTGACACCAACCCCACCCCACGTGTGTGGAAACTGTGCAGCGCAACGCACGCTTGTAACATAGTCATTTTGTGGAATATTTTCACCAAATTTTCAACATAGGCATTTTGGAAGCTCTGCTCATGAACAGTGTCACTGATTTTCTTAATCTGTCCGTAATGTTGATTTCCCACAGTGACTGCACCATTGTGCGCCAGTTGTGTGAAAACACATTTCGGGCAGGATGTGAAAAATGACAGCTATACTGTTCATAAGGAGGTGTGAAAAAATGGCAATGTTGAAAATATTAAAAATTCTCAGTTACGAGCATGTGTGGAAACTGCACAACGCACATTTGTAACACAGTCATTTTGTGGAATTCTGTCTCCAAATTTTCAACATAGACATTTTGGGACCTCTGATCATGAACAGTATCACTGTGATTTTCTTAATCTGTCCCAAATGTTGATTTCCCACAGTGACTGCACCATTGTGCGCCAGTTGTGTGAAAACACATTTCGGGCAGGATGTGAAAAATGACAGCTGTGCTGTTCATAAGGAGGTGTGAAAAATGGCAATGCTGAAAATCTGGAGTGAAAATATAAAAAATTCTTGAAGTTACGAGTGCGCGTGGAAACTGCGCAACACGCACTTGTAATACAGTCATTGTTTGGAATTTTTTCACCAAATTTGTAGCATAGGCTTTTTGGGAGCCCACCTCATGAACAGTGACACTGTCATTTTGTTAATCGATCCCAAAAGGTGATTCTGTGCAGTGACAGTGAAATCACCTTTTGGGATTGAATAACGAAATGACAGTGACTGAGTTCATGACGTGGGGTCCTAAGAACCCCATGTTTAAAAGTTGGAGCCAAAAGTCGCAAAAATGGCCGAGATATCCACTTAAGTTGAACCCCCCCCCAACTGATGCCATTATACAGTTTACCGTGATTTTCTTCAGTTCGCGGTCGGCTTTGAAGAGTGCAGACGTGTTCCCGTTCCACCGAAGATCATCGCGCCAGGGTCCGGAGGTAAGTATGGGGTGAGGGAGGGGTGCGGGGAGGTGGGGTGCACAGAGGTTGGGTGCGGGTTGGGGGATGGAGGCCGTCGTGACCATGAGGGTCTGTTTTCTGTTTTACAGGTTAAAAAAAATAAATAAATTGACGTTGGGAAGGTTTTTTTTTTTCCACAGGTTTGCTTTGGGTACACTGGGGTGGGATCCCAGTGTGCCACCTGTGTTTTTGGGAAGGGGGGACTGAAGTTGACAGGGACTGGGCCCCCCCATCGGCAAAGACAGCATGTCTGTGTTTGGGGGGCATGATGCTGAGGGGGACTGGGCACCCCCCCTCATCAGATTGGGAACGGGGCACTGTAGCCAATGTGGATTGGGCTCCCTGTCAGCAAGCGTGTCTGTGTTTTTTGGTGGGATGATGCCGAGGGGAATTGGGCACCCCCTCGGCAGACAAATCAAACAAAAGGGCACATATGCCAATGGGGATTGGGCTACCCTGTTAGCAAACGAACTGGGAAGGGGGCATGCCAACAGGGGGATGGGCACCCCCGAAGTTGGCTTGTTGGGGATTGTGAGAGGTGGATGACCGACAGCTGCCACCATGTTTATTGAAATGTTTCAGCAGGCAAGGCATGCCCTGCAATGACGGGGAGCTCCCTCACTGTAGTGACAAATTTCTTTTAAGTTGGTGGCATGCTTCTGGACTGCTGTCATAGACAGCATGCATTTTCATTGGTGTCACAGAGCCTAGGCCAAAAAAGCAGTGGCCCCACTGGCCACAACATGACCACACCTCCACAACCTGCTACTCCACCAAGCTGTCACAAAATTTTGCTTGCGCTGTGCACACAAAACAACATAAAAATAACTGGGCTGAAAATACTGTTAAATGGGGCTGCTTTTAAGAAAAAATGAAAAAAAAAAATACACCAAAGGGAAATGTTTCTTTCTCCATTCACTTCTGACTGCAGATGGCGCTGAAACTGAGCAGACAGCAGCTGAAGAGAGATGTCTTTTTATTTTATAGAATTGCTGTGGCAAAAAAATTATATTCAGCAATTATATAAAATAAAACACAGCATTTCTAACTTGAGATTTTACACCCCCCCCCCCGGTGTTGGATGCTGAAATAAACCCTCAAGCTTACGTTTCAGGGTTTATGTAGCATCAGCACTTAAGGTGTAAAATCTTGTTAAACACACCACCCCATGTATTATTTTGTATCTCTTACTACAAGTTATGCTAAAGGCCAATAGCAGTAGTAATACTAATTTTTCACCAAGAAAGTTCCAACGTTTACTGCAGGATTTTACTTCTGTGCTGCTTACCCTGGCTTTCCTGGTCTGTGACCCACACTACACTAATGCCATTATTCACCAGATCTTCCCTTGTCAATCTTCACCATTCATTACTGCTGGGTGGGTGTAAGCTGGATGGGCACACCTGCCACGGGAGCCCTTTTTTTTTTTTTTTTTTTTTGGAGGGATGAGTCGGTGCCGATGGTGCTGCCCACGAGAGTGACGCACTACGTCGTGCATGAGGGGCAGCTGTTAGGCACCGTAGACTCCTCCTCCTCCTCCATCCCAGTTCTGTTTCTTCTGCTGTCAAGGCTGCACCTGCTGCGTGAGTTCAGAAATCAAAGTATGCCATTAGGCCTGTTCGTCTTTTCGACGCCGTTTTTCGATTACTCCTCATCCCGGTTCCCCATGCCGACGCCATTGAAGACAGTAAGACTGTTTCATTATTATTTTGGCTGCGCTGGGATCTGTTTCTGTTTTTTAGATTGTTTCACATCATGTCCGGTTTGGGAGCCAAACGCAAATCCAAAGCGGGCCATACCCCCATGCATCGGTGCTCCTGTGGCCGGCATTTTTCCGTTACAAACCGGCATGATGTGTGCCTTCAGTGCCTGGGACCCAGCCATGATATGGATCAATGCGACACCAATTTTTCCATGGATCACTGCGTTCTGGAAATCTGCACGTTTAAAGTTGACAGGGCTCCGCCGACTTTCGGAGGACGACGTTGCCCGCGGGCTTCCCAGGCCAGGTCTCTAGACCCTTCCTTGAGGTCCTCTCCCAGGTCTGTGTGGCCCAGTGAAGAGGGAGCCTCCTCCACTTCTAGCCTTGCCAAGGAGGAGGCTCCTTCCATGGTGCCGGAGGAGCGGCACGGCTCCTCCCAGAGTCGCGTTGCTGGCACTACCCCGGCAGTCACCTCCACGGAGGTGCAGGCTTCCCCAGTGTCGCGGCCCACAGTTGCTGGGTCCGACACTGGTGGACCCTCACCGCCGCCTCACTGTGTCACTTTGGATCCTGGTGCCATTTGCAGCACCGGGTATCATGGCGCCTGGTGTGGCACCGCTTGGGTCTCGGAGGTGCCACCAGTGGTGCAGTATCGTCTGCACCTCGCAGCACCAGTGACTTGGGTGGTGCTGTTGGTGAGCTGTGCTGGGGCCTGATGTTGTTTGCGGTGCCAGGGACTCGGGTGGCACTGTTGCCGATGCCATGTCCCGTGACTGCACCATCCATGGAGCCGTTGCCACAGGTACTTCTGGGGGGGCTAGTTTGGAGGTCCTTCTGGTCACCTCTGTCCGGAGGGGGAGGATTCAGAGTTGGACCAGAGTGGTCAGCCCAATTCCTCAGAATTGGAGGCCTCTGTGGGATGCAGCATCAGGGGGCCCAGCATCCCTATTCCTGAGTCTCCAGAGCAGGTTGTTTCTGAGGATCTCTTGGCTGGGGTTGGCCTTGGATCTCTAGGAGGTGTTCGCTGTGAGACTCGGGAGGGTGTTTCCTTTTCTAGAGGGGTTGGAGCAGCTGCCATCTCTTTTGCTGCTTAACCCTCCAGAAGGGATTAGGGACCTTTGCCTCTGTGGTGTCCCTCGGGGGGCCTGTGGGGCTGGGGACCCACATGCTGGCATCGAGGAAGAGGGCTGCCTCAGAGTCTGATGGATTGAGAGGCCGGGGTGAGGGGTGGCAGCTCTCTCCTGCCACCCTGTGGGGGCCGGGGAGGAGTTGCAGTGCTGAACCCTGTCTTTTACTTGAAGATTCCAGGGTACCCTTGGGTGGCAGTGCAAAGGGTTGCCCTTCTGGACACATGTAACCCCAAACACGTCACAGGGGAGATTCCCCCTCTGGGATCTTCCGGAGTTTGCTTTCTCAGCTTTCTTTTTCACAACCCAGTGTGGTCTCAGGGCCCTCAGTCATGGTGGCATTGTTCCCTGGATCTCAGAGCCCCGGCAGAGGCCAGACACTTTCTCTTAGGTGCCCTTCACCCATTCCTCTGCAACCCCCCCCCTTTCTTCCAGGCCATGTGGGTCCTACGGGGCCTTTAACCTGGGAGACATTCAGAGCTACTGCGGCGGCCTTTCCTTCCTATGTTAGGGCCATGGATGAACAGGTCTTCCGCCTGTCCCCCCCACCGCAGGAGTCTTCTGATAATCCATGCACCACTTCCTCCTCGTCTTCCTGTTCTGAGGAAGAGGAACTTCCTGTCCACCTGTCATCTGACACTGATTTCACTGAATATCAACGGTTCCTTTTGAGGCTGGTCACGGAGCTCCATATTTCCTTTGTTCACAGGGACAATACCAAGTGGTAGATGCATGCATTCCTCAGTGAATTCAGCGCTCGCCACCTCGTGGTGCCTTCCTGGCCAATCCCTTTCCAGGAGGCATCTATCTGCACCTGGCAGTCTCCAGCCTACCCTTCTCCAGCCTCGGCAGACTGCAGGAGACAGTATTGTGCCCCCCACGAGTCTCTAGGTTCTCTACCTCACCCACCCTAAGGTTTGATGTCCCTAAACACTCTTTCTGGGCCTCGGTGTCTGGCACATGATCGACCCCCGGATCCAGATTCTGCAGAATTTGACCAGTGGGGACAAAGAGTCTTCTCTTCGGCTCGTGCGTTGATGTGCATAGGTTCACATTAGGCACACCACGCTGCCTACAACAGGCATCTGTGGTCGATGCTGGCTCAGGTTCTGGCATCTTTGCCAGACACGGAGCAGTCCAGAACAAGTCATTGCCCTCTCTGCACAGGGTCTGGAGCTTGCAAGGCACCAGGCAAGGGCGTGTTATGATGCCAATGAGGTGACTTCCAGACTGGCAGGGACAGTGATCTGCATATGGCGGATGGCATGGCTTCCTCTATCCAGACTGTCACCCATTGCCCAGTGTACGGTGACTTCTGCCACTTTCCGGGGGATCCGTCTGTTTTCCCACAAGGTGAGGAGGATTCTTCAGGGGCATCCTCCGTCCCCCGGCCATGGGGGACATCCCCTCATCCTCAGCAGCCTTAGATTACCTCAGTCTATTGGTCAGGGTCTACCCCTCCTGCTTTCCATGAGTAGGAGGCTGAGGGATCTGTTCTCTGAGGGCTGAACATCAGGCCCTCTCCGGGGGGGTCTTGGTACTCACACAGCAGTAATGAATGGTGAAGATTGACAAGGGAAGATATGAAAATTACATACCTACTGTAATTCTTGATCTTCTCTTGTATCTTCACCATTCATTACTAATTCCCGCCCACCTTCCCCTCATGGGCCTCAATTCTTGGGCATTTCCCCCCACCTTGCTCGCCTTCCCCTCCTTAAGGCCAATTGGGGGCTGAGTCCCCCTGGTACCTCAGAGCTCTCTGTCCCTTCTCTGAAGTCACAGAGTGTTCGCTTCAGGGGATGGCGAGTAGGGCCTTTGCCCTAACCCTCTGAGGGAACTTCCTCTGATTCTCTTATGTACAGGGTGCCCCCCGGTTAGGGGGTCCTCTTCTTCTGGAATTCACCCTATGACTGTCTTTTCAATACAGTCCTAAGAGAGTTCATGGGAGTTCTCCTTCTCTCTCTTTTCCTGTTTTGGCTGTTCCATAATTCTCGTGAACTAGAAACTATGTCAATACCCCATGAGGGTACTGAAAAGGTTTTTTTCATCTACCCCTAAGTCAGGTCTCACTCCTCTTCTGAGCGGAGCTGCTCCTCTTCTGGGGGCAGCTGTGAGCCTAGAATCTGTGTTACTTAAAATTTTGGACAAATGGAGAGGAAGAGAGTTCTGTCTTCAAAGCGGTAAGGACCTATAGTCCAACCTTGGACTCTTAACTCTCAACTGGTGGGATCCTTGCTGCCTTGTCTTCAGTCCCTGCTGGGATTTGGAAATTTTTTAAGCCAGTGGTCTTCCATTTTACTTGGACAAAAGTCCTCCTTCCTCACCATTTACCCCTTTTCTGCTTCTTCCTTCCTTTTTCCTATTCTTACTTTCTCTTCCCTTAGAACCTCCCGAGGATTGAGGCCCCGTGGTCACTTATGGTAGGGTTCTTGCTCTCTTTTCTGTCCTCTCTTCGGCTTATTCCTTTTTCAGTTATTTCCTTTCCTTTTCCTATCCCTTGCTCTACTCCTATAATCTATTTCTGCCTCTCTGGCTGCACAGAACTGGGATGGAGGAGCAATCTACGGTGCCTAACGGCCGCCCCTTGCACACTACGCAGTGCATCACTCTCGTGGCAGCACCATCGGCGCCTACTCCTCCCTCCAAAAAAAAAAAAAAGAGCTCTCGTGGTGGGCGCGCGCATCTGGCTTACAGCCAGCAGTAATGAATGGTGAAGATATAACAGAAGATCAAGAATTATGGTAGGTACGTAATTTTCATTTTCTGTTACTGCTTCTCCTAGCCATTTAAAATATGCATCCCCCCCAAAATGCACCACCTTTTTCTTTTGTATTCTCCCCTGTCTGATCTGTGCATAGTTTTTGGCAGTCTACATAATACGACGTACCGCTGGAAAACAATATGGCTGATGAGAATTTGTTAGCAGCTCCTTTATTAGGGGCCAGCAAGAAGAGTTTGTAATATGCCTATTGTGGACATGCGTACTCTTCTCTGCATGTCAGTCAACTTTAAGGTTATCTTTTGCAAGAGTGGTTTGCCATGAGTCAGGGTTGACAGATGGCTGAGTGATGTGCCATGCTGTAGGTCTGACTGGCTGGGAAGGGGTGATTCTCATTTGTCCCTGACTTCTGAGGGCAGGAGGTTGAGAGGTATGCAGCCAACTCCTACATAATATTCCCCTTTCCCTCCAGGCTACCACATCTCCGGTTCCCACTGACTTCACTGTGGGCCTCCAGTCAGAAATCCCACTCACTTGGCATCTGACTGGCTGAGAGTGGAGAGTGAAACCTGGCACTGAAAGTGTCAGTCTCTGCAAGGACATGAAATGATTGATAGTCGATGAGGAATCATAGTTTTTGGAGTGACAGGAAAACAATTCCAGCAGTTTCCTTTACATGTTTGGCATGCTTATAGCTAACCGTTATTTGGGGTTTTGTAAGCCAAATGTGATGAAGGAATAAGGACCAGGCTGCTGTGTTTTGATGCACCTTTATGGGGGCTGCTGTTTGATTATCATTGTGTTAAGGTGTGTCCCCAGCATTATATATGGTGATATAGGGTCTGTGTTCCTCTACGCATTCTGAGTTTTGTGTGTGTGTATTCGATCCAGTCTAAAGTAACATAGAAACATAGACGATGATGGCAGGGAAGAAACACACTGCTCCATCCACTCTGCCCTGTTATGATGTATCGTACCCCAGGACATATTGTTTAGACAGGGTCTGTCTGTGTAATACAGTATCTGCATTGTCATCTCTGTAAGTATAGCAAATTGGGTGTGTCCATGCCTAAAATGTATGTATACTGTGTTGTCTGTTCTGTGTTGACTGCATGGTAAATATCTTGGTTTAGTACATTAGGGGCCATGTATTCAGACAATTGCCCTAGTGCTGAAAGTGCACTGCACAGGCGTTGGTGCGTGTGCCAGTTCCCACCTGAGGTATATTCCAAAAAACAGCACTGGCACTGTTGCCTTTGAATATAGGGCTGTTCACACACTGTGCAAATGCAGTGCACTGATGTAGCACAATACATTACTGCAACTCTGAATACAGGGCTCAGGATAGCCCTGAACACAGAGGACTGCAGTGGGCATGCGGAGGGGACCAATGAAAGACACACAACACAGCAGCATAGGTATCAAACATAAACATTACTGTACGAACATGGCGACAGGCCATACAAAAAGACACAACAAGAACAATAATAATAGCAACAACTACCACGTCTACCACAAGAACAACAATGAGTGGAAGGGGTATGTGAAAAAAATATAAAAGGAAATCACCCATGGGAGGGGAGAAATAAAGGAAAAAGGACAACCACCCATATGGGGGTGGAGAAACAAGAGAAAAAGGGCAACCACCCATAGGGAATGGGGGAGAAAAACATAAGAAAAAGGGCAACTGCCCATTCAAAACACCAAACAAAAAAGGCACAAGCCCATTTCAAACAAAAAAAAGGGCACTTGCCCATTAATAAAACCTAAAGTACAGTCCAAAGTAACAGTCCCATCAAGGGGGCAGCAGGAGGACGTGGTGGTGGCAGATACTGCTGAAGTTCGCTGGCTATCACTGCTGGTAGCTCACCCATCTGCTGGACTAGCAGCAGTAGCAGGTGGACCTGTCGGTGAAGAAGATAGTCTCTCCCTTCCTGAAGGCTGGCATCCTGACATCGTCCTGCAGCACCACGGGCACCTCTGGAAAAAATACACTGAAGTCAGTCAGTTGTGCACACAGCACAAGGGACACAGGACTGGCATAAGGTGCATGACAGCTGTACAAAAAGCCGACACATGGGCCACGCTGCCACACATAGGTGAGGGAATCAAACAATGATAATGGAATGAGTGTAGCATACCAGAGCCAGCAGTGGGGACCCGAAGAGTAGAGGTCTGCACATACAGGGAGGGTGCTATGCTACAAGGGAGCATGACCTAGCCGTGCAAGGGACACACAATACCAGTGGACATGCCAGATGTGGAAATGCAGCACAAACATCAGTAGCAGCAAGCCAGAGCACGACAGTCCATGTAAATGCCTGAGGTGCTTGGAGCCATACACCCAGCACCACACACACCAACCAATCAGCGCAGGCCAATACAGGTGTGCAGGACAACAGACATCCCTGAGCCACCTTTGTTGGCCACAGGAGCAAGGTTAGGCATACCTGTGTTACTCACAGCACAGCTGTATATGGACAGCACTGTCATGCAGCACTGTGTGCAGCAGCCGGGGTACCATGTGAGTGTACCGGAGTTGTACGCAGATGGGCACCATACACACTGTACCTTGTAAACACAACACTGGTGTGAGAGGCAGAGCCTCCTGGAGGCACCCCCCAGCAGATGCTGGCCCCACCCTATGTAGTAGGTTGCCATTATTACTGAGCCAGTGCAGGACCATGGCCCTGAGAATACACAATGGTGCTTGAATGTACGCATGGCACTGCCCATGCACATTGGACTAATTGTACTCTGGACCTCACTGTGTTGGTTAGATGCTACTGACAATGCATCACAGTGCCAACCACATATGGTTAGGTACATGCAAAGCCCACCAGTGCCCCCCAGCAACTGATCCCATGCCACATAAGCTCAGCTCTGTTGAGATGCAGTGCCATGACACCTAGTACATATGGCACTGGAGACAGAACCGCTGCAGGCAGGTTTACCACATGAGGTATGATGCACACGGCATGACACAGTGATGTTCTGGTACTACACTGGCCTATGCCTACCTCCAGAAGACAGATATGCATACATAGTCCTCAGCATGTGGCACAACAGACCTGAGCAGCACTGACTGGTTTAACAACCAGGGCTATGAACATTACCCCACCACCCTGGTGCACCAGGTCAATGACACAGAAGATGCACTACTGCACAGTGTAAGGCATGCCATGGTGCAATAGACAGACACAGGGTGCCAGGCCTGCTGTACGTATGTGCACAACAATAGTCTGCATAGATCATGACACACCACAGTGTTAGTATTGGGAGAGTGCCCCAAGTACAGGGCGATTATCCCCAATCACAATTGCATATGGGATCCCCCCACAGGCATGATTGTAACATGGCAAGTCACCTGGCAAGTCACACATGGTCATCCATCTCCAACCACAGAAGCATACAGCCTAGTGTAGACATGCAACCCCGAGTGCACACACAACACCGGCTACTTACGTGGACGCCTCTCTGTTGAATGGTTCTGCTGGCCCCATCATGGCCTGACAAGTCCTCATGCCCTCCCTGCGCACCTGATGTTCCTGGGCCCTGGTCTGGCCCTGCTATCCACTGAGGTCTGTAGAGGAGGAAAATATAAATGTGATCAGTATCGTACAGTGGAACACACTGCACCGTAACGTGCACCCTACACAGTATACACACCCATATGCCAGTACTGTGCACCAGTTGCCACATCTGCATGATGCAGATGGACAGGTCCAGGCAGGGCTGCACTGTACCATTATGTACAGCAGGTATGATACAACTCACTGTGGTAGGTTTGGCCAGGCACAGGGTACACTGGCATGTGTAGTGCCCATATCCTGCCTTCTCCCCAGCGCCTGTACAACATACCCATACATGTCAGCTACAGGCCCTGTACACCTCACAGTATGCATTTGTATGCATGGAGCACCAGGTCACATACAACAGGGGCAGAAAAGGCATACTTTTGCAATGGTAGGGGAGGGCAGGGTATTGTAGGTGTAGCTCTCCACAGTGGCAGGTATATGAACGGCACACTATGTGCAATAGATTAGTACCCAGTGCATTACCTGACATATGCATACCAGCACCCATGTTACGTAACACGAAAAGTGCACACAACACAGATGGCTGCCATATACATATGTTTTTGGGTACGCCTACCAGCAGAGCTACATGTAGAACACATGTGACAGCCTACAGGGTTGTACCTGACAATAGGCATTAACATGTCCTGTTCACTGTACCCAGTAACCACACTCAGTCAATGAACCTATACATCTCTCTGTCATCCACCATGACACTGCTGCCATGTCACTGTGGTAGCACACAGCTGTGCTTCTTTGGCAGGTGCATGCCTCAGGGAAACACAGAAGGTCCTGTCATGTAAAGGGCATGGGACGTCAACTGAGACAGTGGGCCCATACACCTGCATATGTACAATCAGGCCATACAGTAAGGCAGAACCCATAGTTGTTGCAGGCGTCTTGCCTCCCTCCTCTGCAGGTCATTGTACTGGTACTGACACTGGTCACCAATGCATGTGAACCCTGTGCATCGTGTGATGTGCTGCCCAACAGATGCCTACAACTTGCTCTGTGGAATGTCAGACCATGCTCCTTTACCCAGTAGCTGGACCTTCCTGGCCACTACCAGGTCAACCAGATTGGCCAGCTCTCTGGTAAACCACCTCTGGTCCTTGTGCAGCATAGCCCTGCTCTGTCTGCCTAATATGTTGTAGTCTTGCCTAGGCCTAGCCCTCATTCCAAGCTCCTGTAAGTTTCAGGGCTGTATGCATGTCATGTCCTGTTGTACAACTTCAGTGGTAGCGCTAACGTCGTGTTGCACAGCGTTAGGCATACATCTGGTTGGGGGATTGATCCATGAGCATGCGCCAGGCACGGGGTGGTCCTCAGTTACAAAAAAACAAAGACCATGCTCTTCTGTAGCCTCCCACAGAAGAGGAAAGTTCCACTCTTTATCATTCAAAATGGCCAGGGGCAAAACCTTGAACAGGTGGAGACCTTCAAATACCTTGGAGTAACTCTGGATTATGCTTTATTTTTTACCCTCCATGTTGACATTCTGGTGACCATAGTAATCAGAAGACTGGCTGCCCTGTGCTGTAACTGGAACAATCTCACTGGGGATGCTAGCTGCCTTATTGTAGCCAGTTCCATTCTGTCACTTACAGATTATGGCCTACCTGTCTACACAGCTACCTGTGACATGGTACTAAACAAAGTAAAGCTGATCTGTAATAAGGTGTACCGCTTTGTGCTTAGTGCAGATAACCGCACTCACAGTTGTACCCTTTATGCACTCACTAACTGGCTACCTTTACCCTGCAGAATAAAGTTCCAGACCTGTTTGCTATCCAGAAAGGCCCTCCTGAGCCTAACACCCCCTGCTTTAATAAATTGCTTCTGTACTGTCTCCAACCAATACCACACACAAACGTGGCCAGGAATGCCCTTAAGCCTCCTTTCAAGTGTAATCAGTGGGGCAAGAGGTCATTTGCTGTCAGGGCTGCCAACTTGTGAATGAAATGCCTAATATGCTGAAGAATCTCCCCAAGATTAATCATTTTAACAGATCTTTGTGGTATGCCCTTGCAGTCCAAACAGTTGTAACCACTGAACTGTTTGTTTTCTCTTTGTACATATCATGTGACTTTTTTCATACAATGATCTGTATGGATTTTTTCGAAACTGTATGTAACTGCTCTGTCTGAAGTGCTTTGAGCCTGACTCAAATGCATTGCCTCTGGAACTGCTTGTATAGCAGTACTTGTAATGCTTTTTGTGACTATGTATTTGACATGTAACCTTTGTAAATGAGCACTTGTGCTCCAAGGTAATCTCTGAAGCTTTCAATAAATACATAAATGCTTAGACCTGTACAGGGCTGTGCACAAACATTGTGCAATAGCATGGTGTGCAGGGTCACGCTGTGTGATGACAGCATCTGTGGCTTCATTGGCAAGCCTTTAAACTAGTCAAGGGGGGAGGCACTGATAAGCAGCAGGAAAATCCCAGCCTCCCCCTACAAAACAGGGTACTAAATGAGAAAAAGACCGAGGTAGAAAGGTCAGTGGGGGATACTGCTACAGAAGGTAAAGCCATCAAAAAATGGAGAGCAATGAGTACCAATGCCCGTAGTCTGGGTAACAAGCTTCCTGAATTAGTGGTCTTGATGGAGGAGGAAGATCTGGATATCGTGGCAGTCACAGAAACATGGTACACACAGAACCATGACTGGGACGTAAACATACCAGGATACACTATCTACAGGAGGGACAGGGAGGGTAAAAGAGGAGGAGGAGTAGCTCTCTACATAAGAGAAGGAATCAAAGCAACAGAACGAAAGGGTAAACAGGGAGGAGAAGAAGCACTGTGGGTCAATTTGGAGGCAGGCAATGGCACCACAATCCGCACAGGGGTTGTATACAGACCCCCTCTCAGGAGGAGGAAATGGACATGGAAATGATAGAAAGTATACTTAGAATGGCAGATAAAGGGAGATATTGCTGATGGGATCTGATTATGCCAGATGTTAACTGGAGTGCAGTTGCAGCAGCCACTTCTAAGAGTGGGTTATTCTAGATGCCCTACAGGGGCATGCCTTAGACAACTAGTATTGGAACCCACTCGAGAGGGAGCAATCTTAGACCTGGTCCTCTCAAATGGAGATGGAGAGAGGATCACAGATGTAGAAGTGGGTAGCCATCTGGGAACTAGCGACCACCGAACAGTATGGTTCACAATAAACACAGCAATAGAGTCAAGCCATACAAAGGCAAAAGTACTGGACTTCAGGAGGGCTGACTTTGCCAAAATGGGTGAGTGCCTAAGGAATGCACTAGCAAACGGGCAGGAAGGAGGGTGGAAGAACAATGGTGAATAATAAAACTGCCATCACAGAGGTAACAAGCCTTTGTGTGAAGCAAATAAACAAAACAAAACGATGTAAGAAACCACTATGGTTCTCAAAGGAGGTGGCAGTGAAGGTTCAAGAGAAAAAGAAAGCATTCAGAAAGTACAAGGAATCACAGAAGGAACAGGACAGAGAAGTGTATCAGTTAAAGCAAAAGGAAGCTGGGAAGGCAGTCAGAACAGCAAAGGCCCAAACTGAGGAAAAGATAGCCAACTCAGTTAAGAAGGGGGATAAAACCTTTTTTAGGTACATCAGGGAGCGAAGGAAGACTAGGGGAGGGATAGTGAGGCTTAATAAAGGGGAGGGGGTGGGCAGAGGGTGACTGTGAAAAGGCAGAGATACTAAACAAATATTTTTGCTCAGTATTTACAAACGAAGAGGGGGAGGTACCTAAAACAAACAATAGAAACACTCTGGATACAGAAGTTGATACCAGCCTATTTACAGAAGAAAGGGTCTTGAAAGAACTCTTAAAACTGAAGGTGGACAAAGCCATGGGGCCTAATGGGATTCATCCCAGAATTCTAAATGAAATAAGGGTAAAACTAGTGACACCACTGACTACCCTCTTTAACAAATCATGGGAGGATGGGGTGGTACCTGAGGAGGAGGAGGAGGGCCGATGTGATTCCCCTTCACAAAAGTGGGAGCAGGGCAGAAGCGGGAAACTACAGACCAGTTAGTTTAACCTCAGTGATAGGGGAAAATGATGGAATCACTTCTGAAGGAAAGAATTGTCGAGTACCTAGAGGCCAGAGGGCACAGGACCCAAGGCAGCATGGATTCACAGCAGGAAGGTCATGCCAGACAAATCTAATAGATTTCTTTGACTGGGTGACCAAAGTAGTAGATCAGGGAGGGGCTGTGGACATGGCCTACCTAGACTTTAAAAGGCATTTGACTCAGTCCCACACAAAGATTAATATACAAGTTAGCCAGCCTGGGAGGGTCCCAAGATGATAGCCTGAGTAAAGAATTGGCTGGAGAATAGGACAGAGGGTAATAGTAAATGGAGTCCACTCTGAAGAAAGGGGGGTTACTAGTGGGGTGCCGAGGTTCAGATAGGACCAGTCCCTTCAATGTCTTTTGTGTACATTGCAGACGGACTGGAAGGAAAAGTATGTCTCTTTGCAGATGACACAAAGATCTGCAACAGAGTTGATGCACAAGGTGGGGTGGAAAGGATGAGAAGGGACTTGTCAAGGTTAGAGGAATGGTCAAATGTATGGCAGCTTAGATTTAATGCTAAGAAGTGCAAGGTAATGCACCTGGGAAACAAAAACCCAGGGGAAGAGTACACAATGGGGGGTGAGATACTAACAACAACAAAATGGAAAGGGACCTGGGGTAGTCATATCAGATGACTTAAAGGTGGGCAAGCAATGTGAGAGGGCAGTAAGGAGGGTTGGGGAATACTGGGATGCATAGGGAGAGGCATCACCAGTAGAAAACAGGAAGTTGTTATCCCTCTGTACAGACAGCTGGTGAGACCCCATCTGGAGTACTGTGTGCAGTTCTGGAGACCCAATCTCCGTAAGGACATAGACAAGATGGAAGCTGTCCAGAGGAGGGCAACTAAAATGGTGCAGGGTCTGCACCAGAAGACATATGAAGAGAGACTAAAGGAGCTTAATATGTATAGCCTCGAGGAAAGGAGGGAGAGGGGGGACATGATAGAAACTTTCAAGTACCTCAAGGGAATCAACAAAGTCCAAGAGGGTAGCATCTTTCAAAAAAAGAGGTGTGCAAGAACAAGGGCACAATTTGAAGATAGAGGTGAGAGTGACTCAGAGGTAATGTAAGATATTTTTCACAGAGAGGTTGTGGATGCATGGAACAGCCTCCGGAGGAGGTTGTGGAGTCAAAAACAGTGACTGAATTCAAGCATGCATGGGACAGCCATAAGGCAATTCTAAGGGGTGGGAGTAGAAAGAAGTAGGCTGCTGGTTAACTAGGATCTGCAGCTTATCCATTAGGTAGGGAAATGGGCAGACTGGGTGGGCCAAGCGGTCCTTATCTGCCGTCAAATTCTATGTTTCTATGTGACATCATGTCCGTGCCGCATACCACCATTGCCCAGGCACCACAGTCCGAGGGCAAACACCCACATTAGCATGTCATTACTGGAATGTACGCATTCATTACCATATCATTACTGGAATATATGCATGCATTAGCATGCCTGATTTGCACCTGGAGCATATGAAAGGAGCAAAGTGCACCACCTAGATTCCACAGCAGAAACATCTGAGGGGAACCAGAGCTCATGCGGACACCGGTGGTGCCATTGCGGGTATTGATAATACCCTTTAACATCCAGTAAACAAGAACTCAGATCACACAAGGACTCGAAAGATAACTTCTTCAAGCATAAATAATGCAAAAATCAAGACATTTATTGTGAAGACCGCACACACCAAGAGCTGGTTAACACCCCAGCGCTGCGGTCAGAGGACCTTCATCAGGGGGCAGGGTTTAGTCTGTAATAGATTTAAATACCAAAAACTTCATGACATCACAAGCAACGTCATGACACATAACATCATGAAATCCATTTACATCTTTATACTTTGTAAATTCATAATTTGTGTACCATTATTCAATCCCTGGTGAGTTAAGGAGACACAAAACACTTTTTTTTAAAGATTAACACACGAAAATTTAAACATTGACACGGGAAAATGTAAACAGTTTTTAAAATATTATTACACCAGTTTTCTATGTTTTTCGACTCATATTCTCTCACAGAAGCCATTGTGCATCCACTTTATCATAACAGGTGCTGGCACAGCCCTCATGGTCAGGGAGGAGGACCTGTAATGGAGGCAGAGCAGAATGCCTGGCAATGGTAGGCCTGGGTAGAAATCACAGACATGGTCAGTGCTGCTGGCGGCTGGAATAGGCCCATGGAGGTGGTGCAGAAGCACTTAAGGAACATGAGACAGCAGGACAAAGGAGGTCCCGCCAACTACACACAGGGAAATGTATGTGACAGATGGGGTCCCACATGCATCAGCAGCTGTTCTTACACTAGCCTCCACCCTACAACCTGTGAAAGTGATGGGCGTGCCAGGAGGTGGCTATGAGAGCCAAGTGGTGCCTGTCCAGTCATGTGAGTGAGTGACTGACTGTGCTCTGTCCAGTTGGCCAAGTGTGTATATATCTGTATACATGTATGAGTGCATGCAAATGCCAGTATAACCCCCAGGTGGCGCTATCCCAAGGGCTACAACCCCTGCCTGCTTGACCACTGTCAGGTTGAGGGGCCTAGGTTCTATGGTGGGTGCCTCCACCCAGAGGTCAGGGTTTGTTGTGGTTGGACTAATTTGGTCACAACCCTCTGGGACACTGAGACACCCTTTTACCCCTTCTAGTGGCTCACACAATGCACAGAAGTTACAATCCCAATACCCCACATGTACACACTGTTCAATCATAAAATACCACTTACCCTCAAGACTGATTCTGATGTTCGTCTCTGAGGACCCTTTGTAAAACAAGGTTAATCAACATGCACAATGCAATACCTTTTCTACCTGTATGGATACCACAGACAGCATATAGTTCAATAACAACAAATCTGATTTATTAGAGGGGGCAGTAACAAGGAGGGGGGCAATCAGGTTAATTGATAGAATTAGATCACAGTACTGTGCACATTACAGGGTCTTAAAAGTCACACTGTGGGTACCCAGGATGGGGGGCTAGCCAAGTCCGTTGCCCGGGGTTGGCCGACAGGTGTGCAGATGGAAAAGGGCCCTGTGGAGGAAAATATGTACAACACCCAATTGTAATCCAGAGCCGGATGGCTCAGTCCATGAAGAAATGGAACCACAAAAATTAGATGGCACACTTGCAATTTGATAAACTGATGGCAGGGAGCTACCCTGATTTGTACTCACAAACTCAATGCCGAAAACTGGCACAGATGGGGTTTTGGGTTGCCAGACTCCCTCACACAGCAGGGAGATGAAATTCTACAAGCTAGGCACACAGCTTCGATCAGCAACGGATTCAGTCCGCATACATGTATTTGGCTTTCAGTCTACACTGCACAGGGACAAGAGGACCCGCGAGCTGTCCTTCACAAGCCTCCACACATTTATATGTAAAGGAAATTACCATACCAGGCAGCTGCTTTCAGGTCCCGATCGCACTTACATGTTAACCCTGGAGTTCACACTGCAGCTTCACTTTCCTGACAGACCGAGCGCGATTAAGCAGTTTCTCCAGTCTTCTACAGGGTGAGCCTGGTTCCCACTCGTTCAGCCTCTCTTCCTTTCGGTAGGCACGGATTTAGTCCGAATCAAAGTGGCAAAGCACCACCCAAGTTTAGGCCTCCCACGCGATTCCCATGCGAAAACTATGCAGTGCAGAAGCTCGGAGCTCCTACTCTTGTCACGGTCACAACAGATCTGATCTGTCCAGATACAAGGCAGGGCATTCCATTTGGGCGCCACCAGGTCCAATTGGTAGGTTCAGTTGTCGATCACTCAAAACTCCCCCTGTTGGTGCAAATAGGCGGCAAGGTCCAGAACTTCATTTCCCAGAATTACTAGCTATATCTCCATGGTGAGCCAGCTCCCAAGAGATTCCTGATTCTGGTTGGTCCAAACAAACTCCATTTTAGAGGTCCCCTTGTACTGATTGGATCTATTCAGTAGTTCAGATCCAAAATGGAGGGGCAAAACACACAGAGTCCCAGCTGCAAGAAAGGCAGGTTAGACAAACTACATCCTACTTAACACTCTTACTAGTTTCAGGCAAACAGTTACATCTTTTGATAGGGCTCCCTCTGCACATGGGCGACTGCAAGCGGGCCGGTTGCTCAATGTGGCCGGGACCTCAAGCATTAAATACACAGTACCTCCATACAAATTAACGAAGTCTGCGAACAGACAGCTCTTAAAGAGACAGCATCAGAGGCTCTAAAAGCACTCACAGATACACGGCTTAAATGCCGAACATCATTCAGGCTAGGATCACTCAGCCAGCTCCTGGAACACCTTTGGGAACCTTCATTTGCAGGGGAGTTACACCAGTGCTGTGTGACACATTGAGTGTAGGCTGCATGACTGTTTCCATGTCTCCTGGTGGGTAGCCATCTGTGTGGTAATCCACGGCTGTGTCTCAGATATTGGTGCCTGTGTACTCCCTGGTGCTGGGGTGTGTGCATCTTGGTGCTGTAATGTGTGCACCCTGGTGCTGGGGGTGCATGCCCTGGTGCTGGGGGTTTGTGCTCCCTGGTCCTGAGGGTGTGCACTCCCTGGTGCTGGGGTGTGTGCGTCCTGGTGCTGTAATGTGTGCACCCTGGTGCTGGGGGTGTGTGCACCTTGGTGCTGGGGTGTGTGCGGCATGGTGCTGGGGCGTGTGCACCCTGGTGCTGTGGTGTTTGTGAGCTGGTGCTGTAATGTGCGCACCCTGGTGCTGGGGGTGTGTCCTTGTTTTTGGGGGGTTGTGCTCCCTGGTGCTGGGGGTGCGTGCTTCCTGGTGCTGGGGTGTGTGTGCCCTGGTGTTGAGGGTATGTGCTCCCCGGTGCTGGGGATGTGTGTTCCCTGGTGCTGAGACTGAGTCCTCCCTGGTACTGGGGTTGTGTGCGTTCCCTGGCGCTGGGGGTGTGTGTGTCCTGGTGCTGGGATCTGTGCTCCCTGGTGCTGGGTGTGTGCCCTTCCTGGTGCTGGAGGTATGTCCTGGTTGGTACGGGGGTGTGTGCTCTGTGGTGCTGGGGGTATGTGCTCCCTGGTGCTGGGGTGTGTGCACCCTGGTGTTGGGGTGTGTGCGCCCTGGTACTGTGGTGTGTGCACCTTGGTGCTGGGGGGTGCATGTCCTGGTGCTGTGGTGTGTGTGCCTTGGTGCTGGGGTGTGTGCACCCTGGTGCTGTGGTGTGTGCACCTTGGTGCTGGGGTGTGTGTGCCCTGGTGTTGGGGTGTGTGCGCACTGGTTCTGGGGTGTGTGCTCTCTGGTGATGTAATGTGTGCACCCTGGTGCTGTGGTGTGTGTGCCTTTTTGCTGTAATGTGTGCATCTGGCGCTGGGGGTGTGTGCGCCCTGGTGCTGGGGGTGCATGCCCTGGTGCTGGGGGTACATGCCCCAGTGCTGGGGGGGTGTTCTCCCTGGTGTTGGGGGTGTGTCCTTCCTGGTGCTGGGAGTGAGTACTCCCTGGTGCTGGGAGATGTCTTCCCTGGTGCTAGGGGTGTGTGTTCCCTGGTGCTGGAGGTGTATGTGCTCTGGTGCTGGGGGTGTGTCCTCCCTGGTGCTGGGGTTGTGTACTTCCTGGTGCTGGGGTCTGTCCGCCCTGGTGCTGGTGTGTGTGCACCCTGGTGCTGGAGGTGTGTGCTTCTTGGTGCTGGGGGTGTGTGCTTCCTGGTGTGGAGGGGTGTGCTCCCTGGTGCTGGGGGTGTGTCCTCCCTGGTACTGGGGTGTGTGCTCCCTGGTGCTGGGGGTGTGTGCTCACTAGTGCTGGGGGTATGTGCTCACTGGTGCTGGGGGGGTGCTTCCTGGTGCTGGTGTGTGTGTCCTGGTGCTGGGATGTGTGTGCCCTGGTGCTGGGGTGTGCAGGCCCTGGAGCTGGGGTGTACAGGCCCTGGAGCTGGGGTGTGTGTGCCCTGATGCTGGTGTGTGTGTGTGTGTGTGCCCTGGTGCTGGGGTGTGTACCCTTCCTGGTGTTGAGGGTGTGTCCTTCCTGGTGCTGATGGTCTGTCCTCCCTGGTGCTGGGGGGGTGCTCCCTGGTGCTAGTGTGTGTGTGCCCTGGTGCTGAGGTGTGTGCACCCTGGTGCTGTGGGTGTGTCCTCATCTTCCCTTGTGATGGGGGGATGTTCCCTGGTGCTGAGGGGGGTATTCTCCCTGGTGCTTGTGTGTGTGCCCTGGTGCTGGGGGTGTGTCCTCTCTGGTGCTGGAGGTGTGTGCCCTGGTGCTGAGATATGTGCACCCTGTGTGTGCTCTGGTGTTGGAGGTGTGTCCTCCCTGGTGCTAGGGGGGTGCATACCTCTCAACTGTCCCTGATTTTCAGGAATGTCCCTGATTTTGCCTCAAAATTTTACTCTGTCCCTCCTAAAATTTTTGTTTCCATGGCTAAACAGTGGGGATTGAAAGCACAAAATAATGTCAAGCATTAAAGTTACAGACTTGTTCTTCTTTATAAAATGCATTTTGCACCAAGCCTCATATTCTACCAGCTTTGCAGATGGATATTTCTAATTCTGAAGATTTGTCCCTGACTTTGGTCCTTTGTCCCTGATTTTCTTAAGCCTTGTCCCTGATTTATAAGGCAAGAGGTTGAGAGGTATGGGGGGGTGTCCTCCCTGGTGCTGGGGGTGTGTGCCCCCCGGTCCTGGGGGGGTGCTTCCTGGTGATGGGGTTTGTGTGCCCTGGTGTTGGGGTGTATGCACCTCATGTTGGGGTGTATGTGCCCTGGTGCTGGTGGTGTGTCCTCCCTGGTGCTGTGGGTGTGTGCTCTCTGGTACTGGGAGAGTGTGCTTCCTGGTCCTGGGGATGTGTCCTCTCTGGTGCTGGAGGCGTGTGCATCCTGGTACTGGAGGTGTGTGTGCCCTGGTGCTGGGGGTGTGG
This sequence comes from Neoceratodus forsteri, assembly GCA_016271365.2. NCBI lineage: Eukaryota > Metazoa > Chordata > Ceratodontiformes > Ceratodontidae > Neoceratodus > Neoceratodus forsteri. The sequence goes on along the minus strand of JADMNL010000026.1, from coordinate 90,870,203 downwards.
TGCTCTGTGGTGCTGGTGGTGTGTGCTCCCTGGTGCTGGGGTGTTTGTGCCCTGGTGCTGGTGTCTTCCCTGGTGCGGGGTGTGTGCGCACCGTGGTGCTTGTGTGTGTGCACCCTGGTGCTGGGAGTATGTTCTCCCTACTGCTGGAAGGGGGTGTACTCTCTGGTGCTGGGGTGTGTGCACCCTGGTGTTGGGTTGTGTGAGCCCTGGTGCTGGAGATGTGCATATCCTGGTGCTGGGTGTGTGTCTTTCATGGTGCTCTGGGTATGTGCTCCCTGGTGCTGGGGCGTGAGCCCTGGTGCTGGAGTGTGGGTGCTTCCTGGTGCTAGGGGTGTGTCCTCCCTGGTGCCGAGGGTGTGTGTTCCCTGGTGTTGAGGGTGTGTGCTCCCTGGTGCTAGGGTTGTGTGCTTCCTGGTGCTGGGGTGTGTGAACCCTGGTGCTGGGGTGTGTGAGTCCTGGTGCTGGGATTGTGTGCTCCCTGGTGCTGGGCGTGTGTCATCCCTGGTGCTCTGGGTATGTGCTCCCTGGTGCTGGCGTGTGTGTGCCCTGGTGCTGGGGTGTGTGTGCCCTATGTGCACCATGGTGCTGGGGGGTGTGTGTGCTATCTGGTGGTGGGAAGGTGTCCTCCCTGGTGCTGGGGGTATGTCCTCCCTGGTGCTGAGGGTTTGTGCTCCCTGGTGCTGGGGTTGTGTGCTTCCTGGTGCTGGGGTGTGTGCGCCCTGGTGTTGGGTTGTGTGAGCCCTGGTGCTGGAGATGTGTGTATCCTGGTGCTGGGGGTGTGTCTTTCATGGTGCTCTGGGTATGTGCTCCCTGGTGCTGGGGTGTGAGCCCTGGTGCTGGAGTGTGGGTGCTTTCTGGTGCTAGGGGTGTGTCCTCCGTGGTGCTGAGGGTGTGTGTTCCCTGGTGTTGAGGGTGTGTGCTCCCTGGTGCTAGGGTTGTGTGCTTCCTGGTGCTGGGGTGTGTGAACCCTGGTGCTGGGGTGTGTGAGTCCTGGTGCTGGGATTGTGTGCTCCCTGGTGCTGGGCGTGTGTCATCCCTGGTGCTCTGGGTATGTGCTCCTTGGTGCTGGCATGTGTGTGCCCTGGTGCTGGGGTGTGTGTGCCCTATGTGCACCATGGTGCTGGGGGGTGTGTGTGCTATCTGGTGGTGGGAAGGTGTCCTCCCTGGTGCTGGGGGTATGTCCTCCCTGGTGCTGAGGGTGTGTGCTCCCTGGTGCTGGGGTTGTGTGCTTCCTGGTGCTGGGGTGTGTGCGCCCTGGTGTTGGGTTGTGTGAGCCCTGGTGCTGGAGATGTGTGTATCCTGGTGCTGGGGGTGTGTCTTTCATGGTGCTCTGGGTATGTGCTCCCTGGTGCTGGGGTGTGAGCCCTGGTGCTGGAGTGTGGGTGCTTTCTGGTGCTAGGGGTGTGTCCTCCGTGGTGCTGAGGGTGTGTGTTCCCTGGTGTTGAGGGTGTGTGCTCCCTGGTGCTGGGGTGTGTAAACCCTGGTGCTGGGGTGTGTGAGCCCTGGTGCTGGGATTGTGTGCTCCCTGGTGCTGGCGTGTGTGTGCCCTGGTGCTGGGGTGTGTGTGCCCTATGTGCACCATGGTGCTGGGGGTGTGTGTGCTACCTGGTGGTGGGAAGCTGTCCTCCCTGGTGCTGGGGGTATGTCCTCCCTGGTGCTGAGGGTGTGTGCTCCCTAGTGTTGGGGATGTGTGCTCCCTGGTGCTGGGGTTGTGTGCTTCCTGGTGCTGGGGTGTGTGTGCCCTGGTGATTGGGTGTGTGCACCCTAGCGCTTGGGTATGTGCCTCCTGGTGCTGGGGGGGGTGTTATCCCTGGTGCTGGGGGTGTGCCCTCCCTGGTGTGGGGTGTGCGTGCTCTGGTACTGGAGGTGTGCCCTGGTGCAGGCGTGTGTGCTCCCTGGTGCTGGGGTGTGCCTGTCCTGGTGCTGGGGGTATGTCCTCCCTGCTACTGGGGGTGTGTCCTCCCTAGTGCTGGGGGGTGTACTCCCTGTTGCTGAGTGTGTGTCCTCCCTGGTGCTGGTGTGTGTGCACCCTGGTGCTTGCATGGTGTGCTCCCTGGTTCTAGGGTGTGCGGGCCCTGGTGCTGGGGGTGTGTGCTCCCTGGTGCTGGGGTGTGTGCTCACCGGCGTAGGGTGTGTGTGCGGTGCATATTGCCATGGTAATATGGACAGTGCATTGCATGAACAGCATGGGTGTTGTGCCACGATTGCCCACGATTCGGCATACGGGAGGGGGGTCCACTAATCCACCAGGGTTCTATTACTGGACTCTACAGCCTGCGATCGAGCATAGGAATATTCAGATGCCGGTGACTGCCCATGATTGGGCATGTGGGAGGGAGGGAGGGTCCACTAGTCCACCAGGGTTCTATTACTGGACTCTACAGCCCGTGATCAGGCATAGGAATATTCAGATGCTGACGACTGCCTGCGATCGGGCATATGGGAAGGGAGGGTCCACTAGTCCACCAGGATTATGACCAGGGCCCCTACTTTTCTGCAGCACAGTGGGACCAAGTTCTGCGGCAAGACTACCATTTGCCGCAGAACTTCTGCGGCGGTGGTTTGTAATTTTTTCGGAAGTTCTGCGGCACTAACAAGCTACCACATAACAGTGTCAGCTTGTCATCCTGACTTCACTTTCATGGCAATGATTATAGCAATCAGGATGGTGGAAAGCACAGTAACACTACTGTAGTTCAAAAAATAACAGACTTATAAAAATAATTTTATGCCTAAAAAGGCAAAACAAATGTCTTTCCCTTAAGGTCCTAGCCTGTTGCATAAATGACATATGCAGAGGGGAGCTTATGTGATAAATAAGGTATTTCTATATGCATGCTATCTATCCAACTAATGTGGTTTCCACTGTCTATCACTTACATATTTGTATGTGCTTTCTACACCACTCATGAGGTTCCCACTGTGTATCACTTATATATGTATATGCAATCTGCAACATACATACAAATATGTGTGTGTATCTGTGTGTGTGTGTGTCTGGTGAGAGACAGAGATACAGTGTGTGTATGTGTGTGTGTGTGTGTGTGTATATATATATATTTTTTTTTAATTTCTATGAACTTGCATCCTCATTCATACAGGTCCCATTGGAAATTGAATAGAGGAGTTATTGCAAAACTCATTTTTCATGTCAGCTTGCTTTCCCTGACACACTGCATAACATCATCAGGCCATGACATGCATCTGAACCGATTGTGAGATAGAGCTCTCCAGCCCATCACAATGTGTCCACCATGTGACAGAACACTGCACCATACCTTCCCAGGCTCCGAGCAGTGATGTGTTCCACCAATCCTTGTGCTGCCCAACCAGCTCCCAGAGCTAATCTCTGAACCTGACTTGCTGGCACGGAAACACAGCATGCTACCCTCTGGCCCAACAGCTGTCCCTGCACACAACATTTCTCCATAACTTTTAGGTGATTCTATCAACTAATGACAATATGTAATCAATAACCCTGGCAAAAATGCGCACAGTGCAATTATTTAATTAACAGGTCTATTCTTTCAACAGGTCTATACATTATTATATTCCACTTTTCTGGGCATAATTACTTCATTTTTCTTAAAAATGACAGTTAAATTCATTTTACCAGTTATTCATTTCAGATGGCATCTCTATACCTTAAAGGCACAAATAGGTTTGTACAAAGTAAGGTATGGACTTAACAGGTCTGTGCTATTGACAAGGTTTTGTTTAAGTTGGCCCTAGTGCAACAATGTAAGACTAAAAATTGTATTAGGCTGTAGTGCAGGTTGAGCAAATATCACCATGCATGATGTGCTGTGGTAGATAAGTGACTGTTCATTTCTGTTGCAGAATGCAGCCGTTTCATTAGCCAATGTATGATATAGCAATGATAACATCACATTCTGGGCATATAGGGGGGTTCTGGATATAAAAAGAGGGGAAGGGAACCAGATTCTATGAATAAACAGAAATATTAATAAAAAGTCACCAAAAAGTGATTTCATGCAATCATAGAGTTCTGTGTAGATTGCAAGTTCTGCGCAAAATTCTGCGGCTGCAGAATTCTAGGGGCCTTGATTATGACTATTCCTGCTACCTCCTGTGATCGGGCATAGGGTTCTGTGTTTCACTACTACTGCCGTATTCAGGCATATGGGGGGGGGCTGCAATAGCCCACCAGGGAGCCAACTCCCGATGTCAGCAGCTTGGCTGGGCACCAGGCGCAATTTGCAGGGATGCTCAGTGCATCGCATGCAAATGAGCCATAATGACATGCATATGGCCCCTTTGCGCCTTGCATAGATTATGGCCTCATTTGCATGCCCCTGGCTGAATATCATGGGTGATGCACCTAGCGCAACTACACTTGTGCTGGCACATCCCCGTGCTCCCTCTCTGTGGCTTGTGCTGGTGCAGTGTCACTGCGCCATGTGCAGTATGTGCACCGACCATGCCATATTCAACGGTGCTGAGCCATGGTGCATCACTGTTGAATATCACCTGGTCATGGCCCTGGTGCAGCCCAGTTGCGCTGCACCCAGGCTTGTGCCACTGGCCGGCAGAGTCTGAATATCCGGCCCACTGTACCGTCATCCCATCTACCCCAGGATGCATGTGGAAATGAACATTCGCTGCTCAGTCTGTCTTTCCTGGTGAAACTTTTAACTAAATAAATAGGGCTGCTAAATTAGTACACACCCTCTACAAAAAGAAAACAAGAAAGATGGCAGAGGTTATCTGGCCATGAGCTTACAGAGGTAGAATAGGAATGTTGGAGGGAGGAATACTTACAGAGCCTGCAGAGACACTGGTGGCAGGTTGATGCAGCTGAAAACTTTGCACTTACGACATCACATGCCTGCACTCTTAGAAAGAATGATCTTGATACCAACGTCAGAAATGTTGGAGGTGCAAGAATCAGGAAGGTACCTTACTGCACATCTTGTGGATCTGCCCCAACCTGCAATGCTGGTGGAATTAGATACTGACCAGAATAAAGAAAACCATGGGAATCAAAGTGCCTAGGGCTGCCTCACTCATTATTCTGGGCAAAACCATGAGGCTTCCTGTACAGTACAAGTCCCAGCCTCTATGGCTTATGGCAGCTATCACGGAGGCCAAAATATTGTTACTTAGAAGATGAAGGTCAGAAGGGATACCCACACTTAACGAGTGGGAGGAAAACATGCATAAACTGGTGTGGTATGAACACCTCTCATATCTCTCAAGGCCCATATGCTAGAAGCCAGCACATGCCACTGCCACAGCACCTGATATCTCCCCCCCATCACTCCTACCAGACAATCTTACCCAAGCTTGTCTCTTCTCATCGCTGTTCCTACTATTTCTTCCTTTGCGCTCCTTACTCCAATAATGTGACTATATCTACTATTTAATTTATACAATTATGAATGCCATTGAAACTTGTGATAATTTACTGCCTTGTAAAATGTGATGAATGTCTTTCTCTGCATATCTTACTATGTAATGTAATCCCGGGTCGCCCCTGAAAAAGGGACCTCCAGGGCTCAGTGGGCCTACCCGGTCACCAAAATTGAATAAATAAATAAATATCTAGCAGTAGGCAAGACAGCCCTCCTCAAAACTGTGTGGAGGCCCTACCTGGCATCTGGTAGTTCTGATAGCACCACTACAGTGGGTAGGGGGTAAACCCTGGGCTGACAACATAAGTTAACAACTGGATCTTAACCATTGCCAGTAATGCAGAGTTCCCTCCAGACTCACCAACTATGGCCATGATAGAAGAGGAGGAAGACTCTAGGGGCCTGCCGCATAATGTACACTGTATTCATTGTCTCTGTTTTACCTGTTTGTTTAATATTTCTCATTATTTATTGTTTACTTTTATCTACATATATGGCAGGGTTTGTATGAATTCCTAACTTGAGGTATGTTCGTTTAGAGGCTGTTGAAATGCTAACTCTGCATTACCAATAGTGCAGGGTAATCAGAATGGACTCTAAATAGGCACATAATTAGCTTCTGAAGACCTACCTGATGTATATATGTGAATAAACCTGTTTTGCAATTTAGCCTGTAATCCATGCAGCAAATTTCTTCTGTGTCAGCTCTGGCTAGGATGGAAGATTTCTTTGATGAATTAAATGTAAGCTATGTATTAAAGCAAAAACCTTAATAAACTATTAAAAAAATTGTATTTTGTCCCCCATGCCTGAGGATTAGGTGACTAATAAGACTGTGCATAGGCCTTCCTCCTTGCTGCGAGCATGGTGGTGGTGGGGTAATCCTATATGTGTTGATTGTGAGCACAAAGATCCAGGCCCAGAGCCTCCTGGAGTCATCGCGTAGGATATGCTGCTGCATTTTCTCCCTCCGCCTTGCCCTCTGGGATCTCTAGTACTTGGATATTCGGGGACCAAACAGTGTTTTCAAGTGGCTTGATCCCGGCCTTGAGCACATTTTGTTCCTTTGTGTTAGCCGCTGCTACTGTTGCGAGTGCTGTTTCAGCGATCTTATTTGATTACTCCATGATAGGTGCCAAGTGTACAGCTGTGCACATCTTTCAATCCTGTCTGGCCTTTCTGTTCTAGGATTGCCATTAGTCTCCTTCGCTTCTTGATTTGTGACAGCAGCGAAAGGTGCAACACTACACATACAGAATCAGAAATGCTCACAGACCCCAAAGAAAATTTACCAAAAGAATAAGTAATTATAGGGAACTTGATTACTCAGAGAGACTAAAAAAAATAGGTCTTTATTCAATACATTACAGATATTTAAGAGGAGACTTATGTCTGACATACTGTATAAAGCAGTACACAATGAAGCATTATTATAAACAATTGGTCTAGTTAAACAAACCAATGGTAATAATACAAGATCCCATAAGTATAAATTAAAAGCAGACACAAACAAGACTGAAAAACGAAACTCTTGGTTTTCTCAGAGAGTAACTAGTTCATGGAATAATCTACCATCTGATATTGTAACGAGTGATACCATGCTAACATTTAAAAATAAATTGGATAACCATATGGCTAATCTGAAATATTATTTCCACCTGTAAATTGGTGGCGAGTTCCAAATAGGTTCATCTCTTGAACTCGTATTCCTTCCTATGATTCCTATGATTCCTAACTGTAAGGGTCTCTTTTTCAAACTGAGAATATCTTCTGTCAGTGTCTGTTAAACTCCTGCTAGTACACAAGATCACCTTATTGTTGTTCTGTCCAAGTGTGTATTGTGCCAGGAGGGCCCAAAGGCCAAGCAGATGTATACAGTGTGTGTGTGTGCGTGTGTTTATACACACATTCTCTTATGTGAATCACACGCTGGTCTCTTTATTCTTCTCCAGAAGCACGTCTTCTTTAGTTTTGGATATCCACAACATTTTTTCCTTTGAACAACTTTCAGATTTGTCTCGTTTTGCCTTGTGCTGTGCAGTAGTGTACTGCATTGTACTGTACTGGTTATTGTATTGTAATTGTAGTGTATTGTAATTGCACTGTATTGTAATTGTATTTTATTAAAGGAATAATGTACGACAGGGTGTGTGTCGTGCTGGGATAACGTCATGCCTGGGGTGATTAGGCACGAGGCTGCAGGCCGAGTGCGACTAATCACCCCAAAAGTGACGTTATCCCAGCACGACACACACCCTGGAGTGCATTATTCCTATTATACAATGGCTCATTTGTGTAAAAAAAAAAAAAAAAGACCAAATGCTTAAGAAGTTTATTATAAAAAATATTTTTTAGTCACATTTTTTTGTGTGTAGGTATACTAATCAAAAAAATAGTGCTGATTGTTTCTTTCCTAGGCCAGTAGGAGTAGCTGATGTACTGTGTGAGGTTGGCAAGTGAAGCTTACTTGTATGCTGAGCCAGGGACACGTTAGCCCCCCCCAATTCTCTATCAGTGTTTATCTGTCTTTTTGATTACCTGGTTCTCTCTATGTGCATCTGTTTTTCCTCTGCTGCTGAAAGCCATTGTGAGACAAGCCTGTGCCCTGCAGTGTTGTCAGAGACAAACTGCACTCCAGTGATGTGCTGTTTAAAATAACGAGTGTCTGCATGCTTTTCCCGGTGTAGTTTTACTGTGCTAGATACCAGGAAAATGTAAAAATAAACTATGTAGTGATTGTTTTGTTCATATGAGTTTTTCTGTACCAGAAAGAGAAGGACAGTGTGGTTTTCTTTGCCGAGCGTAGACTGTTAACTGCTCGTGCAGAACACAAGGGCACGCAGATCTTGATTATGACTTTCTCTTGCATGAAATTAATGAAAAAAAAAACAGGATGAAAAATAAAGAAGATCAGGAAAAAACTGACTGAAGGAGGGCTTTGTCTGTGGGCAGAGTGTGTGAACTGTTAAGCCCATCTACGTTGATGGCATTGATTTCAAGTGGGGCAGGGAAGTGGGGATTGTCAGCACTTGGCTGAGCTACAAAATGGGGAGCACTGAAGCTACTTGTAGGCAGCGGAATGATGCTTTACTTTTTTCTCACAGTGCGGTCGTAAGTGTGCTGGCACTAGAGCTGTGATGTTGTGCCAGGATAACATCACGACTCCAGTGCCAGCTTGACCAATCAGGGGCCAACATTCCTCTTTGCCATTGTATAATAAATGTTATAAAATAAGCAAAAAAAACGAAGCCACTGATTGGCTGTTTCACCCTCCTAGCCGTGTCCTTAATTCCTGGTATTGTACCAACCGGCACTACCCTTCATTCCCCAGCCCAACAACAGCACAGGATCAGTGAGCTGTGCCTGCTGAAAACAGAAACAAAGCCTGGCACAGCTCGCAGCGCGACATCCCATCGCTGTGACCTAGCTCCGGTCTGCCTACCTCTGCCTCTTTCACAACACAACAAAACCTGTAATGATACAACAACAACAGCAAAACATTTTTTTAAACTGTTTTTTCCAAATTTCGCATGGAAATTGTAGCCTCGCCACCACAAAACGGTTGCCGAGCTCATCACCACATCACGTGCCAGCATGACGTGCTTTCAAACAAATGGCCAATATAAAAACATCCATTTCCCACAAAAACACTCCATTTCATCTACAGGATACCACTATAATATAAAAAAGTAACCTGCAGTTTGGTCCAGAAACAGGAGCGCTACCTCGAAAACCTGACTCTAATTTGACGTTTGACAAACGTAAACCACTTCAAACGCTGTTCACGGAGGCTCCTGAGGGACATGCTCGCTCCCAGTCTCCCTCGATCGCCTCCGGTGTACTGTGTGTCTCTCATCTCCTTTAAAAAAAAACACAGAAAAGTAAAGAAAAGAATTACTCCGTATACTGCCACTGCCAGCAGTTCTTCTGACCCTCAGTACGGGGTGGAGTCCAGAGTAGCAAACTAAGATTCAGAAACCGCAGGTCGGGCAGCTATCAGTGAAAGTGCAAGCTGACTGTTAAAAACAGTACTCTCACAGTGAAAACAGTAAAAAAAAAGTCACAGGGATTTAAAGAGATCCAAACTAGTAAGCACAGTAAGTGTCACTTAGCAATACAGTATGATGAGACTACAAAATTAAAATCCTCTCTCAGTTACAAATACATTGTCAGGAGAGAAAACAAATAATTTGACCAGTACCTTTCTTTCTGTATCTGGACCAATGAGGGACTATTTTTACTGGTTCACTCTTAAACCTCACTTTACATCTTTTTACAAATTTTATTTTTTATTTTTTTTATAATGAACTAGTTACTTATCAGCCCATTTTATAAGCGCAATAACACACTCCGAGGTGTGGTTTATCGCCTGATAAGAGCACGCCCAGTGGCATAAGGCACGAGGCGCTTAGTACACCCCTGGGCGTGTTCTTATCAGGCGATAAACCACACCTCATCGTGTGTTATTGCTTGCTTATTGTATTGTATTATAACTGTAATTGTATTGTACTACAGTAGTATTCTAATACATTTCATTATATTGTACTGTATTGAAATTGTATTGTATTGTTTTGTAATACACATAGAGTCTCTCCTCTTATCTGAATGTAGGGCTACATACAGTTTATGCCATAACGAAAGGAGTGCCATCCTGCTAGGCTGCTGTGTTGGGCTTCTCTTGCTGTAGTGGAGGAAGAAAAGGACATGGGGGTTACAATAGAGAGGTGGGCTAAAGCATGACAAAGGAAGTGTGCAGCCACTGTCAAGAAGGCTAGAAGAATGCTGGGATGCAGTAAAAGAAGGGGTGGTCAACGGAATGGGGAAGTAACCCAGCCACATTTCAAGACTGTGACCGAGCCCACCTGGGGTTTTGTGTGCTGAAAGCTTAGTGGGGACATCATCTCAGTTTTCCGAATACTCAGGGGTATCAACAAGGTGAAACAGATGGAGATGTTTGATTTGGGGTGCTTCAGTAGGATATGGAGATATGACCCAAAGTTAAAGGTGATACATCCAAGGGTAACATTGGGAGACACTCCTCCTCCTCCTAGAGGCTGGGGAACCTACTTTATGGAACAGCTTACCATCTGAGATAGTGGCTATATATACTTGTTTTATTGTATTTTACAAGTTTTGGCTAGGAAAGACACACTGAGCATAAGCTAGGTGCCTGGTGCATCTCAGGAGCACAGGGAGGTTAAGTAACTTGCTCAAGGTCACACAATATGCAAGTGGAGGGTGTGGGAACCAAACTGGATGTACATATTCATACACAGCTCATTGCTCTAATCTCTAGGCTACACTGCCATCCCCAAAATAATATATATTATGAAGATAAGGTACCCATTCGTGTTTCAGAGAACAGGTTACATGGTAGTTATGTATTATAACTATTGATGTTGTCATGTAACAAACACATAATAAGTAGGTAGTTTCATTGTAACTGTTTTTACTATGTAGTTACATAATAACTATTTCCTTAGTTATGTGGTAATACCAGCCAAGTTGGAATGTTTGGGTATCACTTTATGTTTTGCAGCATATACTACATGATAGTTATCTGGTAATATATGTACAGTAACAGGGTGACTATTGGTATTGCATGATTATATGGCTATACCAATAGTTTGCCAGTTATTATACAGTAACTACCTTATAACTACCATGTAACATGTGCCCTGAAACAGGACACCCATTCTAACTTGACTGGTATAACCCTGTAACTAAGAAATAGTTAGTATGTAGTTACATATCAGAAGCAACTACATTGAAAGTTAAACTACCTACTTATTACATGTATGTAACCATGTAATAACAATAGTTACCCTGTTTCATACAATTATTTGTATATAACTGGCATGTAACCAGGGTCTGAAACATAAAGTGGTGCTCAAACTTTTTTTTCTTTTTTTCCCCTTTGATCCTTGGTCCCCGGCAGCATTCCCCAAGCCCCGTCACTGACCTATCCCATGGATCACAGAGTAACCACAAATTACACACAGCCATGTTTTGTTGGGTGGCCTGCCACTTAGCTTTGTATGGTGACTACAGAGGACAGCAAGCAAGCCAGGGCAGTCTCATCCAGTTTTTATCCCCCAGGTGTTAATGTGTGACACAAGGCATGCAGGTGCACATTGATACACTTGTGTGCTGGGTGAGCAGATTCACATCCCACATCTGCCAGTCTAGCTGGCACTGTCACCCTATTGACACTGTACAACACAGAAAGTTAATAAAGAAACTCAGCAAGCTGGGTATCAAATTGGTTGAAGGATAGGAGGCCAGGGTTCTGGTAAACAGCAGCCACTCGGGGGATGGGTGAGTGATCAGTGGAGTGCCACAGGGATCAATACTGGGTCCTGTCCTCTTCAATGTCTTCACAAGTGACTTTGATGAGAAACTTTAGGGGAAGGTGCATCTATTTGCAGATGACACAAAAATCTGCAACAGTGATGGCACCCAGGAAGGGGCAGAGAGAATGCAAAGGGATCTGGGGAAACTACAGGAGTGGTCTAGGGTGTAGCATCTAGGTTTATATGCCAAAAAGTGCAGTCATGCACCTGGGGTGGGGAAATGTGGGGGCTCTGTATAAGATGGGAAGGAAGTACTTACAGTCACCAAGCAAGCGAGGGACCTTGGGGTAATCATATCTGATGATCTCAAGGTGACAGGGCAGTGTGACAAAGCAGTAGTCAAAGTTAGTGGAATGCTGGGGTGCATAAGGGGGGAATTTCCAGCAGGAGAAGGGAGGTTGTGTTGCCACTATATTGCTTGCTTGCGAGAGCCACCTAGAGTACTGTGTCCAGTTCTGGAGACCACACCTCCTCAAGGACATTGACAGGGTGGAAGCAATCCAGAGGAGGGCTACTAAAATGGTGTAGGGGCTGCAATGCGAGAAGAGGCTCTGGGAGCTCAACATGTACTTCATGGAGGAGATGAGAGTTAGAGGGGACATGACTGAGACCTATAAGTACCTCACAGGGGTGAACAAGGTGAAGTAGGAGAGTCTCTTTCAGTTGAGGAGCACCAGAACATCGAGGCATGCAGTGAAGTTTGGGGGGGGGATGAAAGATGGATATGAGGCAATACTTCTCCACAGAAAGGGTGGTGGACACCTGAACAGCCTGCCAGAAGAGGTAGTGGGGCAAAGACAGTGGGTAGCTTCAAGCATGAGTGGGAGAGGCACATGGGTACAATAAGTTCAGGAAAGGGAGGTGGGAGGGTCACTGGCAACCAAATAGGGTCCAGGGTGTAGTAATAGGCAGGGAAAACATGGCAGACTAGATGGGCCTACCAGTCCTTTTCTGTCGGCAAATTCTATATTTCTATGTAAATAGTTATTATTTAACTACATATTTACAACAGTTACAATGAAACTACCTACTTATTAAATGTAGATTATGTAGTAATACCAATAGTTACCCTGTTATTAAAGAGTTACTACCATATAATTACCACATATGCTGTGCACTGAAGCACTGAGTGATACTGAAGATAGTACAGGCCTTCAAGGTAATCCCAGACAAATTTCTGCTTACCAAGAGAATCACAGGGTACCCTGTGTATTAGGGTGATTGCGGAATCCATATCAGTTAGTGCAGCAGAGCATACTTATTATACCTGCTTATGATAGGGGGGAGTAAACATGATGGACCTAGAGTTCTTCCAGTCTTCAATTACTATGTTATTTAGTCTATGGTCCCATACAAAAGAGAAGCAGCACAGCTTTAAGCACAGAGGGATAAATAACCCACCTGAGTATGGGAACAGCAGTATAGCACAGTGGTTAAGAGAACTGAGCTGCAAAACTGGAGAACTGGGTTTGAATCCCACAACCACCACTTGCATACTGTGACAGCGAGTAAGTCACTTAACTTCCCTGTGCTCCCAGAATGCACCTGGAAACAAGCCATGGCTTAGGGTGTCTTTTCTGGCCCAAAACTGTAAAATAAAATAAAAAACAAACAAAAGCAACCTTGACAAAGCTTGGTGTATCAGAGTGAAACATTGTGTCTTGTTGAGGCACCATTGCTGGTGCTTGTTGGAGTGGATTATTAGGTTTCACACCTGTTTGCAACTGTATATGAAATAAAGCTACAAGTGGATTGGGTAAGTAAGCAGAGTTTTCTTCTTTATCACTGTGCTCGTGGGTCTTGCTTTCCTGCCTGCTGTTTCTATGTTTCTTGCAAAGAGCACCACATATGTTGTTTTTGCTTTATGAGGCAACCTTTTCTGCTTAATAAAAATATAATAACTGATGACACGGTTTATCACACTGATTATCAGTGTTCTAAAACACCGTAATAACCAGGTGTGATGTCATACCCAGTTATTATGGTGTTTGGAGCGCTCGCGCTTCACTTTCGCTGGTGAGAAACTTGATTTTTGTGCTCATGTCCCTGCACCAGTTATTCTAAAAAACATAAGCAATTGTAGTTTTAGAAGTTTTTTTAACGTTATCCCTGTGTGATGATTCATATAAACCTCTCGAGCTTCACTCTCGAGGTTTATGGGTCAACACACACCTCAGATGTGTAAAAAAAAAAACTTCATAACACACAGTCGCCTATGCATTATTCTCTATGTAACCTTCCTGTGGTTGTGTAATAATCTGGACCAAAAGGTGGGCTTACTTTTCTCATGCCCATTCGACACTGAGTGGCGTAGACCTATCAGGAGCCAATTGATTCAGCATGCACTGAGCCACTGCAATGGTGGGGAGTTGACACACTGCAGGCATTTTCTGTCTTTGTGTGGGTGCTCTTCAGTACATAAAGCCTTGCTGTGATGGAGGCTGAGAGTGGCAAAGGGAGAGAAGGAGCAGATCGGACATTGTTTGTTTAAAAAATATATCTGGCTGGCCTGCCGGTACAGTGGTAGCTCTACTGTTTGTGCAGTGACGGCCTGAGGTTGGGAGCAACCTCAGGAGTTTGAGGGTCGGCCGGAGGGGGAGGAGGATTGAGCATCCCAAGGACTGTTCTCCTCTGAGGAGTTGCGGATCAGTGACTGGCATTTTCCTGGCCCTTAGTAGTGGCTGGTGGGGTCAGTACACTGGCACTGTTCAATGGGGAGGTGGAGGTGGGGCAGATGTCTGGTGTTCTGTGCATGGGAGCATGCATGGCACAGCCACTGGCATCATTGCATGCCACTTCCTCTGCACCAGGGGGGGAAACTGCTGACCAGTAGGATGACACCAGTCTCCCGCAGGCCCTGCACCCAGCTGTCTGGACACATCTTGGAGAACCTGATCCTGTTCCCAGTGCGTGGCTTCAGGGGTACCCTGCTGACCCCACCGGGGGGGGGGGGCAAGCCCTGGGGGAAGAGCTGGATAAGATAAGTCCTAGAGGACACCAGGGTGATGGGGCTCAGGGGACCGGTGGGTGGGAGCCGGTCGGCACGAGGAGGATAGAGAAATTAAAAAACAACATAGCTGGACTAGGGTCAGAATTGCGGAGTAAGTCAACAGAGGGAAAGAATTAAAGAAAAGGAGAAGAATAAGTTTAAAAAAAAAAATTATGACATGATTGGAGTTGGCGTGGGTGGGAGCCAGATCTCCCACAGCACTCTGTGGCTCCTACATGTGGAAGTAAGGATGGGGAAGCCATCTCTTTGTCAGATCAGAACTCCTTAGGATTGGTCTTCCCTGACTTGACTCTGGAAATCTGAGTCATTTCTAAGTTGGCTCTGATATAACCTGGTCCAGTCCATTGGCCAGATTCAGATCTGACTGTGACTAGTTTTGATTCAGTCCAGACAAAGGGGTTAGCAGGTGTTACTTTATTCTTTCGTTATTCTTTTGGTAACTGGGTAAGGCTCTCTAGACACAAGTGCTTGTTTTCAGGAGCAACCCTGGCACATTGGGGAGGTTAAGTGATTTGCTCAGAGTCACACAGTATGCAAGTGGAGATTGTGAGAATCAAACCCAGATCTGCAGGATGTACCAGACTCATGCACAGCTCATTACTCTAACCTCTACGTTATACTTCTCTACATGGCTGGATCCACTAGTGGATAAAGGTGATCAAGGGTTTATGGAACATAGGCTGTGAGGACCAATTGTCTGAACTAGTCTCTTCCCATTAAAAAAAGAGACATGATTACGGGGTTCAAAAATCAAAAAGGGATAACACCATTTGATCAAAGACAGCTCTTTAGAATATCCCAGGGAAGAGAGAACAAGAGGGTACACAGTGTCATGAATGGAGGAAGAGTCAAGGGGGAAATAGCAGAAAGTATTACTTCATGGAATGAGTGGCAATCATTTGGAATGGACTTCCAAAGCAGGAGGTATCCATTGATGCAGAGTAACTCCCTTTGAACTCGGACTTGACCATTACGTTGAAGAAAATGAAGTGACAGGGGATTCCCACTGAGCTGGTGGGGAAAGAACTCAATGGACCAAATGTCTTCTTTCCTAAAATTGTATGTTCAGATATTGTATGTTCACACTCACCTCTGAGGCCAGAAGATCAGAAGGCTGTGGGTTCTATCGCCGCACCAGGCACTTGGGTTAAATCCCAATACTGACACTGTGGTGCAACATTGGGGGTGCTGCACTCCTCAGGTGCCATCTTTCAGCTGGGACATTAAATTGAGGTCCCATCTGCCTGTTCTGGTGGTAGTTCAGGTGGATGTAGAAGATCCCATGTCACTTCTTGAAAAGAGTAGGGGAAGTTTTTATTATAACTTGAAAGCAAAATACATACATAATGGTATTACTTCACACAAAATTATAATACAAAAATAAAGGAAACATAAATAACTATTCCATCATAAATCAACAAAGCATAGCAGGTTTATAGCCCCCAAAATGTATTTGTTAATGCCAAAAACAGACCCCCCCAAAGAATAGGGGGATGTTTTTTTTCCCCAGCTGAAATACAAATGGTATAAAGAAAGGTTTACAAGTATTACGGTAAATGATAGAACAAACATACGAGTTTAAGCATACAGTCCCTTTCTTTAAACATTAATGCAAGAAATATAATAAATACAGAAACAAAGAGGTCTCCAAACAGCTAAGTAGTATTACATCCTGCCCCCGCCCCCAAAAAAGAAAGGAGTGGGGGAATGTTTATCAAACTGCAAGACTTATTGTTACAAATACTTAATGCAAATAGTATAAAGGGAAATTAAGAAAATATCAAAGTAAATAGGTATGAAGGCAGACATTCCCCTCCCTTTTTTTTGGGAGGAGGTGTCGTACCCAAAGAAACTATTATGAAGTCTTGAAGAAAAAAACCTCAAGGCGAATAAATATTGCAGTCTGCCCCTCTCCCTAAAAATAGGAACTTATTTTGAGACCGAAAAAGAGACCATGGAATACATGAATCAAATGGTATTTACAAAATGGAAAACAGTAACAGAAATAATTATTATCGCATGCTGTCATACTTTGACAATGATGCAAAGATGTGGCAATATCTTAAAATTTCAATATACACCCTAAAATAAATACGTATTACTGCATACCACTTCACCCCCCCCCCCATAAGTACCTTCCCCAATTGAAACAACAAAACCATCATACAGGAAACAAATTCATATGAAAATTCCAACAAAACTTCAAGGATCAAAAACAAAGAATTAATCCATGGTATCCCAAAGAGTTAATGGTACTTTCAAAAGCAAAAAATGAACCTAATTATAAACATTTGGGCTTTCCGATATGACCCCTACCCTCTATATTAGAGAGGTGAAATAGGCATTATCCTAAAAACTACATCCTAAAGTCTTGCACGATGTCTTCACTGAAAATGTTGAAAATAATAAACATACAAGATCTTCCTTCAATTCTGGATAAAGGGAACCCAAAGGAAAAAAAAATCACAAAATATAACTTATCCAGTATCTAACCAATTCTTGTGCTTCCAACATTTGGATGAGAGTATGAGAGTATCGGAGAGACGCTGAACGAGAATGGTGGTTGGAGAGGAAGGCTATCAGCACTACATGCTGATAAACGGGCAGACTAGGTGGGCCAAGCGGTCCTTATCTGCCGTCAAAGTCTATGTTTCTATGTGCTCCTAAAACTGAGGAGTAGTTTTGGGAAGCAGGATCACACAGTGTGTTTTATTTTAACAGGTATGCTATCATTATCAGAAGTTCTTAATGTGCCTCCCGCCTGCTGGTTCCCCTGGCTCTCCTCTTTTTCCTTGCTTTTCCTTCAGGAGGAATGCTGCAGAAATGGCAATGAACTGCAAGCTGGAGCAGAAGTAAATTATTGCAAAGACACCTTTCGGTGGTGTGAGGAGCGCAACTGGCAGATTGCTCAGAGAACCTGCAACTTAAGGAGCGTATTCCAACCACTGTATTCTATTTTAGATATTTCATTTATGCACAGATTGAACTGACTAGTTTTCCAATGTTTATTTATTTTTTATTACCACAATACTGTCGCTCTCATTTCCCGTCTTGCTGAGAATAATTGAGAGATGCAGGGAAATTGGAAAAGGAGTGCTTATAGTGTTGATTTTAAAGCTATAAAGCTTGCCCTGTATGTTACTTTCTTGTTATTTTTTGTGTCATCTATTTTAATGATTTTTTTATATAGTTTCTTAAGTCCTTTTTTGACTTTCCCGCTGTTAGTCACATGACAGAGTTAAAGGGTTAAACTGTGCATGTCAGTGTTTGGCGTTTTGTTCTTGGTCTTCACCATTTCATAGCTGTGATGAGCACAAGCAGACGCTGGTGCTGCAGGATTTTGCTTTGATTTAGCCAGCATTTTTCTGTAGGACATGGCTGTTTCAGCACAAAAAAAAAGCAGATTTATTAGTGCAATAGCATCATTTGGAGAAGTGGTAACAGGGCTCCCCCTCTTCCTTTTATACGGCCAAATGCTGAACGCTGTGGTGTCTTAGAGGTTGATTGCATTCTTTGATAAAAACTCCTGCCATTACTTTGGCTGTGACCATTTACTGATAATTTCAACCATAGCCACTTTTTACTTCCCAGGATTCAGAAATAAGTACGCTGCTTATCTTTTTAATATTTTAACATTTTTTCCTTTTGATATTTTTAAAGCTTTTATTTGTTGATTGATGATATTTTATCTTCTGTTATTTCCAACCACTACTGCACTATCTTTTTGTGTGTTTTCTGAAATTCTGAGCTTTCTTGTGTACACTGATTCTTCTTTTTATTATAGTGACCTCAACACAAGTGCTTTCTGAAACAAATTCCTCTGTGACCTACAGACAAAACCATTTAAAACTGTCTAGACTGCTGAAACTAGGACATCAGAGACCTATTCTGATATTGGATTTTGCAAACACTTGGCACCTTTTCTGCTGGCAATCCTAGGACTTCTTTGATGAAAACTGAAGCCTATCTGAACCTTGTCTGAACTTCGTCTTCAAGCATCTAAGTTAAGCCTGTTTCCTTTATTTCCTTCATAAACTAGCAAGCTTGTTGCCTATACTTCACATGCTTTATGGAATCCTGGAATCTTGCTTGAAGGACAGGAGTGCAATATTTTGGGACTTTGTGCAATAGTGTTTCCTTCTTTAAGCCATCATTGTTTTTAGTATAGTAATTGTAGTACGTGTAGTACTTTAGTCACTTTTCATTGATAGTTCACACAAACAAGCAGCAATGGAGGCTGTGATGGTTGCTTCAATCCCTGATCATAGGGTGCAAGAGTATGTACCATCAGAGGGCAATCTTGGTGGCTGCAAAGTCCTGTCCTCAAGTTTGGATACTGTTATTCTTATTCCCAATCAGGAGTGTGTTCCCATTAAGGAAAATGCTCTTCAGAACCTGGAATCCGTTAAGAAAAATAAAAAAAGGAAGAAGACAGCTACTAAGAAGTTAAAAAGAAGTAGTAATCCCCCTAGAATGGAAACAACAGTGATTTGTGTTAGGGCGAATAAAAACATTGTCACTCGAACAAAAGTAAAACAAAGTAAAATTAATGAATTTTTGCTCAAAACTATTTCAGCTGAGGAAAGCATCATAGGACATTCTACTCAGCCAGAGATGGCTACTGTCCTTGATTTGCCATTGACTAATGGTTCTAGTGCCCAACAGGGGGGTTCTGAGTTTAGTCATGAACTCTCAAAACTCTCATTGACACCAAAAATGTTTAGAGTCGATGACACGGTTTATAGCAACCCTAGTAGTGAACATAGCAGTTTAGCTGAGATTTTTGTACTGACTGATAAGGAAAATATAGAGGAAAGTAATCAGACTCAAAAATCAACTAAAGAGGTTTCTATTGACTTGTAATATGATTCCTTTACTGATTTTTTAAATTCTCTTGAATTTTTACCAGAGTTCAAACCCAATGAAAGTGGTAAATGCTCAGATTGGTCTGCTGATTTACAAGGTATAACTGCTCACTTAGAGAAAACCATAGTTGGGCTAAGAAATATTGACACCAGAAGAAACAGCAAAATACCTCTGTGCCCACACTGTTGCTGCTCTAATGAGGGGAATTCTGGTGCTGTGAACCCCACTGAATCTTACCCTTTTAGTTTGGATAAAGAACTTAAAGAGTTCATCAAAGATCCTAATGCAGCCCATTTAATGATTCTTGACCAATTAGTGGGGGTCTGTGATGAAGTAGAGATCCTCACATGTAATATTGCTATTAATGGCTGCAGAATGGATGATGTGCTCAATAAACTTGAAAAGCTAGCTCCTGAGACTAGGTACCCCCTCCATCTTATACATGGACACTTCTCAATTAAGGCCAGACTTTCCCACAGTTTGTATCAGATTCCCCTGTTAAGTGAACGGCGAAGTTAATGAAACTGATTAAAACAAGCATTTGTCAATGCCGAATGTTGCTTGCTTATATGTGCTGTTTAGGTATTTGGAAGTGAACGTACCATGCCTAAGAACTAAGACCCCCCAAGACATCCATTGTATTATTACAGCAATCATAACAGCATAGCTCAGTACTTAGCTCAGTCAGAGAAATAAACAGAACAACTAAATCTGTACTATTACAGCAATCTTAGAAGTATCCAATAATTTTTGTGTCCACTCCAGAGACCCTGCTGTAATATAGGACCACAGAGGATCCTGGGCAGGAGGGTGTGCAACTTTAAAGTCCCGGCAGAGCTCCATTGAGCTCACTCACTCCCCCTCTCTCACTCACTCATTCTATTTCTCCCAACGCTGCAGGCTGCCCTTTTGTACTGGGCTCCTGCTTGTGATGGCATCTTTTTCTGCCCACAAAGAAAGCCACAGCAGTCCTGACAGAGCTCCATTAAGATTGCTCACTCCCTGTCTCTTACTCACTCGTTCTGCTTCTCCCAGAGCTGCCCTTTTGTACTGGGCTCCTGCCTGCGTTGGCACCTGTTTTTGCCCATAAAGAAATCTGCAGCAGTCCCGACAGAGCTCTGTTGAGCTTGTTCACTCCTCCTTTGTCAATTGGTCCTTCTGTTTTTCCTGGCGTTGCAGGCTGCCTTTTGTACTGGGGTCCTGCCTGTATTGGCACCTTTTGATGCCCATAAAGATGTTCACAGCTGTCCCAACAGAGTTCTGTTGAGGTTGTGCACTCCCCCTCTCTCATTCACTCATTCTGTGTTTCCTGGCACTGCAGGCTGCCCTTTTGTACTGGGCTCCTGCCTCCATTGGCACCTTTTTCTGCCCACAAAGAAATCTGCAGCAGTCCTCACAGAGCTCCGTTGAGCTCGCTCACTCACCCACCCTCTCTCAGTCGCTCATTCCATTTCTCCCAGTGCTGCAGGCTGCCCTTTTGTACTGGGCTCCAGCCTGTGTTGGCGCCTTTTTCTGCCCACAAAGAAATCCGCAGCAGTCCTGACAGAGCTCCACTGACCTCTCTCACTCCCCTTCTCTCACTCACTCATTCCATTTCTGCTGGTGCTGCAGGCTGCCCTTTTGTACTGGGCTCCTGCCTCCATTGGCACCTTTTTCTGCCCACAAAGAAATCTGCAGCAGTCCTCACAGAGCTCCGTTGAGCTCGCTCACTCACCCACCCTCTCTCAGTCGCTCATTCCATTTCTCCCAGTGCTGCAGGCTGCCCTTTTGTACTGGGCTCCAGCCTGTGTTGGCGCCTTTTTCTGCCCACAAAGAAATCCGCAGCAGTCCTGACAGAGCTCCACTGACCTCTCTCACTCCCCTTCTCTCACTCACTCATTCCATTTCTGCTGGTGCTGCAGGCTGCCCTTTTGTATTGGGCTGCTGCCTGCATTGGTGCCCTTTTCTGGCCACAAAGAAATCCACAGCAGTCCCTATAGAGATCCATTGAGCTCACTCACTCCCCCTCTCTCACTCACTCATTCTGTTTCTTCCGCTGCTACAGGCTTCCCTTTTGTACTGGACCCCTGCCTGCATTGATACCTTTTACTGCCCACAAAGAAATCTGCAGCAGTCCTAACAGAGCTCCATTGAGGTCGCTCACTCCCCCTCCCTCACTCGCTCATTGTTTCTCCCGGCGCTGCAGGCTGCCCTTTTGTATTGGGCTCCTGCCTGCGTTGGTGCCTTTTTCTGCCCACAACAAAATCCACAGCAGTCCCAACAGAGCTCAGTAGAGCTTGGTCACTCCCTCTGTCTCACTCAATCTTAATGTGTTCCAAACACTGACTTCCCAAAGCGACTGCGCTATTGTGTGCCAGAAGCGCGAAAACTTATTTCGGCCAGGATGTGAAAAATGACAGCTGCACTGTTCATAAGGAGGTGTGAAAAAATGCCAGTGTTGAAAATCTGGTGTGAAAATATTACTAGTTTACGAGTTACAAGGGTGCATGGAAACTGCCCAATGCACGCTCGTAACACAGTCATTTTATGGACTTTCGTCACAAAATTTTCAGCATAGGCATTTTAGGACCTCTGCTCATGAACAGTGTCACTATGATTTTCTTAATGTTGTCCCAAACACTGATTTCACACAGCAATGCATTGGCACCCTTTTCTGGCCACAAAGAAATCCGCAGCAGTCCTGATAGAGCTCCATTAAGCTTGCTCACTCCCCCTCTCACTCGCTTGTTCTGTTCCTCCTGCTGCTGCAGGCTGCCCTTTTGTATTGGGCCCCTGCCTGCACTGATGCCTTTTTCTGCCCACAAAGAAATCCACAGCAGTCCCGACAGAGCTCCGTTGAGGTCGCTCACTCCCCCTCCCTCACTCGCTCATTGTTTCTCCTGGGGCTGCAGGCTGCCCTTTTGTACTGGACTACTGCTTGCATTGGCACCTTTTTCTGCCCACAACAAAATCCGCAGCAGTCCTGACAGAGCTCAGTTGAGCTCGGTCACTCCCCCTCTCTCACTTGATCTTAATGTGTCCCAAACACTGATTTCCTGACCTTGCTATTATGCACTGGAAGCGTGAAAACTTATTTTGGCCAGGATGTAAAAAATGACAGCTGCACTGTTCATAAAGAGGTGTGAAAAAATGCCAGTGTTGAAAACCTGGCTTGAAAATATTATTAATTTGTGAAGTTACAAGGGTGCGTGGAAACTGCACAATGCATGTTCGTAACACAGTCATTTTATGGACTTTCTTCACAAAATGTTCAACATAGGCACTGTAGGACCTCTACTCATGAACAGTGTCACTGTGATTTTCTTAATGTGTCCCAAACACTGATTTCCCACAGTGATTGTGCTATTCTGTGCTGGAAGTGCAAAAACTCATTTCGGCCAGGATGTGAAAAATGACAACTGTACTGTTCATAAGGAGGTGTGGAAAAATGCCAATGTTGAAAATCTGGAGTGAAATTATTGCAAATTCGCAAAGTTATGAGCGTGCGTTGCAACTGCGCAACACATGCTGTTAAAACAGCAATTTTTTGGATTTTTTCCACCAAATTTGCAACATAGGTTTTTTGAGAGCCCACCTCATGAACACTGGCACTGTCATTTCGTTAATCGGTCCCAAAAAATGATTCCACGCAGTGACGACGAAATCACCTTTCAGGACTGAATAATGCCATGACAGTGCCTGAATTCATGAGGAGGGGTTCCAAAAACCCCATGTTGAAAATTTGGGGCCAACATTCCAAAAAATGCCTGAGATGTG
The DNA here is from genome assembly GCA_016271365.2 of Neoceratodus forsteri. NCBI lineage: Eukaryota > Metazoa > Chordata > Ceratodontiformes > Ceratodontidae > Neoceratodus > Neoceratodus forsteri. The sequence continues at coordinate 90,846,843 of JADMNL010000026.1, read as the reverse complement.
GATCAAAGTTGAAAAAAATCTATTTATGCTATTATACAGCTTACCGGCATTTCTTCAGTTTGCGGTTGGCTTTGAAGAATGCAGACGTGTTCCCGGTCCACCGAAGATCATCGCACCAGGCTCCAGAGGTAAGTATGGGGTGAGGGTGTGTGTGGGGAGGCAGGGTGCATAGAGGGTGGGTGCGGGTTGGGGCAACGGACTCAACGAGGGACCATTTTCTTGTTTACAGGGTAAAACAAAAAAACATTACGGGACTGTTTTTTTCATTTCAGGTACATTTGGCATGCTGGGGTGGGCTCCCAGTGTGCCACACAAGTGGTTTGGGGGCTGTAGCAAGCAGGGGATTGGGCACCCCAGTCAGCACATATGGAGGGGATGGGAGAGCTGAGGGGGATTGGGCACCCTCCTCGGCAGAAAAAACATTGAAGGGCAACATTAAGCCAAGGGGAACTTCAATGGGCAAGGGGGGACTGAAGCTGACGGGGATTGGGCACCCCGTCAGCAAAGAAAGCAGGGAGGGCATGATGCTGAGGGGGATTGGGTACCCCCTCAGCAGAAACATGGGGTGAAGACATTATGCCGAGAGGGACTGGGCTCCCCATCAGCAAACTGGGTCAGGGCCATGCAAGGGACTGCTCTGCAATGAGCAGTCGCTCCCTTATTGCAGCAGATGACTCTGAAATGATGAGGCAGCCCCTGATTGCAGCATCTAAAATGTTTCAAGGTGGTGGCATGCTGGCTGAACTAGTGTCAGTAGCAGCATGCCACCCCATTGAGGAACGTGGGCCACACCTCCAAAGGAAGTAAGGGCATTGGCCACAATAGTGCCACACCTCCACAACCTGCTTCTGCAGCAAGCTGCCACATCATGTTTCTTGCGCATGCACGTAAGCAACATAAAAATTAGGAAAAGGAAAAAGAAAACTAAATCATATTCTTATGTCTTAGATACTAGCCCATCAGAGATGCCTTGTCCTAAGAAAGGGGAATCAATCACTCAATCAATCAATCAAATCTTTATTTATCCAGGCGAACATCGTTGAGCAAAGCTCATTTGCAAGATGGACCTGGTAGCTGACTTGGGCACCCCCCTCAGCAGACAAAACATTGGAGGGCGACATTAAGCCAAGGGGGAGTGTGCTCCCCCATTGGAGACTTCAATGGGCAGGGGACTGAAGCTGAAGGATTGGCACCCCGTCGGCAAAGAAAGCGGGGAGGGCATGATGCCGAGTGAATAAAAGGCTAACACTGAGCCAGTTTTGACTATCAATGATGTGGAAAGTAATCCTTTGTCCACTACAGGTATGCAGGAAATTAGGCACACTGCGGATGGTCCATCAACTCTTAACTTGAATCAAATGCTGCCCAACCAAGTAGTTAGTAGCAAATTAATGAGCTCCATGCAATCAATTAATCAGCAAATGGAATTCTTTAGGATCAGTCTAAAAAAGTTTAAAGAAGACTGGCAAACCTGGCATGCTGAAGTCCAGGTTGCCACGGGTAGTTTGATTAAAAACATAAGACTCAAATAGCTTTCCTTCCACTACTAAGCTATCAGATGGAATGGTTTTGACAGATCTACTGGAGTGTGCATTGCTGAATCTCTATGGCTATCATTGGAACAGGGCCATTTCTCAGGATCAGAATAAAACAAGCATTTTTCAATGCAGAACGTTCGCTTGCAGGTATTTGCAGTGGTATTTGGCAGTTGGACATGGCTTAAAAAAAATCAATGACAAAGAAGTACAAGCATTTGTCAATGCCAAATGTTGCTTGCTTCTATGTGCTGTTTAGGTATTTGGAAGTCATTGGAGTGCAAATATTGAAAATTCTGAACTTACGGGAAATAAGAGAACCGCGCAACGACGTCGTGAAACAGTCATTTTAGGAATTTTTTCACCAAATTTTCAATATAGCCATTTTAAGACTTCTGCTAATGAACAGTGTCACTGTGATTTTCTTAATGTGTCCCATACATTGATTTCGCACACTGACTGCGCCATTGTGCGCTACATGGGCGGAAACATGTTTTGGGCAGGATGTGAAAAATGACAGCTATACTGCTCATAAGGAGGTGTGGTAAAATGGCAATGTTGAAAATCTGGAGTGAAAATATAGAAAATTCGCAAACTTACGAGCGTGCGTAGGAACTGCGCAACGCACGCTCGTAAAACAGTCATTTTTAGGAATTTTTTCACCAAATTTTCAACATAGCCATTTTAAGACCTCTGCTAATGAACGGTGTCACTGTGATTTTCTGAATGTGTCCCATACATTGATTTCGCACACCGACTGTGCCATTGTGCGCTACATGGGCGGAAACATGTTTTGGGTAGGATGTGAAAAATGACAGCTATACTGCTCATAAGGAGGTGTGGTAAAATGGCAATGTTGAAAATCTGGAGTGAAAATATAGAAAATTTGCAAACTTACGAGCCTGCGTAGGAACTGCGCAACGCACGCTCGTAAAACAGTCATTTTTAGGAATTTTTTCACCAAATTTTCAACATAGCCATTTTAAGACCTCTGCTAATGAACAGTGTCACTGTGATTTTCTGAATGTGTCCCATACATTGATTTCGCACACCGACTGTGCCATTGTGCGCTACATGGGCGGAAACACGTTTTGGCAGGATGTGAAAAATGACAGCTATACTGCTCATAAGGAGGTGTGATAAAATGGCAATGTTGTGAAAATCTGGGTGAAAATATGAAAATTCGCAAACTTACGAGCCTGCGTAGGAACTGCATAACATGCCCTTTCGTAAAACAGTCATTTTAGGAATTTTTTCGCAAATTTTCAACATAGCCATTTTAAGACCTCTGCTAATGAACAGTGTCACTGTGATTTTCTTAATGTGTCCCATACATTGATTTCGAACACCGACTGTGCCATTGTGCGCTACATGGGCGGAAACACGTTTTGGGCAGGATGTGAAAAATGACAGCTGTACTGCTCATAAGGAGGTGTGGTAAAATGGCAATGTTGAAAATCTGGAGTGAAAATATTGAAAATTCGCGAAACTTACGAGTGCGCGTAGGAACTGCGCAACGCACGCTCGTAAAACAGTCATTTTTAGGAATTTTTTCACCAAATTTTCAACATAGCCATTTTAAGACCTCTGCTCATGAACAGTGTCACTGTGATTTTCTTAATGTGTCCCATACATTGATTTCACACACCGACTGCGCCATTGTGCGCTACATGGCCGGAAACATGTTTTGGGCAGGATGTGAAAAATGACAGCTATACTGCTCATAAGGAGGTGTGGTAAAATGGCAATGTTGAAAATCTGGAGTGAAAATATAGAAAATTCAAGAACTTACGAAGCGCATGAGGAACCGCGCAACGCATCCGTAAAACAGTCATTTTAGGAATTTTTCACCAAATTTTCAACATAGCCATTTTAAGACCTCTGCTCATGAACAGTGTCACTGTGATTTTCTGAATGTGTCCCATACATTGATTTTGCACACCGACTCGCGCCATTGTGCGCTACATGGCGGAAACAAGTTTTGGGTGAGATGTGAAAATGACAGCTGTACTACCTCATAAGAAGGTGTGGTAAAATGGCAATGTTGAAAATCTGGAGTGAAAATATTAAAAATTCAGAACTTACGAGCCTGCGTAGGAACTGCACAAACAACGTAGAAACGTTCATTTTAGATTTTCCACCAAATTTCAAAATATGCTTTTTGAGAGCTCCACCTTGAATATTGGCACTGTCATTTTGTTAATCAGGCCCAAAAGGTGATTTCACGCAGTGACTGGGAAATCACCCTTCGGGCCCGAATAACGCCATGACAGTGACAGAATTCATGAGAAGGGGTCCCAAAAACCCCATGTTGAAAATTTGGTACAAAAATTCCAAAAAATGCCTGAGATATGCAACAAAGTTGAAAAAACCCCATCTAGCCCATTATACAGCTTACCGGCATTTCCTCAGTTCACGGTCGCCTTTGAAGAGTGCAGATGTGTTCCCGGTCCAGCGATGATCATCGCGCCAAGCTCCGGAGGTATGTATGGGGTGAGGGGTGGGGAGGCAGGGTGCGAGGGTGGATGCGGTTGTGGGAGGGGGGCCAGGAGAAGCGCCTGGGACCCTTTTTAATTTAAGTTTTTTAAAAGACAACGTGGGACATTTGCCACGCTGGGGTGGGCTCCCAGCATGGCAGAAGGATGGCTGGGGCCGTGGAGCCGATGGGGATTGGGCACCCGCCGCAGACGACGCGGGACGTTTGCCACGCTGGGGTGGGCTCCCAGCATGGCAGAAGGATGGCTGGGGGAGGCCGTGAAGCCAATGGGGGATTGGGCACTCCTGTCAGCAGACGATACGGGACATTTGCCATGCTGGGGTGGGTTCCCAGCGTGGCAGCAAAGATTTTGGGGGGGTGTGACGCGGTGCAAGCACACAGCGGTGGTTTTCTTTGAAGAGAAGACCACCGCTGTCATACACAGCACCGCATCCGATTGGTGCAGGACTGCCATGCCTGCTCAATGGAGCAGGGGATTGCACAGGCGGGGCACACCTCCAAAGTGTCCCATTCTCCCAAGACATTCCTTGCGCATGCGCGCAAGCGAACGTAAAAATGATTGTGCACCTATTAAGGGCAGCTACGGGCTCTGACATTATTGAAAATGAAATTATCAATTCATGGGATGATAAGGATTATGATGGTCATAATTGCGTCCTGCTATTTATCTCTAACAGTAGGGCAGCCAATTATATCTGGCTTAACAACACATCTCTCCAGTCACAGGACTTTTCTGTTGACTTTATCAACTGTAAGCAGCTGAATCAGACTCAGTCTAGGGAAGAAGTTGGTAATATCAGTATTTTTGATCTAAACCCTATACCAAATGAAAATCAGGGAAAACTGAAAAACGTGGTATTTAACCTATTTACACATGCCCTGAAAATTACACCATCAGAGGTTAAAATAACTAAAATAGTTAGGCAAAAAGTACAAAATGGTATAGGTCAGGTTGATGTTATACTGTTAGGTAAAAGAGCTCTGAATAAAATCTTGCTAAAAGCTCCACTGCTGGATCCAGCTGGTGTACGCATTGTAGACAGTGATGTTCTAAATCTAGTAACTCCTCACATTATCACTGACGAGCTGGTCAGTCATGAGCTTCCAGTTTTAAAGAAGCTCTTTTTATATGGATTATGTTGTACAGAAAAAGAAAATGACAGGACATAAATTAATCATAACAGATCTGCTTGAACAATTGCTTGATATATCAATTACTGACCCACATGCTTTAACAGCACACGGAATGAATAGTAATCCTGAGACAGATCAAATTCAAATTACGGTTAAATACATTAGCTCATACGAAAAAATTCTATAAAACTTCCATACCCTGGATACCATGGGTCTTTATATCATCACATCTGATCAAGATGAAGGAAGGAAGGAAACTTCCTTTCTAGCTAAGAACTTAGATCCTAAGCATTACAGCTTGGATATTCAAGACAAAAGTAGTCACATGTCAGATACATCTGAAATTGTATATAATATTCCAACTACAAATCGATTCAGACCACTAAATGAGCAGGGCAATTGACTATTGAGCCTTGTTCTTGACAATAGGGCTCTTGACTCAGTCCAAAGCAATGAATTGCTGATTATATCATGAAACATTGCAGGATTACTAGCAACATTTGCAGATAAAAACTGTATAGAACTTTTGAATCAAGCTTCCATTCTTTGTTTGCAAGAAACGTGGCACATGTCAGCAAACAATGTTACACTCAATGGTTATGCCACTTTTCAACTCCCTGGTAATAACCACTCCAAACTAATTATACCTTCTGGTGGTCTGGTTACTCGGGTTAAGATTATGAAGGGCATATCGGCTGATGTGATATTCTCAAATTCTTTTTCTCAGGCTCTTCTTATCAAACTGAGTTCTTTTGAATTTTGTCTCATTAATGTTTATGTCCCCCCGTCCCCTCCCCCGGGTAACTCTAAATTCTTTAACTCCAACATGTGGGAGGAACTTGATGACATCATACATAGGACATGGGTGACAACTGCATGTGAAAAGATTCTTGTGGTGGTGATTTCAATGCCAGACCAGGAATATTTGATGGCTTTTTTGATAGTGATGTTCAAAACTGGAGATTTAATAATGCCTACAAATTCCCCAGATCATCATTAGATCAGAAGACCAATAAAAGAGATATTAAACTCATAGATATTTTAACACCCTATAATCTTGTTCCCCTCAATGGAAGATTAAAATTATGAAAGATTATGCCCGTGTACTGTTCTAATACTGTGTACTGTTCTAGTACTGATGTGGAACCTTTGTAAAAGAGCCTATGCTCAAAGGTATTGTGTAATCCTAGACTTGAATAATCCTAGACTTGAATAAATAAAAAATAAATAAATAAAAGGTGACACCAATAGTGACTTTACACACTTTAATAAGATCGGGCCTTCAGTTATTGATTACATGTTCTGGAATAACAGCATGGACATCTGGGACTCACTTATAGTCTCTCCTAGAGCTGACAGTTACCATTTTCCCTTGATTTTATATTATAATCTATTGGATAAGAAGCCCATGGTCTGTCAAGTTGCTACTGTAGAAATAAGAAACAATTCTAGAATTAATTGGAATTATTCCTGTAGTGCAAAGATGGGGAGTATATGTGGCAAATTCTTTTTTAACTTTGATTATTCATCACTAAATGGCCCTCGTTTAGTTAAATATTTGGAAACTTGTCTTGAAGCTATTAAAGTAAAGTTAGTGGTAAGAACCAAGAAACATAGGATCACTAAAAACCCATGGTTTGACAAAGAATGTTGTCAGGCTAAAAAGCAGTTAAATAAGCCAATCAAACACACTAAAGACAGCAACCAGATGGAATGATTTAAGTTACTGAATCAGGCCAGATATTCTTATAAAAAACTACTGAAAAATAAACAACTAAACTATCACCATTTACAGTGGGACGAAATGTTAAAAAACATTTATATTAACGATCATCATGCATATTGGCAGATTGTCATCCAGGGTATTAATAATTATAAGACATGTATAGATTCCTACATTTCCTTGGATATATGGCAAGAATATTATACGGAGATATTTTTTGATCCAAACCGTCTTGTAGATTCTTGCAATATGGCAACAGAAATGTCACACTTTGTTCTCTGTAACTATTCTAATGTGTATTTTACATTAATATCCATGAAAAAGCACAAGGCACCAGGTCCGGACCAAATTCCAGCAGAAGTCTTTTTAGATTTACCATCATGTTGGTCCTCTATCCTTATGCCGATTTTTAATGCTTTTGCTAGGAATCTAAACTTCCCTGACTCACGGAAAGGGGGCTACAATAATTTTGATTCATAAAAAAGGGGACAAGTACCAGCCCATTTCCCTTTTAGATAATTGTGGTACAATTTTCTCTAAAGTTGTACTGTCCAAACTACAGGAGCAAATTAAAGAACTGGTTGGTCTGTCCGTGTACCAAGCTGGTTTCCATGTCGGACACTGTACCACAGATAATTGTTTTATTTTGTTGCATCTTTTTGAAAAGTACACTAAATTGCACAAACAGAAGTTATTTCTTGCATTTATTCATTTTTCTTCAGCCTTTGATTCTATTTCACGTTGCACATTATGGGCTATTATGAAGGATGGAGTATAGCTGAAACATAGAAAGCATTTGTCAATGCCGAACGTTCGCTTGCAGGTATTTGCAGTGGCGTTTGGCATGTATGGTGCTTTACCCTAATGCCCTGTGTGATTGCTGGTATTTGCACAATAAACTTTCAGCATGACCTTTTTGTTACCCCCATTGTGCGCTACATAGGCGGAAACACGTTTTGGGCAGGATGTGAAAAATGACAGCTGTACTGCTTATAAGGAAGTGTGGTAAAATGGCAATGTTGAAAATCTGGAGTGGAAATATTGAAAATTTGCAAACCTACGAGCGTGCGTGGGAACTGTGCAATGCATGCTCGTAAAACAGTCATTGTCAGGAATATTTTCACCAAATTGTCAACACTGGCATTTTAAAACCTCTGCTAATGAACAGTGTCACTGTGATTGTCTTACTGTGTGCCATACATTGATTTTGCACACCGACTGCGCCATTGTGCACTACATGGGAAACATGTTTTTGGGCAGGATGTGAAATGACAGCTGTACTGCTCATAAGGAGGTGTGGTAAAATGGCAATGTTGAAAATCTGGAGGAAAATATTGAAAATTTGAAACTTACGAGCGCATGAACTGCAACGACGCCAGAAACAGTTATTTTTAGAATTTGTTCACCAAATTTCCAACATAGCCATTTTAAGATCTCTGCTCATGAACAGTGACACTGTGATTTTCTTAATGTGTCCATACACTGAGTTCACACAGCGACTGTGCCGTTGTCGCTACATGGGGGAAACATGTTTTGGGCAAGATGTGAAAAATGACAGCTGCACTGCTCATAAGGAGGTGTGGTAAAATGGCAATGTTGAAAATGCGGAGTAAAAATTCGCAAACTTACGAGCATGCATAGGAGCTGCGGAATGAACACTCGTAAAACAGTCATTTTTAGGAATTTTGTCACCAAATGTTCAACACAGCCATTTTAAGACCTCTGCTCATGAAAAGTGTCACTATGATTTTCTTAATGTGTCCCATACATTGAGTTTGCACATGGACTGCGCCATTGTGCGCTACATGGGCGGAAACATGTTTTGGGCAGGATGTGAAAAATGACAGCTAAACTGCTCATGAGGAGGTGTAGTAAAATGGCAATGTTGAAAATCTGGAGTGAAAATATTGAAAAATTGCGAAACTTCACGAAGCGCAAGGTGAGAACTGCGCAATGCAGACCAGAAACAGTCATTTTCAGGGATTTCACTGAATTTTCAACATAGCCATTTTAAGACCTCTGCTAATGAACAGTGTCACTGTGATTTTATTAATGCGTCCCATACATTGATTTCGCACACTGACTGCGCCATTGTGCGCTACATGGGCAGAAATACGTTTTGGGCAGGATGTGAAAAATGACAGCTGTACTGCTCATAAGGAGGTGTGGTAAAATGGCAATGTTGAAAATCTGGAGTGAAAATATTGAAATTCGCGAACCACGAGCCCGCGAACCGCGAACGACGCCAGAACAGTTTATTGGTCTTTGCATTAACCATATTTTGGGATTCTTCATGAATGATAAACACTGTCATGGCACTAGAACTGGCGTGACTTGCACAGCACCGCGCAGTGATCAGAAATCACCCTTCGGCCCCGAACACCATGACAGTGACATCATCTATGAGAAGGGGTCCCAAAACCCCATGTTGAAAATTTGTACAAAAATTCCAAAAATGCCTGAGATATGCAATAAAGTTGAAACCCCTATCTAGCCCATTATACAGCTTACCGCATTTCCTCAGTTCATGCGTCGACTTTGAAGAGTGCAGACATGTTCTCGTCCATCAAGATCGTCGGCTGAGCTCGGAGGTAAGTATGGGTGAGGGGGGTGGGGAGGCTGGGTGCTCAGTGGGTGGGTGCGGGTGTGGGAGGGGGGACTGGAGACTACGTGGGACCGTTTTTTTTACAGGTTTAAAAAAAAGGACTACGTGATGTTTGCCATGCTGGGTGGGCTCCCAGCATGGCAGAAGATGGCTGGGGGCCGAGGAGCCGACGGGATTGGGCACCCCGTCGCAACTACGCTGGGGAGCCGAGGAGAGACGGGGATTGGGCACCTCACGGCAAAAATCGACTCTTTGCCATGCTGGGTGGGCCCCAGCGTGGCAGAAAGATGGTTTGGGGGCCGTGGAGCCAGCGGGGATTGAGCACCCCATCGGCAAACAACGTTTGCCACGCTGGAGTGGGCTCCAGCGTGGCACCAAAGCTTTGGGTGGCGGACGTTGGTAGTTGAGAAGGACAGCGTGGTTTCTTGAAGCCAGAAGACCACCGCTGTCATACAGAGCTCCCGCACTCATTGGTGCAGGACCGCCACACCTGCTCAATGGAGCACTGGATTGCAAGGAGAGGCACACCTCCAAAGTGTGCTACTCTCCCAAAACGTTCCTCTCGCGCATGCGAGTGCTAACGTAAAGACTTCTTTGCAGATAAGGACTTTGGCCCACCTAGTCTGCCCATTTCCTACCTATTGGATAAGCTGCAGATTCCAGTTATCCAACACCCTACTTCCTCCTACACCTCACTAAGATTGCCTTATGTCTGTCCCATGCATTCTTGAATTCCCTCACTGTTTTTGACCCCACAACCTCCTCAGGAAGGTGAGTTCATGCATCCACCACCCTCTCTGTGAAAAAGTACTTCCTCATTTTGCCCCTGAGCCATCCCCCCTCTATCTTCAAATTGTGCCCCCTTGTTCTTGTGCATCTCTTTTTCTTAAGGATGCTCCCATCTTGGACTTTGTTGATTCCCTTGAGGTACTTGAAAGTTTCTATTATGTCCCCCCTCTCCCTCCTTTCCTCAAGGGTATACATGTTAAGCACTTTTAGTCTCTCTTCGTATGGCTTCTGTCGCAGACCCTGCACCATTTTAGTTGCCCTCCTCTAGACTGCCTCCATCCTGTCTATGTCCCTGCGGAGACGGGGTCTCCAGAACTTGTACGCAGTACTCCAGATGGAGTCTAACCCACTGTCTGTACAGAGGAATAACAACTTCCTGTTTTCTACTGGTGATGCCTCTCCCTGTACATCCTAGTATCACCCAGCCCTCCTTACTGCCTTCTCACATTGCTTACCTACCTTAAGGTCATCTGCTATGACTACCCCAGGTCCCTTTCCATTTGTGTTGCTGTTAGTACTTCCCCCCCATTGTGTACTCTTTCCCTGGGTTTTTGTTTCACAGGTGCATTACTTTGCACTTTTTTGCATTGACTCTAAGCTGCCATATTTTTGACTATTCCTCCAAGCTTGCCAAGTCCCTTCTTTGTACCCGTTCTTGTGTATCAGCCCCATTGCAGATCGTTGTGTCATCTGCAAAGAGGCATGCATTTCATTCCAGACCCTCTGCAATGTCACCTATAAAGACATTAAAGAGGACCTGTCTCAATATTGAACCCTGTGGTACCCCACTAGTAACCCCCTTTCTTCAGAGTGTATTCTGTTTACTATTACCCTCTGGATCCTGTTGTTACCCAGGCTACCACCCTGGGACCCACTCCCAGGCTGGTTAACTTGTTTATTAATTGTTTGTGTGGGACTGTGTCAAATGCCTTGCTTTCCCCCTCCCTTTCCTCCCCAGACATTTCCTGACTTTTATCCCTCCCTCCTCCCTTTAGAGCTTTTCCTCACCCCTACCCTCCGACAATGGCTTTCCTGCCTGCATACCCCCTCACCTGCAGCACTTATTTCTAAGATTACCCTTGGCTGGTATGTCATGCTACCTAACATTTGGCACATATTGAATTACTGGAATTTCCTAAGCTTCAGTCTCTTACTACTTTTTATTGTGTAACTATGTATTACTATGTTGACCTTTGTATGTATGTATGTATACCCCCATTCCATCGACGTGGAACCTTTGTAAACGAGCAGTTCCTGCTCAAAGGTATTTGTAATCCTAGATTTCAATAAAATAAAAAATAAAATAAAAAGTCTAGGTAGGCCATTTCCAGAGCCCCTCCTTGGTCTATTACTTTGGTTACCCAGTCAAAGAAATCTATTAGATTTGTCTGACATGACCTTCCTGCTGTAAATCCATGCTGCCTTGAGTCCTGTGCCCTGCTGACCTCTAAGTACTCGACAATTCTTTCTTTCAGAAGTGATTCCATCGTTTTCCCTATCACTGAAGTCAAGCTAACAGGTCTGTAGTTTGCTGCCTTTGCCTTGCTTCCACAATTGTGAAGAGAAATCACATCCACCTTCCCCCAGTCCTCCGGTACCACACCATCCTCCCATGATTTGTTAAAAAGGGTAGTCAGTGGTGTCACTAGTTCTCCCCATAGTTCTTTCAGAATGTTAGGGTGAATCCCATCAGGCCCCTTTGCTTTGTCCACTTTGAGTTTTAGGAGTTCCGTCATGACCCTTTCTTCTGTGAATGGACTGGTATGAACTCCGCTGTCCAGAGTGATTTTTATTGTTTGGTTTAGGTACCTTCCCCTCTTCTTCATCTGTGAATACTGAGCAAAAATATTTGTTCAGTATATCTGCCTTTTCAGAGTCACCCTCTGCCCACCCCCTTCCTTTTTCAAGCCTCACTATCCCTCACTTGGTCTTCCTTCACTCCGTAATGTACTTATAAAAGGTTTTATCCCCCTTTTTAGCTGAGTTGGCTATCTTTTCCTCAGTTTGGGCCTTTGCTATTCTGACTGCCTTCCCTGCTTGCTTGCTTCTGCTTTAACTGATACAGTTCTCTGTCCTGCTGCTTCTGTGATTCCTTGTACTTCCTGAATGCTATCTTTTTCTCTCTAACCTTCCCTGCCACCTCCTTTGAGAACCATAGTGTTTTTTTCACTTTATTTTGTTTTATTTATTTGCTTCACACAAAGGCTTGTTTCCTCTGTGATGACAGTTTTGATTATTCTCCATTGTTCTTCCACCCCTCCTTACAGACCATTTGCTAGTGCATTCCTTAGGCTCTCACTCATTTTGGCAAAGTCAGCCTTCTTAAAGTCCAGGACCTTTGCCTTTGTATGGCTTGACTCTACTGCTGTGTTTACTGTGAATCATACTGTTCGGTGGTCGCTAGTTCCCAGATGGCTACCCACTTCTAAATCTGTGATCTGTCTTCATTTGACAGTATCAGGTCCAAGATTGCTCCATCCCGAGTGGGTTCCAGTACTAGCTGTCTAAGGCATGCCCCCTGCAGGGCATCAAGAATGACCCCGCTCTTGGATGTGGCTGCAGCAAATGCACTCCAGTTAACATCTGGCGTATTCAGGTCCCCCATCAACAATATCTCCCCTTTTTTTGCCATTCTAAGGATACCGTCTATCATTTCCTTGCCCATTTCCTCCCTGATACAACCCCATGTGGACTGTGGTGCCATTGCCTGTCTCCAAGTTGGCCCACAGTGCCTCCTCTCCTCCCCGTTTACCCTTTTGTTCTGTTGCTTTGATTCCTTCTCTTATGTAGAGAGCTATTCCGCCTGCTCTTTTACCTTCCCTGTCCCTCCTGTAGATAGTGTGCCCTGGTATGTTTACATCCCAGTCAAGGTTCTGTGTGTACCATGTTTCTGTGACTGCAATGATATCCAGATGTTCCTCTTCTAACAAAGCCACTAGTTCAGAAAGCTTGTTACCCAGACTATGGGCATTGGTACTCATTACTCTCCATAATTTGATGGTTTTACCTCTTGTACCCCTATCCCTGCCCTTACTGACTTTGTCTTCTCCATTTACACCTGTCCTGCTCCCTATTGACCTTTCTACCTTGGTGTTTACCTCGCTAACTACCCTGTTTTGTGGGGGGAGGCTGGAAATTCCCTGTTTATTATCAGTGCCTCACCCCTTGGCTAGTTTAAAAGCTTGCCAATAAAGCATTTAAACTGATCACCCAGGAGACTGGTTCCCTTCCTGGACAGATGCAGACCACCGTGCTAGTATAGGCGGGTATCCCTCCAGCTGAAGAACTTATTGCTGTCATAAGAGAATTGTATCATAACACCTGGGCCCAGGTTAAAATTTGGACTACTAGCCAACTTTCTCTTCCATTTGCAACAAATCGTGGGGTCAGACAGGGGTGCGTGTTACCTCTCACATTGTTTTGCATCTATATAAATAATCTATTATTATCACTAGAAAACTCACTAACTGACTCACCTAAAATACTTCAAAAATGATGCCCCATATTAGCATACGTAGACAATCTTGTCTTAATGTCATTAACTACAGGGCAAACTTGACCTCTTGACTGATTATGCCGCTTAACATAATCTTACCATTAATGAAGAGAAGAGTCAGGTTATGATTATGGGCTCAAATAAAACAGTTAAAAAGTGGAGAAAAAACTCAATACTGTGAAATCTTGTGTTTACTTAGGCCTCCATCTCTCTAATGATGGTAAATGGGTTAAACACTTTAACACTATTTTACCCAAACTAAAACAAACTGCTTATTCCATCAAGTCCTTTAATTACAAATATGGGGGGGGGCGGGATTCTGTTAAGCCATTAATTGCTGTACTCAAGGCAAAGTACTACGCTCAAGCCTTACACCATGCAGAGGTTGTGGATTATGATAACCATCAAGCAGTGGAAACCCCTTCAAACAAATTAATAAGATCCTGTCTTGGTCTAAACAATTCTATTCCTGCTGCATTGGTGCGAGCGGAGATTGGCCTAGTTAGTCCCTTAGCACATGCCCAAGCTAGGAAAGTGAATTATTGGGTCAAATTACTGTCTTTGGAACAACATAGATTGCCAGCTCTCTCACTGAAAGAGAAGTATCACTGGGAAAGTATGGGTTGTACGAAGTCCAGCTGGCTATTAGGGTTATATTCCATTTTGGAAACAGCAGGCTTAATCTTTCTAAGAAGCTATCTAGATAAAAATATTACTATAAGCTTAAAATATAAGCCATATATCACAAGAAAGATTATAAATCCTTTTAAATCTTCTGATCTTGTAACTATCTGTAAGTTAAAAATAACACCTTGGGTATGCTCCAATAATATTTCCTTTCAATACAGAGAATACCTGGATGTGTTAACGGACACAAAACAAAGACATTTAGTCATCAAATTCAGACTGGAAATATTTCCAAGTAATGTGCTGCTGGCTAAATACAATAAAGTTAGGGCAATTAGCTCCTCTTATTGTCCATGTACTAATAAGAGTGTGCAAGATCTGTAACATGTTACTCTGTTATACCCCGGTACAAAATCCCTAAGGAAACATGGCTAACTCCTATCGTGAACATTATTGCTACTACTGACTTAGTGCTGTTTTTAAATATTCTTTTTACCACAAAGGATGAATACATAATACAAGGAGTGGCAGGTAACTTGGGGTCAATTTCAAATCAGAATCAGACATAATTAAATACTCTCTATTTAGTCATACTCTTAAGGAGGATACTGCTGTCTCTGACTCAGGGAATATAAAGTTTAGAATTTATGGATGTTTATATACCTGTATCTGAGTGTTTGCAGCTAATGTATTTATCCCTTCTCTCATGTGTGTATGTAAATGTGTTGGTTTTAATACTTTATTACAATTGTATTTATTTGTTTCTGATTTATATACATATTAATATGGTGTAATGCCTGACAGGAAACATGTTTTATATGTTATTGTATTTGTCTATTTTTGGTATTGTAAAGGTCTATGACTGATCAAATAAACAATTTACTTACTACTTAAAAAAAAACATTTGGTGAAGACTATGGGAGATAGAGCTATTTTCTCTTTTCCTTTCAAAGTCTGAACAGCTGAGTGTATTTTTCAGAAGAGCTGTTCAGGTGTAATAAACTGTTGCTGTAGAGGCCATAAACATCTTGTCTGCCAAATGTGGTATTTTATGCATGCCAATATTAGATGTATGGTACCTGCATTATATTTTTGCCAAACCTGTGGTAATATTCCTAAGAACAGGATGTCATCTGTAAGAAGCAGCAATGGTGTACATTCACAGTGTGAAAAAGCAAATGTCCAGAACTGTACAATATAGGGACACTAAAAAAGAGGTGGTGCATGATTTCTTCCCTAGCCCTGCACAAATTATGCCTAGGGCAACCTCTTTCACTTAATTCTTTATGCTTGAGGTTGCCTTTCACATTTAACTTTTTATGTACACTTAGCCAGAGAGAGTCCCACATAAAAGCTGGGATTCTGTTGGAGGTTAATATGTCTCCTACTTGTCTACATTGGTTCATGGGGTGGGAAGCATATTCTGGGGCCTTAAGAAAATGTTGCGTCATAATATAATTGTATAAATCCTTACGAGAACAATGGCTTAGTTGTTGTCTCTGTAACCCCCATAGTTTAACTTTACTATAGCAGGACTTAAAATAACGAGACAAACCTTGTATGGATTTCTGTTTAGGGATGGTAGCTTGGGGTTCCCAAGTCTGGATCCACGGCTAAATGGCATCCTGTACCCATCGAATCCAAATTGTGTTTACTTCTAGTAAGATGGGTCTAATATTTTTGTTGGCAAATAAACAAAAGAAAAAAACAATGGGATTTACCAGTCATAGACCTCCAAGCTTAAAATCAAGATATAAAATTCCTATTTTGATAGAATTAAGTCTACTGACCCATATGGCTTGAAAAAATGCATTATATATAGTAGTATCCAGCTGTTTAGGTGGGGGAAAGACTGCACACAAGTATAAAAACATACTGAGTAAGATTGTCTTCACCATGTATATTCTCTTTTTCTTAGACATTCTCCACCTGTTCCATCTCTGTACCTTGCCCTGTGCTTTCTTCAAAAGGTGTTCCTAATTATAAACATCCATATTTCCAGGTTCAAAATATATCCCTAATATTTTACATACCTCCTGGGTGATGGGGATCCCCAGAATATGCATTTTCTGTGTGTCCACTTCTTGTATGAGCAGACATTTACTTTTTAGATTGAATTCAGAACCAGAACCCTTCATGTATTCCACCATCATGGCTTCTGCAGTATTGCATGAGGGGAAATCTGCCAAAACAAGACATATGTCATCAGCATATGCAACAGTTTTCACTTCCTCTCCTGTACTATGTATGGAAATTCCTCTTATATCATTTGTATTATTAAGTGTTAAGAAAGGTTCAAGGGTCAAAATGTAAAGGAGGGGACTGAGTGGACACCCTTGATGGACCTTTCCCAATCCAGCCATTAACATAAGGTGCTGCTACTGAATGACTATAACATGTTTAATCCAATTTATGAGGGGGGTACCCATTTTTGTAAGACATGCCCAGATATAATTGTCAAATGCCTTCCTTTGGTCTAAGCTAAGCAAGATGCCAGTGATTTCAGCTGAGGTGCCACGTTCTAGAATTTCACTTATCAAAATCAAACCATCCATTATAGCTCTACCTGAGACTGAATGAAACTGAGTGGGGTATATAATGTCTTCCAGAATAGCAGATATTCGGTTACCTAGAATTTTAGTGAGGATTTTATAGTCACTGTTTAGGAGCATGATAGGCCTCCAATTATTTAAAGATTCTTCTTCTCCCTGTTTATGTGGTAGAATGACTAATCCCATGTACATACTTGGGGGTAACTGAAGTTGTTGTAGGCTATCTGTGAATAAACTGGCTAGTTCTTCTACCTAAAAAGGGGCTAGTATTCTATATACATCACAAGGGAGTCCGTCTTGCCCCTGGGCTTTTCCTGTGGGAGACTAGGAGATCACCTCCACTACTTCCTTAGCTGAAATAGGGGCTAGAAGAGACAGAAGAAAGCAGTTGGGAACTTGTTTAAGGGAGCAAGTTTTTAACCAGTGTGAAATATGAGTGTCCTGAAGCCTAGGGTCTGCCATGAATAGCGCTGAAATGGGGCGCTCTGTTTCTAGCAAAATATCCTGTCTGGTATGTAAGAGTTCTCTTGTCTCTGTTTTAGTCCTTTGAATATCCTTTTTTTTCATAATTCCATACAGCATTCAAAAGGATTTGTGTGTGCCTGTGTACCTTGAGTACCAAATTTCTGCTCTTGTATGAGGGATGTCATTCTGTCATACTTAATGTAAATGAGTGCTGCTTTCATTGCTTGAAAGTCAGCTGAGTCCACTTCACAACCCTGGAATATGTCATCTTGATATTGTAGCAACTTATGTCTGAGTTCTGAATAAACCTGGTTTCTATGTTAGCTTAGTAACCTACCTACTAATTGAAAATGCATCTGGAATTCCTTTTTTGAGTCCTCCCACGGAGTCCCACCATTCTTGTTTAGATTCGTAAAGTAGCAGTACTGATTTTCTAGCTCGTATAGTATCATAGAAACCTTCCCTTATTTCAGGGATGTCTAATAAGGACGAGTTTAACTTCCAGTACCCTGACCCCCTTGAAGTGTACTGGTAATTGGACAAAACCACACTAAGTAAAGCGTGGTTCGATGTCGCCACCATTAGGACTACTGGGTCTCTAAACTGCAGAGATGAGGTTAAAACCCAATAGTCAGTTCTGGAAGATTTGTTCCCTAGAAAAAAGGTATGCAGTGCTGGGGAAGTGGACTGTGAAAAAACATCACAGAGGCCAATTTGATCAATAAGGGAATTTAGAAAATTTGTATCACAGTATAATTTATTCATTTGAAACTCCTGGTCTTTGATTGATCTATTTATATTAAAATCCCCACCAAACAGTATATTCTTACTTCTGAATATATAGGGTTGTGTAAGCTTTAGCAAGGAAATCCTGTCTGCTTTGTTCTGAGGTGCATATATATTAATGTAACCACCCCCCCCGATACTTTACACAATAAGCTACCCCTTGGTACCCTCGACTGGGCACCCAAACTACTTTGGACACTTTTTGGTACCATCCCTAGCTTTGGGAATTTATACCAGGCTTGCTATTTCTAAAGGTCAGAAAGGGGTGGGGGTGTACAAAGGCAAAATTACACAGATGACCCTTATCAACCCAGGTCCTGTGGAGAGAACTTTTTGCCTAGGGCTATGCTAGGTCTGTACTTCTGGACGGGTACCTAGTAATTTCACACAGGAAGCAGTAACATGAATGTCCAAACCAGGCTGGAGTTCTAGAGTGTGACTTTAATCCAAAGACGGTACACTAAAGAAAAGGTGGACCCCCAAGGTTTACACATCGTGGCACAAGGCAATGGTAGAGCAACAGAAATCTGTACCGGACAGAAACTCTACATATCCATACTGTATAGGACCTTGAAATCTCTTCAGCGGCAATGGCTTCAGCTGAAACACACATTTTCTTCCAGTGGCAAATGGCCACAACTTAGCACACAATTCCCATATGGCATAGGATTTTATATTTCGGCAATGTGGCAATTGGCCATGACAGAGCACACTGGTGCTCAAAATTAGCACAACCCACACCAGGGGTAAACTTTCTCTTCAGGCATTCGCCCTTACAGAACCCGTAGTGCTGAACTGGTCACTCCAGATGGGGAGGTTGCCCACTTTTTGTTTCCACTTCCATACCCAGCCATTCTTTCAGAGTTACACCTCAACATTTCTAGTAAAACAGTTAGCAATATGCATCCTAGAATGTCTTTCACATCCTGCATATAAAAACACTACTTCTGAGTATAGAATTAAAATTCTGAACAATGTGCCAAGTCTCTCTGGGGTCTCCACAATTGTCAGCCAACTTTAAAGGCATGAGAACAGTCTCAACTTAGAACAGAACTGGTGTAATTTATCCCTTTATCAGAGTACACCCAAGAAAAGAACAGGTACTTTCCTTCTGGGAAGCACAAAGTCAGATTACTCACAGTTGGTACACAAACAGGCAGCTTAAAAGTCCTGGATCAAATAGGGGATTGCCCCTCGGATCCATTCTGGCAGTCCTTCTCATCTCACTGGAGATTAGAAATCATGAACTCCTGCTAGGAAATGGTTTCCGCCACTTCTCTTGGTAGGCAGATGGTTTTCAGCACTAGGGTGAGAAAACAGGCTGTCCTCACAGAGCCCACAATGCAGCTCCTCACTCCTCCAACTCCTCACACTGAACTCCACTCACAGAACTAACTGAAAATTCTAAAATTCTCCACTCACAACCAGCTGCCCGTAGCTTATGCTGCTGTGAGAGTACAATCCTGGATCACTAGCCATAGGCTGATTCTCAACATTAGCAAGACTCAGACTATGCTTTTTGGCTCGCCTGCGAAACTAAAAAATAGTCGTGATCTCTTTAAAATAGTAAGTGTAAATGGTACCCCTTTGGAAGTGGTAAACTCGTTTAAATATCTGGGGGTTCTACTTGATGGATCCCTTAATTATGAGATCCATATTACTACTGTGTTTAAGGCTGTCAATACTTAGCTAGGGTTAGCTTACACAACTAGCCACGTTCTCACCCCTTCCGTGAGGTTGGCCATTGCCAGAGGAATTCTTCCCTCATCCCTTGCATACGGAACTTCAATCTATGGCAATGCATCTAAAACCTCCCTACACAAATGGGACATAACCTATAATAATATATGTCATTATGCTTCTGCATCCCCTAAGTTAAAACTTCACTGCCTGCTCTATGCAGACCTTAATTGGCCCTCTCCTGTGGTCCACCGGCTCCTTGCTCATGAGTCCCTTCTGGAGGGAATCCTGAGGTCCAGTATGCCTAGCTCTCTCGCTGCTGCACTCACCCCACAGACCATCTCCTATGGTCTCCGTTCTGCTGATCTTTCCTTACTCTATATTCCCAGATGTAACACTTCCAAAGGGAAAACAGGTTTTTCCTACGTGGCTCCCAGTTACTGGAACTTGCTGTCCCTTGAAATACGCCAGTCACCTAGCCATGCCTCGTTTAAAAAGAGGCCTCACTCTCTGCTTATTGAGAGTACATGGTGCAACTGTTTCAAACCACACTAGATTCCTTACTTCCTATCTGTTACTGTCTCGGTGTCCTCCTCCAGTATTTATACCTCATAGTTTCTACTTGTCTTGCCAGCCCTTTCCTACCCCACCACTTACACATCTCACCCCCCTTCTATTTTATCCCCACAAGGTCTTACTACCTCGATTCTTCCTACCTGCTTGTTCCCTCTTTGGTGTCATATTCTTTATGTTATAGCCAGTTTTGTAGAATAGAGTTGATGCCTAGATTGATAATCAACTGTTGTATGTGCACTTACCTTTGTTGTGCTTTGACACGTGAAATGTCTGTATTGTCTCCTGGTTATGCCAATTGGTCAAACCGTTATCCATGTTTACTATATCCTTAAATGCTATAGTATAATATGCACTTACTTTTACTTCTGATATGACGTACATTGGAATGTTTCTCCCATCACCTCAAATTGCTCAAATTGTTATCCATTTTACTTGTATCCCTAATATATTGTACTCCTATATTGTACTGTATCATCACTGTTTTTTCCTGTTGATATTGTAACCTCCGGGTTGTGCCTGAAAACAGTCACTTTTGAGTCTAGTGCACATACCCGGTTATCAAAAACGAACTAAATAAATAAATAAATGACATCACCTCTCTCATCTCAGCTGAGACCAAATAAACAGAGAGGGAGCAGGTGAAAAACATTTAACCAGTTATTCACCAGCTGCTTTCCCTACCTAGCACTGACACTGATGGGATTCTAGTAACCCCAGGGGACTGAGTGGTAACATTAATAGGTCTGAATTCAATATTACAGTATGTAGTTTGACTTCCAAGAGACAAGCTCTCCCTGGAAAAATATCTACCATGTGGGTTACTTTCACATTTGGATCAGAGAAACAGACTCCTAGATCACAGCAAAGATCCTCCCCCGACCAGAAGCTAGGTCTCCATACCCAGGTCTCTTCTGCTCTCTTGAAATCCTGTAAGTTATACAATCTTGTATCCTGTGAAAACACAATGTCAAAACAAGTAGATGAAAATAAATAAAAATTAGCCAGCATTTTAACCTTGGAGCAAATACTGTTCATATTGAGACTAGCTATTTTTAGCTCAAAGCCTAAGTTCTCTGAACATTTAGTGGTTTAAATGGGAGTAGACATCTTCCTAGAACTTTTCTGGAGTTCCACCCTAGGGCCCATCCTGCATTTCTTTTTACTTTGCTGGTGGGACCTGTTGGTAGGTCAGTCTCCGAGGTGATGTTCATCTGGGAAGACGAGACGGAAGCTGCATCTGAATCTTGGTCATCAGCTCCTGGTTCAATTAATAATGCCAAATATCTAGTTTCTGTCACGGGCATAGCCACCGAGGCTTCAGGCTCCACACATTTTTGAGGCCCTATGCTTTTTCCCTTAACCACCTGAATGTCAGTGGGGTCTAAGCATGGGGTGGGTCCGGGGGGGTGGAGGTAGCATAGACATATCCTCCAGTATGTCCTCATGTAACCCCCTTGCAAATGGGGGTTCCTAATAGCTTCCCAGAGCTAGGTTCTATGCTCCATGCCTGGTTGTTGATCGGCATAAAGCCGTTTAAATGGGCAGTTGGTGAGTGTTTTCAAAGCCTCCGTATGCTGTCTCTTTGGGGACTGCCTGTTGCAGTCATAATTGATTGAAATAGGAGGGGGGCTGTGTGGTTGTATGCCCGAGTCCCGCCAGGGATGCTGAAAAAACAACAACTCCCTTCTGCCATCGCTAGTGGTGCAGAGGGAGTCCCATTGGAGAATGCGATTGTTTGTGGAGTATAACGTAAAATGATAACGATAATGTGGTTATTCTAACCTGCCTTCCTTTTGCAGTGGGGACTGTTTCGGTTGCTTCCTCCATTTTTGTCCAGAACTACTGAATTGGACCAATCAGTACCTTGGGACCTTACAGAGTCAACTGACCAATGGGAAACCACTTGTAATTTGGGGAAAGGCATTATGGACTATGGCGCTTTTTTCACACCACTGAGAGCCGGAGGAAGTGACTGGCATGTTCAGCCAGCCAATGGAGCGGGTACCGCCCGAACTGACAGAAGAGCCCCTGGCTGTTGGGGGTAGATGCGTTGTGGCTTGGGAGAGAAGAGGAGCTCTGTGCTTCTGCGCTGGAGTAGTGTTTGCGCGGGAAGCACGTGAAGGCCTGCGGCGGCCGTTTTCTCTGCCTTGTGGAAATTCGGACTAAATCCACCGGCGTGTGGTCGGAGGAGGCTGGTGCCAGCCCAGCTACCTACCAGGCTCGACCTGAGAGGACTGGAGAGGATTGCTGAAGTGCGCTCGGTTCATCCATGATGCTGAAGCTGCAATTTGCTGCCTGAGTTTTCTGCAAGTTAATAGAAGTTTGAAAGCAGCTGCCTGGTATGGTACCCCTCTGTTGTTTGCCATATGAATGTGTGAGGAGGCTGGTGAAAATTCAGACTCAGCCTGCTGGTGGTGACGGAGATGGTATTTACTGGAGCCATGAGTACTGAATCAGGGTAGCTCCCTGCCAAGTTCTGCACACAGTGGTTTCAAGTTGACTCGTTATATTGCTGACTGCCTAACTGAACTTTTTTTTTTTTTTTCCTTCTGACCTGCTCAGGATTTTAAAGGTTATCTGTGTAAGGGCCCCAACCAGCTGCCACGATGGACTAGCCGTTAGGGCTTGGGTACCCAGGGACGGCAAATCTTAGGTTTAGGCCTGTGCACAGAGCCCTAGGTAGATAGGTATAGTGATAAGCCAATCATCCTGATTTCCCCCTGCCCCTGTTGTTTGTCTCCCTTGAATAAATCAGATTGTTCTTTTTGCAACTACACCCTGGCTACTGTGTACATTACTGGTGAACTGCTGCATAGTGACTGTGATATAACTGTACCTTACTTTACAGGGGTCTCGGAGTGAGCAGAGATACTAGCGGGGCTAAGTGTACTGGTGAAAATTATTATTGGTACCCAGTGTGAGCCACTAGTGGGACGAAAGGGGGGTTGCAGTAACCCAGAGGGCTGTGACCGAAGCAATCTCTACAGTATTGACCCTGACCTCTGGGCGGAGGCACCCGTCTACGGATCCGGGCCCCTCACCCTGTCTCAGTGGAGGCAGACAGGGGTAGTAGCCCTAAGGATAGCGCCCCCTGGGGGTTACACTCATTTATTTGATTTTGTTGCCCACTGCTCTGATCCGATGAAGTAAAAGCTTTAGCACTCTGTGGTGCCTGTTCATGGGAAGTAGTGGAGTTATCTGGGGCAGTCCTACATTCACTAGTCTCATAAGGATCAGGCTGTGCTGCAGGCCTCCTCTGGGGTTGAGGCCCTGGGGGGAATTTGTTTTGGGACACCTCAGTGGCCATCCTAGCTGTTCTATGAATATAAAAGTCTTGGATACCATAGTCTGCCTCTTCCATATTGTGTGCTGCCCAAGGACATCTCATAAAGTTGTGACCCCCCTCATCACACAGGCTACACTTTGGTGAATTGTCACAATGAAAGCCAGAATTACCTTGCTCCCCACATACTGTACAATAGTACAGGCTATACTAATATGACGAATAGAACCACACTTGTAACACTTCTTGGGTTGCCCAGGGTAGAAATAAAACCTTTGTCCCTCCCAGTATAGAAGCAGTTAGAGAGATGTGTAAGGCCAGTATCAGTTTGGAAGAGCTTAACTATAATTTTCCATCTCCCATTCCAGAAACCTTATGCATCTAAAATAGGATCTGGGGTACCTTGCACCTCACAATGTTTGTCCAGCCAATATAGAATGTCTGAAATATTGACCCCTTCATTATGGAACAGAATGGTTATGACCCTAAAAGGTTGTTTTGTGAGGGAAATCACCTGAAAAGGTGTCCACAGGGGGTTTGTTTTAACTGTTCTATGCTTTACCCAGAATCTTCCCAAGATTTCTGGAGTCCTGAAACTTATATTGAAAGTATGCTCTCCAGGAGCATGAATCAGCACGTATACCTCTGTGGGCATGAAGCCCAGAGACTGCTTCAACAGAATGCGATCCACATAGTACCTGTCTGAGAGATGTTCCATGCCCCCCAAGTAGCACAAGCGTATAGCATTATGCCTTTTTACCAGCTCTAATGGCTTCTGGAATAGGTCCGCATAGGTGGGGCGTTGTGAATCTTTGGACCCCTCCTTAGACTGTTCCCCCTCTTTATCTCCTTGCCCTGTGGTATTATGAGATTGTGAACCCATGTCCTCTTGATTTGCATCAAAAAAAAATTTGGGTTGAGAGGTTCACAGAGAAAAAGAAATGCTACCAGTTTCTTCCACCAGGGGGTCAACTGTGTCAGTGTGTTCCTCTGTGGAGTTTTGCGGTTCCTCTGTAGGTTGAGAAACCTGAGTATGCTACTGCTCAGTAGTGCTAGCAGTTTCCGTCTCAGTATGTTTTGAATGGGGAGGCCTCCTATTGGTAATCTGCCTGCCATGTCCCATCTGTTTGCTGTCTCCACCTGGCGTCTCTCAAGGCTCACTCCGGTGACCATCTGGAGCCTCCAAAAACTTGATCCACCGGCATTTGTGGTTGGTCTGCTTCCTGTGTTGCCCTGTTGCTTGGGGTTGGGCGGGTGTCCCCAGAACTGAAAAAAAAACTTTGGCATTATGTTGTGGTGAAAACTCAGGGCCCCTTTTCTGTTTCTTCTCCTCCTCCTCCATCAGTTGTTTTGCCAGTGAATATTCCTTGTCTAACTTGCTTAACTAGTCTTGTAACACTTTTTTTGATCTTCAATGCATTGTTGAAGTAATATTTCCTCTGACGAGAGTTCTGTATCTGGGTGTGCATTGTGTCCACAATCCAAGTCATTGCTTCCCATTTTGACCTCTCCAGTGCCATCAGAAGATCCTGGATCTGTTGAGGTGCTATGCTGGCCACCCCTTGGGTGCATTCCAGCCACCTCAGATGCAAGCGTTGGAGCTCCGTGCTTCATTTGTCCTCCTCCTTCAGCCGTCGACTCCATATTACGTTCCTCCATCTCTGCGTGCAGAAGGACAGCACCCCCTGCTGATAGAGTAGGGGAATTTCTCCCATGTCCTGGTCAAATTTCCCCCATTCAATAAAAATACCACCAACAGCTTAATCTCGTTCAATGTTAGTTGGCATCCATCTGTATCCCCTTCCCCTGGGACGAGGCTGAAAATAGGCAAAATTGTATAGTCCTCCTTTCCTGGTCAACAAAAACTAAATAAATAAATATGTAGAATGACATGGTTCCACCTGAGCAATTCTGACTGATCCCTGTAGACAGAGTCCAGTTGCAACCCAGGCAGAATGCAAATTCCGTCCAGTGCAATTCTGCTCCCCATCCCCAATCACTGATGTCATGATGACTAGTAGGTGCACAAGGCTGGGATTATTTTATGTTGTGTATGTTAATTTATTGAGTAGTAATAGGATGTGCCTGTGTTCTAGAACCCTTTGTATCACCTGCTCAGCATCTCTGCTGCATGACCTTCGCCCCTTTGATGACCTCCGTGATGGCGGCCACACTGGGCTGCCATCTGTGAGGGGGAGTCCTCTTGCATTATTTTACTTTTGTTCCTTAAGTTCATTTTATTAAGTTCATTTTTATTTTAATTCTTAGTTAGTAGTAGGTGTAGGGTGGAAAGTTTAGCTAAGAAACTTGAGTGAAGTAGCATGAGGAGCTAGCGTTTTTGGTTTTTAGTGAGGGCGTTCTCCTCCTAACGTGGTATTCCTACCTGTATATCCCAAAGTAGTTCTATGGAGGAGTGGTGCTTGGTGAACAACAGCTGTTGTGATTGTGGCCCACCTTAAGTACATTTGAGATCCATGCACATTGAACGAGAAATCCCAGAGTTTTGGTGGAGTGGGGTGAGAGGATTCCGGTTTGTTGCTGGCCGGTTCTGGATGGGGCTGCTGGGCTGTTTTGGGGGTGGTGTGAGCCTCCTGGGGCCATCAGAGTTGTGTTTTGTGCTGAACTGTGAGAAGGTGCTCCTGCTGTATACTCTGACCCTGAAGATTGGTTGCTTGACTATCATGCATTCCCCCTGAGTGAGAGAGGAGGTCTCGGAACTGTGGTGGAGTCTGTAGGAGTTTGAGCGGACATAGGAATACCTTAAATGGATTGTGACAAAGGGGTGAGTTGTTTTGTGTGCAAAGGGAATAAGCTGGCTGTGGAACTTGCTTTGTGAACCCTGTACTGTTCCCTAATGACATAGCAAATATTTTCAATGTATACTTTGGGTCAGTTTTCTCACAAAAGCCGCCGCAGGTAATAAACATCCCAGCTAATGAGAAGCCAGACTTTACCATAACAGAAGAGAACATAATTGAGAAAATAAATAATTAAAAAAACTGACATTCAGCTGGTCCAGATAATATTTCAAATGCTAAAGCTTTTATCACCTCATGTAGCCACCCCCCCAAAGCTATTATTCATGAAATCACTAAAAGAATGTGTAATCCCACCTGACTGGCAAACAGCTAATGTAGTGCCCATACACAAAAAATGTAGTAGGACTAACCATACAAACTGTAGACCTATAAGCTTAACTTCTGTTCTGGGAAAGTCGCTAGAAGCCATATTAAAGGATATTTTAAAAAATCCCATCTGGAAAGCTGTGAACTGGTAGATAAG
Source organism: Neoceratodus forsteri (assembly GCA_016271365.2). NCBI lineage: Eukaryota > Metazoa > Chordata > Ceratodontiformes > Ceratodontidae > Neoceratodus > Neoceratodus forsteri. The sequence continues at coordinate 90,819,813 of JADMNL010000026.1, read as the reverse complement.
CAACAGCATGGGTTTGTGTCAGGGCGATCCTGTGTAATGAATCTGTTATGTTTTTATGAAAAAATATCATTAATGCTGGACAGGGGAGCCTCTGTGGATTGTATTTATCTGGACGTTGCTAAGGTGTTTGATAAGGTTCCACATAGTGAGATAATTCAAAGCCTGATAGATAAAAACATAGATGACAGGGTAGTGGGATGGGTGCCTGCTTGGCTGGGTGATCGATCGCAGAGGGTATGTACAAATGGCTTTTACTCTTACTCCGATGGGGGGGAGGGCATATGAGGGAGGGGGCAGCTGCAGTCTAATGGACTGAAGTGTTATGCACTCAAGCAGACTAGATAGACCAAATGGAATGTATCTGCTGGCAATTTCTTATGTTCGTATGTTCAGTGCTGGTGACGAGTGGGGTCCCCCAGGGGTTGGTCCCGGGGCTGGTGCTGTTTCAAGTATTTATGTCTAGTATGGGGAAGGAAGCCACAAATTGGCTGAGCAAATATGCAGATGATACAAAGCTGGCAGGCATAACTACGGAAAAAGAAACCCCCAGCACCATACAAAGGGCTTGGATAGCATGCAAAAATGGGCAACCTCAAGGGGATTGCAATTCAATGAGGATAAGTGCTGTGTTATACAGCTGGGCAAAACTATAGTAAAAGGGAGTATTTCCTGAATGGCCTTCAGTTGAGGAAATCGGTTGAGGAAAAGGATCAGGGCATCACTATAAATAACAACCTAACATATGACTCTCACTGCAGGGGGCAAGTCGCTAAGGCTAAGAAAGTACTATGGTCCATAAAAAGGAACGTTAGGAGCAGGAGCAAGGAGGTGCTGATGCCCCTGTACAGATCATATGTGAGGCTTCTGCTTGACTATGGCAGCCCCATGTGGGGGCCCACTTCCTGGGGAGGTTGGAATAAATAGCCTAGAAAAAATACTGAGACAAGCAGCAAAAATGGTTCATGGCCTTAAATCAGTAACCTATGAAGCACAGTTGCAGAAATTTAATCTAATGACCCTAGAAACTAGACGAATATGGGGGATCTACTGCTCTACAACTATAAAATGCAGAGTAATTACCTACTGAACAAACTAAATTTGGAGTTTAAAAATGACAAAATAGGTACCAGAGGACACCTGTTGCAAGTAAGATGGATGAAATGTAATACTAATATAAGAAAGGCTTTCTTCACACAGAGGGTGGTGACCCACTGGACTAGGTTACCATTGGAAAGCATCATTAGTAGAAATAAAGCACAACTCAAACAAAGACTAGACTCCTATATATTGAGAGGAAACATCTTAGCCTATTATGGGTAATTTGACAGGAGCAGTCATGGGCTTCCAGCCTTCTTAGCTCCTTTCACCTTAGTATGAACCTTAGTATGAGCGTTGGCCCTGACTGAAGGGATTTGAGTTAATACAGCTCGTGGCCTGTGTGCTGATTTTGGTCCAGTGGTGACAATGTGTGGAGGTGTTTCTCGGCAATTAAAAGTGTCATCCTTGGTTATCTACGGAGCCCAGAATGGAATTCCTCGACAGTGAGAGTGTTGGGAGGACCTATTTTGGGAGCTGTTTTTTTTAACATCAAACAGCCTAAGCGGTGGAAGCCTTTTGCTGCCTAAGCTTGGATTGCACTAAGTTGTTCCCTTTCTGGCTGTGAATACCTGCTTCTCCAGGAATTATATATTGCTGGCATTAGAGCTCTGCAGAACTGTTTGGACATCTGCAGGGATATCGCTTTATGGTGCAGTGAACTCCCCCGACTGAGTCTTGTATTTTAATCTGGAAGGGTGTGGGTGGTAGGTTAAAGTATTTTTATTGGGGAGAGTTGTGGGTGGTGGGTTTTGTTATTTTGTTGATATTTTGTGGTAGTTATTTGTATATGATTGGAATTTTGGGGATTGGGGTTTTATTTTAATCTTGTTATGTGTTAGAGTGAATGGTTGTATGATTGAGTGGGGTGTATGTGATATAGTGGGCTTTTAATTTAACTTTGTATAATAGTAGAACTTGTGTGGTATTTAATGGTAGTTAATAGAGATGGGCATTTTGACACAGGCCTCTGAGCTTTGTTATTCCCCCCCTTGTTAAAAGTTTTGCACCCTTTTTGTGATCCTCCTCTTACAGCTACAGTTGCCTGGAGATGTAAGGAGCTGGGTATTGCAGGAAGAGGTGCTGGGGGGGGGTACAGGAAGCATGTTACTGCCAGTGGGGAGCAAATTTGGGTAGTAGGGACCAGAAGACGCCTTGGACTGAGAAAACAGCTGGGAGCGGGGCCCTTCGTACCTCATCTCCATGCCCAGGGAGCCCTCTGGACTGAGAGGTTAGGTAGCTGATGGACTGGCTTCAGCCAGTCATTCTCTTCAGGTGGTGGCGTGCGACACCATGTCGATGGCTAACAAGACTGCTATAATGGCAGAGCTTGTTGCATCAGTTGACCTGGCATGCATTATAGAGACAAGGCTGGGGGATGCTTTGGGCCCTGTGCTAGAAGCATCTATCCCAGCCAGGTACACCGTTGTTCATTGCCCAAGGAAGGATAATGGGGGGGGGTGGCAATCTGTTTCAGGTCAGAACTGGGCCTGGTGGTGCACCCAGTGGGGGACACCGGTTCTTTTGAGTGTGTGGCAGTGTGGGGGGGGTCCCGGGGTGGAGTTCAGGATTCTCCAGGTCTGTTGACCACCTGAGTAGGACCGGAGTTTCCTGTAGGAGTGGACGTCCTTTATCACCGAGAGGGTGTTGGAGTCACCAAGATGGCTTGTTCTTAGTGACTTTAACACCTGGGTGGACGATGGGGCATCATATGGGGGGCCAGGGACTTTATGGTTAATATGGAATCTCTAGGCCTCACTCTTGAGACCACGGCTGGGACTCAGCACTCTGGTCATTTTCTCGACCTAGTGTTCTCCCTGGGGCTCGAAATTGATACCATCATGACTGATCTGGTCATTTGGTCAGATCATTGCACCATCAGGTTCAGTTTCAGAGCCGTCCTAAATGTCCCTTCCCCTGTGGAAATGTCCAGTTCAGCCCTTTGAGAGGGTTATGACCAGAGGGACTGATGGCAGAACTGGACATTTCATCTGTGCTTGAAGCTTGTGCTGTCGATCTGGGGGAAGCCATGACGGCCTATAATAGGGCTGTCATGGACGCCTTAGATCATCTGGCACCAATCCATGCATGCTCCCTGTTTTCACGTCTTGGCTTTCCATGGTTTGATGGTGAGCTGAGAGTGTTGAAAATCAGGGGGCGGAGGTTGGAGAGGCGTTGGAGGAAGACCAGGGCTCCGGAGAACAGGCTTTTCCTGATTGCTCACCATGGTGAGTATCAGAATGCAATCACCCCAAAAAAGGCAGCTTTTATGTCTGGGATGATTGCGGCTGGGAAGAACCGACCAGCCCAGCTCTTCTGAATTGTAGACAGGCTATTACATCCTGCCTGTCTGGAAGCCATGAGATCTTTTTCAGCTTACAAATGTGAGGAGTTTGCTCGGTTCTTCTCAGACAGTGTGTCCTCGGTGAGAGCTGGGATTTCTCCATGTGGAATACCATACTCCAACAGTGGTGGATCTCAGGTGGACGGATGCATTCAGTCACCCTGGTATGAGTTCCAGCCAGTGATGACGGTGGAGGTCTGTGGGGTGATCTTGGGACTTAATCCAGTGTTCTGCGACCTTGACCTGGGTCCGATGCGACTACTTTTTGGTTGTGTCGAGGTCCTGGGTCTAGTTTTTGCCGAGATTATTGGGAGTTCCTTGTCAGCTGATTTTTTTCTGGAGCCTCTTAAACAGGCCCTGGGTAAGCCCCTGTGAGCTGAGTTTTCATTGCTATGCCAATGATACTTGACTCTACCTGTCTTTCTCACTTGGGAGATCTGACGCAGTCGATGTGCTAAATGATTGCTTGGCCGAGATCCAGGCTTGGATGTCGTCAAACTGGCTTGGACCTAACCCTGGGAAGACTGAAGTGCTGGTGGCTGAGCTGAGATGGAGGGGAGGAGTGAAGGCCTGTGGGGATAGGTTGGGACTGTTTATTGGTCTGACTGAACTGGAGGCCTACCCAAAGGTGAAGAATTTGGGTGTTGTTCTGGACAATGAGCTGACGCTAGATGCTCAGGTGTTGTCCGTTGTCTGGACCGGTTTTTATCATCTCTGGAACATTGCCCGAATCAAGCCACTTATCCCCCCTGACAACCTGGCCACACTAGTACATGTGTTCATTTGACTACTGTAATGCAGTCTATCTTGGGGTCATAGCGGGCACGATGTGGCACCTGCAGCTTTTGCTGAATGCAACGGCCCAGCTATTGACTGGACATTTGAGGTTCAGTCATATTGCGTCAGTGCTGCGCGAACTGCATTGGATGCCAGTGTACTGGCGTGTCACATTTAAAATAGGTCTTTTGACCTATAAGGTCCTACACGGGTTGGGTCCGGGATACCTGAAGGAGCTTCTGCATCCCTACACCCCGTCTCGGTCTCTGAGATCGGCTGGAGAGGCTCTCCGGGAGGTCCCCTGGGCTAGATTAAAATCTTCCGGGGACCGGGTGTTTGAGGTGGTGGCCCCGGTCCTCTGGAATTCATTGCCGTGGTATCTCTGGAGGTGTTAACTCTAGAATTATTTAAAAAAACATCTATGCCGGCGACCCAGGTTCGGGAACATACTCGGGGTGCTGGGGGTCGGCAAGGGGAGGAGAGTATTGAGCATCCGTAGGACTGCTCTCCTCTCCTGGGGTGGGTAGCAGGCCCACATCACTCTGCAGTGGCCCCCGGTGGAGACTGGCAGCACTGCATGAGTGACGCAAAAAGAGGAAAAAAACAGAAAAGCAGAAACCACTTCAGGATTGGCCGCTTGTCGGCTGCTGGCTCACCAGTGCTTCTGAAACCCCCACAGGAGCCTTGTCTGCCTCAGCAGTGCCCTGGGGCCAAATGAAAGAGTGTGCTGGTTATCCACACTGGTGCTTTCCCCCTTGGAGAGGGACCCACCTGGTGAAGGGTTACGCTGGTTACTCCCGGGAGGCAAGTGATATGAGGTAAGGCGAGGCTCAAGGTGTAGAGGGCTGTCGGGACCATGGCGGCCCGAAGGAGTGGTAGGGTCCCGGAGTACGAAGGGGAGGAATTAAATAATACAAAAAATTTAAATAAAAAAACATCTTAAAACTTTCCTGTTTGAACAAGCTTTTGGGACCTGAGAAATTTATGTGAAGTCATTTTAGATAGCCTGGGAATTAGTCAATTTTAGATTTTAATGGGGTTTATGTGTAATGTTTTATTTATTGTATATTGACTACTTCCTTTTTGTTATGTATCTCTATTTGTTGTAAGGACACCCTGAGCTTACGGGGAAGGGCGCCCGAAATAATTAAACCCTACTATTACTACTACTACTTCCCTCTTCCAGCTCCAGTGAAAAGACACTGCAGGGAGGTTGGTACCGGCAGGGAGTGAGTGGGATGGCGGTGGAGCACTGGGGGTACAGGGGAGGTGAGCAGCATTGGGATGGTTAGGGGCAGGAGATACCCTGGGATGAGACGGGGCCTGGAGAGAGGCCAGATGTGTTTAGTACCCATCCCCAGGGTTTCCCTTCCAGACCGAGAGGGCAGGTAGCTGGTGGGCCTGCAGTCTCCACCGGTTCCCTTCGGGTGGTGCTGTGCAACACCAGATTGATGAGGAACAAGACTGATATTATGACGGACTTGATTTCCTCAGTCAGTCTGGCTTGCATTATGGAGATCTTATTGGGAGACGATGCAGGGCCAGTTTTAGAGGTGTTGGTCCTGGCTGGGTATTCTGTAGTGTACTGCTCCAGGAGGGGACAAAGGGATGGGAGTGTGGCCATCGGCTTTATATCCAGCTTGAACATCTCTGTGCACCCAGTGGATTCTATCTCATCATTTGAATGCATGCCTGTTTGTGGGGGTCCAGGTGTAGGTTGCAGGATTCTGCTTGTGTACCAGCCCCCCCCTGGGTGTGAGGGAGAATTCCTGCAGGAAGTTGTGGACTTCATTGCCAACAGGGTGTTGAAGTCACCCAGATGGTTGATTCTGGGTGACTTCAATGCCTGGGTCGACTACGAACTCTCGCATTTTGGTCATGACTTCCTACAGATAATGACATCTCTGGGCCTCGCACAAGTTGATGCTTCTGTGACTCACCACCAAGGCCATGCCTTGAACTTTGTATTCTCACTGGGGCTTGAGGTCACTGACCTCAAGATTAATCCAGTCATGTGATAGGATCACTGCACGGTAGAGTTATCATTTGGAGCCCCCCCGATAGCTCCTCCCCTGTTGAGATGGTCTGCTATCACCCTTTTCGGGGGTTGTCCCCAGAGGGACTACTGGTAGTAGTGAATTTTTCTGGTGTGAGTACTGCATGTGTAGTTGGCATGAGCGAGGCAGTGACAGCCTATAATAGTGCTGTTTCCAATATGCTCAATGCCATCACACCGATCCATATACAACCTAGGTCTTCTCACTTGAGACCCCTTTGGTTTGACATGGCTCTCAAGGTGATGAAGACATGGGTCAGAAGTTGAAGCATTGCTGGTGGAGGACCCAGGTCGAGGAGAATAAACTGGGTTTGAGAATTCACTACGGTAAATATCAAAGGGCAATCAACTGTAAGAAGGCAGAGTTCCTGTCCAGGGAAATTGCTACAGGGAGGAACTGACCAGCTCTGCTTTTTTAGACTGTGGACAGGTTGCTTCATCCTGCCTGTCTGCAGCCGAAAAAAGCATTTTCAGTTGCTTTGTGCTAAGAGTTTGCTCAGTGTTTCTCTGACAGGGTGTCCTGTATCTGGTCTGTGATCTCCCCTGTGGTGAGCCTTGTGTGGGCAAGGGCACTCCGATTGTTTAGGGGGAGTTTCGGCCAGTGGTGGTGGCAGAGGTCGTTGAGATAATCTCAAAGTTGCGGCCCACCTTTTGTGAACTGGACCTGGCCTGATCATCTCCTAGTGGGATGTGCCAAGTCCGTTGGTCCAGTGTTCACTGAGACAGTCCGATGTTTGCTCTCAGAGGGGTTCTTCCCTGTCGCCTTAAAGGAGGCATTGGTGAGGCCACTTCTGAAGAAACCATCTCTCAACCCTGACATCCTGGTGAATTATCAACCTATCTCCAACCTCTCATTTTTGGGGAAGGTTGTTGAGAAAGTGGTGGCTCTGCAGCTCAAGGCACACCTTGTGACCTTTGACATCTACGAGCCATTCCAGTCTGGGTTTAGTGCAAGGCATAGCACCAAAATGGCATTGGTCAGGGTACAAAATGACCTCCGCAGGGCGAGAGAGAGAGGAGACTGGTCAATTCTCATTCTCCTAGACCTCTCCTCAGCATCTGACACGTGACTCACACTGTGCTACTTGATCACCTTAGAGAGTATTGTGGACTCACCGGTACTGTCATCAACTGGTTTGAGTCCTATCCCATGGGCTGGACACAATGGGTAGTGATGGGGAATTTCTCCTCCTGCCCAAAACCCCTGCCCTGTGGAGTTCCTCAAGGCTCAATCTTGTCTCCAATGTTTTTCACAGTATACATGCTACCACTGGGTGAGCTCATCAGACGTTACAGTGTGAGGTTTCACTGCTATGCAGATAATACCTAGCTGTATATGTCTTTTGCTCCCAGAACAAATAATACAGTTGAAGTGCTAAATAAATGCCTGGCCAAGATCCAAGACTGGATGTCCTCTAAATGGCTGTGACTAAACCCCGACAAGACAGAGGTACTGGTGATCGAGCCTGGTTGCTGGCTTGATGTGGCTGCCATGGGGTTGGGAACAGGGTCGTTCCTTGGCCCTACTCCGTTGGTGGCTGCTACCAGGGTGAGAAGTCTGGGCATCATCCTTGACGACAGTTTGACACTAGAGTCTCAGGTGTTGGCCATCATCCAGAGTGGTTTCTACCACTTAAGGAATGTGGCCCGGATTAAACCCCTGGTTCTGCCTGGTGACCTACCCACTCTAGTCAACACCCTTGTCACGTCAAGGCTAGACAACCGTAATGCTCTGTACTTAAGGGCCAGTGGAGGGAACCTTTGTCAACTGCAGCTGGTGCAGAATGTAGTGGCCAGGCTGCTGATGGGTCTTCCCAGATCTGGTCATGTGACCTCAGTTCTACGTGATCTGCACTGGCTGCCTGTCAGATTGAGGATCATCTTCAAGGTGGGCTTACTCACCTACAAGGCCCTGTACAGATTGGGCCCAAGCTGCCCTAGTGGTCTCCTGACCCCTGTCATCCCAGTACGCTCACACTCCTCCCTGTCGGTGGAGGTTTTTAAAAGAGGTCTCAAGGCACACCTTTTTAACGAAGCATTTTTATTTAGCTACAGTATTGATTTTATTGCTGTTTATTTATTTTGATTTTAATTGTTTGATATTTATTGACCCTTTTATTCTTGTTCCAAATGTAGTGTGTATGTCCTTGCACTACCTTGTACAGCGCCCAGAACCTCCAGGATTGGAGCGGTATAAATTAAAGCTTACTTACTGACAAACACTGCCCCTCCTGGGTAGGGGCAGCATGGTGGATCACCACAAAAGACGTGCGACAGGAGATATGGAGAAACTGTGTGTTAAATAAAGGGGGTGGGAAATACAAGGCCTCTTCCGATTTACATTCCTTAACCCATAGTCCCTGCCTTGGGGAAGTAAGACTGAGGCATACACACAGTCTGGGGAATGCAGGCCAATGAGATGGTAGGGAAAGACCACCCTATGTACAAGGTTGCCACCAGAACTGGAGCAGCAAAAACAAAGAAAAGATATATATCGAACTTCCATACTGATTACAAGGGGCTTTATTACAGCACTTATATTTATCCGAGCATTTAATTATGTTTTTCACTAAAACAATTTATCAGCTGTGCATTGTGGTTCTTATAAACAGGACTGAGGTAGAACAGGACAGCCATATCTTCCATCACATCATGTAAAGGCTCATTTCCTGCTGCCACCTCCAGGTCCCCAGCATGATTTACGCACCGCTGCTTTTTCCTCAATTCAATGAATGAGGCAGGAGATAAAAATATCAACAACAGCTACGCAAATACATTTATTATATATCTCAGACATCCACCACAGCTCCATTCAGGGTATTTTTTCACAACCAAAATCTGCTTTTAGACAAATGCTTTTACTTAGATGGAAGCAGAGCCAAGCTGTGCTTTTGTGCTTCAAGGTTAAAGCACTGATACATGAGAAATGAGCAATGTTAGCACATCTGTTTCAGTCACATTACATGTTCCTTGCTGCAAGAACATTTGATATGTGGTCAAGCATCCTGTTCTCTGCCTGATCGAGAATACCATCCTGCTAGACTCATAGCTAAAATGATGCAATACAGCTAGACTAAATTATCTGTAACCCCCCGACCCCCTTGTCTAGGGGCATAAATCATTGTCACAGTTGTTCCAAGGGGCATTGGAGAGAACTACATCAAGCACAACACCCAAGCCAGTGTGCCCCAAATAAGATAGGAAAAATATCTGTCCTACATTTTGTCGACTTCATTTCCAGGTGCACTCTCAATCTCGCCTTCAGTTCTGGATCTGTTTGTCCTCTGAACACTGACCACCAGACCAGGATCTCCAAACTGCAACCTCCTGTTTCTTTTGAGCCCCAGAGCCCCTTGATCCTGATGCAGCCTGATGGATACCCTCTAGAATTACAATTTATAAAATAAATTAGACACAAGGAAGGGGGCTTTCCATTTCATTTATCCCCCTTCCAAACTTAAATAAAGAAAGAATCATTGCCAAGTTTCTTCCTATCTAGCTTCTTTATTTTAGCTCCTGCACCCCAGATAATTCCAGGAATGCAAGGGTCACATCCTTCATTGAATAAATGAAGCAGCTCCATGTGGCTATCTAAACTTTTTACGACATACCTAGGCTGGATATTCTGAGCAGTAATAATGGTTTACAGGCAGTACAAGCAGAGCTTCTTCACTCTAACCTCTTGGATGATTTACCCAATGAACCTCCCTACTTTGAAAACCCACAGGCTCCTTTCTCACTGGTGCTGGTAAGCCAAATCTTCTTTTTTTTTCTATTCTGGGTTACACATTCTCATCCATCTCTGTCTGGTCTGGCACTGTTCGCTGCCCTATCTCCGGCGTGGGAAAGCGTGCTGCTTCCCCCACCTGGCCCCTGGACTTTGGCCCAAATCTCAAGGGTACCAGGATTATTTCCTTTGAGGCCCTGTAACCCACTCTCTTTCGCTTTACAGGGAAACCTAAACTTGCTGGTACTCCCAAGCTCACGGCACCCATTCCCTCACTTTCAGCTCAGCTCTCTCTCTGCACAGTTCTGCTCTCCACTGGTGCAGCGGCCCTCAAACCCAACCCTGATCCAGTACCTGAGCTATCCTAACACGGACTGCCCTGCATGGGAGAGTCCCTGGCCCTGCCACTGCCACTGCCCAGGCCCGTCTGAGCAGCCCACCTCTGCAGATAGTGCCCCAAATCCTCTTTTCCGCTCCCAGATGACCCTTAAATGGAGGGCCCAGCCCCAGGCCCACATTGTTGTCACACACCCTGGGCTTGCGGTAAGCTCCAGCCAGAGGCCACCTTCCAAGGCCTGTCCTAAGACCTGTGAACCACCCGGCCCTTTAATGCCAGTACCCCAGGACCTGCCTCTCCAAGCAGGTCCCCTGAAATGGGTGACGGGCCCCCTGGCTCCCTCTAACATCAGGCCACCCTGCTACACTGGGTATAGGGGAGAGCCACTGCCACTGACTTCCCCCCTGTGGGGACCCTGCCACTGTCCCCACAGCCCTGGCAACATGAGCAACTTCTTCACGTGATCTCTAAGGGCTCCTGCCTATCCTGGCTTCCTACTGCCACCTGCACTTCCCTTACCCCGATGATGCAGGACCTGGCTGACAATCCTCCCCCACGAAGCTTCCATCCTGACTCCACGACACAACGTCACTGCAGAGGCCATCCCTATCGACCATTTTTGGTGGGTGGGGTTGCCCCCCCCCACAGACCCACCAGGATCGTTGAGCTCCCTTCCTGACTGCCTACTCTGCTCCTACAGCCGCCTCCCTCCAGCCCCAGGCCTAACGCATGGGCTGGAAAAGGCCCCTTCCTGTCTCCAACCTTAAATACCTTTCCTAACCTGCCATCTGCTGCCACCTGGAGGCGTCTGGCAGGTGTTGACCCCCAGAGCACTAATAAATTCCCTAGCTCGGGGAGGGGGGAGGTAGGAGAGGGAAAGGGGTTCCTAAATGAGAGCATAAACCCCTTCGAGCAAGGGGCTTACACTCTTCCCCCATCCAGAAAATCATTCCCTCCTGGGAATGCTGGCAATGGTCCAGTGATGGTCTCCTCCCATCTAACCGGGTATGCGCACTCCACAGCCTTCTGGAAGTAAAAACACACCATAGCTGGCCACAGGCACCACCCAACCTGCCTCTCTAACCCAGGCACACCCTATTAACTAAAACCTACCCGCGCCAGGAGATAATTTTAAAACTGTTAGAAAAACCTTTATTATTTCTTTATCAAACAGATGACCATAATCATTGTTTTCATAATGATTTGACTTTTCTATTAAACATTCAAACAGTAATGAGGCAGTTTCTAAAGCTATATCTACACCCCAATATACCTCCCACCAATTAGAACAAGTTACTCTGTGTACAGTTCCCAAATCACTCACTCACTCACTCACCAGTCTTCTCCAACTTACACACCAACATTTTCCATGATTAATAAAATTTTCCTTTTCATAAGACCATTGTCACCGGCTGTGGGTTTAGGATAACACAGTTTCAAGCAGACCACAAGTCAGGTGCATAAAAAACATGCAAGTGCATTTGTCATGTTATTATTATCAAGTAAAATATACAGAAAGCAAAATGGTAACTCAGACAACTGCTTAGCTTCAACAGTTTCTAAGGCTTTTCTTCAGCCTAGCATGAATCCAACAGTGTGAAAGCACATACTACCAGGAGGTCTATCACCTTCCTCAGTCAGTATTCAACTGATCTATCTATCCATCCTATCTCAGTACTGAGATAGGGCTTTTTATAAGCTCACTAGAAGTAGGAAACATTTTCCACAGCCTTTTGATTAACATCAGACATAACATAAAACTAGCCACTAGGGGCCACTGTTGCTCCATGGAGACCAGTTATTTGGCAGCCATCTGGAGCACATTACATAACTTGTTTACAACATTGGAAAGGTCAGAGCTGAGGTAAGGACATTCTGTGCTCTCCTAAACTCTCCTGCAGGGTCATATTACCTCATGCTGTCTGCTGCAAAGTGTATCTTAGAAGGGGGGCTGCTAACATCTAGAAAAAGCAGACACAAATTTTTGTTATTCTTATATTAAGATAGCCCTCTCATTTTGGAACTGTACTCTTAGTTTTGTTATAACCAGCCAAGCAGCAAGTTGGACATTATACAAAACTTATAAACTGCTTGGGGAAGGGGTTTCAGTTTACCCAGGGGTGTCCACTATGACAGGGGTCACCCTGTCACACATTCCCCCGCATAAGAGGGCAACTGTTCTATGGTTGTCCAAATCTCAGCTAACACCTTGGAAGGGTGTGGAGCTTCACCTCCCCCCCACTGGAAGCTCCGTCTCAGGGTCTCTTTCATAAAAACATTTGTAAAGTATCCTATTCATAACAATACAAATACTCTGAGGCATTTTACAAGTTTACTACATTAGCAAACTACAAAGCATTACATGCACCAGGAGAAAGAACCACTAACGGCAGTTTTATGCCATATGCTGACTTTCCCTGACTAGATACACTTGAATGGCTGGACAATCCAACAATCCAGCACCCAGTAGAACTTCCTTCGGGGGAGAACTACCTTACTCCATCCCGACTTAGACATTTAAAGGCAGGCTAGTAACATACCACGTTGTATGCCTAACAGCCTGTCCCTTACCTCTGGGTTTACGTATCAAATCTTACACACTTCTAGTGGTGTTAGCCACCACCTTGTCCCTCCTGTTCTATGTGAGATTCTCCCCCTCCTCCAAGGGTGCCATCTCTTGCCCTTCTCCCTCTGGGTTACTCTTCCCATATCATTATCAGTGGTCACTATCTGTCTGATCCTATAACAGGTCTTATAGTATGCTGTCACCTGCCTATACATGCCGGGCCAATAGAAATTCAGGGTGCATCTAGCCAATACTGTCCCATGGCTCAGATGCCCTGAGTGACTGGAGTGCACATCCTCCATCACCTTTTTCCTATATGCCATGGGCACCACTACCTGGGTATCCACTTGCTTCATCCAGGGGTTGGGCCTCATATGATATAGAACTTCCTTCCTAAATTCATACCATCATAATCTGTCCCCCACACCATGATTAACCTGTCTCCTATCCTTGATTTTTACATGCTCCCTTAACTGGGTTACTTCAGGATCCTCCACCTGCAACTTTCCCCAGTCAACATCAGGACAACAATAATTTTTAATAGGAGGAGGTTTAAAACATGCAAAAGTCCCTTCAGTCAAAATGACTCCTTGCATGTTGCTTGAAGTCTTCTGCCCCAGTATTACGTTACCAGTCAAAGTCTTACCTGAGGTCTCCTCTTCTCGTTCACCGTCCTCCACCAAATAGCAGCCTGGAAAAATGGGCAACAACGGGTTTTCCACAAGCATTGGTCACAAATGCTCCATCAGGGGGGTCCTCCTCCTCCTCCAGAGCCCATGGATCCTGCTCCACCGATTCTTCCTCGACATCCTCCGAGTAGGACCTCTCGGGTAGCTCCTGGCATCTGCGCTCCACCTCTCTCAGGCATCGATCAGCCTCCAGCCATCTCCCACTCATCCAGTGAAGAAGCCGTATCAGGGCATACATTTAGCCATGGGTCTATCTCATCCCATCCATGGTGCCTTACCCAGGTCACCATCTCCATCAGGCACTGTCCTCATCTCACTTAACACCATGCACCTCTGCCGTGTATCCTCGGTACCAGGTCTGGCACCAACTGACTGAACTCCCCCTTGTTTCCTTGGATGTCCAGACAGATCCCATTTCTGTTGACACCATATATCGCTGGCCGTGGGTTTAGGATAACACAATTTCAGACAGATCTCAAGTCAGGTGTATCAAAAACGCGCAAGTGCATTTGTCATTTTATTATCATCAAGTAAAATATACAGAAAGCAAAATGGTAAGTCAGACAACTGCTTAGCTTCAACAGTTTCTAAGGCTTTTCTTCAGCCTAGCATGAATCCAACAGTGTGAAAGCACACACTACCAGGAGGTCTTTCACCTTCCTCAGTCAGTATTCAACTGATCTATCTATCCATCCTATCTCAGCACTGAGATAGGGCTTTTTATAAACTCACTACAAGTAGGAAACATTTTCCACAGCCTTTTGATTAACAGCAGACATGACACAAAACTAGCCACTAGGGGAAACTGTTGCTCCGTAGAGACCAGTTATTTGGCAGCCATCTGGAGCACATTACATAACTTGTTTACAACATTGGAAAGGTCAGAGCTGAGGTCATCACATTCTGTGCTCTCCTAAACTCTCCTGTAGGGTCATATTACCTCATGCTGTGTGCTACAAAATATATCTTAGAAGGGGGCTGCTAACATCTAGAAAAAGCAGACACAACTTTTTGTTATTCTTATATTAAGACAGCCCTCTCATTTTATAACTGTACTCTTAGTTTTGTTATAACCAGCCCAAGCAGCAAGTTGGACATTTTACAAAACATATAAACTGCTTGGGGAAGGGGTTTCAATTTACCCAGGGGTGTCATTTATGACAGGGGTCACCCTGTCACAGGAATAATTTTAAATCTCCAAAAATGTTTTCCTTTAGAAATAAGAACTATATGCAGTCACCATGTCCTGCTCCATAGAGCAATTGTCCTAGTGCAGTTCATAAGTCTGAAATCCAGGAGGTTTAAGTTGCAGGCCCCCCTTCTGGAGGAAAATAATACTCCGGGTCTGGCTTGGTGGTCACGCCTCCAAAGGAGTCCCGGTCCAAAATGTAACACTTGGTCCATGCCCAGCCAGGTCCTGGGCCAAGGTGAAATGTTTAAACAGAGTCCCTGTACGACACATTGACCACGCCTGTGATATATTAACTGCTGAGATGGGGCACTGCCTCCTCCAGGGTGATTCTTCAAGCATGACATCTGTTCTTTGAAGATCCATTTCTCCCTCATCTCCTCAATAATGTTCCATATCCTCTCAGGCATGTAAGAATAATTCATATGGGGATACTCGACACTCAGCTTCCTATGGACCCACCTCTCTGTATGGCTCCATTCTGGCAGGTCTCTGACACTGGTCCTCCTGACTTGCCCAACTGATAACCATATCCCCCTTTGATGCTTTATATTCAACGGGTCACTGGGATTTAACCCATCCATCTGGGTCTGGAGGGTCTTTGCCTGGACCGGGAGCTGTGGGGTGCAGCCCACCAAGGTGGTCACGGAGTGATGGTAAAGCCTGGGGATTGCTCTACTTACTTGTTAGTCCTGAAACTGGAATGTGCTACCAATGAACTTTTCCTCATGTAATTCCTCCAACTCCCTTTGATCTCCAGTACTCTCCCTGGATACTGTTGGTGCAGAGGCTGACTCTGAGCCAAACCTGCTGGGCTTTATTTTAAACTTGGCTCCTGAGGTAGGCTCTGACTAGGATGACAGGGCCTGTGGGCTACAGCCAGACAGGGGCCAAGGCACAGACCCCTCTGGCCCTGGGAGATCACCTACCAGTAGTCTGACACCCCTGCCCCTCCCTCTGCCATGGGCATAGTTGGTAGCTGGCGACGGGAAGCAGGGCAGATGGCTGTGCTCCACTTCACCTCCTTTCCTTGCCTTTTCTCCTGCACCTTCCTCTGCCACGGGGATAGCTGGTAGCTGGCGACGGGGAGCAGGGCAGATGGCTGTGCTCCACTTCACCTCCTTTCCTTGCCTTTTCCCCTGCACCTTCCTCTTCTACAGCCTCCATGGTGACATCTGGGGAATTGCTCCTGGTCTCATCCACATGGGCATGAGTACTTTCCCCCAGGGAGAGTCTATTGAAGACTCCCGAATCTCCACTAGCTGGTGACCATAGTACATAGGAGTGTGCAGTGAAACTGGGAGGAAACCCCAAATTTGGAACTGGTGGAAAGCCTGCACAATTTCTGTACACAGGCATTCTGGCAACTCCTCCCCCCCCCGATACCCACACTTCACACATCGATCATTTGCTTGTCCTTTTCCCCCAGGGGGTCTCCTCTGCTCCAATCTCATCCTTGCCAGACACTATCTACCGCCAGTCCATGGGGCTGTCTGCTTAAGTCTTGTTTGCTATGCCTCCCACTACCCCCAATTAAGAACCCACTAACTTTTTGGTTTCTTTCTTTTCTTGATGGTACTGTCCATTTGCTTTTGGTGGGTGTGCGCAATAACTCACTCTCACAGTTCTAATCAGTGGTTCTCTCTCTGTTTCCCTCTTGGCTCTACACCCTCCAATTTATTTTCCCCCAAGATGGCGCTCCTTCTGCAGCTGCTGTAGCTTCTCTACTGCCATCCTCCTCAGAATCTGCCTGAGGATCACGTGACCAGCGGGTCACGTGCGTACACCACACCAGGCAGGCTGAGGCCTACTTTCAATTCAGGCCTACCCCACAGCCCAATTTTTTTTTTTTTTGCCTCACGTCCCAACCAGACCAGAAAGCCTGCCAACACATTAGACCTTAAGGCTTGGGGTCCGGCAGAGTTTCAGGGTACAGGGAACATCCTGGACGAGCCCCCACATATAACCCCCCTTACTCCCTCATCTAGGGGCATACATCATTGTTGCAGTTGTTCCAAGGGGCAATAGAGAGGACTGCATCCAGCCCAACACCCGAGCCAGTGAACCCCAAATAAGATAGGAAAAATATCTGTCCTACCTCTCGCCGACTTCATTTGCAGGTGCACTCTCGATCTCACCTCTAATTCTGGATCTGTTTGTCCCTCGAAAACTGACCACCGGACCAGGATCTCCAAAATGCAACCACCTGTCTCTTCTGAGCCCCAGAGCCCCTTGATCCCGATGCAGCCTGATGGATACATAGAAACATAGACTTTGATGACAGATAAGGACTGCTTGGCCCACCCAGTCTGCCCATTTCACTACCTACTGGATAAGCTGCAGATCCTAGTTAACCAACAGCCTACTTCTTCCTAACTCCCACCAGAATTGCCTTATGTCTGTCCATGCATTCTTGAATTCCCTCACTGTTTTTGACCCCACAACCTCCTCAGGAAGGCCGTTCCATGTGTTCACCACCCTCTCCATGAAAAAAATACTTCCTCACGTTGCCCCTGTACCGTCCCCCCCTCTATCTTCAAGTTGTGCCCCCTTGTTCTTGCACATCTCTTTTTCTCAAAGATGCTACCCTGTTGGACTTTGTTGATACCCTTGAGGTACTTGAAAGTTTTTATCATGTCCCCCTCTCCCTCCTTTCCTCGAGGGTATACATATTCAGCTCCTTTAGTCTCTCTTCATATGTCTTCCGGTGCAGACCCTGCACCATTTTAGTTACCCTCCTCTGGACTGCCTCCATCCTGTCTATATCCTTGCAGGGATGGGGTCTCCAGAACTGCATGCAGTACTCCAGATGGGGTCTCACCAACTGTCTTTACAAAGGGAAAACAACTTCCTGTTTTCTACTGGTGATGCCTCTCCCTACATCCCAGTATCCCCCCAGCCCTCCTTACTGCCTTCTCACATTGCTTGCTTAACTTTAGGTCATCTGATATGACTACCCCAGGTCCCTTTCCATTTTTGTTGTTATTAGTACCCCCCCCAGTGTGTACTCTTCCCCTGGGTTTTTGTTTCCCAGGTGCATTACTTTGCACTTCTTTGCATTGAATTTAAGCTGCCATACTTCTGACCATTCATTCAACCTTGCCAAGTCCCTTCTCATCGTTTCCACACCCCCCTTGTGTATCAACCCTGTTGCAGATCTTTGTGTTGTCTGCAAAGAGACATACTTTTCCTTCCAGTTCCTCTGCAATGTCACTTATAAAGACATTAAAAAGGACCGGTCCTAGTACTGAACCTTGCGGTACCCCGCTAGTAACCCCTCTTTCTTCGGAGTGGACTTTGTTTACTGTTACCCTCTGTGTCCTGTTGTCCAGCCAGTTTTTTACCCAGGCTACCACCCCGGGACCCACTCCCAGGCTGGCTAACTTGTTTATTAATCTTTTGTGTGGGACTGTGTAAAATGCCTTACTAAAATCTAGGTAGGCCATGTCCACAGCCCCTCCCTGGTCTACTACTTTGGTCACCCAGTCAAAGAAATCTATTAGATTCATCTGACATGACCTTCCCACTGTGAATCCATGCTGCCTTGGGCCCTGTGCCCTGCTGGCCTCTAGGTACTCAACAGTTCTTCCTTTCAGAAGTGATTCCATCATTTTCCCAGGCACTGAGGTCAAACTAACAGGTCCGTAGTTTCCTGCCTCTGCTTTGCTCCCACTTTTGTGAAGGGGAATCACATCTGCCCTCCTCCAGTCCTCAGGTACCACCCCATCCTCCCATGATTTGTTAAACAGGGTAGTCAGTGGTGTCACTAATTCTACCCTTAGTTCTTTTAGAATTCTGGGATGAATCTCATCAGGTCCCACTGCTTTGTCCATGTTCAGTTTCAGGAGTTCTTTCAGAACCTTTTCTTCTGTGAATGGACTGGTATAGACCCCCTATCCAGAGTGCTTCTATTGATTGGATTAGGTACCTCCCCTCCTCTCTTTTTTGAATATTGAGCAGAAGTATTCATTTGGTATCACTACTTTTCACAGTCACCCTCTGCCCACCCTCCCTCCCTTTGATTAAGCCTCACTATCCTTCCCTTGGTCTTTCTTCGCTCCCTAATGTACCTATAAAAGGTTTTATCCCCCTTCTTAACCGAGTTGGCTATCTTTTCCTTGGTTTGGGCCTTTGCTATTCTGACTGCCTTCCCCACTTCCTTCTGCTTTAACTGGTACAGTTCTCGCTCCTGCTCCTTCTGTGTTTCCTTATATTTCCTGAATGCTATGTTTTTCTTCCTAACCTTCCCCGCCACCTCTTTTAAGAATCGTAATGTGTTTTTCCGTCATTTTGATTTGTTTATTTGCTTCACACAAAGGCTTGTTGCCTCTGTGATGGCAGTTTTGATGTTTCCCCATTGTTGCTCCACCCCTCCTTCTTGACCATTTGCTAGTGCTTTTCTGAGGCACTCGCCCATTTAGCCAAAGTCAGCCCTCCTAAAGTCCAGTACCCTCAGTTTTGTATGGGTTGACTCTACAGCTGTGTTTATCTTGAACCACACTGTTTGGTGGTCACTTGTTCCCAGATAGCTACCCACTTCTAAATCTGAGATCCTCTCTCCATCCTCGTTTGAGAGTACCAGATCTAAGATTGGTCCCTCTTGAGTGGGTTCCAACACTAGCTGTCTGAGACATGCCCTCTGTAGGGTATCAAGAATGACCCTGCTCTTGGATGTGGTTGCAGCACAGGTGCTCCAGTTAACATCTGGCATGTTCAGGTCCCCCATCAACAATATTTCACCTTTTCCTGCCATCCTAAGGATGCCTTCTATCATTTTCTTCTCCATTTCCTCCCCCCCTGAGACAGGGGTCTGTATACAACCCCCATGCGGATTGTGGTGCAATTTCCCATCTCCAGGGTGACCCACAGTGCCTCCTCTCCTCCCTGTTTACCCTTTAGCTCCGTTGCTTTGATCCCTTCCCTTACGTAGAGAGCTACTCCTACTCCTCCTCTTCTACCCTCCCTGTCCCTCTTGTAGATTGTGTACCCTGGTATGTTGATATTCCAGTCATGGTTCTCTGCGTACCATGTTTCTGTGACTGCCACAATATCCAGGCTTCCCTCTTCCATTAAGGTACCCTCTGGAATTACAACTTATGAAATAAATTAGACACAAGGGAGGGGCTTTCCATTTCCTTTATCCCCTTTCCAAACTTAAATAAAGAAAGAATCACTGCCAAATTTCTTCCCAACTAGCTTCTTTATTTTAGCTCCTGCACTCCAAATGATTCCAGGAATGCAAGGGTCACATCCTTCATCGAATAAATAGCAGCTCCAAGGGGCTATCTGAACTTTTTACAACATACCTAGGCTGGATATTCTGAGCAGCAATAATAGTTTACAGACAGTACAAGCAGGGCTTCTTTACTGTAAACTCTTGGATGATTTACCCAATGAACATCCCTTCTTTGAAAACCCACAGGCTCCTGGCTCACTGGCGCTGGTAAGCCAAATCTTTTTTTCTATTCTGGGTTACATATTCTTGTCCATCTCTGTCT
Source organism: Neoceratodus forsteri (assembly GCA_016271365.2). Lineage (NCBI taxonomy): Eukaryota > Metazoa > Chordata > Ceratodontiformes > Ceratodontidae > Neoceratodus > Neoceratodus forsteri. The sequence goes on along the minus strand of JADMNL010000026.1, from coordinate 90,799,535 downwards.
GGTCTGGCACTGGTTGTTGCCCTACCTCCGGCGGCGCGAAAGCGTGCTGCTTCCCCCACCTGGCCCCTGGACCTTGGCCCAAATCTCAAGGGGAACCAGGATTTCTTCCTCCGACCCAGGCCCTGTAACCCAATCTCTCTCGCTTTACAGGGAAACCTAAACCTGCTGGTACTCCCAAGCTCATGGCACCTGTTCCCTCACTTTCAGCTCAACCCTCTCTCTGTACAGCTCTGCTTTCCACTGGTGCAGTGGCCCTCAAACCCAGCTCTGCTCCAGTACCTGAGCTATCCTAACACAGATTGCCCTGCCACGGGAGAGCCCCTGGGTTCTGCCACCGGCCAGGCCCCTCTGAGCAGCCCACCTCTGCAGATAGCACCCCAAATCCTCTTTTCTGCTCCCAGATGACCCTTAAATGGAGGGTCCAGTCACAGGCCAACATCCCTGTCACACACCCTGGGCTTGGGGTAAGCTCCAGCCAGAGGCCACCCTCCAAGGCCTGTCCTAAGACCTGTGACCCACCCGGTCCTTTAATGCCCCTCCAAGCAGGTCCACTGAAATTAGTTAAGGGCCCCCTGGCTCCCTCTAACCTCAGGCCATCCTGCCACACTGGATACAGGGGAGAGCCACTGTCACTGGCTTCCCCCCTGTGGGGACCCTGCCACTGTCCCCACAGCCCTGGCAACCTGAGCAGCTACTTCACGGGATCTCTAAGGGCTCCTGCCTATCCTGGCCTCCTACTGTCACCTGTACCTCCCTTACCCCGACGATGCAGGACCTGGCTGACCATCCTCCCCCAGAGAGCTTCCATCCTGGCTGCTCGACACCACATTGCTGCAGAGGCTGTTCCTATCTGCCACTTTTGGGGGGATTGCCTCCCACAGGCCCACCCAGACTGTTGAGCTCCCTTCCTGACTGCTTACTCTGCTTCTACAGCAGCCCCCCCTCCAGCCCCAGGCCTAATGCCCAGGCTGGAAAAGGCCCAGAAACCTCCTGTCTCCATCTGTATGTACCTTTCCTAACCTGCCATCTGCTTCCACCTGGAGGTGTCCAGCAGGTATTGACCCCCAGAGCACTAATAAATTCCCTAGCTCTGGGGGTAGGGGCTAGGAGGGGGAAGAGGTTCCTAAATGGGAGTATAAGCCCCTCCAAGCAAGGGGGGGGCTTACATATATAACAGCAAGCATGAATACAAAGATGGATGGGGATTCTGTAGACACACATGCTTACCATGTTTGTTTGTTTGTTTATTTATTTAAAAGTTAAATATTTAAGAGTAGGCAAGGAGGCAGTTACAATAATCAGAAGTGCAATAGCAGCAATTACAAGTGCAAAAACTCAGTTGGTAATGCTAGCCCCCCTCCTCGTCTAGGGGCATCTGGATGGTAAGAATCTGGGAGGAGGGCACTGTAGAGTGGAGTTCCTAAGGGACCTGTAATGTTAGTGGTCAAACATGGAGTAGGAGGTCTTGAATCAGACCCATGGAAGGTCCCGAGACTTGCACATCCCTATAAGGTCAGGTGTGATCTGGGGTGGTGGGAGCATTTCACTCTGATCTTGCAAAGGGGGGCATGTGTGTTTCAGGTTTTGGTTAAGATGGCAGTGAAGAGTGAGAAGGCAGTGTCAATGTCTTGGGCCGAGTATACAGGGGACCAATCTGAGGAAGAAAGGTCCTTTAAAGAGGGCATTAGTGTCAAGAGACCTGTGGCAGACATATTTGGGGATGGATTGAGGAGTACACACTTTCCTAACACAGCAGGTCAAGCAGTGATCATTGAAAACATTTGAAAGAATGCCTGCAGCCATGATGCGATGGGGTGGAAGGACAGCACCCAGTCCAGGAGGGAGTGGTTGAAGGAGTGAGGATTGAGTCTTGTGGGTTCAGTGACTGAGTGAGATTCAGGGATTTGATTATGTGGAGGATGGACTTAGGGTTGGGGAGAGCCAGTTGACATTAAAGTGTCCGAGGAGGATGAGTTCAGCGGAAGCAGAAAGGGAGACAAGTAAGGAGAGGGAGTTGAGGAAAGGGGAGTGAGAGCTTAGGGGAGGCATATAGGACACTGACAAAGATAGGGAGGGTGGAAGGGAGGGAAAGCTTAGCTAGCAGGAGCTCATGGGGGGATAGGACCACCTTGAAAGAGATGGAGCTGGAGAGGGTTTGAAGGACATATATCACAACTCCTCCACCATGCTTGCCTCTGTCCTGGAAAGAGAGGTGAAAATCTGGGAGGACTAGGTGTGGATCTGGGACTTTAGAGGAGAGCCAGGCTTCAGAAATACACAGGCCGAAGAAACTTTGAGGGAGTCAAGCTTGGGGACGAGGCTTCTTGCACTGAAGTAGAAGAAGCTAGGGCTTTAGGAATAGAAGGGGATAATGTGAGTTAGAATCCTGTATGGGCAATAGGTCCCATGTTTGTTAGGGTTTATTGGCAGACTGGATGGACCAGTGATCTTTTTCTGAAATCATTGTCTATGTTTCTATGTTTTTATCTGCCTTTTTGTATCAATTATGCATCCTGCACTGGGAGTATAGAGCAACTTACAGTATTATGCTTGTAGTGATCAGAAATTAACAAAATAAGAAAGAAGAATGACATTATCCACCCCTATGTTCCCCACCCTACCGCTGTCACCTTGAACAACCACTAAGCCCTTTGCTAAGTCCCAGCCGTGTTTGACACCACTAATAGTTTTGACACCCACCACATCAAATGGCTAACTGTTCCATGGCTCCACCACCCTATCTGTAAAATAAAACTCACTTCCCTCTAAAATCTCCCCCCTTTCAATGTCCACTCATGTCCCTGTGTTTTAGATACGCTACTTATGCTAAATAGTTATTTGCAGAAACTTTATAATCTTTGTGGTTTCTGTAAAAAACACGTCACCTTGATTGTTTGAAACTGGGCCATTAACATTTCATATTTAGTCTTACAAAAAACAAGCCCTAATGGAGTACACCCCTGCAGTCTCCCAACAATGACATCACAAAATGTGCTAGCACCGGGTGGTGCTCCAAATAAGGAAGTGGAAGGCATCAGGCTCTTGGCATCACAGAGCCATGCTATGATACCTTCTCTCACTAAAGCCTGCTATTAGAAACAGTTTTTTATCCAGCTTGCAAGTCAGGGAGCCTAAGGATCATTCTGGGGTCCTGGGGGCAATTTTAGAAAAGAGCACAAAGGGTGCCCTTTAATATGTGTAACCGCCCTACAAATGGGGGTTCCCAAAAAGTCTTCCTTGAGCTTGCCTAAATGCTCACTGCCAGGCTGGTGTCCTACGTTTTAGCAATTTAAATGTGATTACCAGAGCCTGTATAGCCTCTGTGTACTGTCTCTTTAAAAGCTGCCTGATTGCGCTTAAGTAATCTGAGAGGGATCTCTGTTGAAAGATGTAACTATTTACTAAAAATCATTTAGAGTGATAATGGTAATGTAGTTTGTCTAACCTGCTTTCTTTGTAGCAAGGACTGTTTTGTTTGCCTCTACTGTCTTGGTCCTGGACTGCAAATTGGACCAATCTGTACTGGTGGGACCTAAAATGTAGCCGGACTACAGGAGCTGTCTGAATTCAAAATCTGTAGGAACTGTAGTTTGAACTTTTTGTGCCTTTTTTGCAACTGAAGGGGGAGCTCTTGCTTTGACTGACAGCCAAATCAGCCAACCGAATCTTTTGGATCTTGGGGAAGTCCCAGGCTGCTTGTAGTTTTCAGTTAGATCTAAGCTGAAAGCTGAACAAGAAGGAGTTGAAGTGATTCTGAGCAGCAATCCTGAGTGGATTCGCATGGGAGAACTCTGAAAAGGCTAAGTTTTTGGCCTGCATGTTGGTGTGCTGCTCCTGAGAGGGAGAGAAGAGAATTATTTTGGACTAAATCCAAATTTGTGTGACTAAAGTAAGCTACTGAAGTGGGCCAGGCTCAACCTGAAGAAGACCGAAGCTTTTGCTGAATGCGATCGGCCTCTCAGGAGTTCCAGCTACCCCAAAGCTCCCGGTGTGTGTAGAGACTTTGCGATTGTGACCGGGGAGCGCTTTGCCTGGTACAGTAGAATTCCCTTACATGTAAATGTGCTATGAGCTGCTAGTGGGTCATGATTTAGTCCCCCACTGTGTGAACTGTGTTCTGCTTGCTGGAAGCTGTATGCAGCCCAAAACGGACATCCAAATTTGTCTCCATGTGGTCTGGGCTTTGCCAGACTGGCCCAGCCAGACTACCCACTGCACAGAGAAGCTATCGACGAGAGACCTGCCTGGGGATCAGCCCCCTGCTCCACGCTTGAACAGGAATGATGCCTCTGCGACTCATGTGGACCCTGCTTCTCCAGGCATTCCAGATCAACCACCTGCAGTCTCGATTTTCGTCCAGCTTGAGTCCAGTCTTGGGTATCGTGAGTAAATACCAGGGTAGCTCCCTGCAACAACAGCTTAATCTGAGTGTGTCATCTGATTGTCTTGTTGTTTCGTTTCCTATACGAACTGAGCCCTCTGGCTTCGAATTACAAATATTGTGTACTGTGCATGTTGTGTTTTCCATCACAGGGCCCCAACCAGCTGCAACCCGGGCATTGGTCCTGGCTAGCCCATCTCTTCTCCACCTGGGTACCCAGAGGTGGACTGTGTGGGGGGACTCAAAGCGCATGCATAGCTGCTTGACTGATATAACCTTTAAGCTAATTAACCTGATTTTGCCCCTCCCTTGTTCAAGTCCCCTGAATAAATCAGATCTAACTTTTTCTGCATGTAATCTGACTATGGTTCCAGTTTGTGCTCAAAGTACTGTACTGTTGCTATTTGCTGTGCATAACCTTGTTTTACAGGGGGTCCCCAGGTTCGAGCCAGAGGAACCAGCCCTGGTGGTAAGTGCAAACAGTGTGAGTACTTGTGTGGTGTACCAGAGGTATTGTGAAAGTGATTATTGTACAGTGTTTAAGCCACTAGAGGGGAAAGAGGGGGGCTACAGTGTACCGGAGGGCTGTGCCCAGGTTAGCTTTACCACTACCAACCCTGATCTCCGGGTGGAGGCACCCATTTCAGAACTCAGGCCCCTTAACCTGCTACTAGCCAAGCAGACAGGGGTAGTAGCCCTTGGGATAGCGCCACCTAGTGGTCACATATGCATTTAGGGCTAGTTCAGGCCATATAGATTGGGAGAGGTTCAATTATGGGAAGGGTTACAAAAAAAAGGAGGCAAAGAGGATATGATTTTCATTTTTTACAAATCTAAAAAGGACTGGATAAGTGGATCACTGATTAGGGCATTATAAATTGCTTATGTGATTTCAGCCAATCAGCGCACAGAGCAACTGTACTTCTTTTCCTGCTTACGCTGGTCTGTCATGCAGGAACATTAGAAGTAGAAAGCACCACTTCAGAGCCGGGGGGGGGGAGCAGCTGAAGAAACTTTTTTATTTTTTTGTATTATTTCTTTATACTTCCACCCCACTCCCTGGTCGGTCTCTCCTTCAGGCCCTACATGGAACCTCTCACCCAGCAGCCCCGGCCCCGCCCCATATCACAGCTGACAGGCATCTGATATCCCTGTATCGGGAGGGTCTCCACCTTCAGGGACGAACTTTGACTGCTATTCCAATGATCCTGGGTGCTGCTGAGGTGGTGGATAGGGGGTCTGGAGCTCAGAGTAAAAGATCCAGGGAGGCCATCACCCAATTGGCCAAGGCGCCATTTTTGTCTGTTTTCTCCCTTGGGAGGAGTTGTGTGCCACAGACGTCAAGGCCAACGCCGATGTCCACCACTCCTCTTAGTCATCTGGGGCCTGACATCCTGCCGTACTCCCGGCCTCTACCAGTGGCCAGCAGGTGCCAGGCTGCATCCCCCTTCCCCCCTGGAGAAGGTCAGCTGTCGCTGGATGCTCTATCCTTCTCCCCGGCCAGCCCTCCAGTGACCTGGGTCCATTCCCAACCCGGGTCGCCAACATCTCAGAAGGAAATCCAACCGCTTTTAAATCTACAAAAAGGTAAAGAGATTGCACTAGCTAGAAAATATAAGAAGTAAACATTTTCATATAACTGCAATTACCATCACCTATATACAAATATTATAAGAAAATAAATAAATTCAGCAAGGATATTCAAAGATTGCATTTTGGCTAAGAAGGGCATTACAAATTTTATCCAATAATATTTGTATATAGGTGTTGGTAATTGCACAGTTGTATGAAAATGTTTACTTATTATATTTTCTATCTTTTGTCTCTCTCTTTCAGATTTGCACCAGCTCTCCAGCTGTAGTTTGAAAAAACTAGTGCAATCTCTCAACCTTTTGCAGGTTTAAAAGAATAAAAAACAAGCATTTGTCAATGCTGAATGTTTGCTTGCTGGCACTGGCATTTGGTAGTGTAGAAGTTACAGAGCTGCATAATAGGAATGGCAGTGAAGTATTGAACTGAAGCCAACCCCACCACCACCCTGCAGAGAGTGGCAGGCATTAGGGTGTGCCTTTGGGTCGTCAGGCATAACGACCACGCCATTTCACCACACCCTACCCTGCAGACACTGACAAGTGTCACGGTGTGCCTTGGGGTCTTTGGCCCTTATGCGCACCCCATTCCATCAGGAAATACGGTGAGATGGAGTGCGGTATAGGAGAATGGGGTGAAGTTTGGGCCGAAGAGGTCCGAGGCACACCTTGATGCCTCTCACTGGTTGCGGGTGTGGGTGGGGTGGAATGGTATGAGCATGACAGGCAAGAATCCCAAGTCACACCCCTGATGCCTGTCATACTTCTACAGGGTGGGGCGTTATGGTTGGAAACCCTAACGCCTCAGGCGATACGTTAGTATTTTCACTCCAAATTTTCAACATGTTTTTTGACCCCCACCGCAGGAACAGTGGCAATATCAGTTTGTTAGCTGAAAACTGCTTTTGCACAGCGACTATGGCATTTGGCACCACAGGTGCAAAACACATTCTGAACAGGATGTGAAAAATGACAGCGGTACTGTTCATGGGGGGGTGTAAAAAATGGCAATGTTGAAAATCTGCTGTGAAAATCTTAAAAAAACTGGTGAAGTCACGAGCGTGCGTACAAACTGTGCAATGCACACCCGTAATGTAACTAGTTTGGGGATTTTTTTACAGTAGATTGTTAACACAGGCATTTTGGGACCTCCGATCATGAACAGTGTCAGTGTGGTTTTCTTTATCTGTCCCGAACAATGATTTCCCACAGCGACCACGCATCTCTGCACTGAAAGTGTGAAAACACATTTCGGCCATGTTGTGGAAAATGACAGCTGTACTGTTCATAAGGAGCTGAGGAAAAATGCCACTGGTGAAAATCTGGACTGAAAATATTACAAATTCATGAACCTACGAGGGTGCGTGGAAACTGCGCAATGCTCACTCATAACACAGTCATTTTATGGAGTTTTGTCACCAAATTTTCAACATAGCCATTTTAAGACCTCTGCTCATGACCAGTGTCACTGTGATTTTCTTAATCTGTCCCAAACATTGTTTTCTACACTGACTGTACCATTGTGCGCTACATGTATGCGGAAACACATTTAGGCGAGATGTGAAAAATAGTAGCTGCACTGCTCATAAGGAAGTGCGGTAAATGGCACTGTTGAAAAATCTGGTGTTGCAAATATTACAAATTCGCAAACTTGCCAGCGATGCGTGGAACTGCGCACGTAGGCGCTCCTAAAACAGTCATTTTAGGAATTTTTTCACCAAATTTTCAACATAGCCATTTTAACACCTCTGCTCATGACCAGTGTCACTGTGATTTTCTTAACATGTCCATACATTGATTTAGCACACCATTTCTAAGCCATTGTATGCGCTACATGAAGCTGAAACACATTTTGGGTGAGATGTGAAAAATGACAGCTGTACTGCTCATAAGGAAGTGTGGTAAAATGGTAATTTCGAAAAATCTGGGTAAAAATATTGAAATTCGCAGACTTACAAGCTGCTGCGTAGGAACTGTAGCGCCATACGCTAAATAAAACAGTCATTTTAGGAATGTTTTCACCAAATTTTCAACATAGCCATTTTAAGACCTCTGCTCAAGAACAGTGTCACTGTGATTTTCTTAATGTGTCCCGTACATTGATTTCGCACACTGACTGCTCCATTGTGTGCTACATGGGGGGAAACACATTTTGGGTGAGATGTGAAAAATGACAGCTGTACTGCTCATAAGAAGGTGTGGTAAAATGGCAATGTTGAAAATCTGGAGTGAAAATATTGAAAATTCGTGAGCTTACGAGCTTGCGTAGGAACTGCGCAACACACGCTCGTAAAACAGTCATTTTAAGGAATTTTTCCACCAAATTTTCAAAATAGGCATTTTGAGAGCCCACCTTATGAACACTGGCAGTGTTGTTTCATTAATGGTTCTGGAAAGGTGATTTCGCACAGTGGCTGCGAAATCACCCTTCGGGCCCGGGTAATGCCATGACAGTGCAAGAATTCATGAGGAGGGGTCCCAAAAACCTCATGTTGAAAATTTGGTGAATAAATTCCAAAAAATGCCTGAGATATGCAACAAAGTTGAAAACCCTATCTATCCCATTACACAGCATACCGACATTTCCTACTCAGTTCGCGATCGGCTTTGAAGAGTGCAGGCGTGTTTCCCGGTCCACGGTCGTCATGCGGACTCTGGAAGTGAAGTATGGGGTGAGGGGGGTGTGGGAGGCAGAGTGCGCAGTGGGTGGGTGCGGGTTGTGGGGGGGGCAGGGAGACTGCGTGGGACCGTATATTACAAACCAATCACACACACACACAAAAAAAAAAAAAAAAATGTGGGGAGTAATGCAATGTAATGGCTGTGGGGCAGCAGTCTTCTGGGAGTCTTTCTGGAGGCTGAGATGCTGCCCTATTTGCAGACAACTCTCTGCCCTGAGGGAGGAAGTTGCCTGTCTTCAGGCCACACTGGACAGTAGTAAGGGGACCTTCCCCCAGGCCACACTGGACGGTAGGAAGGGAACCTCCCCCATCCAGGGAGCACCAGAGCCACCACCACTACCTCAGAGGTTGCAAAGAAAGCACAGCAGTTGGACCACAGTGGGCTCAGGGAGGGTGAGGATGGTGGAACAGAGGCACACCCAGTCAGTTGTTCCACACCACAATCCATACACCATTCTGGGGGAGCATAGCTCCCCTATGGATGCACCCAGAGGAGATTAAGGAGGCTGAGGACAACTGTCAAAGGAGGCCCACAGGAAGGAGGCAGAGGACACCACAAGAAAGGGAAGCAGCTCCTGGTGGGGACTCAATTATTAGGGGATAGAACTAGGGAGCAGGAAAACTGAAGTAAGGTGCCGCCTGGTGCCATGGCTTGGAGAGACAGGAAGCGCATCCTCAGGATCACGAGAACAGCTGCACGGGAGTCTGAGCTGGACGTCATTGTCCACCTAGGGACAAATGACTTGGCTAATCATGAGATTAGAGCAGTGCAGAAGGACTTTGTAGAATTGGGGAGGGGCCTAAGACAAGTAGTACACACAATATCCTTCTCTAAGGTGCTGCCTGTCAATGGCATGAGTGAGGCGAGGGTACTTTGCACCATGCAGTTTAATGAATGGTTGAAAAAATGGTGTGGAGCACAGGGGTTTGGCTTCATTGGGGACTGGGGTTCCACCTGGAGGGACACCAGCCTATACTGGCAGGATGGTCTGCATCTGTCCAGGAAGGGAACAAGTCTTTTGAGCAATTGGTTTAAATGCTTCATTGGCAAGCTTTTAAACTAGTCAAGGGGGGAGGCACTGATAAGCAGCAGGAAAATCCCAGCCTCTCCCTACAAAACAGGGTACTAAATGAGAAAAAGACCGAGGTAGAAAGGTCAGTGGGGGATGCTGCAAAAGAAGGTAAAGACATCAAAAAATGGAGAGCAATGAGTACCAATGCCCGTAATCTGAGTAACAAGCTTCCTGAATTAGTGGCCTTGATGGAGGAGGAACATCTGGATATCGTGGCAGTCACAGAAACATGGTACACACAAAACCATGACTGGGACATAAACATACCAGGATACACTATCTACAGAAGGGACAGGGAGGGTAAAGAGGAGGAGGGAGCTCTTTACATAAGGGAAGGAATCAAAGCAACAGAACAAAGGGAAAACAGGGAGAGAAGAAGCACTGTGGGTAAATTTGGAGACCCGCAATGGCACCTCAACCGCACAGGGTTGTATACAGATTCCCTCTCAGGGGGAGGAAATGGACAAGGAAATGATAGAAAGAATACTTAGAATGGCAGAAAAAGGGGAGATATTGCTGATAGGTGATCAAAATATGCCAGATGTTAACTGGAGTGCAGTTGCAGCAGCCACTTCAAAGAGTGGGGTTATTCTAGATGCCCTACAGGGGGCATGCCTTAGACAACTAGTATTGAAGCCCACTTGAGAGGGAGCAATCTTAGACCTGGTTCTCTTAAATGGAGATGAAGACAGGGTCACAGATGTAGAAGTGGGTAGCCATCTGGGAACTAGCGACCATCGAACAGTATGGTTCACAATAAACACAGCAATAGAGTCAAGCCATACATAGGCAAAAGTACTGGACTTTAGGAGGGCTGACTTTGCCAAAATGGGTGAGTGCCTAAGGAATGCACTAGCAAATGGCCAGGAAGGAGGGGTGGAAGAACAATGGGGAATAATAAAAACTGCTATCACAGAGGTAATGAGCCTTTGAGTGAAGCAAATAAACAAAACAAAACGATGTAAGAAACCACTGTGGTTCTCAAAGGAAGTGGCAGTGAAGGTTCAAGAGAAAAAGAAAGCATTCAGGAAGTAAAAATAATCACAGAAGGAGCAGGACAGAGAACTGTATCAGTTAAAGCAAAAGGATACTGGGAAGGCAGTCAGAACAGCAAAGGCCCAAACCAAGGAAAAGATAGCCAACTCAGTTAAGAAGGGGGATAAAACCTTTTATAGGTACATCAGGGGCGAAGAGAAGACCAAGGAGGGGTTAGTGAGGCTTAATAAAGGGAGGGAGGGTGGGCAGAGGGTGACTGTGAAAAGGCAGAGATACTAAACAAATATTTTTGCTCAGTATTTACAAAGGAAGAGGGGGAGGTACCTAAAACAAACAGCAGAAACACTCTGGATACAGAAGTTGATACCAGCCCATTTACAGAAGAAAGGGTTCTGAAAGAACTATTAAAACTGAAGGTGGACAAAGCAATGGGGCCTGATAGGATTCATCCCAGAATTCTAAAAGAACTAAGGGTAGAATTAGTGACACCACTGACTACCCTGTTTAACAAATCATGGGAGGATGGGGTGGTACCCGAGGACTGGAGGAGGGCAGGTGTGATTCCCCTTCACAAAAGTGGGAGCAAGGCAGAAGCAGAAAACTACAGACCTGTTAGTTTAACCTCAGTGGTAGGGAAAATGATGGAATCACTTCTGAAGGAAAGAATTGTTGAGTATCTAGAGGCCAGAGGGGCACAGGACCCAAGGCAGCATGGATTCACAGCGGGAAGGTCATGCCAGACAAATCTGATAGATTTCTTTGACTGGGTGACCAAAGTAGTAGATCAGGGAGGGGCTGTGGACATGGCCTACCTAGACTTTAACAAGGCATTTGACACAGTCCCACACAAAGATTAATATACAAGTTAGCCAGCCTGGGAGTGGGTCCCAATATGACAGCCTGAGTAAAAGAGTGGCTGGAGAATGGGACACAAGAGTATAGTAAATGGAGTCCACTCTGAAGAAATGGGGGTTACTAGTGGGGTACTGCAGGGTTCAGTATTAGGACCGGTCCTCTTCAATGTCTTTATAAGCGACATTGCAGAGGGACTGGAAGGAAAAGTATGTCTCTTTGCAGATGACACAAAGATCTGCAACAGAGTTGATGCACAAGGTGGGGTGGAAAGGATGAGAAGGGACTTGGCAAGGTTAGAGGAATGGTCAAATGTATGGCAGCTTAGATTCAATGCTAAGAAGTGCAAGGTAATGCACCTGGGAAACAAAAACCCAGGGGAAGAGTACACAATGGGGGGTGAGATACTAACAACAACAAAAATGGAAAGGGACCTGGGGGTAGTCATATCAGATGACCTAAAGGTGGGCAATCAATGTGAGAGGGCAGCAAGGAGGGCTGGGGGGATACTGGGATGCATAGGGAGAGGCATCACCAGTAGAAAACAGGAAGTTATTATCCCTCTGTACAGACAGTTGGTGAGACCCCATCTGGAGTACTGTGTGCAGTTCTGGAGACCCAATCTCCATAAAGACATAGGCAGGATGGAGGCTGTCCAGAGGAGGGCAACTAAAATGGTGAAGGGTCTGCACGGAAGACATATGAAGAGAGACTTAAGGAGCTGAATATGTATAGCCTCGAGGAAAGGAGGGAGAGGGGGGACATGATAGAAACTTTCATGTACCCTCAAGGGATCAACAAAGTCCAAGAGGGTAGCATCTTTCAAAATAAGAGGTGTGCAAGAACAAGGGGCACAATTTGAAGATAGAAGGGGAGCGGCTCAGAGTAATTTAAGGAAGTATTTTTTCACAGAGAGGGCTGTGGATGCATGGAACGGCCTTCCGGAGGAGGTTGTGGAGTCAAAAACAGTGGTGGAATTCAAGCATGCATGGGACAGTCATAAGGCAATTCTAGGGGGTGGGAAGAAGTAGGCTGCAGGTTAACTAGGATCTGCAGTTTATCCATTAGGTAGGGAAATGGGCAGACTGAGTGGGCCAAGCGGTCCTTATCTGCCGTCAAAATTTATGTTTCTATGTTTCTATGTTTTCTTCACAGGTTTTTGTTGAAAAAAGCGGCGGGGCGTTGCCACGCTGGGGTGGGCTCTGGCGTGGCAGGAAGGCTGACTGAGGGGCGATGGAGCCGACGAGGATTGGGAACCCCCATCGCCATGGCATCTGTTGCCATGCTTGGGTGTGCTCCCAGCGTGGCACCCTGTACTCGGGGGCAGTGGGCAGCAGGGGATTGGGCACCCCCAGTGACAGCAAGGGGAGAGACAGTGGAGCCGATGGGGATTGGGCACCCCTTCGGCCATAGAAAATTTTGCCATGCTGGGGTGGGCTCCCAGCATGGCATCTGGATGCTTGTGGGGCGTGGAGCTGACGGGGATTGGGCACCCTGTCGGCCATACAGTGTGGGGAGGGAAGGCGATGAGCAGGCAGTGTGCGTGCGTGCGATGCATGTGTGTGTGTGTGGTGGGGGGGAGAAGCTCTGCTCACTCAAGCGGAGCTCTTCCTTTCAACTGTATGCCACTGCATTTTCAGCTGTCATAGACAACTGGAGCAGTGATTGGCGCTCTGCGACCACGCTTGCAAATACATTGACTGAATTGGAAGAGGCTGACACACCTCTGGAAAACTCATATGATGGCACTATGTTTCTTGCACATGCGTGCAAGCAAACATAAAAATGAACTGTCTGTCTGCAGCCCAGAAGAGCGTTTTCTCAAGAACGGTGTGAGGAGTTTGCTCTATTCTTTTCAGATAAGGTTGCCACAATCAGATCGGACATCCATCTAACCCTCTCTAATGGGAGTAGTGATGGTCGGCAGGAGATGTCGGACACCCAGTTTGTGTGGTCTGACTTCAGCCTTCCACAATTGAAGAGAATTGTGATGATCATACAGTGTTGCGTCCGACCAACTGTAGTTTGGATCCGGGCCCCACATGTCTCTTAGTGGGGTGTGTGGATAAAATCGGCCCCATCCTAGCTGAGATAGTCTGTAGGTCCATGGAGAGGGGGATTTTTCCAAATCTTCTAAAGGAGGCGGTGGTCCAGACCCTCCTTAAGAAATCCTCCTTGGACCCGGACTGCCTGGCAAACTACAGGCCTGTCTCTAACTTACCCTTTGTTGGTAAAGTTATTGAGAAGGTGGTTGCTTTGCAGTTAAATGATCATTTGACTAGCCACAATCTCTACGATTCTCTCCAGTCCAGATTTAGAAAAAGACATAGTACCGAGACAGTTCTGATTCGGGTGCTAAATGACCTCCTAATAGCGAGAGATCGAAGATCTCATTCCATTCTGGTCCTTCTTGATCTCTCTGCAGCATTTGATACTGTAGACCATGGTGTGCTATTGGAACGCCTGCGGTCTATCTGTGGACTGTCTGGTACAGTCCTCAGTTGGTTTCGGTCTTACCTCGAGGGTAGGACTCAGAGAGTGGTGTCTGGGATTTTTTCCTCAGCATCATTCTCCCTATCCTGTGGGGTACCACAGGGTTCCATTTTGGCACCCATGTTGTTTGCAGTATATATGCTGCCATTAGGAGCGATTATTAGGTGGTATGGTCTGAGTTTTCACTGCTATGCAGATGATACTCAGCTGTACATGTCCTTTGCGCCCGGTCAAGATGCTGCCTTTTCGGTCTTTAATAACTGTCTTGCTGAAATCCAGGACTGGATGAATGTGAGTTGGCTGAGGTTGAACCCTGATAAAACTGAGGTGTTGGTTGTGGGCCAGGACGCCGGGAGGCGGGTTTATTGGTTGGATTACCCTCGGGTTTATGGCTCGGGGATATCCCGCTAATTACCTCAGACCGAGTGCGGAATCTGGGTGTTGTATTTGATGACCGCTTGACATTTAAATCTCAGGTGTCAGCGGTTGTCAAAACCTCTTTTTACCATCTGAGGAACATCGCCCGGGTGAAACACCTGGTTCCCCCTGACGATCTGCCTATTTTGGTCCACGCCTTCGTTACCTCCCGCCTTGACTACTGCAACTCGCTCTACCTAGGGCTTCCTGGGATTGAGATTCCGCCGCCTGCAGCTAGTGCAGAATGCGGCAGCCAGGCTGTTGACGGGCTCATCTAGGGCCAGTCATATAACGCCTGTGCTCCGTGGTCTGCACTGGTTGCCAGTTTGCTGGCGAATCACTTTCAAGGTCGGTTTGCTGACCTATAAGGCCCTACATGATCAGAGACCAGTTTACCTGAAAGATCTCCTTCATCCCTACTGTCCCTCCCGCTCTCTCTGATCCACTGACGAGGGATTGCTAGAGATTCCCAGGGTTCGTTTAAAAACTTTAGGGGCAAGATCCTTTAGTTTTATGGCCCCGACCCTGTGGAATTCTCTACCTCGTCAGGTGCGGGAAAGCCCTACTGTCCATAGTTTTAAAGAATCTTTAAAGACTCACCTCTTTAGTAAAGCATATAATGATTTTTAATATTGTTGTTTATTGTATTTGTAATTGTTTTATCTAGTATTGTACAGGCGCCTTGGTTTTTTAGAAAGGAGCCTTAAATAAATAAATAAAGATTGAGATTGAGATTGAACTATGTATCACTAGTGCCTACAGTAAAACATTGTTTGGACACACAGTAAGATAACTAGCAGTACAGTATATATACGGAGAGTCACAGATTCGCATTTGTTATTTATCCTGCTGTTTTAAACAAGAATATTTTATTTTTTCCACCATGGTATCCCAGATCCACCTCATTCTGGTTTTAACCTTAATTTACTTAAGGATAATCTGGACGGCTTGTTCCCCTCAAAACGAGTTTCCTTACTAATCTATCTATTTTCCTTCTAATGATATTGACATAATCGCAGGTACATTTTGTAGCACATAAAATATTCTGGGGGCTGACATTGTTATGGCATGAATCTTTCCCACTATGGAAAAATTCAGTTTGTCCCATTCTTCAAAATCTTGTAAAAAGTTTAAGAATAGGGTTAAGATTTCATTCCAGGATATTATCTAAAGTGCTAGATATATTCAAGACCTAAATAAGACATGGTATTTTGGAATTTTCCTATGTTAATGGTTTGTTGTAGGTAACTGAGCAGAACTGGAAGGCAATACAGGGGCGTAACCTGTGTTTTGTTCCAATTAAGTTTTAGGCCAGAGAACTCTCCAAATGGCTTCAACTTTCTCTGGGGATTTATAATAGAGTCCTTAGGGTAGCTCAAGGTTAAGAGTAAAGCATCCGCAAATGCAAACGTTTTATTTTTTATTTTGTCTACTGAAACACCCCTAATAGAAGGATCTGTTTGGATTGACCTAATTAATAATTCCCAGACCAAGATAAAGAGGTAGGGGGACAGAGGGCATGCTTGTCTGGTTCCCCAATATAGATTAAAGGACTGTGATGTTAGACCATTAGTAATTAGCTCTGCTGAGGAGTTAGAATAAATTGAAGAGACCAATAAAATGAATTCTTCATCAAAACCAAATATTTCTAATGATTTGAAAAGATAAGATCCAG
The DNA here is from genome assembly GCA_016271365.2 of Neoceratodus forsteri. Classification (NCBI taxonomy): domain Eukaryota; kingdom Metazoa; phylum Chordata; order Ceratodontiformes; family Ceratodontidae; genus Neoceratodus; species Neoceratodus forsteri. Next base: position 90,783,378 of record JADMNL010000026.1, on the reverse strand, counting down.
AAACAAATGGTTTGATACCTTTTATTGGACCAACAAAGATGTTACAAAAAGAACAAAGTACTGTACTTTAGCTTTCAGACCAACCAAGTCCTTCCTCAGAAGTTTATGACAGTTACCCAGAAAATCACATAGTATAAACACCCTGTCTGGGTGACTGTCATAAACTTCTGAGGAAGGGCTTGGTTAGTCCGAAAGCTGAAGTACTTTGCTCTTTTTGTAACATCTTTGTAACATCTTTTCTTGGTCCAATAAAATGTATCAAACCATTTGCTTCTGGATCTGTTCTTACAAGGACCACTATGGCAACTAAACAATTTGCTTGTAAAGATAAGGTCATTCTAGCAAGATGAAGGTTTTTTGTATGTCTAGTGAGATTGCTAAAGATGGTACTTTCTGTTTATTTGCCAACCATATTTTGTGAAATATTATCCACCCCAACCTTCCAGTCACAAACCCCACTTGTTCTCTGCCTAGTTACTTATGAATTACAGTTTGTAGCCATTTATTTAAGATCTTCACTAGTATTTTGTAATCATTATTCAATAAAAAAAAACTGGTCTGTAGTTTGTGCAGTCAAATATATTTTTTCCCTTCTTGGGTAATAAAGATATGTATGCGTTGTTCACTGTGGGGCACATTTTTTTATTTTTATTTATTGAATAGAATCAGAATTACAATCCTTTGAGTCATAGACTCGTTTGCAAAGGCTCCACGTCAATAAAAGTAAAACTACAGAGTAAAACAAAATACAAAAATAAGATATACACAGGTAACACAAGTAAACAAGTAACTTGTTATAATACACGGGCCAAAAGTCCAGGTTATAGCTTATATTGTGGGTTACATCAACTGGGAGCATAGAGAAGTTCCCTGGTCAGTGCTAGTACAGGATACAGTTTTGCAGGATCTTGGAGGACCCAAGTCGCATTAGCAGGAAAGTGGGGGGCATGGGGACGGGGTGGCATCCTACTAACCATTTGCAAGGATAATTTACTGAGATGGAGTAGGCTCCTGTGTAACAACTGTCTCTGTAATTATGGTGGGGGGGTGGCAACAGTATGTGAGTGGGATTATTTACAGTCACAGGCTGCTGAGTTCAGGAGCAGGGTTTTGAGACCTGACTTAAATTGGCTGAGGCTATGGGTCATGGAGTTGGAGGACGGAAGACTGTTCAGCCATAGAGGGGCACGATAGCGGAAGGATCTTTGTCCAAGCGAGGTTCTACAGTGGGGAACTAAAAGGGTAGAGTTTGCTGAGTGTCTTAGGGTCTGTCTATGGGGGGCTATGCGGATGAGCGGGTGAAGACTGATGGGGGCTTGCTTAAGTTGTATCTTTTTGACAAGGAGGCATATAAAGTACTTAAGTCTGCCTTGGAAAGTTTGCCATCCTGTCTGGTTATAAAGCTCACATGTGTGCATTAACCTGACACATCCCGAGACTAGACGGCAAGCTTTATTAAGGGCAATGTCAATGCTGCGTAGGGCAGTTTGATCAGCTGAGCCATATATGATAATACCATAGTCTACCAAGGATAGTACAGATGAGGACACAGCGAGATGCATGGCCTGGGGGGGGGGGTAGGCAGTGCTTATGCCTGCAAAGGATCCCTAATCTAGTGTTAATAGAGGAGGTGACCTGTTGGATGTGAGAGTGGTATGAGAGGGAGGTGTCTAAGGTAACTCCAAGATATTTGAAACATGGGACCTGCTCAAGAGTGGATTCATGGGTATTTTTTATCACTAGCGGTGCATGACAATAGGGGCTTTGGTGGTGTGCAAAGATCATGGTCTTTGTTTTCTTGTTGTTGATTATAAGAAGGTGTTCAGAGAACCATGTTTCTATCTCCCTAAAGTAGCCCTGTAGAGCTGATTGAAGGGAATTAGGATGAGGATGTTTCCAATATATAACTGCATCGTCCACATATAGTAGCATGTGATCACTGCAGGATTTAGGGAGGGAGTTAAGGAAGAGGGTGAAGAGTAGGGGGCCAAGTATAGACCCTTGCGGGACACCAGTACGAATCAGTTTGCATGTGGAGATAGTAGTATTTATTTTGACTTGTGTCCGATTAGAGAGGTAGTCTTTGAACTAGGCGGAGACCTCTGGTGCAAAGTTAAGGGATGGAAGGGTATGGAGTAGGAGCTCGTGGCTGACAGTATCAAATGCTTTGGCCAGGTCAACGTATATAGCTCCAGCCATGAAGCCTTGTTCTAGTGCCTCATGGACAAAAGTAGTGAGTTCAATGAGTGCTGTGGAGATGCTGTGGCCCCTCCAGAAGCCATGTTGTTCATGGCAGAGCAGGTCATGTTTGGATAGGTAGTCAGTTAGTTGATCTGATACTATTTTTTCAAGGGCCTTAGAGAGGAGTGGCAGAATTGATACTGGCCTATAACTGCTTGCGGCTGTGGGGTCTCCACTCTTCAGGATGGGCGTGATTACTGCTGCCTTCCAAGCTGAGGGGAATTGGCTGAGGCATAAGGACAGGTTGAGGATTTTAGTGAGATGTGGCAGTGTATCATCCAGGGAAAGCCGAATGAGTTTGAGGTCCAGGGAATCACTGCAGTAACGAGAGTTTGCCAGAGCCTTGGTGAGATATCTTTGGGCCTTATTACAAGAGATGACTCTTAGCCTAAAGGGGGCAGGGTGGGATGTTGGTGGCCGAGGTGACGTAGGATGTGTGGGTGGTAGGGTCAAAGAAGTGAGGTGGGAGAATATGAGAGAGGTCTGAGAAGGAGGTGTTTAGGGCATCAGAGGTAGCCATAGGGTCTTGAGTGGTAGCCCCGTTTACTATAATCTGAACAGGGGTAGGGGAAACAGTTTTCCCATAGAGATCCTTGATATTGCTCCAGAAATTTTTCCCAGAGCCCCAGGTGGAGGTGTGGGTTTGTTTATAGTACGTGGATTTGGCTTTCCTGGTGGCCCATGTGCATTTGTTACGGGCCTCTCTGTATCATTGCCGATCCTGCGGGAACTGTGAGTCAAGGGCCTTATGCCATAGGTTATCCCTCTGGTGCATTTGATCAAGTAGAGCTTGGGAGATCCAAGGTGTGTTTCTTTTCTTTAATATTTGTTTGGAGAAGAGTACAAATATATTGCAGGCTTTATTGAAGATGGCAATAAAGTAGGTGAGTGCAGTGTCCATGGACTGTGCAGTGTGAATAGGGGACCGGTCGCAGGAGGCAAGGTGGGACTTGAAACATGCTAGATTACCTTTTTTAAGTCATCTATGTATAGTGACATTTGGGGGGGATTCTTGTGGACCACTGGCAGGTCACAGGGGAGTGGTTGCTAATCGAGTCCAGGAGCACAGTGATTGGGAGATGTTTTTAGGCCTGTTGGTAAAGATAAGGTCGATGAGAGTAGAGGTCCCTGTTCTGGTATCCAGTCTGGTCGGGGAATTGATGACCTGGGTGAGGTCACAAGCTAAAGCTGAGTCTTTGCTGGGGGATGAGGCAGGTGACAGTGAGTTGACACTGAAGTCACCCAGTAAGATGACTTCACTCCGAGGTGGGAGATACTATCCAGTACTGAATTGAAGGTGAGTTTTTGGTTGCTAGGGGGAATATAAACCACTGTAATATAAAGGGTTTTACCTGGGTTGACCAGGCTGAGCTTGACTGTTGGCGTCTGCGCTCCATGCAAAGGTGGCGGTGTGTGGACCTCAAGGGAGCAAAGGGAGGATCTTACGTAGACGGCACAGCTGCCTCCCCCTCTTGCTAATCCTATCAGCCCGGTAGATGGTGTAGTCACTGAGGGTGGTAGATCCGTTTGGTATTTTATCCAAAAGCCAGGTCTCCGCTAGAGCTAAGACATTGGGTGAATGCTGGGCAATCCAGCCCTGTAGGGGGGTGAACTTTTTTGGGAGGCTGCAGATGTTAATTGTAGCCAGCAGGAGGCCTCCTTGTCTGGTGTTAGAAGAGACAGCAGGAGAGGGTGGACCAGAGTTGGGGTGTACATTACCTGAGAGCAGCAGCAGGAGGAGTGTGTGTCGGAGAAGTGCTAACCTGAGCAGCTTTGAGGAGGCAGTTTTAGACTGGTTATTAGTGGGTCTTTTATCGTGTGTGATAGGGACTGGGAGGGTGTGTAGGAGGTGGGTTATCATGGTGATAAGATGCTGGGCTCCAGGTTGGATGGTAGCAGGATGAGTAGGAGGCAGTGGTCTGAGGGGTAACAGAGCAGTAATACAGCGAGAGAGACGTGTATGGGGGTTGGAGGCTAGCACTGGGAGGGAGTATGTGTATACAAGGTCATGTATCATGGGGCAGTAGGGCACAGGGGTGCGCAGAATGAGGTCATACCAGGTAATTACGTGGTGGCTGGCAGCGCAGTTGCCATGTAGAGTTAGTTCCTTGGGGGGGGTGGAAGTACCATTTGGGGGATCATAGAGGAAATGAGGATAGTCATCAGTGGAATTGGGAACATATTTACTATTAAGATGGTTAGGTGTATGTGATTGAGATGAGTGGCCACTAGTGGTGAGCTGGTATAAGCTGCTGCTGCAGAAGTGAGCTGTTAGGTTAATTTCAAGCACTCGTGATGTGATACTGCCTATATAAGAGAAAGCTGACCAAGGGTGGTGGGGAGCTGAATGCGCAGCATTCAGCGAGGCAATTCTCCGTTTGAGCTGATCAGCAACGGTCGCGATCAGCTGAGCAGGGCGAACAGTACGCAGCTTTGATTCTGTACTTGGGCAGCTATTTGATTCCTGGCTGTGGGGGAGGGCTTCTCCTAGCCCTCACAACCTCCATGTTCCTCAGGGGGTCGGCTGTGGAGGAAAGAGAGAGAGATTCTCAATTAAATAGGCAAGGGGAGGGGAGTATGCTGAGGAGGGGCTGGGCTGTATCGGGATTTTAGCTGGCCGACTTACAGTGTTTGCAGCTACAGCACAGAAAAAATAAAACAAATGCCTTGCTACTTTCCACCGGGTTTAACAACTGAAATATAGAGATTGCAGTTGCAGGTTCATTTTGGGGCAGAAATGAAGTAAAACAGAACAGCCCTGCTTGGACTAAATGATTCTCGCAATTACTTCCACAGTTGCCAGCCTAGGTTTTAAAAGCAAACTGTAGGAGTAGGATATTAAACAATCTGGTTATTTAACAAGCAAGTTCTTAAGGTGAAGTTAATTAAGGTACCCTGCATTAAATGCTCAACCAGCTGGAATCTTAGTTTCAATAATTAAGGTAACATGCTGTAAGTAACTCAGATTTATGCTCAGAGTCAAAAAGCTGGCAAGAAAATACTATCTCCATTGGTATGCCGATAAATTAAATGTCTAATAAAAAAGACGCCAAGTAGGAGATTTTGAATCCTCCGTTTGAGCTGATCAGCAATGGTTGCGATCAGGCGAGCAGGGTGAACAGTATGCAGCTTTGATTCTGTACCTGGGCAGCGACTTGATTCCTGGCTGTGGGGGGGTCTTCTCCTAGCCCGCACAACCTCCGTGTTCCTTGAGGGGTCGGCTGGGCAGTGATTTGATTCCTAGCTGTGGGGGAGGGCTTCTCCTAGCCCTCACGACCTCCATGTTCCTCGGGGGGTCGGCTGGGCAGCGATTTGATTCCTGGTTGTGGAGGAGGGCTTATTCTAGCCCTCACGACCTCCGTGTTCCTCGGGGTTGGCTGGGCAGTGATTTGATTCCTGGCTGTGGGGGAGAGGGCTTCTCCTAGCCCTCATGACCTCCATGTTCCTCGGGGGGTCGGCTGGGCAGCGATTTGATTCCTGGCTGTGGGGGAGGGCTTCTCCTAACCCTCACAACTTCCATGTTCCTCGGGGGGTCAACTGGGCAGCGATTTGATTCCTGGCTGTGGGGGAGGGCTTCTCCTAGCCCTCACGACCTCCGTGTTCCTCGGGGGGTCGGCTGTGGATTTTCTTAAGAACTTGAGCTTCTTGCAGAGCCTTATGTAAATATTTTGTAGCTTCTTGGTTCAAAAGTTTAAGTAACACTCCAGAAAATCCATCAGGACTGAGTTTTATTGTTTGTAAGTTCATTAATGGCATTTATAACTTCTACTAAGGATATGGGACTAATTAATTTTTGGTTTTCTACAGTTGATACTACAAGCAGTTTAAGGTGATCAAAAAACTCGGTCATATTTGAATCCCCTATTAATCTGAGAGGCTGAATACACCTTTTTATAGTATTTAAGTAGTACATCATTAATTCCTTTGTTAAACTATTTCTCCTGCTTCTGTTTTAACCAAGGATCAGATTCTGATGTTGCAGTTTTGTAAGTTTATAAGCCAGTAACTTGTTGGCTTTCTCTCCTGCCTCCTAGTATTTCTGTTTCATCCTAAATAATACATATTCAGCTTTCTCTGGGTATAGCTGGTTAATCTCAAAGCTTAAGGAGTGGATCCTGATTATTTAGGGGATATTTTTTGTATTGATTTTGTAACTGATATATGTTAGCTTCTAGTTCGGGTAAACGTTTTGCAACCTCTTTTTTCCTCTGTGCTGAGTACCTTATTATTCTACCTCTTCTATATGATTTAACGGATTCCCACAAACAGGCATAAGATGCTTCTCCATTATCGTCGTATTTAAAGAATTCTGCTGTCTCTGTCTTACGTCAGTCTGGAAATTGTTTGTCCCTGACTAATGCCAAGTTAAATTTCCATCTAAAAGTCCAGGGATTGTTGGTATGTACCAAAAGGGACATGTCAATGAGTGCACAATCTGAAAAATGGATCTTGTAATGTTTGCATTACCCACTGTATTCAAAAGATTTTTAGAAAGAAAGATGTAATCAATGCTACTGTGCATTTTGTGCCTACTGGAAAAGAAAGAGCAGTCTCTTCCCTGAGGATGCATGATTCACCAGGAGTCAATCAGGCCAGTATCTTCTAAAAGTTTATGCAATGCTGTTTGTGCTTTGGTAGCATGTGTTTTATGTCTGTTGGAATTCCTATCTAGAAATGGGTCTAGCATTTCATTCATGTCACCTGTTAAGATCATTTCATAACTTGCAACACTGCTTAGTCTCAGAGCCATGCCATTAAAGAAGTCTACTTGCTTGCAATTAGGGGCATAAGTATTACAAATTATAAAATGGGTAAGAGAAACATGTACTGTGATTGGTGGAATCCACTCACATGACCATGCTGTTATTCCAGCACAACAGCACAGGTCAGAAATACTTACCTTTCTGAACTCATTACTTGGTCCTAAAATACAAAAATCAGGGAAGCCATTTTAAAATCACAGTAAGGCATTCCAGTGTGTGCATAAATGAGGGATAACAGCACTTCTTGGGTGCATAAAGCCCTCAACTTCACCTCAGGCTTCACTTCCCAAGGTGTACCGTTATCCCACAGTAACGCACACCCTGTCATGCCTTATTGCTTAAATGCTACTTGGTGCCATTAAAGTCATGTTTCCATAGCCACAGCGCTCTGAGAGTTGAGCTGCTCTATTTCTACTCTGTTCACTCCAGCAGGCTCAATTAACTCTTTACACAGTCCACCCTCACGCTGATCCAGGCTGCACAAGAGAGGGGCTGTGGAGCTTGGTTGGGAGCAGAAGAGGAGTTAAGGAGCAACTGCTTTTATTGGAGCGAGTGTCCCAGCGCATTTACACTGCCACATAATATGCTCTCTTCGATAAATGTACCCACTTCTGTGCCAGAACAAAAAGAGACTCCGAAGTGCTCCTGGCATGGTCAGGTAAGTGTTCATACTGCCGACTTTGCAGTGCATCAAACCATGCACACGGGTTGACGCACTGCAAAGGTGGCAGTGTAAACATGCCTTAAGTGTACCTCACAACAACTGGAACCTTCCTTTATTATCAATAAAGTGAGACTGTTTTCACAAAGTTTATTGGCTTTCTTTATGATAATTGCAGTCCCTCTCTGCCTGAAGTTAAAGCAGTTGTGCTCCACAGTTCCCACCCAGTCTTGACAGAGTCTATCTGCTTCCTTTGCAGTTAAATGAGTTTCTTGTAAAACGCTCTATCAGATCTTTTCTTTTTCAGATAAGATAAAATCTTTTTCCTCTTAATAGGCAAATTAATGCCTATTATATTTCAAGATACTGTTTCAAAAGAATTAGAGGATCTTATTCCATCTAATAAGAACTGTTTAAGAATAACAATAGCTAAGTAATGACTTATCAAAGATTGAAATTCAACCCTAGCTTGAAAAAGCACAAGAAAAACCAAAATCAAAGACTAATAAGCGTTGCTTCCAATAATTCAAGAAGGTATTTAACCTGAAAAGAATAATCCTTAGTGTAAGGTATACTTTACAAATACTGCAAATGATGCAAAACAAGTAATATTTAACAAAAACAATAGACGTGTTAGATAACCAACAAAGTAAGTACTTAAACTAGGATTAGGTACTTAACCCGTAAGTTGTTTGTCTGTGTTGCACAGGACATTTGTCTATGCGGGAGCAGGTAGTTCGGTGCGGTTTACAGTGGTGAATGAGTAAGAGCTTCAAATAACCTCCACCAGAAGATCATATGTTATGTAATTATAAAGGGCATATGCCCGATGGCAGTGAGGGCTGAGGCATCCACCTTAACTAGCGCCACGCCGGCAACCCATGTTTGGGAGCGAACTCGTGGCACTGGAGGTCGGCCAGAAAGAAGACGATTGAGCATCCGGAGGACTGCTCTACTCTCTTGGGGAGGTCATGGACTATGCAGCACTAGCAGCCCCTGGTGGAGACTGAGAGCATTGCAGCCAGGGGACACCTAAAAGGGGGATGGAGGCAACGGTGGAAATCCTGCGGGCGGGTGCGGAAGTGCACCAATTATGCACTGGACGTCATTTCACATCTGCACCTCAGGGACCAACAGAACACAAGAAAAGCCCCGGCACCCAGGAGGATGAAGATGGGCCCAGCAGTCTGCCCCATGCCCACTGCCAGACCTCCCTAGTCAGCCTCTAAATTCCTCCTCCTCACTCTGCCTGCTGTCTGGATTCCAGATAGAGCACCAGATAGGTGGTGGTGGTGGCCTTATCCCAGGGGTGTATGGAAGCTGAGGGATTGGCAGAGTGAGAGTGTAGTAAAGGGCTCCAGAGCAGAGGTCTCGAGCTGGGGTGTCTCAGGCTGGGTGGGGGAGAGCCGACTGCCAGGACCACGTTGGAGGGAGATCCTATGGAGTCAGCAAAAGGAGGGAAACAAGTTAAAACAAAAAAAAAGCACCTTCTTAATACCTTTCTGCATATATAGTGAATGATGAAGAGCACAACACAGTGTATAGTCCTTGTTTTATCTATTATTGCAACTCCCAGGCAGCCTGCATCTTCCTTCTCAAGAGACTTATACCACAAAGGAATTCTAGAAGTTATAAGTACAACTTGTCTTTATCAGAAGCATGCTGTATAAAGAGGCTTTCATCATCAGGCCTGCCAGGCTGCATAGTAGAGCAAAATATGAGGATGGTCTGAGCTGGTCAGGCTTCCTGTCCAGGGCATCCTACTTATGCCAAGCCAAGTGCATAACTAAATCTATCTACCTGCACAATTCTGAAGCTGTAGTAACCATTTGGCACATAGTTATCTTGCTTTCACACCTTTTGGCACTACATTCAATCACAGTTGAGAGGGAAGAATTTACAGCATTCGCTGGGTACCCACCTATATGCTAGCCAAGTGTTTGTACAGCTAATTACAGGAAAAAAATTCTGTTTGCAATGGCCATCAATTCTAGTGCATGCAAAATGTAATCAAGAAAGAAGGGGAGCTAGGTAACTGCAACTACTCATAATTCTTGCCTAGAGAGATGTTTCGGAGAATGACATACTAAATCAAGTAACTGCAATATATGTAGCCACAAAATTGCATGAGACCAGACCAGCTCCGTGGCACCGAGCGATGGGTGTTTGCTTGGCATGCTGGCGACTCGGGTTCATGCCACAAGCCCATACGTCAGGAGCGGAGTCCGGCAGGGAGGGACTTTACAGCATCAATTGGATGCTTCCCTCACAAGGGGTGGTAGGCAGGTCCTAGACCACTGTTTGATGGCTACTGGTGGTGGCTAGTGGCTGGTGTTTTTGGCAGTGTGTGGCCTCGACATGCTGCTGAAGACTCTCAACCCCAGGATGCTATTGGGGCCGGATGATTTTGTGGGAGGTGGGGCTGGGGACAAAACAGGGAAACTAGCTGCTTTGCCAACTGGATGACGGCGACTGGTCCTCGCCTGCCACGAAGCCTGGAAGTGTCCATGCCAACCGCTGCTGCACCCAGGATATGGTTGGAATGCCATGGGTGACTCTCCTCTACCGGTTCCCTTCCATGGGGGAAGGGCCCTCCTGATGAAGGGATACATCGAGTTACCTTGACTGTGGCAGTAATGGGGCGGCGGATGATGAAGGGACATGGTGGTGGGGTGGGGGCCTAGGCAGCCTGAAGGAGTGGCCGGCTGAGGGCTTGGAGCAAAAAAAAACAAAAAAATTGCATGAGTCCATGTTCAAAACTGTAATGATGCCGGACTTCTGGTGACGTCATGCCCATGGAAGCACCTTAATTCAACAGCTCTGTCTCATCCAGGACTGAAATTTACAAATCACTCAGCTAATTAGCACAGCAAAAGGAGATTTTCACATTCTACAAACTTCAGAATGCTCAGGGGGAGACCAGGCAGGGCCCGATTGCCCATGGACTCAGCAGATCCCGAAGGATTGGGATCTGACAGTGACAACTCACACCTCTCTGCCTATCGTGGCCATCTTAAATCAGAGGCACAAGAGACAAAAAGGCTAAACAAACAAATGGCACTAAAGTCAAATGAACTCTAGTCTGGGACTTCAGAAAAGAGACCTGGCTCACCTTCACAGCTGTTTGGACAGACATCAGTAAACTGGAGAAACAACTGGACTCAGTGGAAGAACAGTGTACCTTAACGGACACCAGCATGGACACTGTGGAGTGAGCCATAACACAATTACACCAGACCATCTAGGAGCTCCACACACAGGCAGAAGATGCAGAAGTGTAAAACTACCGAAGCAACCTCAGGACCACAGGACTGCCTGAAGGCCTCGAGGGAGATAATGCAATCGAATTCTTGCAGCAGCTTTTTCACACAACACTCAGCCTACTGGAGAGCAACACATCAGAGATGGACTGGGCACATTGGGCCCTGGGGCCTAGACCACCTCCACAACCCAGCTTCCCATGCTCTATGTTCCTCCAGTTTCTCCAATTCCAGGAGGAAGAGATGGTTTTACATAAGGCCTAGCAGAAGGGGTGTTGACTTTCGAAGCCCATCGATTTTATGTAGATAATGATTACCCCTCACACAATTGCGGTACATTGTAGAGCGTATGCCCCGCTGATTAAGACACTGAGGGAGGCAAAAATTTTATTCCAGATGCCCTAGTCAGCCTACTGGCACTGAGGGTTGAGGCACTGGATGCCACACCTCGCACCACACCGGCAAGCTGGGTTCAGGAGTGAGCTCAGGCCGCCGAGGGTTGGCAGTGGAGGGAGAGGATCGAGCATCCGAAGACAACTCTCCTCTCCTAGGGGTGGGTGGGCACGTTGTCCTGCTCCTTGGCTGCCCCCTGGTGGAGGATGAGGGGGCAGCGCCAGACTCCGGGAGACTCGAAGCATAGCTTTGTGATGCGCACGCACCTCCACACATGCGTGATCCTGGCTGTGGGGGGAGGGACCAGAAAAGGAGAGAAAATCTGGCTGCAGGCTCCATGATGTCCCCTTTAGCAGGCCTGTGCCACTACCTCAGGACCGCCCGTAATTGCCTACTAAATAGGGCTCAGGGGTACCTGGGGGCAGGGACCAGGGGGACCAGAGAAGGATGGACTACTCGCCTGCAGGCTATGGAGGATAAACACAGTATGGAAAAAAATAAATGAAGAAAAAAAAAGAAAAAAAGATTCCAGATGCCCTACCCCTCAAAGTTGGTAGTCCGCTTTCCGGATGGCTCCTAAATGTTTGAATCAGTGGAAGAAGCTGCCCTGGAATTGTAGTACCGCAGCCTAGAAGCCCTGGTGATGCAGCTGCATCAGCAACAACAGCAGTCAATTGTGGGGAAACTGGCTCAGAGAGTCTTGCACCGAGCACAGCAGAAGGAGCAGTGTCAGAAAGAAGAAGCGGTGGCAATCCAGAAGATCGCAGACAACCTCAGAAAGCAGGCTTCCTGCTCACTGCGAATGGAACAAGACCTCCAGACTGTGGAGTGACCCGGTCCCTTGACTCTTGCAGTAGATAAGTCCACAGTTCTCCCCCTTTTGCAGTAGCCTGGTGCAAAATAAATTCATGATCCCTCCCTCGACACCCATCCACATACCTCATCCCAATGGGGGTATTTAGCACTCGGATGCCTCGTCATTATCTTCCCCCTCTCTGGCTATCTCCTGGAGTGTGCAGGCCTTCTGATCACCACTGACAATTGCTCCATCTGTGCCAAAGGCGTGTTAGGTGGTGACTGGGATTTCCTAGGCCACACACGTGGGAGGAGGTCAGGCGCACTAAGTGGGGGGAAGCGCACTGAAATGGGGGATCGAGGAAGCTGGGGGAGATTGTTGGATCCCTTAATGGCCCCCTCAACACCTTGACTGGGGGCTAACAGTTCACAGCAAAAATAGCCTCTCTTGTTCTGGGGGGGGGGGGCAAGCTCACATTGGATATTGTTGATTCAGGACTTTATCAGCTGCACTACTTCAAGTTTGACTCCTCTCCCCTCTACTTTAAGATGTTACCACAGGATGGTCAATGTTATTTGTTCTGAAACAGAAAAGCTGACAGTTAAAGTTGGGGCTAGAGGAACTGTGACGGGCCCCCAATTCACAGGATCATTTTGGGGCTCCTCCTCGGATGCACCAGGGTGCCCACCAAACAGTACAGCCCAGCCACTGGTGAATGGTGTAGGGGTGGGGGTGTGGGAAGAAAGAGGAGCATCCCCGGTGCTACGTGACTACCTGATCTAGCTGTACGAGGGGTTAGTACACAGAAAAAGACATTGGGGCGGGCATGTGCAGTGGAGGAGTGGTGACTGTCCTCCTCCATCTCTGCCTCTTGGCCCTAGTGATACCCCCCTCCTTCCATGCGTGAAGAGAAAGTAGACATTGTGTGGAGCATAGGATGAGTTCTCGCACTGCTACATTTCACGTACTGCCACCCCCCACCACTCCCTAAACCACCTAGTTCAAAACTGTGTTGTGTTAGCTATGACCAAAAGTGATAAAACTGGACCCTGCCTTGGTTTTCGACTGCTACATAACCCAATCTCCAGAACAAATTTCATGTTTTACAACCCAAATGGCTGATGTTCTGACCTTCAAAGCATAACAGCAGTCCTTGGAGGAGCCAAGGCATGACCCCCCCCACCACCCCATACTTTATCCTCCCCTGATGTGCTAAGTCATGGGCCCTATGGTAGAGCCTCACCAGACCAGGAATCACTTAGGTTCATGGGGAGCAATTGCCCCAGACACTTTGGAAGCCACCTATAGTTCAACATAAACTGCCCCGTTGGCAGAACTCTGCTCCCCACTTCAGATCTCCCCCACTATTGTTAGTTCCCCTATGTTTTGTATATTGTTATTTATGGAGAAAAGTGTTTTTGTGAAGTTAAGTACAGTTAAAGTGCACTTTCAATATTATAGCACCAACATGGAAAGTGCCTGGTTAATGTTAAAAGCAAGAAGGATGCAGAGCATACTGAGGTGTTTACATTACTCCTCTGATAATTAAATATGACTGCTAGACATTTAAAGATAGTGGCCCAGATATTCAAAGGAGATGCACCCTTGGGCCATACTCAAAACAGGGTGATGCGCTTCACAATTCTGGATGCGCCGCAGTGCAAAGATAATGTATGTGGCGCATCAGGAGGAGGCGTTCCCCTGCATACGTGGCACATCTCCATATTCAGCCGAGATGTGTGGTGCAGCTGCCTGCACATCTCAGAGATGTGCCGTACAATGTTAGGCATGGAAAAACCATGTCTAAGTCATAGCCACCCACAGGTGGGCTACTGTACTGCACAGCGCAACACAGCAGCCAGCCCCTGGGTGGCTACCCCCATCCCCGATCACATTTCAAAACAAAGGTCATCCTTCCCTGTTAGTCCAGTGACTCCCCCACCTATCCCCAATCATATAGTAAAATAAATCCCCCTTCCCTGGTAGTCCATTGGTACCTTCTCCCTTCTCCGAACCCTGTCTGATCGATAATGAATGATCTAGAATCCCTGGTAGTCTAGTGGTACTCCCCTCCCATCCTCGAACCCCATCCGAATGATTATGCATGATCAAAAATCCCTGGTAGTCTAGTGGTACACCCTTCCCAGTCCTGATCGTGGAAAAACACGCAAGCCAATATTTCCCTGGTAGTCCAGTTGACCCCCCCCACCCACTGAGGCACCCACAGCCCCCACACCCCTGTCTCAGCATGGCCATTTCAGCCGGCAGGCAGCAAAATCCACCCGCACACCTCCACGGCTGCCCACCGACTGTGCTGCCACTGAATGACAGCTTACAGTGAGCACTGCAATACCACTGGTCGACATCGTTGACCAATGGGCTTGCAGTGAGTACTGTAAGCATTCATTCATTGGAGGTGTGCGGATTGGTTTTCCTGCCTGCCAGATGAAATGGGCCATGCTAGGACGGGTTGAGAGGGGTGGGTGGGTGCTCGAGTGGGTGGGTGGGGGTCCACTGGAATACCAGGAAATATCGACTTCCACATTTTGCTATGATTGGCTGGAGGGGGGTACCACTCGACTACTAGGATTTCCGATCCTGAATAATCATTTGGACGGGTTGGGGACAGGAGGGGGTACCACTAGACTACCAGGGATTCTCGGTCATTCATTATCGATCGGATGGGGTTGAGAAGGAAGAGGCACCAATGGATTACCAGGAAGGGGATTTTATTTTATTTTATGATCGGGATGGGCGGGGGGCACTGGACTACCAGAAAAGGATGACCTTTTTGTGACATATGATTAGGGATGGGTGGGGGTTGGGAACACTAGACTACCATGGAGTTGTGGAGTGCTTTTGCAGGACACAGAGGTTGCGGGGCACCTGGCAGATTCTGCTGGGCGCATCCCTGCCCCAGACATGCAACGGGGCCATAATGACATGCAAATGACCCCATTTGTGCCTTGCATGGCTAATGACTCCATTTGCATGTCATGGTCTGAATATCTAGAATTTGCACCTGGCGCATCCCGAGGACGTGCCGCGCATCCCCATTCCTGGTATTCAGACTGCACAGGGGGATGCACCAGTACATCTTCGGTGGCCCCCTTTACACCTCCCACATCATTTGCTATATTCAGATGGGATGTGCAATTGCGCATCTCGTTTGAATATAGCAAAGTTGTGCTCCTGTGCAACTCATATGTGTGGCACAGGCACTTGCACCCATTCTGGGTGCAGTTTGAAAATCCTAGCCATATTCGTTAAATGTAAATGGGCTGACCAGCCCCATAAAAAGAGCTAGAATACTAACATTACTCCAGAAAAGTAAGTCAGAGGTGGTGTATATCCAGGAGACACATATGAACAGCACAGAACATGATAAACTGTCTAAGGGTGAGTTTTCCCAGGTTTTTGCCTCATCATTTACCAGAGAGAGAAAGCGAGGAGTTGCCATACTTATCCCATGCCAGACCAACTTCCAGGCAACTAATCTTTGGGCAGACCCGGAAGGTAGATTGGTGATTATCCAAAGAAAATTACACGACACCGAGATTACCCTTGCAAATATTTACCTACCTCTGGGGACAAACTCCCCAATCATTAAGGTTCCGGGTGTTCAGGGTGCCAGCATCAAGGTGCTATAATGGCAGCACTGGTGGCATGGCAAAAACACAGTGTGCATTCCTGTAATTAGAATGCCACTGAAACAGTACGCTGTGCAGGTCACGGGAAAAGGTGCCGCAGACAAACAGAGCACCAGGGAAGAGAGGTATGCACAATGCGGCAAAGGCAAAGGTGACCATAAATAAACCGCCAGAAAGCACTGTGATCCCCATAGGATTGTCCGCAGCAATGCGGATGGAAAGTGTGCTCAAGACAGACAAAGGCACACATGTTGTTTGGTTATGCTGGGGGGCTGCGCCTCCATGCCAGTCTGTCGTCCGTGTGAGCTCCGCTTGCAGGTGGGGAGGGATGGGTCTACTGTTGGTGGCCATCAGTGTTTGTCTGCCTTTTGCACAGGCACTGGGCCTGTTGCATAGTGTGTGCCATGTCAGCGTTTCCCTGGTACCCTGTTTCAGCATGCATTATTCTGCCATGTCATTTCACCAGGTGCACTGTTGTCCACGGTGACGTCCATTGTTTCCGTACCTCCTGTAGCCCTGTTGGCATTCTGTGGGTGGGTCGGCGGGGTGTGGTGTTGTACACTGCTTGCCAGCACTTACTTTGGTGGGTGCACTTGGTCCCCTGTGAGATGTTGCCATGCTGTGTTGGTGGATGACTTTCTGCTGATGCTCTAATTGACAGTGCTGCATTTGTGGGCTCGTTCCGAGGATGAAACTGATCATTAAATTTCTCTTAGATTAAGTTGTCTCTCTGACAAAGAGGCTCCTCCTACTGGCTGTGACCTTAATAGTACCACAAATCCAGGTCTGGATTCAACCAATGTATCGAATTACAGACAACCTGCCCCACATAAATTCTTCAAACAATTCACCCAAGAAGTTGGCTGTGCAGATGCATGACGATTCCTGCACCTTAGGGATAGGGTTACCAGATTTTGGGACAAGAAAAAGAGGAAAAAGTCTAAGGAGTAAGCAATCTTGTTTAATTTGTAGTTTGTACACAGTAACTTTGTAGTTAAAAAAAAAGGACAGTACACGGGCAATAACCCTAAGTGACCACACATGACATTCAGTCAGAAAAACTGAAGCATTATGTCTTTTGCAGCATAAGTTAAAAAACAAGAACAGGCAGGCAATATATGATGACTTTTTATGCTGCCAGTATGAGCCTGAGCAGCCCATCTGACAAGCCACCGCCACTCCCCCCACTCAGATGACCACCACTGGCATTGCCGCAGTCTAAGTGCTGGCTTCTTCCATAGCACATCAGTGAGCACAGAGATCAAAGGATGTGAAATTAAGTGCTTTTACAGTGCTGGTTTTAACAGTTACCTCATGTCACACAGGTTACAGTCTTCATTTTTCCAAATTAATGCTCACCACCTTTTGCAGACTAGAAGCAGTGCACTGTAATTGAGACCAGTCTGTTTACCAGCCCTAGTTAAATTTGCTTGAAAAATGATTAATCCACACACTGTCACAGTGCTGTCAACACGCACCCTATGATCCAGATGCCCCTGATGCTTACTTGAGATTCCTGCTCTGGCCATTGGTGGGTCCAATGATGTGGCATTCCTATTTGCCCACAATCAAACAATGATGGTCATCAAAATTTGCAAGGCCGAGGGAGGGGGAGGAGCATTCAACACTTGTCAAAAGTTTGGTGTATACTGGTAACTCTGATTTGAGTTCACTAGCAGAGAAAGGTTCTACCAAATCTGCACCAGCATCTGAAAAGGTGAAAAGCAGAAGCTGTCTTCCCAGTCAAAAGTGAACTGCAGGCTATCAAGTATCATCAGAACAGTAACCAACAGTAACCAATGCAGACAGAAGTTCAGAATTGTTTCTCTTAGAATTCATTTAGCAAAGAGACTCCAGTACCAACCTAACATGTAACAATGCTGCAGTTTCTTTGCTTTGGAAAAAAAAAAACACTGAATAACAGCAGCAGCATAATCATTTAATTGACTGATTTTTCAGTAACAGCTTGCTCTTGGCAAGATGAGCAGGCAGGCCAGCCAGGTCATTAAAAAAAATTAATATTATTTGTTACTGTATTTTTTTTAATTATTTATGGAGCTGGCCTGGGCTGGCAGGCTGGTCATGATTTTGTTTACTGTTGACTTGAAATTTGAAATTACAGTGTGGTCCTCTCTTGTCTTTCTTACTTTACCGTCGTGCAGTGCTGATGAATCAGTGTCGGACCACCTCACCTGGCTAAAGGCTTGAGCCTTCCAACGAGAGTCAAGTCGAGATGACCCGCTGCTGACTCAGACTGTGCCTGACTGACGTGAATATCGGGACCGGAGGGCCGGGTGCTGGGGATGCAGGCTGCAGCAGAGCGGGCCGCCACGAGTCTGAGTCTACGGTGTGTGACTGTTGAGCCACTTGACTTGACTCAAATATTCGCCAAAATCACCGTGTGTTGACTCTATGCCACTCAAGTCGTGTCGTGCTCAGACTAGAGTCATAAAAAAATGCAAAATGCAATGCAAATCCCGCAAGCGGGCGCCTGAGAGACCCGCCCACATGCGCTGCAGGGTCGCAGACAGACACACTGTTTTCCCGGGTAACAGTTGCCATGGCAACTGACAACACGAAGCAGCTGTG
This sequence comes from Neoceratodus forsteri, assembly GCA_016271365.2. Taxonomy (NCBI): domain Eukaryota; kingdom Metazoa; phylum Chordata; order Ceratodontiformes; family Ceratodontidae; genus Neoceratodus; species Neoceratodus forsteri. The sequence goes on along the minus strand of JADMNL010000026.1, from coordinate 90,765,025 downwards.
CCACCGGGAAGTCCAAAAACCCGGACAAAACAGCACAATTTTAAAAATCCACCCGGACAAAAATTGTTACATCAAAAAGAGGACATGTCTGGGTAAAAGAGGACGTCTGGTAACCCTACCTAGGGACAGGGGGATACACCTATTATTCAGCAGTCCATGGTACTCATACACGTATTGACCACTGTTACACTCAGAAGGAAAACCTAATATCCTTAACTAGTTGCACACTAGGCGACATAGCTCACACAGTTCATGCCCCAGTGATAAGCAGCTGGGACTTTGGGCAGCAGCAGTGTAACACCCGCTGGAGATTCAATCCAGCTTACTTAAAGGGTAAACCTTTTAGAGAGTTCCTCACAGACACAATGGAGGAAATCATGAGGGATAACTTAGATCCAGAAATATCACACAATCAAATGTGACACCCTGAAGGCAGTTTTGCGGGGGCACCTGATTAAATACTCAGTTATACAGATCAAATTGAGATGATATAGTCAGAGACAGCGGAAGGACAAGCTCCACTTTCTACAGATGGTGCATAAGCAGGGAACCATTCAATCTCCCACAACTTAAACAGACCAAGAAGGACCTCAACATGCTCTGCCTGCAACAGACAGAAATTGCCCTAGCCTACCTCCACCAGAGATATAGCGAGATCGGACCTAGAGCCTCCCACCTATTGGCATATAATTTATGCAGGCAGAGAAGACTATCTACAATCGAAGCTGTAAAAGATCCCACCTCAAGGACCCGACTCACCAAATTGCAGGAAATATCTCAAGCCTTCTGTGGGTACTATCAGACACTGTACACACCGGAGTGCGAGGCAGACCCTGAGGCCATCTTCTCCTTTCTGTCCAAAGTGGCACTCCCTACCTTTACAGAAGAGCAGCAGTGGTTCCTGGGTGACCCTTTCCAGCCCATGGAGCTCTCTGCAGCGATAGCCAGATCGAAAACAATGAAAACTCCAGGACCTGATGGTTATGGAGCAGAATTTTACAAATCTGCAGCACAGATGCTGGGCCCTCTGATGTTGCAGGTTTTTAATGAGGTCACTCAGGGGAGACCCCCCTCCCAGCTGGTCATACATTGCAATGTCAGTCATATTAAAACCAGGTAAGAACCCCCAAGCGTGTGATACTTACCGCCCTATCTCAGTCCTAGATATGGACTATAAATACCTCATGTCTATCCTGGCGCATACGCTGGACACAGTACTGCCTGACCTGATCGACTTAGACCAAATAGGATTTGTAAGTGCAAGATCTACCTTGGATAACTCCCGCAGAGCCTTGTATCTTACCCATGTAATACAGTCCCAGAGGTGTCCATCAGCCCTTCTCAGCATAGATGCTGAGAAGGCGTTTGACAGGATATCCTGGCCCTTTCTGTATGCCACCTTGAGTAGGGTGGGGTTCCTTGCCTCCCTAATAGCCAACATCCGGGGTCTTTATGCATCTCCTCGGGCATGTGTGAAGATCTTGGGGCATCAATCTGATTACTTCCCCCTGCATAGGGGTACACGGCAGAGCTGCCCTTTGTCCCTGGGGCTTTTTGCCCTGTTTATTGAACCACTGGTGCAGGCAATCAAACTTCCCCCTAAGTTACAGGGGTCCAGGTGGATGGAGTGGATCACCGCATAGCCCTATATGTGGACGATGTCTTGCTATATTTAAACAATCCCACAGAATCGATCCCTATAGTGTTCCAAATCCTAGAAGACTTTGGCTTAGTCTCTGGATATAGGCTTACTTCCTCCAAAGCAGATGTTCCCTCTTTTCATTTTGAGCCCACCACAGTATTTAAGGAGCAATTCCCATTTAGATGGGACTTAGACAAATTAAAGTTCCTGGAGTATTCCTGTCACACAGAGCTGAGAGTGTTGTGCTGAATAATTATACCCATTTTTATACACAGATGCAACAAGACCTCAACAGGTGGAATGTGCTCCCCCTAAATATCACGCAAAGGGTGGAGGTGCTTAGGATGCTGATTCTCCCCAGAGCCATACACCTCTTCCAAAATATACCAACCTTCCTGCCCTCCCAAGTATTTAACACCTGGAACAAAACAATCTCCAGATTTATCTGTGTAGGAAGGCGCCCCAGAATAAAATTAACCACCTTGTTTCTCCCTATGGAAAAGGGAGGTCTCTCCTTACCAAATTTAAAGCTATACTACTGGGCCTTACACTTGACGTTCATTATGCACTGCTTCCTAGGTACCTCCCCAGCACTATGGTGGGAGATTGAGGACTCCACGTTGCCCATCTGGGAACTGGTAGCAGCCACATTATATCAGGACCTCCCTGAAAGATGGGTAACTCCAAGCCCGTGGCTTAGGCATCAGCTATGGGTTTGGAAATGTATCCAAAAATCCCTACACTTCACTCTGTTTCTTAGGTTACTATACCCAATTGCCCTACTTGAGAACTTCTGACCTGCCCAAACTGATCTCACATTCCACAATTGGGAACGCTTACAGCTGAACTACCTTCCACAATTTCTGATAGGCCCAGCCTTTCAGACGTTTACTCAGATCCTCCAGGAGTACAGCCTGAGGCAATCAGACTTTTTCTGCTACCTACAGCTTCACCACTACTATGAAAGTCTCCCACTTGGTACATGCTGCCCGGAGAGACACCCTCCAGTGATTACACTCCTTATCAAGGTACTCCAAACTAAAGTAATGATACGTGTTATCTCTATTTTTTATAAGGCCCTGACTGATACAGTTGGGGACTCAACTGAATACATCCTTGATAAATGGAATGCAGAACTGGACCTCCATTTCATCTTGCCACAATGGTACAGTTCATGCTGATTAGCCTCCAAAATAACAAGTTCATTTCACTGGTGGGAGTTCTCCTGGCAGCATCAGATACGATACTTTCACATCTCAGCCATAACTGCCCATTATCTTGACACCAGATCAGCTGTATGTTGGCGGCAATGTGAAGATAATAATGCACATCACACACACATCTTCTGGCTGTGCCTTACATTCCAACTTTTCTTTGAGGCCCAACAGAAGGAATTTGAGGCACTGTATGGACAACCAGTATCACTAACGGGAATTGTTCTTACTATACATCATACCTTTAAGGACTTAGGGACCCCCTCACTCGCTGTTTATTAGAGATTCTCCTTTTAGCTGCAAAGAAAGCCTTCACAGAATTTTGTCTGACTAACCAGATTCCCACCCTGACAATCTGGAGAGTGTTGGTGAACCAAATATACAGATCTGAGAGAATCAAACACAATTTAAATGATACCTTGGACCTATGCTCATCTAGATGGAACAGGTGGATAAAACATGTAATGCTTATAGATCCAGAATTTGTTCCTTCGGGTGAAACCTAATCTTCATATCACAGAGAAACGCGGATGGGCCTGGGTCTCATGGGTAGAAGGACCTGAGGAGGGAGGGGGAGTGAGTCTACTAGCCAAGACAGGGACCAGAATGGGTGGCTCAGGCTCATTACCGTGATATAGTAAGTAAGTTGGAACATGCACAGTATCTCTCTGTACCAATACATAATACTGAACAGTAAGCACAGCATGTAACCAGTGCTTTTATGATCTGTAAATGTCTATGAATGACGGTCGAAAAGTTTAATAAAAATACATTTATAAAAAAAACTGTAATGATGCCAGCTGTTTGGAATATAGTATGAGCTGGTAAAATGATGGAGGGTGTAAGAACACCTGCTGGTGAGAACATACCCCTTTCCCCTCCATTTTTTTTATTTGAGCTCTAATGTGGTCATGAGTTGCTTAAATTCAGTTAAAAAAAGAAAGCTGACTTGCATTTAGTGTACTGGCAGTCACCATTCCACAGATCCAATGGCTGTCTCACTAACTTTCAATCTGTGTGTTGGATACCGCAACAATCAACACCCACAATGCTCTGGGGCTCCACTGGATTGATCTACTATCACAATGATGAATGAGGGTATAATTATTTATTTATTTATTTATTTAAGAGATTTACCAGATAAGCATTCTGAGCGGGGCCCGCTCGTTTCCAGATGCGGCCTAATTGCTGGGAGATGACATTGTTTATTCCTCCCCCTCTCTAGCGCATAGTGGATTTTGCCGAGATTAAAAGAGGCAAGGATGAAATCGAAAGTCCATTCAGCAGAATGCGGGTGCCAGTTTGAAAAACATGGGAAGGTCATGGATTCAGTACAACAGGGAGCCAGCAGACAAATGCACCCACCAAAAAAGACCTGTTCCACTGCAGGTGTGATCTGAAAACATATAGAAGGCTGTTGCAAAGAAAGAAGGAAACTGAAGTAATCTGAAATCCGCACATGGTGGTATGGGGGGGGGGGGTGAACATTTGTGTAGAATAAATGAAATTGTTTTAGTGTCTTAGAAGCCATGTTTAGTTATTGCTCAGCCCTGCATGCATTAGATTGATTATTTAGGTTGCTTGTGGTGCCAGAAGCTTACTCTTAAAGTCCCCAAGTCAATTCACTGTATTCGTATTTTGATCTATAAATTGCGGTTCAGGTGAAGATTACACAAAGCTGCCAGAGCTTTTGTGTCTGCCCTCCTTGGTCCTGCTTCTCAAGCACTGTTGCTATGACTTATTTTGTTTATTATTATTATGTGCAGTGGTTGCGCTAGATCTAGAGAGTGGAGGTTCTAGATAAAAGGGGCTCCTTCTCTGTCCGATTTAAAAAAATCTTTAAGAGCTCCGTAGCCGACTGGATGACAGTTGCCAGCTCCCGTTGCCACGAGACTGAGGACAGTGCACGCACCATCCCCAGCAGCACCCCTGAACAGGTTTGGCACTGGTCACCCCCCCACTGGGCCATCCCCTTGAGAAGAGGCCCTGTGAAGGGTTATGTCCAGGGATCATCCAGGGGCTGCTATGTGGGGGTGAAAAGGTGGCTGATCCGAGCAGTAGGGCTCGGAGGGCATTGGTGGCCTGAAGGAGACGCCGGCCCGGAGCTGGGAGGGAGCAAAAAAAAACAAAACTCACTTTTTCAATCCAAGTTTTGGTCCTGGCTCCTTGACTTAAATGTTTAAATTTAATACTTGATTTTCAGTGTAACTCCTAGGCAGCGCTATCTGTAGGGTTACTACCCCTGCCTGTACTTGTGACAACAGGTTGAGGGGCCTGGGTTCAAACTTAACAATTACCAGGGTTTCCTTTCCCTTAGTAATTACAATATGTTGGTGCCTCCACCCAGAGCAATATATGTGGGAGTAGCTACCTAACCTGGTATATCCCTCTGGGAAGCTATAACCACCCGCAAGCCTGCCTAGTGACCACGTACCTTGTAATGGGGGACAGCCCTTTACAGCAGCTAACACACAGGTGGCAATAAACATCAACAATATGCACACATCCCTTGCATTTACCACCAGGGTCTGGTCGTCGGCATACCCCTTGGAACCCCCTGTAAAACAGTATTTAAAACAGGCATGCACATTTTAATGGACAAAAAAAAGCAATCACAGCTCAGCAGCAATGAGGATGTGAGTTTCAAAATGTATCCAACGAAATTGCAAAAAAAATGTATTTATTTATTTAGCTTTTGTTAACCAGGTAAGTACACTAGACAAGACAACTGCCTATTTTCAGGTACGACCCGGGAGAGTACAGGAATTACAGATGAAGATACATAGGACGACATGGTACAGATTAAGAACAGTTTACAAGTCATGAGAGAGCAACATAATGCAGAATTAGACATTTTATAAGTCGAGGGCAACATAACATAGATTAAGGCAATTTACAAGTCATCATGTGGCCTAGTTTTGTTCAATATGAACACAACAGAGTAGGACATGTTGCCACTAAGAGCAGTACAGAAGGCACAGTTGCGATGCAGCAGCTGCACACTATATACAGCAAACGCCCCTTTTGTCCAGGGAATATGTCTGGGGGAGAGGAGCGTAATGTTAGATCACGGGAGTTTTGGGCACCCACAGGCTAAAGTGAGTTTGAGGTGATTCCATAGGGAGGAGGGAAGGCAGCCCTGTGAGGGGGCAGCGCGGATCTGGGCAGGGAAAGCATTCCACAGTCTAGGGGCACATGCTGCAAAATCCCTATCTCCCATTTGAGTCTGGGTGGTGGGTACCTTAAGCAAGGCAGACCCCTGAGACCTGAGAGGATAGGATGATGAGGCAACCAGGACAAGGAATTTCACCAGCCCTGGGGGGGTGCCAGTGCCAAGGACCTTTCCCGTGAAGCACCCTAGAACATAGTCAATGTGGTTTGAAGGGGAGAGCCAGTTTAGTTTGCTGTAGAGGTCACAATGGTGGGTGAGATGGGGGGGCAGCCAGAGCAAAGCAGCAGACATTGTTGTAGGCAGTAGACCACCTAGAGAGATGGACTTTGGTAGAGCGGGCAAACAACAGGAGCCCATAACAGAGCAACGGGAGGAGCACCCCTTGGGCAAGGGCAACACATGCCGCCAGAGTAAGGTTGTTTTTGGCTCTGTAGGCCAGACCCAGTTTGTAGTTGACATTCTTGCATATATTCTGGATATGGCGGCCAAGGTCCAGCTGCGGGTCCAGCGTCACCCAGAGGTATTTGAAATTGTCAGTGACAGGGATTGGGGTACCGTCGGTACCTGGGACACAGAACAGCACGGTAGAGGCCTTGATCTTGGCCTGAGACCCAAAGAGCATGGCCTGGGTTTTTTTAAGATTAAGGACCAGCTTGTGGGCCGAGATCCATGACTGAATGTTCCCCAGGTCCTCACTCAGATGGCGATTGATGACCCCCATCTCCGTGGAGTGTGTCAGGATGACCAGGTCATCGGCATAGAGGATCGGCTTAGAGTGTACAGCGGCTGCGGGGAGATTGTTTACAAAGATGGAGAATAGCAGGGGCCCCAGGACAGAGCCTTGGGGGACACCCATGGTTACAGGAATAGGGCCAGAGAGCTCCTTGCCATATTTAACCAGTTGCGATCTACCGTATAAATAATTGGAGAACCAGATGAGCACAGCAGAAGATAGACCAAGGGATATAAGCTGTGTGGTGAGCATGGCATGATCAACTAGATTGAAGGCCTTGGATAGGTCTATAAAGATAGCCCCCGATAGTTTGTCTTGGTCCATGGCCGCCCTGATCCATGCTGAGACAGTGACAAGGGCAGAGGGTGTGCTGTGCCCTTTCCTAAAGCCATGCTGCACGGGTGACAATAGGTTGTGTGAATGCAAGTACTCCGACAGTTGCCCTGCCACAACTTTCTCAAGAAGTTTACTGACCGCTGATAGAATGGATATTGGGCGGTAGTTCTCTATTAGTTTGGGGTTGCCCTGTTTAAGGATCGGTACCACCCTGGCTACCTTCCATATGTCAGGAATAACACCAGATGACAGGGACAAATTGAAGATGTGTGCCACCAGTGGAGCAAGCCAAGGGGCACCAAGGCTGAGAAGCTACAGTTCCAGCCCATCCTGGCCAACACTCGAGAAGGGGGAGAGGCTCGAGAGTAGTCTCTGCACCTCATTCACCATCACAGCCCTGAAATGAAAGGGCAGACAGGGTGGTGGTGGTGGCACTGGGACCTGTACACCATTCTCACCTGCACCTGGGGGGAATGACGAAGTGAAGGCAGACAGGTCAGAAAAGTACAGGTTAAAGGTATTTGCAATAGTCACTGAGTTGTTGCAGCTGGCACCATCAATAGTCATGTCAGAGGTCTCAGCACTCTGGGAACCACTAACTATGTTTTTAATGTTTCTCCAGAACCTCCTGGGGTCCCTGGCAGAGTTCAGCAGAGTAGTCTTCCAGAACTCACTCTTAGCAGCCCTTATGCTCCTCTTGCACTCATTTTTGAATTTTCTGTACTTCTGAAAAACAGCCTGCTCCGCCGTGGCCTTGAATTTTGCCCAGCACTTATCCCTGAGCTTCAGGAGGGCAAGGAGGCTACCATGTAGCCATTTGGTGGCTGATCCCCTCACCCGCCGTCTGATGAGGGGGGCATGTTTATCCTGCAGGGCCCTAAGAGAGATGAGGAGGTGATTGACCGTGGATGGGGAGTCCTGGGTGTTCCATACTGCTGACCAGTCAGTGTGAGGGATATCATTATGAAAGGCACCAAGATCAAACCTGGAATAGTCTCTGACCTGAATGATTTTGTGCGGAATTTTCAGGGACGGAATCTTCCACACGCAGAACTCTGGGGAGTGGTCAGAGATTGAGTCTGGAAGGATGCCCGACGAACTGATCCTTTCTGGTCTGTTTGTTAGGATCCAGTCCAGAAGAGAGCTCTCCGCACCACTGGGTGAGCACCTGGTAGGATCCTTGATAAGCTGTGATAGGGAGAGACCCGCAAGCAGTGGCTCAAATGCTTTGGTAGTACTACCAAGCCAGTTTAGGTTGAGATCACCTAGGATGATTAGTTGATTTTGTCGGGTCACAGTGCCCACAGTGTCAAGGGGGACGGACAGTCCCTCTAGGCCCCCCCTAGGGAGGATTGTAGGAAAATACTACATGTAACTTTTTAGTCATCCCAAGCAGCAGTACCGTGTGCAGTACTTCACAGGGTGACTGCACTGGCTGATGTTCAGGTAAAACCGATAGGTTGAGGTGGCTCCTGTAATCGACCAGGATGCCACCCCCACTCTTTTTCCCAGGACGATCCCGCCTAATGAGATCATACCAAGGGAGGGCACACACAGAATTTGGTGTGGCAGGTTTGAGCCAAGTTTCCGTTATGCCGAGGATGTCAGGGCTGTGATGTGTGACCCAAACGTGAAGTTCCGTCAAATTTGGCACGAGACTACGAATATTAAGATGGGCTATTTTTAGCCCTTTGATTGCCGACCAGCCCACCACAGAGGGGGTGGTTTGACATGGTGGTCCAGGGTTTGGCTCGATGTCACCCGCTAGTGCTAGGGTCACCAGTAGAAGCCAAAAGAGATGCCTTAAGGGAGGGGAGCCCTCCTTGGCCAGCGATTTGCGGCCATAATGTTTGACCATTAGGGCAGGGCTCAGGAAGCACCTAAGGTCAAGACTGCAGAGAACCCAGGGTGGGGGTTTGCCTACAGCTAGTAGGTTGGAGAATGTAAAATCAGACCCCACCGGCTGGGTACTGGTGCCCCAGGGCACTCCCACGATAGGCGCCCCAGATCCTGAATACCAGAGGATACCATGTACAAGGAGGATCCCAAAGGCGATTGTGCATATGAGCAAAAGGGGTGACACTTTCTTAGTTTGTTGCACAGGGTTCCCCATGTCGAGACAGCAATCCGACAGTAGACAATATAAGATAAGGACGACAATCTGACAAAGTTGAATTAGGCTAGCAATCAGACATAAGGCTTGGACTGTGCACCCTTCCGAGTAAGAGCTGGGTGCCGCTGGTAGTCCAGCAACTACCATCCACTTACCCAAGTTTAAGAGCCCACCCTGATACTAATTGATAATGGCAAAGCTATGCTAGTATCACGGGACAAGTGGGTTACAAGCCAGTACTGCAGAAATAGAGTTAATTGGGCTGACACTTCCCACTTGTCGGCAAAAATAAATACACTGGGAAGCAGAAAAAATTCAGGGCAGTGCAGCAGCAAGTAATTAATTAGGCTGTCTTCCTACACCTGTTCAATATTAGGTTAATACGGCAAGCTGACAAAGTAGATATGCAGTATGGCAGTGAAGAACTGAATTAGGCTGGCACTCCCACTAGTATGCACTAATAATTACACAGGGAAGCAGACAAATTTAAGACTGTGCAGTGAACAGTATAGCTTAATATGGAAAGCTGACAATATAGATATGCAGTACGGCAGTGTTGAAATGATTAGGCTGGCACTTCCACTAGTATGCACTAATAATTACACAGTGAAACAGACAAATTTATGACTGTGCAGAGAATAGTATTAGGTAGACTGCCCACATATGTAGACAATAATAGGTCGACCTGGTAAGCCAACAAATCTCCTTATCAGTACAAAAATCAGTCCTTTGCAAAGTCAAAGTGCCCTCGAGATTTGTGCCCATGTACTATCGGTCTGAAAAATAGTCACTGCAAGGGTGCCCCTGGGTTAACCAGATATGCTAGCAAAGATTATTTACGGCAGCTAGAGTCTCGCCTTACGCCGACTCCAATTGGTCCCGGGCAGCATGAGGGCATGGCTACCGAGCATTTAAGGGGAGGAGGGAACAGGGTGGGCGAGTGGGACAAAAAAACAGTTACAAGATTCAGCTGCTTCGTGTGCAGCTGCCGCCCAGCCCTCCGATTGCTCAGTTCTGTGCTGCTTGCTGCAAACCTTCGGCGACTTGACTTTTCATCAGGAGGAATCCGCCCGGTTGCCTAGGCGCCCTCAACCCGGGGTTCTGTTCACTTGTGCGATGCAGGGGGGCAAGAGCCACCCACTCCCTCGTTTGAGCTCTCATCCGAGGATAATTTGGCCGGCAAATTGGATATCAGGACAGCCTTTTAAGTCCCTGGCTGCCCGAGCGTTACAGTCTCTGTGGCCAATAGGCGCTGCTGCCTCGTTCAAATGGCAGTTGGCACCAACAGGGCTTGGGATCCGAGTCAGAGGACAAAGGGCTGGCGAGACAAAAAAACAATTACAAGATTCAGCTGCTTCTTGTGCAGCTGCCTCCCAGCCCCTCCGAGGTTCTCAGTTCTGTGCTGCTTGCTGCAAACCGACGACTTCGGCTTTTCATCGGGGGAGGTCCGCCCGGTTGCCCGGCACCTCAACCCCAAGGTTCTATTTACTTGTGCAGTGCAAGGGGGCAAGAGCCACCCGCTCCCCCTTGAGCTCTCTCCGAGGATAATTTGATACGTCAAATATTTTCATGGAGGACTGGCGCTGGTGTCCAGCTCCAGCCGGCTACTTCGATGGCCTGATGCATGTGAGACTCCAGCTCACGGAGGTTGGGCTCTCCTTACCCGGCTCTGCCGGCTGAAGCCTGTCCCATGCTCACCGGCCTGCCCCCTCTCTCCCTTGCTCCTCGCGTGACACAACACGAATGGTTGCCACCCAGGTGCTCCGCCGCAAGGACCCCTCTGCACCACCGGTCTCGAAACTCAGGCCTGTTCCCCAGTCAGACAGGGTGTAGAAAATAAAAATGCCATACTAGGAGAGCAGGCTCAAATGCTGGAAACCTCGACTGCTTTCATACACTCTAGTGCGTCATCAAGAGGATGAGGACAGTGCAATTTTATATTTAACCCCTAGGTGGCACTATCTCAAGGGCTACTACCCTTGCCTGCGTGGCTAGGAGCAGATTAAGGGGCCTGGGCATGGAAAATGGGTGCCTCCATCCAAAGGACAGGGTTATTGGTAGCGTAGCTGACCTGGGTACAGCCCTCTGGGACACTGCAGCTCCCCTCTTTCCCCTTTAGTGGTCTAAGCAATGTACAACAGACACAGTTACAATAACCCCTAATCAGCATACATAGAAACATAGAAATTGTCGGCAGATAAGGACCGCTAGGCCCATCCAGTCTGCCCATAGGCCCTATCACTCCCTCCCACTCAGGCTTCGCTTGTGCCTGTCCCAGGCATGCTTAAACCCCTCCACTGTGCTTGCCCCCACTAACTCCTGTGGCAGACTATTCCATGTGTCGACTGCCCTTTCTGTGTAGAAAAACTTCCTCACATTACCTCTTAATCTACCCCCCTACCAATTTCATATTGTGCCCCCTTGTTCTAGTACTTTTTCTACGTTGGAAAAACTCCCCTGCCTGCACCTTATTTATGCCCTTGAGGTACTTGAAAGTTTCAATCATGTCCCCCCACTGTCTCCTCTCCTCCAGTGAGTACATATTGAGGTCCCTCAGTCTCTCCTCATATGTTTTGTGGTGTAAGCCCTGCACCATCTTTGTTGCCCTTCTCTGGATAGTTTCCACTATATCTATGTCCTTGCACAGATGTGGTCTCCAGAACTGCATGCAGTACTCCAGGTGAGGCCTTACCAATGTTTAGACAATGGCATCACCACCTCCAGTCTCCTGCTAGTGATACCTCTGCCTATGCACCCCAGCATACCACTGGCCATCCCTGCTGCCTTTGTACACTGCTTTGATACCTTAAGGTCATCAGAGATGATAACCCCTAGGTCCCTTTCCTCTTTGGTGACAGTCAGCTCCTCTCCCCCCAACCTGTAGCTCCCCCAGGGTTCCCTCTACCCAGGTGCATTATTTTACAAATCCCCACTCGGTCTGCACTTACCACCAGGGTTGGTTCCACCAGTCTGACCCTGGAGACCCCTGTAAAATAAGGTTAGGCACAGCAGATAACAACATTACAGTGCTTCTGGTACAAAACGGAACCACAGTAATTTTAAATGCAAAAAGAATTAGATCTGATTTATTCAGGGGGAATGAACAAGGGAGGGGAGTAATTTGGCTGATTAGTTCTGTAACTGGTTCAATCAGTCAATCATACATGCACTTTAGAGTCCCTTCACAGTCACACACTCTGGGTACCCAGTTGGAACAAAGGTGGGCTAGCCTAATTCATTGCCCAGGGTAGGCCGGCATTGCAGCTGGTTGGGGCCCTGTGATGGAAAGAAGAAACATGCACAACCACACACAATTTGTAATCCGGAGCCTGGAGGCTCAGTTCGTAATAAGGAAACAACGAAGGAATCAGATGACAACATTTTTGATTTAGCTGATGTTGTAGGGAGCTACCCTGGGGTTTACTCACGCTGCCCAATATGAGACACAGGAGGGACGAGATGGAGACTGCAGGTTGACAAGCTGGTATGCCAGGAGAAGCAGGGCCCACACGAATCACCAAAGTGTCATTCCTGTTCGAGATCGTTGAGCAAGGGGCTGATCCCCGGGCGGGTCTCTCGTTGATGGTGATCTCTGCACCTGGAGTAGCTGGCTGGGCCAAGGTGGCAGAGCCCAGGCTGGATGAACAGTTTGGATTCAGTCCGGTAAATGCTGGCTGCAGCTTCCAGCAAGCGTGACACAATTAGGCAATGGGGAACCAAATCGCAACTACTAACAGCATCCAACACACTTATAGTAAGACAAAACACAATACCACAGGTCAGATGACAGTCCGGTTGCAGTTTTAGCTTTCCTGAGCAAAACCGTGATATCTGTGGTAATTCAGACGTTCTGACAGGCCGATTGCGTACAGCAAATCTTCGGTCTTCTTCAGGCAATGCTACAGTCACAATTCAGTGACTTTTGTTGCAATTGGTTGGGATACAGTCCGGTTATTTAAGCACTCTCTAAGGATCCCTTTCGAGGGACAGCAGGCAGACAGGCCAAACTCAGCCTTTCCACCAGTTTCCCGCATGACTACGCAAGAGCAGCTGCTTGAATGTCTCGAGCTGTTCACTCTTTCAACTCCAGTCTCAGACTGACTCTCTGCTGCAGGCAGCTTGGGACTTCCCCCTCTGATCCAAAAGGCTTGATTCATTGATTTATCTGTCTGTCACAGAAAGGGCTACCCCTCCGGGTCCATTTAGACTCCAAAGTGTAAAACCTACAATTCCTACAGAAATTCACTCCCACAAGACCCCTAGGGACAGACTCCAATTTAGGGCCCCCCAAAGTACTGATTGGTCCACAATGGCAGTCCAGAACCAAGATGGTGGTGATTTACAGAAACATCCATGCTGCCAAGAAGGCAGGTTAGAAAAACTTCTTTATCATTATTATTAGGATAGATAATCAGCAAATAAGTGTAACTTCTAACAGAGCTTCCTTTGTGCAATAAGCAATGGCAGAATGGAGCGATTATCTGGCAGCCCTGGCGGGACTCGAGCTTAGGAACACTCAACCCCATCCAAATTAATTATACACTGCAATATAGGCAGCTCTTAAAGAGACAGAACACAGAGGCTATAAAGGCACTCACATGCAAATGCTTTTAAACGGTTAAGACACAGGACACCAGCCTGTCAGTGGGTATTTAGGCACACCCAAGGAAAACCTTTGGGAACCCGCATTTGTAGGGTGGTTACACCCTTCCCTGCCTGGAAAAACTTGCCATCCGTGTCAAGTCTACACCACAAGAATATGGAAAAAATAATGTACTATATCAATAATTCTTAGACTTTGTCACAGTGAGCTTCCCCAAATCCATGGAAAAGATTTTGAGCCTCCCCCAAAAACTGAAATAATCTTGGACCTTCCCAAAGACAAATAACATACTGTACTTTGCTCAGTACACCACGGATAAATTGAAACCCTTTTGAGTACTTGGCTCACATTCAGTTCTTTATTTTATACTAACGTGGAACCTTTGAAAAAGAGGTCATGTGCTCCAATTTGTTATCTAAATAAATATATTAAATAGACAAATATTATTATTAAGCTTATTGTGACCCAACCCCCACACACACACACACACATATACACAGGCCAGCCTACTTGCTCCACTATTTTCATTCTTGAACCATTGTTACCCCTTGTTGCAGTATCTTCATGGGTCAGACTACTTTCTCTGTTTCCTCTCTATATGAAATAACCTCCTTACATACTTTGCCTCTCCCCCTCCTTCCCTGCTCCTAAGCAACATCTCTGGGATTACTTTGATCCTTCCTGCTATTGCTCTTAGCACTTCAATGCTCAACCCTTGTATATGGGCTGTTCTACCATCAGTCTACAAATTGATCAATTACCACCACTCATTATTAGTTTACTGTTCATATTTGTTTACACTATTGCTCATTGTGTATTTCTTAATTGTTTTGCAGTTACCTTTTGAAATGCATTCACTCCCTACCCTTCCCCAAGTACACCTGAAATGAGACTTGGCTCATTCACCCTCCCTTGTCACCTATTAGTAAATAAGTACATACCATTTGCATCCTATTATCCTCTTTCAGTTTGCTCCATCTCTTCACACAAAATATATGAAACCCAATATGTAAATGCAGTACTTTTTCGGACTTGCTTGAGCCTCCCCTGAAACAGGTTGGGGCCTCCCCAGGCTGGCCTCACCATTTGAGAACCCCTGTACTATACAAAATATACGTGACATTAGAATACTTATGCAAATAATATCTGATGCATCAGTAAACACAAATTTATCACATTACTATACATTTTTACTACACTTTACAATACTATATCTATAATGACAATAATTATACGTGTTTCATTATACTGATTCCACTATGATTAACACACTATCAACATTATACATTGATTCAGGTTAAACTTCTTACATATTAAACAGTGTAAGAAGGGGCTCTTCCCTATCAGCTGCCTTGGGGCCAGATGGGACAGGGGCACCATGTACTGTGGGAAGAACAATCAACCTAGAGGTGGCAGACAAGCTCAGTTTGGGCAGTGAGCTCTTAGAAATGCAAACACCTTTATGAACCACATTGAGAGGCGAGTCCACAGGCCTCCCAGGGGAGTCGTAACTAAGTCATAGTACTGGTTTGACAGCCCTTCCAGACTTCCTGGGGGGCACAGACACAGGCTCTGGGCAATCAATACTGGCATTGGCCTCTTTTTCTGTTGGGAGGGATGCCTCTGCACTGGTTGAAATGTTTAGGTTGGGAGGACTGTCAGTTCCTGGTTCTGCAGCTTCTGTTTCCACAATACTTTGCTCATTACTGTTTTCTGAAGAAGGCCCTGGGAGGTCATCCTGAGGATACCTGGACACATTTGGACTTCGTGGCACTGAAAGGAGACTGTCAACACTTTCACTTGGTTCTGTTCTGGTATGTCACCAGGAAAATTCAACATATCAGATTCCTCCTCGGGCAAGTCAAACAGTTCTACTAAACACAAAGAATCTGCAATCCCAGACGTAATACTGCACACCTCACTTTCAGGGGGCATTGGTCCCAGGGAAGAAGCCAGGAGGTTAGGCAGCTCTGAAGGCCCAGCTTCATTCCCATGATTCTGCAGAGGATTGCCTCGAAACAACTGACTTAGTTCATAAGAAGGATAGTAGGCATTGTCACATTCACATTCATCAGAAATGGACCGACAGTCATCATCATTCTGGGCCTACCGGGGGAAAGGCCTTCAGTCTGGAACAACAGGGGCAGGTTGACTCTGTCTCTTTTTGGCAGCAGCACGAGTCACCAACCCTGGAGAGGTGTCTGGTGTCAGTTCAGCATCAATGATCACTTGACTGATGGGCAGTTGGTGACTGCAGTGCATGGTCTTGACAGCTCTAGAGTCATTCTCAGGGTGCACTTTGTACACTGGCAGATCATCCAGTTTACCAACTACTATGTGGGGAAGATGGTGCCACCTGTCAGCAATTTTGTGCTTCCCATGCAGTTCCAGACTGCTCAATCGCACCCTATCTCCGGGCAACAGTTTTTGGGCTTTTACTCATTGGTCACATCTTTTTTGTTAGCAAGATTTCATTTGGCAGCCATAGTTTGTGCCAGTTGATACAGATGGTTCAATTGATCTTTCAGTTTCTGCACATACTGCAAATAATTTTTGGCTCAGACTCCATCCGGAGAAATCCCAAAGCAAACATCAATGGGCAGTTGGGCCTCCCTCCTGAACATGAGATGATAGGGAGAAAACCCAGTAGCATCACTTTTGGTGCAACTGTAAGCGTGTACCAAGGTGCTAATCTGCTGACTCCACTTAGGCTTGTTTTTAGGATGGAGAGTGCCTAACATGACCAAAAGAGTTTGGTTAAAGCATTCTGGTTGGGGGTCCCGCTGCGGGTGATAGGGAGTGGTTCTGGACTCCGCACCCCCCACAGGGAGAGCATTTCTTTGATCAGCCTACTTTCAAAGTCTCTGCCTTGGTCAGAATGGATACATTGTGGGGGCACCATAATGGACAAAGAACTTTTCCACTAGCACCTTGGCCACAGTAGAGGCCTTTTGATCCTTGGTTGGAAAAGCTCATGCATATCGAGTAAAATGATCAATTACTACCTGCACATTGCCGATGTTCTTTTGGTCAGATTCCAAGTACAAAAAGTCTATGCAAACTAGCTCCATAGGAGCTCTGGTAGAGATATTGACAAATGGGGCAGCTTTCTGGGGCAAGGCTTTTCTCTGGAGGCACAGATTGCAGGTCTTTACATGATGCTTGACATCTGCCCACATCTTTGGCCAGTAGAATCAGGATCGTACTAAGTCGAGAGTTCGGTCAATACCGAGGTGTCCCATGTGGTTGTGGAGGGACCTCAGTACCAGCTGTTTAAAGGCTGTGGGTAGGACTAACTGTTGCTTGTCCACTTGACCGCGATGATCCACTGTCTCTCTGTACAACAATTGATCATGCAACTTCAAACTAGGGCCTTCTTTGAATAGTAAGGCAGTTCGTAAATCTGTGGAACGCAACTTAGACACATATTTCCCCGCACGCAGAGCATCAAGTGTGGGTTGAATCATGGGGTCTTGGGATTGAACCCACTGAATACTGCCATTATCAAACTGGAGCAGGGCATGGATGTCTAATGAGGAAAAATGGCAATAGGCTGCAGGTATGCAAGTATCGGGGGGGCCCCAAACAGTCCACCAGACATTCCATAATATCTGCAGATGGCTGCTCATCTCTGTCAAATTTTTGGCATAATGCTTTAATAGCGGATTCAGGCATCCTCACCCACTGGTCCTTAGAAGTCAGCCTCCATGACAGGGTGTCAGCATCAATGTGATTCAGACCAGGCCTGTATTTAACAGCATAATCATAGGTCAACAAGGCAGAAAGCCACCGGTGTCCAGTGGCATCCAACTTAGCCGAGGTATGCACATATGTCAGAGGGTTGTTATCAGTCTTTACTAATATCTTGGCCCCATAAAGGCACTCATGAAAGTGGTCAACTATGGCCCACTTTAGAGCAAGGAATTCCAACCTGTGTACTGGATAGTTCTGCTCAGATGGGGTCAGGCTGCAACTGGTGAAAGCCTCAGGTCTCAGGCCATCCTCATATTCTTGGTAGAGCACAGCCCCGAGCCCCTTCAAGCTGGCATCCATATGTAGAATGTATGTCTTGGTAGGATCAACATATGCAAGGACTAGAACACGGGTGAGCTGATAGATGACTTTGAAGAAAGTCGCCTCACACTTGAGAGTCCACTGGATTCCCAAAAGGTTCCCCTGTTCAAAAATATACTTTGTCTTATTCTTTGAGAGATCCCTTCTTGTATCTATGGTTGGTAGGAGGATAGCCTTTGGTAAGATTAAAGAGCGACCATATCACCCTGGAATAGTCCTTGATGAATTGGTGGTAGTAGCTGCAGAACCCCAGGAAGCGCTGTAGCTCTTTTAAATTGGTGGGCTGGGGCCAGATGGTCAAGGATTCTACTTTGCTTGGGTCTGTCTGTATCCCCTCGGCAGACACTATATGCCCCACATATTTCACAGAGACTTGAAAGAACTGGCACTTGTCTATGGATAACTTGCAGCCAAATTCCTCCAATCGGTCAAGGACTTTGAAGAGTCTGGTCTCATGCTCCTCCAGCGTGTGCCCAAAAAATGATGACATCGTCCAAGTATACCAGGCATTCTAGCAGGTTCATATCCCCTACCACTCACTCCATTAACCTCTGAAAGGTGGCTGGGGCATCTGAGATCCCCTAGGGCATCCTCAGAAATTCATAGAACCCCAGCGGACAGATGAAGGATGTTTTCTCATGGTCCTCCGGGGCCATTGGAATTTGATAATATCCGCTGTGAAGATCAAGCACTGAGAACCATTGACTCCCATTCAGGCAGTCCAGGACATCCTGTATGCATGGCATGGTGTATTGATCGGTGATAGTCCGTTGGTTGAGGGTCCGGTAGTCCACACACATCCTCACGGATCCGTTCTTGTTATGCACCACTATGATCAGAAATCACCCATAAGAAGGCAGAATTCCTGTCCAGGAAGATTTCTGCTGCACAGAATTGACCAGCTCAGCTCTTCCGGACTGTTGACAGATTGTACAATCCAATCTGTCCCAGCCCAGAGAAGGTTTTTCTCAGCTAAGATGCGAGGAGTTTGCTCGATTCTTTGCAGATAAAGTTGCCAGCATCAGGTCTGGCATCGGTTCATCCTCTCCTATGAGTGATTGCAGTGGTCGATGGGAAGTGACTGGCACTTTGTCTGTCTGGCCAGATTTTCACCAGCTGAAGTTTAATGACATTGTGAAGATCATCCAAACATTGTGTCCAACCAGTTGTAGTTTGGATCTGGGCCCTACACCCCCTTTTGGTGGGTTGTGTAGATGTTATCTGCCCAATCCTTGCTGACATTGTCTGGAAGTCCTTGGAGAGGGGGAGTCTTTCCTGACTCCCTTAAGGAGGCGGTTGTTCGACCACTCCTTAAGAAATCCTCCTTGGATCCAGACTGTCTAGCTAACTACTGACCTATCTCTAACTTGCCGTTTGTTGGTAAAATTATTGAAAAGGTGGTTGCATTGCAGTTGGATGATCATCTTATAACTCACAATGTCTATGATACTCTCCAATCCCGGTTTTAGGAAGAAGCACAGCATGGAGACGGTTCTTGTCCGGGTATTGAATGACCTCCTAATGGCTAGAGATCGAAAGGCATGTACCATTCTGGTCCTTCTTGATCTCTCTACTGCATTTGACACTGTAGACCATGGTGTGCTATTGGAGCGCCTGCAGCTCTTATGTGGACTGTCTGGTATAGTCCTAAATTGGTTCCATTCATACCTCACAGGCAGGTTTCAGAGAGTGGCCACTGGAATTTATTCCTCTGGTGCTCACTCCCTGCCTCGTGGGGTCCCGCAGGGCTCTATATTAGCCCTCATGTTGTTAACAGTGTATATGCTGCCATTGGGAGATATCATCAGGTGATACAGTATGAGTTTTCACTGCTATGCAGATGATACTCAGCTGTATATGTCCTTTCTGCTCGGACAGAATGATGCAGTCTCCATGCTGAATAGTTGCCTTGCTGAGATCAGATCTTGGATGAGTTCCAGCTGATTGAGACTGAATCCAGACAAGACTGAAGTGTTGGTTGTGGACCTAGGTCGTCCGAGGACCGGTTTGGGGGTTGGACAGCCATCAGGTTTATTACTTGGTGGTGTGCCACTCACCACCTCAGACCAGGTGCGTAACCTGGGCGTTATTTTTGACGATGGCGTGACCTTAAAATCTCAGGTGTCAGCTGTCGTCAAATCCTCTTTTTATTATCTGAGGAATATTGCCTGGGTGAAACATCTGGTTCCCTCGGATGATCTTCCAACACTGGTTCACGCCTTTGTTACGACCCGTCTTGACTACTGCAATTCTCTCTACCTAGGGCTTCCAGGGGTTGAGATCCGCCGTTTGCAGCTGGTGCAGAACGTGGCGGCCA
This sequence comes from Neoceratodus forsteri, assembly GCA_016271365.2. NCBI lineage: Eukaryota > Metazoa > Chordata > Ceratodontiformes > Ceratodontidae > Neoceratodus > Neoceratodus forsteri. The sequence goes on along the minus strand of JADMNL010000026.1, from coordinate 90,744,821 downwards.
GGCTTTTGACTGGGACATCTAGGACCAGTCATATTACGTCTGTGCTCCACAAGCTGCACTGGCTGCCTATTCAGTGGCGGATCACCTTTAAGGTTGGCTTGCTAACCTTTAAAGCCCTACATGATCAGGGACCTGGCTACCTGCAAGATCTCCTGGTACCTTACAGCCCCCTCCGTCCTCTCCTTTCCACTGAAGAGGGATTGCTAGAGATTCCCAGGGTACGATTAAAGATGTCTGGTTCTCGTGCCTTTGCTTTTTCAGCTCCGATCCTGTGGAATTCTCTACCTCGTCAGTTGAGAGAATGCCCAACTGTCAGTAGATTTAATACTGAGCTTAAAGCTTATTTATTTGATCTGGCCTTCCCTAGTGATGGATAATGTAAATTCTGTGTTTTAAATGTTATTTATATTGACTGTTTCTGCTTTTATGTTAAGCGCCTTGGTTTTGAAAGGCGCTATAAAAATAAAGTTGAATTGAAAAAAAAAATTGAAAAATGATGGGGGATGCATATGGGCTTCTTGATTCTTGAATAATGCTAGCAGCGAGCATTTCCTGTAGGTGCCTCCTAACATCATCTATGTCAACTGGGGCAAGATGTTGGGACCTCTCTCGAAATGGTCAGTCATCATGCAGGCGTATGTTATGCTCGGCACCATGGACACATCCCACGTCCCACTCTTTTAATGAGAACACTTGGTCTCTCTGGGCAAGTTTCTTGCTAATTCGGATCTTCCACTCGGCAGACAAAGGGGAATCACTGAAGTCAAATAAATCTGGGGTCACTTTCTCCTGTTTGCCAGAGTACTTGTTACTGGGTAATACTGCAGTGTCTGTACAGTGTACTGTAGCCAGCGAATATCCCCAGTTCACACGGACTTCCCAGTCTGACACATTTCTAACTTGCACCACCACTTGGCGGGCATAGGCATGGGCACAGGCAGGTAGTATACTGGGCTTGACCAACAACCCTTCGAGCAGCTTCCCTTCACCAGGTGCATCTAATGTCAATATTTTATTCTTCACATCTTTCCTGAGACGGACCTCTCCGTGAATGGTACACTGAGCATTGGGTGCTAACACCAGAAGGTTGGGATCCTTCTTCCACACTATCCTCACGGGCTCATCTCGGTCCACCTCAGTAGGCTGCTGCTGCAAGTCATAGGCTCTTTTGATCAATGCTGGAATTCTTAGTGCCGGCCCAGTCCATTGTCCTTGTTTCTCTTGACATAACTGTGCTAGTCTCCCGAACATATGGGCATTTGTTCCAATTAGCAGGGGAACCCCATCATACAGTCCAGTGGGGGGACGCACCAAGGCAAGTGTCTTGACCTGTTCATCCACTCCAGCCATGGCAGTAGGGAATGACAGCCAGATCCAGATATACCCCGAATATGGATAGGACTTTTCACTCAACCCCCACATGTGCAAACCTTCCAGGGACTATAGGGGCACATCAGGCAGATGCTTCTGGTACCAGTCTTGAAATACTATGGTTACTTGGGATCCACTGTCAAGCATGGCCTGGGCAGATATACCATTCACTGTCACAGTAGTCTCCATTGAGGGGCCTACCACTTCGGACCAGTCAGGGGACATGGACTTAGACGTCTGCCTTGCAGCTGCCTTGGACGAATAACTCTTTTGGGCAGTCCCGGCTTGTGGCTGTATATTACTCCATCGAATCAATGCCAGCAACTGTGTAGTGATCTTTCACAGATTCTCAGGCGAGCTGCACGTGAACCGGGTATGTCTGTCCTCTCCAGAGCGATAAAAAAGACAGGTTCCTTAGAGTCTCTGGGGGAAGATGAGCTGTTCTCCTACTTGATCATGGTAGGAGAGTCTCGGGGCCCCTCTCTAATGTGGGTTTTGCTTTCTGAGTCTTTCTAGGGGTCAGCGGCTTGTGTAGTTCGGAACAGGTCTTCCACCAGGACTCTCAGTTCTCGTACCTCTTCCAACAGGTTGCTCTTGGACAGGGTTTCAGAAGAAATGATAAGTACGCCCACCCCTCCTGGCAGGGCCTCACTCTTTGTCTCAGGAGTTGCCTGACAGGAATTAACATCTTTGGCTGCTTCGGCAGCTTGCTGACTGACTCTCAGCTCTCTTAACTCTTTGATCAGTTCTCTCATCTGTTGCATTTCCGTCTCCTCTCCTCTTTCAGGGGTCTGACAGGTATGGGCAACCCCAGCATAGGGCTCAAACTGGTCTTAAAAAACTCCTCCTTGAATCAGCTACTTGTGATAGCAACCATTGCAGTTTATAGCACTAGCGCAGTAAAATAAATCCACAGTGGTAGGGTTAAATGCCTAACGTTAATCCATGACTGCATTTTCAAAGTCCCACAATCACACTGCATATAAACTCTGACTCAGGGTTAATTTAGGACCCTCTGAAACTGTAATCTACCTTGTATCATACCTTAGACCAAAGGACTACTTAAGATACTTGACACAATGTTTATACACTGTACTATGTGGCCTATGTATAAATACTAGCAAATGTCATGTTTGTTCTTTTGTACTGACGTGGAGCCTTTGCAAAGGAGTCTATGACTCAAAGGATTGTAATTCCGATTCTCTTCAATAAATAAATAAATAAATAAATAAATAAATCCCTCCTCATAATTCTCAGCCTCATGGATCTCTTTCATTAGGTGACAATATTCAGGGGGGTTACTCCTCCTATCCTGCAGTTTAAGTTTCAGTATCATCATGCTAGAGTACCTTGCTGATTTTAAGATATGGTCTAGCCTGACCTGGTTCAATTCACTAGCTGGCACCCCTCCTTTCCTGTGAGCCCGCTGCAGAGCCCTCTCAATTTGGGTGACAAACATGGACAACTTCTCATTTTTCCATTCTTTCGCAGATTTAAATTTTTTCATCAAATCATCGACCGACTCAGTGCTACCAAAGACCCCCTCCAAGGCAGAGATGTATTCAGCAGCAGTGGCCTCCGGGCAGGTAGATCGCAGGAAACGAATGGCCTCCGGTGCCGAGCCCCTCAAGCTTTCCATGAGCCTTTTCCTCTTCTCCCCCTCAGAACACTGCCACTCCTGGACCGGGGGGGGTGGCATAGTCCAGCCATGTTTCCAGGTTGTCCTCCCCCATGGGCACCAGGACCATGCCTGAGAAGAGCCTAAGTCTGCAGTAGGAATCCAGATGCACAGAGGGTATCACTATGGGGAAGCAAACATAGGAGATGTTATAGGAGACTGCACGGGAGTGACATCCTCAGGCAGATCTAACATTGTCACTAACTCTTTGGCAGATCTACCCTCAGAAGCTAACAGTTTGAGTGATTTATCTTTAAACCCCTTCTATGCTGGGGGACCCTCCAAGAGTAGCCGGGTCACTGTATAAGTGAATGACTCTCCACCCCTTTTGGGACCCCTCAGGCAAAATGACAGGGGGTACCTTCTCTGGGTCAATGGTCAGGCTGCAGGAGAGGAGGGCCATCATGGTTTGGTCAAACAGGTCTGAATCCCTCCCCCTCACTTCAGCCTTCCCCAAACGTTTAATTAGTTTGACGGTTTCTACAATAGTTGCATTAGTGGTCCCCAAGGGGCTGTCCATTAGCAGGAGAGCTTGCTGGGGCTCCACCCCCTCAGCCTCACTCCACCCCATCATACGATGCACTAACAACTTGTGTGGGGGGGTGTTTAAACTTGGACGTAGTGAGCGCCTCCATTTTACCACAATTTCCAAGCGTGGGTGGTAGTACGCACTTCTGACCACTAGAAGGCGCTAATCCCAGTGGTGCCTCCAAGATGTAACCCCCTAGGTGGCACTATCCCAAAGGCTACTACCCCTGCCTGTGTGGCTAGGTACAGGTTAAGGGGCCTAGGTATGGAAAACAGGTGCCTCCACCCGAAGGACAGGGTTATTGGTATGACCTGGGTACAGCCCTCCGGGACACTGTAACCCCCCTCTTCCCCCTCCAGTGGCCTGAGCAATGTACAACAGACACAGTTACAATAACCCCTAATCAGCATACAAATCCCCACTCGGTCTGCACTTACCACTAGGGCTTGTTCCACAAGTCCGACCCTGGAGACCCCCTGTAAAATAAGGTTAGACACAGCAGGTAACAACAGTACAGTGCTTCTGGTACAAAATGGAACCACAGTCAGGTTAAATGCAAAAAGAATTAGATCTGATTTATTCAGGGGGAGTGAACAAGGAAGGGGAGTACTTTGGCTGATTAGTTCTGTAACTGATTCAATCAGGCAATCATGCATGCACTTTAGAGTCCCTTCACAGTCACACACTCTGGGTACCCAGTTGGAACAAAGGTAGGCTAGCCTAATTCGTTGCCTGGGGTAGGCCGGCACTGCAGCTGGTCAGGGCCCTGTGATGGAAAGAAGAAACATGCACAACCACACACAATTTGTAATCCGGAGCCTGGAGGCTCAGTTTGTGACAAGGAAACAACAAAGGAATCAGATGACAACACTTTTGATTTAGCTGATGTTGCAGGGAGCTACCCTGGGGTTTACTCACGCTACCCAATACGAGACACAGGAGGGACGAGATGGAGACTGCAGGTTGACAAGCTGGTATGCCAGAAAAAGCAGGGCCCACATGAATCACCGAGGTGTCATTCCTGTTCGAGATGGTTGAACAGGGGGGCTGATCCCCTGGCGAGTCTCTCATCGATGATGATCTCTGTGCCTGGAGTAGCTGGCTGGGCCAAGGTGGCAGGGCCCAGGCTGGGTAAATGCTGGATGCGAGCGTGACACAATGAAGCAGTGGGGAACCAAACTGTGTGACCCACTAACAGCATTCAGCAAACTTATAGTAAGACAAAACACAATACCACAGGTCAGATGACACTTGCAATTTCAGCTTTCCTGAGCAAAACTGTGATCTCTGTGGTGATTCAGACATCCTGACAGGCCGATCGTGTACAGAAAATCTTCGTTCTTCTTCAGGCAATGGTACAGTCACAATTCGGTGGCTTTTGTCACAATTGGTTCAGATACAGTCCGGTTATTTAAGCACTCTCTAAAGATCCCTTTCAAGGGACAGCAGGCAGACACTCTAAACTGAGCCTTTCCACCAGTTTCCCATGCGACTGCGCAAAGTCTTGAGCTGTTCACTCTCGCAACTCCAGTCTTAGACTGACTCTCTGCTGCAAGCAGCTTGGGACTTTCCCTCTGATCCAAAAGGTTTGACTCATTGATTCATCTATCTGTCACAGCAAGGGCTCCCCCTCCAGGTCCATTTAGGCGCCAAAGTGTAAAAACTACAATTCCTACAGAAATTCACTCCCACAAGACCCTTGAGGACAGACTTCATTTTAGGGCCCCCAAAGGTACTGCTTGGTCCACAATGGCAGTCCAGAACCAAGATGGTGGTGATTTATAGAAACGTCCATGCTGCAAAGAAAGCTGGTTAGACAAACTTTGATATCATTATTATTAGAATAGATAATCAGCAAATAAGTACAGCTTCTAACAGAGGTCCCTCTGCGCAACCAGTGATGGCAGAATGGAGCAATTATCTGGCAGCCCAGGTGGGACTCGAGCTTAGAAACACTCAGCCCTCACCCAGATTAATTATACACCTCGATATAGGCAGCTCTTAAAGAGACAGAACACAGATGCTATAAAGGCACTCACACGCGAATGCTTTTAAATGGTTAAGACACAGGACACCAGCCTGGCAGTGGGCATTTAGGCACACCCAAGGAAGACTTTCGGGAACCCCCATTTGTAGGGGGGGTTACATATACATCAGTGCATTAAGTTTGAAAGTGCTCAACAGTGTCAATATGAAAAAAAAAATAACTGTGCTATTATGTATATATCCATCGCAAATACCTAAAACCACAACCAAGCAATGTATTAGTCCTTAGGGGACTCTCCAGGCAATAATTATATCGAGATAATTATGAACAACAAACAGAGGTGCCATCCATTATACTTAAATACCAACTCCGGGGTTCCTTCACTGATACCCAATTGGAGAGGAAAAATGAAGGACACCTCTATAAAATCCTGGAGAGAAGAAAAGAAAATAAATACAAATATAACACCAGAATGCATTAGATGACAAATTATTTGTACATTACAAAGAAAACTGAATAGGGGTCAAAAACCATACAGTGGGACTTAGTCCAAGTAAACTCACATTAAGATTCACTATTTACAAATGGACAGATAGTTTTATCATTTCTTCCTTTTTATGCAAGGTAGAAAGTCAATGTGGTCATTTAGACCTGGTGGTGTAAGGGCCCCAAGGGTGTATATCCAATATGATTCCCTCACTGTCAGGATTTCATCAATAGTCCCTCCTCTAGGGCCTAAATGCACCACCTCCAGGCCATAGAATTTAAAGACATGGTTTATGTCTGTGCATCTTGTCATTCTACAATGATTAGCAAGGGCACTCCTGGTATCATTGTTACTCACCGACTGTAAATGCTCACCAGTTCTCATTGAAGGTGACTGTACTGCCTGTCCATTTGTAAATAGTGATTCTGGTGTTATATTTGTATTTATTTTATTTTCTTCTCTCCAGGCTTTTATGGAGGTGTCCTTCATTTTTCCTCTCCAATTGGGTATCAGTGAAGGGACCCAGGAGTTGGTATTTAAGTATAATGGATGGTACCTCTGTTTGTTGTTCATAATTATCTCGATATAATTATTGTCTAGAGAGTCCCTTAAGGACTAATACATTGTTTGGTTGTGGTTTTAGGTATTTGTGACGGATATATATATATATATATATATATATATATAATGATAGCACAGTTATTTTTTTTTTATAGTGACACTGTTGAGCACTTTCAAACTTAATGCACTGATGTATAAAATTGCACTGTCACTTTAAGAGTGTTCTTTATAAGCCTACTACTATGCTAGTACCTCATCCTCCTGGTGACGTACTAGAGTGTACGAAACCGGTCGAGGTTTCCACCATTTGAGCCTGCTGTCCTAGTATGGCGTTTTTATAGGAATTATTTTCCGACACCCTATCTGACTGAGGAAGTGCATTTTTTTGCAGTTTTGATGCACTTTTAAATACAGTTCCCCCAGACACATTAACCTTTACCCAGTCAGTAAGAAATTTGTGAGGCAATGTAACAGTGAAGCAAACCAATCAATTTATTAAGGGGGATTTAAACAAGAAAAGGGGCTAAACCAGGGCACTTTGCATGCATGCATTTAGTCCCACTGTACGGTCTTGCAGCTGCTGCGTACCCAGACTGTTGGTGGCTAGCCTGAACTTTGCCCTGGGTTGCAGCTGTTGTTGGGGCCCTTGAGAGAAAGAAAGGCAACTAAACATGCAATAACAGAGACCTGGGCTATTTGTATCCACCGCCGATTTGCCTAGTCCACTGTAACCCTGTAACACACTGACAAAATCAGATGGTACCACAAAATGATTTAAAGAACTGTTGCACGGAGCTACCCTGAGTTTACTCATAGCACCAGTTGGTAGAAGATGACCTGGCGAAATGAAGACCTGTTGCAGAGCACTGAAGAGCATGGGGGAAGCTGGGTCTGCATGACTCACCTCCGCTTCACGGCCTTACCCTCCAGGTGGCCGCAACCTGTGATTTCTTGCTGTGCAGGGGCTGGATCCCCAAGCTGGTCTTTCACTGAGAAAACAGTAACTGGTGCAAGAATAGGCAGCTTGGACCAGGTTTGGCATGAGCCCAAGGCTGGATAAACAGTTCTGGCAAAGTTCAGTTTATTTGCTGGTGATCCCTCCAGCTAGCAGACAGTTCAGCCACTTGTAAAGGTAGGCTCCTTTCTGGCAATCGGGAGTCCCTGGACAGTAGGCCTTGATCCATGATAAGCATTCAGCACATTTTATAAAAACAGCATTCACTTCTCTACTTCTCAGTTCATTTCAGGCCGGTTGCTGTTACAGCCGAATCACTGAGGAAACCTCTTAGTCTGTAGAAACAGTCTCTGATCACAGTTCCCCGACTCAGGTCTGCAGAACACACACTGGAGGAAACTAGGCCGTTCAGTTCACATACTTGAGGTGCACTCCTCAGAGTCTCGGGGCTAACTGCCTTCAGTTTGAAAATTAGTTTTCAGATTAGTCCGTATTACTGCTATCAGGCAGTCCAATGCTGGAAATAACAGTGGGGAGGCAAGTCAGGCCTTTCCCTGCCAATTCTCCTCAGCTCCTTTCCTGGAGCTGCCTCTTGATGGCTTGAGCTGCTCACTCTCTCTACTATAAAAGCAACTGCCTACCTTTTCTAACAGTTCTTGAATTAGTCCGGATTTTCTGGGTTCCATTGGCTAGGGGAGCTGTCAATCACAGTTCTGGTGCTCCCGTTTGTCAGCTTAGGCACCAACCTGTAAAACTACAAGAACTACAGCTTTTTCCTGTGAGGCACCTGAACTAAGGACCCTTCGAGGTCCCCTGTGTCCCAATTGGTCCAAAGTTTGGAAGTCCCAGACCAAACATGATGGCTCCCACTTGGATGCATAAGCTGCAAGAAGGCAGGTTAAAATGAGCATTCTAATTTAAATATAATAAGTTATAAGTAAATATTTATTTACAGTAATAGCTAGCGCTCCCTCTGCTTTACTATTGACCGCAGAGTGGAACAAATCAGGACGGCACCTGGCTGGTCGCGAGCTTTAAAGCATTTGGACCTCTAGCCCAGGCCATTTACATCATACTGGCAGTGTTTCCTAAAGGGACAGTTGCGTGGAGGCACATCATGGCACTCTCACGCAGATCAACAGAATTACGAACTAACCATGGATTTACTATCTCTGCAGGATGTCTGCCTGGCAGTGGGCACTGATGGAGTCCAGGGAGTCACTTAAAGTAAGCCCCAAATTGGTGGTGGTGGAGGCGCATCAGTTTTAATTGATTTGTTGTTTTACTGTGAGGCGACAAGAATCCTGGAGATTGTACACCATATAAATAAAATTACCTTGCCTTTGTGGTTTAGCTGACTAGTTTGGAGAGTCATTTTTCCATGTGCATATGTGGGGGATGTTTACACTGTTTGAGGTTTCCACGTACTGCACTGTAGGAGATTCACTTTACTGTGAGCGAGAGTTTGAGTAGTGACTGTCAGTATGGAGTGAGTCAGCCTGTGCATCAGGTTGCCCTGGAATATCCTGAGGGAGATCGGAATCTGGAGCTGACTGAGGTCTGGCTTTGTTGCAATGTCTCTCTAAGAATTCATAAGCTGCCTCAGGAGATTTGTACTGAGAGGAAGCACCATAAATTACTGGAGTTGCAGGGTACTTAAGGAAATAAGCAATTTCAAGTTGTTGCAGCTCTTTCCTGACTCTCCCAAATGGCTTACACTTTTCTGTAACACTGGATGAGAAATCCTGAAAAATTAATATTTTTTTCTCCCCTCCAGGTTAAGGACTTTCTCTCTCTGGCAACCTGAATGATTTCCTTTTTCACAGAAAATGGAGAAAAATGGCTATGATAGGGCAAGGTCTGGCACTTAGTTGGGGGCGGGGGCAAGAGACTTGTGGGCCCTTTCCACCTCCAGGTGGCCATGGCCACTGATAATTGAGAAGTTCCGGTATAATAGTCTGTAAAAACTGGTTGACATTTCCACCCTCTGCCCCCTTCAGGTACTCCAGTGAATTGTAAATTATTGCTTCTGCACTGGTTCTCTAAATCATCAACTTTTTAAGTAGAAAGGCTGTTTGGCTTGAATGCTTGTCCTGCTTATCTTCTATCCTGAATAAGGAGTCTTCTGTTATGCCCAGCTAGACTCTGCTATACCCACTCTTCCTGCTGTTACGGCAGTCTTCTCTTTGATAGTTATAACTGATTTTTTCAAATCCTCTATTTCCTGCTTGATAGAGGAAAGCATATCTTTAATGAAAATCATGTCTGACTTGTCAGTCTTACTGTTAGGAGTGCCATTAGTGGTTCGTGTGGAAGTTGACGTGCTGTTCATTGACTTGTTGGCCTCTGCTGAGTGACTGTTGCCCAACGCCATAACTCAAGCTGGTGAGGGTAAAATATTTGCAAAGAGAAATAAATTCTTTAATTAAACTGTAGAGCAGGTGACAAAAACGTGTGATTTCATGAGCAGAGGATTTAATCTAACAAATAAAACCCTTTTGAGTTTTCAAAATAAATTTTTGAAGGAATTTTTAAATAGAGTTTGTTAGTGGTGGAGCGCTCTCGTCTTCAGGCAGCCGTCATCATCGGTGCAGCGGGCAGTCACTGAGGACTTTGACTGTGGCTCATAGATGGTACTGTCTATTTACAGCGTAGCACCTCCATTGCCTGTATCTGGGCCCAGGGTGGGCACTGGCCCTCTCCTCATCCTCCATGATCTGCTGCATCAGGTACCTGATGTGTGCTGTCACGTGAGCCATCTTGGTGTGTGGCCTGCAGTGTCTACCTCTGCCTCTAGAAATTGCCCCAGCTTAAGACAGCCATTTTATAGTTGGTAGTTGTGCAGCGCTATGGGATCTGTATTTGCACAGTGCTACCACACTGAACATCGCACTGTGCACATTATGTAGGTTACTGTCCCCTAATTGGACACTGCATGTATTATCTTTGTACCAGTGCACTGGCACCAATAGTGTGAACAGCAATGCTCTCTGAATATGGGATTCCTGTGCAATTACATGCACAGCACAGGTGAATGCTCTGCAACTGACGCAAACTTTTGAATACCTGGGCCTAGATGTCTTTGCTTCCTGAAAACCTTTCTATATTGCAGTATATGTATCTTTTTTTTTTTTTTTTTACTCTATTTATACTCCTTCCTGCCTGGGCATCCTTCTGGGGTATGCACTCGACCCCAGCCCCTTGACAGAACTCTCGTTAGTGGAGAGACTCCCCTGACCATCCAGGCAGATATAACCCCCTGGATCACCCCCCCCAGGGGTGGGCCCATCCTCCCACGATGGCCTGTCTGAATTTAGGGAGATTCTACCTGGTGTGTCTCGGGTCGGCCTTGGAGTCCTCCAGACGATGGGCTGACAGTCGGGATGTGGGCTGCGTTCCTGGCATCCCCTTCATCTCCACAAGCGAGATAGGGGATTTTCCACTTTTTCTGGTTCCCCTCGGGAGTGCAGCGTGCAATGATGTCTGCGTACAGCTTCCCTGCTGACGTCTGCTGCACTCCCACCCCTTCTTCTGGCTGGCGTACCTGCATTTTGATCTCACGGGGTCGCCAGGATGCTGAGCAGCCGGATCCCCCCCCAGAGAGAGGAGAGCAGTCCTCTGGATGCTCAATCCTCTCTGTCTCTTACCAGCCCACGACGGCCCGGGCTTGTTCCCAAACCCAGGTCGCTGGTGTGACGTGAGGTGTGGTGTCTAGCACCTCAACCCTCAGCGCCACCAGGCCGGCCTCAGTAAATGTATCTTAACTACTTCTTTTAAAAAATTATATTTTGGCATCTTTCGGTACCCATGGTACTTTGATTATGATTTGTCACTATGAATGCACTTGATTACATCTATACTGTAAGTGTGTTGCTAAGTTTTTTGTCTGTTACAATGGTGCTTCTTTTACTTGATTTGGTCTCTATAGTAAGTAAGTGTGGCAGAGAGTTGAACGGCTTTTACTGTTAACTGGTTAAATAAATCCTGCCTAAGGTCCAAGTTGTGTGTTATTTTTTCTCATGTATATATTGCGTTCACTAGTGAGTGCCACTGTGTATACTGGGTTCACTAGCGAGTGCCACTGTGTATACTGGATTCACTAGTGAGTGCCACCATGTATATTGCATTCACTAGTGAGTGCCACTGTGTATATTGGATTCATTAGTGAGTGCCACTGTGTATATTACATTCACTAGTGTGTGCTAAGTGTATATTACATTCACTAGTGAGTGCCACTGTATATATTGCATTCACAACTGCAAAAAAGTCGAGCGCTCATCAACCTCAGAAATACAAGGGCACAGGTCTCATATGAAGAACATGATCACTTTATTAAATCATAAAAAGGTGGCAAAAATCAGCCTGATGCATTTTGGATGAAACAGCATCCTTTATCAAAGGCTTTGATAAAGGATGCTGTTTCATCAGAAATGTGTTAGGTGTATTTTTGCCTGCTTTTTATGACTTAATAAAGTGATCATATTCTTCATATGAGACCTGTGCCAGTGTATTTCTGAGGTTGGTGAGTGCTCAACTTTTTTGCAGTTGTGTTCATGATTCCTTAGTCTAGTAGCACCATTTTCCTAGTGTGAACTCTGGTCTGTTACTTTTACTTTTTTTATATATTGCATTCACTAGTGAGTGTCACTGTGTAAACTGCATTTACTAGTGACTGCCACTGTATATATTGCATTCACTAGTGAGTGTCACTGTATAAACTGCATTTACTAGTGACTGCCACTCCTTAAATTGCATTCATTAATGAGTGCCACTGTATCTATTGCATTCACTAGTGAGTGCCTCTGCTTTTATGTTACTACCTGGGAGTAAGCCATAGCATCATTATGGCCCTATTAGTCATGGTAAGTAAGGTTTTTTAGCAGGTACTTTTGACACTTGTTTGTAATATCCCGGGGGAAAGTAATATAATTCCTTGTGTCAGTGACAGGGCAAGTGAGGAGTTGATAATCGCCTACAGAGTCTGATTATTTTGATTCCAGATAGACCGTACCTTCGGACACTGCCAAAAAATGTGTGCATGAGTAGCTCTGTCATTCCCACACTCACACCAGCAGAAGGCCGTCAGTGCTTCTTGATATTTAATTTGGATATGAGGGGTCCTGAAACACCTGATTGCAACTTTCCATGCATATTTTCTTAACTTATAAAATGGCAAACATAAATCCAGAGACCTCATTGGATGACAGCTGTCACATGAACGTACATTGAAATACTAATGATACATGGTTAGAAACCAGATCTCATTACAAAGTCTGGAAAACCTCACTACCTACAATGAGTCATTTTATAAGTGCAATAAGCCACACTGGGGTGTGCATTGAAGGATTTATTATGTGTTTCCAATGGGCATAAGGACACTCAGCCTTCGGCCTTGTGCCTAACTTATGCCTCAGGGCATGCATCGTTAATCCTTTACTGCACACCCCATCATGGCTTATTGCTTACATATGGTATATTTTTACCTTATGGGTGTTCTGGAGTGCTGTTTCTCACACTGTTGGTGTTAGCACCGTGTCTAGTTCCGCCTCCCATTTTTCTTTCCCAGGAGAGCTATTGGGAGGGTTCAGTTGAAATAATGCCTTGTAGATATTTGAGATCAAATGGTCTTGTAGTGATCCCATCACCATGTGTTTTATTAATATTAGAAGATGTCGAGTGGGCTGGTCCTTTAGTTCAGGACATGAGAGGTGCTTTTGAATTTATCTCCTCATTTGAAGGTGGAAATAGAACTCTCTTCGAGGTATTTGGAATGTATCAACTATATATTGGAAGGGAACTACTGAGACTCCTTATATGAACTGAAACACATATTTCAGTCTTATTCTCTCCCAGACTCCATATGTGTGGTCTATTACTGCTGGTTGAAAGCATGTACTGGAACTGAGTGCAGTGAGTGTTAAGTAATGGTGTCTCATACTCATGTCTTTAAGGCCTAGTACAGGTTGGAAAGCACTGTCTGGTGAGGGGATTATCGGATATTTTTGACAGCTGTAGTGGTTGAGTTAAGTTGCGACCAATAGGGAGCAAGTCCTCCTGTAGTGTTTCTAAAACTTTTTCCCGTGGGCTTGATACATTGGTGAAAGCCAATAAAAAGCTGTCCTCATCTGTGTTGCCTGATGATATAATTTGAGATTTGGGAGTGTGTTATAGGGTGTTTAGTTTATTGTTCTAGGAATTATTACCTTTGAGCCATGGCTCTTTTACAAAGGTTCCACGTCGATTGTGTACAAACAAGTCAAGTTACATAGGATGGCAAACAAGTTATGAAGTGGTAATAAGCCAGTATAATGCAGTACATTAATGTCAAACTTCGTGCAAGAAAGGGAAAAAATACTTAGCATACACAGAACAAGCTGATTAGAGGAAAACGTTAGAGAAATGTACAAATGGAAGGGGTAAGAGGAGATGGGAGGAGCAGGCATAGCGAGATTAGAGCTACTCAGATGCCTTTGTCAAGAAATGAAGCAGAGGTGGTAGATGAAAACAATAGAACAGCCAGGAGGGAAAAAATTTAATTGAGGCAGTCACAGGAGCTGGAGGCTGCGAGGTGAGAATATAGCCTAGATTTGAAAACTCCTAGGGAGGTGGAGGAGGTGATGAGAGTGCTGAAGGCATTGAGCCAGCTGGGGGCACGATAGGCAAAGGATCTTTGGCCCTGAGTGGTCTGGCATCGGGGGACCTGGAGAGGCTGATGTTCCAAACTTCTGGTGAAACGGATGCTGATATTTGGGCATAGCAGGTCTTGGATACACGGTGGAGTGAGACCCATGGTGGATTTTTTTTGCCATCAAGCAGGTAAGGTACTTTATGCGATTTGAGAGTTGCAACCATCCTATTTCAGTGTAGAGCTCACATGTATGAGTGCGTCTTTGAGCACCAGTGAGCAGTTGACAGGCCTTGTTTAGGGAGGTTGTAATGCGCCTAAGTGCGTGGTTGAGGCAGAGCCATAGATAATTAAGCCTCAGTCTATGATTGAGATGACAGAGCTTTGATAGCAATCCTCAGCGCAGATTGGGTAAGGAACTGTCGGTTTCAGTACAGGATACCAATGCGCTGATTCACCGTTTTCACTGTACTATCAATGTGGGTCGCAAAGGTTAGGCCTTGATCAAAGGTGATTCCAAGATATTTAAATGTTGTCACTTGTTCGAGGGTTCTTCCTGGGTACGTATTGATAGTAAGTGGAATTTGCCTTTTCTTGTTTTGCGGGCTGGAGAAGAGCATGGATTTTGTTTTTTTGTGGTTTAGGACCAGCTTGTGATCTAGGAACCACTTCTCCACCTTGGAGAAAGCAAGTTGCAGGCTATGGAGTAAGGGTTTCAGATCCTTATGAGAGGAAAGAATCACAGCATCATCAGCATAGAGGATTATTTGTTCTGGGCAGGATTGGGGAGAGAGTTTAGGAAAAGGCTGAAAAGAAGAGGGCCTAAGATGGATCCCTGGGGAACACCTGAGAGAACCGGATTTGAGTCTGAGAGAACTCCTGAGATTTTTACAGTTTGAGAGCGTTGTGCGAGGTAACTTTTTACCCAGGCACCAGGACCCTGAGAGAGCCTAAGAGTCTGTAGTTGTTTGACAAGTAAGCCATGGTGAACAGTATCAAACGCCTTTGTTAGGTCAATGAAAACAGCTCCAGTTTGGTATCCTTTGTCCAAAGTTTTGTGGATTGCTCCTGAAAATTCCAGTAGGGCAGTCGACGTGCTGTGTCCTTTCCTGAATCTGTGTTGCTGTGCACAGAGGATGTTATACTTTTGCAGGTAGTCTGTGAGTTGGTCCGCCACAATACGTTCAAGGGTCTTGGAGAGGGGTGGAAGTATTGATATGGGTCGATAGTTACCAGGTAGGGACTTGTCACCACTTTTGAACACCAGGGTGACTATTGCAGACTTCCATTTGCTGGGAAATTGACTGAGGCAGAGGGAGAGATTGAAGATTTTGGGGAGTGGGAGCAGCACCTCTTCCAGGGTAAGGGACAGAAGTTTAAGGTCAATAGTACCGCTACTTGCTCAGGACTTAGAAATAGCCTTCTTTATATATTTGCAGACTTCATGTGCCTTGACTATTTTGAAATGGAAGGGCAGTTGGTTAGGAGAAGCAGTAAGTGACGTTGGTTTTGGAGAGTCAGCATCGGAGAAGAAGTCTGGAGGGAGGACCCCACTAAGGTCTGTGAAGGTTTAATTTAGGGTCTTTGCCATGACCATTGGGTCTAGGGTAATGGTTCCATCCACAGTCATTATAGTAGGAGAGGACTTGGACTACTTACCCGTGATATTTCTGATGTTGTCCCAGAAGGATTTCCCATCACCCCAGGAACTGGAGAGGGCATTCTTTAAGTAGGAGCTCTTCATCAATCGGATTTGTTTAGTGCAGTGGTTGTGAGCCTGTTTATACTTTTGGATGTCCGTCAGGGAGCCTGTGGCTCTAGCAATAGCCCAGAGGTGGTCCCTAGCTTTGAGTTGTGCCAATAGCTTTGCTGTGAGCCAGGGATTTGAGAGTGCTTTGATTTTGCGCCTTTTTACTGGTGCGTAGGTGTCACAGGCAGCATTGAAAGTAGTGATAAAGTAATCAATGGCTGTGTCAACATCTTGAGTATTGTATATTAGGGACCAGTCTTGCTGCCTGAGACAGGCCTTGAGATGAGTAAGGTTGCCATAAGGTAGTACTCTGCTTGAGATGGTTTTTGGAGGTGGCTTTCGGAACTTATTTGTCCAGGTACAGATTACAGGGAGTGGTCACTGAGAGAGTCCGGAGAACAACTGTATTATTTATGCGGCTGGGTGGCTGGCAAGGATCCAGTCTATGAGGGTGCTAGTCCCAGATTTGTAGTTTTTTCTGGTAGGGGAGCTAACCATCTGCGTTAGGTTAGCTGCTAGGATAGCATCCTTGTGGGATCCTACATCAGGTGCCAGCCAATTGATATTAAAATCACCAAGGAGAAGGAGCTCGGTGTCAGGAGGTTGTGATCTTACGAATTCGAGGACAGTCTGGAGGCCGGACCCAGGGTCTTTAGGTGGGATATAGACAGCAGCAACAGTGAGGACTTTATTTTGGGCACCAAGGAGTAGTTTGACAGGAAGGAATTGCACTGAGGTGTTTGTGGTGGTCTAACAGACAGGGTGACTGGTGAGGTTGTCCTTTATGTAAATTGCACCCCCCCCCTTAGTAATCCTATCCAGTTTGAATATACTGTAGCCTTGTAGCGAGATGGCATGGTCAGGAGTGTTAGGTGTCAGCCAGGTTTCAACAATGGCTAGGATATCGGGGTTGTGTTGGCTGGCAAAGATTTGAAGGGAGGCCAGTTTTGGGAGAAGGCTGCAGATATTTAGGGTGGCGATGGTGAGACCCCCCCCCCTCCGTTTTGGCAAGATTAGTTGAACTGGAGGAAACAGGGCCAGGATTTGGATGGACACTTCCTGACATCAGGAGGAGAAGGAGCAGGAGTTTTAGGATCATCTGACATAGTTCATAGTATGTGAAATAATGCCTCTGCTGCTTGTCTGGTTGAATACAGCGCAGGCGTCTAGGGTCCCAGTGCAGGGTAATGGCTAGAAGCAGAGGTCGATTTGCCCACATTCCATCGGCGTGATTTGTCATTAGCAGCCAGTCCTTTGCAGGAGGGTGCCACAAGTGTGGGTAGGGAGGATTTGCCATGGTGCCAAGTAAGTGGTAATGAGCGTGAATGGTCAGAGTGTAGGGTGGAGAGGGGTAGGAAGAATTAGGAAGATGGCATAGAGGAGGAAAGAAGGAGAGGGCTAGAAGAGACAGGAAAAGGTGGCTGTAGAGAGGCATATCAGAAGGAACAGAGATGTGATTTATAAAGGTGGTGAGGTGCAAAGCAGGAAAAAATCGGAGAAAACTGGAGAGCGAAGGGGGTTGTGAAGCAGGCTTAGTACAACAGAGAAACTAGCAGGAAAATGCAGGAGGAGGAGGGGGAGTGGTATAGCTGGGGGACAGGATGGGAGGCAAGATCAGGGAAGGGTCCTGAGAGCAGGGGGCAGAGCGAAGAGACTATTTAATAAAGGTCAGGGGGCCGGGGGGGCAGGCGTAAAATTTCAGCACTGAGCAGTGCAAGTGAATGGGCACTGAGCCCAGCAAAGCAACAATTTCGGAAGCACCAATCGGTAGGCAGTGGCTGGAACCAGAGGCCAATTAGTGTGCGGCTCGGAGTGCGGTCGGCCAATAGCAGCTGATCACAGCTTCCCCAGACCAGTGGATGTCCTTACCCGGCTTTCGGGAGTCAACGGCAGCAGGTGGAGGCATCAGGGTGGCGTGACTCGGCATCAAACCGCGCTCACGAGGCACACGGCTGGCCTGCCTGGGCTCCAGTCTGGAGTTAGGAGAAGAGAAAAAAGACTGGGGTGAGTAGGCAATTTAGCATGAGGAAAACAAAAGGCAGTGATGTGGATTCGTTTACTGGGGGTAGGAGAAAAACGCCGGAGACGGCAGCGAGATGGGGAGGCAGAAAGAGATTAAAGATGAAGGTGTAGATTGTAAATGTGGGGGCCGGGGGTAGCAGCCAGAAACGATCGGCTTCAACAATAGCTCTGGCACCAGCCGGGAGAGTTGGTAAGGGCTGAGAAAATTTAACAGGGAGCCAGCGAGGGAGTGGGAGGAGAGCTGAGAAGAAAGAAAAAAATTTAAACGACGAGGGTAGATTTAGGAGACAGGGGATAGACCGAGCAGGTAGGCAGGGCAATGAGTGTGAGAGAGAGAGACAGAGTCAGCTACAGCATGGCAGATAGAAAAGCAAACACTAAATTCAGGCAAGAAATGCAGTAGAGATCACTGCACAGAGTCTGTATACAGGGAAAGCCAAGAGCAGTTTCAGGAGGAGAGTTAGAGTAGCAGGCTTAAACAGGGCATTCAGGAGAAGAGTTAAGAGCAGGCTAACAGTGCATTCAGGGGAAGGGTTAACAAGCAGGCTATACAGTGCTAGAGCAGTATACCCGATTCGGCAGTTAGCTCAAATATAAGCAGAAACATTTAAAATAACAACTGTGGCTACTGGAACTACTAGAGCAGTATACCCGATTCGGCAGTTAGCTCAAATATAAGCAGAAACATTTAAAAATAACACTGTGGCTACTGGAAATACTGGAGCAGTATATCAGATTTGGCAGCTAGCTCAAATATAAGCAGAAACATTTAAAGTAACACTGTGGCTAATGGAAATACAACAGAGCATAATTATTTTTTTTTTTTTTGGAAAACAAGAAAGAGATTTAGGCAGCAATGTCCAGGAGTAAAATTTCGGCACTAAGCAGTACAAATGAATGGGCGCCGAGCCCAGCAAAGCAACAATTTCAGAAGCACCAATCGGTAGGCAGTGGCTGGAACCGGAGGCCAATCAGTGTGCGGCTCGGAGTGCGGTCAGCCAATAGCAGCCGATCACAGCTTCCCCAGCCCAGTGGATGTCCTTACCCGGCTTTTGGGAGTCAATGGCGGCAGGTGGAGGCATCAGGGGTGGTGTGGATTCCCGGGCACCGAAACCGTGCCTATGAGGCACACGGCTGGCCCGTTCGGGGCTCCAGTCTGGAGTTAGGAGAAGAGAAAGATGTGGGTGTGGGTAAAGGATAGCTCATGACAACCAAAATTCAGGTATAACACACCTCAGAGTGGCTTTATTTTATACAAAAATAAGAAAAAAAACCAATAAACTAAAATAATAAATATAAACAGCAGAATGCACTAATCCCAGTAGTACATACACAGTCCTGATCTTATGCAATGTTTTAAATCCTTTCTTCTTCGAATTTCAGGAGCCTACTCACAGTAAGTTCTCCTCTCACTTTGGCTTTAGGTAAGTGAGATCAACCACAGCTAATCTGCCTGCTTCACTGTTCACAGGGTTTTTTATACCCCTCCCCTGATCACGTGATCCACCCACTTATATGAATCAGGCATTTCTAGGCTAATCAACATACATTATACAGAAATAAAAGGTTTGGTATATACATTTATAACTATGTAACCCCCCCTGCAAATGGGGGTTCCCAAAAGACTTCCAGGAGCTTGCTTGAATGCTCCAAGCCTGAATGGTGTTTGGCGTTTAAGCCATTTGTCGGTGAGTGTTTTTAGAGCCTCTGGTGCTGTCTCTTTGAGAGCTGTCTGCTTGCAGACATGATTAGTTTGTATGGGGGGACTGTGTGCTTCTCTGTTTGAGTGCCACTCGAGCTGCTGCCAATTCACTCCATTTTTGCAGTCACTGGGAGTGCAAGGGGAGCCTATCTGGGGGGATGTAACTGTTTGCCAGAAATCATTTGGAGTGGTGGTGAAATTGCACTTTGTCTGACCTGCTTTCATTGCAGTCAGAACTGTGTCTGCCTAGTTCCCCATTCTGGTTTTGAACTGCTGAACTGGACCAATCAGTGTGGGGTAAGCTAGCTCTGAAATGGTGCCTTGGACGAATCAGAACTTGGACTCATAATCTGAGCCAGCTACAAGAGGATTGTATGGGCAGTGACTCTGGGAGATGTAGTTTAGACTTCGGCACCTTTTTGGACCAACAGCAGCAGTCTATTGTGAGTGACAGCCAATCCAGTCAAGAACTGGGAGGAACTCAAAGGAAGTGCCCGGTTTTGTCTGTTGGAGTTTCAGTTTAGCTCTGGCAGTGAAGGGGAAAGGAACCCTGTGCTCCTTCAGTGCACAGTTTTAGTCAAAAAACATGTGAAAGGTCCAGAGTTACGGTCTGCAGCTTGTGTAACTGCTTGTTAGGACTGAATCCGTCCTGTGAAGAGGTTTGTGTACCTCAAGTGAATCCTGCTGCCATTAAGTGACTTTTGCCTGTGACTGTTTACCATATAAATGTGTGAGGAGTCTCTTGGAGCTCAAGAGTAGCCCTGCTGACATTGAAGGACCCTATCTTGTTTGGAGGTCGTGAGTACTAATTCAGGGTCGCTCCCTGTTGAATTGCCACATTAAATCCAAATGGAATTACTGTGCTGCTGACTGTTTAATTTTCCTTTTCTCTGTGTGAAAGGGCCCCTACCAGCTGCCACGGTTTGGACTAGCCACTAGGGCTTGGGGTACCCAGGGACAGTAACTGATAGGGATAGGCCTGTGCACAGAGCCATAGGTAGATGAGTAGAGTGATAAGCTAATTAACCTGATTTCCTGTCCTTGTTATATCCCCTAAATAAATCAGAGCTGCTTGTTTCAGCAAAGTTATACTGCCTGAGGTATTTGTCTATGTTAAAGTACTGTACTGTGATTGTTGCACTGTATCTTATTTCACAGGAGGTCCCAGTGCCGGAACCAGTCCTGGGGGTAAGTGTATACTGTGAAGGTAATTCTGACATATTGTGTGGGCCACTAATGGGAAGAAAGGGGGGTTGCAGTGTCCCAGAGGGCTGTGACCAAGTTAGGTTAACTATTGCAAACCCTGACCTCTGGGTGGAGGCACCCGCCATTGGATCCAGGCCCCTCAACCTGTTAGTGGCAAATCAGGCAGGGGTAGTAGCCCCTGGGATAGCGCCATCTAGGGGTTACAACTAAACAGTCCCCTTTTTCCTAATAGAAACATAGAATTTGATGGCAGATAAGGACCGCTTGGCCCACCTAGTCTGCCCATTTTCCTACCTAACAGATAAGCTGCAGATCCTAGTTAACCAACAGCTTACTTCCTCCTACCCCCCCAACTAGGACTTCCTTATGTCTGTCCCATGCATTCTTGAAGTCCCCCACTGTTCTTGACTCCACGACCTCCTCAGGGAGGCTGTTCCATGCATCCACAACCCTCTCAGAGAAAAAATACTTCCTCACATTACCCCTGAGCCGTCCCCCCTCTATCTTCAAATTGTGCCCCCTTGTTCTTGCACATCTCTTTTTCTGGAAGATGCTACCCTCTTGGACTTTGTTAATTCCCTTGAGGTACTTGAAAGTTTCTATCATGTCCCCTCTCTCCCTTCTTTCCTCAAGAGTATACATATTAAGCTCCTTTAGTCTTTCTTCATATGTCTTCTGGTGCAGACCCTGCACCATTTTGGTTGCCCTCCTCTGGACACCCTCCGCTCTGTCTATGTCTTTGCGGAGATGGGGTCTCCAGAACTGCACACAGTACTCCAGATGGGGTCTCACCAACTGTCTGTACAGAGGGATAACAATTTCCTGTTTTCTACTATTGATGCCTCTTCCTATGCATCCCAGTATCCCCAGCCTTCCTTACTGCCTTCTCACATTGCTTGCCCACCTTTAGGTCATCTGATATAATTACCCCCAGGTCCCTTTCTATTTTTACTGTTGTCAGTATCTCACCCCCCATTGTGTACGCTTCCCCTGGGTTTTTGTTTCCCATGTGCATTACCTTGCACTTCTTTGCATTGAATCTGAGCTGCCATACATTTGACCATTCCTCCAACCTTGCCAAGTCCCTTCTCATCCTTTCCACTCCATCTTGTGTATCAACAATACAAATAGTACTAATCCTGTACTTCTTCTGTAAAATCCACATACATGTATAATTGATAATTTTGTAGTTTAGCTCCTCCCCCTTCTCAGCATGACTGGCATTTGGGTTGGTATAAAAAGGGCCCAGAGAGGCCGCTGTTTTCCTGAAGGGAACAGTCTGAAGTACCCTCCCTTCAAATAAGCTTTGGATTTCATTTTTAAACAGCTTCCTTTGTTTTTTCTCTTTTAGCACATGATATCTTGATTTTAACATTGAACTCTATGAAACACATTAGTCAGGGCTTAGTACAACAATAAAGAAGGGCACCTTAGAGACGTACAGTGCCTCTACATTTATTTTATTTATCATTTTATTATGTTTAATGACTTTTCCTTTATTTATGTGTAACTCCTAGGCGACGCTATTCCATGGGCTACTATCCCTGCCTGTCCTTCTAAAACCAGGTTGAGGGGCCTGGGTTCCAAGTTAACAGTTACCGGGGTTTCCCCAACCCTCGCTAAACACAATGATTTGGTGCCTCCGCCCAGAGTAAGGTATGTGGCGGTGGCTATCCAACCTGACATAGCCCTCTGGGAAGCTATAATCACCCACCAGCCCACCTAGTGACCAAGTACCTTCGCAACAGATACAACCCTTTCCGGCAGGGAACACACAATTAGCAATGAACATTAATAATATGCTCACACCCCTTGCACTTACCACCAGGGTCTGGTCTTCTGGCAAATGCCCTGGAGCCCCCTGTACAGCAATATCAAATGCAAGCATACACTTTGAAATGCTTTTACCCAAGTCACAGTGAAGTTTAACCAGACAATAATCTGCTCCTGAGTCTGCTTAAGAGTGAAACAACGAATTTGACTTATTGTGGGGATGTGAACAAGGCAGGGGTGCAAATCTGGATAAATGATTGCTAAGCTGGTATTAGCCAGGATATTTTACATGCGATTTCTTTAATCCCTTAAGTAGTCTTGCAACTGCTGGGTACCCAGAGTGTGGTGCTGGCTAGCCAGAATGGTGCCTGGGTTGCAGCTGTTGTTGGGGCCCTTCATAAGAAGAAAAGATTATTAAACATGCACAAACAAAGACCTTGACTAATTGTATCCTTGGCTGGTTGGCCTAGTCCACTAAAACCCTGTAAAACACACTGAGTGAAATCAGATGGTATCACAGACTAATTCAAGAGCTTGTTGCAGGGAGCTACCCTGAGTTTACTCACAGCACCAGTAGGTAGAAGATGGCCTGGCGAAATGAAGACCTGTTGCAGAGCACTAAAGAGCATGGGGAAGCTGGGCTGACATGACTCACCTCCATTTCATGGCCTTTCCCTCCAGGGGGCCGCAACTTGCGATGCCTTGCTGCGCAGGTGCTGGATCCCCAAGTTGGTCTCTCACTGAGAAAACTGTAACTGATGCAGGAATAGATGGCTTGAGCTGGGTTTGGCATGAGCCCAAGGTCAGATAAAACACTTCTGGTAAAGTTCAGTTCTTTTGGCTGGTGAAAGCCTCCAGCTGGCTAACAACTTGGCCAAACAAGACAACTGGCTCCCGGTGGCAAACAGGCATCTCTGGTTAGTAGTCCTCGGCCCACCTCAAGCATTCAGCACATTAAATGGAAACAGCATCCACTCATCCACTTCTCAGTTCGGCTGCAGGCTAGTTTGCAATTACAGCAACTCTACTGAGCAAACCATTCAATCTGCAGAAGGCAGTCTCTGGTGACTGATTCCTGAACTTGGGACTACAGACACACACTCGAGGAAACTAGGCCTTTCCTGGGCCAGAAATCCCACAGACCTGAACAGTGCTCCTTGCTCCATGGAGTCTTGGTGCAAACTGCTCAGAGTTTGAGATCAGTTTTCAGATTAGTCCATTTTTCCTGCATTTCAATTGGTCAGGAGGAGCGGTCAATCACAATCCTGTGCTCCCATTGATTTCTTTAGGTGCCAAACCTTAGAGTTCACAGTTTCTCCCACAAGGCACCTGAACTAAGGAACCCTCGAGATCCCCTGTATCCCAATTGGTCCAAATCCTGGAAGTCCCTGACCAAATATGGTGGCTCTCATTTGGATGCATAAGCTGCAAGAAGGAAGGTTAAAATGAGCACTCTAATTTCAGTACAACAACAAATTAGAAGTAAATATTTACAATACCAGTTAGGGCTCCCTCTGCTCTAACAGTTATAGTAGAGTGGAGCAAACCAGGGTGATGATTGGCCAGTCGCAAACTCTGAAGCACTCGGACACCTAGCCCAGGCCATTCACAACAGACTCTCAGTGTCACTTAAAGGGGCAGGCGCGGAGGCACATCATGGTGCTCTTATGCAGATCAATAGGGTCACCAACTAACCATGGATTTATTGTTTCCAATGGACATCTGCCTGTCAGTGGGCATTGCTGGAGCCCTGGGAGACACTTAAGGTAAGCCCCAAATTGGTGGTGGTAGGGGCTACCTATGTGCAGGAAACAAGAAGAAGCAAGGTGCGACCTTTAGGGGACATTTCTACCCCGTTTTATAATCATTCTCCTATTTGTTTTGTTACGCAACGTCAGAGACTGCTTAGCACTTTACATTGCAAAAAGGAGAGAGAGAGAATGAGGAGCAAGTGCACTCCTGTTTGTCATACACAGAGCTCTCTCTCTCATCAAAAACGGGCTTCACAATGTTTTTGTTTCTCAGAAAATCAGTCTCCCAGTTAAAACAAGAAAAGAAGTGCACTTTTGCAGGTAGCAGCTCTGTTTCAAGTATATTGCTGTTTTCAGTGACACTTCCAGCTTGGGTCATTATACAACAGAGCGTCGGTCTCTGTTTTAAAAGACCACTCTGTTCCTTTCTGTTTTATTTATTAGTTTTATATTTCTGCTCCGATGTTGTGGCAACCAAGCATGCTAACACTCAAAGTCTGAGACTAAATAAGACTAAATCGGAGGGGAATTTCATATCACAGCAGTTTTTATACAAAAAGGGGAAAGTGAAGCCGCTCCATGACAGAGCTTCTCTCTCTCTTCTCTCAACTCTGTTCCGAGTCTGAGTTTTCATATTTAAAACAACAAAACCCCTTTTTAAATAAAGAACTATTTCCCCTGATCAGCTAAGCCCCTTTCTGACTTTATTTCGGGGACCAAGGCAAACGGAGAATGTTTCTACATTCGGAGCGGCAATTTGAAAAGAACAGTAAAAGCTGCTCAGATTTACAGCCTATAGTTCTTTCTGTCTGGGCTTATTTATTTTACTGCTTTCTTATGCATTTTTTTAACCTCAGTATCAACTCATTCCTATGGATACTTCTAATATCAATAAATATGCAGAGGGAATAACAGTTGTCTTCCCCAACGTAATCTGATCAGTTCCTCAGGTGCTATATTTAAGCAATAATGCATGACAGGGTGTGGTATACTGTCACAGCATGTGGGAAATACTATCAGATGAGGCAAGTTGTCAGCATTTAAAACACACTTCGTGATATTTATTTTTTAACAAGATTATAAAATTAAACAAAAATAAAACAAAATGCAATGAGAATGACTACTTTGCTTCAGTAGTTTCTTGCAATTACACAATTATACAGTCTGGGATCTTAGAACTGCTAAGATCCTTTACCTTCTGTACCTAGCTGTCTACTAGCTCAGTAGACCTTCCTTCTCCACGTCCAAGGCTGATCTGCCCTACTTTGCTCAGTGTAGAGTTTATATACCTGCAGGGTGAGGTCACCTGACTAGGACCTTAACTGTTTATACAAAAAATAAAAGCTCTAGGTTAGGCTAGCTTTACATTGTGACCCACCGGAGATATACCACATAACACTCTGTTAACTCTTATATTTGGCTTGAACTAAGAGTTAACTATAAGGTTACAATAACCTAAAATATGTTAATTATCTAGTAACACAACAGGGTAGGCTCGGGGTGGGTCAGAAGTTGGTCAACTGGGTGGCAAACTGGTTGACGGGCAGAAAACAGAGAGTGGTGGTAAATGGTATACAGTCAGAAGAGATGCAAGTCACAAGTGGGGTTCCTAAGGGATCAGTCCTAGGGCCAGTCCTCTTCAATATCTTCATCAGTGACATTGCAGATGGACTGGAGGGTAAGGTTTGTCTGTTTGCAGATGACACCAAGATCTGCAACAGAGTAGATGATCCAGATGGGGTGGGCAGAATGAGAAGAGATCTGGATAAACTAGCAAAATGGTCGAAAGAGTGGCAACTGGCATTTAATGCAAAGAAGTGGAAGATCATGCACATAGGGAAGAGAAACCCTAAAGCCACCTATAGGCTGGGAGGGGAGTTTACTGGCAGTCACAAGGGAAGAAAGATACTTGGGCACCTGAAATCATCCAAGCAGACCACTAAAGCAGTAGGTAAGGCTAGGGAGATGTTGGGGTGTATTAATAGGGGTATCACAAATCGGAAGAGGGAGGTAATAATCCCTCTTTACAAGACACTGGTTAGGCCCCATCTGGAGTACTGCATGCAGTACTGGAGGCCACACCTTCACAAGGACATTAACCAAATTGAGGCACAGGGTTTTAAATAATTGATTAGCAGTTTTTTACTTGGGACAATACTAACTGTACAGAATGCATTTATACAGGTTTTCTGGAAGTCTTATGTTTGTTAAACACAGTGAAGCAAATGCTATGCATTTTCACAATGTTTTAGAACGTCTATGAGCAAAACGCTAATCAATTTTTAGAGTTAAATAAAACCCTGAGGCAGTCCAGAGAAGGGCAACCAAAATGGTGCAGGGGCTGCATCAGAAAACATATGAGGACAGATTAACAGAGCTCAATATGTATACCCTAGAGCAAAGGAGGGAGAAAGGTGATATGATCGAAACATTCAAACACCTTAAGGGCATTAACAAGGTGAAAGAGTCTAACATGTTTCAATATAAGAAACATAGCAGGACAAGAGGACACAGTATGAGATTAGAGAGAGGCCAATTTAGGGGTAATGTGAGGAAGTTATTTTTCACAGAAAGGGTGGTGGATGCATGGAATGGCCTACCTCAGGAAGTGGTGGATATGAATACAGTGCAAGGCTTCAAACAGGCATGGGATAGGCATAAGGGAGCAATACAGATGAATATGACTAGATAGGCCATTGACGGAACAAAGGCCAATGGCACATTCATAAGGTAGAAAAAGAAATGTGCAGACTGGATGGGCCTTGTGGTCCTTATCTGCCATCAACTTCTATGTTTCTATGTTAATGTCCCTCCTTAGTTACGCTAGAGTTACATGAGAGGAGGTATAAAAAGGGGACAGCGGAGGGCGCTGATCTCCTAAGTAAGAGGCTGAATCATTAACTAGGAGCCAGGTAAGCTAACAGGTTTTATTTATATATGTACCTGGCTGTTGTGTTATTTATTTTACAAAAATCTTCATATTTTATTTTAACCGGGGTACAGGCATCTGTGACGCTCTGCCTCTGCTTCTCGTTAGCTGTATGATATTATTATTATAAATAAAATGGTCTGTGTATGAAATGTCAGTATGTGAGAGAGTTAGCCTTTCAACTTACAAGGTCAGCAGCTGAGACTACAGGATGTTATAAAACAGACCGGGACAACCATTAATTGAGACATCCTTCCAGAGACAGTTTATTGCCTGCTGCTGCTTTTGAAGTTGGAACTTAAATACGAAATTTATGAAGTTTCAAGAGGAAAAGGGAATTGGGATGGTTCATCTCATTGTAGAAATGGCTGAAGAGTCATAAAATCCCTCAGATCTAACTGGCGCAGGAAATCAGCCAAGGGACATGAATGTGGGATTGTTAAGTTCAAAGAGACATGTTTAATTAAAGACTGTCATATTTGGGAAACAGCTAGTTACAGATTTCTCAAAGAAATGACTCACATCCTCAGAGACACTTATGTCAGAAAATTAAAATCTAAGGGAGGATCTAGCTGCCCTCGTCAAAAGGGGGTGGGGACAGACAAAGTTAAAAATTGAACATTGTATATGGAAAGGTGACCTATGGAATAGACTTTGACTGGGAGAGCAGTTAGAAAGGTAATAGTTAGAAAGCAATTAAGTCTTTGTAATAAGAGTGTTGTTATGAAACTTCCTTTTTGTTTTATAAGATTGTAAGCTGTATGATATATTGTTCTGTGTTTAATTTGACATATTTTTATCATTTAGTAAACAACCATTTCTTTGAAATACTGCCTGGGTGTCTTCTCAGTTTCTTTTTACATGTGATGTATATGGGGGTAAGTCTGACAGCTGTTAAAAAGGCTTGATGGTGTTACTAAGCTTGGAAAAAGCAAGAATATACCTAAGGTCTATTATAGAGTTTGAAGGGTTCATTTTGGAGACCTGACTTGGTGCCTCTGACAAAAGATTGTACTGCAAACCCGAAGAAGGGACATATCTGAGCCTGTAATTGGATATGCTAGCATAAGGTTCACAGTTTGAATCCCTCCAGAACTTGAGGCTAACAGGTGATTCGGACCCAAAGCAGACAGAAGGGTTACCCTGTCTGTTACCTGTTCACACTATTGCACTCTGAGGTCGCCACTGTGGGAGCAGAGGGCCTGACCTGCAGAGCGCGTTTCTGACAGTATCCATATTGAAAAATACAAAGCAGCAAGAAATTAATGTACCTGAGCTATATGACTTGCAAAAAACAAGTATTTCGGGGAAACTCTCTAACTCGCGGGGCAATGGAAAAAAATTCAGGAGCAACCTGAAATACCTCACTGGGAAAGGCCCTAAGTTGCCACCCACCATGCTCAATATTAATGAAATGCCGACACTCGACCTCACCACTATTACCAACACTTTCAATAATGCATTCTCGGACCTTGGCAGTGTCCTTCCACCAGATTTCTTTGACACCCCCCCCCCACTAGTACATCCCAGGACCCAGCATCCTTGGGTCAACCTGGCCTGCAGTTCTACTTCAAAGAGATCCCACCATATCTTGCCAGGATCTACATTTGCAAGGCCATCAGTAAAACGAGATTCCAGTGATTCACTCGACCCCAAGTTAGTCGCCCTTGTTCTAGATGAAATCCTTGTACCATTAACTAAGATCCTAAAACTATCGCTAAGGCTGGCTCAGTTCCCCACACGTTGGAAACAAGCGCTCATAACACCTGTCCACAAAAGTGGAGATAGGTTGCAGTACACTAACTACAGACCTATCTCCATCCTCACTCCCCAAATCCAAAATACTGGAATGCATCATGTCTGACCAGCTTGTGGAATTTCTGGAAAAATATGATATTCAGTTTTCACAACAGCATAGTTTTAGAAAAAGGCATAGCACCTCAACTGCCCTACTGGAATTTACGGGCTTCATCCACAACGCACTGGATCAGGGTAACTATGTGGGTGCTGCTTTCATAGACCTTGTGAAAGCATTTGATACTGTCAACCATCTGCTCCTGCTCCAATGGCTGTCATCTATTGGACTTGCTAATGATGCCCTACCATGGTTTGAAAGCTATCTTGAGGGCCGAGTACAGCAAGTGAGGATTGCCAGTGTCACTTCGGAAAGTAGGTCGGGCCTTTCTGGTGTACCCCTACTGTTCAGTCTTTTCTTGAACATCCTTCCTAATACCTGCAAACAGAGAATACTACTATACGCAGACGACACTGTCATATTCACCAGTCACCATGACACTAAACTCCTTGAGGATCACCTCCAGCTTGACTTTGCGCGTGTTGAAGAGTGGTTTAGTGCCCACAAACTAATACTACATTACAGCAAAACTAAGGTGATGTTGTTCAGCAGTGCACATAGTGAACAAAAAGCCCAGTCCCTCACCATCAGGAACTGCTCTGGTGTCCCACTTACTAACATACTAATTGCCAGCAGATTAGGCCTTATGGTCTATCGAGTCTGCTCGAGTCTCAGATCCCTAGTTGGGTACCGAGGCCCCCCCCCTTGTGTTCCAGAAACACCTATCCTCCATCCCCACCCCCCTGGGCCAGGCCATCATCTGATACATCTGCTTTCTGTGTCGGTCCCAACCTCTCTTGAAGCCCTCCACTGTGGATCTCTGAACCAGCTCACCAGGCAGCACATTCCAAGAATCCACCACCCTCTCATTGAAAAACCTGCTCCTCTTTTCCCCCCTCACCCTTCCACCTACTAACTTCAAACCATGCCCTCGGGTGATAACTCCCTGCTTTAGTCTAAAGATCCCCTCCGTGTTTACCCTATTTATTCCCTTGGGGTACTCGAAGACCTCAATCATGTCCCCCCTGTCTCTCCTCTCCTCTCCTCCAATGAAAACAGGCAGAGCTCCTCAAGTCTGTCCTCATGCATCAAATCCCCTAGTCCTCATATCATTTTAGTTGCCCTCCTCTGTACCCTCTCCAGGAGCTGTATGTCCCTCTTCAAGTGTGTTCCGCAGTACTGCACACAGTACTCAAGGTGTGGTCTAACTAATCCATTGTACAGCGCAGAATCACTTCCTGCTCTTAGAGATGATCCCCCTTACGATGCATCCCAACATCCTGTTTGCTTTGCTAGCCGCTCCTGCACTGCTGGGAGTTATTCATACATGCATCCACCATGACCTCTAGGTCTTTTTCCCCTGTTGAGGCCTCCAATGCCTCCCCTTCCAGGGTGTACCTGTGTTTAGGGTTTCCCAGCCCAAGATGTAACACCTTGCACTTGGTGATTTTGAAATTTAATTTCCATGTGTGAGCCCACCTTTCCATGGTGACCAGGTCCCATTGCAGGGCCAACCTCCCCTCTTCCCCCTCAACTACTGCTCCCATCTTGGAGTCATCAGCAAAGAGACTTATTTCACACCCTATACCCTCCCTGATGTCCGAAATGTATGCATTAAACAGGATTGGACCCAGGACCGAGCCCTGCGGTACCCCACTACTGACCTCTCTAGGGTTCGAGAGCTCCCCACCAACCACTACTCCAGCTAGCCAGTTTTCAATCCATCTGGCCATCAAAGGGCCTACTCCCAACCCCGTCAGTTTCTCCACCAGACCACTGTGTGGGACAGAGTCGAACACCTTGCTGAAGTCCAAGAATAATACATCCACAGGCTTTCCCCTGTCCAGTTCTGATGTTACCCATTCATAGAACTCCACAAGATTAGTTTGACACGATCTACCTTGCACAAACCCATGTTGCCGACTATCCAGGCCTCCCACCTCCTCCAAGTGCACCCCAATTATTCCTTTAGTATACTCTCCATTAATTTTCCCACCACTGAGGTCAAACTGATGGGTCTATAATTACCTGGTACTTCCTTCGACCCCCCCCTTTATGGATTGGCACCACATGTGCCTCTTGCCAATCCCTAGGTACCCTCCCTGTCTCAAGCGACCTGTTGAAGAGCTCCGCCAGGGGTGCAGCCAGTATGTCTGCCAATTCCCATAGTAATCTCAGATGAATGCCATCCGGCCCAGGAGATTTATCTTTCTTTAGGCCCTTAAGGGCTAACCACACCCTTTCGGTTGAACAAGTACAGCAGTTCAGATATCTTGGCATCACCACAGACAGTGTCCTTTCCTATGCACAACACATTGATAATGTTGCAAATGCTGTGAATATCCAAATTGATTTACTGCACAGACATAAACACAGTATGACTGCTGATGCCCTCAGACTTGCCATACATAGCTCTGTAACATCCATCGTTGACTACGGTCTTGCTATATATGACTCTGCTTCCACTACTGCCCTCCAAAGGATTAGTGTGCCTCTCAACAAAGCCTGTAGGCTTCTTACAGGTGCTGACCATCTGACTCACACCTGTGACCTGTACGCTAAGGCTGGTTGGCTTCCACTCATCAGCAGGATCCAATATCAGACCTGTATTCTAACCAAAAAAGGTGCTCCTAGACCTAACATCACCTGGTGTCACAAAGCTCCTAAATGCCCACTATAACTCCAGTGTACCCAAAGTGCTAGCCATCAAACCTTCCAGATCCCTAGATGTTGGACCTCCATGGGGCAGAGGTCGTTTGCCTACAGGGTACCTCAATGGCATAATGTGCTCAAAAGGAACTCCTAACATCTCCCAAAATTGGCCCTTTCAAGTGGCAGATACGGCAGCACCTCACCTCTACTAGTAGTTGTGACTGCTTCTCTTGAGGGGTCTACTTCCTTCATCACCCCGCTAAGACTGCACTACTCTTCCATTACTTTATTATCTCTATTAAAGTCCCCTGTATTGTTGGTCCCCTTCTCACCCCCCACTACCCTACCTGTCTACCATCCCCAACTCTGGCACTTCCTGACATAGTCCACTACTGCTACCTTCTTACTTCCAGGTCTCTCTTCCCTCCACGATAAGGGCCACTTAGCCTGCCCTCTCCCACTGGTCTTCCTCATATTTTGTGTTCAAATTACTTGTGTTTTGCCTAATAGCTCTCCTGAGCCCTGCTTAGTACTCAGTCATATGTATGAATTTAGTCTTGTTGTTACAGCAATGCAATTACCTTGTTATTTTTCTGCTGTAGTACCGATTACCTTTGTATATTTGTTTTACCCTCACCCTGAAGAGGAACCTTTGTAAATGAGCTGTTCTTGCTCAAAGGTAATGTAATCCAAGAGTTTAATAAATACATAAAAATAAAGTTAGGGCACCTCTGTATAACATAGGAGAAAGAAACAAGGTTTTTAAGCTGGGCTCCATAAACTGAGCTCCAAAACCTCTAAACTGTGAAGTTTAGCCCTTTAGTATATTAAAGAATATACTGGACAGTATACGCACAGCCCCTTCCTCTTTTTGAGATCCTGTCATTCCTGAATAGTGTGTAAACACATTTTGTGACTGAATCAAGATTTCTGTCTGACCTGCTCCCAAGGTATTGTACTTGTCTCTGAGGACTTTGAAGATCAAAGGAAACATACAGACAAAAGGATTTCACACATTGCATATGCCCAGGCCACAGGTTATCACCTTTCAGGAATTTTAACATATTTTGTGATCCTGGATCTCAACAGTTCATCATTTGCTCTGGATGTAATTTAACCATCAGCATTTTTCATTTGCCATCTCCTCCTGGTGTGCTTGTTAGACCACCCAAGTGCTCTCCTTTCTGGATAGCTGCTTACTGTCTTTTACCTGACAATGCCACGTAGGCTGCTACTGTTACCTGAATTATCCTAGTGTTAAAACCATCTGTTTCCTATTTACAGTGTATTTTTTGTCTCTGTTTACTCACCTAGCTAGATACTCCAAAACCCACAATGTGTGTATACCCACCCTTTACGACGCGGAACCTTTGTAAAAGAGCGGTCTCCCGCTCAAAGGTATTGTAATCCAAGATTGAACAAATAAAATAAATAAATATACTGGACAGCTTTCCCTTCTGTCCATTTTATTTGGACAGCACCTCTGTCCTTATTTCTGTTATTAGTAGGGAGGGAAAGCACTAGGAGCACTAAGCACGGTGGCTGAAATTTACAAACTTATAGTTCAGTTGCATGCTCTCTTCTCTGAGGTAATTAGCATAGCCCTGGGCTTTGCAAGGATCTAACATGCTCCTTTTAAATGAAGAGAAGCAGTCTCCCTGCTCTGGAAAGGTAAAGCGCCTTTTCTTTTCAATGCCCGGTTCACTTGCAGCGTAAACCAAGCGACCGCAAAGCAAAATACTTTCACTTTTTATCTCGGACGGGCGGTTGGCATTTACAAGCGCTGCCTCGCCCCGAGACGCTGTTGCAGTCTGCACTCTAACTGTAGAGCATTTTCAAGCTGCAAACAGCAGTCTTCTATAGCAGACCAGGGAAATAACTGGGCAAATGAATCTCTCTTTATTAATTACTATGTGTTCACTCCTTATGCGAACTTTAAACTTGAGGCATTTATTTTTTCCATATCAGCCACTCATCGGCTACAGGATAGTGGTGTAAATACATACAGCTTAAAGCTGTATTACCAAAACAAGTCCCTGTTTATTTGTACCTCTATTTTAAACAAAGCAGCAAACATAAGGAGTAACTATTACTATTGTTCAAATATTAAATACAGGGCACAGCAAAATAGCTCTGTTCATTAACAAACGAAAATAAACTTTAAAGATCTTTACTTCATTACATTCATTACACAATGTTTAAAAATGATTTATAACCCCACTGTTCTTAGGGACACCACATAAGCATCTTTTTATTTTCTTATGCCCGAAGGCATAATTTACTTCATAACCAGTCGCAACTATAAATGTACACCTTTCAAGGTGTTATACAATTCATTACATAGGAGGACTAATTGGATGGAATATGAACAAGTACAGCTGTCAGAAATAGCAGGAAATTTAAAAAAAGGACAATACTACACTAGGTGGCCTACCTAGGGTAGTAAGACAGAATAAGAAAGTATGGAATTATGGGTACTATTGTGCAACAGAAGTTTGTGAACATTTGAAAAAAAGGAAATAGGAAACTGATCCAAAAGTCCAGAACTCAACGATGTAGCCTATCTCCGCCTCACATATATCGTGGGATATTGTCACACCTTGGGTGGTTGGGCATGAGGCTGCAGGCCGAGTACATCCAACAACCGAGAAATGATGATATCCCATTATAAACCACACCCTGGAGTGCATTATTGCTATTATGAACTGGTTTAATAGTTTTGTCAGGGAAGATAAAAAGAAAACTTTTAAAATGTTTTAATGTCTTTTTTTTGAGTGTTGGAGGAGCATCTTTAAAAAAAAATAGTTCATCTAGGGCTTTTGGCAGCAGGTGGCACTGTTGTAAGTGGAGTTCTTGCAGGAGTGTATTGTGAACTCGGTCTCACTCTCCCAGCACTACTCCTGAATGTGAACTTTGGTTTCTCTGCATTTGACCCAGTCCTGCTGCCTGCTCTGGGACCGGGTGAAGATCTGTGTGGATTTTGTTTCTGAAAGCCCAGTCTACTGACTGGGACCATGATCACTGTAGTCTGTGCTCTGCTCTCCTCACCCCCCCCTTCCCTCCAAGATGCTGTGCTGTGATTGTGGCAACCCTGGAGTAGAGAGGAAAACTGATACGGTTCCTTTTCAAGGGAGTAGGTGAAGCTGGCAAAAAAGTTTTCTGTAACAAGAAGCAGCAGCTCGAATGGTGAGGTTGCTGCTTTTTTGTACCAGTTGACAGATGTTGGATTGGGAGGGGCCATTGTTATACCGGGGGATGTCTTCTCCTTGTGAGTGACCGTTAATGTCTGTTGAGTGGTGTGGTGGTGTTATAGCATTTCTTTGTTGGGAGCAGGTGCTTTTGTGTATGCTGCAGTTGGAGGCAGTTTTATTTATGTCAGCAGCAGGAATAGTTTTGTGGAGCACCCGTTGTGTTGTTTTGGTTGTGCAGGAGACGGTCTATGCTTTGTCTTTTAGCGGGAAAAGAATTATTGATGGTTGCTACCACTCCCACAGGCTGCTGTTGTTGAAACTGTGAGTGGGAGCAAGTGAGGAGCTGCTCATAGTGACTGTGATTTCAGCAGGTTGTGTAAAAACATAAGAGCATAAGAAAAGCATCGGCAGATGGGGACGTGCGATACATCTAGTCTGCCTTAGAAACTACCCCCCCATGCAGCCTTCATCCTAACTTGACCTTTACGTCTGCCCCATGTGAGTTTGAACTCCCTGATTGTCTTTGATGCTACTGCCTCCTGGGGCAGGCTGTTCCACGTGTCTATCACTCTCTCTGTGAAGAAGTACTTCCTGAGGTTGTTTTTGAACCTTCCTCCTACCAGTCTCATATCATGCCCTCTCATGCATGCTGCCATGTTCTGTTGAACTAGATTGCCTGCCCGAGCTGCGATAAATCCCCTCACATATTTAAATGTTTCAATCATATCCCCTCTGTTTCTTCTCTGCTCAAGGGAGTATAGGTTCAGCTTCCCGAGTCTTGCTTCATATGATCTGTGATGCAGTCCGTGCACCATCTGAGTAGCCCTTCTCTGCACCTTTTCCAAATGGTCAATATCCTACTTGAGGTGACATCTCCAGAACTGAACGCAGTACTCCTAGTGTGTGGCCTCACCAAGGACCTGTAGAGGGGCACGATAACCTCCCTCTTTCTACTAAAAATACCTCTACTTATACATCTGAGGATGCCACCTGCTTTCTGTGCTGCTTTCTCACATTGTTTTCCTACCTTTAATTTATCAGTGATGATTATGCCGAGATCTCACTCTGCTTGTGTCTCCTCAAGTTGATGTGATCCAGTGTGTACTTTTTTCCAGGGTTCCTCTTTCCCAAGTGCATTACCTTACACTTTTTGGCATTAAATTGTAACTGCCAGTCCCTGGACCAATCCTCTAGCCTTCTAAGGTCAGCTTCCATGTTGTCTGCTCCTTCTCTTGTGTCCGCTCTGTTGCAGAGTTTTGTATTATCTGCAAACAGGCAAACCTTCCCTGTTAGTCCATTCACTATGTCTGTTATAAATATGTTAAATAGGATCAGTCCCAGTACCGATCCCTGCGGGATGCCACTAGTCAACCTACCCTCCCATGACAGTGATCCATTAACTAGCACTCTCTGGGTCCTATTGTTCAGTCAGTTACTGATCCAGCTGACCATCTTCTGGCCAACTCCCATGTGTTGCAGCTTGTTGGTTAGCCTTCTGTGAGGGACAGTGTCAAAGGCCTTGCTGAAATCTAGGTATACAATGTTCGCCGCCCCTCCCTAATTCAATGTTCTGGTGACCCAGGCAAAGAAGTCAATCGAATTAGTTTGACAAGAGCATTCTGCTGTGAAGCCATGTTGCTTTGGGTCCATGTTTCCAGTATCTGTTGGGTACGCCACTATCCTCTCTTTTAGTAATGATGCCATCATTTTCCCCACAACTGAGGTCAAACTGACAGGGTGGTAATTTCCTGCCTCTTTCTTGTTTCCGCTCTTGTGTAAGGGCACAGTGGTTGCCTGTTTCCAGTCCTGATGTATTTTCCCGCTGTCTAGTGACTTGTTGAAGAGCTTAGCCAGCGGTGCGGCCAGTTCCTCTCGGAGCTCCTTCAGTATCCTAGGGTGTATGCCATCCAGTCCTATGGCTTTTTCCACTTTGTTTATTAAGCTCTTTTAGAACCCTCTCCCTTGTGAGGGGGGTTAGTATCTGCTCCCTGGTTATCTTCCTTTGTCCTGCTCAGTGTGGGACCTTTGCCACTGTCTTCTATGGTGAAGACAGAGCAAAAGAACTCTGTTGCCACTTGCCCTCGGATTGCTTTGTTGTGGGTGAGGAGGCTGGTGGCTGGAGGCTTTTTGAAGCCATGAAGATATGGCCAGATATCATCACGGTTTCAAAGATCTCTTGGCCAATCAGCTTCCTCCCTTTTCGGCAGCCAGTTCATAATGTTTTTTTATTCATGCCCTCTGCACTTTAAACATTTTAACCTGTACTGTAAACACTTTATTTCTGAAAGCACTTTATGGCAGTGTTTTAAACAACATTAATTATTATAAAGCACTAAAAGCACTTTCATTGTCTTTTATGTGGGCACACATTTCTATTAATTTTCCAACCTTCACATAAACACAGTCAGCCACTCTATTTATTTATAGACATAGCTGCTTATTTCTCTGGTACAGCAAGGCATACAGACTTATGGTGAGGGACTGAAATGGTGAAAAAGAAACAAAGAAAGGAAAAAAGAGATTTAGAGAAAGACTGTCGTAGGTGGCCAACCTACTTCAGTGACAGAAGGGAGTACAGGATAAGTTATGTTATAAGATACTGTTGCAACAGGTTTTAGCAAGAAAAAAAGAATATAGTAAAGTTGTCCCTCTGCCCAATCATTTCTTTAGGTAGAACACAGGTCTACCACAGAGTGCAAGTCTACCTTTAGATTTGGACACTTGGAGTGATTCATATGTAATTCTGGGTCACTTCCCATCCCATATAAAGCATGATATTAATTTACCCTATAGTGCAAAGTAATGGGCATGAGGGGTCAGTGGGATATGTTGAACTTAATAGGCTGGGGGGAGGATGTGAGGATGTTCATCTGTATTCTGTCCAGCTTTTGTATAATACCAATGGGAATGTCTTTCCAAAGTTGTGAATCTGCATCTATTTGGGTGAGCAGCGAGGGGTAGTTTTCAGTTATTATATCTGTATTTTCTGCAGTCAGTTTTCTGTCTAGATATTTGAAGCTTTTCATGCCTCATTTAAATTTCTAGGTGTCTTTTATGTAATGCAATGGGGCATCATTGACCTCAAGTGTCTCTGTCTTCCTACATTCAGTTTGTAGCCTGCAACCCTTGTAGAGGTGTCCAGGGTCCTAAATATCATGGGGAGTGCTGTTTCTAGATCTCTTACATAAAGTTGGAGGTCCTCTTCGTATAACACCAATTTATTATGACAGTCTGATGGTCCCCATCCTCTCAGTATTCTGGTTTTGTCTCAAGATCTGGGCAAAGGGTTCTAAGTACAAGGCAAAAAGGAAGGGGAGAGGAGGCATCCCGGTCTGGTTACCCTCTCCGGTGGAAAATAGGAGGATAGTGATCCATTTACTTTAACCATAGCTGCTGGGTTAGTGTACAGTCGTTGGATTAATGTAATGATCTGTTTTGGGAAGCCAAAGGCCTGAAGAGTTGAAAACAGAAATGACCATTAACCCTCTCAGATACCTTCTCAGCATCTAAGATGAAAAGAATCTTTGGCGTTCAAGCCTTCCTTCCCTCTCTGATGAAGTGTAGGATTCTTTTCACATTATCTTGCATTTATCTAGTTGGCACAAATCCAGTTTCCTGATCTATTACATGTGTTAATATAGTTTCCATTTTCTTAGCTACTATTGCCCTATAGATTTTAGAGTCACAGTTGAGTATGAAGATGAGTCTGTATGACTCACATATCTCCTTTTGTTTGTCGGATTTCAATATGGCAGGTACCGCTGCATATCTCCATGGTGGGGGGGATCTTTTCCATCTTGTAGGCCCCATCATCCATGCCCTACAATGTAGGGCATGGATGATCTTAAAGGGGAACAATCAGCACAAAGGACCCCACAGTCAAGGGTGAGTCTGGTTCCATGTGCACTTTGTCGGCAAATACATTGTTGTTTACTACCTGTTTTCTGTAGTAAAGTAGATTAAATCTGATTCATTTTGCTTAGCTGCAGGCTGACATCTTCTTTTACTGCAAATCCCAGAATTCCATGCAGATGACATCAGAGCAGTAGGCAGCAGTGGGAGATTCAACAGCCTGCAGTGCATATTAGAGCTTTTATAATCTCTGATTAGATGTTTTCCAGTTTGTGTTTCTCCGGGGGTTAAGTACAGTCCTTTGTGACTATATATAGCCCATGTAGGACAGCAGGACCAGCAAACAAAAGATCAGAGCTTATATAAACTCTAACATGCACTACAGGCTATTCTATTTTCTCACAGCTGTCTACTGCTCTGATGTCAACTGCAGGGGATTCTGGAATTTGTAGTAAAAGAAGATGTCAGCCTACAACTAAGCAAAATTAGTCTGATACAATCTACCATACTACAGTAAACGGTAAGTAAACCAAAATGTTTTTGCACACAAAGTGCACATTGGGACTAGTCTTGGGGACCCTTGGTGGTGACTGCTCCCCTTTAAGTAGATATGGAGTAATTATGTCTTTTTTTTAGAATTCTGCAATGTACCCATCAGGCCCAGACATTTATTTTTTATTTTTTGGTTCTTAATTGTCTTATTAATTTCTGTCAGAGAAATGGAATCCTTTAACTGATGTAGGAGATTTTCTAGTATTTTCAGCAGCAGGGCTTTTTGGAGGAAGGTGCTTATAGCGCCCTTATCCTCGGCTTCTTCTTTATCATAAAGCTTCATGTAATACTCCTTGAAGGCTTGTAGCATGTCTCCTAGCGATCTTAAAAATGTATGCAGTGTATGGATGTGTTATTAATACTGCACCTTGGGCTGTTCATCTTCGTAGCCTGTGTGTGAGTAACTGTGTGCCTCTGGGTCCCCCTTCATGATATCTCTGTTTTAGGTACCTCAGTTGTTGCTCTCTTTTTTGCATGTAAGAGGTCATGTATTTCCTTCAGCCAGGCCTGCAACTCAGGGAATATAATATCCTGCCCTACATATGTTGTAACTGTAATCCCTGACTACAAGTCAATTTGCTCCAGTCAATGTGCTGCATGACAGCTTGTGCCATACTATTAACACTGGCATCAATCAGCCCCCTGTACAAATCATTCCTGGACAATTCACCCCCAAATAAATGTAATAAAATAAACTCCAGGGGGCACAATTCAGGAACAAATTGAGCAGGGAGCTAGTTGACACAGCAGCTAATAGCCTGGTGCAAGCTGTCGCAGAGCATATTGACTGGAGTGAATCGATATGTCACTATAATTCCTTGCCTTTCTGCTCTAACAGCTCCTGTCTCACTCCTCTGGCTTTATTCTTCCTTGCTGTATAAGCAATAAGGTGTCCTCGAAGAACTATCTGTATTGCATTCAATAATAATAATAACAGGTGACTCCCGATATCAACCTGTTTTTGAGATCTGTAAAAAGTCATATCAACCTGTTTTTGAGACTTATAAAAAGTCATATCAACCTGTGAGTTGATATGGCAAAATTATATCAACCTGTGAGTTTATATGGTTTTTACTGTCTCGTGCCAGGTTGTGTGTACTTACCGACTCATAAAATTGAACCGTTCACAGTTTTTTTTAAACTTTAAACAATGAAGAAGCCATTGAACCTTCATCTTGTCGTCATAACAACCAGCATGCCATGGGGCCCATACAGAGGTCAAAACAGCAATGCAGGAAGCAGATAATGCTAAGACTCTGAGCTTTGTTTACTTAGCACTTGTTATTATAAAAAATTAACACATATGAAGGTGTGTGATCTACAGTTTTTTTACACACCTTCGGTGTGTGATAATATATAAACCTCTCGAACTTTGTTCTTGAGGTTTATATATTATCACACACCTTGGGTGTGTAAAACAACTGCATATCACATGCGTACATATGCATTATTCTCTATGTATTTGGGGTGGATATAGCATTTGTGCTGGTATTTGGGGCTATTTCCAGGATTTTATTTTCTCTGAGTTCCCTGAATTCAGTGTCATTCAGACAGCACTCATTAAAGAGCTAGTGCACTGCCTAGAATTAATAGTAACATTCAGGAGAAGTTATCAATCACTTTTTAAATCTGAAATATTTTTTTCTTTACTGTTTTGCTAATTAGAAGATTTTCTGCCTGACAGTTCTTGGTATGATGTGAGGAAGAGCACTTCAACCTGGAGGCTGACATAGTCAGTTCTATTCCTCCCTATATATCAAAATTGTGATCTCAGTGACTGTGACATCACTAGTAACCATGATGAGTCACTCTCCTGCTGCTTGATTGGTAAGTTGTGACACATGTTACCAATCAGGTAGCTGGGCTTGTGATGTAACAATGAGTGAGGTCACATATTGATGATGTAGTGGGAGGAACAGAACTAGATATGTCTGATTTGGGTAAAGCATTGCTTTTCACAGCACACTCAGTACTATTAGAGAACCATCTACTACATAGGAAAAGAAAAACACTTCAGAAATAAAAAGTAATAAGAGACTGCTTTTAAATATTACTAACAGTTTCTACCTACTATTTTTTTGGTGCTACTATCTCTTTAAGCCTCCTGGCAGTATTTTAACACAGCAGCTCACACTT
Source organism: Neoceratodus forsteri (assembly GCA_016271365.2). Classification (NCBI taxonomy): domain Eukaryota; kingdom Metazoa; phylum Chordata; order Ceratodontiformes; family Ceratodontidae; genus Neoceratodus; species Neoceratodus forsteri. Next base: position 90,703,257 of record JADMNL010000026.1, on the reverse strand, counting down.
TATCTGCAGGAAGTTTGGGGCATGGTCTGAGACAATGATTGGGAGGATTGAGTATTTGGTGACTGTGCATATGCTCAGCTGTAAAGGAAAATGTAATCCAGCCTGACATAGGTGCCATGTGGTGGTGGGGAGTAGCGCATATACTCTCGCTTTGTGGGTGGGTTTACCTCCAGATAGCCACTCAAAGCTGCCTGTGATATCATTCTCTTAAAGATTTTCAAGGAAGGGGGGATGCGTTTGTGGTATCTATTTACAGATTCATGTTAAGTTTATGCCCCCTCACATCACTATGATGCCCTTTGTGTTTGCTGTTTGGGCCTGGTCCCACAACATCAGGGCCTGCAAGATCTACCAGGGATTCAACCAGGCCACAAAGAAATGCTGAAAAAGGGCTCTAGAAAACTTCATCGCCATGAAGGCCATGGAAGCTCAGACCAAAGTTGTATGCTCCAATCTGGCTTCTCCTTCTCGCTCAACTTCCTCTGGGAAGGAAAGTCTCAGGAGTTCATTGACACTGTCACCACTGCTGCTATAGAGGACAAAGGACAAAGACAAGGATAAGTTGTCACCTAAGTTCTCTTCTTCCAGCCATCACCACAAGCATAAGGATGAATCTCATGCTTCGCAGTTAAGGTCGTGGTCTCCTCTTCTTTATTATTTCTCCATTAATTGTTCGATCATTTGTCACCGGTTAAAACCACTGGTGCATACTGACCCACTACTATATTCTCTGATATGGCTGCAACGTGAGAGATCACTCTGCATTTCACATGGGCTTGATCTACATTCCCTGATATATGTGCTACTTCAATATATTCCCATGGCTCTGCGAGCCACTCCTATTGTGGCAGCCCTTCGTGTACACTCACAGATTAGTGCCATGACTCATACCTCTCTCACACAAGATGTATCACAACCCATATTTAATAATCCTAATTTCAAAATTGGGAGTCATCCCCTTAGTTTAACTGGCCACATAAGATGACCTTAAATGTTAGTGATCTATTAAAATATCACAAACTGTTATCCTTCCAGGAAGCCCAACTCAAATTTGATCTTCCTATCTCCTTTTGTTTCAAATATATTCAGCTATCATATGTCCTTCTCCATCATTTTGACACAGGACCCTGGGGTCAGAATCTGACAGGCCTAATACTCCCTGCCATTTCGACCTCTCCCTCATCCCATCTCATTTCCTTTTTTTATCATCTCCTACGTGATCTGATCAACGGAGCGGATGGCCACCCGCACTATATTTGGGACCAAGTACTGCCTCCTGTCTTCTCTACTACCCATTCCTGGTCTCGGATATGGTCCCAGTTATACCGAAATGTTAAATGGGATTGATATCACCTCCTCCAATTTTATGTTATTCATGATTTATATTATACCCCACTCAAACTCCATAAAATGGGGAAACTCCCATCTAATCTCTGCTGCAGATGTGGTGTTCATCCTGGTTCCTTACTCCACATACTATGGGATTGCAGTAAATTATTCCTGCTCTGGGGAGCCATCAAAGCAAAGTTAGACCTCATTCTTGGCCTTTCTAGCGCCTTTAGTCCAGAAATAGGCATTTTTGGAGATTATGGAGACACTTTGATTGGTAACCAATGTAAACATATGGCCTTAGTATCGCTATGTGCTAAAAAAGTAATTTTACGTCATTGGTTGGATGTCTGTCCCTTCCCTCATGGAATGGCTGCATGAGATTCTCTTCACTCTACAAGCAGGGAATCTAATAGCTCAAATGTCAAAAAGGCAATATTATTATCAAAAGGTCTGGGTGCCCCTTTACACTGTCTTGACTATTTGACCACATTGGTGTTTTACTCTGTCAGTCTAATTGCATGTTTGCTACTTTGCTGGTTATACATAAACCTGTTATGCGCTTAGGCTATAACTGTACATACCTTCCTACAATACTGCTACCATTGGTGCGTGCTGGGTGAGTGGAGGTGAGAAGGGGGAGGAAGGATGAGTTGGGCAGATTAGGGTAGTTGTAGGTTCTACTCTTCACTTGCTCCACTCCAAGTTGATATGGGTTTTTATGTTATGTTGTTTTTTATAGGGTATCATTGACTCCGAGGTTGTGTGGTTTCATTCTTTGAACTATTTATACACCTGTTACAATCACACTCATTGAAGATAATGGCTATCCCATCAGCACTGTCATTGTCTACAGGATCCAGAAACATGCCTTTCAAGGCTGCTTCACAGCCACTGCCTCCGTGATCGGCTCTGCTCATTGCTTCCGTCATCATCCTGGATGACAATGAGGTGGAATAGAATCCTGATCTCCTTAATATGGAGGAGGATTTGGAGGATGATGAAAGGAGAAATGATCCCTATGGAGGGGTTTACCTTCCAGCACTACCCTATCCTTATTCAGTGAGGACTCTGTGGTGTATACCCCAAGATCTCCTCCTGAAGATCCTTCTTTTCAAGATTTACTTAGACAAAGCCAGGATGTCACGGGATTGGAAGCTGAGGAGGAAGACTTCACTAAGAAAAACTTAATAGAAATGTTGGAGGTTCCCACTGTGCCCTCCATTGTGACTCCTCCTATAAAATCTTCCTTAGAGGATGCTACATTTACTGAAAGGCTGATCAACAGTACCCTGCTCCATCTGTTAAACCTTATTACATTTCTCAGCCTGAAAGATTCTGTGGTTATCATGAACGCTCACAGCCACTCTAGAGCCCCTAGACACATGAGCTCTTTGCCGCCTGACAAAGAATCCAGGATGCTGGATGTTATGGGCAAACAGACATATCCCTCTGTAGTCTTAGGGTTAAGAATTATATTACATGATTAAATATCATAATGACCTGTGGAAATCTGATGTCTACCATTCAGGCTCTGCCTAATAGTTCTGCCAAAACTGAATTTGCTTAAAGCTACTTCAGCTGGTGTGGATACTGCAAAGTATCTGTTATGCTCTGCAGATGATGCTTCTGATGGTTCAGCAAGGGCTGCTGCCTCTGGCATATGTCTTTGGAGACATTTCTGACTTGGGGTAGCTGGATTTGCTACTGATGTACAACAGGTTGTGCTGAATGCCCCTTTTTAGAGGCTCCAGGCTGTGCCTATAAGGTCACTCAAATCTGATCCCTCAACACACTGGGGAGTGAGGTATATCTGGGGCTTGTTCTTCTGACCTGCTTCTCGTGATGTCAGTGCCTCCCATTATCAGCCACATGCATAAAACCTGTTGGTCCCCTCCTGAGTCCCTTCCCCTGATTGCTCATGCAAAGGCACCCAAATGTATCGGTCAAGGCGGTGACTCTGCCACCACTGGTACCTTCTGACACCCACTTCCTCTCCTCCACTGTTGCCTCTAAGGGTACAAGTGAGGGGACAAATCATAATTCTTTTGTCAAAGTGAAGGGAGATCATGACGGACGAGTGGTCCTGGAATAGTGGAAAAGGGGCATGCTCTGGAATTGCTGTCTATCACTCTAGTTTACCTTCTGTGCCCTTATCATTATCCTCTGGGCCATTTGTCCCCTCTGCTAGAGGAGGTTCAGTCACTTATATACAAGCAGGCTATCAAACCTGTTCAGATACTTCCTGGTTCCTAAGTGGGCAGGTGATCTGGTTCTTGTAGTGGACCTCAGAGACATAAACCTGTCCATCGAATATAAAATGTTTTCAGTGGTGTCTCTTCAGCTTTGTGCCCTGGACATGAAGGCCACATATCTTCATAACAAGATTTGCAAGTGCCACAAGCAGTACCTCCGTTACATGCTGGAGACAGCCATTATGAGTTCTGGGTCTTGCCCTTTTGTCTTATCCTTGGCATCGCTGGGATTTACCAAATGCTTGGTGGTTGTGGCAGCAGCTCTTCGGAGGGAAGGGTTTTATGTCTTCCCATACCTGGGTGACTGGATCCTTGAAGACTTTGGCCTGGGAAGTGATTCTATACACACTGTCCAGAACAAGACAACTGTTCAAGGAACTGGGTATTATGGTACATGCACCGAAATCCATACTTGTTCCTTGTCAGCACCTCCAATATATTAATGTGGTGCTGGACGCAATGGTGGGCTGGGTGTTCTTGTTGCCCAGGCTAAGCTGATACACAGGAGTCATTGTGTGTCAGTTTGTATGATGTTACATCTCCTGGGGCTGATGGCTTCTGTCATCATTATGGTTCCCCTTACACCATGTCTCCATATGCGCATACCACATTGGATTCTTTGGGTGCAATGGGATCAGCTGATGGTATAGCTGGAACAAATGGTTCTCATCACATCCCATCTCCACCATGCTGTATTATGGTGGATGGACCACATGAACCTGTCACAGGGCATTCCATTCTTTTCCCCCCCCCCGACTCCTAAGCAGATCCTCACATTGGATGCCTTGGGGTCCAGCAGGGATGCCCATCTCAGTTCCTATCTGACCCAAGGGTCCTGGGCTGATTTGGAATAAGCTCTCCATATCAATATACCAGAGATGTGGGCTGTTCTCTTTGGTTCAGACCTTCTAGGAGCACCTCAGTCCTAGTCCCTTGCTGATATCAGTGCCATGCACTAAATAAGCAAGATGAAACATAGAAACATAGAAACATAGACTTTGACGGCAGATAAGGACCGCTAGACCCATCTAGTCTGCCCATTTCCCTACCTACAGGATAGGCCGCAGAGCCTAGTTAACCAACAGCCTATATCTTCCTGCCCCCCACAAGAATTGCCTTATGTCTGTCCCATGCATTCTTGAATTCTCCCACAGTTTTAGACCCCACAACTTCTCAGGAAGGCTGTTCCATGCATCCACTACCCTCTCTGTGAAATAATACTTCTCACATTGCCCCTGAACCGCCTCCTTCTATCTTTAAATTGTGTCCCCTTGTTCTGCAAGTCTCTTTTTCTGAAAGATGCTACCTCTTGGACTTTGTTGATTCCTTGAGGTACTTGAAAGTTTCTATCATGTCTCCCTCTCCTTCTTTCCTCAGGGTATACATATTAAGCTCCTTTAGTCTCTCTCATACGGCTTCTCTTGCAGACCCTGCACCATTTTAGTTGCCTCCTCTGGACTGCCTCTATCCTGTCTATGTCCTTGCAGAGATGGGTCTCCAGAACCGGACACAGTATTCTAGATGGGGTCTCACCAACTGTCTGTACAGAGGATAACAACTTCCTGTTTTCTGCTGCTGATGCCTCTCCTATACATCCCAGTATACCCCGGCCTCCCTACTGCCTTCTCACATTGCTTGCTAACCTTAAGGTCATCTGATATGATTACCCCCAGGTCCCTTTCCTGTTTTGTTGTTGTTACTACCTCCCCACCCATTGTGTATTCTTCCCTGGGTTCTTGTTTCCCAGGTGCATTATTTTGCACTTTTTGCATTGAATCCTAGCTGCCATACGTCTGACCATTCTCCAACCTTGCCAAGTCCCTTTTCATCCTTTCCACGCCTCCTTGTGTATCAACCCTGTTGCAGATCTTTTGTGTCATCTGCAAAGACATACATTTCTTCCAGTCCCTCTGCAATGTCACTGATGAAGACTTTAAAAGGACTGGACCCAATACTGAACCCTCGGTACCCCACTAGTAACCGCCTTCTTCTTCAGAGTGGACTCCATTTACAATTACCTTCTGTGTCCTGTTGTCCAGCCAATGTTTTACTAGGTTACCACCCTGGGACCCACTCCCAGGCTGGTTAATTTGACTAATAATTTTTGTGTGGGACTGTGTCAAATGCCTTGCTTAAAGTCTAGGTAGGCCATGTCCACAGCCCCTCCCTGGTCTACTACTTTGGTCACCCAGTCAAAGAAATCTATTAGATTCGTCTGACATGACCTTCCCGCTGTGAACCCATGCTGCCTTGGATCCTGTGCTCCACTGACCTCTAGGTACTCAACTATTCTTTCCTTCAGAAGTGACTCCATCACTTTCCCTACCACAGAGGTCAGACTGACAGGTCTGTAGTTTCCTGCCTCTGTCTTGGTCCCACTTTTGTGAAGGGGAATCACATCCGCCTTCCTCCAGTCCTCGGTACCACACCATCCTCCCATGATTTATTAAAAAGAGTAGCCAGTGGTTTCACTAGTTCCTCCCTTAATTCTTTTAGAATTCTGGGGTGAATTCCATCAGGACCCATTGCTTTGTCCACCTTCAGTTTTAGGAGTTCTTGCAGAACCCTTCTGTGAAAGGACTGGGATCGACCCCCCTATCAAGAGTGCTTCTGTTAATTGGATTAGGCACTTCCCCCTCCTCTTTTGTGAATACTGAGCAGAAATATTCGTTCAGTATTCCTGCTTTATCACTGTCCTCCTCTGCCCACCCACCGTTCATTCTATTCAGCCTCACTATCCTCCTTTGTCTTTCTACGCGCTGATGTACCTATAAAAGGTTTTATCCCCTTCTTAACTGAGTTGGCTATCTTTTCCTCAGTTTGGGCCTTGCTATTCTGACTTCCCTCCTGCTTTTTCTGCCTTAACTGGTACAGCTCTCTGTCCTGCTCCTTCTGTGTTTCCTATACTCGAATGCTATCTTTTCTTCCTGACTTTCACAGCCACCTCTTGGAGAACCATAGTGGCTTTTTCTTCATTTTGATTTGTTTATTTGCTTCACACAAGGCTTCTTGCTTCACGATGGCAGTTTTGATAATTCCCCATTGTTGCTCCACACCTCCTCTAGCCTGTTTGCTAGTGCTTTCTGAGGCACCCTCCTCTTGCCAAAGTCAGCCCTCCTAAAGTCCAGTACCCTCACTTTTTGTATGGCTTGACTCTGTAGCTGAGTTTAACGAACCACACTGTTTGATGGTCACTTGTCCCCAGATGGCAACCCACTTCTAGATCTGAGATCCTCTCACTGCCCCCGTTTGAGAGTACGAGGTCTAAGATTGCTCCCTCATGAGTGGGTTCCGAAACTAGCTGTCTAATGCCTGCCACCTGTAGGGCATCAAGAATGGCCCTGCTCTTGGATGTGTCTGCAGCAAATTGCTCCAGTTAACATCTGGCATATTCAGATCTCCCATCAACAGTATCTCCCCTTTCTCTGCCATTCTAAGAATGCCTTGCATCATAGCCTTGTCCATTCCTTCCCCCTGACATGGGGGTCTGTACACAACCCCTGTGCGGATTGTGGTGCCCTTTCCAGTCTCCAAGGTAACCCACAGTGCCTCCTCTCCTCCCTGTTTACTCTTTTGTTCAGTTGCTTTTATCCCTTCCTTTACATAGAGCTACTCCTCCCCTCTTCCCTGCCTGTCTCTCCTGTAGGTTATGTACCCTGGTATGTTAACATCCCAGTCATGGTTCTCTGCGTACCATGTTTCTGTGACTGCTACGATATCCAGGCATCCCTCTTCCATTAAGGCCACCAGCTCAGGGAGCTTATTGCCCAGACTACGGACATTGGTACTCATTACCCTCCATTTTCTGATGGCCTTACCCCCTTTTGCCCCATCCCTGTCCTTCTTGCCTTTGTCACTTTCTCCATTTACCCCTGCCCTTCTCCCTATCGACACCTCCATGTTGGTGTTTGCCACACTTACTACCATGATTGTTTGGGGGGGGCTAGGATTTTCCTGCTCCTTTCCAGTGCCTCCCCCCTTGGCTAGTTTAAAAGCTTGCCAATGAAGCATTTAAGCCTATCACCTAGGATCCTGGTTCCCCTCCCGGACAGATGCAGCCCATCATGCCAGTATAGGCTTGCATCACTCCAGGTGGACCCCCAGTCCCCAGTGAAGCCAAATCCCTGAGCTCCACACCAGTTTTTCAACCACTGATTGAATCCCATGGTACAGAACACCCTAGCCTCTCCTATGCCATAGATGGGTAGCACCTCTGAGAAGGTTACCATGCGTGCTACTTGACTAAGGCCCCTCCCCAATTCTACAAACTCTTCCTGCACTTCTCTAATCCCTTTCTTAGCCAGGTCATTTGCCCCTAGGTGGACAATGACATCCAGCTCCCTCCCCTGTGCAGTTGCTCCGGCAATCCTGAGGATGGCACTCACTCATCCTCTGTGCAGGGAAGCAATGAGTGTGTGGTACTGGGCAATGTCTCATGTACTTTGGCTATCAGTCGTGTTTCTCCTAGGTGTCCAAAATATCTTGGCAGACAGGCTAAGCAGGCCACAGTCCATGGTGCACAAATTGGAACTGCTGACCTCTGTGGTACATGACCTCTTCACAAGATGGGGGCATCCAGAGATGGACCTTTTTGCATTCCCACACAACACAAAACTGCCACGTTTCTTCTTGATCACTCCAGGGAATGGAGTTTTTTGTCAAGATGTATTGTCCCTCTCAAGGAAAGGGAGATTCCTTTGTGCTTTCCTTCCAGTCTCTCTCTCTCTCTCTCTCTCTCTCTCTCTCTCACTCTCTCTCTCATATACAGAGGGTTCTGCTCAAGGTGCAGGAGAAACACGTTACTCTAATACTGGTGGCTCCCTTCTGGCATCACCAGATTTGGTTTCTACTTCTGCAGCATCAGGTAGTGGAGCCATCTGTTCAGCTCCTGTTTTGTCAAGATCTACTGTCACAGGTCCAGTGATCCCTGGTCCATCTGGACCTGTACTCCCAGCATCTGAATGCAATGGCTCTTGAAGACATAGCTATTGCCAATTTTGGGATTTCCCCCCTGGTGGCTGATGTCTTGCTTGTAGCTAGAAAGCCTTCTGCAAGACACACCTATTCTTTGAAGAGGAAGCTCTTCTCCATATGATGTGCTTCCCATTTGGTGGACCCATTTACGTGTCCTGTGTATATGGTACTGGACTACCTTCTGTCCCTATCGAACTCCAGTCTCCAGTACTTATCCATTAAGATACACTTGGCTGCCATTTGGGCCTTTCTTGTCCCTATTAATGGGCACAGTGGCACAACTACAGGTGTTCTGTACATTTCTGAAGGGTGTTCTGCGCATGCATTCCCCAATTTGTTAACCGGTTCCACCTTGGGACCTCAATTTCATTTTGGAAAAATTGACCTCGTCTTCTTTGGGCCTGCTGTGACTTGTGAGATGCGTTTCCTTTCATTGAAAATGCTGTTTTTGATCACCATGTCCTCTGTAGGATTTCTGAGCTTCAGACCCTGATGCATGAACCTCCTTATTCAATTTTCCACAAGGAAAGGGTACGTTTTTGGACCAATCCTCATTTTCTATCAAGAGTGGTGTCTGATTTTACATTAAATCAGACACACCTTCTTGTGTATTATCCAGAGCTTGCTAACAAAGGTAAGCCATTTCTCCATACTCGCGATATACATAGAGCACTGCGTTTCTATCTTGATTGCACCAAGGAGTGCAGAAGGTCCTCTCACTTTTCTGTTTCATTTGCCCCCGGAAAGAGGGTGCCCCCTGTGTCTTAACAGTACCTGTCCAAATAGCTGCTAACTGTATTGTGTTCTGTTCTGGAAGTATGGTAAGGAACTTCTGGTGCTGTACATGGACAACCTACATGTGGTATTGCCTTTTCTACTGCTTGCTTTCAGAATGTTTTTGCAGCTGACACATGCTGCTGCTAGTGGTGGGCGAATACCTTATTTCGAATATTTGTCTGAATATTTGTATTTAGGGCACTGAACATTCAGAAATTCAATATTCATTATTCATGTAACTGTGTAGGTGTAGGGTAAAGTAAAAAAATATGCCCCCACCCTCCAGCCCCCATTCCCCTCATCCTCTGCAACAAGCCTAGGACTGCCCTCCTCCCCCTCAGCACCCAAAATGTAAGCTTTAAAAGGATTAACAACAAAAAAATCCCACAATGGGTGACCAGCACAAGTTGCCTGCCTCCACGGCTGGCAGCCATCTCGTCTTGCCATGTTGTAATGTAAAAAAGCAAAACATCAAGTGGAGGGGGAGGCATGTCTGGCTGCAGGTCTTCCACCCCTTCCTGGGATCTGGAGTAGGTTAGGCCTGGGGGTCAGTAACTACAGTCACTGTCTCCATTTTTCCAAAGGAGAAGGAGCAGCTGATTCCAGTTCTCCAAGGGCAGGCTTCTGGGCAGCATCTACTGGGGGTAATTCTCCAGGAGTAGCTGTATCAGGAGGGGCAACCTGCTCAATGCTCATTTCCTTCTCAAGATCAGGGAGAGATCCATCAATAGTTAGATTGGGGGGGGGCCTCCACAGGGGAGGGGTCTCCACTGTGGGGGGGGGGGCTCAGCCTCCATTTCCTTCAACACAGATTCTTTCTCTGAGACCTTTTGTTAGGCTCTTGTGACTAAGTTTAATTGATGTAATAATAATAATAATAATTTTATTTATAAAGCGCCTTTCATAATATCAAGGCACTGAACAAGTCCATAAAAACATCAGCAAACAATACAAACAACAAACCATGAAAATTATAAAATATATTCTAAAAACATTATAAATTACAATAAAATTACACACACTATGCAGTGCGTTTAACTTTCAAAAAAGGCCCTTCTCCAAAGATAGGTTTTTAATTCCTTTTTAAAGGTCTCCACGGAGGAGCATTCCCAGAATCGCAAGGTAGAGAATTCAAAGAGGGTGCGTATAGAAAAAGCTCTACTGCCGGAAGATTTCAAACTCACTCTTTGGAATCTCTAACAACCCCATGTCGGCCGAGTGGAGTGATCGGTTAGGCAATGAGACACCAGAAGGTCTTTCAGATAGGCTGGACCCTGATCGCGAAGGGCTTTGAAAGTCAATAAAATGACTTTAAAGGTGATCCGCCACCATATTAGAGCCAGTGCAGGTCAGCGGAGCACCGCAATATGACAGGACCTGCTTGTCCCAGTCAAAAGCTGGCTGCCGCTCTGCACTAGCTGTAGGCGCGATTTCAACCCCCAGAAAGCCCAAAGTAAAGGGCGCTGTAATCGAGGCGGAGGACACAAAAGCATGGACCAAAGTTGGCAGGAGTCAGACGGAACAAGGTGCCTAACCGGGCAATATTCCTAAGATGGTAAAAGGAAGTCTTGACGACGGCTGACACCTGAGATTGAAGAGTCAGCCTATCGTCAAGAATCACCCCAAGGTTACGCACCCATTCAGAGGCCGAAAGCGACACACTGCCGAGAAATTCCAGACGGCGAGCCGGCACATGACCTCCCAATCTGACCACCCGGGTCCACAATCAAAATCTCAGTTTTCTCCAAGTTCAACTTTAGCCAACTAGAATCCATCCAGTCTTGGATCTCCCCCAGACATTTATTAAATACCGAGAGAGCTCCATCCTGGTCGGGTGCAAAAGACAGGCATAGCTGAGTATCATCCGCATAGCAGTGAAACCTCAGCCCATACCATCTTATAATGTTTCTGAGGGGCAGCATGTACACTGCAAATAACATGGGCGACAGCACAGAACCCTGAGGCACTCCACACAACAAAGAGACTGGGCCAGAGGAAAAAATCCCCAACACAACTCTTTGTGATCTCCCAGTGAGGAATGACTCGAACCATTTAAAAACGGTTCCAGACATTCCACAAATTTGCCCCAGGTGTTCTAGCAACACCATGTGATCCACAGTGTCAAAAGTTGAAGAGAGATCAAGGAGAACCAAGATAGAACGCCTCCTTAGATCTCTTGCCCTCAGAAGATCATTTAGCACCCAAACCACGCTGTCTCGGTACTGTGCTCTTTTACGGAAACCAGACTGGAAGGATTCGAGATATTATGGATGGCTAAATGGTCATCCAGTTGGGCAGCCACGACCTTTTCAATGACTTTCCCAATAAAGGGAAGGTTAGAGATAGGTCGATAGCTGGAAAAACAGTCTGGGTCCAAGGAAGCTTTCTTCAAGAGAGGTGTCACCACTGCCTCTTTCAGGGAGCTAGGAAACTCACCCGACTCCAAGGAGCACCAGACAATTTGCTCTAATACTGGACCAATAATGTCTACACAACCCAAAATTAGGGCAGTAGGTCCAGGATCCAAGCTACAGCTTGTGGGGCACATACTATGGATGATCCTCATAATATCCACGAACTCCGGTCAACAAAAGGAACTCCAGGAGAAGTGAGGTCTTGTGCTCTCACACACTCCCACCACAACACCCTTAGAGGTTGCAGGACGCAAGTCTGCCCTGATGTCAGCCACCTTAGTTGCAAAGTATCGAGCAAGCTCATCGCACTCACTTTGCGAAAAGGCTTTCCGAACTTGCAGACAGGCTGGGTTGCACAGTCTGTCTACAGTTCGGAACAGCTGGACGGTCGATTCTGAGCAACTGCAATCTCCCTGGACAGATATTCTGCCTTCTTATGGGTGATTGCAGATTGATAACTACTATAATGTTCAGTCAATCTAAGGCGGTCGTCATCAAGGGTGGACTTTTGCCAGCAACGCTCTAACCTTCGCCCTTGTCTCAGCATCTCCCTCAGAGTCCCATCAAACCAAGGGGCCCTGGGGCGACGGGAAAGAGGGTCACGACAGAGCAATAGAATCCAGAGCAACCGTAATGGCCTCTATTATTATAAGCCTGTAATGAGCGCTTCTGGACTACTGCCCACCAATATGAGGGATGAAAGGTCACAACGCCATCAGGCCTTGTGAGTAATGTTCTGTAATGGACGGTACCTGACCATCTCCAAAGTGGCTGGCCTTCTCAGAGGGGTGCAAAAATTGAACCTCACGATGTGGTGGTCAGACCAAACGACTGGTTCCACCCCCATATCGAATGCATCAATCCCAAGGAGGAAGACTAAGTCAAGAGAGTGTCCAGATTTATGTGTAGCAGTGGAAACTACCTGTGTGAGGCCCAAAGAAGACATTAATTGGAGGAAGTGTTTATCAAATTGTGAGAGTTCATCATCGACCCAGGCGTTAAAGTCGCCCAGCACCATCAATCTGGGCGCCTCAAATGACATGTCGACGAGGAAGTCAGACATGCTGGTACAGCAGGTAGCAAGGGGCTTGTGCCACAGTGGGGCTGCAGCATCTCCTTATTTGGGATTTTGGAAGTCCCACCGTGGATGCAATGTGGCGCTGAGGTTAGACAAGCCATGAGCTGATCTAACAGCCCTTGCACCAGGTGGCTGGCATAAGCTGCGTTGGGGGGGCATACTGAGTGGCACAGAGCAGCAGGACTGGTGGGGATGCCAGTGCTGGATGGAATAGGCATGGCAGGGTGTGGGAGGGAACACTGGTAGCACCAGGGAAGACATACCCTGGACAGTGATGCATAGCCATTGAGTATGCTGCCACTGATTGTGTTCCAGACCCCCAGTACTGCCACCCCTGCCAGCTGACCCACAGCGTGGCACACCCCAACATGCTGACTCCAGACCTCGGGATGGCATCTGCTACTTGTGGTGCCCATCCCACCTACCATCACTCTTCCAGCACCTGTGGCTCTGGATTGGGACAGGTGGCTCTACCCAGGGTACATTCCCCACCATGTGCACCCCCTCATCGTGTGCCACCATGGTCAGTCACCCTCTGTTGGGGTGATAGCACGATGCAAGTGTCTGGCAAGGGCTGATGGAATCAGGGGTCTGGGACACAGTTCGTGGCAGCTTACTGCCCACTGCACTCTGCGGCTGTGTTTCTTGTCCAGGGCATGCTGGCCCTGGTGCCACCATAATACCCTCCCACAGCCCATTGTGCCTCTGCCACCCACTACTGGCACCCCAGTGGTCTGGCTGCTGTGTACCATGCAGCCTGCCCCTCCCCAACATTGCAGGTCTGGGCTAGGGTGCTCCAGGTTGGGGGGCTTGACAACAGGGCCCTCCATCAAACCCCTCTGGGACACCAAAGGTTTGACACAAGACTGAGACTGTGGCAACTCCCAGGACTTTGGCGCAGGGCCCCCTTTTTTCTAGAATAGGGCACCAGGTCCCTGATGCACCCAGAACTTATGGCAGCTGTAGATCGGCGCACCATGCATCAATGTAGTGGCCCTTCGAAAATCAGGCCTAAGATGTTTTACATAAAATTGTTGCAATAAAAAAGAAGAGTAGTATTGGTGTGGTTGTGTGTGTTGTGTCCCTCTTACAGTCACACTTCAGAATATTAGTGTAATTTTCTGCAGTATTTTTACCCTGTGGCCTTACAGACATCATCAGCAGCTAACCCCCCACATGACACAACAGCCTATCAATCTTCATCATTAATGCATACTGGCTCCACTTCATCACTGTTAGGATCAGTATAATGCTTTACAGAAGAAGTGTATCCACTGAAAAGATGAAGACTGACCTTCAGAAATGTGAGGCTTTCAACATTTTCTGGTAACAAATGGTTGCGTAGGTTAGAAGCAACACTACCCGCTGTTCTAGAAATTCTCTCTCTGAATAGACATTGGTGGGAGAGCAAATCAAGTAAAAAATGGCTGTTTTGCACAATGCTGGCCAGATTTTTCTCTTACTCTGCCAATATTTCAGAAAGTCATCCTGTATAGATAGTTTACTGGGGGTCTTTTAGATAGTCTTCCACCATGCTGGCAGCAGTATGTGCTTAGAAAACACTGGAACAAGTACTGTTTTTATCAATATCTTGCAGCTCTTACCAAATGTCCTCTTTTTCATCTTGACCTTTCACAATGGATGTACCTCTTGCTGGTAGTGAGGTTTGGGAGTCTGTAAGCTCAAGAGGTTGTTGTGATGAAATAGTATCCACCATTTCAATTGACACTTTTTTAATGAGAAGGTCTTCATATCTGCTGATGTCTGTGATGCCAGAGGGGAGGAAGAAACCCGGGGTAGCCTTAAATTGAGGGTTTAACATGGTGGTAAGAATATAATGTTCAGATTGTAACATCATTTCTATTTTTGGGTCCATTTCAAGGGACATACTCAGGTTTTCTACAAGCGAAGTCGCAGTACCTTCCACCAGGAATTTTGCCTTCTGCTTTTCAAATTTTTTTTAAGTAGGCACTTCAGTGAAATAACCTGACTCAGACTGGCATTGTCTGCACTCATTTCCCTAGTGGATTCCTCAAAGGGATGAAGAATCTGGCACAACTCTGCCATCGGGTTCCATTGAGTGGGCTGCTCGGTCCTTATCTGCCATCAAATTCTATGTTTCTATGAGTGGAACTGAGACGCACATCCCCTTTCCCTATGGAGTGACCCATTGTGTACTGATGCACTGCTCTACACTGCTCAAGGAGCCATTGTACCATATAAAAGGTGAAATTCCACCTGGTAACTACCTCCTGCTTTAGTTGATGTTGTGGAAGGTTATTGTCCTATTGAAACTGCTGTTCTAATTTGCATGCTTTGGCAGAATGGCTGAAATGTCCACAGATCTTGCACTCAACACTAAGGGTATTCTGAATGCATCTGTCATCCTGGAGAAAATCATGTACTACAAACTGAGGGTGTGAGTGAAGCAAGGTACGTGCATATACTCGCTATCCTTTGCAGCACGTATGACATTAGTTCCATTATCGGATACGACAAATCCTGGAGAAAGGCCATGAGGTTTGAGCAGTTCAGGAAAGTGTCTTCTTAGCTCCTGCAATAGGTTCACTGCAGTATGATCTTTTGACCTGAAACTAGTAATACACAAGGCAGCCTGTTTCTTAAATGTCCTGGTTGAGTCTGAGAGAGGCTGAGGAAGAGGAATCATGGATGGAGGCCCAGTGAGCAGTGATGGTCATGTAGTCTACGGTTTGGCCATTAGTCCATATGTTGGTTGTAATATGGATTTGTGGCACTGTTGCCAGCTTCAAGGCCTGTGTCACTCATGTAACTCACAATACAAAATTTGGTACTGCTTTTGTGACAAAGTATTTCCTGGATGGTATTTGATATTGTGGCACTGCAGTTTGCATTAGTTGCGTAAAACCAACAGACTCAACAAAAGAGATGGGATGCAGGTCTAGTGCTATAATTTCTGCTATGGCCTTGTTTAATTTTTGGGCAGCTGGATGATTTGGTTCATATTTACATGCCCTTTGAAATGACTCTTGCATGGTTAACTGTTCAGTTCTGGGCCTTATCTGCTCTGAAAAGAACTGACCAGATTAAATGGAGGGGAACTGTCAGATGCTAGAGTACCTGATAATGATGGTGAATTACGTATTTGACTTTTTTGGCTGAGGGGTGATAAAAAATAATTGGCAATGCCACCTGTTTTGGTTATTGCAGAACAGTCTAGGTCCCTGTCATCCAATGCCTCACGCTCTGTCTCACACAGTGGCCTCACATCTTTTCTGCATACCATTGAGGGCATTCTGTTTAAGTGTCTTGTCAATGTAGATGTGCCAAAGTGATTCTCTTGTTTCCCCCTGCTGACATACGAACATACGAAAAAAACAGTAGGAGAAGGCCATTTGGTCTCTCTAGTCTGCTTGTATTGCAGGATCCACAGCTTGAGTTACTGACCCACCCACCCCCACTTCTCCCCTCTATTCCATCCTCCCTGCCCATGATCCTTACCTTCCCCATATGCCTACCCCAGCCTCTCTTGAAGTTGCCCACTGTCTTCAACAGACCACCTCTTCCAGCTGTGCATTCCAAGTGTCCACCACCCTCTCTGTGAAGAAGTGTTTCCTAAGCTTCCTCCTAAACCTCCCCCTCCAGCTTAAGACTGTGCCCCCTCATGTTATGGTTGTGTAACCACTCCTTCCCTTCTACCTGCACACTCACCCACCCACCGGTGGTGCTGCCTCAGGGAATATAGGTTGGTGTCTGGGTCGTGGTTGTAATTGGTTGGGTGATTGGCACAGTACCTCCACCTATGGAGATCCTTCCAACTGCGTATTGCCAGGGTGCTTCCTCACAGGAAATGATTTTCAGCCCCCTCCCTTGGAAACAGGTAAGACGATATGCAGTCCCCTCCCCACTTATAACTCTAAGCATGAAATATCACACTACACAATAATGCAATGGCTGCAACAGTTTTCAGAAAATAAACAATGGGTTTATTTTGGGGTGGATAAAGAGATGGGGAGCAGTAGAAGCAAAGGGAAACAAAAGCATTCAATAATCAGATTCTAAACTCTATGCAAATCAGTAAAATCACATCACATTAGCATTTATAATTAGGCAGTACTATGCAGTCCAGGATTACCAGACCCAGTTCTACTCCCCCCACTTGTGCACCAGTTAACAGATGACACCAAGATCTGCAACAGAGTAGATGATCCAGATGGGGTGGGCAGAATGAGAAGAGATCTGGCAAAATGGTTGGAAGAGTGGCAACTGGGGTTTAATGCAAAGAAGTGCAAGATCATGCACATAGGGAAGAGAAACCCTGAAGCCACCTATAGTCTGGGAGCGGAATTGCTGGCAGTCACAAGGGAAGAAAGAGACTTAGGCATCATCATCACCGATGACCTGAAATCATCCAAGCTGACCTCTAAAGCAGTAGGTAAGGCTAGAGGGATGTTGGAGTGTAATAGTAGGGGTATCACAAGTCAAAAGAGGGATGTAATAATCCCTCTTTATAAGACATTGGTTAGGTCCCATCTGGAGTACTGCATGCAGTACTGGAGGCCACACCTTCACAAGGACATTAACCAAATTGAGGCAGTCCAGAGAAGGGCAACCAAAATGGTGTAGGGACTGCATCAGAAAACATGAGGACAGATTAACAGAGCTCAATATGTATACCCTAGAGCAGGGCTTCTCAAATGGTGAGGCCAGCCTCCTTGGGGAGGGCCCAACCTGTTCCAGGGGAGGCTCAAGCAAGTCTGAAAAAGTACTGTATTTAAATTTTGAGTTTTATATATTTTGTGTGAAGAGATGAAGCAAACTGAAGAGAATAGTAGTAGGTGAATTTTATGTATTTATTTACTAATAGGTGACAAAGGAAGGTGAATGAGCCCTAGAGCAATAGTTCTCAGACTTTGTCACAGTGAGCCTCCTCAAATCCATGGAAAAGATGTTGAGCCTCCCCCAAAAAGTGAAATAATCTTGGGCCTCCTCAAAGAAAAATAACATACTGTACTTTGCGCAGAACACCATGAATAAATTGAAACCCCTTTGAGTACTTGACTCACATTCAGTTCTTTGTCTTATACTGACATGGAGCCTTTGAAAAAGAGCTCGTGCTCAAAGGTGTTATCTGAATAACAAATAAATAAAATAAATACTATTATTCACTTATTGTAACCCCACCCCTCAATAGGCCAGCCTACTTGCTCCGCTATTTTCATTCTTGAACCATTGTTACCCCTTGTTGCAGTGCTTTCTTCATGGGTCAGACTACTTTCTGTTCCCTCTCTATATGAAATAACCTTCCTACAAACTTTGCCTCTCCCCCTCCTTCCCTGCTCCTAAGCAACCTCTCTGGGATTACTTTGCTCTTTCCTGCTGTTGCTCTTAGCACTTCTATGCTCAACCCTTGTATTTGGGCTGTTCTGCCATTAGGCTACAAATTGATCAATTACCACCACTCATTATTAGTTTATTGTTCATATTTGTTTGCACTATTGTTTACTGTGTATTTCTTGATTGTTTTGCAGTTACCTTTTGAAATGTATTCACTCCCTACCCTTCCCCGGGTACACCTGAAATGAGCCTTGGCTCATTCACCTTCCTTTGTCACCTATTAGTAAATAAATACATAACATTCACCTACTACTGTTCTCTTTCTGTTTGCTTCATCTCTTCACACAAAATATATAAAACTCAAAATTTAAATACAGTACTTTTTCAGAGTTGCTTGAGCCTCCCTTGGAACAGGTTGGGGCCTCCCAAGGGAGGAAGGCCTCACCATTTGAGAACCCCTGCCCTAGAGCAAAGGAGGGAGAGGGGTGGTATGGTCAAAACATTCAAATATCTTAAGGGCAAGAACAAGGTGAAACAGTCTAACATGTTTCAATATAAGAAAAAATAGCAGGACAAGAGGACACAGCATGAGCTTAGAGGGAGGCCGTTAAGGGGAATGATGAGGGAAGTTCTTTTTCACAAAGGGTGGTGAATGCATGGAACTGACCTGCCTCAGGAAGTGGTGGTCTGAATACAGTGCAGGGCTTCAAACAGGCATGGGATAGGCATAAGGGAGCAATACAGATGAGTATGAATAGATAGGCCATTGACAGAGTAAAGGCCTATGGCACATTCATAAGGTAGAAAAAGAAATGGGCAGACTGGATGGGCCTTGCGGTCCTTATCTACCGTCAACTTCTATGTTTCTATGTTTAACCTCACAGTCCCTGTGAGAGATCTCAGTTTTGGTGTGCACACACTGAGCAGTTGCAGGCCTTTGACATTTAAAAGCTGAGTGCAGCACTGATGAAACACTGAGGTGCTGCAGAGCAAAGTACCAAGCACACCAGTGGGTGCAGTGAAACAGTTTTATTCCTTGCTGTACTAGTGGCTAAGGGCATTGCTAAGGTCGTGCAGGAAGCCCAGCTATATTAACAAGTTAGCTAGCTGAACAGTTAGAAAAGTATTTGTTTGGTTAAAAACCCAATACTCATAACCTTTGATGAACAGGTGCAGGTTGTTGGGGGACATCTCCCCTTTTCAGGCAACTTGGAAGAACAGGCAGGAAAGGCTTGGAATGCAGGCAATGATCCTCTTCACCCCACAAAGGGACTTGTCTTCACCCGCCTCGACTGTAGGTAGGCAGTCTTCACCCCACAGAGGGACTTGTCTTCACCCACCTCGACAGTAGGTAGGCAGTCTTCACCCCACAGAGGGACTTGTCTTCACCCACTTCGACTGTAGGTAGGCAATCTTCACCTCATAGAGGGACTTGTCTTCACCCACCTCGACTGTAGGTAGGCAGTCTTCACCCCACAAAGGGACTTGTCTCCACCCACCTCGACTGTAGGTAGGCAATCTTCACCCCACAAAGGGACTTGTCTTCACCCACCTCGACTGTAGGTAGGCAGCAGCAGATCATTCAAACAGTCAGAACCTCAGCGCATAGGTCCTGACAGGAGACTCGGTCTCTGAACTGGTAGGGAAATGAGGCAGTAGCTTTGGTTACCTCACTCTCCACAGCAAACAAGCAATTTCTTCAGCAGGCTTTGGACATTTGTGTCACCAAATATCACAGTTTGTTAAGCTGAGGCAAATCCCAGTTCTGTGGGATCCACCAGGATCTTCAGTCACCAGTTCGAGACCAGTACAGAAAGCACCAACTCCAGGATCTTCTATCTGACAACAGCAGGAACAGATAAAAATACACGTAGAAACATAGAAACATAGAATTTGACGGCAGATAAGGATAGAATTTGACGGCAGATAAGGACCGCTTGGCCCACCTAGTCTGCCCATTTTCCTACCTAACAGATAAGCTGCAGATCCTAGTTAACCAACAGCTTACTTCCTCCTACCCCCCACTAGGACTGCCTTATGCCTGTCCCATGCATTCCACTGTTCTTGACTCCATGACCTCCTCAGGGAGGCTTTTCCATGCATCCACAACCCTCTCTGTGAAAAAATACTTCTTCACATTAC
The DNA here is from genome assembly GCA_016271365.2 of Neoceratodus forsteri. Classification (NCBI taxonomy): domain Eukaryota; kingdom Metazoa; phylum Chordata; order Ceratodontiformes; family Ceratodontidae; genus Neoceratodus; species Neoceratodus forsteri. Next base: position 90,682,972 of record JADMNL010000026.1, on the reverse strand, counting down.
CTCTGAGCCATCCCCCCATCTTCAAATTGTGCCCTCTTGTTCTTGCACATCTCTTTTTCTGAAAGATGCTACCCTCTTGGACGTTGTTGATTTCCTTGAGGTACTTGAAAGTTTCTATCATGTCCCCTCTCCTTCTTTCCTCGAGGGTATACATATTAGCTCCTTTAGTCTTTCTTCAGATAGTCTTCTGGTGCAGACCCTGCACCATTTTTGTTGCTCTCCTCTGGACACCCTCCATCTGGCTCATGTCTTTGCGGAGATGGGGTCTCCAGAACTGCACACAGTACTCAGATGGGGTCTCACCAACTGTCTGTACAGAGGTTAACAACTTCCTGTTTTCTACTATTGATGCCTCTTCCTATGCATCCCAGTATCCCCCAGCCTTCCTTACTGCCTTCTCACATTGCTTGCCCACCTTTAAGTCATCTGATATAATTACCCCAGGTCCCTTTCCATTTTACTGTTGTCAGTATCTCACCCCCATTGTGTACGCCTCTAGGTTTTTGTTTCCCATGTGCATTACCTTGCACTTCTTTGCATTGAATCTGAGCTGCCATACATTTGACCATTCCTCCAACCTTGCCAAGTCCCTTCTCATCCTTTCCACTCCATCTTGTGTATCAACCTCTGTTGCAGATCTTTGTGTCATCTGCAAAGAGACATACTCTTCCTTCCAGTTCCTCTGCAATGTCACTTATAAAGACATTAAAAGACCGGTCCTAGTACTGAACCCTCATGGTACCCCGCTAGTAACCCTCCTTTCTTCACTGTGTACTCCATTTACTACCACCCTTGCGTCCTGTTGTCTAGCCAATTTTTATCCAGGCTACCGCCTTGGACCCACTCCAAGGCTGGCTAACTTGTGTATTAATCTTTGTGTGGGACTGTATCAAATGCCTTGCTAAAATCTAGGTAGGCCATGTCCACAGCCCCTCCCTGGTCTACTACTTTGGTCACCCAGTCAAAGAAATCTATTAGATTCGTCTGACACGACCTTCCCATCGTGAATCCATGCTGCCTTGGGTCCTGTGCCCCAGTGTCCTCTAGGTACTCAACAATTCTTTCCTTCAGAAGTGATTCCATCATTTTCCCTACCACTGAGGTCAAACTAACTGGTCTGTAGTGTCCTGCCTCTGTCCTGCTCCCACTTTTGTGAAGAGGAATCACATCTGCCCTCCTCCAGTCCTCGGGTACCACCCCATCCTCCCATGATTTGTTAAAGAGAGTAGTCAGTGGTGTCACTAGTTCTACCCTTAGTTCTTGTAGAATTCTTGGGTGAATCCCATCAGGCCCCATTGCTTTGTCCACCTTCAATTTTATTAGTTCTTTCAGAACTCTTTCTTCTGTAAATGGACTGGTATCGACCCTCGTCTTCAGAGTGTTTCTCTTGTTTGGTTTAGGTACCTCCCCCTCCTCTTCCTTTGTGAATACTGAGCAGAAATATTCATTCAGTATCCCTGCTTTTTCACTTTCACCCTCTACCCACATTCCCTCCCCTTTATTAAGCCTCAGTATCCCTCCTTTGGTCTTTCTTCGCTCCCTAATGTACCTATAAAGGTCTTATCCCTTCTAACAGAATTGGCTATCCTTTCCTCGGTTTGGGCCTTTGCTATTCTGACTGCCTTCCCAGCCTCTTTCTGCTTTAACTGATAAAGTTCTCTGTCCTGATCCTTCTGTGTTTCCTTATATTTCCTGAATGCTATCCTTTTCTCCTTAACCTTCCCTGCCACCTCTTTTGAGAACCATAGAGGTTTTTTCCTTCATTGTGTTTTATTGATTTGCTTTACACAAAGGCTTGTTGCCGCTGTGATGGCTGTTTTGATTACTCCCATTGTTCCTCCACCCCTCCTTCTTGCCTGTTTGCTAGTGCTTTTCTGAGGCACCCTCTCATTTTCCCAAAGTCAGCCCTCCTAAAGTCCAATACTCTTGCTTTTGTATGGCTGTGTTTATCGTGAACCACACTGTTTGGTGGTCACTTGTTCCCAGATGGCTACCCACTTAAATCTGAGATTCTTTTCTCCGCCCCATTTGAGAGTACCAGGTCTAAGATCGCTCCCTCCCGAGTGGGTTCCAATACTAGCTGTCTGAGGCATGCCCCCTGTAGGGCATCAAGAATGACCCTGCTCTTGGATGTGCCTGCAGCAAAGGTGCTCCAGTTAACATCTGGCATATTCAGGTCCCCCATCAACAATATCTCCCCTTTTTCTGCCATTCTAAGAAAGCCTTCTATCATTTCCTTGTCCATTCCTTCCCCCTGAGATGGGGGTTGTATACAACCCCCATGAGGATTGTGATGCCATTTCCTGTCTCCAGGGTGACCCAGAGTGCCTCATCTGCTCCCTGTTTACTCTTTAGTTCTGTTGCTTTGATCTCTTCCTTTATATAGAGAGCTACTCCTTCTCCTGTTTTATCCTCCCTGTCCCTCCTGTAGATCATGTATCCTGGTATGTTGACATCCCAGTCATGGTTCTCTGTGTACCATGTTTCTGTGACTGCCACAATATCCAGGCAACCCTCTTCCATCAAGGCCACTAGTTCATGGAGCTTGTTACACAGACTACGGGCATTGGTACTCATCACCCTCCACTTTTTGATAGCCTTACCCCTTTTAGCCCCATTCCTGTCCTTACTGCCTTTGCCTTTTTTTACATTTACCTCTGTTCTGCTCCGTAATGACTTCTCTACCTTGGTGTTTACCTCACTAATCACCATTTTTTGTGGGGGGAGGCTGGGATTTCCCTGCTCCTTTTCAGTGCCTCCCCCCTTGGCTAGTTTAAATGATTGCCAATGAAGCATTTAAACCTCTCACCTAGGATCCTGGCCCCCCGGACAGATGCAGACCATCGCACCAGTATAGGTCTGCATCCCTCCAGGTGACTCCCCAGTACCCAATGAAGCCAAAACCCTGAGCTCCACACCAGTTTTTCAACCACTCATTGAATTCCCTGGTGAGGGTGCCCTAGCATCACCCTTGCCATAGACAGACAGCACCTCCGAGAAGGTTGCCGTGATCGCTACTTGTCTAAGGCCCTCCCCAACTCTACAAACTCCTCTTGCACTGCTCTGATCCCATTTCTAGCCAGGTCATTTGTCCCTAGGTGGACAATGACATCCAGCTCCCTCCCTCGTGCAGCTCCTCCCACAATCCTGAGGATTCTGCCTGTTCCTCCCAGCCGCTAGCCCAGGAAGGCACCTTACCTCTTCCTTCCTCCCCATTTCTAACCCCTAATGATTGAGTCCCCACCAGGAGTTGTTTCTTTCCCTGTGGGGTCCCATGCCACCCTCCTGTGGGTCTTCTTTGTGAAGGTTCCCAGCATCCTCCTTGGTCTCCACTGCAGGTGCCTCCATAGAGGAACCACTATCCACCAGAAGAGCAATGAATTGTGGAGAGGCACAGCTGGAGGGATGCAACTCTGTTCCACCACCCTCTCCCTCCCTGAGCCCACCCTGGTCCAGCCTCTCCTCTTTCTTGGCAACCTCTGAGGTAGTGGCATTGGCCCTGGTGGTCCCTGGTGGGGAGGAGGTTTCACGAATCCTAGCCAGGTCAGCCTGGAGACGGGCAACCTCCTCTCTCAGACCAGAGAGGTGCCTGCAAATAGGGCAGCATCGCAGCCTCCAGAATGTCTCCCGAAACACTGCTGCCCCACAGCCATTGCACTGCACCACTCCTATCATGTCTAATTTTGTGTCCCCTCTACTGTTTCTCTGTATGCTTACTCTCTCCTCTCCTTACAAGTCTCACCCTTCCTGTTCTGGGACAGCAACTTTCTATCTTCTTCAGTAAAGAAGCACTCAGAATGGCCGCCCAGCGATCGACACAAACTCACATCCAATGCCAGGAACATACCAAAACAGCCCCAATGAGATAGCTACAAGGCAACAGCCAAAGCCACAACAGACGACGTCTTGACGTCAAGAAAGACGCTTTTTTCAATGTAATGTTAGCTCATACAAAAGCACACACTATATAGTCCGTGATTCAATTAACACAGCAATCATTATAATAAATTAAACACACTAACAAGCATTTGTCAATGCCGAATGTTGCTTGCTTGTATGTGCTGTTTAGGTATTTGGAAGTGACAGTTTCATGCCTTCCTCCCAAAACATCCACTGTGTCTTTCCGTTCAGTATTAGGTGTTGCAAAATGGCAATGTTGAAAATCTGGAGTGAAAATATTGAAAATTCGCGAACTTACGAGCGTGCGTAGGAACTGTACAACGCATGCTCGTAAAACAGTCATTTTTAGGAATTTTTTCACCAAATTTTCAACATAGCCATTTTAAGTCCTCTGCTCATGAACAGTGTCACTGTGATTTTCTTAATTTGTCCCGTGATATTGATTTCGACATAATCGACTGCCATTCTGCACTACATGAAGGGAAACACATTTTGGTGAGATGTGAAAATGACAGCTGTACTACTCATAAGAAAGGTGTGATAAAATGGCAATGTTGGAAATCTGGAGGAAAATATTGAAATTTCGCGAACTTACGAGCTCTGCGTAGGAACTGCGCAACGCACGTCAGAAACAGTCATTTTAGGAATTTTTCACCAAATTTCAACATAGCCATTTTAAGACCTCTGCTCATGAACAGTGTCACTGTGATTTTCTTAATTTGTCCTGCATTGATTTCACACACCGACTGCGCCATTCTGCGCTATATGGGCGGAAACACATTTTGGGTGAGATGTGAAAAATGACAGCTGTACTACTCATAAGAAGGTGTGGTAAAATGGCAATGTTGAAAATCTGGAGTGAAAATATTGAAATTTCGTGAACTTACGAGCCTGTGTAGGAACTGCGCAACGCACGCTCATAAAACAGTCATTTTTTGGAATTTTGGCACCAAATTTTCAACATGGGGTTTTTGGGACCCCTTCTCATGAATGATGTCACTGTCATGGTGGTATTCAGGCCAAAGGGTAGATTTCTCACAGTCACTGCGTGAAATCACCCTTCGGCCCCTAATAACGCCATGACAGTGACATAATTCATGAGAAGGCATCCTAAAACCCCATGTTGAAAATTTGGTGCAAAATCTCAAAATGCCCGAGATATGCAAAAGTTGAAACCCCTATGTAACCCATTATACAGCTTACCGCATTTGCTCAGTTCGCGGGTCGGCTTTGAAGAGTGCAGACGGTTCCCGGGTCCACCAAGATCGCCGCTACCGGAGTCCGGAGGTAAGCATGGGGTGAGGGGGGTGGGGAGGCAGGTGCGCAGCGGTGGGTGCGGGGTTGTGGGAGGTTGGGAGATGCGCCATGACAGTTTTTATTTTACAGGTTAAAAAAAAAAAAGACGGTCAGATGTTTTGCCACGCTGGGGTGGGCTCCCAGCGTGGCACAAGGACTTGGGGGCGCTCAGCCGACGGGGATTGGGCACCCCACGCCAAAGGACTACAGTGCTTGCCACGCTGGGGTGGGCTCTCAGCGTGGCACCTAACAACTGGGGTGGTGGGGACGCAGCTCAGCAACTGGGGGGTCAGCCAGCCGACGGGATTGGGCACCCGGCCGGCTATACAGCACGGGCGCGACGCCTGTCTGTGTGTGGGAAGCTGCGCGTGAGCAGCCGAGATAGCTTATCGGTGCTCACCAAGCGTAGCCCCCCTTTCAACTGTATGCCACTGCATTTTGGAGCCTGTCATAGACAGCTCCAAAATGCATTGGCTTACAGGGGCCGTGCCTGCCAGCCCACTGACTGAATTGGAGGAGGAGGTGACACACCTCCGAAATCTCCGATGAAGGCACTATGTTTCTTGCACATGCGTGCAAGCAACATAAAAATCAATCAGAGCAATCAATGCAAAGCACAGGCAGTCCAGGTCACTAAGTGCTTCACATTACATCATCTCATACCTAATTAAACATCACTAAATAGTGAAGCACATAAAAGTATACAAATCACAGTAATAAATGCATAGAAGAAACATTACAGATAGAATCATTATGACAACCAAATGTAGTATAACAGTAATCTACTTAAGGTAGGGAATAATACTGAACATCGCATTCAAGCATTTTGTCAGTATTTGAACACAGGTTCGGTGTTTCAACACCCTGTTACGAACAAAGAATATTTTAACCGTGACTTTATTAGTTGTTCTACTGCAAATGTGATATATTTGGCACAGTGTTCTTGTAAAGACTTTTATGTCAGGAAAACTCAAAGGGTCTTTAAAAATAGAATAGCTGAACATATACGCAGTATTGCTAACAAGGATAGTACTAATGCGTTAGCTTTACATGTAGTACATAAAGGTCATGGACATTCATTTAAATTTCAAGGTCTTGAAAAGGTTACATTAGGTAGTCGGGGGGGGGGGGTGGATTTGAACAACAAGATCCTACGTGCTGAAAGCAAATGGCAGTGCCTGTTAGGAGCACATAGGGAGAAAGGCTTGAATGCAATGTTCAGTATTATTCCCTACCTTAAGCAGATTACTGTTACACTACATTTGGTTGTCATAATGATTCTATCTGTGATGTTTTTTCTATGCATTTATTACTGTGATTTGTATACTTTATGTGCTTCACTATATAGTGATGTTTAATTAGGTATGAGATGATGTAATGTGAAGCACTTAGTGACCTGGACTGCCTGTGCTTTGCATTGATTGCTCTGATTGATTTTTAGTGTGTTTAATTTATTATAATGATTGCTGTGTTAATTGAATCACGGACTATATAGTGTGTGCTTTTGTATGAGTTAACATTACATTGAAAAAGTGTCTTTGCGACGTGAAACATACGTCTGTTGTGGCTTTTTGGCTGCTGCTTGCTTCGGCTATCTCATTGGGGCTGTTTTGGTAAGTTTCTGGCACTGGATGTGAGTTTGTGTCGATCGCTAGGCGGCTGTTCTGAGTGCGTCTTTTGTGATTTCTTTGGTGTTTGGCTCCAGTTTTATTCGTTGGTGGCCGCCTTTTTGTACATACATATCTTCTTCAGTAGCCTCCTTCTTCCTTGCTCAATGTCAGACCACCAGCAGCTGGGGGAGTGAGCTACTTTTCTCCTTTAGGGTTGACAAAACCAATGTTTCTCTATGATCCTTCCTTCCTACTGCCAAACAGGAAGTTCCTGTTGACAGTCAAATCCAGTGGCTATAAAAGTAGAACTGGCTTAGGGTGGGATGGAGGGCAATTAGTAAGAAAAAAGGCTAGCAACAGGAAGTTGTAATTTGAGTCACCTGCTTTTATAGTGTCTAAGCCACACCCCCAATTAAGCTCTCTTTCCTCCTACTGGTTTAGCAAAGTCAGCTGATACAGTACTCTTCCCAGCACAGAACACACATTGACTTTCTTTCTTTTCTTTCTTTTTAACCCTAAATAAGACCCCTTCTACTTCTAATAAAGTATCTGTCTACTTAATCTCAGCAGACACTGACTCCTGTTGAGATATAAGTTTTAAATTAATAAGAAAATGTAGCTTCTTTTAGTTAGCTGCTTTCTGCTCTACAAGCAAGGCTAGCAACAGGAAGTTGTAATTTGAGTCACCTGCTTTTATAGTGTCTAAGCCACACCCCCAATTAAGCTCTCTTTCCTCCTACTGGTTTAGCAAAGTCAGCTGATACAGTACTCTTCCCAGCACAGAACACACACTGACTTTCTTTCTTTCTTTTTTTTTTTAACCCTAAATAAGTTCTCTCACGTTCTCATTTACTGCCACTGGCAAGTCTCACTCTGACTTTTTGCTTGTGCAGAAGGCACAAAATTGCAGGCTTTTTAGTCTGTCAGCAGCAGGAACTGACAAGAAACACTTCGTCTCACTTCAAACTCTCATTCAAAGTCACACAGACAAACTGTGGTTAGCACCCTCCTGACCCCTTCTGAGGGTCGCTAGGGCCAGAGGGTACATTTTGGGTGCAGGAGCCGAGTCGCTGGCTCTGTTTTAAGGGCTCCCCTGGTGGAGCTGTGTCTACAAATGGCCGTCCTCGGCCACTAAGCGTTATGGGACTTGTAGTCCCCGACAGTCGCCATTTTCTCCCTTACTCTCCGACCCACTGGTGGCATTGGCAGGGTTGGGGAGTGCTTTCAAAAGTTATTTTTTTCTTTTTCTTCTGGTTCCCTCAGCCCATTAGGCAGTCCAGTGGGGCTAGGGAGATGAATCCCTCCTTGTGGTGCTTCTGCTGCTTCTTGCAAGAGCCAGAAGGTGCTAGGCCACCAATGTGGCCTTTTTCCTGTGCTCCCCACCCTGCTGTGTGGTAATTCGGGGCAGGGAGTGGTCTGAGCTGCGTATCGCGCCGCTTGTAGATTGGTGCAGGAGGCTGAATTAACTTTTTTCTGCCCTGGCTCCAATTGCAATTTGGGGGAGCCGGGGAAGTGAAGAGGACCAGGCAGCATCACTGGCCATGAGTTATAGGTGCAGGAGGTGCCAAAGCAAACTACAGTGCTCCCCGGCCCTTTGGCAGTCCAGAGTCGAGCCGGGGGAGCGAGGAACTGCAGCTGCTGGAGCTGTATAAGGCAGCAGGAGCACAGGTAAGCTCCCGACTTTGGGAAGGGGGTTACAGTTGCCACATAGCTTAAAGAGACACTCCTTATCCACCTTATTTATCCCTTTCACGTACTTGAAGGTCTCAATCATGTTCCCTATCTCTTGCCTGTCCTCCAGGGAGTACATGTTCGGTGCCCTCAACCTCTCTTCGTATAACTTACCCTGCTGACTTACTATCATCTTTGTAGCCCTCTTCTGGACCTTCTCCAACAATGTCCTTTTTGAGGTGTGGGCACCAATACTGAACTCTGTACTTTAGATGTGCCTCACCAGTGACCTGTACAAAGGCAGTATAACCTCCTCATCCTACTACTGAACCCTCTAGTTACGCATCCCAGCATCTTGTTTGCCATTTGCTGCTGCTTTCTTGTACTGTGTGGAGTGCTTCAGGTCACTAGTAATCATCAGTCCAAGGTCATTCTCCTCCTCTGATGCAGATACCTGGACTCCACCCAGGTAGTACTCTGTCCTGGGATTCTTGGCTCCAATGTGCATAACTTTGCATTTTTTGGCACTGAAGCCAAGCTGCCAGATCCTGGACCACCTCCTCAGCTTTTCCAGATTGTCCTGTAGATCCTGTATCCCTTCAGCTGTGTCCACTCTCCCACAGAGCTTGGTGTCATCCATGAATAGGCAAATTTACCTTTAATGCCATCCCCAATGTCATTGATGAGGACACTGAATAACACTGGCCCCAGCACTGAGCCCTGCGGGACCCCACTGGTGACCTCTCTGGTGCCAGATAATTCTCCCCACACAACCACCCTGTGGGTTCTATCCCTCAGCCAGTTTTCCACCCATCTTTTTCATCTTCTCCCAAACTCAGATCTGCCAACTTTCTGATCAACCTTTTGTGGGGCACAGAGTCAAAGGCCTTGCTGAAATCCAGATAGAGGATGTCTACCCCTTGGCCCCTGTCTATTGTCTTAGTGACCCAGTCAAAGAAGTCAATCACATTCGTTTGACACAATCTTCCCCCTATGAATCCATGCTGCCTTGCATCCTGAAGACCATGCTTCTCTAGATATTCTACCAACCTTTCCTAAAGTATGATCTCCATTAGCTTGCACGCGATTGAGGTCAGACTGACTAATCTGTAGTTCCCTGGGTCATCCTTGGGACCGCTTTTGAGGAGGGGGCACCACATGTGCTATTCTCCAGTCTTGCGGTACCACACCTGACTCCAGTGAACTATTAAATAGTCCTGCCAGTGGCTCTGCCAGCTCCTCAGCCAGTTCCCTTAGTACCCTAAGGAGTAAGGAGGCAGTATAGCGTAGTGGTTAAGGGTACTGAGCTGCAAACCTGACGACCTGGGTTTAAATCCCATCAGTTCCTACTTGCATGCTGTGTGACCCTGAGCAAGTCACTTAACTTCCTTGTGCTCCCAGGTCACACCTGGAAACAAGCTTTGGCTTAGTGTGCCTTTTCTGGTCAAACAATGTCTCCTTTCCCTTACCCTTGGATGTGACCAGTCTGGGCCTGCTGATTTGTCCACCTTCAATACTAGCAGACCCTCCCTCACTCTATCCTCCTCTATCACTACATCTGTGCTCCCCCCCACTTCTCTTCTCCCTCCCGAAGACACTGGTCCATCCCTGGTGAAGATGGAACAGAAGTATTCATTTAGTATCTCTGCTTTTCCCCGTTATCCTCCATCCATTCTTCCCCTTTCTTAAGCCTAAAAAGCCCATCCTTCTTGTCCCTTTTCTTGCTTATATAGCAAAGGAAGGTCCTCTCCCCCTTCTTAATTCCTTCAGCTATCTGCAGCTCCTCTGTGCCTTACTTCTAATACCAGTATTACAAATAGTGCATATTGCATTACAGATATTTTGGGAGTCAATACAATATCATTTTAAACCCAAGAGGTAGTCTTTTTAGTTTTACTTCTGGGCATAAGTACCTGTTCTGTAGCACTAGTAGTAGTGCTTACATCGCGAGTCCTATCATCATTGTTTCCTTCTCTTAAACAACAGTCTCAGCAGGGGAGACAGGAGGATCTTCCTTGTCACTATCTCCTCTTTGGTTGATCCCACTCGATGATCCATCTCCAGAATTTCTTCGAAGTCTCTCCTACACTACGTCATTAATATTAGAGTCAGATGTTTCAGACCCATGGTCACTGGGCACAAAGTTGCTACCACTGCTATTACGGTCCCTGCTGGAGTCTGACTCGTGAGATGATGACTGGAACAATAGTGCATTAAATGCATAAATGTTCATCCTTTCAGTGCCGCTCCGGGTGATGCCAACAACTACTTTGGTTCTCTTAATAACAGTGCCTTTGCTATTATGCCCCTTACTCCTCGTGCATGGTGCAGTAGCACCCATGGTCCTCCTTTTGATACTACCTTGACTTGATGTACCAGTACCACCACCTAGGAATGGATTACTTGTAGGGCTAGGGAAAGGGGAGGTGCCACTAGTTATCTCGCTCACAGACTCTGAGTCTTTGGGTTGTTTTCCAACAGGGATTGTTCTGGGATTCTCCAGTCACCCTTCTCAATGTGTACGCTCCCTCCGGGTTCCCCATCACCTTTTATTGAGACCTAATTAAGCTGCTGGCAGAGAGGGCCAAGGGGATGGTACTGGCTGGGGATAACTGGAATCTGGTTTTAAACAGAGCCCTGGACTCCACCTCACAAATCCCCTCTTCCAGGAATAGTACGGCCAGGACATTTAACAGACTACTAGAGGGCATGGGCATGGCAGACATGTGGAGGGCAAAATACCCTCAAGCAAAGGAATATACATGCTTTCACCTAGGTATAAGACATACTCTAGAATAGATATGTTTTTTGCTTATGCGAAAGACCTAGCTTCCATAGGATCCATGTGGGTCGGCACAGTGACACACTCGGACCATCAGCCCATTTTTCATGAGGTTGACCTGAAACTCCCAAGGAAGAAAACACAGTGGCTGGGATATTCAAAGTAGTTGTGCATGGCACAACTGGGTTGCACATGTGCAACTGCGGAACTGCGCCATGGAGTGATATTCAGCGGGAGCCATTGCGCAACGCAAGTAGCAGTGCGCCAATGCACAACTCTAATGAATGCATGTGCAAGGGCAGGGGGCATTCCCATGAATATGTGGCGGAGTGTGATATTCAACCCCTGACCCATGGCGCAAGCGTGGAGCAAAGGCTAGATGCGCCAAGCAGACTTGAGCCTATAAATACAGGGAGCAAGCAGGGGGACAGCACTTGCGCCAGAGGGGAGTGAGACAGAGAGAGACAGAAAGACAGACAGAGAAGGGGGGAGAGAGAGAGAGAGAGAGAGAGACAGGGAGAGAGAGAGAGAGCGTGAGAGACAGGGAGACAGAGAGTGAGAGAGAAAGAGCCACCAGATCCTGGAGGGAGTGACACAGGCATCCACAGGGGCATGGGACAGATGTGGCAGGCATGTGCAAACCAGGGGCAGGTGTTGCAAGACGGAGCCCGGCAGAGTGACAGGCACTGCCCACAGTGGCAAGTGGACCACTGGAGCTGGACGCCCAAGGGGGAGACAGGACAACGGGGCCATGGCCAGTGCTGCCTTCCAGATGGAGGCCATAATGAGGGGTGTGAGGAGGCAGGAGGCAGAGCAACATGGCCATGGTACGCCCGGAACAGGTGGTGCCATCCCCGCATCAGCTTCAAGAACCACACTGATATGGAGATTGTGGGCCAGCATTGTCTGAACCGGGTGATTCTGAGGCAACTCTGTGAGCTGTGCAGTGAGGAGATGCAGGCACCCACTAGACGGAGCCACGCCCTGACAGTAGAGATGAAAGTGACAGCCGTCATGTGCCTGCTCGCCATGGGCACCTTCCAGAGACCAACGGGGACACCACAGGCATAACCCAGTCAGCCACGTCATGCCTCCTCACACAATTCCTTCCTCAATGCCCTGCTGCCACATGCTGAGTAATACATCCATTTCCCCAGCACACAGGCAGAGCGTACAGCAACCATGCAGGAGTGCCACAGGGTAGCACGGATAGCTGGCATGCTAGAGGCCATCGACTGCACCCATGTGAGCATCCGCATGCCATCTGGCCCTAAGGGTGTAGCATATGTGAATAGGAAGGGCTACCCCAGTGTCAACTGCCAGGCGGTGTGCGATGCCGGGGGGCGCATAACCAATGTCTGTGCCACACATCCTTGGAGCGCACATGATTCATTCACCTGGTACAGCTCTGCACTGTGCCACAGGTTCGAGAGTGGGGAGATCCCCACCGGCCACCTAGTGGGTGAGTATGGGATGACCATTGGCAGCTGAGAACAGCAGGTCATGGACTGGGCGGGCAGGGCGGGTGCGCTGGTAGGGAGCGCCAGGCATGGGCAAGGGGCACAGCGACAGAGGACACCAGGCTAACCATGTATCTGTCCAAACAGGTGACAGTAGTGGCTACCCACTCAGGCCCTGGCTGCTGACCCACTACCGGCACCTGTCGTCCCCAGCAGAGGACCAGTACAATGAGGCACACGCCAGCACGTGGAACATCATTGCGTGTGTGTTCGGGATGCTGAAGGCATGATTCTGTTGCCTAGACAGGTCTGGCGGTGCCCTACAGTACAGCCCCTCAAAAGCTTGTGGCCTATTCCTGGCCTGCTGCATACTGCACAGCATGGCCATTGACCGTGGGATAGCTGTCGAGGCTGAAGAGAGGGACAGCAGTGGGGACGACAAGGGAAATGGGCTGGGGGCGGTGGGCAGCCCCACCTGGGTGGAGGGATCCCCGGCTCCTCAGGATGGCATGCCAGCACCGGGACATGATTGCACAGGAGCACTTTGGCGTATGCAGGTAGGTGGGGAAACACCCATGCAGTGAACAGACACAATGGCACAGCACACGGGCATGGGCAGGCATGGCTATGGGCATGCACACACAGGCGTGGGGCAGGGGCGGGGGTGGTGGTGCCACACAGCCACACACAACACCATGCAGCACCGTTAACAACACACACACACACACACACACACACATACACACACACACACACGAGGCACGTGTACAGGTGCTAGCACATGTGATCAGATGGTCGTGCACAGGCAAAATCAGCAGGGTTACATTACAAACATGCCAAGGCAGCACGGTAATAGGCGGTGGCATGACACACACCTCATCACTGGCATGTACCCACACATCACCCATGTGCATAGGGCAGGCAGACTGCAGACAGGGCGTGTGCACATCAGATCCACCGCGTGGAAACATGACCACCATGGACATGGGAGCAGCCGCTCTGGGGCCAGTCAGCAGCCAGTGGCTGCTCAACGGCCACAGGGGGGTATGCAACTGCCCCCCCAGGGGTCAAACTGCGGGAACGCGACTGGGTCCTCGCAGGGGTTTGTGGGAACCCAAACAGGCCCACCCCAGGCATGCTTGGGATGCTGACAGCAGAGCCTGGCATCAACATTGAGGGTGTCACCCGACGCTGAGTCCGTGGGGTGGACAGTGCACTCCACAGTGTCTGTGGCTAGTGGCCACACCCTGTGGCAGCCAGTGGCGCAAGGCTGACCGAGATCGCATTGGCAGTGCGGTCCAGGGATGCGGTCATGTCCTCCCGCAGGCACTGTATGGCCTCCAGGTGTGTGGTGCCCCTCTCTCGCTGCTCAGCTGCCTGGTGCACCTCTGCGCGGAGTGCACACACCCCAGCTACAAGCAGCACCTGTTGCTCCACCAAGACCCACAGCAATCGGATGTGCTCTGTCAATGGGTCGGTGCCCAGGGGTGCATGGGCATGCCGTTGTCCCACTGGTGGTGTACGACCGCGCTGCACAGACCCCCACTCAGGTGGATGCTGCACAGCGGGGTCCCCATAGGGTAGGTCATTTTCAGTCGCACCGGCAGCGGACTCTGCATCCGGCTGCCCAATGTCCCCAGCCATCTGCAGCTGCTGCCCCCCAGCCCCTGTGCACTGGCCAGCGCCTGAGCAGTTGCACCAGCACCACCCATCACCCAGCACCGCTGTGGCTGTGCACATGGCAGCACCAGGGGCAGCGCCGGGCAGCTGTTCCACTGCCGACAGGCCACTGGCCGCGCACCAGTGACAGTGGTAGGTATGGGTGTCTCCCCAACGACACCACCCACACTGTCCAAGATGATGGTCATGTTGTCATCAGTGTCAGACCCTGCCCTGATCTGTGTCTCCATGCAGAGCATGCCATGGCTGGCATCCTGCTGGAACACAGCCAGGACCTCGTCCGACACTAAGCCCAGGACATCCGGCTGGATGGTGGTGGTGTGCTGCAGCTGATCAGGCCCCCAGATGCCCGTGGAGGTGGATGGCTGGTCCTCCGGGGCTGGGTCTGCACTCACGGCAGCCGCTGGCACCCCTGCCACTGCATGCTGGCGTGCCTTTTGCTGTAAGAGAAAACAGATGTGTTAGTGCCACCTTACCAGAACCCCCCCAGCATGGCATACATACCATGCAGTGATGGGCTCCCTCCTGTCTGGATGCCACCACCCGGCACACCCTCAATGGTGCTGCGCCGCATGGTGACTGCCACCAGCTCCTCTTGCATTGTGAGCTATGGCGCAGCAGCATGGCCCCCACCAGTGGCTGTTCTGGCAGCCCATATGACCACCACCTTCTCTTTAATCCGGCATTTGTCAGTGCCCACCTTCTTTCTGCACTCCTGCACAGACCTCTGGTGCCTGCTCTGCTGGTTCATGGCCATTGCCACCTCCACCCAGGCTGCGGCCCTGGCCTGTGGTGTGCCAGTGGTGCCACTCAGCAATTGCTCCCTGTTGAGGTAGGCCTCAAACAGGGCATCGGCTTCTGCCTTCGTAAAGTTGGGCCTGCACTTGCAGGCAGGCCCACGCTCCTTGGTCTCCTCATGCTCGGACATGTTGCTACCTGTGGACATGGACAAGTGTGTTACTGCCCGCAGCGGCCCACCCCATCCACCCTGCTGTTCTGGCAGTTCCCACAGCAGGTGCAACTTACCTCAGATGGTTGCAATACCAGTCCATGGCCTGTGCTGTTGTGTGGTGCCTTTATAGTGCATCATATGCAAATGAGCTGTTGCGCAACGGAAATGACATGCTAATAGCCCTAGTGCACCACGCATTGGCTGATGAGCTCATTAGCATGTGACGGCTGAATATCGCGCACTTGCTCCTTGCGCAATGGAATTGCTCCGGCGCATGTCGTGACACAATGCCGTGACATGCACAGTGCACTGCCCACAGTGCGCATGCATTGTGGCTTGTGCTCCCACCTATTGCACACTGTGTGCTCAGAGTGCTATAGGGGCCATAGTGCCTAATGCACCATGGGCGCTATAGGGCCCATGGCGCACTATGCGCTATAGGGCCCATGGTGCACTCTGTGCTATAGGGCCCATGGCACTCAGGTGCTATAGGGCCCATGGCGCACTATGCGCTATAGGGCCCATGGTGCACTCTGTGCTATAGGGCCCATGGCACTCAGGTGCTATAGGGCCCATGGCGCACTATGCACTATATGGCACATGGCGCTCAGGCGCTATAGGGCACATGGCGCTCAGGCGCTATAGGGCCCATGGTGCACAATACATTATGGCCCCTATAGTGCTCCTGCAAACTATGCGCCGGGTGACCCCTGACCTGACCCTATGCCCCTGGGACCCAGCTCCATGTGCCGGTGGCCATGCCCATGCTGGCGATCCACGGGCTAGACGCGCTGACAGGATGCCGCGAACCCTCCATGAGGCCGCAGATCCCACGAGATGCAGTACATGCGCCTACTAGCCACCATGTTGTTTCACCAACTCATATAGGGAGCATGGTGTGGCAAGGGCTGCGACATGCTCACAATTGGAGCGAGGTGGAATTAGTCAACCTTGTGACCCAGTTGCAGCCACATGCAACAGGCCTGTTTGGACAGGAGCCCCTACAGCAGGCCAGGACAGATGTCTGGCAGGCCATTGCTGCTGGCCTGGTCCAGGACACTGGGGTGCAGCGTACTTGTGAGCAGTGCCGCCACCGTAACTGCGACCTCATGCGGAAGGACTGTGAGAGGCTGAGGACACTGCAGGCATGTGTCCGCAGGGGGGCAGTGCCACGGCCAGATAAGTCAGCATATGCTGCTTCTGTGCTCAACCGCTGTACCATGGTGTTGGCTGAGCTGCCTGACATGCCCTGGGGGGGGCACTTCCGGTGTGTGCCATGTGGTGTGGCATTGCCAGACACTGGATGTGGTGCGCCACTGCCCTGTGGGTCTTGTACGGCTGGCGCGCACACTGTGCACAGGGTTGGGGGCGGTGGGCTCATGCTATAGCTGTGATCTGATGTGTGACTGTCTGTGTTCCTTTCCTAGGGTCTGAGGATCGGCGCCATGCCAGGGCAGCAGGGGTGCCTGGCGGGCCACAGCAGGCCACTGCGGGACATCCGTCTGGGGGAGCTGGCCCATGTGGTGGAGATGGAGCGGCTGCAGGACTGGAGCATACAGCACCACAGCGGGCAGGTAGGCACTGTTCTCTTCCTTTACTCCTTACGGGGGTGATAAGTGGGGGTGGGGGTGCAGCCATGGCCACCTGTGCCATGTGCTGTGTCAGCTGTGTGCAGCACACTGTGCGGTGTGCTTGCCACCATGGGGCGGCCATTGCACACATGTACCAGTTGTTGGTGGGATGGGTGTGCGTCTGGCTGCCATTGGTGCTGCTGTAGCACTGTGCCACCTGCCTGTCACTGAGTGGTCAAGTGGCCCTTGGGCGGTGGTGTCCACCACTGTGCACTGTCATGGCATGCTGGGTTGTCAGCAGGCATTGGCCCACCCACTGTGGGTGGCCAGGGCATGTGTTCCCACTGTCCACTGCACACAGTGGTAGGACATGGTTTCTATGGACTTGCACTGATCACCTGTCCATTCCTTTGTCATAGGCATCTGGGAGGAGGTCGCGGCTGCCGCTTTACTGCCGGCTCCTGAGGCAGATAATACTAATTACATTTACCACATTGGAGGTGGCCCAGCAGACAAGGAGGATGGTGCTGCATGACAGGCAGCATTGGAGACACTAGGCGGCAGGCCGTGGCCGCCTGTAGCTGACCTCATGCATCCCTCTTGCCCCTGCCTTCCCTTCCCCTTCCTTCCCCGTTCCACTGTACAGTCCCTGTCCCCTGTCCCCAGCCCTCACTCTCCTACCCTATCCCTCTGTTTTTACTTGTACATAGTTCATTTAATACAGTTTACATGCTTACCCGCCTGTGTCCATGTCTGCTTTGCAACTGGTGAGTGGAGCAAGCTACAGTGGCATGGGGGGTGTCTGTGTGGTGTGCCTGTGTCATTGTGCAGGCCGTGCATGGTGGTGTCTTGTCCCTCAGTCGGTGGCTGTGCCTTGGGGTGGCCATGGGCTAGCTGTACAGGATGTGTGGCATGTGTGTTGGGCGCCATGTACCAGGGTGTGGCTTGCCATGGTCTGGGTGGGTGGAGACATGCCATCCAGTGGGGGTGTTCTGGTGGCAGCTCACCCTTGGCTGTTGGTGCCACCTGTTTTCTGTGTCCACTGCCCTGGTGCTGGGGGGGGCGGCTGCCTGTCTGCGCCCTACGGATGGTTGTCACCTGTGGCCCACCACTGTGCCTCCCTGCCACTGGCCCAACTGGGTTCCACTGCCTCCCCTTGCTGTACCCCAGCTGCCTTGCTCCTACCAGTGCCTGGGGCTGGTCCTTCTGTGCCTTGGCGCATCTCTCTTTGCTCCCTTGTGCATCTCTGGTTGTGCTATGGTGCAGGTCAGGTTGCTCCCTGGCGCAACTTTGACTGCGCCATAGCGCATCCCTGTGATATTCAGCCATGTTGCGCTGACGCATGTCACCGTACACAACCGTTGAATATCACAGTCACTGCGCCATGGTGCATTTGTGTTGCATTGCACCGGAGTTGCTCTAGCCTTTGGCACATTTCTGAATATCTGGCCCAGTGAAGACTCAACGTCTCCCTTTCGAGAGACAAAGAAACAATCTCCAAAATTCAAACAGCTATTAAACAAGTGGTAGAACTGAACAGAGGCCCCAGTACTACCCCTCAAATCCTGTGGGACATAGTGAAAACTGTAGTCAGGGGTAAACTAATATCTATCGCTTCCCACAAACAAAAGGAGAGGCAGACGCAATATGAAGTGCTCACTTCTCAACTTAGGGCCCTGGAAAACCAACAAAAACAGATGGGACGGACAGACAGTGGAAGAAATCAAGAATGTAAGGGCCAAGTAGCAAAACCTCCAGAAAGTAGAAACAGAGAAAGCTTTATGGTATCTTAAACAAAATTATTGTGAGGGGGACCAAGAGCTATGAAATTCCTGGCTTATTGCCTATGCCAGCAAACAGCAAATCTACTACTGTAAAGATTAAACATCCCAGAACAGAACAAATAACCTATAAAGGAAACCAGATTGCGGATGCCTTTGTGTCCTACTACAGAACCCTTTATCAGCCTCAGAGGGATTCCACCCAAGTAGAGAAGTCTCACTTTCTCCAGTCACTAAACCTGCCAAAACTAACAAGTGAACAAAGACAGACCTTGACACGCCCGATCACCCTAGGCGAGGTGAACGCAGCTATTAAAAACATAAAGCCAGGGAAGTGTTTGGGACCAGATGCGTTTGGGGGGGAATTTTATAAGAAGTTTACAGGGGAGATCCCCGCACTTCTGGTTGACACTTATAATGAGAGCTGGTCAGAAGGGGGAGGGTCCCGCATTCCTGGAATTATGCCACCATCACTGTAATACATAAACAGGGCAAAGATCCCACAGAATTCGGCTTCTACTGACTGATATCCCTGCTAAACACTGACTACAAAGATATTCACTGCCATTATAGCATCTAACCTCAATAACATAATCACCCACCTGGTCCACATGGATCAAACAGGATTTGTGGTCGACAGACAAGCCCCAGATAATGTATGCTGAACAATTAACCTCATTGATAAAATTACTAAAGACCATATCCCAACGTGCATCATGAGTCTGGATGTAGAAAAAGCATTTGATAGGGTGTCATAGAGTTTTCTCTTCCTAATCCTCAAACACTTTGGATTCCCCCAGTCTTTTATTGTGAGCCTTAAGGCATTGTACGCAGGACCCCAGGTATATGTCCGCATAAATGGAGGGATATCAGATAGACTCTTCCTGGGAAGGGGAACCCGACAAGGATGTCCCCTTCCCCCATTATTGTTCGCCCTATATATAGAACCACTAGCAAAGGCCATCCGGGATGATCCCCTTATCACAGGAATAAAAATCAATGAGGTAGAACACAAGATATTGTTATATGCGGACAATGTCCTCTTGTGTTTAACAAACCCTGACAAATTGATCCCACAGACCTGGGCATTATTGGAGAAATATGGCCTATATGCCGGTTATGCCCTGAACAAGAACAAAACGGAGGCACTCAGGTTTCACTATAATCCCTCCCTGGGATACTGGAGGCTCTCCTCCTTGTGTGGAATAGAACCAAAATCAAATATTTGGGAATTCAAATACCCAAAAATCTGACTAAGTTATATGTGGTAAACTTTATTCCTCTGACAAACCAAATGCGACAAGATATAAACAAATGGTCTCTGCTGAACCTCCCAATGTACTCCCGCATTCAGTCTATTACCATTGATATTTTACCCACATACCTATATTTATTTCAATGCCTGGCCCTCCAGATCCCTAAAGTACAATTTCGGTCCTGGCAGGGGTTGATTTCTCAATATCTATGGTTTCTTGGCAGACCCAGAATAAAATCCTGCATCATGCAGGCTGATGAAAAGAAACGGGGTAGAGCGCGTCCTAATTTGGAAGAATACTACATGGCTGTGCAACTTCGCTTTGCCCTTCTATGGTCTGCAGAAGGATTTTATGCCCATTGGAAGGATATTGAACAGGCAAGTACAGATGGGGCCCCATTGAGGGCCAGAGTCATGGACCCCTTACTGGACAAAAATGAGGGAGAAATATCACTTCTAATGGGTAAAAATACCCTGGCTATGGTACACAGGACATGGGCCAAACATAGACTGACGGGGGTGCTATGGCCTTGGAGGTGGCTGGCGTGGGATGGGTCCATCACACCGGCCTGGCTGGACCACGGATTTCGTCACTGGTCGAGAGTGGATCTCTGCCAACTAGGCCAACTGGTGGTGGAAGATGTGGTTCAGGAATTCTGTACTATCAGGGACACCTTCCACCTCAGAAATACAGACCACTACAGATTCCTACAGATTAGAGCACATACTGTATAAACAACTTAAGAGAGGGGACTCAGGCTCCACCACACTCCAGCCAACTGCTCGAAACAATACGGGCCATCTTAGACCAGACGATCATAAAAGGCCAAGTATCAGCCCTATATAAAGCCCTCTGGCACCTACATGATGACTACTATACAGATAAAAAATAAGTGGGAGAGGGAAGCGGAAATCCAACCGGATACAGAGAAATGGGATAGAAACCTCACCCTGTCCAGCAAAACCACACAATCTCCATTCTGGCAAGACTTTGAGTGGAAAATTAGAGTTGGATTCTTTTACACGCCAGCAATCCAAAGTAAGTGGGGAGCTGAGCCCCCAGCATGCTGGAGGAAATGCTCAGAGATTCCCACACACCATACTCATGTATTCTGGCAATGCCCAATACTCCATCCATTTTGGCACCAAATAAAGGAAATGCTCTCTGAGATACTCTCCATCACTACACAAGTGACAATGAAGCACCTTCTTTTGGGTCCCCCCCGCCTCGGAGGTAAGAGGGACAGACGGGGTGTATTTGTGGAATGTGTTGCTGACAGCAGCCCACAAGTCCATCATCCAAAAGTGGTATACACCAGATCCACCTGCTTTACAACAATGGTTAGCCACTGTTAGTGAGAGTCAAGATATGGAGGAGCTGACCTACAGGGCCAGTTCTAAACCCCATTTATTTATATGTAGGTCGTCAAGATGGACAATCTGGCAAGACACAGTACAGGTTATCGAGGAGGAGTGATGGTTTGGGGGAACTGGAGCGATTCTGGTCATTCTGACACCTTGGTGGAGGAGAACTGGAGTATTGTGTGTGGGTGAATACCGGGGGGAGCGGGTGACCAAGCACTAAGGGGGATGGAAGGGGTTCCTCATGAGAGGTCTACATGTAAGATAAAGATTGACCTAATATTATCCAATATTGTACATTTTAAAGTCTACTGTACACTGATATGAAGTTATGTATATGATTTAATGTGCCCGAATGTTTCAATAAACTTGAATTAAAAAAAAAAAGAGGATTGTTCTGCACCACTTTTGGAACTAGAAGGTCTATTAGTTGCACCTTGAACCCTGCTGTTGCCTTTTGTTTAAAACAGTTTAATTTCCTTACCTTCATTTGTTTAGTTTTGTCCATGGTTTGTAAACAGGGAATGAACAAGAAAACTAGTAAAATGAAAGGCAAAGAATGCCAGGTGAGCCAAAGTTAAAACACACACACACACACACACTATTCAGGTAAGGATGTCGATCAATAGGGGTGTTACGCTCAAGCAGTTTAAAAAGCATTCCACTAGCCACCAAGCTGTGACAAGTGGTCAAGCAGCAGCAGTATCAGGATCACAAGTGCCTTTGGCAGCCCCAGCACTGCAAGCAGCAGCGCAACAGTCACCAAGGGACCCAATTTAGTAATTGATTTGTTTCTTCTTCTATGGTCAGGGTGCTTCTGTATGTATTTATTTGTTTACCGGGCAGGCGCACTGATACAATGGACCGTTTTCAGGTGCGACCCGGACCATACAGATAGCACATACAAAAGGGATTGTAGAAACATTACATTTTCAGTTACATAGTATAGGTACAATGGGGTACAGGTTAAAGTACTGTTGCAGATACAAGTAAAGATGATGCACATTTATTTACATAGTGAGCTGCTTCAATTGGACAGTGAAAGATCAGCAAATAAGAAACAACAGTCATAATCAGCATCACCCTGGGGAGCAAGTGCATTTAGCTGCTGCCTCTAAGGAGGCTCTATAGTGGGTCCAGGAAGTTAGGTGCGAGTTGAGTGAGCGGAGGGAAATAGGGACATCATTCCATAACTTGGGAGCCACTACGGAGAGAGCTCTACCACCCTGATTCGAGAAAATTTTGGGGGACTTCTAGTGGAGGGACACTAGAGCTTCTAAAAAAGCGGGAACGATGTCTCTTGTTGAGTAGAGAGGAATAAGGGGGATTGGTCTCCATCTCTGATGGCTTTATCCACTATACATCCGAGGAAGTAGTTGCAACATGTCTGAAAGGGGAGCCAGCCAGGAAACTGTGACTGATGGAGCAGTGGTGGGTGGTGCAGGGAGCCATTAGAGCGAATCTACAGATACTGTTGTAGGTGGTGGTATTGTAAGTCTGTTTATTAGTTTGGTAGAGTGTGGCTATAAATGGGGGCACAGTAGTCAAGGAGAGGAAGGTTTCCTTGAGCAATGGCTAATCTGGCTGCAGGGGTTAGATGATGACATAGATGGTAAGACGGTAGCCCATCACCATTTTCCCGTGCACTCATTGTATGGTGGCATTGATATGTACCTCATAAGTCAGGGAGGGGTTCAGGGTGACACTCAGATATTTGAAGCTGTCACTTTCTCGAGGGGAGTGCCATCTGGGGCAAGGATAGTAAGGGGAGAATAATTGTTTGCAAGTTTGGTTAGCTTTGGTTTTGACCCCAGGAGCACGGTATTAGTTTTTTGGTGTTAACCAGTAGCCTGTTTCCTAGGAACCAGTAGTGAGCTGCTTGGTAGTTGATAGTCAACTGGGAAGAAAGGCTCACAAAGGGACTTGGCGCTATGGTATAAGACCAAGTCATCAGCGTAGAGGATAGCTTTACATGTAAGGCTTTCCTCAGGCAGAGGCTTTATAAAGAGGGAGAAGAGGAGTGGGCCCGGTATGGATCCCTGGGGTACTCCTGTGGTTTTCTCTGTAGAGGTTGCACCATTTACTGTGACTGTCTGGAGTCAATTTTGAAGGTAATTTCGGAACCAAGTTGTTGTCTCTAAGCAACTGATGCTCACTAACCCGTCTAGTAGCAGGTGATGGTCAACAAGGTCGAAAGCCTTGGTTAGATAGTTGAAAATGGTTCCTGTGAGGTTCCCTGCATCCATATATGTACACTGCATTCACCTGTGTAGTGTCCCTTTTCTGATGTATTACCATCAAATCGCTCCTGCTGTTGATTTGTGGTTGTAGGTGTTTTGTTGGGAACCAGGTAACTGTCCTGCTCCTGCTACTTCATCAGATGACATGTCCATATCTCTGGCTAGCCTGGATGGCTTATGGCAAGCCCCTACCCAGGGGCATGGACACTGGTTGCTGGAGAATGGAGATAATTCACAGTTGCAGGATGACACTGGATCATGGAACTGAGGGGCACTGCATGTGAGTACCAGGCTGGAGTCCCCCGCCCCAACACACAGATTCACTATTTGACTCTGCTTTATTGTTGTTCTTTCTTTCCTGTTTTATTGTTCCTTCTCTAACTCTGTTGCAGTCACTGTGTTCTTTCTTTTTATGTATTTGTTTTTACCAAGCAAGAAAACATGGCAGCAGGAGAGCTAAGGAGAAAGGCCTGTACCAGCCTACCCACTCAGCATCCCCCTTTCTTTTTATGTTTGCTTGCACACATGTGCAAGAAACATAGTTCCATCATCCGAGTTTCTGGAGGTGTGGCACCCTGTCTTCCAATTCCCTTACTGTGTTTGCAGGCACGGCCACAGTTCACCAATGAATGCTGCAACTGTCTATGACAGCAGTTGAAAATGCAGTGCCGTACAGCTGAAAGGGAGAGAGCCGCTTCAGTGAGCATGATCAGATAACTAAAGCGCTCTCTCCCCGCCCCCCCAACAGCCTTCCCGTGCCACGCTGGAAGCCCACCCCAGCGTGGCAAAAATTCTTATGGCCGACGGGGGTGCCCAATCCCCCATCTGCTCCAGGGCCCCCCCCAACAGCCTTCCAGCTGCCACGCTGGGAGCCCACCCCAAAGTGGCAAACATCCCGTGTCGTCTTCCAGAAAAAAAAACAACCTGTAAACAAAAAAAGTTCCCTCAGCTGTCTCCCTGCCCACCCGCGCACAACCTGTGTGCACTCTGCCTCCCCACACACCCACCTCACCCCATACTTACCTCCGGAGTCTGGCGCGACGATTTCCGGTGGACCGGGAACACGTCTGCACTCTTCAAAGCCGACCGCAAACTGAGGAAATGCCGGTAAGCTGTATAATGCAATAAATAGGGTTTTTTCAACTTTGATGTATATCTCAGGCATTTTTGTGGAATTTTGGCACCAAATTTTCAACATGTGGCTTTTGGGACCCCTCCTCATGAATTCTTGAACTGTGATGGCGTTAATTGGGCACAAAGGGTGATTTCACGGTCACTGCTTGAAATCACCTTTTGGGATCGATTAATGAAACAACAGTGCCAGTGCTCATAAGGTGGGCTCTCAAAAGCCTATGTTACAAATTTGGTGAAAAATTTCTAAAATGACTGTTTTATCGAGCTATGCTAGGCAGTTCCTATGCATGCTCATAAGTTCATGAATTTTAATATCTGCACTCCAGATTTTCAACATTGCCATTTTACCACACCTCCTTGTGAGCAGTACAGATGTCATTTTTCACATCTTGCTCAAACATGTTTCCCGCATGTAGCGCATACAATGGCACAGTCGGTGTGTGAAATCAATGTTTGGGACAGACTAAGAAAATCACAGTGACACTTTTCATGAGCAGAGGTCTTAAAATGGATATGTTGAAAATTTGGTGAAAAAATTCCTAAAATGACTGTTTTGATGCATTGTGCAGTTCCTCCTTGCGCTCATAAGTTCGCAATTTTTAATATTTGCACTCCACATTTTCAACATTGCCATTTTACCACACCTCCTTATGAGCAGTACTACTGTCATTTTTCACATCTCGCCCAAAATGTGTTTACGCGCATGTAGCGCACAATGACGCAGTTGGTGCGCAAAATCAATGTTTGGGACAGATTAAGAAAATCACAGTGACACTGTTCATGAGCAGAGGTCTTAAAATGGCTATGTTGACAATTTGGTGACAAAAGTCTATAAAATGACTGTTACGAGTGAACATTGCGCAGTTTCCATGCACCCTCGTAAGTTCATGAAATTGTAATATTTCCAGTCCAGATTTTCACCACTGGCATTTTTCCACACTTCCTTATGAACAGTGCAGCTGTCATTTTTTCACAACATGGCCGAAATGTGTTTTCATACTTTCAGCGTCGAAATGCGTGGTCGCTGTGGGAAATCATTGTTCGGGACAGATTAAGAAAATCACAGTGACACTGTTCATGAGTGGAGGTCCAAAATGCCTGTGTTGACAATCTGCAGTAAAAAATCCCCAAACTAATTACATTACGGGTGTGCGTTGCGCACTTTCTATGCTCGCTCATGACTTCACCAGTTTTTTTACTATTTTCACTGCAGATTTTCAACATTGCCATTTGTTACACCTCCCCATGAACAGTACAGCTGTCATTTTTCACATCCTGTTTGAAATGTGTTTTCGCACCTGTGGTGCCAAATGCCGTAGTCGCTCTGCAAAATCAGCTTTCAGCTAACAAACTGATATTGCCACTGTTCATAACATGGGGGTTACAAAAAAGCCATGTTGAAAATCTGGAGTGAAAATACCAACAAACGCCTGAGGCGATAGGGTTTGCAACCATAACGCCTCACCCTGTAGAGACTGACAGGCATCAGGGGTGTGACTTGGGATTGTCGCCTGTAACGCTCATACCATTCCACCCCCATCCACACCCTGCAGCCAGTGAGAGGCATGGAGGTGTGCCTTGGACTCTTCAGCCCCAAAGTTCACCCCATTCTCCTATACTGCACCCATCTCACCATATTTCCTGATGGAATGGGGTGACCATAAGCGCCAAAGACCCCAAGGCACACCGTGACACTTCTCGGTGTCTGCAGAGTAGGGTGTGGTGAAATGGCGTGGCCATTAAGCCTCACGACCCAAAGGCATACCCCAATGCCTGTCACTCTCTGCAGGATGGTGGTGAGGTTTGCTTCAGTTCAGTACATCACTGCCATTCCTATTATGCAGCTCTCTAACTCCTACACTACCAATGCCAATGCCAGGAAGCAAACATTCGGCATTGACAAATGCTTGTTTTCTTTTTAAGTTTTGGTCTGACTCCTCCGAGTCCCCCCTGGAGAAACCTACCACCCACCCAGGAGTAATAATAAAATTAAAATCCCCCTGACAGACACACAGTCACAGAGTGGACTTTGCCTTCTTGTTCTTTTCTATCACTGTTTTTTTAATGTTCACCATAAGCGCACGCACAGCGAACATTTTGTTAGGAGAGTGACTTTTGAGGGGTCTGCCACTGTCAGTCCAATGCAAAGTGGTCTGCAAGGGGCTCATCAGTGTCACACCAGTCATCAGTCAGGCTAGTCATGGCAGTGTTCTGGCTTTCTGGGTGGAAACTTTGTGTATTTCAAAGGAAAGAGCCAACCCAATCATAGGTCTGCTCTTTCCTTTGATCTACACCATCCAGCAAGCTCAGCTGATCTATTATGAACAGCCTGTTGAGATTGAATTATACCCTGTAACAAATAAAAAACTGTCCATTTATGTCTGTTGTTGCCGCTGCCCTTATTATTCCCCTACTCAACCCTCCCACTCAGCATCCACTACCCCACATCCCTCCCACAGACATAACACTGATACTGGGAGTGTCCAGTCCCCAGTGTCGCCACCTGAAATAAAGAAAACCGCCTCTTATTTTTTTTAACAGACCCTGCATAAAAAGAAAAACATCCATCAATGTCTGTTGCTGCCCTGCCGTAACTGCTCCCCCAAACCCAACCCATGTTAATCTTCCAGCACTGAGTTGCTCAAACCCCCATGCTGGCTTCTACCCCCCACCCTGCCCAATGTAACACTGACCCTGGGCGTGCCCAATCCCCCAGTGTCTCCATTTGAAATAAAGAAACCCGTCTCTTGTCGTTTTTTTTTTTTTATTTTAAATACACCCTGTAAAAAGAAAAACTTCCATCAACATCTATGGCTGTTACTATTCCTCCCGACCCTCCCACTCAGCACCCATCCCCAACCCCCAAGCCCTTACTTACCCACAGGGGGTCCAACGCTGTAATCCTCTCTGGACTACAGACATGTCTTCACTCTTCAATGCTGGACCGTGAACTGAAGAAATCAGGTATGTGGTTCAATGTATTTCAATGGGGTTTTGAACTTAGTGGAATAATTTGGTCATTTTTGAATATTTTTGTCCCAAATTTTCAACATGCCTTTTATGGGACCCCACCTCATGAACAATGGCAGTGAAATTAGACAAATCTGTCCTGAAAAGAGATTTTGTGGTCACTGCGCAAAATCACCTTTTGGGCAGCAGTTGAACATTTTTTCTGCCCTTGTTCATGAGGTGGGGTCTTAAGAAGGCTATGTTGAAAATTTTGGGTAAAAATATTAAAAAAATAACAAAGTTATGAGCCTACGTTGACATTTGCAAAGGGTCGTAATTTTGGTAATTTTTAATATTTTAACCCCAAATTTTCAACATAGCCATTTCTTCACAACACGTCATGAATGTGACAGCTGTCATTTTTCAAATCCTGGCCAAAATGTGTTTTTGCACTTGTGGCACAAAATCACCGTTTGGGTAGGATATGAAAACGTTCTCCACCCTTGTTCATGAGGTGGGCTTATAAGAATGGTATGTGGGGTCATAAGATGGCTATGTTGAAAATTGGGGCTACAGATATGAGAAAACAACAAAGTTATGAGTGCACATTGCAGTTTTATAACTGTGGTCATTTTTAATATTTTGACCCCAACTTTTCAACATAGCCATTTTTCCACACCACCTCATGTGACTGCTGTCATTTCTCAAATCCTACCCATTATGTGTTTTAACACTTGTGGGGCAAAATATTTCAGCTATTGTTTTATAAATGACACCTATCATGCTCAGAAGGAATGGTCATAAAAGGATTATGCCGAAAAATTTGGGGTAAAAATGTGAAAAACAACCCAGTTATGAGCAAACAAATTGTTCCAACATTTACTTGTAACTTTATTTTTTGCAGATTTTGGCCCTCAGTGTTCAACATATCCCTTGTGTTACCCCACGTCCTGAACATGGCAGGTGTAATTTTTTAAATCCCATCTGAAACTTATTTCCACAGTTGAACAGTGAAATCACCTTTCAGATGGGATTTTAAAAATTCCACCTGTCTTGATCATAATGTTGGGTCAAAATGTGGGAGCCCACCTAAAAGTAGATATTGCCTCTCAGCTGCCATGTCCTGAGTAATTACAATATGACAATGTGCCAAAGCAGGACACCACTGAAAATGAGATATTGCAACTCATCTGCTCTGTCCTGGGTAAATATATAATAAAAATGTGTACAAGCAAGACCCGGTACAACAACAATACTAGCGGCAAACATTTGGCATTGATAAATGCTTGTTTATTTAAGCTGCAGATCAGGAGGGCAGCAGGACTTGCAGAGCTAAAGGCCCACCCTGTACCAGCCCACCCCACAACCACTCACCCGTTTTGTGTTTTTCTTAGTTATTTTTAATTTTTTTAATTTTGCTCTGGAGGAATAGTCTGACCTGAAGAGTCTGGCATCAGGTCAATATGGCATGAGCAAAAACAGTGCCATGCGGTTCCTACAAAATGGCGCAGTCCAAAACTGCACCAGTTTAAATAAACAAACTCTGAAACTGTGCACACCATTATGCCCACATGATTTTTGATCACGTGTATGTGCTGTTGCTCTTTTGATCGGACACTGAAGAGTCCTTGATTGAAGCCCTACATGCACCAGCAGCCCACCACCCATCCAGCTGTCCCCCAGACCCCCTTTTTTGTTTTTAATTCCCAATGTGAAGTTCTCCTGGCATAATCCTCCCTCTGAGTCCCCTTCCCTCAGTCACAATAAAGTCACTAATCCCATTCCCAACACACACACAGCCACAGAGTGGACAATCCAGTCTTTGTTTTCTTGTTGTTCTTTTCTTTCACTATTAAACTGCAAAGCAACAGGAGGGCAGCAGGACTAGGAGAGCTAAGGCCCGCCCTATACCACCAGCCCACCCCACAACCATTCACCCAGTTCCCCCTGTGTTTCGCGTGTGTGTGTTTTATTATTTTTTTTTTTAAGTTTTAACTTTTGCTCTGGAGGAATGGTCTACCATCTGACCAGTTACCTGACTGAAGAGAAGTCCTTGAGCCTCATGTGTGCTGCAGCAGCCCACCCCCCGTTCAGCTCTCCCAGACCCCCTAGATTTTCATTTGACTGAGAAGTTCTCTAGTAATCCTTCCTCCGACTCCCACTCCTCAATCACAATGAAGTCACTAATCCCCCCAACACACACATAGTCACAGAGTGGATTTTGCAGTCTGGCTACTTTCTTGTTGTTCTTCTTTTTCACTTAGTCAAAACAGAAGGCAGCAGGGACTAGGACAGCTAAGCCCTGCCCTGTACCACCAGCCCACCCCACAACCCACCCACCCAGTTCCCCATTGGTTTTATGTGTGTTATTATTTCGTTTTTAAGCTTTAACTTTTGCTCGGAGAACTGTTCTACTGTCTGACCAGTGACCTAGCTGAAGAAAATCTGAACCCTAAGTGCTGCAGCAGCCACCCCACCAACTCTCCCAGACCCTAGGTTTCATTTAACTGAGGAGTCCTCTGGTAATCCTACCTCTAACTTCCCCTCCCGCAATCACAATGAACTCACAAATCCACCCCCAACACACACATGCATGCACACACACACCCCAATACACACACACACACACACCAACACACACACACACCAACACACACACACAGTCACAGAGTGCACTTTGCAGTCTGTGGCTGCTTTGTTTATTTCTTTCTTAAGCTGCAAAACAACAAGAGGGCATCGGGACTAGGAGAGCTAAGGTTCCATCATGCACCATTAATTATCTACAACCACCCACCCAGTTCTTCTTGTGTTGTTTGTGTGTGTGTATTTTACTTTTTTAAATTTTAACTTTTGCTGTGGAGGAATGGTTTACCCTCCGTCTTACCTGACTGAAGAAGACAAGTCCTTGAGCCCCACATGCACCACAGCATCCCACCACCCACCCAGCTCTCCAGTTTTAGCATTTTGTTTCACTGAGGAGTCCCACTCTGTAATCCTCCCTCCCGCTCCGAGTCCCCCTCCACTCTGAAAAAAAACAACACTGCTGCCGGGTCTAGTCCGTCTGCATGATTCAAGTGCTGAATGTTTTGCTCTGCACTCCAGTCAGATCATTCTCAGTTTTTGGCTGCTTTGTTTCTTGTTGTTTTTTCTCTCACTCTTAAGCTGCAAAACAGGAGGGCAGCAAGACTAGGAGAGCTAAGCCCTGCCGCCCACCTCACAACCACCCACCCCGTTCCCCCGTGTTTGTTTTTTTGTATGTCATTATTTCCTTTTTTTAAGTTTTAATTTTTGCTATGGAGGAACTGTCTACTGACTGACCAATGACCTAGCTGAAGACAAGTTCTTGACCCCCCCACATGTTCTGTAGCAGCCCACCACCCACCCAACTCTCCCAGACCCCCTAGGTTTTCATTTAACTGAGGAGTCCTCTGGTAATCCTCCCTCTGACTTCCCCTCCCTCAATCACAATGAAATCACAATCCCCCCACCAACACACACACGCATGCACACGCACACACACACACACACACACACACACACACACACACACACACAGTCGTAGAGTGGACTTTGCAGTCTTTGGCTGCTCTGTGTCTTGTTCTTTTGTTTCTTAAGCTGCAAAACAACAAGAGGGCAGCAGGACTAGAAGAGCTAAGGTCCGCCCTCATGTACCGCCAGCCCATCCCACAACAATGCACCCAATTCTTTCTGTGGCTTTGTTTGTGTGTTTTATTTCTTTTTAAAGTTTTAACTTTTGTTCTGGAGGAATGGCCTGTCCTATGTCTGACCTTGCTGAAGAAGACAAGTCCGTGAGCCCCACGTGCACCACAGCATCAAACCACCCAGCTCTCCCAGACCCCCTAGGTTTTAATGTTATGTTTCACTGAGGAGTCCCACTCCGTTATCCTCCCTCGGGCTCCGAATCCCTCTCCACTCTGAAAAAAACCCACCGCTGCCACGTCGTGCTCATCTGCATTATTCAAATGCTGAATGTTTCGCTCTGCACTTCAGTCAGCTCACTCTTGTATCTGCCACTAGCACTGAAATGGCACTGAGCTAATGTATGCAAGCCTGTATATACCCTGGTTTCAGGCATGTGCATGCCAGGTTATATAGGCTCGCACACATGTACCGAGCTCCTCCACAGCCTCCCATGCATATCACATGACAAGCATGCAAGCAGGGAGGCTGGGAGAGGAAAAAAAAAAACATAGCGAGATCCAAGCCAAGCTGGTAGTGTTCGGTTTAGGTCTTGCATAAACCGAACTGCTGCAGTTCGGCGGGGCTCTGTTTAGAGGGCAGGGATTTGGCCCATCCCTATCTACAACAACCTGAGAAGCAATCTCTTTTTGTCGCACAGTCAGAGCACATCTTTCCTGCCATAAATGGTATTTATAACATTCCTTACAAAGTTGCAAAGTGTTTTATTCTATCTAGACCAAGAGCTTGAAAATAGACAGAGAACCACCTTCTGTCAAGTAATGAGAGCAGAGAGGGTTTCATTCTATAGATTAGCTAGTGCATCCCAAAAGGAGATGGCAAAAGAACAAGAAAGTAAAAAATGTAACTGTTTCTCCAATATACCAACACAGACTTCCCTTGGGCACACCCTTTCCTCTACTTTTTTAATGTTTTATGCCATTTTCCCATGAACTCCAAGCCAGCAAACATCCCACATCTGCTGGGGAATCCTGCTACTGCTCATTTGTTCCGAGCTGAATCCTCTGCACCTACAGGACAACCCTTGAGTTCTACAGTTACCCGAGATGAGGGAGCTATCACATGAATATACAGCTGTTTTCTAGAATAGAAGCTTTCTGTCTCTACTGTACATTTCTTTATTTGAATCAATGCTTCATATATATATAACTATAGGTAAGACATTGGCTAAGGACTTATTAAAAGCCTGAAAATCTTTGTGTTCCCAATTCCCAAGCCACGGAATCACCCACTCCTCCACTAAAGATGCCCATGCAGTCACTTTCCCACATAGAAGGGGAACAAAAGTAAAGAATCATTGACATAAAGAAACAAATGGGGTTGACCATCTGCACCCCACCGTTCTGTTTTCTTCTACAAGTTCATTCCTGTTTTATGGGGTTGAGCCTGCTTCCCCACAGACCTGAAAAAACAGACTATGCATTCTGGCCTCCAAACGTTCTGGTAATGAATAAAAGGTGCTAATGTTATTAAGAAGATGAAAAAACACAGAAGGAGCAGTGTTTTTATAGCAAAAAAAAAAATTATGCTTAGATAGGAGCTTATTTTTCTAGATAAGAAGTTTTACTTCGGCTTTCTTTATGCAGCTTAACCAATTTTCTGTGGCCGAGTCAGCCTGACCAAAGGAAACACCTACTATTTAAACTGAGTGTGAGCCAATACTGATGCCAGAAATGTGCCTCACCTCCTCAAATCCCTCAGCAGTCCCAATCTGGACACCCACACTTTTATTAGAAATTTGTCTCACCTCCCCAAATCTCTCAGCAGTCCCAATCTGGACACCCACACTTTTATTAGAAATGTGCCTCACCTCCTCAAATCCCTCAGCAGTCTCAATCTGGCTGCCCACACTTTTATTAAAATTAGTGTGTGACGCTGGCACTGCTGAAAATGATTGCAAGGCCTCTTGCACAGGGCCATCTGAAGCCAGATACAGAGATCATTGGGGATGTTTTTTGTTCAGGAGTAAAAGGGGTGAGTGGTGTACCTTTTCCTGCTGCGTTACAATGTGGCACCTTGATCAGTGGATCCAGGAAAAAACATGCAGCAGAGGTTTAGGGAGCACCCCTGCCTTACCCCCATCTCACTTGAATCGGAAGCCTTTTACCAGAATTCACCAGAAGGAAAACATGTGACCCATCATACAAGAGTGCTGTCCACTCGGCAAAATCTCAGGAATCCTTCTTTTTGTTATTCTTTAGTAACTGGATAAGGTCTTCTAGTAACAATGCCTGTTTTCATGGGCAACCAGAGAGCACTGGGAGGTTAAGTGACTTGCTCAGAGGCACACAGTATGCAGGCGGAAGTTATGGGAATCAAACCTAGTTCTGCTGCTGCTGGATGTACCAAGCTCATTCACAGCTTGTTACTCTAACCTCTAGGCTACACTGCCAGCCAAAGGTGAAGTACATTCAATAAATGGGGAACCCGGTGAAAAACCTTTTTTTGATCAAAGAACAAGAGAAAGCCTGACAGTAAACCTTTCCCAATTGTTACAGTTGTTGACATAACACAATGAGATTATGATAAATGTAACATAGAAACAAAGACAGTGATGAAAGGAAAAGATCAGTGGCCTCTCCAGTCTGCCCAAGTTCTCTGCTTAGCCCTGGCGCTTATTGTCCCTTCAGAGTCCTAGCCCTCACCATTCACCCCCCCATTCTTCTCCCAATGTATGCTGCCCTGAGCCCCCACTATACCTTTCATTCTGTTCCAACTGTGCTTGAAACCACCAGCGTCAGCCCTGAATAATTTTTGTTACCCTGCGCTGCACTGTCTTCAGCCTGTCCCTATCCTTCCAGAGGTGAGGGCTCCAGAACTGGGCACAGTGCTCCAGGTGTGACTTCACCAAGGATTTACATAGTGGAAGTATTATCTCTTCCCTTCTGCTATCAATTCAGGACCCCTCCTGATATATCCCAGCATCCTACTCGCTTTGCTATATGACTTATTACATGGACTCGCTTGTGTGATGATAACTCCAAGATCCTGTTCCCCAGCCGTAATGCTAAGTCTCACCCCATCCATCCACTACTCTCTCATGGGGGTCTTATTCCTTAGGTGCATTACCTTGCACTTTTCGGCATTGAATTTCAACTGCCAGACCTTAGACCACCGCTCTAGTTTTTGAATATCACTCTGCATTTCCCTGATTCCCTCTTTGCTATCTGCCTTCCCACAGAGCTTAGTGTCATCTGTGAAGAGACACAACCTGTCCCGGATTCCCTCACCAATGTCACCGATGAACATATTGAAGAGGACTGGACCCAGGATAGATCCCTGTGGTACCCCTTTCGTGACCTCTCTCTCTTGTAATTTGATGCCGCTGACCACAACTCTCAGCTGCCTGTCCTTTAGCTGGTTATCTACTCAGTTTACTATGACCTTAGCTGCACCCTGAGGTCCTCCATCTTCTTCAGCAAGCATCTGTGAGGCACCAAGTCAAAAGCCTTGCTGAAGTCAAAGTAGACCAAATCCACACCATAGTCCCTATCCAATTCCCTCGTCATCACTCAGTCAAAGGAAACAATCAGGTTAGCCTGACTGGACTTCCCTGCCATGAATCTGTGCTAATCATTGTTCTGGAGACTATTGTTCTCCAAGTAGTCCATGAGGTCCTCTTTAACCAGTGACTCCATCAGCTTCCCTACAATGGAAGTAAGACTGACAGGCCTGTAGTTCTCTGCTTGTTCCTTGTTCCCCCTTCTTATGGAGTGGAACTACATCTGCCACCCTCCAGTCCTTCAAAACTACCCCCATCCTTAGTGAGCTGTTAAACAGACCTACCAGAGGTTCAGCCAGTACCTCTACCAACTCCCTGAGTAACCTCAGATACAATCCATCTGATCCTGGGTCTTATCTATCTTTAGGGGCTGCCTGCCAGCCCTTTCAGGACCCTTTTGCTTATAAATGCTGGCTGCCTCATCTCCTGGATCCCCTTAGTGGCTGTCTTGATGCTACTCTCTTGCAAGGGTCCATTATCCTCCCTAGTGAAAACTGAGCAAAAGTAATCATTAAGAATGGTGGCCTTGCTGGACCGGTGGTATTAAGGATGAGGCACTGGATACCACACCTCACGTCACGCCGGTGACCCAGGTTTGGTGACAGACTCGGGTGGCTGGGGGTCGGTAGGGAAGGGAGAGGATGGAGCATCCAGAGGACAGCTCTCCTCTCCTTGGGGAGGGATCCAGGGATGCCTGGTGTCCTAGCAGCCCCCAATGGAGATTGGGGGCAAAACAGGATCATCGGCTGATGTAAAGGGGTGGAGTGCAGCAGACACCAGCAGGGCAGTCATGTGCAGGCGTCATTGCATGCCACACTCCTTGGGAAAGGAAACAAAGGAAAAAAAAACATACTTGGGGATAGGTGAAAGCACTTCTGCCTCAGGCCACACTCCCAATACCAAGTACTCTCCACTCTAGGCCCTAGCTCACCCGGCCCGGCACTCTAAATTGTAGATAGAGTGTCTTGGGTGGATAGGGCAGCCCCACCTCAGGGGGGTTCAGAGCCAGAGGGTATGTCAGGCTGGAGCAAGGGAGTGGGATATGTCTGAGGTGGGAGGTAGAGTCCAGAGGTCAGAAGAATGCCGGAGAGAGTTCCCCGTAGGACAGTGAATAAATAGAATTGATAAAAAAAAAAAAAAAAAAAGAATGGTGGCCTTTTGCCTGTCCCCTTCCATCACCTTACCTCCCCCGCAGGTTAGCCTTACGATTCCCCCTGCTTTCTTCCTATTTCCCTAATATAGCCGAAGAAAGGTTTTTCTCCGTTCCTGACCCCCTCCGCAATATGCAGCTGTGTGTCTGCTTTTGCCTCCGTTTTTCCGTATGTATTCTTCCCATTCTTCCTCCGCCTGCTATTCTTTATATTTGTAGGGACCGGGGGGACATGATAGAGGTCTTCAGGTACATGAAGGGGGTAAATAGGGGAGGAGCAGTCAGAGTGCTCCGGGGGGGGGCAACTAGAGGGCATGGGTGGTAGCTGAAGGGGGGGAGATTCAGGGGAGAAAGGAGGAGGTGCTACTTCACTGAGAGGGTGGTGGAGCCATGGAATGCGCTGCCCAGGGGGCTGGTGGAGGCAGAGATGGTGGAGGGGTTCAAGAGGGGGTAGGACAGGTACAGCGGAAAGGTTCTGGAAGCAAAGTCCAGTGCAGTGAGAATATCCGGGACTGGGAAGGGAGAAGCCAGAGAGGGCGAGGGGGGCGGCAAGGTCAGCTCCCAGGGTGGGGCTGACCAAATGAGCAGACACGAAAGACCATTAGGCCTATTCTGCTGGCATTTTAGTATGTTAGTATGTTAGAAAGCCTTTTTCTTTTCCCTTACCACTTCCCTGACTTTTGCCGAGAACTATGACTGTCTCTTAAACCTGTTCTTTTTGACTACTGTTCTTATGCCTAACATGGATGCCTCAAGAATGGCTCCCTTAATCACCCCCCCATCTGTCTTCCACCCTCCCATGTTGTCTACCCTGACTAACTTTTCCTTGACCAGCTCCCTCAGCCTGTTGAAGTCCACCCTTCTAAAATCAATGACTTCCGCTCTTAATTGGGATTTTCTGGACTAAAGGGCCAGTTCGAACCAAAAGGAGTTACAGTATGGTTGCTGTTCCTCGGTGGCTCCTCTGTTCTCACAGCTCCTACTGTCTCTGAGTTGGTGAGTATCACATCGAGGAGTGCAGTCAGCCTGGTGGGTTCCTTACCTGGCTGTACCAGCAGGCAGTCCTGGAAGTAATCCAGCAAGGGCTCACATCTGGTAGTCCTGGCCAATGGAACATCCTGGTGGATGTCTGGCAGGTTCAGATTACCCACCACCACTACTTTCCCCTTTGCCACCCCTCTCTCAAGTTCTCCTCTGAGCTCTCTGTCACCCCTGTCCCCTTGCCCTGGAGGTCTATAGATCATGCCCAAATGCAGTTTCTTGCTTGAGGCTTCCATGAGTTGCACCCACAGCGACTCTGTCTCCCTATTACAACCCCCGATGCACCCATCTTCTGCCACCTGGATGCCATCTTTGACAAAAAGGGCTACTTCTGTCCCTTTACCTGTTCTTCTATACCTCCTGACAATTGAGTACCCAGGGACCAGAAACCCAAGTTACTGTGATAGTCACAAGGTCCACTTCAGTGCCTGACATTAACACTTGGAGCTCACTGATTTTGTTACCCAGGCTCCTGGTGTTAAGGCATACCCCCTTCAATCTGACCCCTGATCCTGCTTTGCTACTACTCTTGTGCATTCCTTGTCCTCTCATCCTCTTGCTCTTCTTGAATCTTTGTTGTACTGTACACGTCTGCGTGGGAGCAAGGTCCATTGGAGAGATAACCACCAGTCTATTGGCAAGAATTTTAGACAGAATTTTTTGGTCTGTATTGAGCAGGCACAGTGGTCTCCAGTTTTCCAACTCTGATGTATCTTCCTTTTTAAATAAGTAAATCAAAAAGGCTGAAGTCATTGAAAAGGGTAATGCTTTTCTGGACAAGTCCGTGTTAAACATTATCTGCAATACTGAGCCAAAAAAATGATAAAAAAAAAAAGCTTAGAAAATTCTGCCGGCAAACTGTCAGTGCCAGGGAAAGTACTATTCCCTAAGCTTTTAACTTCATCCTCCACTTCCCCAAGGCATATAGGAGCAGTAAACAAGTTGGTGTTTTGAGGGGATATAGAAGGAATATTTAGGGAAGACATTGGCCTGATATTCAAAATTGCACATGGCAATGGCGCAAGTTGGTGCTCAGAGCACCAAAGGGATATATTCAAAAGAGATATGCCATGGCACATCTCTGCTGAATATATCATATAATGCGCGCAGTACAAATACAATGCGCCAGCACATCCAAAATCAAAATCAAAAATCAAAATCAAAATCAAAAATCAAAAATCAAAATCAAAAATCTTTATTTATTCAGGCGAACATCATTGAGCATAGCTCATTTACAAGATGGACCTGAGTGGTCATAACAATATAAGGTTACAAGTTTTACACAAAAACATGGTACTGAATGAACACAAATACAAAGATTTATGAATGAGACAGATATACAAATATTTCCATATATACAAGGCAAAATGACATTGGACCTAGATCATATTAAAAGGAAAGAAACAGACAGTATTTGTAGGGATAAAGCTAGGGTAATGGGACTTGGGGGGGCATTTTTGTACGAAGTAGGTTGGAGAACAAGCTAGAAGAACAATAAAAAAAAAAAATAGGGGGTAGTATAAAAAGGGGTAGGGGAATGAGGGGGTGTGAGAGGACTAGGCCTTATGGAAGCAATTGCATGATTCTGGGAATAGACTAGTGTACCGTTTTTTGAAGGATGTTAAAGGATTGAGGGTATCCAATTTCAAGGTCTTTTGAAGAGAATTCCAGATAAGTGCTAGGGAATAGCTGATTGCAGCCCTTCCATACCGGGTGCAGGTGATAGGAATCTTCAGCATGATGAGTTTATTGATCCTTAGGGTGTAAGGCCTGGATGTGATCCGGTTGAAACAATCTGAGATGTAGGAAGGGAGTTTGTTTGTCAGAGCTTTGTAGATCCAGACAGCAGCATTTTTGTTTCTTCTATGTTGTAGGGATGTCCAACTGACTGCATTGTAGAGAGCAATGATGGGTGCTGGAGAGAAGATCTGTAATGAATCTAATAGCTCTATGATACAAGGTGTCCAATTTATTTAAATGGGAGAGGGAGCAGTGGCCATAGAGGAAGTCAGCATAGTCAATGAGGGGTAGGAATGATGCCAGGATTAGCCTTTGTTTGGAATCTCTGGTCAGGTAGTGTTTGATCCTATAAAACAGGCCAAGTCTTTGTCTAAGCTTTTTCAGGAGCTCTTCAATGTGGCTAGTATAGTCAAGTTTATTGTCAATCCAGACTCCAAGATATTTGAATTTGTCCACATATTCCAGATTTTCACCAAGGATGGTAGATAATTGTGGGAGGGTGAATGATAGGACAGTGGAAGAGAAGCTCTTGGTGGCAAAGAACATAGCTTTGTTTTCTTGGCATTTAGTAGTAATTTCTTTTCTAGTAAGTTGTGCTGTAGGAGGAGAACTCAGACTGTAAAGCTCACAGGCTTTTGATGGTGAGGATTACTGACATATAGTACAGTATCATCTGCAAGAGGTGAATATTAGATTGTGAGAGATTGGAGTCAATATTGTTGATGTAAATGGCAAAGAGGATGGGGCCCAGGATGGAACCTTGCAGTACACCTCTTAGGAGTGGTTTAGAGGTAGATAGGTCACCTTCATTTTTTACCAGTTGTATTCTTCTGGAGAGATAGCATCTGAACCATTTAAGAGAGAGTGAGTCAAGGCCTATGGAGTTCAGAGAGGAGATTAGTAGTTCATGGTCCACAGTGTCAAAGGCTTTGCTTAGATCCAGGAACACAGCACAGGTGTTATTCTTTTTGTCTAAGGCAGTCTGCCAGTCATTTGTAACTTTTGCTAAGGCAGAGATGTCTGAATACCAGGAATGGGACATGCGCCAGCACATCAGAGATACGTCATGTGCAAATTCCTGATATTCAGACACCAGTAAGCAAATGCGGCCATAATGCATGCAAAGCGCAAATGAGGCCATTTGCATGCCATTATGGACCCATTTGCATGACTTGTGCAGGGCTGAAACATAACATAGAAACATAGAAACATAGACTTTGACGGCAGATAAGGACTGCTAGACCCATCTAGTCTGCCCATTTCCCTACCTACAGGATAGGCCGCAGATCCTAGTTAACCAACAGCCTATATCTTCCTGCCCCCCACAAGAATTGCCTTATGTCTGTCCCATGCATTCTTGAATTCTCCCACAGTTTTAGACCCCACAACTTCCTCAGGAAGGCTGTTCCATGCATCCACTACCCTCTCTGTGAAATAATACTTCCTCACATTGCCCCTGAACCACCCTCCTTC
Source organism: Neoceratodus forsteri (assembly GCA_016271365.2). Taxonomy (NCBI): domain Eukaryota; kingdom Metazoa; phylum Chordata; order Ceratodontiformes; family Ceratodontidae; genus Neoceratodus; species Neoceratodus forsteri. The sequence goes on along the minus strand of JADMNL010000026.1, from coordinate 90,642,703 downwards.
TATCTTTAAATTGTGTCCTCTTGTTCTTGCAAGTCTCTTTTTCTGAAAGATGCTACCCTCTTGGACTTTGTTGATTCCCTTGAGGTACTTGAAAGTTTCTATCATGTCCCCCCTCTCCCTTCTTTCCTCAAGGGTATACATATTAAGCTCCTTTAGTCTCTCCTCATACGGCTTCTCTTGCAGACCCTGCACCATTTTAGTTGCCCTCCTCTGGACTGCCTCTATCCTGTCTATGTCCTTATGAGATGGGGTCTCAGAACTGGACACAGTATTCCAGATGGGGTCTCACCAACTGTCTGTACAGAGGATAACAACTTCCTGTTTTCTGCTGCTGTTGCCTCCCTATACATCCCAGTATACCCCGGCCTCCCTACTGCCTTCTCACATTGCTTGCCAACCTTAAGGTCATCTGATATGATTACCCCAGGTCCCTTTCCTGTTTTGTTGTTGTTACTACCTCCCCACCCATTGTGTATTCTTCCCTGGGTTCCTGTTTCCAGGTGCATTATTTTGCACTTTTGCATTGAATCCTAGCTGCCATATGTCTGACCATTCCTCCAACCTTGCCAAGTCCCTTTTCATCCTTTCCACGCCCTTGTGTATCAACCCTGTTGCAGATCTTTGTGTCATCTGCAAAAGGCATACTTTTCCTTCCAGTCCCTCTGCAATGTCACTGATGAAGACATTAAAAGGACTGGACCCAATAACTGACCTGCGGTACCCCACTAGTAACCTCTTCTTCAGAGTGGACTCCATTTACAATTACCTTCTGTGTCCTGTTGTCCAGCCAATGTTTTACCCAGGCTACCACCTGGGACCCACTCCCTGGCTGGTTAATTTGACTATCAATCTTTGTGTGAGACTGTGTCAAATGCCTTGCTAAAGTCTAGGTAGGCCATGTCCATAGCCCTCCCTGGTCTACTACTTTGGTCACCCAGTCAAAGAAATCTATTAGATTCGTCTGACATGACCTTTCCGCGAGAACCCATGCTGCCTTGGATCCTGTGCTCCACTGACCTCTAGGTACTCAACTATTCTTTCCTTCAGAAGTGACTCCATCACTTTCTACCCCAGAGGTCAGACTGACAGGTCTAGAAGTCTCTGCCTCTGTCTTGGTCCCACTTTTGTGAAGGGAATCACATCCGCCTTCCTCCAGTCCTCTGGTACCACACCATCCTCCCATGATTTATTAAAAAGAGTAGCCAGTGGTTTCACTAGTTCCTTCCTTAATTCTTTTAGAATTCTGGGGGAATTCCATCAGGACCCATTGCTTTGTCCACCTTCAGTTTTAGGAGTTCTTGAAGAACCTTTTCTTCTGTGAAAGGACTGGGATCGACCTTCATCAAGAGTGCTTCTGTTAATTGGATTAGGCACTTCCCTCCTCTTTTGTGAATACTGAGCAGAAATATTCATTCAGTATTCCTGCTTTTCACTGTCCCCTGCCCACCCACCATTCATTCTATTCAGCCTCACTATCCCTCCCTTTGTCTTTCTACGCATTGATGTACCTATAAAAGGTTTTATCCTTCTAACTGAGTTGGCTATCTTTTCCTCAGTCTGGGCCTTTGCTATTCTGACTTCCCTCCCTGCTTCCTTCTGCCTTAACTGGTACAGCTCTCTGTCCTGCTCCTTCTGTGTTTCCTAATGCTTCCGGAATGCTATCTTTTTCTTCCTGACTTTCACAGCCACCTCTTGAGAACCATAGTGGCTTTTTCTTTCATTTTGATTTGTTTATTTGCTTCACACAAAGGCTTGTTGCCTCTGTGATGGCAGTTTTGATGATTCCCCATTGTTGCTCCACACCTCCTTCTAGCCTGTTTGCTAGTGCTTTTCTGAGGCACTCCCATCTTATCAAAGTCAGCCCTCCTAAAGTCCAGTACCCTCACTTTTGTATGGCTTGACTCTGTAGCTGAGTTTAACGTGAACCACACTGTTTGATGGTCACTTGTCCCAGATGGCAACCTACTTCTAGATCTGAGATCATCTCACTGCTGCCGCTTGAGAGTCATGAGGTCTAAGATTGCTCCCTCACGAGTGGGTTCCGAAACTAGCTGTCTAATGCCTGCCACCTGTAGGGCATCAAGAATGGCCCTGTTTTGGATGTGTCTGCAGCAAATGTGCTCCAGTTAACATCTGGCATATTCAGGTCTCCCATCAACCATATCTCCCTTTCTCTGCCATTCTAAGAATGCCTTCCATCATATCCTTGTCCATTCCTTCCCCCTGACATGGGGGTCTGTACACAACCCCTGTGCGGATTGTGGTGCCTTTCAGTCTCCAAGGTGACCCACAGTGCCTCCTTTCCTCCCTGTTTACTCTTTTGTTCAGTTGCCTTTATCCTTCCTTTACATGAGAGCTACTCCTCCCTCTTCTCCCTGCCTGTCTCTCCTGTAAGTTATGTACCCTGGTATGTTAACATCCCAGTCATGGTTTTCTATACCATGTTTCTGTGACTGCTACAATATCCAGGCATCCTCTTCCATTAAGGCCACCAGCTCAGGGAGCTTGTTGCCCAGACTACGGCATTGGTACTCATTACCCTCCATTTCCTGATGGCCTTACCCCTTTTCCCCATCCCTGTCCTTCTTGTTTTGTCACTTTCTCCATTTACCTCTGCCCTTCTCCCTATCGACACCTCCATGTTGGTGTTTGCCACACTTACTACCGTGATTGTTTGGGGGCTAGGATTTTCCTGTCCTTTCCAGTGCCTCCCTTGGCTAGTTTAAAGCTTGCCAATGAAGCATTTAAACCTATCACCTAGGATCCTGGTTCCCTCCCGACAGATGCAGCCCATCATGCCAGTATAGGCTTGCATCACTCCAGGAGGACCCCCAGTCCCCAATGAAGCCAAATCCTGAGCTCCACACCAGTTTTTCAACCACTGATTGAATCCTATGGTACGGAACACCCTAGCCTCTCCTATGCCATAGATGGGTAGCAACCCCGAGAAGGTTACCGTATCTATACTTGACTCAAGGCCCTCCCCAATTCCACAAACTCTTCCTGCACTTCTCTAATCCCTTTTTAGCCAGGTCATTTGTCCCTAGGTGGACAATGACATCCAGCTCCTCCCCTGTGCAGCTGCTCCCCAATCCTGAGGATTCTGCCTTGTCCCTCCAAGCCATGGCGCCAGGCAGGCACCTTACCTCCTCTCCCCTTCCTTGCCCAGTTCTACCTTCCTAACAATGGAGTCCCCACCAGGAGTTGTTTCCTTCCCTGCAGGGTCCCCTGACACCCTCCTGTGGGTCTCCTTTGTGAGGTTCCCAGCATCCTCCTTGGTCTCCACTGTAGGTGCCTCCATAGAGGAACCATACTTTGCCAGAATGGCATAGGAATTGTGGAGGGTACAACTGAGGGATGTGCCCTGTTCCACCACCCTCACCCTCTCTGAGCCCACTGTGGTCCAACCGCCCTCTTTCTTGGCAACCTCTGAGGCAACGGCAGTGGCACTGGTGGTCCTTGATGGGAAGAGGAGGTCCCACAAATCCTGGCAACTCAGCCTGAGATGAGCAACCTCCTCCCTCAGCGAGAGGTGCCTGCAGATGGGACAACACTGCATCCTCCAGAATATCTTCCGGAAGACTGCTGCTCCACAGCCACTGCACTGCACCACTCCAATCATGTCTTATTTCTGACCCCTTAACTGTTTGCAATCCTTACTCTTTCGTCTGTTTTTTTCTCTCTCTCTTTACTTTCTGCCTGTGTGCCCTTTAAGCTCCTGATTGTCCTGTTCTGAGACAAGAATATCCTATATTTCTCAGTAGACCACTTACTTGTTCAGAGGCAGACCTCCAGCAGCTAGAGGGGGCCGGAGAGCTACTGTTGCCCTTCTAGGATGGTGGGTCCTTGGTGGTTCTGTGATCACTCACTTCCTGCCCCTAAACAGGAAGTTCCTGTTGTCAGTCACATCCTGTGCCTATAAAAATAGAACTAGCTTTGGGTGGAGGGGAGGAAAGGAGGGCAATATAGTCCCAGTAGAGAAGTTCAGTCACACAGCAGTCCTTTCTCTTGGGGTCTTCTGCCAAGCTGTTAGCAGAATCTTTCTAAGGCAGTCTTTAAATGTAGCTTCCTTCTAGCTAAGCCACTCCCCCTGCTTACCAGATCTTTCTACAAGTAATTTAAACCTCACAGCAGTTAAGTCCTTTCAGTCACCTGAGATTTACACCTAGATGACTTTTCAGTTACCCATTCAGTTCAGTTAACCCAAACACATACTTTTTTTTTTGTTTTGTATGTAGGGTTGCCACCTGTCAGGTTTTTTACCTGGTGATCAGGTATTCAGGGTCCTTATCAGGTAATCCGGTTTTGCTCTGTGCTGGTCAGGTTTTTGAGCCATTTTGAGTGGTCACATACTTCTGAAACAAATTTTGTCATATCATTCATTGTTTCAGCTACATGTCCAGGTTACAGACAACTTCTGTTGTCAGTATATCCCTTTGTTTGTGAAAGCAGTCAGCCTGGGAGGTGTAAAGTATGGCCATTAACACCATTAGCACTTATTTAACCTAATCTTTTCCATTGCATCTTGAAGTAGCATAGCAGCAAAACTACCCCCACCTTTTGTAATGGTAACAGAGCTAGCTGTCTTCTACTTTCATTTGCTGGTGAACATGTTAATCTCAAACAGAATTTAAGCATTTTTAAATGTTTTAAATTATTTTTTTCCCTCAAGAAAAAAAGTATGGTCACTTCTTTGGCTTTGAAATAGTACTGTGGACATGAACAGGAAATAGAGCCAGAAAAAGATATAATGTACACATTACAGGAAACAATGTATTATGTATTATTATATACCATGTATACTGTTGTATGTTATTTATAGTGTTTCCCTTGTCTCCCCCCAGATCATATCTGTAAATGAGATTTCTTTTATCTTTGTATGTTTATCTGGTAAACCAATGTCAATAAATAAATACATAAATAAATAACTAGGAAGAATCTAGGAAAGTAACTTTAACAGGTACAGTACAGTATCTCAACATTTTTGTTGAACTGCTGCTTTAAACATTGTCTTTTATTGATATAACAAATTACTTTCTAGGAGAAGCAATGCATGATGAGCCATGAAAAGGGGTGGAGCTAGGGGCGGAGCTTAGGGTCCGGGTTTTGCCTCATTCAAAGGTGGCAACCCTATTTGTATGTTAGTTTTTTTACCCTAAATTAAAGGTCCAAATACAAAAGTTCTTCTGTTTTAGTCCCAGTAGAGAAGTTCAGTCACACAGCAGTCCTTTCTCTTGGTGTCTTCTGCCAAGCTGTTAGCAGAATCTTTCTAAGGCAGTCTTTAAATGTAGCTTCCTTCTAGCTAAGCCACTCCCCCTACTTACCAGATCTTTCTACAAGTAATTTAAACCTCACAGCAGTTAAGTCCTTTCAGTCACCTGAGATTTACACCTAGATGACTTTTCAGTTACCCATTCAGTTCAGTTAACTCAAACACACACTTTTTTTTTTGTTTTGTATGTTAGTTTTTTTACCCTAAATTAAAGGTCCAAATACAAAAGTTCTTCTATTTTAGTCCCAGCAGAGAAGTTCAGTCACACAGCAGTCCTTTCTCCTGGTGTCTTCTGCCAAGCTGGCCAGTGAAATGCGCATGGCGCCCTGCACACCATGCGGTGATGGCAGTGGAGGTCCACAGTGCCCCCCCATCCCATAGCCCTGATCACCATGAAGCAAGAAAATCATAATCCCTGGTGGCCCAGTGGTATCCCCTTCCCCTCACGTAGCTCCAATCGCCATAGTGAAATGAAATCAGTAACCCTAGCGGCTCAGTGGTAACCCTTCCCTGCCTGTCACAACAATCGCCAATTGTAGTGACAAATATCCTGGTGGTCCAGTGGTTCCTCTCCTGCCCATACCTCTGATTGTTTGTACAGTCAGTGAGATCTCTTGGTAGTCTAGCGACATCCCCACCCGCCGTAACTCTGGACGCTGGTAACATGCACGACAAACCCTCCCTGGTGGTCCAGTGGCACCCTAACCCCCACCCACACAGGACCCCAGCTCACCCAGCTCCCCATCACTGGCAGGCAGCAATCCCACCTGCATACCTCTGTGCTGCCCGCTGAATGACAGTTTACAGTAGCAGCTGCAAGCCCATTGACTGATTATCAGAAATTATGGCTTGTAGTGCATATTGGATACTCATTCACAAATAAGCGAATGATGTTCACATATTTGTGAATGAGTATTACAGTATGCACTGCAAGCCCATTGGACTGCTTGCAGCTGCTACTGTACACTGTCATTCGGTGGGCAGCTGCAGAGGTATGTGGGTGGGAGTGCTGCCCACCAATGATGGAGGGAGAGCTGGGTGGGCTGGGTGTCCTGTGTGGGTGAGGGGTGCCACTGGACCACCAGGGAGGGGTTGTTGTGCACATTTCCGGCGATCAGGGTTACCAGCGGGGTGGGGGGTAGCACTAGACTACCAGGGATCTCACTTTTGCTGTACGAGTGATTGGAGGTACAGGCAGGGAGGGGGGTACCACTAGACTACCAGGGTCAGCTGTGGGTGCTTGTGCACAGTGTTCTGGGGGGGTAGCCTTCCATGGCTGGCTGCTGCTGTGTTGCGCACTGGAATACAGCAGCACGCCTGTGGGTGGAGGGCACTTGAGCCATTTGTTACGAGCTCAACCTTGAGCCCAGGTATGCAGTACATCTTGGGGTTGTGCCAGCAGATGTGCCGCACATCTCAAGCTAAATATCAGGATGCACCACATATGCATGGGCACACCCTCTGGAGATGTGCTGCATACATTATCTTTACGTCAAGGATCAGGAATTGTGCGCAATCTGCTTTTGAATATTGCCCTGAGGCGCATTTCTGGGGTTGCGCTGGTACAACTCAGTTGCGCCACGTGCAACCCCTTTGACTATTTAGCCCTAAATGTGCATCCCATGCAGATTCAGCAGGTGTTCCAAACATGTTTGTGACATGTTCCTGTACGATATTCATATCATCCTCAGTAGATGCAATAGGGCACCCCAAGACTGCTGCTAAACCCATCATTTTCCTGTATTAACTCTATCCTGGCAACCAGTGAATTCATCCAGCTGTTGAGAATAACCTTTGTGTCTCAAACCTCAATTCCTGCTCCAAAGACGTGATCCTTTCATACTGAAAAGTTTTCTTTTCAGATTTTATATAATCTATCTGATCTTGTAAGTCAATATCTTGTTCATTCATGTGTGAGATTAAATTATGCAGCCAAGACTGCATGGATAAATATTTTAGGTACTTAGCTGTATGACTCTGCAGTAGTCTGAAATAGAAGTTTTAAATCTTGTTTAAAATCCTCCCACCATTGCAAAAAAAAAAAAATAATCCTCATATGCAGCCAGGACAGAAAGTCTAGCTTTGAACAAATCATGGCTAATTTTTCTCATTTCAGGCAAGTCCACCAGCTTTGTACTGGGTCGTCATGGGGGGGGGGAGGGACTGCTGAGAAACATGAGACCCAGCATTACATTTGCAACTGACAGCTAAATGGTCTGACGTTTCAATCACAGTGGCCCTTGCTCCCTCCACTTGAAGCGTATCTGACAGGAATAAAAAGTCAGTTCCAGTGACTAATGCACCTTCGACAAAGGTAGCAGAAGACAGCCCTGAACCACTATCCCGTAAACCAGCCACTTTTTACCATCTGACATAGATATGCTGAATCAGTGGAAAGATTTGTGGTCTTCCTGTAATGCAGACTACAATTGAAGCCCCCCATCCCAAATAATTACCTATTTATTTGTGCACAGGAAAGGATGGCTCTCCCAAAACAGGGACACTCTGGCTGCCGTGATCTGTGGGGGCGTAAAGATTTATGAGGCAGAAAGATTTATTTTCATATTTAATGTATATTAACAACACTCTGCCAGGTTCTATTTCAACTAGTTTTATTAAAGTGAAAGCCAAGCCTCCTAGGAGGACACCAGTGCCATCACAGCAGTCAATGCCCTGTGACCAATAAGAGGGACTATGTGGCCACAATCTCTTGACAGCATTTAATTAAGATGTCGTAGATGTGAGTGTCTTGTACAAACATTATATTATTTTGTAAAGATTCCAAGATAGCCATAGTTAATTAAGCAATTGGGTATGACCAGGGGTTATGTTAATGTTCTTGTTAATCACCCCCTGGGGGCATAAAGTGGCATGAGGCACAGCTGAGTGCCACTTGCCCTCAGAAGGTGATTAATTAGAACATTATCATAACCCCCGGTCACACCTTATAGCAATTATTACAATAGGGGTTAGTAAAAACATCTCTGTATTTATGGTTTATAAAACTTTCTGAGCATTTTTATGTTTGCTTGCATGCATGTGCAAGAAACATAGTGCAACGATCCAAAATGCAGTGCCATACAGTTGAAAGGGAGAGCACCGCTTGAATGGGCAGCGCTCCCCTCCCACCCACACGCCGCCAAGACGCATTGGCGTGCTCATGCGCCTCCCCTACCTCCCCACATGCACACTGCATGGCTGACAGGGGTGCCCAACTCCCATCAGCTCTACTGTTCCTCCCCGCAGTCTTTATGGCCGACGGGGGTGCCCAATCCCCCCGTCAGCTCTACTGTCCCCCCCCAGACTATCGGGTGCCACGCTGGGAGCCCACCCCAGTGTGACAACAGGTCCTATGGATGACGGGGGTGCCCAATCCCCCATCGGCTCCACTGCCCCCAACAGCCTTCCAGCTGCCACGCTGGGAGCTCACCCCAGAGTGGCAAACGTCCCGCGTAGTCCAAATAAAAAAAAAAACCTGAAAGAAAAAAACCTTCCCTTGCTGCTGTCTTCACCCCTCTCAGACCCGGCCCACCCACCGCGCACCCTGCCTCCCCACACCCCCACCTCAACCCATACTTACCTCCGAGCTCGGCGTGACGATTCGTGGATCAGGGAACACGCTTGCACTCTTCAAAGCCGACCGCGAACTGAGGAAATGCCGATAAGCTGTATAATGTAATGAATAGGGTTTTCAACTTTGCTGCATATCTCAGGCATTTTTGGAATTTTGGCCCAAATTTTCAACATGGGGTTTTTGGGACCCCTCCTCATGAATTCTGTCACTGTCATGGCGTTAATCGGGCCCGAAGGGTGATTTCGTAGTCACTGCGTGAAATCATCTTTCGAACTGATTAATGAAATGACAGTGCCAGTGTTCATAAGGTGGCTCTCAAAGCCTATGTTGAAAATTGGTGAAAAATTCTAAAATGACTGTTTTATGAGCATGCGTTATGCTGTTCCTACGCGCTCGTAGGTTTGCGAATTTTCAATATTTTCACTCTGGATTTTCAACATTGCCATTTGACCACACTTCCTTATGAGCAGTACAGCTGTCATTTTTCACATCTAACCCAAAATGTGTTTCTGCGCATGTAGCGCACAATGGCGCAGTCGTTGTATGAAATCAATGTCTGGGACACATTAAGAAAATCACAGTGACACTGTTCATGAGCAGAGGTGTTAAAATGGCTATGCTAAAAATTTGGTGAAAAAATTCCCCAAAATGACTATTTTACGAGCATGCGTTGCTCTGTTCATAAGCACGCTCGTAAGTTTGCGAATTTTCAATATTTTCCCTCCAGATTTTCAACATTGCCATTTTACCACACCTCCTTAGGAGAAGTATAGCTATCATTTCTCACTTCTCACCCAAAATGTGTTTCAGCGCATGTAGCGCACAATGGCGCAGTCGGTGTGCAAACTCAATGTATGGGACACATTAAGAAAATCACAGTCACACTGCTCATGAGCAGAAGTGTTAAAATGGCTATGTTAAAAATTTGGTGAAAAAATTCCCAAAAATGACTGTTTTACAAGCGTTTGTTGTGCTGATCCTATGCACGCTCATAAGTTCGCAAATTTTTAATATTTTCACTCCAGATTTTCAACATTGCCATTTTACCACACCTCCTTATGAGCAGTACAGCTGTCATTTTTCACATCTTGCCCAAAACATGTTTCCGCCCATGTAGCGCACAATGGCGCAGTTGGTGTGCGAAATCAATGTATGGGACACATTAAGAAAATCACAGTGACACTCTTCAGGAGCAGAGGTCTTAAAATGGTTATTTTGAAAATTTGGTGAAAAAATTCCTAAAAATGAATGTGTTACGAGTGAACATTGCGCAGTTTCCACGCACCTTCGTAAGTTCATGAATTGTAATATTTTCAGTCCAGATTTTCACCAGTGGCATTTTTCCACACTTCCTTATGAACAGTACAGCTGTCATTTTTCACAACATGGCCGAAATGTGTTTTCACACTTTGAGCACAGAAATGCGTGGTCGCTGTGGGAAATCATTGTTCGGGACAGATAAAGAAAATTACAGTGACACTGTTCATGATCAGAGGTCCCAAAATGCCTGTGTTGACAATCTGCTGTAAACAGTTCCCAAACTAATTACATTACGGGTGCACATTGCACAGTTTCTACGCATGCTCGTGACTTCACCAGTTTTTTTAATATTTTCACTGCAGATTTTCAACATTGCCATTTTTTACACTTCCCCATGAACAGAACAGCTGTCATTTTTCACATCCTGTTCAGAATGTGTTTTTGCACCTGTGGTGACAAATGCCGTAGTCGCTGTGCAAAAGCAGCTTTCGGCTAACAAACTGATATTGCCACTGTTCATGAGGTGGGGATCACAAAAAACCCGTGTTGAAAATTTGGAGTGGAAATACCAATGAATGCCTGAGGCGTTAGGGTTTCCGACCATAACACCCCACCCTGTAGAGAATGACAGGCATCAGGGCTGTGACTTGGGATTGTCACCTGCAATGCTCATACCATTCCACCCCAACCCACACCCTGCAGCTACTGAGAGGCATCGAGGTGTGCCTTGGACTCTTCGGCCCCAAAGTTCACCCCATTCTCCTATACCGCACCCATCTCACAATATTTCCTGATGGAATGAGGTGCGCATAAGGGCCAAAGACCCCAAGGCACACCGTGACACTTGTCGGTGTCTGCGCTGGTGGTGTGGTGAAATGGCGTGGGTCGCTATGCCTGATGACCCAAAGGCACACCCCAATGCCTGTCACTATCTTCAGGGTGGTGATGGGGTTGGCTGCAGTTCAATACTTCACTGCCATTCCTATTATGCAGCTCTGTAACTCCTACACTACCAATGCCAATGCCAGCAAGCAAACATTCGGCATTGACAAATGCTCGTCACTTACGCTATAGTAAACAGTCCATCCACTGCCGTTTAGAGCTGGACTGCAGTCACGTCCGCTGCCATGGATACAGTATCAACCATGACATGGCACCCAGAAATGGAAAGCAAGGGTTGGTGAGGTATACAGTAAACTGTACTCACATAAAAATAAGTAGATTTCTAAGTGAGAGTTTCCATTGAATTTTGTAAAGTACTTTCAGTATTTTAATGCTGTTTTCCCATGGTGCTCGAGGTGGTCTCCTCATTGTAGCAACTGTTACACCACTGCGCTTACTGACTCTAACTTAAGCACTCACACAGCATGTCTTGCAGCTGCAACAGAACAACAGATTGGGCATACACTTGTTTGCCACAAACAATAAAAGTCTGCTATAAAACAAGCATTTCTCGATGCCAAATGTTTGCTTGCTGGTATTGGCATTGGTAATGCAGAGTTAGAAAGATGCATAATAGGAATGGCAGTGAAGTATTGAAAGCACAACCCCACCCCAACCCTGCAGAGACTGACAGGCATTGGGGTGTGCCTTTGGATCGTCAGCCATAACACTCACGCCATTCTGCCTCACCCTACCCTGCAGACGCAACAGGTGTCACGAGTGTGCCTTGAGGTCTTCGGCCCTTATGCTCACCCCCATTCCATAAGGAAATAAGCTGAGATGGGTGCAGTATAAGAAGAATGGGGTGAATGTTAGAGCCGAAGACCCAAAGGCACACCTCGATGCTCGTCAGTGGCTGCAGGGTGGGGTGGAGGGAATGGGTGAACATTACGACCGACGACCTCAAGTCACACCTCGGACGCCTGTCAGTCTGTACAGGGTGGTGTTACGTTGAAAACCCTAATGCTCCCGGGCGCTTGTTGGTATGTTTGCTCTAAATTTTCAGCATGGGCTTTTTGGGACCTCACCTCATGAACAGTGGCAGTATCATTTCGTTACTCAATCCCAAAAAGTGATTTTGCACACAAGTGTGCCATTTGGCGCCACAGGTGCAAAAAGACATTTTGAGCTGGATGTGAAAAATGATAGTTGTACTGTTCATGAGGAGGTGTGAAGAAATGGCAATGTTGAAAATCTGGAGTGAAAATATGAAAAAGTGGCAAAGTTACGAGTGTGTGTGTAGAAATTGTGCAGCGTAATCCGTACTTGCAGTCATTTATGTTGATTCTTGGCGCATGCGCAAGAAACATGTTGCATCAGCTTTCTCCACAAGCAGGTTGGAGGCCACGGCACTGTGTGCCCAATGCCCCTAGAGCCTGCAAGGAAGCATCCCCTGTCCCCCAATGCCGTGGCACGCTGCTGCTGACACTAGTTCAGCCTGCGTGCCACAACTTTCTAAAAAAATCAGCCGCTGCAATCAGGGGCTGCCTCGTCATTGCAGCGTCAGCCATCCGCTACAATGAGGGAGTGACCTGTCATTGCACATTGCACAGTTTCTACGCACGCTCGTGACTTCACCAGTTTTTTAAATATTTTCACTGCAGATTTTCAACATTGCCATTTTTTACACTTCCCCATGAACAGAACAGCTGTCATTTTTCACATCCTGTTCAGAATGTGTTTTTGCACCTGTGGTGACAAATGCCGTAGTCGCTGTGCAAAAGCAGCTTTCGGCTAACAAACTGATATTGCCACTGTTCATGAGGTGGGGGTCACAAAAAACCCATGCTGAAAATTTGGAGTGGAAATACCAACGAATGCCTGAGGCGTTAGGGTTTCCGACCATAACACCCCACCCTGTAGAGAATGACAGGCATCAGGGCTGTGACTTGGGATTGTCACCTGCAATGCTCATACCATTCCACCCCCACCCACACCCTGCAGCTACTGAGAGGCATTGAGGTGTGCCTTGGACTCTTTGGCCCCAAAGTTCACCCCATTCTCCTATACCGCACCCATCTCACAATATTTCCTGATGGAATGAGGTGCGCATAAGGGCCAAAGACCCCAAGGCACACCATGACACTTGTCGGTGTCTGCGCGGTAGGGTGTGGTGAAATGGCATGGCCGTTATGCCTGATGACCCAAAGGCACACCCCAATGCCTGTCACTATCTTCAGGGTGGTGATGGGGTTGGCTGCAGTTCAATACTTCACTGCCATTCCTATTATGCAGCTCTGTAACTCCTACACTACCAATGCCAATGCCAGCAAGCAAACATTCGGCATTGACAAATGCTCGTTACTTACGTTATAGTAAAACAGTCCATCCACTGCCGTTTGTGAGCTGGACTGCAGTCACGTCCCCGTTGCCATGGATACAGTATCAACCATGACATGGCACCCAGAAATGGAAAGCAAGGGGTTGGTGAGGTATACAGTAAACTGTACTCACATAAAAATAAGTAGATTTCACAAGTGAGACTTTCCATTGAATTTTGTAAAAGTACTTTCAGTATTTTAATGCTGTTTTCCCCATGGTGCTCGAGGTGGTTTCCATATTGTAGCAACTGTTACACGACTGCGTTTACGCTGACTCTAACTTAAGCACTCACACAGCATGTCTTGCAGCTGCAACAGAACAGCAGATTGGGGCATACACTTGTTTGCCACAAACAATAAAAGTCTGCTATAAAACAAGCATTTATCGATGCCAAATGTTTGCTTGCTGGTATTGGCATTGGTAATGCAGGAGTTAGAAAGATGCATAATAGGAATGGCAGTGAAGTATTGAAGTAACGTCAACCCCCACCCCAACCCTGCAGAGACTGACAGGCATTGGGGGTGTGCCTTTGGATCATCAGCCATAACACTCACGCCATTCTACCTCACCCTACCCTGCAGACACCAACAGGTGTCACAGTGTGCCTTGAGGTCTTCGGCCCTTATGCTCGCCCCCATTCCATAAGGAAATAAGCTGAGATGGGTGCAGTATAAGAGAATGGGGTGAATGTTAGAGCCGAAGACCCAAAGGCACACCTCGATGCCTGTCAGTGGCTGCAGGGTGGGGTTGGGAGTGGAATGGGGTGAACATTATGACCGACGACCCCAAGTCACACCCGCGACGCCTGTCAGTCTGTACAGGGTGGGTGTTACGGTTGGAAACCCTAATGCCCCGGGCGCTTGTTGGTATGTTTGCTCTAAATTTTCAGCATGGGCTTTTTGGGACCTCACCTCATGAACAGTGGCAGTATCATTTCGTTACTCAATCCCAAAAAGTGATTTCACACACAAGTGTGCCATTTGGCGCCACAGGTGCAAAAAGACATTTTGAGCTGGATGTGAAAAATGACAGTTGTACTGTTCATGAGGAGGTGTGAAGAAATGGCAATGTTGAAAATCTGGAGTGAAAATATGAAAAAGTGGCAAAGTTACGAGTGTGTGTGTAGAAATTGTGCAACGTATGCTCGTAACGCAGTCATTTTTATGTTGATTGCGCGCATGCGCAAGAAACATGTTGCATCAGCTTTCTCCACAAGCAGGTTGTGGAGGCACGGCACCGCTGTGCCCAATGCCCCCAGAGCCTGCAAAGGCTTGTCCCCTGTCCCCCAATGCCGTGGCACGCTGCTGCTGACACTAGTTCAGCCTGCGTGCCACAACTTTCTAAAAAATCAGCCGCTGCAATCAGGGGCTGCCTCGTCATTGCAGCATCAGCCATCCGCTACAATGAGGGAGTGACCTGTCATTGCAGGTGGGATGTAGGATGTCTGATATTGTTTGTGAACATGGCGGCGGCTTGCCGCCATATTCTCAAACAATATCTACCTCCCCATGTTTATTTGCCGATGGGGGAGCCCACTCCCCGTCGGCATACTGTAACCCCCTCCATTTTATTGTCTGCCAACGGGGTGCCCAATCCCCGTCGGCAGAAACAAATCCCTCTCCCTTTTGTTGTTTGCCGATGGGGTGCCCAATCCCCATCGGCAGAAACTAATTCCCCCCCTTTTGTTGTTTGCCGATGGGGGTGCCCAATCTCCCGTCGGTTACAGCTGGCCCCCCTCCACCAAGCAAGACTCCGGTAGCACGACATGCCCCTGGAAAGTTAAAAACAGTCCCACGACGTTTGTTTTTTGTTTTACCTGAAAAAAGGAAGCGGTCCTCGAGTCTCCGGGCCCCCTCCACAACCCGTGCCCACCCACTGCGCACCCTGCCTCCCCACACCCCTCTCACCCCATACTTACCTCCGGAGCTCGTCGCGACGATCTTCTGTGGACCAGGAACACGTCTGCACTCTTCAAAGCCGACCGCGAACTGAGGAAATGCCGGTAAGCTGTATAATATAATGAACAGGGTTTTTTCAACTTTAGTGCTTATCTTGGGCATTTTTGGGAATTTTTTCACCAAATTTTCAACATGGGGTTTTTGGGACCCCTCCTCATGAATTCTTGAACTGCCATGGCATTAATCAACCCGGAAAGGTGGTTTCGCAGTCACTGTGTGGAATCATCCTTCGGGGCTGATTAACAAAACAACAGTGCCAGTGTTCATGAGGTGGGTTCTCAAAAAGCCTATGTTGCAAATTTGGTGGAAAAAATCCCAAAAATGACTGTTTTACTAGCGTGCATTGCGCAGTTGCTGCATACGCTCGTAACTTCGCGAATTTACAATATTTTCATGCCAGATTTTCAACATTGGCATTTTGTCACACCTCCTTATGAGCAGTACAGCTGTCATTGTTGACATCCTGGCCGAAATGTGTTTTCGCACTTCTGGTGCATAATAGAGCGGTCGCTGTGGGAAATCACTATTCGGGACAGATTAAGAAAATGACAATGATACTGTTCATGAGCAGAGGTCCTAAAATGCCTATGTTGAAAATTTGGTGATGATAGCCCATCAATTGACTGTGTTACAAGTGTGCGTTGCGCACTTTCCACGCACCCTTGTAACTTCGCAGATTTGTACTATCGTCACACCAGATTTTCAACAGTGCCATTTTTCCACACCTCTTTATAAGCAGTACAGCTGTCATTTTTCACATCCTGACCGAAATGTGTTCTCACAGTTCTGGCGCAGAATAACGTGTTCACTGTGGGAAGTCAGTGTTCGGGACAGATTAAGAAAATGACAGTGGCACTGTTCATGAGCAGAGGTCCTAAAATACCTATGTTGAAAATTTGGTGACGAAACTCCATAACATGACTATGTTACAAGTGTGCGTTGAACTGTTTCCACGCACCCTTGTAACTTCGCAAATTATAATACTGTCACGCCACATTTTCAACAGTGGCATTTTTTCACAACTTCCTATGAACACTACAGCTGTCATTTTTCACATCCTGGCTAAAATATGTTTTTGCACTCCTGCCGGACAATAGCACGGCCACTCTGGGAAATCAGTGTTTGGGACAGATTAAGATCGACCGAGTGACAGGGGGGAGTGACCGAGCTCAACTGAGCTCTGTCGAGACTGCTGCAGATTTGTTTGTGGACGGACAAAGGCCCCAACACAAGAGCCCAGTACAAAAGGGCAGCCTGCAGCACTGGGAGAAACAGAACGAGTGAGGGAGGGGGAGTGAGCGAACTCCCCGAAGCACTGTCAGGACTGCTGCGGATTTCTTTGTGGGCAGAAAAAGGCGTCAATACAGGCAGGGGCCCAGTACCAAAGGCCAGCCTGCAGCAGTGGGAGAAACACTATGAGCGAGTGAGACAAGGGGACTTAGTGAGCTCAACGGAGCTCTATCAGGACTGCTGGGATTTCTTTGTGGGCAGAAAAAGGCGCCAATGCAGGCAGGAGCCCCGTACAAAAGGGCAGCTTGCAGCACCAGGACAAACAGAATGAGCGATGTGAGAGGGCGACTGAGCGACCTCAATGGAGCTCTGTCGGGACAGCTGCGGATTTCTTTGTGGACAGACAAAGGCACCAACACAGCCAGGAGCCCCATACAAAAGCGCAGTCTGCAGCACCAAGAGAAACAGAACGAGCGAGTGACAGAGTGGTAGTGAGCAACCTCAAGCGGAGCTCTAGTGTGACTGCTGCAGATTTCTTTGTGGGCAGAAAATGCAGCAACACAGGCGAGGCCCAGTACAAAGCCAGCTTGCACACGCCCGGCTTAGAAGCGGAATGCGAGTGACAGAGGGGGTGAAGCGAGCTCAGTGGAGCTGTGTCGGGACTGCTTCAGATTTCTTTCTGGCCAGAAAAAGCCGCCAATGAGGCAGGAGCCCAGTACAAAGGGCAGCCTGCAGCGCCAGGAGACACAGAATGAGTGAGTGAGGGAGGGGAGTCAGTGAGCTCAACGGGCTCTGTTGGGACTGCTGCAGATTTGTTTGTGGGCAGAAAAGGCAACAATGCATGCAGGGGCCCAGTACAAAGGACAGCCTGCAGTGGCAGGAAAACCAGAATGAGTGAGTGAGTGAGGTCAACAGAGCTGCATTGTAAACTGCAAATTTCTTTGTGGGCATAAGAGCGCATTAGCATGAGCAGCAGCCAGTGAAAAAGGGAAGCCTGCAGCGCCCGGCAGAACAGAATGAGTGAGTGAGAGAAGGGCAGTGAGTGAGTTCAACACAGCTTTGTCAGGACTGCTGCAGATTTCTTTGTGGGCAGAAAAAGGCTCCAACAGAGGCAGGAGCCCAGTACAAAAGGGCAGCCTGCAGCGCTGGGAGAACCAGACTGAGTGAGTGAGACAGGGGGAGTGAGCAACCTCAATGGAGCTCTGTCGGGACAGCTGTGGATTTCTTTGTTGATAGAAAAAGCCACCAACACAGGCAGGAGCCCAGTACAAAAGGGCAGCCTGCGCGCCAGGAGAAACAGAATGAGCGAGTGAGAGAGGGGGAGTGAACCACCTCAATGGAGCTCTGTCGAGACAGCTGCGGATTTCTTCCTCAGCAGAACAAGGTGCGAACGCAGGCAGCAGCCCAGTACAAAAGAGCAGCCTGCAGCACTGGGACAAACAGACTGAGCCAGTGACAGAGGGCCACTGTACGAGCTCAACAGACCAACGCAATCAACATTCGGCATTGACAAATGCTTGTTTGGAATGTTTTCACCAAATTTTCAACATGGCCTTTTTGGACCTCCCCTCATGAACAGTGGCACTGGGATTTTGTTAATCTGTCCTGAAAGTTGATTTCTCACAGCGACCACACCATTCTACACTACAGGTGCAAAAACACATTTCAGGAAGGATGCAAAACATGACAGCTGTACCGTTCATAAGGGGGTGTGAAAAAAATGGCAATGTTGGAAATTTGGAGTGAAAATATTGAAAACTGATGAAGTTACAAGTGGGGGTAGAAACTGTGCAACGGACGTGCGTAATGCAGTCATTTTTCAGAGTTTTTTCATCAAATTTGCAGCAAGAGCTTTTTGGGACACTACCTCATGAACAGTGGCACTGTCATTTCGTTAATTGGTCCCGAAAGGTGATTCCGCACGACGACCGCAAAATCATCTTTTAGGACTGAGAAACAAAATGACAGTGACAGTGTTCATGAGGTGGGGCCTCAAGAACCCCATGTTGAACATTTGGGACCAAAACTCCAAAAAGTTGGCTGAGATATCAACCTAAATTGAAAACCCCCATTGATTGCCATTATAGGGTTTACCATCATTTCTTCAGTTCCCGGTTGGTCTTTGAAGAGTGCAGACGTGTTCCTGGTCCACAGAAGATTGCTGCTCCCGACCTCCGGAGGTAAGTATGTGTGAGGGGGAAGCGGGGAGGTGGGGTGCACAGAGGTAGGGTGCAGGTTGGGGGAGGGGGACCGGTGGGAATGACGAGGGACCGTTTCCTTTTTTTTCAGGTTTTAAAAAAAAACTCATGGTACTGTTTTTTTTTTTTTACAGGTGAATTATTACAAAACAGATTTTGGCACACTGTGGTGGTCTACCAGTGTGCCAGAGTACTGGGCAGTAGGAGGTTCTGAACATCAGTCTGGGCAGTAGGAGGTACTGAACATCAGTCTGGGCAGTAGGAGGTACTGAACATCAGTCTGGGCAGTAGGAGGTACTGAACATCAGTCTGGGCAGTAGGAGGTACTGAACATCAGGTTGGGCAGTAGGAGGTACTGAACATCAGTCTGGGCAGTAGGAGGCACTGAATATCAATCTGGGCAGTAGGAGGTTCTGAACATCAATCTGGGCAGTAGGAGGTACTGAACATCAGTCTGGGCAGTAGGAGGTACAGAACATCAGTCTGGGCAGTAGGAGGTACTGAACATCAATCTGGGCAGTAGGAGGTTCTGAACGTCAGTCTGGGCAGTAGGAGGTTCTGAACATCAATCTGGGCAGTAGGAGGTTCTGAACATCAGTCTGGGCGGTAGGAGGTACTGAACATCAGTCTGGGCAGTAGGAGGTACTGAACATCAGTCTGAGCAGTAGGTGGTACTGAATCTCAGTCTGGGCAGTCGGAGGTACCGAACATCAATCTGGGCAGTAAGAGGTACTGAACATCAGTCTGGGCAGTAGAAGGTTCTGAACATCAATCTGAGCAGTAGGAGGTATTGAACATCAGTCTGGGCAGTAGGAGGTACAGAACATCAGTCTGGGCAGTAGGAGGTACTGAACGTCAATCTGGGCAGTAGGAGGTACTGAACATCAATCTGGGCAGTAGGAGGTTCTGAACGTCAGTCTGGGCAGTAGGAGGTTCTGAACATCAATCTGGGTAGTAGGAGGTACTGAACATCAGTCTGGGCGGTAGGAGGTACTGAACATCAGTCTGGGCAGTAGGAGGTTCTGAACATCAGTCTGGGCAGTAGGAGGTACTGAACATCAGTCTGGGCAGTAAGAGGTACTAAACATCAGTCTGGGCAGTAGGAGGTTCTGAACATCAGTCTGGGCAGTAGGAGGTCCTGAACATCAGTCTGGGCAGTAGGAGGTACTAAACATCAGTCTGGGCAGTAGGAGGTTCTGAACATCAATCTGGGCAGTAGGAGGTACTGAACATCAATCTGGGCAGTAGGAGGTTCCGCGTTAATGATCATAGAATCAGGGATGTCTGATTGAGGGACCATGAGCTCGGGAGGGGGGAGGAAGAGAGAGATACAGTACTCTCATCACAGGAGGCTGTGCAGCAGGAGCTGGGCCTGCAGGCTTCTGGAGTATCTTTAGCTTGCTGCCTTTCAGTTTCTCTTCTATCTGAAGTTCTAGTCGATTGCTGAGCCTGAGCTTTGACTATGAGTTATTTCTTGTTAAGGCCGTCTAATTTCTTGTTCGAGGCCCAGGGGCACTGCGTATAAGAGTGCCCCAGTTTCTCGCACAGACTATATTTGAAGGGATCTGGACATCTGTAGCTCAAATGTCTATACTCTAGGTGCATACTGCACTTGTCAGTGTAACAGGCAGACCTCAAGTGTGACCAAGAGCTGCAATTATGGCAAGAACAGGGCTGTCCAGGGTAAAAGCACATACCCCATTCCCTGTCCAGGAAAAAGCTTCCTGGCAAATAGCAAATACCCATTTTTTTTGTTTTTGTTTAACCTTAAATCCTCCCTCCCCCCCGTCCAAACCTGTTCAGAATCAGTTATGGGAATGGAGACATCCAAAACTTAGCAGCGCTTGCATAAACAGTATAAAATGTCAGAAACTTCAACCCCCTTGCTCCTGAAGAGGATAGAAACTTAGAACCTGATGGCAGACAAGGCCTGCTTGACCCACCCAGTCTGCCCATTTATCCCTACTTACAGTATCACCACAGTACCTAATTGATCTCCAGCTTTTCTCCCTCCCCCTTCCTTTTCCACTAAGATATCCTTATACCTATCCCAGGCATTCTTGAACCCCATTTGCCCCACCACCTCTGCTGGAAGGCTGTTCTAGGAATATGCCACTCCTTCTGTGAAGAAGTGCCAGTACATCCTCACATCTCTTCTGAAGCTATCGCCCTCCAGCTTCATAGCATCTCCCCTTGTCCCTGGGCTCCTTTATTTCTGAAAAATACTTCCCTCCTGTTCCTTCCCGCATGAGGTATTTAAAGGTCTATATCATATACCCCTTCTCCTGTTTCTCTCTTCCAGGGTGTACATATTGAGGTCCTTTAGTTTCTCCTCATAGGACTTTTGATGCAGACCCTGCACCATTGTAGTTGCCTTCTTCTGGACCACCTCCACTCCATGTCCTTTTGGAAATGTGGTCTCCAGAACTGGACACAGGACTTAAGGTGGGGTCTTACCAGTGATCTATACAGGGGCAATACCACCTCCCTCTTTCTGCTGGTCATACCCCTTCCTATGTACTCCAGCATCCCACAAGCCCTCCCAACTGCCTTGTCACACTACCTGGCCACCTATAGGTAATCCAATATTGCCCCAGGTCTCTTTCCTGCTTGGTAATCATCAATACCACTCCACCTATTTCGTACTCTGTCTCCTGGTTTCTGTGCCCTAAGTGCATTATTTTGCACTTTTTCACATTGAAACTCAGCTGTTATACCCTTGACCATTCCTCCAGTTTTCTCAGGTCTGCTCATCCTTTCCACCACCTCACCCAGAGTGTCCGCCCTGTTGCAGAACTTGGTGTCATCTGAAAAGGGGCAGATTTTCCCTTCCAGCTCCTCTGTAATGTCACTTATAAAGACATTAAAGAGGAATGGTTGCAGCAGTGATCCCTGAGGTACCCCGCTGGTCACCCTCCCTTTCTCAGAGTGAACTCCGTTTACCACCACCCTCTGTCACCTATCCTCTAACCAATTTCTTACCCAGTTTACCACCTTTGGTCCCACTCCTAAGCTACCCAGCTTGCTTATGAGTCTTCTATGTGGAACAGTGTCAAAAGCCTTACTGAAATCTAGGTAGGCCACGTCCACCACTCCAGCCTGATCTAATTCCTTGGTCACCTAGTCAGAAAAAGCTATCAGATTAGTTTGACGTGACCTACCCCCCATGAATCCATGCTGCCTCAGGTCTTATGACTTGCTGGATTCAAGATATTCCACAATCCTTTCATTCAGCAATGTTTTCATGAACTTTCCCACCACCGATTTTTTAAAAATGTTTTAATTAATTTTTTTATCTTAAATTTGTTAACCGGGTAGGGACACTGGGCCAAAGGCCCTTTTTCAGGTCCGACCTGGCCAAAAAACATCACATACATACATCATACAACATATTCAACAAGATTACACTAAACAAGTACATGAAAATTTCAACATTAAATATTTTCTCAACTCTACCTTAAAACCTGACAAAGGTGAAGCCCACTGCATCATAAAAGGTAGTATATGCCAATACCGTGGGCCTGCAATCGAAACAGCTTGAGCAGCTATGTTCAATTTGGGAACTATTGTATCTAACACAAAACCATCTGAGGATCATAGATTAGGCAAAACATTTGTAACTTTACAAGATTCGATAATGGGAAAAGAGAATTTAGTGAGATACGTTTATAAATGACACAGCCAAAGAAGTATTCTGTTCTAGCTATAGGGTCCAACCATCCCAGTTGAGAATACAAGCCACAATGATGAGTCCAGGGTGGCACCAAAAGAACAAAATGACAAATATTATTACACACAAGTTTCAGAGAGTATAGTTCCTTACTACCAAGATTAAAATAAATAAAAGAAACAATCAAAAAGTGGAAGCAATGATCCTGTTACAATCGATTTTTTAACCTCAAGTGAGAAGAATTTTTTTAATTTGTACAAAACTCCTAATCTTTGATTAATAGCACATGTAACAGCTTGAACCTATATCGAAAATGATAACTCAGGGTCCAACAGGACCTCAAGATATTTGAATTGATTTACCTGTTCAATAGTTTGACCTTTCAAATCGCACACATTCAAAATCAGATTATCATTAAGTTTAAATGTAGTCCCAAAAATCATTGATTCGGTCTTTCTAGTGTTTAGGACTGAAGAAATAGCTACAGTTAGACCAGGTATGAAACTACTCTGAGAAAAAAGAATTAGATCGTCTGCATAAAGAATTATATCACAAATGTCACAAAAAGAAGGCAATTCATTAACAAAATTAGTAAACAATAAAGGGCCCAAAATTGATCCCTGTGGAACACCACAGAAGATCAAAGAAGTTTCAGATACTTCAGAACCTATACTAACAAACTGTGTACAATTTGAAAGATAACTCTCCATCCAGGATGCAGCCTCTTTACAAAAACCTAATGCACTCAATTTGGGAGATACTAAGCTATGCACAATCAGATTGAATGCCTTGGTTAGGTCCACAAGCACCGCCCCAGTCATCTGACCTCTGTCGAAGCCCCTTAGGACGGTGTCTGTAAACCTGACCAAGGCAGTCCCAGTTCCACAATTCTTATGGAAACCATGTTGCTGTGATGATAGCAGCCCATAGTGTGAGAGATAATCATTTATCTGACTTGCTACAAGTTTTTCTAGCATTTTGCTAAGTGGGTTAAGAATAGAGATTGCATGAAAATCCTCTAACAATACTGCAGGATTTTTCTTTGGGATCGGAACAACTCTAGCTAATTTCCAATCAGTTGGAAACTGACAAAATTCCAAGGAAAAATTAAAAAGTTAATAAAGGGATTTAATTATAAATGGTAGGGCCATCCTTAGAAATCTCCCATCCAATTCCCCCCACAATTACTATACTTAACAGGAAGAGCATTCAACAACTTAAGCACATCCAACTCAGAGACCTTCTGAAACTTAAATTGTGGTCTATCAAGAACAGGGAAAGTATGGTTCACATCTCCTGTACTAGTTTGTGTCACCATTCTGTGATGATTAGATAAGTCAGAGAATTTATTATTCAAGAGATTTGCCATTTGAACTGGGTCAACAACATCAACCTCATCTACCAGTAAATTTTTACTACAGAATTGGGTTGGGAGAAAGCAACCTGTTGATATTTTTCCAAAACTTTTTAGGATTGGATCAGTTAGACTGAAGTTCATGTTTACAAAAATCCCTTTTAGTTTTACGTACCAGTTCAAAACCCCTATTTCTGAGGCATCTAAATTTATTCAAAAGTGATGTCAGGCAGACTGGCCTATAATTGCAGTACTCCTCCCTGCTACCCCTTTTGTGAAGTGGGACTACATCTGCCCTCCTCTAGTCCTCTGAAACTGCTCCAGTTTCCAGTGATCTGTTAAATAGGACTGTCAGTGGTGCAGCCAGTACCTCCCTGAGCTACCGATCAGCACCCTTGGATGGCTATAGGTTTAATGACTGGTTTGTACAGAGGGATGACCATAAAAGGGGAACACAGCTCTGAGTTCTGTAGCTTATCTTATTTGATCCAGACTCTTTCAAGAGATTTTACAGTCTTGAAACTAACATCAAACATGGTCTCACCACACACATGAATGACATCGTACAAGTCATAGATAAAAAACCCAATCGAATTTTTGGATAAGTTACAGATAACATAAACCTTGTCTGGGGGCAATTCCAGACCCCCACTGTACTTTAAATGTACAGCACTTTGCCAATGACAAAATGACAGGTTCATGTCAGGAGGAAAATAAATCAGCCACGGTGAATTGCCTCCTAGGCTGTTCAGAGTGTATAGTATCAGTGTTGAAATGTTCCACAGGCTCCACAGCAGATATAAATACTGCTTATGTTGCTCAGTTTTGCTATTCACCTGAAGAAGGGACCTTTGAGGCCCCGAAAGCTTGTGCATAATTCCATCTTTGTAGAAGACACTTGTTGATCCAATAAAAGGTATCAACCCTTACATCATCTCCAATGTTCAGGGGAGGAACGTTCAGCTCCAGAATGCGGGTGATCATCTTCCTCAGGTGCTTGAAGAAAGCAACTTGGGGGCACAGTGGAAATATAAATATTAGACAAAAGCAGAGCAGCAATTTTATTGGGGTCATTAGAGACTTTGAAGTCTTTATCAGAGTGATGCACAGAAACTTCATGCCCCACCCCCAGACTTGGTCAGTTCACATGCTGTAGTAGGAGAGGAGGGAATAGAAGCAGTTCCTGGTCCAGTTTCAAGGTTAAATTCTGACATAACCAGCTGAAGGTTAGTTACAGTTTTTTTCTAAAGTTCTCTCCTTTTGTTGAGCTGAGTCAGTCTATAGAGAATTTGACGTGGGAGCAGGGAGCCAAGATGCCATCAGGACCCTTAACCCATCCGACCGTAAGGCTTTCTCCATGGACCAGGACTGAACATCAGGAACAGGCTTCAGTGCAGATTGCTCTGAGCGTCTTCATTTCAGGCTGAACCAGTAGCTTATTTGTACCATTCTGAATGAAGACGGTCTTCCTTTAGATATTGTCAGCTTCTCTCCATCAGGCTGCTCAAAGCTGTGACCTTTAAAAGGCTGCTGTGGCATTTGCAAAGAGCTCCCAGCCATTCTAACCTCCGTCTCCTTCAAAGGCTGCTGTTTCTTTCCCTGGGGAACAGTCCCAGTTTGCAAACCCAAAGCAGACAAGTGATGAGGGTGTACCGGTGCATACGAGGTTCTTGGCACAGACTCAGTAGGGTTATTTTCTGCAGAAGTTACTATACAAAATGTGCTGGCCTTTGAAGTCTCTTCTGGCAGCTTCTACCTGACAGTTTAAGGTGGTGGCAACACCTATGATGTAGAGTTGTCAAAGCGGCAGCTTTGAAGATAGCTGAATCAGTAGGTGAATCACTACTTAAAATAGGCTGGGGCTCCTTGTTGCAGGTATGACTTTTGGCTAATATTAATCTTTGTTGACAAGCCTGCAGTTTGGCTTCTTCCTCCACCAGTAAAGCAAGCAAGTGGTGTTTTCTATCTTCCAGGGCTTTCTGAGTTTCTACTCCTCCTCTTCTATACTGTGTCTTTGTACTGATACTTCACTGCCAGAAATCACAAGGCAAGCTGGGTATGTGTTGTAGCCAGAGTCACACTAGCAGAGCTCCAGGGTAGTGCCAACAAGTGTAAGGGCCCCCTGGCACGGGGCCCTTACAGTTGTTGGCACTGCCCTGGGGCTCTGCTAGTGGGCCCCTGCAAAATATGTTGCAGGGCCCTACCTCCACACCAATAAATGTAAAATAACCTTTAGCGCATATGACGTTTTTATAGCGTAAGTTTTTTTGTATCTGTCATGCTAAGCATTCGTAGTTTGTCCATGCATCCCCCCACCATCCCTTGCTGGCACCATGGTCAAGGAACTGAACAATGTAATTTGCCCCTGCTCCTCCTGGGGACATAAGCACTAAGATTAGATGTTTTGAGTAATGGGCCCTATTGCTTCTTTGTTCTGTACCCCCTTCCACCTTGTGAAATTCGAGTTGGACTCTTCTGATGCCACTCCTGACAGATCCCAATTTCAAATGGATAAGCAACTTCCAAAGGTAAAGTTGCAAGTTTGTCTTTGATAGAAGATTTTCTTAAAGCTGACCTCTGAGGCAGTGGGCCCCCTGACAGGGTGGGCCCCTCTGCAACCACAGCTCTTGCACCCCCTTGGTCATGGCCCTGCAGACACCGCTGGAGAAGAAAGGGAAAGGGGAAATTGTTTAACCAGGAAAGGCACACTAAGCCGAAGCTTGTTTCTAGGTGCGACCTGGGAGCACAAGGAAGTTAAGTGACTTGCTCAGAGTCACACAGTATGCAAGTGGGGGCTGTGGGATTCAAACCCTGGTCTCCAGGTTTGCAGCTTAGAGCCTTAAACCACTGCGCTATACTGGAGGAGGCTATCTCCCCTACACCCACAGCAACCACACGTCCAACCATCTCATCGACCATCCTGGCAGCTTGCCAAAATGTCCAGGGTTCACATATGGGGGGGGGTAGGGGTTTTATTGAAATAAATAAAACAATACATAACCAAAAGAGAACATAATAATCTTAGCAATTAATTCTGATACAAATAAAAGCATTCACCCCTACATCACAAAATAATTCACGAAATTTCATTTCCCCTAGCATTCTGGCCAAATTTCCACCATTCACTAAATTATCACCAGCATATTTATTTTATTTATTTATTTATTGAATTTTGTTGACCAGGTAGGCCCACTGAGACTAAATGTCCCTTTTTCAGGGGTGACCTGGGTTTAATTACATGGAGGCATACCCATAACAGGCTTTATGCATTCAAGATTGACTAATTCCTCTCTATTTAAGTTGTTGCTCTCTAGCCCTCTTTACCTAACAAAGGCCCGGTAGATGATTCCTCTCCACTACCTGTGGTTGGTTCCTCCCTCCTTTCATGTATATGCCCTATCTTCACATTACCTTCCTGCTTTCCCCCCCTCCTCATTTGATTGCTTATTAAATTAATGTGTTTCACCTGGTAATTACTTGTCCTTACACTAATGTTTTTTTTGATATTTGTTCAGTCTATGTTTATAGTATTCCACAATGTACTTTACTTGTGTCATTCATTGTAACCTTATTGCTTGTACCTAATTTGTCGCGGAACCTTTGTAAAAGAGCCTTGGCTCAAAGGTATTAATTCCTAGTACTTAATAAACAACAAATAAACAACAAAGATTACACTGGGTTATTTACATCCATAACACAAGAGCAAAGTTACATCATTTGGTGTAACATACACAATCAGATACAAGTTCAGTTGGTATACATCTGTATCCTACCCCGAGAATGAGGCTAAAAAATGGGTTTTTGACTTGTTGTTATCCCTTTTACTTATTATTCAATTAACTGATATTTAATTTCAGTGCTTGTCATTTCACTGCATTTTGTATGCTTGCTTTGTGTGATATTTGTTGTGCTTTTTACTTTGTAATTTCCAAGGCTACACCTGAAAATAGTCATGTATTTGTCTAGTGTGTTTAACTGGTCAATGGAAACTAAAATAAATAGACAGTAATGTCTAGCCCTGCTTTCCAGATCCACAAAAAAATAAAATAAAATAAAATAAATAAATGAATAAATGCATTTCCTGTCTTAGTGTAATATTGTTTCACTTGTACTTTCCCAGGTTGTACTTGAAAACAGGCATCTATTTTTGTCTAGTGTACTTACACAGAAACTAGAATTTGTTAGCAGAAAGGACCCCTCATCCCACCCATGTGTTTCCTGCTACTAAATGAAAACTACATCAGTTCTCACTGAGTTGATGTAGGGAAGAATTCAATAGACCAATGGTGATCTTTCTTTCCTAAAATCGTATACCCATATAATAAAGGAGTACTTTTACTCCCACTGTTCAGCACAGCCGCATTCATGGCACCCTGTTATCAGCTGGTATGCTCAGACTTGCGAAAGGCTGTCATATGTAGCGATGGGTCATTAGCCTATCATGCATTAGTTAAGTTTCAAAGGTGCTGTTCTTAACTCCTAATGCAATTAAGGCTGCCTACATGAATCAGGCCTGGAGGGACACAGCACAGTTAATGTAAATTCTATGCATTAATAATAATGAGTGGGCAGCTGTTCAACGTTTCCCCAGAGGCTGGTAAGGCCTGAAATCAGGTGCTTGGAAGGAGGACGCCTGCAGAAAAAAACCCTCATTAATCACTGTGTTTTTAGGACACTGTCTGTAAATGTGTTGATGGGCTGAATCAGCAGCTGGCCACTACACCGTGATCATTTAACCACAGTGCCTCCTGTCTATTTACCATGACGTATTGTCCAATCGTGTGTAGTGTTACAGGACAGCTTTACCAAACAAGGGCAGCTTAAGCGAATTAATGTTCCACTCTAGGGGAGAGAGAGAGAGAGAAATGAGAGTTGAGAGGTTACTTCAAACATCATTAATTATACAGCAGAAAAACAAGGCAGTGACCCATGCACAATACAACATGGATAAAGCAAGTTTGGCAATGGACTTCATAAAGACTGACTTGATCAAATTAGGTATACATATAAATGCACAAAAATACGTTTGTTTGCCAAGCAAAACGGCTGCAGTGGCACGCAGAGAAAGAAACCTGATTTCCTCCTTCTATTTGTAAGGGGGTCACAGTCACCCTCCTGCGTCAAGGGGTATATGATGGTATCTCATCCAGGAGGGAACCCACGCCCTTACACCATGAACACTAGTTCTGCATCACAACCAATGGACTTACCATCCTGGCTCAAGGATAATGGGAACCAGGAAAACCTTAAACAGTACTCTGGGGCAACAATAACATGAGAACACACATGAACTATAATGTCCATACTGGAGCTGGGATTAAGCATGGTAGTTTCATTATTATTATTATTAGCTGCCGGGGGTTCTATTTAAAGGGACACTGTCAACCCCATCAGGCCTCAAAGTGTTTTTAGTTTGAAAACACATTTAATGATTGGTCACATTCTGTAGAGATTGCTGAAGTAGCTGGTAGTTTGATTCTGATTCCTTTTTTTAAAAAAAAAAGTAAAATACAGACTGCCCACTGTACTGGTGTTATCACACAAAAACATGTCTGTTTACATTTTTTAAGCAACACTTGCTGCATATTTTCTGGACTTGACAGGCCCATTGTAGCTGGGGTTCATCAGGTTTGAATGAACCCCCTTCCATAAATCCCAATTTTTATGTTTGCTTGTGCGCATGCGCGAGGAAACATTATGTGGCAACAGGAGAAGCCGAGGGTTGTGGAGGTGCAGCACTGTGGCACCAACAGGGCAGTGCATTTGGGGCTTGGCACTGATGGACCGGTAGAGGCACAGTGTGCTGATGACATTGGTCTCCAAAAGTGCCACCAAGTATAAACGTTTTCGCTGCTGCAATGAGGGTCCGCCTTGTCATTGCAGCGTCAGCCATTCCACTGCAATGAGGGAGCGACCCGTCATTGCAAGGTAGTACCTTCTCAAGTGTAACAATTAAATTAAACATGGTGGCGTCTTGCCGCCGCCTCTTGACCCCATGAAAACCAATTGGGTGTGGTCAATCCCCCTATCAGCAGCCCCTGACCTAGTTAATTTGCTGACAGGGGAGCCCACTCCCTGTCAGCATGATGTAACCCCCTCCCCAATTTGTTGTGTGCTGAGGGGGTGCCCAATCCCCCTTGGCATCATGCCCCCACCAAACAGTCATTCTTTGCCAATGGGGGGCTCAATCCCCATCGGCTTCAGTACCCCCACCCCAAAAAAGGCAGCTGGCATTCTGGGAGTCCACCCCAGTGTGCTGGAAACAGGCCTGGGAAAAAAAAACCTCCCGCAATGTCTTTTTATTTTTTTTTAGCTCCCTGAAACAAAGGAAATGGTCCCACGCCGGTTGCCGTACTCTCCCCCCAACCCGCACCCACTCACTACGCACCCGACCTCCCCACCCCCTCACCCCTACTTACCTCTGGAGCCTGGCGTGATGATCTTCGGTGGACTGGGAACACGTCTGTACTCTTCAAAGCCGACCGCCAACTGAAGAAATGCTGGTAAGCTGTATAATGGCATAAATAGGTTTTTTTTCAACTTTGGTGCATATCTCAGGCATTTTTGGGAATTTTGGCACCAAATTTTCAACATGGGGTTATTGGGACCCCTCCTCATGAATTCAGGCACTGTCATGGTGTTATTCCATCCTGAGAGATGATTTCACGGTCACTGCGCAGAATCACCTTCCGGGACCAAGTAACGAAATGACAGTGCCAGTGTTCATGAGGTGGGCTGTCAAATAAGCCTATGTTGCAAATTTGGTGAAAAAAAAATCCAAAAAAATGACTGTTTTATGAGTGTGCGTTGTGCAGTTTCCTTGCATACTCATAACTTTGCGCATTTGTAATATTTTCACTTCAGATTTTCAACACTGGCATTTTTCCACACCTCCTTATAAACAGTACAGCTGTCATTTTTCACATCCTGACCGAAATGTGGTTTTGCACTACTGGTGCAGAATAGCACGGTTGCTGTGGGAAATCAGTGTTCGGGACAAATTAAGAAAATCACAGTGTGACTGTTCATGAGCAGAGGTCCTAAAATGCCTATGTTGAAAATTTGGTGACAAAAGTCCATTAAATGACTGTGTTACACACATGCTCATAACTTCGTGAATTTATAATATTTTCACTCCAGATTTTCAACATTGGCATCTTTACACACCTCCTTATGAACGGTACAGCTGTCATTTTTCACATCCTGGCCAAAATGTGTTTTCGCACTTCCGGCGCAGAATAGCATGGTCGCTGTGGGAAGTCAGTGTTCGGAACAGATTAAAAACAAATCACAGTGACACTGTTCATGAGCAGAGGTGCTAAATAAAATGCCTATGTTGAAATTTAGTGACAAAAGTCCATGAAATGACTGTGTTATGAGTGTACATTGCGCAGCTTCCACGCACCCTCATAATTACGTGCATTTGTAATATTTTCACTCCAGATTTTCAACATTGGCATTTTTTCACATCTCCTTATGAACAGTACAGCTGTCATTTTTCATATCCTACCTGAAATATGCATTTACACATCTGGCGCAGAATAGTGCGGTAGCTGTGGAAAATCAATGTTTGGGACAGATTAGGAAAATCATAGTGACACTGTTCATGAGCAGAGGTCACAAAATGCATATGTTGAAAATTTGATGAAAAAATTCCACTAAATGACTGAGTTACGCACATGTGTTACTCAGTTTCCACATAAAGCCTGGAAGTTCGAGTATTTTTAATATTTTCACTGCAGATTTTCAACATTGCCATCTCTTCAGAGCTCCCTATGAATGGTACAACTGTCATTCTTCACATCCTGCCTGATCTGTGTTTTCGTACATCTGGTGCAGAATGGCACTGTCACTGTGGGAACTCAAAGTTTGGGACACATTAACAAAATCACAGTGCCACTTTTCATGAGAAGAGGTCCCAAATGCTTTCATGAGGTGGGGTCACAAAAAGGCCATGTTGAAAATCTGTAGTGTAAATACCAACAAACACCCGGGGCGTTAGGGTGTCTAACCATAACATCCCACCCTGTACAGACTGACAGGCATCAGGGGTATGTCTTTGGATTGCCGACTGTAATGCTCATGCCATTCCACCCCCACCCCACCACCCTGCAGCCAGTGACAGGCATCGAGGTGTGCCTTGAACTCTTTGATCCCACAGTTCACCCCGTTCTCCTATACTGCACTCATTTCAGTGTATGTCCTTATGGAATGGGGTGACTGTACAGCTGAACACCCCAAGGCACACCTCAGCATGTATCGGTGTCTGCAGGATGGGGTGAAGTGAAATGGCATGAACGTTATGGGCAATGACCCAAACGCATACCCCAATGCCTGTCCGTCTCTGTAGGGTGGAGGTGGGGTTGTGAAGTTCAATACTTCACTGCCATTCTTATTCTGCATCTAACTCCTGCATTTCCAATGCCAATACCAGCAAGCAAACATTCGGCATTGACAAATGCTTGTTTTATTTTGTTTTTTGTGTGTTTTAGAATGTTATGTCCCTTTAAATCATCCCACCCCACCCCACCCCTGGCTGCCAGCAGAGTCAGTGGTGTGTGCACGTTACAGTAAGGTTGCCCTGCACCTTTCCCCATCACACATCCTGGCTGAGCCAGTTGTCATCATCCAATCAGTGTGTGTCTGACATCCTTGAGTCATGCTGATTGGCTACGGTAAACTGTAGATGCAGCCGTGGTCTGAGAACGTGCTGCAATGTCGCATGACTGGGGGTCGCAGAGATGAGGCACAGAGAGGGAAGAAAAGCTGGCATGGTCTGGATGTTGGCTTATTAGCTATTTTCAGGGACTAACTGGTAAGCTTTCAAAAAGTCTTTCTTGTTAAGAATCTCGGCAGATTGCTGTGTATACTGCTTATTCTGTAATAACATCTTGTAGGTATATATGGTGTCAAATGAAGTACAGTACATAACCAAAATGCAGTTCTGTGCCTTAAATTAAGATTGAGACTATCCTAGATCAAGTTCTTATCATGTGAAGTTTGCAAAACAGCCTCAACCCTCTTTGCCTCAGTATGGTATACTGGAGACAGAGGGGCCAATTCTCAAAGGGGGGCTTAGATCAGCACCCAGTGCACCAGGGACCCTGCATCATATTCTAGTACAGGAGGTGTCCCAGTGCCTAAGTTCCCACACCTGCGGCAACCTCTCCTGTGCAGCAAACACCTGGCACACTGAAGGGGTTGCCGCAGGCTCCTTGCATCAAGGCAAGCAGTCCCCCCTCCCCTTTTCCGGATGCTGCCTCCTGTATAAATAAGAACCCCACCACCCCCACAATCCCCGATGTTGACATTACGGAACATGTCATGCCCTGATCCCCGATCCCTGTGATTACATAATTAAAAAATATAGTTAATGCTCCAATCCCCCATAATCACGTTATTAATAATATAGTGCCATGCCTGAGCCACGATCCTTGTGTGTTCATTATTATGACTATAGTTACATGCCCCGATCCCCCATGATTACATTGTTAATAATATAGTCCCGTGCCCTGAACCCCGATCCCTGTGTTTACATTAATATGTAACTTTTGTGCCCCCTCCCCATCCCCGATGATGCCAGTATGAATAAGACAATTGTCTCATGCCCCTCTCACTGACCCCGAGCCAGTGACCAGCTCAGCCTACCTCACACCTCTGCGGCTGGCTGCCGACTGAACTGTCAATGTGCATACTGTAATTATGCACATTGACAGTTCAGTTGGCAGCCAGTCACAGAGGTGTGAGGTGGGCTGAGCTGGTCACTGGCTCTGATCATTAATATTAGTGCTGGCAGCTTTGGGGTCGGCGGCGAGGGGGGCATGGGGCAATTGTCTTATTCAATTGGGGCGTGGAAAAACTATTATTATTTATCATAATGTGAACAAGGGGGAACTGGGACCATGGCATGTTGCCGCAAACAGGCAACTCTCCCAGAGGAGAATATTCTAAGGACCCTTAGACCAGCCTTGGTTGGTCTAAGTGTACTTAGAATTTCTCCCTCCAGGAGAGTTTTGAGAATTGCATTTATGGGGTTGTGGCAGCTTGCATCTGCCACATGCCCCCTAGTGCCTTGTCGCAGCCCATTTCTGGGTGCAGGGGTGGCGCAAACCCCATTTGGGGGCAGACAGCCTGCCATTGATGCAGGCTGCCTTTGAGAATCTCTCCTGGTGCATCTTTAGGTGCAAGGGACATTTTACGCCATTCTTTGTGGCACAAGTCCCCTGCGCCCTGCCGGGAGCTTTGAGAATCGGGCCCAGAGTCTCTAAATCAAAATAAGACCCTTATATTATGACAGCTGAGACAATCCTGAGCACACCAGTAGCAAAGGAGAGACTAGAGCTGAGGCCTTTCTTTACTGTTTTATATCAAACAAATTGCTCTTTTCTGAGCCTTTATGGGGAGTTGACTGTGATGTCCTTCTTCCAGGAGCTAAATAAAACCTGCTCATAAATAGAAGCCACAGTAAAATCTTAGCACATGAGTTTTAATCTTGAAAGGACTGCAGAGTCTTAGCACCCTGGGTTTCTGCTTGCTTACTGGAACATCACGATTATAAATTAATTAATAAATATTAGACTGCATGCAAATAGATTTTTTCCCACGCACAATTTCAGAAGCTCCATTACTGATCAGGTGTTCGCCTCTGCATATGTTACCATCTTAGTCTGGATTCTAACATAAGTTATCCCTCTGAGCAGTCGGTCTCCATCCAGGTCTGCTACAGTCGATTACAGTGCCTCTGGTCCCTGCCATATGCTTACCAGGTCAGACATAGGCGTGCCGTGGAGCCCCTCTGGTGATCTGACATCTTGCTAGGATGCCTAAGCTGGGATTTGAACCTAGGCAGCCTGGAATACGGTTCCACTTGCACTACCAGCTGTACCACCAAGGCAACTGGAAACCTGGGGCTCCCAGAAGCACCTTAGTCTTTCTCCTTTGTACAACCTGGTACTGCACAAATAATTACATTGTCATACACAGGGGTGTAGTATATGAAACCCAAATGAGTAGAAGAGAGAAAGGAAAAAATAAGTGCCTAAGCTGGGATTTGACCCTTATGTAAGGTGCTTCTTGGAGTCCTAGGTTTCAGTTGCCTTGGTGGCGCAGCTGGTGGCACAACTGGAATGATATTCCAGGCAGCCTAGGTTCAAATCCCAGTTTAGGCACTTATTTTTTCTTTCTGTCTTCTGCTTGTTTGGGTTCCGTATATGTACACACTACACCCTTGTGCATGACAAAGAAATTATATGTGCAGCACCAGGCTGTGCATTACAGAAGTGAGGTGCTTCTGGGAGCTCCAGGTTTCCAGTTACCTTGGCTCCGCAGCTGATAGTGAAACCGGAACGGTATTCCAGGTGGCCTGGGTTCAAATCCCAGTTCAGGCACTTCCTGTCTGCTGTTTGTTTTTGGTTCATATGTGTATGACAGTCTTTCTAGGATGCTGTCTCCTCTCACACACACATGCAAGTTTCAGAAAGAAAGAAGACCACTGGTTTGTCGAGTTCCATCCTCCTCAGCTCCATGAGGATACCATCACCACCAACTTTGCCCTCAAAGTACTTGTCTAGTCTAAGTATAAAGGTAGTAAAGGATCACTTGATACTGTCCCACCCTCTGCTCTTTACACTTTCAGCTTTACATTTAAACTTCATATTTGATTTTGTAGTTAAAGGGAATCCGTATGATTCCCTATGAAATTATTATGAAGGTTACGAGGATCCAGTATGTACATTGCTGGGTTATATTTAGAAAATGTTTTCAGTAAGACAGAAAAATACATTTAAACTTGTGATGAGGAGGCATCCATTCTGTGGACAGGAAGGGTGCTGTGATGATGTCACTGCCTCACCAGCTCTACCAGTATGCAATTAAGCAGGTTAAAACAAACTGCTCCTACAGACAGGGATCCTGTTCTATCATGAAGAGAAGCACTGGATTCTTTTCTTGCACTCTGCCAAACATGAAATCCTAGGTGTTCTTCAGAGTATAATACAATCCCTGACAGCACAGTCAAACTGTTCTCACCAGCTGCACTGCACACTGTTAACACTGGTGAGGCAGTGACATCATCACAACACCCTTCCTTTCCACAAAATGGATGCCTCCACATTCCTATTTAAAAAGCATTTTTCTGTCTTAATGAATACATTTTCTAAATATAACCCAGCGATTTACATACTAGATCCTCATAATAACCTTCACAATAATTTCATAAGGAAACGTACGGATTCCAGGCCCTCCTTCATATGGAATCAATGGCAACAAAAAACAGGGTACCCTTGTCCTGGCCAGTATGAACATCTGCAGTCTGTTAAAAAAATTTGATGCCCTAAATGCTTGGGTTGTAGTACACAATCCCGACATCCTGTCAGTCATTGAGACATGGCTGTCGCCATCTACCACTGACTTGGCCATCATCCTGCCAGGCTACTCACTTTTCAGACAGGACAGACTATCTAGAAGAGGAGGTGGCTGTGCCATATACCTAAAGGAGTCATTGTTGGCCTATCCACTGTCCCTCTCTGAACCAGCTAAGGATATTCAAATCCTTGCTGTTAAGGTTATGCTCGGTGCACACAACAAGGTCCTCAACATTGGCTCAGTCTATATTCCCCCAGACCTTGCCGAACAGAGCTTAAAACCCCTAATGAACTGCGTCATGGCTTTAAAACAAGACACAGAAACCATCCTGTTAGGTGACTTTAATGTCAACTGGCTCTCGTCAGGTGCCAGAAGGTATAGGGATGAGTTAACAGGCCTGAACTTTACCCAGTTAATAACAACTCCAACCAGGATAAACTGTAAGACTGGGACTAGCACACTCCTGGACTGGGTCCTAACGAATCGTCCAACACATATCTCGCATTCTGAAGTATTGCCTGACACTATCAGTGATCACTCTCCTACCAAGTGTTATTGGTCTAACAAATTTATCAAGCCCCCTGTCAGAACAATCACAAGTAGAGCACTCTTATCTCTCCTCTGACAACAAGACTGGTCTTACATTGAAACCGCACCTGATATTAACCCTGTTTTACAATACTTCATTGATCGTTTCAGTGAAGCCTGTGACATCCATGCCCATTTTAGGACACATAGGGTCAGGGGACTTGATGATCCCTGGATCTCTTTTAGCCTTCTGGCTTAAATGAAAGATCATGACCACCTCTGGCATAGGGCCAGGACCTCTGGCAGTCAACCTGACATACAGGCCTATAAGATGGCTAGGAACGCATGTACTAAGGCTATCCATGAGCACAAAGCACATTACTATAAGGACATCCTTGCCAAGACCTGGGCTGATGGGAAAAAATTCTGGGAAAACCTTGGAAATCACTGGGAAAGCATCCAAACAGGCCCCAGTTATGTTAAATGTTGATGGGTCTATCACCCATGACCCCGTGTTCATTGCCATAACATTTAATTCATCCTTCACAGACCTTAGCCAAACTCTGCCCCCAAATTTCTTTGAACCACCCAGCACAGCTCCTATGTCCACCAAATCAGAAGAGGCCTCTATCCACCCATGTTTCTACTTCAAAGCTATCTCGGAAGGTGAGACCAAGACCTACCTACGTAAAGTTCTAGGAGGAACTAGGACAAGCAGTGATTCCCTTGGCCTAAAACCTTTTACCCTAACTCTAGATGAAGTCCTAACCCTCCTCACCAAGCTTCTTAATCACTCCCTCATACTTTCACAATTCCCCCAGATCTGGAAATCTGCTCTGGTTACACCAGTTTTTAAGAGTGGGAACAGATTACTACCCGGGAATTATAGGCCAATATCTATTCTTCCGCCACTGTCCAAAGCACTTGAAAGAATTGTTGCTGACCAGTTTGCGGAGTACCTGGAAAAATACAACCTACAATGTGTCCAACAACATGGTTTTCGGAAAGGGCACAGCACAACTACAGCCCTACTGGAATTCACAGGATTCATTCACCATACTCTTGATCAGGGTCAACTTGTTGGTGCAACCTTTATTGACCTGTCTAAAGCATTTGACATGGTCAGTCACCATTTACTGATACATCAACTTGCTGGGCTTGGTATATCTTCAGAGGCCCTAAACTGATTCACCAGCAATCTAGCAAACCGCACACAGCAGGTAAGGGGTCTGCCCTTTCTGTTAAACTGCCTGTCTGCTCTGGGGTTCCTCAAGGATCGATAATGGGACCCCTTTTATTTAGCACCTTCTTCAATAATCTTCTGGCATCCTGTTCTGAACCAGCACTCCTCTACGTGGATGATGCAGTCATTTTCACAAAGACTGCTGACCCTAACCTCCTTCAGGCCCAATTTCAGAAAAGGTTTACTGAAGCTGAGTCCTGGATCATCTCTCATAAGTTGGTGCTTAACTGCAAAAAAAGACTAAGGTCATGCTCTTCCATGGTACCCACAGCAACACAAAGCCAAACAGCTGGTGATTAAAAACAGTCCGAGTGTTATCCTTGATCAGACTCAATCTTTTAAATACCTTGGAGTTACTCTGGATAGTACGCTATCCTACTCCAACCATGTTAAGAATGTTGCCAAGGTAGTTAACATTCGCCTAGGCCTTCTACACAGGCATAAACACTGCCTTACTACCGAAGCCCTCAGATTGGCTATCCAAGGTTCAGTTGTGTCTATTATTATGTTTGCTTGCATGCATGTGCAAGAAACATAGTGCCATCATCCGAGTTTTCCAGAGGTGTGTCAGCCTCTTCCAATTCAGTCAGTGTGTTTGCAGGCGAAGTAGCAGTGCACCAATTACTGCTCCAGCTGTCTATGACAGCTGAAAATGCAGTGGCATACAGTTGAAAGGGAGAGCTCCGCTTCAGTGAGCAGAGCTCCCCTCAACACTCATGCAGCGCATATTGTGTGCTGACGCACCTCCCCACGCACATACTGTATAGCCGACGGGGTACCCAATGCCCGCCGCTCCACACCCCCAAAGCTTTGGTGCCACGCTGGAAGCTCACCCCAGCTGGCACACGTCCAGATGGCTAACGGGGTGCCTAGTCCCCCGCCGCTCCAACCCCCCAAACAGCTCTTACCAGCCAGCACGCTGTGAGCCTACCCCAGCGTGACACAAGCCCATATGGCCGACGAGGGTGCCCAATCCCATCAGCTCCAACCCCCTAAACAGCGCTTTCAGCTGCCACGCTTGGAACCCACCCCAGCGTGGCACAAGCCCGAGTGGCAACGGGCTGCCCAATCTCTGCCTGCTCCAGCCCCCAAACAGCTTTTTCAAGCTGCCACGCTGGGAGCCCACCCCAGCGTGGCAAACGTCCCCGTCTTAGTAATAAAAAACAACCTGTAAATTAAAAATGGTCCCTCGTAGTCTGCCTGCCCCACCCGCACCCACCCACTGCGCACCCTGCCTCCCCACACCCCTCACCCCATACTTACCTCCAGAGTCCGGCGCGACGCTCTTCGGTGGACCAGGAACACATCTGCACTCTTCAAAGCCGACCGCGAACTGAGGAAATGCCGGTAAGCTGTATAATGTAATAGATAGGGTTTTTTCAACTTTGCTGCATATCTCGGGCATTTTTTGGAATTTTGGCACCAAATTTTCAACATGGGGTTTTTGGGACCCCTTCTCATGAATGCTGTCACTGTCATGGCGTTACATGGGCCCAGAGGGTGATTTCGCAGCCACTGCACGAAATCACCTTTCCGGAATGATTAACGAAACGACACTACCAGTGTTCATAAGGTGGGCTCTCAAAAAGCCTACTTTGAAAATTTGGTGAAAAAATTCCTAAAAATCACTGTTTAAGAAGCGTGCGTTGCAGAGTTCCTACGCACGCTCGTAAGTTCGCAAATTTTTAATATTTTCACTCCAGATTTTCAACATTGCCATTTTACCATACCTCCTTATGAGCAGTACAGTTGTCATTTTTCACATCTTGCCTACAACGTGTTTCTGCTCATGTAGCGCACAATGGCGCAGTCGGTGTGTGAAATCAATGTATGGGACACGTTAAGAAAATCACAGTGACACTGGTCATGAGCAGAGGTGTTAAATGGCTATGTTGAAAATTTGGTGAAAAATTCCCAAAAATGACTGTTTTGGGAAGCGTATTCGCAGTTCCTACCTGCGCTGGCAAGTTTGAATTTGTATATTTGCACACCAGATTTTCAACAGTGCCATTTTACCGCACTTCCTTATGAGGCAGTACAGCTACCATTTTTCACATCTGCCTAAAATGTGTTTCCGCATATGAGTGCACAATGGTACAGTCGGTTGTGTGAAAACAATGTTTGGGACAGATTAAGAAAATCACAGTGACACTGGTCATGAGCAGAGGTCTTAAAATGGCTATGTTGAAAATTTGGTGACAAAACTCCATAAAATGTCTGTGTTACGAGTGAGCATTGCGCAGTTTCCACGCACCCTCGTAAGTTCATGAATTTGTAATATTTTCAGTCCAGATTTTTACCAGTGGCATTTTTCCCACACCTCTTTATGAACTGTACAGCTGTCATTTTCCACAACATGGCCGAAATGTGTTTTCACACTTTCAGCACAGAAATGCGTGGTCGCTGTGGGAAATCATTGTTCGGGACAGATAAAGAAAATCACACTGACACTGTTCATGATCGGAGGTCCCAAAATGCCTGTGTTAACAATCTGCTGTAAAAAATCTAAATAGTTACATTAAGTTGTGCGTTGCACAGTTTCTATGCTGCGCTTCATGACTTCACCAGTTTTTAATATTTTCACACAGATTTTCAACATTGCCATTTTTTACACCTCCCCATGAACAGTACCGCTGTCATTTTTCACATCCTGTTCAGAATGTGTTTTTGTACCTGTGGTGCCAAATGCCATAGTCGCTGTGCAAAAGCAGTTTTCAGCTAGCAAACTGATATTGCCACTGTTCATGAGGTGGAGGTCACAGAAAAACCATGTTGAAAATTTGGAGTGAAAATACCAACGAATGCCTGAGGCGTTAGGGTTTCCAACCATAACGCCCCAATCTGTCGAGAATGACAGGCATCAGGGGTGTGACTTGGGATTCTTGCCTGTCAGGCTCATACCATTCCACCCCCACCCACACCCTGCAGCCAGTGAGAGGCATCAAGGTGTGCCTCGGACTCTTCGGGCCCAAAGTTCACCCCATTCTCCTATACCGCACCCATCTCACCATATTTCCTGATGGAATGGGGTGCGCATAAGGGCCAAAGACCCCAAGGCACACCGTGACACTTGTCAGGGTCTGCAGGGTAGGGTGTGGTGAAATGGCATGGTCGTTATGCCTGACGACCCAAAGGCACACCCCAATGCCTGTCACTCTCTGCAGGGTGGTGGTGGGGTTGGCTTCAGTTCAATACTTAGCTGCCATTCCTATTATGCAGCTCTGTAACTTCTACACTACCAATGCCAATGCCAGCAAGCAAACATTCGGCATTGACAAATGCTTGTTGACTATGGTTTGGTCATTTATGGTTCTGCCACAGACACAACCCTACGTTGGCTCACCACAGCTCTGAATAAGGCATGCCATCTACTAATTGGTGCAATGTATCGTACTCACACTTGTGATCTTTACGAACAAGCAAACTGTCTTCAACTCCAGGCTCATACTGAATATCAAACCTGCCTTTTGGCTAAGAAGGCAGATCTTGGTCTCCTACCACCAGGTTCCCTTCAGCTTTTCAGTCTCTTCCGGGACACTTGGAGCACATGAAGTTCCGTGAGCCAAACTTTTACTGTCCCTCGCTGTTGAACCTCGCTCCGACAGCGATCAATTGCAGTTACAGCTGCTAATTTATTTAATACCCTTCCTCCTGAGATTGTGACGACTGCAACCTTGGGACCATTTAAGCAGAAGCTGAATCAATTCCTAGTTTCCAGAGCATCTTGTGACTGCTATACCTAATCTCTGCTGACAGCTAAATGCACTGAGACCTCCCTCTTTTACCATTTGCCTCTGTCTATCCCTATGCTGCTACTGCGCTTTTCCACTCATAGCACTTCCTCCCTTATCCCTTTCCCATTCTTACCCTCTTTTCATCCTACCTCATCCTCCCTTCCTTTACCCCTCCACTCCCACTTCCCCCCCTCTCCTCTATTTCATCACCTTGCTCTCTCCCTCTACCCCCGGCGCCGTGGATCTTTTCTGCTCAAGCTTCATGGTGGAATCTCCCTCCTTGCTCATTTTTTGCTCCTTCCACCCCACCAATTCACCCCCTGTACTTTCTCTCCTTGTAAGCCCTTTCACCCCTCTTCAGACAAGACCACTGGCTGCACTTGACACAATATTTATCTTGCCATATTGTTCTTTTGTTTATGTAATTACTTTCCTCATGTTGTACTACTTACTAAAACCATTGTAATT
This sequence comes from Neoceratodus forsteri, assembly GCA_016271365.2. Taxonomy (NCBI): domain Eukaryota; kingdom Metazoa; phylum Chordata; order Ceratodontiformes; family Ceratodontidae; genus Neoceratodus; species Neoceratodus forsteri. The sequence continues at coordinate 90,600,587 of JADMNL010000026.1, read as the reverse complement.
TGCTATTTTTGTGACTTGACGTGGAACCTCTGTAAAAGAGCCTTGGGTCAAAGGTCTTTCCGATTTGTTAAATAAATAAATAAATACACTAGACATTCCAGCAAGTTCATATCTCCCACTGCACGTTCCATCAGTCGCTGAAAAGTGTCCGGGGTGCCTGAAATCCCCTGTGGCATTCTCAGGAATTTGTAGAACTCAAAAGGACAGATGAAGGTTGTTTTCTCGTGGTCCTCCGGAGCCATTGGGATCTGGTAGTATCCGCTGTGAAGATCCAATACCGAAAACCATTTGCTCCCATTTAAACCATCCAGGGCATCTTGTATACAGGGCATGGTATATTGATCGGGGATGGTCCGCAGGTTCAGGGTTCAATAATCAACACACATCCTTACTGACCCATTCTTCTTATGCACAACCACAACAGGAGAGGCATATGGGCTCCTTGATTCTTGTATCACACCAGCAGTGAGCATTTCCTGCAGGTGTCTCCTCACATCATCTATGTCTGCTGGGATGAGACGTCGGGATCTCTCTCGAAATGGGCAGTCATCATGCAGGCGTATGTGATGCTCTGCACCCTGGACACACCCCACATTCCATTCTTTTAATGAAAACACTTGGTCCCCCGAGCAAGTTTCTTGCTAATTCTAGCCTTCCATTCAGCTGGCAATGGGGAGTCACCAAAGTCAAATAAGCCTGGGGTCACTCTCTCCTTCTCACCAGAGCACTTGTTGCTGGGCAATATGGCAGTGTCGGCACAGTGTACTGTAGCTAGGGTGCACCCTCTGTTCACCCGAATCTCCCGATCTGACACATTCTGAATCTGGACCATCACTCGTCATGCATAGGCATGGGCAAGAGCAGGCAAGATGCTGGGTTTGACCAATAATCCCTCTGGCAACTTTCCATCTCCTGGAATGGGTAACATCAGAACTGGACAGGGGTAAGCCTGTGGATGTATTTTATTCTTGGACTTCAGCAAGGCGTTTGACTCTGTCCCCCACAATGGTCTGGTGGAGAAACTGATGGGGTTAGGAGTAGGCCCTTTGATGGTCAGATGGATTGAAAACTGGCTAGCTGGATGCACCCAGACAGTAGTGGTCTGTGGGGAGCTCTCGAACCCTAGAGAGGTTGGTAGTGGGGTACCGCAGGGCTCGGTCCTGGGTCCGATTCTGTTTAATGCGTACATATCGGACATCAGGGAGGGTATAAGGTGTGAAATGAGTCTGTTACGTGGATGACTCCAAGATGGGAGCAGTAGTTGAGGGAGAAGAGGGAGGTGGCCTGCAAGGACCTGGACACCCTGGAAAGCTGGGCTCACATGGAAATTAAATTTCAATATCACCAAGTGCAAGGTGTTGCATCTTGTTAGGAAACCCTAAACACAGGTACACCCTGGGAGGGAGGCTGGAGGCCTCAATAGGGAAAAGACCTAGGGGTCATGGTGGATGCATGTATGAATACCTCTGAGCAGTGCAGGAGAGCGTAGCAAGGCAAACAGGATGTTGGGATGCATCGTTGGGGGATCACCTCTAGGATCAAGGAAGTGATTCTGCACGCTGTACAATGGACTGGTTAGAGCACACCTTGAGTACTGTGTACAGTACTGGAGACCACACTTGAAGAGGGACATACAGCTCCTGGAGAGGGTACAGAGGAGGGCAACAAAGATGATACGAGGGCTAGGGGATTTGACGTATGAGGACAGACTTGAGGAGCTCTGCCTGTTTTCATTGGAGGAGAGGAGAGACAGGGGGACGTGATTGAGGTCTTCAAGTACCTCAAGGGAATAAATAGGGTAAACATGGAGGGGATCTTTAGACTAAAGCAGGGAGGTATCACCAGAGGGCATGGTTTGAAGTTGGAAGGTGGAAGGGTGAGGGGGGAAAAGAGGAGGAGGTTTTCACTGAGAGGGTGGTGGACCCTTGGAATGCACTGCCTGGTGAGCTGGTTCAGAGATCCACAGTGGAGGGCTTTAAGAGAGGTGGGACAGACACAGAAAGTGGATGTATCAGATGATAGCCTGTCCCGGGGGGGGGTAGGGATGGATGATAGGCGTTTCTGGAGCACAAGGGATGGGAGGGTCTCGGCACTCAACTAAGGATCTAAGGTTCGAACAGACTCGATAGACCGTAAGGCCTAATCTGCTGGCAAATAGTATGTTAGTATGTTAGTAGTATGGTGCATTCAACATTAATATTTTGTTCTTTAAGTTTCTATTTAGGTGGACTTCTCCATGGATTGTGCACTGGGCACTGGGGCCAAGACCAAGGAGTCAGGTTCCCTTTTCCACACTATCCCCACTGGCTCATCTGGGTTCACTTCATCGGGTCTCTGTTGCCAGTCATAAGCCCTTTTTACCAAAGCTGGAATTCTTAGGGCCTGTCCAGTCAGCTGCCCTTGTTTCTCATGGCAGAGCTGTGCTAGTCTCCCAAACATGTGGGCATTTATTCCAATTAACAAGGGGAACCTCATCATACAGTCCGGTGGGGGAGACACACTAGGGCCAGTGTCTCTACTTGCTCCTCTATGCCAATGACAGTTGCAGGAAAAGACAACCAGAGGCAGGCATATCCTAGATATGGATAAGACTTGTCACTCAGCGGCCACACATGTAGGCCTTCCAGGGATTGTAAAGGGCACATCAGATAAGTGTTTGTCATACCAGTCCTGAAACACAAAGGTCACTTGCGACCCACTGTCAAGCACAGCCTGAGTAGGAATACCATTCACGGCCACATTAGTCTCCATTGAAGGGCCTACTATCTGGGACCAGTCTGGAGGGACAGTAGCAGGGGCCGGTACAGACGACTTAGCCACAAAGAAGTTGGAGTTGGGATTTCCTGAGCCTTCACTGTGGTCGTTTCCAGCACCCCTTGACCATGGTTTTGCTTTCCGGAGCTCCCCTTGAAGTCTGTATGCAACCTTATCTAAGTCTTTTAGGGACCGGCACTCTTTCTTCATATGTCCCTCCTTCCCACAGTTATGACAGAGTATGCTTTCTAGAGTCCGGCGTGGCCAAGGCATCACACTGGGGGCTGAGGCGGGGGTACCAACAACAGAAAATCGTGATTAAACCTCTGTCTGGTGTGTGGTGAGCATGGGGAGATGCCTCAGTAATTCCCTCACTTCCATAGACAATTCATCAATCTTTGAGCTGCTGTCAACGTGGATGCCTGGGAGTGCACCCCAACCCCCACAGTGGACACGCTGTGAGAGAGGTTTGGGCCCATTGTATCTCTGGAATGGGCTTGTAGGGGAAACGGTAGCCCTAATTTCTCAGACCTCTTGCAGTATCTTGCCCCAGGATGGAGCGACCTTGCTACCCTCCCAGTGTACAACTGGCACTGTATTTCGCCCCTGAGCATCACTCACATGTGCATCCTCGGTCATCTGGGCAGCAGCAACAGCAGATACAGGAGGGGCCCCCACGTGGCTGCCTCCTCTCACTCCTCTGAATTTCCTTTATCAGTCCGTCATAGGTAGGAGGCGCATCCAACCGAGCAGCAAGGCGTAGTTGGAGCAGCAATAATTCAGAGAATGGGGCTGACTTGAGAAGTTGGTCCAACCTATTCCAATCTATTTTAGCTGGGGCCATGCCACCTTTCTTTAGGTATTCCTGTAGCACCACTTTGAGTCGAGGCACATACATGGATAAGGGCTCCCTTGGGTATTGCTGAGTGTTTTTGACCCTACCCCACAGGTCCTCATCTGAATCGGGACTCCCATACACATTTTCCAATGCATTCAAAGATCTTGAGCAGTTGCTTCTGGATTACTAGCCTGTGTAGCATGGATAGTAAGTTGGACGGGGGCTCTGAGGCTTTCAACCACCCTTTTCTTTTTCTCTGGTTTGGGGCTTTGCCATTCTCGGATTTGAGGGGCAACATAGTCTATCCAAGTCTCCCAATTGTCCTCCCCCTGGGGTGTGGGGAGGGTGCCTGAAAATATCCTCAGCCGGCGATACGAGTCGTGACTAATGGCAGTACAGATATACAGCCAGCACTGCACGAGCACAGAAGGCGGGCAGTAGCAGGTGCTGGAGTGGGGGTTGGGAAGGAACACCCCCAGGTGGCAGGAATAGTTTCTTAAAGTCCTCTATAGTTTTCCCTTCCTCCAGCAACAACTTAGCAAATTTCTCCTCATAAGTCTCAGATAATAGTGGAAGCTCATCCTCCCCAGGGTCTTTACTGTCTTTTGTTATCACTCTCCAGGCGGCTAAGACCCCTTCTGAGGCAATATTCTGTGGCACTTTAGAGATGTCCACGAGGTCACTACACTCTACCAAGGCTATGAAAGTTTGGGCAATCAAATCAGCCTGTCGACCCACCACCACAGGGTTTTTTAAACATTCAACTTTGGAAAGTGCTCCCTCTACAGTGTCCTTACTGGTATCCAGGAGAATATCCAGTATAAGCAGAGCATTTTAGGGGTAGATCTCCTGCCCAGTACACCACCCCACCAACTGGTGTACAGCCATTTCTACTGGGGTAGCTATTAATCTTTAACAATAATTCGTAATTTTTGGCCAGTAGAAGGCACAAAATCCCAGCGGTGAACCTCCAAGATGTAACCCCTTAGGCGCTATCCCAAGGACTACTACCCCTGCCTGTATGGCTAGTAGCAGGTGAAAGGGCCTGAGTTCTGAAACGGGTGCCTCCACCCAGAGGTCAGGGTTGGTAGTGGTCAAACTAACCAGGGCACAGCCCTCTGGGACACTGAAACCCCCCTTCCCTTCTAGTGGCCTGAGCAATATATGATAATCACTTTCGCAGTACCCCTTGTACACCATACCAGTACCCACACTGTTTGCACTTACCACCAGGGCTGGTTCCTCTGGCTCGACCCTGGGGACCCCCTGTAAAACAAGGTTATGCACAGTAAATAGCAACAGTAAAGTACTTTTGGCACAAACTGGAAGCACAGTCGGGTTAAATACAGCGAAAAAGTCAGATCTGATTTAGTCAGGGGACTTGAACAAGGAAGGGGCGTAATCATGTTGATTGGCTTATAGACTGTATTAATCAAACAGTTATGCATACGCTTTAAGTCCCCACACAGTCACACCTCTGGGTACCCAGGTAGGGAGACAATGGGCTAGCCAGGAACGTTACAGCTGGTTGGGGCCCTGTGATGGAAGAATGCAACATGCACAACACACACTATTTGTAATCTGCAGCCGGAGGGCTCAGTTCATGAAAGAAAAAGCAACCAGACAATCAGATGACAATATTTTAGATTTAGCTGTTGTTGCAGGGAGCTACCCTGATGTTTACTCATGATACCCAATACTGGACACAGGCAGGACGAAATCAAGACTGCAGGTTGTTGAGCTGGAGTGCCGGGAGAAGCAGGGCCCCCACGAATCACTGAGGCGTTGTTCCTGTTCACGTGTCGAGCAGGGGGCTGATCCCCAGGCAGGTCTCTCATCGATGGCTTTCTCTGTGCAGTGGGCAGTCAGGCTGGGCCAGTGTAGCAAGGCCCAGGCCCAATGGAGATGATTTTGGATTCAGTCTGTGGGGCTGGATGCAGCTTCCAGCAAGCAGAATACAGTTCAAACCACAGTGGAGAACCAAATCACGACCAGCTATAAGCACACAGCACATTTACATGTAAGGAAATTCTAATGCAGCTTCCAGCAAGCAGAACACAATTCAAACCACAGTGGGGAACCAAATCACAACCCACTATAAGCACACAACACATTCACATGTAAGGATATTCCACTGTACCAGGCAAAAGGCTTTCCGGTCGCAATTACAGAGTCTCTGCACAGTCCAGGAGTTCAGAGGTGGCTGGAAGTCCAGACAGGCTGATTGCATTCAGCAAATCTTTGGTCTTCTTCAGGTGGGAGCCTGGTCATAATTCAGTGGCTTAATTCGCTCTCCAAGTTCAGATTCAGTCCGAAAAAGGCACAAGTTCCCTCTCAGGAACAGCAGGCAGGCATGCAGGCCAAAACCTAGGCCTTTCCACAGTTCTCCCACGTGAATCTACGCTGGGGCTGCTGCTTGAATCATTCAAGCTGTTATCTCTTCACTTCCTAACTCAGAACTGAAACTAGCTGCAAGCAGCTTGGGAATTTCCCCAAGATCCAAAAAGTTCGGTTGGCTGATCTGTCTGTCTGTCAGTCACAAGAAGGCTCCATTTTAGAGTGCCAGTAGTACTGATTGGCCCATTCTGACAGTCCCGGGCCAAGTTGGTGGAGATAAACAGAACAGTCCTTCTGCAAAGAAGGCAGGTTAGAACAAACTACAATATTATTACTACTCTAACAAACGATCAGTAAACAAGCACATCTTCTAACAGAGCTCCCTTTTAGATGACTTAAGACTGCAATCCAGGCAGCTCTTAAAGAGACAGTACACAGAGGCTATACAGGCACTCTCTGGCAATACATTTAATCTACTAAAATGCAGAACACCAGCCTGGCAGTGAGCATTTAGGCAAGCTCAAGGAAGACTTTTCAGGAACCCCCATTTGTAAGGGGGTTACACCAGCATTGAGGGACAACTGATTTTCACAGAACCAGTGCTGGATGTTGTTAAAGTCCAGTTGGAGCTAGTTCATGAGATCAGGGGCAGGGGATCCAGAGGAAAAGAATATTATATCATCTGCATACATATGAATGGATACAGAGGAGCAGACCTTGCAAGGGTCATTTAGCAAAATGGAAAAAAGAAGTGTGCCAAAGACAGACCCTTGGGTACACCTGAGCTAATAGGGAGTGGAGGAAAAGGGAGTCTCCAATACGGACAGCTTGTAACCTGCCCTCAAGGTAGGAGCGTAACCATTCAACTGAGGAAGCTACAAGTCCAGCTACCTTAAGTTTGTCTAGGAGAATGAGATGGGCTACAGTGTCGAAAGCTAAATTGACAAAAATGGCAGAGATGACAAGGCCCTGATACATGCCAGAGAAGACAGCATCAGTGAGCTGCAGGAGAGAGGTGGAAGTGCAATGTGACTTTTGTAAGGCCAGACTGGAAAGGCGTGAAGAAGGAAGTTGAGTCATGAAAAGAGGAGATTTGGGAGAGAACAAGATGAGCTGGAATTGATCCAGAGTGGGAAGGAGAGAGAGAATGGAAACTACTAGGGGAAGAGAGGTCACCCTCTTTTGGAATGGGAATGACAGTGGACAACTTCCAAGAATGGACACAGATAAGGAGAAAGAGAGGTTAAGAAGGTAGGTAATATGGAGAGCAGTCTCATGAGCAAAGAGAAATAGGAGTCTTAGATCAGCACCATCAGGGCTCCCACCCTTGTGTGGATTAAGATCCAAGAGGGCCTTAAGAGCAACAGCAGGGATAATGGGTGAAAAAGAGAAGAGGGAGGAGGAGGAGTCAGTAAGTTAGGGAGAGGAGAAGAATGAGAGGGAATAGAAGAAGAGAGAGAGAGAGAGGGAGTGAGAGAGGAGAGAACGGGCAGAGGAGGTGAAATAGGAATTGAAAGGAGGGGACTGCAGCAGTGTCAGAGATAGGAGTACCACCCATCAACCCATATACCATACATACCCAAGTGTACTACTGGTCTCAGTTTGTACTTTGTGTGCAAAAACATTTTTTAGGCACCAAATGAAGTTTGGAGCCTATTGTCATGGGTCTGAGTATTTTGTGTGTTAGATTTTCTGATGTGGAGTGTGTAGGGATCTATTCCCCATTGACACCACAGCAGAAAATTGGTCTTGTGATTTGCCTTGGTTTCAGCCATTAACTTGCATTGGTGGAGTAATATATCTAGAGTGCTTCTTGCTTGAATCTTGCTGTTGCAGATGACTGCATTCAGGAGTGCATTCATCTCCCTCTACTAGTGTGTCTTCCTCCTGCCTTCATTCAGGGGAACCAACTAACATACCTGGTGGTCTAGTGGAGGTAAAACTAGATGAATAAATATTTCAATAATTGCAGTCCCATGTAGATCTCTGCTGTTGCTGCTGCCGCTTTTGCAACCGGAGCTGACAGACCCACTGTCCTCATGCCACCACAAACCGCATAGGCTCTTCACTATCTTGATCAGTACTTCCTGACGTGCTTTCTGATGTGCCCAATTGCCCTGCCATGTCAGTGTTCTCATTCATAGGAAAAATACCTGGTGGTCTAGTGGGGGGGGGGAGTAGAGAACAGCAAATGTCCACCTGAAAATTGTGGTCCCCTATGTGGCAGCTCTGACAATGGAAACTACGAGCTCCAAAACGTAAGCACATTTGTGAATGTTGGCCAGCATTTTGCAACATCAAATTAGTCACCACGCAGCAAGGAGCAGCACAAGACAGCCTGAGAGCTGCCGGCTATCCTTTCAAGGAAGCCACGGAAGTGCACACCACTCAGCGCAACAGAAGTAAACGTACTGTAGGAAAGGAAAGCATAATACTGGACCACGTTCACTGAAGGCTGTAAACACAGCAGAAGATGTCTGAATCTTCAGAAGAGGTTTACCCGACTCTGGATTAGGAAATTGAGCCTCGAAAATTACATACGGGAACCCACAGGAGAACCAACTGCTGGTAAAGTGACATTTTCTTTTGCCGTGAACTTTCACCACTTAGTGCAGGCACAGAGCATTGTGTCAGATAAAGTGGTTCTGTGTAAAAACTGCCTAGTAAAACAATAAAAAAGGTCATAGTAATGAAAAATGTGGGTGTTACTTTCCTTACAGTGTGCTGATAGACTCGTTCTTAACGGAACAGATTTTACATTGTACATCAACTGGATGTCACAGAAAACATGCCGTTCTCCACTCCCCCAACACTAGACCACCACATATTTTTTCTATAAATGACTACAATACGCAGCCAACCACAGCTGCAGACCCTATGCCTCAGGTACAGTACAGTATCAGCATTTTGCTAGCCTCAGGTATTGAATACTTATATATGTATTCAACCTGCAACCAGACAGATAAATTTCCCTTAGAGAAGTGGGGAGGAGAGCTCAGACTAGGGCTGGGAGAACTCAGTGAAGTTCTAACCCTTATTAAATAAGAACTGGAACATGGTGACTTTCTGGTTTGTTCTGATTAGTTCTGATTTATTGACAAATATTTGAAAAAATGCAAAAAAATGCAGAAAAGTGGCCAAAGTCAGTCACATTTGACACAGAGGCCCAAAGGACATAATTTAATGGATTATTTGTATAAAAATGAATGTAAAACTGCTAAATAAAAAAGCAATTACTCACTACTAGCCCCTTCATTGCTAGCCTGTAATGGTAGCTTATCCTGCTCGGGTCCATGACATGAGTATGCTGGGTGAGACAGAGAGAGAGAGAGAGAGAGAGAGAGAGAGAGATGGAAAGAGAGAGACAGAGACAGGAGACAGACAGATGCAAATACCTATATCACTAGTATTCTAACCTGTAAATAAACTAAGATCCCTCTAACTAATATGATGTTCTTCTGATGACTCCCACCCACACCCACAGGCCAGGGACAAATTGACTGTCGTGACTCATGACTGTACACAGCACACTGATAGCACAGCAGTCCATCACACTTCCTTCCAAGATTACCATATATACTCATGTATAAGCCGAGGATTTTAACTCTTTTTTTTGGTCTGATTTATAGTACCTCGGCTTATACGCAGATCAATCTATGAATCAATTCAGTTCACCTGTGGCATCCTGAAAAGGGAAGAGGGACAAAAGGCAAAGATCAGGGAGAGGATTAAGAGGTAAAGACAATAGCGGAATTACAGGGGTTGGGGGGGGATGGTAAGGTTAGACTAGCGATGGCAGTGGTGGGGGAGAGTGTGGCACCAGAAGACTACAGGGCTCTTGATACCGGGTTATTATGGTGCTTACCTCCTCACACTTTGCATGCCTCCTGCCCAGGAACACATTCACTTGTAGAAACATACCGGTAACTATTGAGGTAAAAACAACAGGTACGGTAAGCAGTTACTATGGTGTTTACCTCCCCACGCTCCGTGTGCCTCATGCTCAGGGATGCATTCACTTGTAGAAACACAACTATTGAGGTGAAAACAATAGGAACAGTAACTGTTATACCTGCAGGCGAGTCTGGAGCTTCTACGGCAACTGCTGCTGATGATCCTGGTGTTCGGGGATTGGGGGAGGGCTCTGAGTCTGACTCTTATGACCCTTGGAATGGGGTCTGTTCAGCAGCATCCTGCAATTAATGAATTCCTGATAGTGTGTTTGGCTACCTATTAGATGTATGCAACTAAAGGGATAAGCTTATACATGGGTCACTGATGTTTTAAAAAGCTGTCTCTTGGGTTTAGGGAGTCGGTTTGTACGCGGATCGGCTAATACGCGAGTATATATGGTACCTGACTGACTCCTACAGTACAGATACTGTTTTGAAAAAACTCAGCAAGTGTTAAATATGCCTCAGAATTTGAATTGGAGATGCAGACACATCTGGTGCATAGCCGCATGCAGCACAGTCCCACACTGGGGGTTGGTTAATGCTTATACGTAATGTAAAGCAATATACTATAAAACTAATGATCATAATAAGGAGGAATAATGGGGAATGAGTGATAATGATGATAAGACATGTGTGTACAGAACTTGTACTTGTGTTGTACTGTAAACAGCCTGCTACAAGTCGCAAAGTCAGATTATCCCCATGGCCACTCACAGCCAGCAGCACAGGCGCATCAACTTGTATGTTGTTTATCTGAACAGTATTTTTTTTAATACATGAAATCATGAATGAACATTAACAAGTGATTGTGATTCATGATTGGATGGCACAAGTCAAAGATTTATTTTGCCACCCTGCTGCCCTTGCCCTGTACACACAGCCACCCTGAAGCCAGGAAAAGACATTTTATTCGGGATTTCTGGGACTGTTACATTTATCATGGGCCACCCTGCAGTCTCTCTCTCTCTCTCTCTTCTCTCTGGACATCACAAGTCATAGATTTATTTTGCCACCCTGCTGCCCTTGCCCTGTACACACAGACACACTGAAGCCAGGAAAATACATTTTATTTGGGTTCTGGCACTGCTACATTGTCGTGGGCCCCCCCTGCAGTCGCTCTCTCTCTCCCCCGGACGTCAAGTCAAGATTTATTTGCCACCCTGCTGCCCTTGCCCTGCACACACAGCCACACTGAAGCTAGGAAAATAAATTTTATTTGGGATTTCTGGGACTGTTACATTAATTGTGGGCCCCCCTGCAGTCTCTCTCTCTCTCGCTCTCTCTCTCTCCCTAGGACATCACAAGTTATAGATTTATTCTGCCACCCTGCTGCCCTTGCCCTGTACACACAGCCACACTGAAGCCAGGAAAATACATTTTGGGGGATTTCTGAAAATGTTACATTTATCATGGGCTCCCCTGCAGACTCTCTCTCTCTCTTCCTCTGGACATCACAAGTCAAAGATTTATGTTGCCACCCTGTTGCGCTTGTCCTGTACACACAGCCACACTGAAGCCAGGAAAATGCATTTTATTTGGGATTTCTGGGACTGTTACTTTTATCGTGGGCCACCCTGCAGTCTCTCTCTCTCTCTCTCTCTCTCCCCTCTGGATGGCACAAATTAAAGATTTATTTTGCCACCCTGCTACCCTTGTCCTATACACACAGCTGCACTGAAGCAAGGAAAAAAAAATTGGGGGGGGGATTTCTGGGACTGTTACATTTATCGTGGGCCACCCTGCAGTCTCTATCTCTCCCCTCTGGATCCGATTGTGAATGAATATTAACAAGTGATTGTGATTCATGATTGGATGGCACAAGTCAAAGATTTATTTTGCCACCTTGCTGCCCTTGCTCTGTACACACAATCACACTGAAGCAAGGAAAAAATACTTGTGATTTTATGCAACTGTAAAATTTCTCTTGGACCCCCAGTAGTCGGATCTGGAATCTGGAATAGCACAAGTCAAAGATTTTGCCAGCCTGCCCTTTCTCATGTATACAGCTACACTGACCGAGGCCAAGAAAAGAAAAAAAACTTTCATTTGGGTACTTGGACGGGGGATGCCACTCCCATTTCATTAATCTAACACTAGCTTCCTGTCCTACACACTTATCTTTTCTCTTATCCCTCCTGGGCCCTTTGCGTTATCTGCTTCTACTGTCATCACCTATTGCCACCCCTCCTCCCTTGCACTAACCATGTCTTGTTTCTTTCTCCTAATACTAGAGAATGGCTGTACTCGGGTGGCTCTGCCTGTTGAACTATACGTTTTTTTACTTACCCTTTGGTGCCCTGTATTAGACCTCAGTCCTTCTCTGATTCAACTGTAACAGAATCTCCTCCTGCACTTGAATTGTGGATCATAACTCTAGCTGCATTTTTGTGTTGTCCCTAATGTACATATTACCATGTTTTTGAGAACCTTAGTCACTGCTTTTTACCTGTTGTATTAATTGTGCTTCATGATCTTGACGTGAAACCTTTGAAAAAGAGCATTGTGCTGAAAGGTTGTTTCTGAACTATGAAATAAACAAATAAATAAAAATTTCTGTAACTGTAAAAATCTCTCTTGAGCCCACAGTAGTTTCTCCCTCTCTCTCTCCTCTGGATCTGGAATGGCACAAGTCAAAGATTTTGCCAGCCTGCCCTTTCTCATGTACACACTGCTACACTGTCTAAGGCCAAGAAAAGAAAAAAACTTTCATTTGGGATTTTCTGTAACTGTAAAATCTCTCTTCAACTTCCAGTAGTCTCTCCCTCTCTCCTCTGGATCTGGAATGGCACAAGTCAAAGATTTTGCCAGCCTGCCCTTTCTCATGTACACACTGCTACATTGTCTAAGGCCAAGAAAAGAAAAAAACTTTTATTTGGGATTTTCTGTAACTGTAAACTCTCTCTTCCGCCCCCAGTAGTCTCTCCTTCTCTTCTCTGGATCTGGAATAGCACAAGTCAAAGATTTTGCCAGCCGGCCCTTGCTCATGCATATAGTTACACAGTACTGCTACACTGCCCTAGTTTGTATCCCCTTCCCCGGCAGCCATCCAGGCCACTACTATCGCCCCAGTCCTGAGTTACTGACCTGCTTTCACCCACTCCAACAATCGGTTTATCTCCCCCTCCTTTCTCTCACTCTCCCTAATTTCTTCCCTCCCTTCCCCTCCAGCTCATATATTTCTGGCATTTTTGGGAGGTTTTGGCGATTTTGTTTGGTGACTATCTCTGCTGGCTGCCACTCTGTTGAGCACAGCTCCTGCTCCTCTGATCCTCCTTCTCATCTGGGGCCACATTGCGCACTTGGCACGGTTATATACCGTGAGTGCATCACATGACTTTCTGTTGCCTGATTGGATGCCAACAGTCGCCTGTTTGTGCCGACAGCATCCACATGGCAACAGACAACAAAATTGTGGAAATGGCATCCCCACAGACCTGGAAACCAGACTTCTATGGTGAAGTCCATATTTATCTGCGTCTGTGGAAGTGTGGATATGATCCGGGAGTCCGGAACTCCCGCGGAACAGTCTGCCCAGCCCTAGCTCAGACTGAATCATTTAGTTTCAAAAAAAGCCATAAAATGCACCACAGAGCATCTAGTTCCCTAGGGCTTCTGGGGGTCTAGCTGCCCCCATACCCCTGCCTTGAAGCAAGCAGGCACAGCAGTGAGTTAGTACTGCACAATACCCAGCCAACCGCAGCTGCAAATAGTAATAATTTTCCTTTAAGTAAGAGGTGTAGGAGAGCTCAGAGATGAGTTATTAAGCTTAAAAAGAAAAACACATGAAATGCACCGCAGAGCTAGTACACCTGTGCTTCTGGGGGCCTAGTGGCCTCCAGACCCCTGGCCTACAAGCCAGCAGGCATAGTAGCAAGAAGCAGCTGTGGATGGCTAACTGGGTATTGTACTACCTAAGGTAAGTACAATACCCAGCCAACCACAGCTGCAGATTATGTGCATCAGGTATAGTCAGTATCAGCATCTTGCTAGCCTCAGGTACTGAATACATATATGTATGCACCCTGCAGCCAGCTAAATGGTAATAATTTTCCTTAGTGCAAGTGGTGGAGAAGAGCTTGGACTGAGTTATTATAGCTCAGTCTGAGTTCTCCTCCACTATTTAGCTTCAAAATAAGCCACAACATGCACCACAGAGCATCTGGGACTCCAGGGCTTCTGGGGGCCTGCCTGCCTCTGGACCCCTGGGTTTTTTGAGAAAGTCACAAACTGCAAGAAAAGAACCCCCCCTTTGCAAACATCTTAGCAGCAAGCTTGCTAGGGAGCACCTCAACAGAGTCTAGCCACTTATGATACAGTGGTAGGAGAGGAGACTATTGCATCATGAGTGGCTGCACTGTTTTGGGGTGTTCATAATGTTTAGGAAGTATGCAAGAAAAGTACAAATTCAAATACAAAAGTCTTTACAAGAAAAGTAAATCAAAGATTTGAAACAAAACAGGTGTGGTATAATTACACCATTAGCATCAATTTTAGTTCTACTTAGAAAGGCAGGCGATAAAACAACAAGCATCATCAATGAATTTTAGAGAAGGTAAGTAATCATAAAATGTCGGTGTTTATCTAGAAATAATATGATTCAAAGGGGAAATTGTTTAACCAGGAAAGGCACACTAAGCCGAAGCTTGGTTTCAGGTGTGACCTGATTGCACAATGAAGTTAAGTGACTTGTTCAGGGTCACTCATTATGCAAATTGGGGCTGTGGGATTCAAACCCAGGTCTCCAGGTTTGCAGCTCACTACACTAAACCACAGCGCTATACTTTCTTCTGCAAAAATGGTTGGCAGTGGCCCTTTAATTGCCTAGGACTTTTCACGCACAAAGAGCAACACATTTAGCAGGGTGAACTTACAGTTTGCTCTGAACACTAATTAACTTCTCCCATTCTCCTTCACTGCTGGTGGGAGTGAACCCGCAAGGATTTTGACAACTGTGGACCACCACTCTCCTAATGTGCCTTTCAGTTGCAGGTGGTCTCCACTCCTTTTGAGGCAAGTTCCTGGGGCCTCCAACCCTCCTGCTGCTCCTGATGTTGTCCTTCCCTGGAAACAAAGCATGAAGGAACTGGTGCCACCCCATCCCAGAGACCCTGCCACCATCCCTGAGACCAAAGGCCCCCTCAGCCCAGTCACAGCCAGAGGGGCTGGACTGCTCCTGTTTGTCTCTCCCTGGCTCTCTCCACCAATGTCCTGCTGCCTTCGCCTTATATAGGCTTCTGGGGAAACGCAGCGCCATGCACATTCATGCTCCTGTTTCCTGCTCGTAGCCAAGTCAGGCCACTTGGAGCATGAACATCCAGATGTCCTGAGCTGGGTTTACGAAGGGCTGTGACAGCTGCAAGCCCTGGGTGCACTGAACATACGGCACACAATGCTTGTGGCATTCTCCTGCCCGGTGATTGGGATTCTCAATGCCGTGCACCAATTGTTGCAAGTTAGACCAGCCTTTTCTGTTCTAGCTTGCAGCAATCTCAGGTACTCTTTTTACTGGGCTTGTGTCAAATATTTGGCCCAAACTGCCAGAAAACGGGAAAAGTGTGCGGCAAAGTTGTTGCTACAGCTGTGCCACCAAATGAGTTTGACACAGCACTTGACGTAAGCCCTGCGTCACCCTTTATGAATCCGGCCCCCTGTCTCCAGGCATCCCCCTCACCAGAGAATAGCTCTTGACTTAACCCTTTGAGTGCTCTCTGGCAACTTTCCTCATACCAGCAAAGCAGAGGCTGGTTACATATTCTCATGCACAAATTTAACAATTTCTTCCTCCCTCCTCCTCTTTCTCCCTCCCTCCCTCCTCCCTCCTTCCTTCCTTCCTTCCTTCCTTCCTTCCTTCCTTCCTTCCTTCCTCCATCAGAAATAAAAACTGTGCTAGTATGGAAACTACTCCTTACACCTGGTATTAATAAAGAAACTAGATGGCTAAAGATGCTGACATTAGACACTAATTTTCTCCCAGCTCGGCAGACCTTTCATATCAATGATGGGCCCGATTAGGGCTAATAAACAATTTTCAGTGTTGCAGTAATGTTTTTTTTAACGCTTTTCAGCAGCTCCAACAAGAGCTCCTTCTATGTTGTAGTGATCATTACCGATATTTACAAGTTCACCACTATCTGGGAACAAAGTTGAGACTAGAGTGGGACAGCTGTATCCCCTGTAACTGACTTAATTCTGACAGCCATGGACACTACAAGCCCTGAACATTTTATCTCAGGGGCATACCAAGAACTGAAGAGCAGATTATGGGTGTCAACTGGGAAGATCCAGCTGAAATGGATGGGGGATGGCAGTACCGCTAACTGAAGGAGATTGGCAGGCAGCATGGGGGCAGTTTTAAGAGGGGGTGGGACAGGGTCAAAGGTAAGGTCAAAACTGAGGGGAAGCTGGGGTGGAGGGAGTTGGCAGAAGGGGGCGATAAATCCAATGGATGGGCAAGGGGTGGTGGGCAGCTGCAGCAGATTAGACTGGGAACTGCGCACTCGAGCAGACTCGATAGACCATACGACCTGTATCTGCTGACATTTTCGTATGTTCGTATAACATCACCTCTGCCTGTGTGTGGAAGGAATTTGGATGGAAGGCTCTTATTTGCTACTTCTGGACCCTGCACATTACTGTGAAATTTGACCCTCCAATCCAGAGCCTCCTGCTGAAGGGGCTGTTGCTATTTCCCCATCACACTCATGCATAAATTATTTGATTGACAAGTACTTTGGCCATTTTGGGAACACATAGAAACAGCCATAACTAACTATGGAACATTGAATTTCGCAAGCAGTACTCCTTTTAATTTATCCGACCCATGTCATGTCAGTAGTCCACAAATTGTAGTAAGGTGTTTGGCTAATGGGGGCCAAGAAAACAATAAGCAGATTCTGGTTAAAATCGGAGGCTTCTATGCAAGTTGAGTGGGAAGAGGTAGTCAAGAGTATCCATTAAATGGAACAAATCATGGATTAAACTGTCATCCTGAAAATTCTCAACGTTTACGTATTTTTGGAATGGGTGGCTTATTTGGCTTATGGACTACAGGGATGACTTTGTCCCATAGGGGAGGGCGTGGATCAGGAGCCTGAAGGGGGTGGGGAGAGGATGAGGGGAGACCATCAAAGAGCTTTTTTTTTTCTTTCACTGCTCTTTGTTCAGTATTGCAAATCAACAGAGACGAGGGTTTTATTATAAGTTCTTTATGTGTCACCTCACCAATGGATTTTTATAATAAGACCTTTGGCAGATCTGTATGAGGAGAACTCACTGAATGTCACTGTAATGTCATTTCTAAAGCTACCTGACATAGTCAGGACAGACGTCTTGCAATTACTACAGATGAGGTTATAGAATCCAGAAGAGGCATTTTACTCACATTACTATGCAGTTACTCTGTCAGGACTGCTTTAACACCTCACACAGTATCACAGTAGTCAGAAGCAACACCAACAGTAACTCCTAACCACCTCTAGGCTAGAAACACAGCACAACCTATCCCCAACAAAAAAAAAAAAAGAAGATTTCATTTTTGCAGATGGTTCACTTTTAAAATGAACTCTTGCAGACTGATTCTGGTGCTAATTCGGGAAATTGCCTGAGTGGTGCATCACATTGGACCACATCATGAACACCACCCGCTTCTTCCCTCTGCCTGCTCTGCCACCCACTAACCCTCTAGTACCTGTTCTTGTGCTGCGTCACATCCCTTAGCCATCTGTCTGGCCCACTGCCTGCTCGGCTCCAGCACTGCAACCTCTGACACTGCAGGATGCTACCTTTCTCTTTCCAGATTACCCCCTCACCTTCTGATACCTCAGAATTGATTAGCAGTCAAGCTTTCATTTCACAAGAGAAGAAAAATTCTGCCCCAAGCTGGATCCACCATGCCACTCTGCCAGCCCTGGACCCTGGTGCTGCTTTGTGTATGTGTGTCTAGGGTTGCGCACCCACTAGGGCTAAGAGGCTCATCATCATGCCCACTGTCAGGACCCGCTGCTGCTGCCACCACAACATCAGCCACCACTCCACTGCTGCTCCCTGCCTCATACCACCCAGCTCTTGTGGCTATCTGTGTAAACCACCAACCACTCCGGACAGCCAGCCTCCTGTTTGTGAGTCAATGGCTAGTCGGGAGAAGCCTTCCTGGACCTAGTACACAATTTGCCCATGTCATTGTTTCAGGGGCTTGCACAGTCTGGGGCTGTTCAAAGATGAAGGACTTAAGAAATTGAAATGGATGAACGATCCCCCACCCAGCAAAGATCGGAGCAATTCAGCTAGAATGAAAAACCAAACCCAGCAGGTCTGAACTGCAAGTAAACCCACATCTTTTGGGGGAGTGTAATGAATAGCACTAGACAACATCCCCCACCCCTATTCTAGGCTATGTTTCAAAACTCAGTAAAGTCAAGGGCAACCATTACCCACCCAGCCACAACTGGCAATGCCATCTTCCGGCAAGCTATTTAGACAGCTGTACTTTTTTTTAATGCAAATGCTCATTAAATAGCTAGCTCAGAAAGCATCTTCCGAAGGTTTGTAGTGGCAGAGGGAAGCAATGCCTGCTCTACTAATGTATTTCCCAGGAAATTCCAATGTAAAGCTGGTCTGAACTGTTGTATCCAGTTGGGAATGATAACTCTATCGAAGGCATGCTGCGTATACATTGCCCGCACAGTCCCACCCCTGCCATACATCCCGCCCACCTCCCCGTTTGCTTCCCTGGTGTGCCTGCACAGTCCCACCCATGCCATATATTCCGCCCACTTCACTGATTACTTCCCTGGTGTGCCCACACAGTTCTGCTCATGCCATACATCCTATCCCATTCCCTGACTGCTGTCCTGGTGTCTTTGCACAGTCCCACCCCTGCCACATATCCTGCACGCCTCCCTAATCGCGTTCCAGGTTTTCACATACAGTCTCACCCTCACACAGTAAATGGGATAATTCTTTTTATTTTATTTTTTTTATTAAATTCTAGGGTTACAAGTACCTTTGAACCAAAGGTTCATTTACAAAGTTTCCACAGAATGAACAATACAGAGGAATACAACAGTGTACAAATTACAGGGGTTAAAGGAAAAATAATATGCTAAACAATTTGAGGAGTACACAAAACAAGCTTGTTGGGCAATAGAGAGGGGAGCACAATGGGTAAGAGGTGGTCAAGAACTGACTTTGTCATCATTCTTACCTTTATTCTTTTAACTTTACAGCAATCAAGGGCAGACAGCCTTATATTCTGAGTATCACTCATAAAATCATGCACTAAAAGTTTGTAAAATAATGTATTTTATTAAACCTTGCAGGAAATCCTGCCATTTGATTTGTCATCCTTTCCTTTCCCTGCCTACTGCAACTTCCCTTCCTCTCCCCCACCTACCACAATGCCTTCTTAACATGTTCCTATCTCCCTCCCCTCTCAGGGCTTCTGCTTCTCCACTGTTACCACCCAGGAGACTCTAACTGCCCTTTACTCCCTGAATTTGAATAAGTCTAGCCCAGACAGACTTGATCCTAGGCTTCTGCATATCTCTGCCCCTTCCATTGTATCTCCTTTGACTCACCTTTTCAACCTCTCCTTCTCCCTCAGTGTGGTCTCTCAGTCCTGGAAATTGGCCAGAGTTATACCACTGCACAAAGGGGGGGGGATCCTTCCACCTCTGGTAACTATCAGCCTATTTCCCTCCTCCCCTCTCTTGCCAAACTGCAAGAGAAGCTTGTCTGCCATAGATGCTCCGATTTCCTCTCCTCCACCGATTTCCTCTACCCATTCCAGTCTTTCAGAAAAGATCACTCCACTGTCTCTTCCTTGCTGTATGTTACTGATAATATCCTCTCAGGGATGGATCAAGGTCACATCACTGCAGCCATCTTCATCAATCTTGCTAAGGCCTTTGACTTGGCGCCTTACCCTCTCATTCTGTAAAAACTGGGTTCTGCTGTCTTCTCAGCTCCTGCTGTTGACTGGCTCTGTTCTTATCTCACAGGTTGTCTTCAGTCAGTACAGGTATGTAGCACTCAGTCAAACCTTCTTCCCATCCAGGCAGGGCTCCCACAGGGGCTCTATCCTGGGTCCTATACTCTTTTCCATCTTCCTCAGTGACATCACTGCAGTCTGTGCCAACTTGTGTATTCACATGTATGCTGATGACACAGTGATACACACTTCTGGCCCCTCCACCACTGACGTAGAAGGTCTGCTACAACAAGACTCCCACAATGTCTTAAGATAGTTCCAGTCAAACCAGCTTCGCGTCAGTGCTAAAAAGACGGTGTCCATGACCTTTGGCACCAGTGAAAAACTGGCTAAACTCACATTAGTTCCCACTTTCTCCACCTTTGA
This sequence comes from Neoceratodus forsteri, assembly GCA_016271365.2. NCBI lineage: Eukaryota > Metazoa > Chordata > Ceratodontiformes > Ceratodontidae > Neoceratodus > Neoceratodus forsteri. The sequence continues at coordinate 90,580,348 of JADMNL010000026.1, read as the reverse complement.
TGGCATCCCACTTGAAGTGGTTCCGTCTTTCAAGTACCTTGGTGTGTAGCTTGACAGCAAGCTCGACTCCTCTGTCCACATTGATACCATCCATGCCAAGCTCTGTCCTAAACTTAGTGCCTTGTACCGATATAAAGTTTGTCTTTCCCTACAGGTTCGTCAAGAGCTCATCACCAAAATGGTGCATCCTGTCTACAATTATGTGGATGTGATTGGGGTCCATCCCTTGTATCCAGTGATAATAGCACCAGAATATGGGTGACCGTCAAAATGGCAACTCCATATTCGGCACTATTGGAATGGGCTACCCACAAGGGTAGCAATTGGTTCTACCGTGAAGGTAGAGGAAAGAGACAGGAAAAAGGGAATGGCGAGGGGAAGGGGGGGAGGGATAGGGAAGAGAGTTATGTACAGGAACTGTCCCTGCTGCCACCGAGCCAGCCATGTGGTGTGGTGGTGGTGAGGGAGCAGGTACTGTTTTTGGGGCTGGGGACAAGAGGGACTAAATTTTGCCGCAGGCAGCGGCTCCCGGACTTAAATTTTTTGTGGCCAAATTGTGCCCCCCTCCCTGACATGTACCCCCCCCCCGGAGTTAAGAATCTTAATTCAGAGGGGTGGGGAGGGGGACACAGCCCCCCCACAAAAACACTTTAGGTTGCTGGATTTCGGTTCACCGATAAGTGTATATCGCCGATTTGCTTTTCAGCGATATACACTCACTATAATTGAACCTCTGTCCCTCCACTTACCTGACCCGACTGGATACCTTCTGTAACTCCTTCTGTTCCTTTGCAACCAACTCACCCCCTCGAACTCATCACTGTTCACTTTACACTTCACTATCCATTCTCTCCCTTCCATCCCATCATCAGATGCACTGTACCTCCTTTATATCTAAATACTGGTTTAGGTCCATTCCCTACCACTTTCCATCATTCCTCACCAATGCTCCCTTAGCCTCATGCTCAGTCCGCTCCAGAGACCATCAAACCTTTGCCTTGCCATGTCCCGCCCCTTCGCTGGCCAGTCAGCTTTTGCTTATTATTTCCCTTCTCTCTGGATGCAACTTCCCTCTTCCCTACATTTCGCCACCTCACCTGCTTCCTCCAGATATAAAGCTCAACCATCCTGATTTTCCCAGGACAGTCCCATTTTTAGGCAGCATGTCCCGGTGTCCTCACAAGTTTTGCAAAATGTCACTTTTGTCCTGGTTTTGTTTAGTGTTCCCATTTTTGTCCCTTTTTTTGTTTGCTGACTGCTGAGCCACAAATGACATCCATTTCAGCACCACCGTGGCGCTGCTCAAGCTGGATAGCAATTTGCAACTTCTGCCCTGTGCCTACATTGCGCCACGAATGCAAAAAGCTCAGGTAGTCAGATAGCAAGCGGGTCAGCAGGAGCACTGTAAAGCACCTTCCTTCCTGTTAGATTATACTGGGTAGTAGTGCAAGGAAGTGCATGTGGCCATCTGCCTGCCAGTTTCTGAGAGGGACTCCAGACAGAGGAGAGACTGGCAGCAGTGAACTAAAGTACCTGAACCTGATCAGCTAGGAGAGAGTGTGTGACTATAATCCAGTGCAGTGATGGGAGTCACAAAAGTGAAGTTTGTTCAGCAAGGGACGTGAGTGTGAGCAAGTTGGGACTGGACTATCAGGCGGAGCAATGCAAGCAGCTCGAATGTCTGAACATAATTTAAAGCAAGTTTGCTTCCGATTAACTTCCTGTACATCACAATTCAGAACTTGTCGCAGCAGAATGAGGTATTGATTTAATCCAGATGTTTGCTGCTGGTGTTAAACTGTGGGGTGGCAGGGCTGTAGCAAGCGGCAAAATGTAATTGAATGTGTGAAGCCTTGTCCATGGCGATGCAGTGCCCAAGGGAGCGAGGGACTTGAGGGGGTGGGGTCATGGTCAGAATTGGGCACAGAAAAAGGTTTTTCAGCTCCAAGTGTGGTATCAGACTTTGTTATGAGAAGGAATTGTGTCCTATAATAGGACATTTAAAATATTGACAACCTGCACTTTAGTTACATCATGTTTGTGTTATTTGTACTAACTGTCATATTTGTGTGAGGATATTATGGAAATGTAAAAGTATATGTTATTATTTTATAAGCTTTAGTATGATATATTGTGTTTAATGTATTTTGTATGATTAATGTAAGAGTAACTGGAACTGGCTTATTTGGACCTCACTGTAAATGACCCTCAGCTCAGTGGAGTTATCCATATTCATTTTTTTATGAATAAAAATTTTACCTGCCTTACCTAAGTGTATTTTATTTTGTAATATGTAGCGCAGCCTGCTAGTTTTATTAGTTTGATCATTATGCACTTTCTGTGGTCTCTGTTAACCATGGCTTTGCACTTTTTTTACACTGTATTTGTCTAAGCTATGTATTGTTTTTATCCTTTGCTCCCTTCCCCTGGGTTGCACCTGGAAACAAGTCTTGGCTCAGTGTGCCTTTCCTGGTCACCAATTTTCAAATAAATAAATAAAATCTGACCATCACGCGACATTCGTAAGCTAGGTACTGTTGACTGCTCTCCTCCATAACAGTGGTCAACAGTACCCAGCAATGAGCAGTAGTGTGAAATTATTGCCTGCTACACTTGCACATTTGCTTCATTGAGACTGCAGTCGGTAGTGGAGGTGAGCGGAGGGGAAATATCGACTGCCATCTCGGGGCCAATTGCCAAATCTTCATTTCCTGTCCACTGAGCGGAAGGCTTAAGGCAGCAGGGAAGGAGCAGTGCGCAAGAGACAGCCGAACAGAGTGAGCGTTGCAGGGTACAGAGGCACAAGCTTCAGGGAGCCGACCACATATAGGAATGTGAGTCGACATGCGAGTTGGACTCAGAGACTGACGACAAGTTGCAGGAAGATGTGGGTCCAGCTCAAATGCCACTGACCACACTGGAGGGGGATGAGGAGGAAGAGCTGACAAACAGGGCAGTAGGTTCCATACTGGCAGTGCGCTACTGTAGGGATAGACAAGAGCCATCACACAAAAGTTTTTTAAAGGAGAACTGTGGTGAATCTGTATGTCAGTTTTCCCTATAGAAACAGTTTTTTAAATACTGGTTCAAATTCTGTTATTGCCCTTGCTATCCATGCTTTTTAATTATCTTAGTGGGTGTTTCTGATTTATATACTGTTGATAAGAACCATTTTAGAACTGTATGATGTTGTGTTTGTCCGTGTTCTACTCTTCTGTTGTTGGTACAATGCATCCATGTTCTACTAAAGAACTCCGAGGTTGTTTGGGACATAAACTGCATCATACAGTTCTAAAATGGTATTTACCACCAGATTGTGAAGCAGAAACACCCACTAAGGTTACTAAAAAGCCTGTATAGATGAAAGAATAACAGAAGTTTAACCAGGACTTAAAAAAAAAAACTTGTACAGGGAGAAATGATTTACTGGTTCAGTGCAGTTCTCCTTTAAATTTAAATGTAACAGATACTGACTGGATAGCTTTGTTCAAAAGCTGATCCCTGGGGATCAGCTGCAGGCAGTATAACAACTGGCAGTGAGAAGCACGTCCCTTTGGGCTCTGGTTTTACATTATTGACCTAAACTCTGGTCAATATTTGTATAATGAGAAACTTGCCTGGTTCTAGAGAAAGCACAATATAAAAGGCAAAAGTAAAAGATTTACACAAAATATAAAACCTGAACAAGGGAAGAGTGAAAGAAGCAATTAAAAAAGAAACACACTGATGGAACTTTTTTTTAATATGTAATCATTTACATGTAACACCAGTTTGAGTTTGTGTCTTTTGGCATTTGTGAGTGTGTGAGTGTGTGTGTGTATTGAGTGGGAGAACAAGTGTGAGCGCTGGTGGTAATGGGGGCCTAATGATATTTTTTGCTGTTCCAGTTAGAGTGTGTTTGTGTGTGTGTCTCACTATGGGGGTTTGTATGTGTGCATGTCTCCAGGGCTTGTGTTTCTCAGTCTGCGGGTCCATGTTTGTCTGACCGGGGGAAGGGGTTGGGGGCTGTGTTTTTGCAATTTTCAGGATCCGTGAATGTCACTCCAAAAGTCCATGTGTTATCCTCTGGGGGTCTGAACATATCTGTGAGTGTGCCACTCTGAGGGTCTGTGAGTATCACTGCATGTTCAGCATCCCTGTCTCATGTATCACTGATGTATTTCACAGTGTGTGTGTGTGTGTGTGTGTGTGTGTGTGTGTGTGTGTGTGTGTGTGTGTATTTTACTGGAGTGTAGGAGAAAAATATATACTGCTTTACAGTTGCAAATTGGAGTAACATACCAATAATTCATTTATTACTGTGACGCTTAGCCAATCTGCTTGTTAATTATTTATATTATATTTCTGATATAAATATATGTTTTTTGGAATTTCTGCTTGGAAAGTATGGCAGTCAGCACAAGGCATCGTGGGACCTTGGATTTTCAAAAAATACTGTTCTCCCTCTGAGCGGAAAATCTAATTAAGAGCTTCTTTTAGATACTGGGTTGTAACAGATTGTAAAACACCCATTTATTGTAAATATAGGAAACTGGTCTTAAACAGGCTACATTTTATGACCTATTAGGAGGAAAACAACTTCTGACAGATACCTGTTAGACTTCTTACCACTAAGAGAAATAGCTCAGGAATTTTTTCTGAAGATTAAAGGGGTAATTCTAACCTGCCATAAAGGAGGCTCACTAATTAAAAAAAATACATATATATATATATTTGTGGGATGCTTAGCAACATGCAGATGCCTGAGACTAATTTGGTATGCAGTAAGAGAGTGACCTCACAGCCAGCATCACCACTGAGCTGTGACCTCACAAGCTGGGTGGGACCCTTGTTCCCTACAGATGGTCAAAGCTAAGAGAAGATTGTGCTTTTTAATTCTAGACTCCTGAAAGAACACACTCTCAAGAGCACTTCTACTAAATTAGGTAATTCAACCGCCACTATTTGCCAATTGAAACTAGGGTAGGATTAGATACTCAATAATAAGGCGGTTTTGTGTACAATTATCCATTTAATGTGTATGACTGTACCCTAAATGTTATATGTTCTGGATTTTGTATTTCATCTACTATTTTTAATTTTAGTAAACTTTGTTTTTCTTGAACTCCTGCTTGAGCCTTTTCCTCATTTTGAATGTGAATGCTGGGACAGTGTTGATAATTCTGATAGAACTGTTAAGTGCTTACATTGTGTTACCATATGCACCAAGATTAAGTACCAATGTCTCAACTGAGTCAAAAGTGGGATTGTAAACCAGGTGGTGTGTCCGCTGGGTTAAGTATTGCACTGCATTTCCCCAAAGAGGGTGTGATATTTGGACCTGTTACCTGGGCGTGCTAGCAAAAAAGGGTTCATATTTGACCCCAGGACTCAAAACTGGTAGTTGTTCGGACCCAAAGCACACAGGAGAGTTATCCTGTTTGTCTCCTGTTCACATGTTGCACTTCAAGGTATGGCACTGTGGTAACAGAGGGCCTGATCCCCGGATTGCATTTGTAACAGATCTGGTTGGCAACGGTGCAATTTAAAAGATTTGGTTTGCAGTGCTGCAATCAAAAAGATTTATTTGCATACTGTGAAATTATTTAGTGACATGAGCATTAACAGTCCAGTGTGTCACATTGATAAACTGTAATAGTTCACACAAAATAAGGCAGTGATTTGGAATACAAAAAGAAGAAGAAGAAGAAGAAGAAGAAGAAATATATCATTGTGGTTACAGTCAAAGTTCCCTACCTGTTTTATTTTTTTTCAGGTGCAAGTTAGTGTAGCTGTAGATTAGGGAAGAAGATGACTTCCACCTACAGTGATTACACTGCAGAATACCTGAGGCAGTTGTGCCAGGAGAGAGGATTCCGTTGCAAGGGGCGAAACAAGCAGCACCTCATGGAAGCTCTTGTGGCAGCTGATGCCCAAAACCTCGAGTCATAGTCAATGGCTGAAAGGGACCAGACCTTGGGTGTGGAGGGGCTAGGGTCCACCACAGTGTCCAGACCCAGGGAGGAGGACAGCGGGATCAGTGTAAACTGAGAACCACTGCAGCATGGGAAGGTCACCACCATTCTGGAGTGGAATGAATCTGGAATTTGAACAGAAAAGGGTTGAAGCCCAGGAACAGAGGGAGCTTGAACAGAGGAAGCTGGAGACAGAGAGAGAGAGAGAGAGAGGAGAAGAGAGAGCATAGAGAGGCAGAGGAAAAAGAGTGACAGCATCAGACAGAGCAGCGAGTAGCCGAGCAAGAGCAGTGAGAGGCTGAGCTAGAGAAGAAAGAGCACCAGAGGAAATTTGAACTGGAGAAGCTACAACTCCAAAGACCAGTGCCAGAGCAGGTAAGTGGCATGGGTGAACCTGGGACTCCAGGACTGGGTTACAAATTAAATTCTAAACTGATAGCTGAATTTAAAGAGGGGGAAGCTATGGATGCATTTTTAAACTCATTTGAAAAGGTATGCATTCAGGCAAAAATTCCCAGAGAGTACTGGAGCTTCCAGCTATCCTCGCTGCTTACTGGGAAAGCTTGTGATGCATTGGGTCAAATGGACAATCTGGACAGTAATGATTATGGCAAACATAAAGTTGCATTGTTAAAAAAGTATGATATGACAGCTGAAGTGTACAGAGTTAAATTCCATAAGCTCAGGAGAAGCACTGATATATATATTGTTTTTTGGTCCCTGACTGTCATCTGCTCGGTGCCGTCCTGCCATGTCCGTCTTTTGTCGGTGAACCCTCTCCTCCAGCCCGCACCCCAGGTCACCCCTCATGAGGTGGGGCCACCAGCTTCCTGGCATGTTTTCTATCAGTTTAGGAGAGAGGGGGTCCTGACCACAGAGCGAGAACCAGCGCCAGCATCATTCGTCTGGTGCCACACATTTTTTGTATGTTAGTTGGGGGCGGGGATGTGCAATGACGTCCAGTGTCCGCCCTGGCCCCCCAACCTAGATGGTGCTGGTATGGAAGTCCCCCAGCATCCACCAGGGGTCACATGATGCTGGACACTCTACCCCCTCTCCCCGGAGAAGGAGAGCATCCCAAAGGACGTTCAATCCTTCTCCTGGTTGGCCCTCTGATGTCCTGAGTCCATTCTTGAACCTGGGTCATCAGTGTCACAGTCAGGAACCCTGCAGCAGAGGGCTGGCCGAGAAGCCCTGTTATGAGCTACATGGAGCGAGCCACTAAACGTCAGTTTTTAAAACGGTGGGAATAGATACAAGCAGACTCCATAGAAACAGTTGAGAATGTTGTACTTTTGGAGCAGTTCTTTCAGGCTTGCCCAGCAAAGCTGAAAACCTGGCTAGAGGACAGAAATCCAAAAACAGTACAGGAGGCTGCCGAACTCTCGGACCACTATGCCAGGAGCAGACCTGCTCTGAAAGGGAGTGGGGCAGGTGTGGCAGTGCAGAAAGAGAAAAGCATGCCTTCAGTGCAGCTTAAACCCTCACTGCCTCCACCAAAAGCAGGCAGCCCCAGGTTACAAAGAAAAGATTTGCCTGATAAAAAAAATGAATGTTGGTTTTGCAAACAGCCTGGACATCTTGCAAGACAGTGTCCTAAAAAGGCAAAGAGTGCACAAAGTGTTGCTGGGAAAGAAGTGGGGTTTTTGTGTATCCCTGAAAGCATGCCAATAAACATGAGGGAGCACATTTATTTATTTATTATTTATTTAAATTTTGGTAACCGGATGGACCCACTGATACCATGACAGTCCCTTTTTCAGGGGAGACCTGGGATTTTTCACAGGTAAAAACATTCATAAATGTACACACAATTACCAGTAGACATGCCATAGGTTTGCACAGTTTACAACATACAATATTACATAGAGCATGGATTGGTGCACTTCTGACAATTCAGTGTTCATATTGCATGTTTCAGTTAACATTTTGACAATTTTCAACACACGATATATGTTAGTTCTTTGGTGACGGTCATGGTTACAGACAGATTACAGTAGGGAATACAGGTCTCAAATGAGGAACTTTCAGTTTTCAACAATTACAAGTGCATTGATTAAGCTCTAATAGATGAGTCTTAAGTCCCTTTTTGAACTCCCTGAGGGAATTACATACCTGTAAATTTGCTGGAAGAGCATTCCAGAGAGAGGGGATGGTGGCCGAGAAAGATCTCTGTCCCTGAGATGACCTGACTTTAGGCACATAGAGGAGCTGATGGCTCGAGGATCTAAGGGGGCTACTATTTTGCTTATCAGATGCCATTTTAGCCATGCTAGGTGGTGCATTTACTGACCTTAGCTTGAAAGCTAAGCATAACGATGGGTACTTGAGTCATCCTTTCAATGTAGGCCAGGACAGGGCTTTGAGCACCTGGCAGTGGTGTTCCCTAGGCTGAGCCCCCCTAGCAAACCGACACACCCTATGATAAAGGGTAGTAAGTTTTTGCAGTTCCCCACCTTTTACCATGAGTAACATTGGAGACCCATACAGCAGAGTGGGTAGTAGGGTTCCAGTTGCAATCCTTAGCTGGGAGTCCTGTGTGAGCATACATACATCCAGTTACTATGAATGGGGTGCAGACCCATGGTTTAAGGGACATGGGGGCATCCCTTACTTTGGTAAAAGGGGATTTGGTTGAACCTGAACAGCTTATATCTAATCAGTTTGTTACGGTATGGGGATTCACTGGGGAGAAGAAAATGCTGCCACTTGCTAGTGTTCTCTTGGACTGGGGTGAGACAGGAGAGACTGTGCAAAAAGTTGCAGTGGTAGAAAATCTTGCCCTGGATGTGATTATAGGAAACAATCTCCAAAAGGGGATGGTGTGTGCAGTTACCTGCAGTCAGGCGGCAAAGGCAAATTGTAGTTCCCTGGACCCCACAGACGCCCCTGTGGAAAACATTGGGAGGCTGGTTCCCCAGCCGGTGTCTCCTGATATGGAGAATAGTGAAAGGGGGGGTAGAAATTCCCCAGGTAGCAGTTAACAGAATGGCTACAGAAAGTTACTCTGAGGAAGGAGGGGTAGCCAATTGTCAGAGGGTTAGGGATGGCAGTGACCCTGAATGCCCTGATGCTAGAGCTAGGGACCCTAGTTTAGAAACTGAAGGGGACCTGTCCTATGCCTTGGGAATATGTAAAGATTTTGCAGCTACTCAGAAAAATGACCCCAGTTTAGATAGGCTGAGGGCTTAGGCAAACTCTGATGGAGCACTGGGAGGTGACGGGAAACAGAGTTTGCTGGGAGAATGGACTGCTGTATACGCAGGATGTAAGAACAGAGGGAGGAGTGATGGGCAGGCAGCCTATTGTTCCCCAGGGGTACGGTGAGTAGTTGCTCAAGATTGCCCATGATATTCCCATGTCTGGACATCTGGGAATCACATGCACTATGCAGCAATTGGCCCAGAATTTTTATTGTCCCAACTCTACCCAGCAGGTGAAGGAATATTGCAGGTCTTGTCACTGGTGCCAAGAAATATAGAAGGCGGGTAGTAAAACCAAAGCTACCCTAATTTCCTTGCCCATAGTGGAGGAGTCATTCCAGAGGGTAGGAATTGATATTGTGGGGTCTTTGAATACCCACAGGTCCTCTGGGAAGAGGTTTATCCTAACAGTGGTGGATTATGCTACCCGGTACCCAGAGGCAGTCACTCTATCCTCACTGAGGACAGACAAAGTGGCAGATGCCTTGCTAGGGATTTTCTCCCATGTCAGGTTTCCACAGGAGGTTATTACCAATCAAGGGGGTTCCTTCATGTCGGACCTGATAAAATGTTTGTGGCAGAAGTGTGAGGTGGTGCAGCGATGCACGACACCTTATCACCCACAAGCCAATGGGCTTGTGGAAAGATTTAACAGTATCCTTAAATCGATGCTGCAAGCATTTGCTGAACAGCATGGGAAGGACTGGAAGAAATACCTTCCCCACCTGTTGTTCGCATACAGGGAGGTGCCCCAAGAGTTGACAGAGTTTTCCCCCTTCAAGCTCTTATATGGACGCAGGGTGCGTGGGCCCTTAGACTTGATCCAGGAGGACTGGGAAGGAAAGCATGCCACCCAGGGAACTCCCATAGTGGATTATATCCTTAAGATTATGAAAAAGCTGAAGGAGCTTATGGGAACAGCCCAAAGCAACCTGGCAGCTGCCCAGCAAAAGCAAATGGTATGATACAACTGTAGAGCCAGAGCTCGATCGCACACTGTGGGTCAGGAGGTCATGGTCCTAATCCCAGTCCAGAAAGATAAGCTGCAGGCTGAGTGGGCAGGGCTGTATGAAGTAGACAGGTGAATGACGTAAATTATATTGTGGAACTACCTGACTGGAGACATACCCAAAGGATGTACCATGTCAATATGATGACACCATATGCAAAAAGGGCTGACATGGTCTTCACAGTGGATAGTCCTGGGAAGGGGACGGACAAGGAAGACACCCTTCTGGACTTGCTGGAAGAAAGCAAACTGGAGTCCTTTGTGGAGGCAATTAAAATGTCTCTCCAGTTGACCCCAGACCACATCCAGGAAGTAAGGGAGGTTTTAGCAGACTTTGCCCCATTGTTTAGTGTCAAGTCTGGACTAACCCCCTTTGTGATGCACGATGTAGAGACAGCATATTGGGTGTCAGAGGCTGTCCAAAAATACATTAGGAGGGAGGTGGAGAAAATGTTGGATTTAGGGGTAATCCAGAAATCCCACAGTCCCGGGACTCACCTTTAGTCCTTGTTCCCAAGCCAGATGGCTCTACTCATTTTTGCATGGACTATCATGGACTCAGTGCAGTCACAAAGTCAGACACCCACCCAATGCCATGGATGGACAAACTGCTGGACAAGCTGGAAGGGTGACATACCTTACCACTATTGACCTGACAAAAGGGTATTGGCAGGTGGAGTTAACAACCAGAGTTAGGGAGAGGTTGGCCTTCATCACTCCAATAGGGTTATTTGAGTTTAAAGAAATGCATTTTGGAATGAAGAACACCCCTGCCACCTTCCAAAGGTTGGTGAACCAGGTGTTAAATGGTACTGAAGAGTACGCCATGGCGTACCTGGATGATATTGCCATCTTCAGTGCCAGCTGGAAGGAACACACTTCCCACCTTAAGGAAGTGCTGGGCAGGATACAGAGGGCTGGGCTCACTGTAAAAGCTGAAAAGTGCCAAGTGACCATGGCTGAGGTGGCATACCTTCTGCATGTAGTAGACCAGGGACAGCTCTGTCCTAATAGAGGAAAAATTGAGGCAATCGAGGCATGGCCCAGACCTGAAACACAGAAGCAGGTTTGGAGTTTTCTAGGGACCGTAGGGTACTATAGAAAATTTGTATCAAACTACAGTGACCTGGCAGCTCCTCTATCTGGCCTGCTAAAGAAAAGAATGTCTAAAAAGATAAACTGGGAACCAGCCTATGAACAAGCCTTTACATGGCTAAAAGAGGCACTGTGTGGTGCTCCTGTATTAGCCAGTCCAGACTATAGTAAACCATTTGTAGTCCAGATAGATGCCTCAGATGTGGCTATTGGGGCAGTACTTAGCCAGACTTCTAACCAAGGGAAAGATCACTCAATAGTGTACCTCAGTAAGAAGTTACTTCCCAGGGAGCAGGCTTATTCTGCAGTAGAGAAAGAATGCCTTGCAATGGTGTTGGCACTAAAGAAATTAGAGCCATATCTATACAGGTGGCATTTTGAGGTACAAACAGATCATAACCCCCTGGTTTGGCTGACACAAATGGCTAAAACAAATGGCAGGCTTTTAAGATGGAGCCTTGCTTTGCAGGATTACAACATGACTGTTACTCACAGGGCAGGGGCAGCAAATGCAAATGCAGATGGGCTGTCATGTCAGTTAGAGGGGTGAACTAAATTTGAGAAACTCATCTCATGCCTAGGAATAGATTCCCCCAAATGCAGCTCAGAAGGGAGGACTGTGACACTTAGCCAATCTGCTTTTTATTATTTGTATTATATTTGTGATATAAATATATGTTTCTTTGAATTTCTGCTTGGAAAGTATGGCAGTCAGCACAAGGTATCATGGGACCTTGGATTTTCAAAAAAATACTGTTCTCTGTCTGAGTGGAAAATCTAATTAAGAGCTTCCTTTAGATACCGGGTTGTAACAGATTGTAAAACTCCCATTTATTGAAAATATAGGAACTGGCCTTAAACAGGCTGCATTTTATGACCTATTAGGAGGAAAGCAACTTCTGACAGATACCTGTTAGATTTCTTACCACTAAGATAAATAGCTCAGGAATTTCCTCTGAAGATCAAAGGGGCAATTCTGACCTGCCATAAAGCAGGCTCAATAATAATACAAAAAAAAAAAATATATATATATATATATATATATATATATATAATAAAAAACTCAGTTTAATGCATCAGTTAGGGTTGTTCCACAGTGACAAAAGTGAGGAAATTTGGTGTTAGGGTTACCACCCCTTGCCTCCCACGCTCACCCTGCCTCCACCCACAGGCATCGGAGTGTGTGTTGGGATCATTGGCCCTAACTCTCACCCCATTCCATGTGTAAGGAAGCTGAGGTGCTGCAGTATAGGAGAATGGGGTGAGAATTAGGCCCGACGATTCCAACGTATGAATTTCCCTTCTTTTTGAGAATGTGCAATAGAAATAGTGAATGGAATGTTGTGGTGGGAGCATGGGGCGCGGTCCCGCAGCCCTACCATCCTGCTCCATGTTCCGCATTACGTTACGACAGTAATGGTAACGCTAACAGTAGCGGTAACAGTGAGTGAAACGCAAACGCTAATGGTAACTGTTTCAGCAACATAAATGTTAATGCAAATGCAAATGGTAACTGTTACGGTAACGCAAATGGAAATGCAAACACAAGTGGTAATGCAACTGTTATTGCAAATGCAAACAGTAACAATAACAGTGACGCAAATGATAATGCGAAACTCAATGGTAATGGTAATGTAACCACAAACGCTAACAGTCATAGTAACAGTGATGCAAATGTAAATAGAAACACAAATGGTAAAAGAAACGCAAGTGCAAGCCATAACACAAATTGTGAGGGAAACCCAAATGGAAGTGGTAACAGCAAGCTGATGTAAGGCAACAGCAGTGAAAAGTCTGTATTTCACTTTGTTTCCAAGATAATGACACAAAGGCGATGTGATCCAACAGTAGCGAAAACTCTGTCTCGAGTCATTTCCGAGATAATGGCACAAAGGCGCTGTGATCCAACAGTAGCAAAACGTCTGCATCACTCTTTGTTTCTGAGATAACAGCACAAAGGTGATGTGAGTCAACAGTAGCGAAAAGTCTGTATCTCGCTTCATTTCTGAGATAACGGCACAAAGGCGATGTGAACCAAACCACTGAAAGACACCTACGTACCACTAGGGCTACCTATGCAATTAAATTTCAAGCCACTAGCACCATGCAAAACGCCATGCGCAAAACATTACCTGTGTCACGCAGTATCTCCACAGCAAATTATTTTCCCAACATGTAAACAGCATGATTCCCATCTTGAGGACATCCACTCAACATCCTCCAAATCTCATGTTAAAAGACCAAACCATTCAAGAGATATTCAATTTTAAAGTATGTGCACCTTTAAGAAGTCTTCCACCACAAAATGGCTGAACTTGCGGACGAAAAATCTTTAACTGCGAAGGATGCCAACTTCAAATGGCAATAACTCTGGAACAGAACAACATATTTTCACCAAACAAAAACTGACATGTTCTGAGAACAAAGGGCCTTCTACTGGCCAAGTTTCAGACCAAATAACCACAGAGAGGCTGCACTATGCATTGCACAAGTGAGTGCAAAAAAATAGCAACAAATTTATTTTTCGCAGTTCACTGTGCAAAAACTGTATGTACCAGTGAAATAGAAATTGGTAAATAAATAGATGTACCATTCCACTCCATGTATACCACATCTTATCCAAATCTCTTCAACGGTTGCAGAGCAGCACGAGAGTAAACTGCATAGGAGTGCCGAAAAATACATTTTTGGCGCTTCATTGTGCAAAAAACTTATGCAGATGTCAAATGAAAATTGGTAAATGCACTGAAGTACCATGGTAGACCAAGTATTGCAAATGTCACACAAATCTGTTCAACAGTTGTAAAGTTATAATTACACAATGTGACGTTTAAGCACAAACACAAACAGTAATGCCAACGGTGATGCAAATGGAAACAATAACACAAATGGTAAGAGAAAGGCAAGCAGAATCGTAAACGCAAACGGTAACGAAAAAGCAAACATTAATGATAACGGAAGCATAAATGCAAACTGTAACACAAGTGGAAATTCAAACGCTAACAGTAATGGCAACACAAGCGTAAACATTAAGACAAACATTATTGTGATGTAAGCGCAAGTGCAAAAGCAAACGCAAATGGTAATGGTACCGTAAATGCAAATGCTAATGGTAACACTAACAGTGATGCAAACGAAAATGCAAACACAAATGGTTACGTAAACGCAAGCACAAATGCAAAAGTAAACGGTAACATAAACAGAAATGCTAACAATAACAGTAACGGTGACGTAAACATTTACAGATATGGAAACGGCAATGGAAACACAAGTACAAATGCAAACAATAATGGTAATGCTAACAGTAATGGTGATGCAAAAGGAAACGGTAATGCAAACAGAAACGGAAACACAAGCGCAAACGCTAACGGTAACAGTGACAGAAATGCAAATGCAAATAGTAACGTAAACGCAAACGCTAATGGTAACGCTAACAATGATGCAAGTAGAAATGCAAACACAAACGGTTATGTAAAAGCAAGCTCAAACTGAAACGGTAATGGTAACATAAATACACTAACGATAATGGTAGCGGTGACGCAAACGTAAACACAAATGACAACAGACATGCAAGTAGAAATGCAAATGGTAACGCTAATGGTGACACAAAAGGAAACGGTAACACAAATGGCAATGTAAATGCAAGCGCAAACGCTAACAGTAACGTAAACACAAACGCAAATGGTAACGCAAACACAAATGGTTACAGTTACACAAACGCAAGAGCAAATGCAAATGGTAATGAACAGGGTGATGCAAAAGGAAACAGTAATGCAAACGGTAATGCAAACGCAAGCGCAAATGCAAACGTAACACACACGTTGATGCAAATGTTAACGGTAACGCAAATGGTAATGGTAGTGCAAGCGGAAACATAAACACAAATGCTAACAGTAACAGTAATGCAAACGCACATGCTTTTTGTCCCAAAAAGGTGCATTCAGAAGCAGTGAAGAGAAAGAATGTGGCCATAATAATGGCCCTCGTACCAGAAAATGATCACTTGGAATACTAAATTGCTTATATCTCAGGAACTGTACGATGTAGAAAAAAAATTAAAATGTCATATTATTTATGACTTTCCAGGCTAGTTTTATGCTTAGGCCCCTAGTGGGGGGCTAAGCATTTTTCTGACGAGAAGTCTGCATCTCGAATCGTTTTCGAGATACGGGCCCCAAAAGGTGCGGCGGTTGCCATAATGTTATCCTACAGGAAAAATCATCAACTTCAGAGTGACATAACTTTGCAGCCCAGTAATATTTTGTCACCAAACCACCAAAAGGCACATCTGTGGGATCTTGGCTTTCTTCCCTCCAAACTTCAGCCCAAAAGACCAAACCCTTTTTTTGCAGCAGGGTGACAAAGATTCTCTATTGTTTTGGGTATAGTGTCACAAAGTACTGTCACAAATCACGACACTTTCGCAAATAAAATCACGAAAGTGTCGTATATTCGAAAGTACTTTGCAACACTGTTTTTTACAGAAATTTAAAAAACATATTTCTGGGGTGTTTTACCCCAAAAAAAAGACATGGCTAGCATCCTCAGGCTTGCCTAGGTGAACACAACAAGAATTGTGTTCCTAGAGGGTCCCAAATTTAAATGCCAAGCATTTCTCGGACCACCAACTGAAAAAAAAATGGCTGAATCATGAAAGTAAAAGGGTAATTTATGACAGTAAAAAGTACCTTTGCGACACTTTTGAATATTTTAACTTTTCCCATAGACTATAATGGGGAACATTTTTTTTAATAACTTTTGAACCGTTTTATATTTTTTCACAAAATCTTTAAAAGGCACATTGGGGACCCTGGCTACACGTTCCCTGAAGGTTTCGGACCGATCACGCAAAGCGTGTGACCTGTAAGCACGAGCAAGGAAATGCACAATAAATCCATAATGTATGAGTTTTTTTGGTGCCCTGTAGCTCCGCAACCGTACATCTGACTGTAACAGAACTTGGCAGATCCAGAGACCTATGGTACCAAATGATGCATTCCAAATTTCAGGAAAATCTGTCATATGGTTGTAAAGTTATTAAGCTGCCAAATTGCAGATTTAACCTTAAATGGGGTACTCAACCCTAACTATGGTGGCACTACCATGCCACTATTTTATATATATATATATATTTTTGTGGGATGCTTAGCAACATGCAGATGCCTGAGACTAATTTGGTATGCAATAAGAGAGTGACCTCACAGCCAGCATCACCACTGACCTGTGACCTCACAAGCTGGGTGGGACCCTTGTTCCCTAAAGATGGTCAAAGCTAAGAGAAGATTGTGCTTTTTGATTTTGGACTCCTGAAAGAACACACTCTCATGAGCACGTCTACTAAATTAGGTAATTCAGCCTCCACTATTTGCTAATTGAAACTAAGGTAGGATTAGATACTCAACAATAAGGCGGTTTTGTGTACAATTGTCCATTTAATTTGTATGACTGTATCCTAAATGTTATATGTTCTGTGTTTTGTATTTCATCTATTTTTTAATTTTAGTGAACTTTATTTTCCTTGAAATCCTGCCTGAGCCTTTTCCTCATTTTGAATGTGAATGCTGGGACAGTGTTGATAATTCTGATAGAGCTGTTAAAGGAAAGCTGTCGAAAACGCTCTTGCCAATTACCAGGGCTGCAGAAACGCCTGTTTAGCACTACCTTTATGTGGTTACAAGTTTCCAGCTAATCTGTCATTATTAATTTGCCCCGTTTCTGTGCCTTGAGTGTGGTACTAAGTTCTGTGCTGAAGCTGCCATTTGGACACTGCCACCACACCGGAAGTCTGAGAGTGTGCTCCGTTCAGTGGTTTCCTTCCTGCGCTCTGCTGAAACGCTTGTTCATGATGAGCTGGGCAAATTTTTACTAAGGAAAAATAACTGGTGTGGCATGTACTACTCATTTAATTGAACTTTTAGAAGTAAGCTGCGCTGAAAACGAAGAATGGTAACCTGTTTAATGTTTTAATTGAAAGTTGAAGTTCTGAGTTCGCATGCCCGAACTCAGAACTACAACTTTCAATTAAAAAATTAACAGGTTACCATGCTCCGTTTTCAATGGGGCTTACTTCTAAAAGTTCAGTTAAATGAGTAGCACATGCCACACCAGTTATTTTTCCTTCATAAAGCTTTGCCCAGCTCATCACGAACAAGCATTCCAGCAGAGCGCAGGAAGGAAACTCTGCTAATTTGCATTTAAGTTGCGGCTCTTGGCACTATAAGTAATGAAATGGTGCCACTGACTCAAGACAGGTAGTTGTTTGGACCCAAAAAAGACAGGAGGGTTACCCTGTTTGTTTCCTGTTCACATATTGCACTTCGAGGTTTGGCACTGTGGGAGCAGAGGGCCTGACCTCTGGAGTGCATTTGTGACAATTAACACAATTACATCACAGCAATACAACAAAGAAAATAAAAGTCAGCATTTCAGCTGGAATCTAAAAACCCAATGGCATCTTGGCGGCCATCTGATTTGTTTAGCCAAATGACAAAACTTTAGCCAAACCTTGCAATTTCATTTGCAGCCTGTGGAACAGCAGTAGCAATTTGACTATACTTTTATAGCTAAATGCAGAAAAGCTAATAACGTAAAACACAGTTTGACAAGTGGGCAGCTGAACCTTTCACATCAAGCTATTTTAATAAACAAACAAAAAAAAAAAAAAAATTGAATTAAAAAAAAACTCTTTTTCTTCAAACTTCTCCTTGACCTCCAAAATTTGACCCTAGAAGATGCCAACTTAATTTGTAGTTCCCAATTTTTTAAAGCCATATTCCCTTCCTTATGAAACAATACACCCAATATCGTAAGCACAGTTCCCTTTATTTGAAACTCTCCAAATTCTTTTCTGCAATTTGCCATACTTTCTATGCCTATCTCTTCACTTTTTTTCATTATTTATTCAGGATCCAGAAATCTCCTCACATTTCATAAATTTTTGTACTATTGCTTCTTCCTTGAGTATCTGAGAACAAAAACAAACTGACGTCAGCAACATATGCCATTATTTCAACCCCTGGTTGACCGGTTAAGGTATTAAGCCTCTAGTGTTGTTTTTTTATATTTATTTAAAGCATTTTATTTATTTACAGAACTATAAATAAGTTTCATTCAAAACAACAATGAGTTACCCCATTAAACTCATGGGGAAAACAAATCTATAAAATCTGAGATACCTCTAGACCAAAACCTTAGCGATATACTGTCAAATGGGCAACTGCAAATAAGCAACTCTATTTGTGTGCCTGATGAGATAACAAGTGGGTGTGGAAAACGATGGTAGGGCTAGTGACTGTGAGAGGGTTGTAATGGCAAAAGTGAATGACAGAGGAGCTGTACTGTTGCTGGTGAAGTACAGCAATGAGGCCTGCTACCACCGAGCTGTCCGCCTGGCATAGCGGGTGGGGTCATGGACTGCTGTAGTGATGGTTCCGGTTAGGGACTGCCAGTAAGCAAAATTTTTTTTCTGAATGGTGTTGGCTGTTAGGATTTTCTTCTTCCTTGCTGTATTTCCAGGATCGATGGTGCCCCAGCCATGGTACTCCCTCCCATATATTCCCCTTTTCCCCAGTGTCCGCTCCCCTAGAGTTGATTAGGGTGGGGGGGGCTATGCCTCCTGCATTAAATCTTAACTTGAATGTCCATCTGGTTGCCATATTGGTGGTCAATTATGTGGTTTAGGGGCTGATTTTTCTTTTGGTGAAATGTACTCACTATTGTGCGAGTCGCCATCAAAAAATTGCACTTATGACATGGAACCAACATTACAGGAGATCATGATCGTTGAAAGAAAAAAATAAATTTGAGCAATCTGTGCTTGAATAGATACAAATATTGATGCCAATACCTATTTCAGTCCATTATGGTACTAGGATATTCAACTTTCGAGTAATTTAAATATTTGGGGCCAGATATTCAAATGCTAGCACAGGCACTAATGGGGTTTGCACCGGCGCTATCTGAGTTTGTGCCTTGCATTCAGGGGCATATTCAGAGGCCCATGTAGCATGCCCTAAGCCTCTTGGTGCCAAGGTGCTAACATAACACTGCACCCACACAGATGAGGGGATCATCACCTGAATACTATTGCAGTGGCATGTTCAAAGCTTTACGGCGGCAGTAAATGGCCCCCAAAGTGGTGCTATTTACCGCCGCTGAAGACTTTCTCTTAACCAGGCACTAAGCCCATGCCTCCACCCCACTGATTTCAGAGTGGCTATACTGCAGCCGCCCCCACCCCCAATCACCCATCATGCCAGTGAGGTTGCAGTCCCTAGTGTCTAGTGGCACTGCCCCATCCCTGAACACCCATCCCACATACAGTAAATATCTGTAGTGTCTAGTGGTACCCTTACCCCTGAACACCCATCCTTTGTATTTATGACACATCCCTGGTGTCTTGTGACACCCCCCAAACATCCATCCCATGTACAGTAAATAACCCTGGTGTCTAGTGGCACCCCTCACACTCGAATACATGTCCTGCGCATGTCTGACATATCTCTGGTGTCTAGTGGACCACACCCCCCAAATACTTGTCCTGTGTTTGTTATACATAACCTTGGTGTCTAGTGGCAACCCCCACCTTCTGATCACCAGTCCTGTGTTCCTTAGACATAGTCCTGGTGTCTAGTGTCACCACCCTGGGCACCTCTCCCCCTGTCAGTGATACAGCTTCTTGGTGTCCAGAGGCAATCCAAATCCCCAAACACCCATCCTGTGTACAGTAAATATGGTGTCTAATTGCATCTCCCACCCCCGAACACCCTTTCTGTGTATGTCTGACACATCCCTGGGGTTTAGTGGCACCCCCACCCATGAACCCCGGTCCATGTACCATATAGTATACCTGGTGTCTGGTAGTACCCCTGCCCCCCAAATGCCCATCAACATACGGACTGGTAAACATTGTCAGTCCAGTGTCCCCCTCACCTGCCCTGTGCCCACCCAGAACACCGCCCATCCAACTTCCCCTTATGAGGGTGTCCGGGGACATGCCTGGAATCCTGATATGACAACTGGCACAGCCCTCCTCTCACCTCCTCAGCTGGCCACCATATGAGCTCATGGTGAGTGCACATCGAAGAGCTGACAGTGAGGTGCATATAGTATACTGTATATTGCACATGCACTTACTGTGACCAATCAAGGAGGTGAGAGGAGAGCTGTGCCAGTCACCATATCTAGATTTCAGACATGTCCTCAGGCACCCTGGTATGGGGGTGTTGGATGGATGATGTTGTGGGTGCAGGTAGGGTGGTGGGCAGATGCTGGACCACCAATGTTTACCAGTCCATATGTGGATGGGCATTTTGGGGGAGTGGGGTAGGGGTACCACTGGTCACCAGGGATAGTACACGGTATATGGACCAGTGCTCGGAGGGGTGGAGGGGTGCCACTTGATACTAGGGATGTGTCGGACATACACAGGATGGGTGTTCAGGGGATGGGGGGATGCCAGTAGATACCAGGGATATTTACTGTATATGGGATGGGTGTTCAGGCTAGACACCAGGGAGCTATATCACTGACGTGGGGCAGGTGCCGGGAGGGGGGCACCGCTAGACACCAGGGCTATATCTAAAGAACACAGGACAGGTGATTGGTGAAGGGAGATGCCACTAGACATTAGCGCTATGTCTAACACGGGTTGTGTTATCAGGGGTGGGGGGTGCCACTAAACACCAGGACTATGTCTAACAAACATGGGATGGGTGTTTGGCTGGTGAGGGTGCTGCTAGACACCAGGGATGTGTCTGACATGTATGGGATGGGTGCTCAGGAGGGTGCCACTAGACACCAGGGAGCTGTATCACTAACATGGGATGGGTGTTTGGGGGTGGGGGATGCCACTGGATTCCAGGGATGTCAGGTGCACACAAGATAGGTGCTAATGGGCTGTCACTCACCATGTAAATGAGCCCATAATGGGCATGCAAATGTCCCCTTCATGCCTTGCATGCCCAGTGGGCTCATTTAGGCTGATTATAGCCCCCAGGGGTCCTGGCGCTATCTGTTCTGGGAGTGCTACTTCCTGTGGGCTAGATACAGCCTGGGTCCATTTTGGGGCAGTGCAGTTTTACTTAGCTCTGCAATGACATGGGCCATTATTCATTCGGACAGCGCCGCCCCAATGCGTAACTGAATATAACAGCTGCTGGGTCAGGTACATTCACAAGTGCAGTGCAAGCCTTTGCGCAGCACTTGCATCTCCTGTTGAATATCCAGCCCACAGTCTATTACATTCAAAACTGGCATGTATCACCACAACTATTATAATCTATTATACAATCGCAAGAAAGAATGCTGGCCTCTGACTGGTCACACTGGGACTGGATCCGTGATGTTATCCCAGTACAACATCACAGGTCTAGCCCCAACACAGAGATGACCACATCAACTGTTATTGCAATCACTCCACGCAGCCCACAAGAATGCTCTCTGCTCCGCAGCCTGCTTCTCCCACTCACAAGCCGCCTTCCTTACTCCTGGCTCCTTTGTATTCAAACTAAAACCTCCTCCCTCCCATCATTGCAAAAACAGAAAAAATTTTTCAGTCCTAAACTGTACCATTTAATGTTGGTACAGCACTGTTTCCCAAGCAGCTTTAGTGAGCGCTGTTAAAAGTCAGCGTGCATGTCTCCCGCTCTTCCCAGCTCATGTACCAGGCTCCACTTCAGCATCGCACTGTCACACTCCTCCCCCGCTCCATTTCAGTTTCTACTTATTGAAAAAAACAAAACAAAAAAATCACTGCCCTCAGCATTCTCATCTCAACCCTGCTCACAGCGCTCAGATGTTTCTATATAGAAACCTGAAACTGCAGCTTTCAGTCAACTGATCCAATGGGCATGAGGACAGCGCAGTATGTAGGTTTTCACTCTTGAAAGCTGCAGTTAAAAATGGCCACAATGTTTAAATTTATGACAGCTCTGCATATGTTGGCTCTAAAAAACACCAAGCTATACGATATATGTGTGTGTGGGGGGCACCATAACAAAGAGCAAGGTTTGGAAGGGAACAGAGCACACACCATGAGAGCTGCTGACACAGAGAAATCAGCACCGTTTAGCAGCAGCATCACCTAGTGGACAAATGAGAAATTGTGGACTTTTTTTTTAAAGGTATACTTGCACATCAGAAATTAAAGAAAAAATGTATTCAAGACAATTTTTTTAGATCTTTTTTTTTTTCTTTATTAATAAACGAGCCATTGTATAATAGCAATAATGCACTCCAGGGTGTGTGTTGTGCTGGGTTAACATCGTGCCTTGCTGTTGGTCACACTCAGCCTTAGGCCTCGTGCCCAACCACGCAACACATGACATTATACCAGCACAACACTCACCCTGTCGTGCATTATTGCTTAATAACATTACAGTTTGTACTACATTATTTCATTATTATTGTTTGCTCAGGTCACTTATGAAAGGAAACAGGTAATATCGAGAATTTTTGTTCTCCAACACTCCCTTAATTTTATCAAACTTAAAAATAAAATCTCTATCAGACTGAAAAGTGAGAGTTGCTAGTATTGTGGATTAAGTGAAGACAAGTGTCACTAAAGTTCACTAAGGCCCTGTACACACTAGCAACCGATTATAAAACGTTATTAAAATCGTTTTCTAAATTGGTCCCTAGCACAGTTGTCAGAGCGTCCATGTTGCATTCCGACAACCGTGCTAGGAGAAGCGGGTTCCCAGGCATGACTGTGATACCAAGTGTAAGCATTATGGGTACCGGAGTGTGTCACAGTGCATGATGGGATACCCATGAACGGGAACCGAAAGTGATCGGGGAAAAAAGTACACCATCAGAACCAGTGTTTCAAGGACTACTAGGCAATACCGGTACCGCTTTTTTTTTAAATCCTGTTGCTTAAAAAAATACTTTTCCTGTAGGATGGGTTGCCTTAATCCATGTTACAACATGGTTTGCATACACACTGCTGTTAACACGGATTAAGGCAACTGTGTATAGCTAAAACTGTGCTAAAGACCACCTCTTTAGCAGGGTTTTAGCATGGTTTTAGAACACGGTTGTAACACGATTTTAACCATATTACAGTGTGAATGCAAACTGTGTTTCGGGAGCTTAAAACGGTTTAAGGCAGTTAAACCGTTTTAAGCTTTCTAGTGTGTACGGGGCCTAAGACAGGTAATAAGGAGCAGAAGTCAGAGCCCATAAATGCTCCTGTCATTTGCCCATAATAGGATAGCTTGTGATTGGAGAGCAATAAGTTATCCAGTCTATTCTTAAAGGAAGTTTTAGTATCACTAACAACCACATTGGTAGGTAAAGAGTGCCAAGGCCTGATGATCCTTTCTGAAAAGGAGTACCCCTGCTTACCAGAGTTAAAACTATGACGTGCGAGTTGTAAAGGGTGTCCCCTAGTGTCCACAATTGTTTGTTTGAAATCCAGTCCCTTTTCAGACATTATATATTGATCTTTTAATACATTTCAAGTGTACATTAGGTCACCTCGCAGCCTTCTTATCTCAAGTGACATAAGTCCTAATTTTTCAAGGTGATTCTCGTAATTCAGAGCCCCAATACTGTATATTTGATTCGGGATTTTTCTCTGCATTTTTTCTATGCGTATAATGTCGTTCTTCTTATATGGGCACCAAAGTTGTGACAAAAACTCAAAATGTAGGTGGATATATGCCCTATATAATGGGAGCAATACCAATTTGATCCCTATATTTGATATTACTCCTTATAGCCCACCAGAATTTATAGGTTTTATTAAATAGATCTGTTATATGTTTATTAAAAGTAAAATTAGCAGAGATAGTAACCCCCAGGCCTTGCTTCTTTTTAACTTGGAATGCTTTCCCCAGCAAAGGGAGATTATCTGGAGGTAAATCAAAAGTGGTAATCAACACATTTTCGACTAAATCTCTAATAGATGGGAATTCAGCATCCAAGGCTTCAGGCAAACCCACAATTTGAACATTTTTGTACCTCAGTTGGTTTTCTGCACCTCTATGGACCCGACAGGCGCTACGGCCCCTCCTTCAGAGAGGTACATACCTCCGGCCCCACTGACTGCTCCTGCCTGGCCCCCCCTCTAATTTCCCCCGCAGCTTACCCCCCACAGTGGGTCCAGGGCGAGGAGTTCCAGCTCGCCCAACCCCCCGGAACACAGCAATCCAGAACTGGGGGGGGGCACACAGAAGTGATCAGGGCCATCACGGGGCCTGCCAGGTCCATTTTTTCCTCCATGTTTCTCCCACACCCTACACCTGTGCAATGGGTGGGGCAGCTGCCTCTACCTCGTGGAGGCAGCCAATCACCTTGGGTGTGGGCCAACCCCTTTGCGCTTGCATCTGTACTGACACCCAGCCATCGCTGGATATCAGTCGACAGTGCACAGCACCAACCCTCCCCTTCCCCGAGGAAGGAGAGCAGTCCTCCAGATGCTCAATCCTTTCCTCCCCTGGCCGACCCCGAAATGACCTGAGTTCATTCCTGAACCCGGGTCACTGGCGTAACACGAGGAGTGGTGTCCAGCACCTCAACCCTCCATGCCACCGGGCTGGCCTCAGGCAGTCATTCTGCCCATGGCCCTACCAAGTGAGTTCAACATGTACTCCTTTTCTTTTTCTCTTTCAACTCCCTTTACAGAAACGTACTCAGCTGTATGTTGGTTAATATCTTGCTGCTGAGTATTCAGTGTGGCAGTCACAGCAGTGTGTTTAGTTGCCTGCAAGGTAAAGGATTTTCCAGGGCTACCAGGCCTACCGCCACACTCCAGGCTGATCAAAATAGGATGAGACCTCTGATCCAGAGGCACAGCTTTAGGTGATGTTATTTGATCATAAAAAGCTGCTGAAGCGGATGCTACCTGCTCCTTTTCTCCTTTTATCTGATCCATTCCTTGTGCAGTATTTTCACACTAAATCTCCAGAGCTTAGAACTCAGTGTCAAGTGGTCATCTGTCAATAAGACTTCAAAGTTCTGTTGCACTTCAAAACATATAAGTAAAGGGTCAATACATAATAGGCACTAGCTGTCTAACGTGCTTACCCGGTTACCAAAAGCAAATAAATAAATAAATAAATAAGATACATAAAAAAGGGCTTAGGGGACCCCCTTGATGGATCCCTCCTTACCCTCAGCTCAGGACCTACATCCTGTTTATCTGTTTCCTACTCAGTCATGTTCCAGGTGCCATAGAGGGATTTTCTGTCTTAGCCAGTATTTGTCTTCATCGACATAGAGGGCCAGTCAGTTTGGCAGAATTCCGTCTTATCTAGTCTCACCATCCCACCATCAAAACCTACATGACTCAGGAAAAAGGCAAATCAGGATTTCCACTAAATGGGTATGCGCTGTCCCTCCCATGACATGCCTGTACTAACAAGCATGCACTGTCCACTCCACACACAGGCTTACCGGCAGCATAGATAATGAAATGAACTGCTTAATTCAACATTTTCTCCTTTTGGGACTTGATGCAGAAAAGGTCTTTTTTTTTTTTCGACTTTATTTCCTCCTGTCACAGCTTGGGGGAACTCTCTCAGGCATCCTTTCCCTATGCATGCCCGCCTGAGATCCACTGTGGTCTTAGGCCCTTCTCCCCCCCCCCCGCCAGCACACCCAGTTTGACCGGCCTGGGGAGGGTAGCCCAACCACTTACTTGGGCTCCTTAAGAGACAGACTCTGGCAAGCGGGCGGGGCCCGGGTGGAGGCGCGATGAGGCTCGGCCCAGTCAGAGTCAGCGCTGGGCATGGAGGAATGGTGCCATCACCTATCCCCACAAGCCGGGTGTTTCCTCTTTTCTATCCCACCCTCCCTTGCGTGTGCACCCCCTGACACTTGGTGCATGGGAACCCTGCCAGCGTTGGGCATGCTGAAACGTGCTGTCCATGCTTCTGCAGCACCCCTGGTCTCCATCAGGAGTCGCCGGAGCATCGGACATCCCAGTACCCTCTCCCCGGGACAGGAGAGCTGCTCACCGGGCACTCTATCCGATACCTCCCCTGATGACCCCCAGCACCCAAGCTCGCTCCCAAACTCAGGTCGCTGGCATAGTGTGAGGTGTGGCATCCAGCACCTCAACCCTCAGCACCACCGGGCTGGCTCAGAAAAGGCCTTTGACAGGGTCGCCTGGCCCTTTCTATGAGTGACCCAGTCACACTTTGGCTTCCTGACGGAACTTATAAAACAACTTCAAAATATATACAGTGCCCATCAAGTTTATGGAAAATTGGACGGCTCCCTTTCTGACCCCTTCACTCTCTCTCGTGGGACCCATCAGGGCTGCCTCCTAGCCCCCTTGCTTTTCACCTTATATCTGGAGCCTTTAGCCGAGGCCGTCTGGCAGCATCTGGAGATAGAGGACGTTCCCATGGGAGGCCGCGTACACAAAAGTTCCCTTTTTGTGGATGATATACTGCTCACCCTGACCACACCAGAGCGGTCTATACCAGTGGTGTGGGAACAGCTTAGTCTGTTTGGGTCTCTGGTGGGATACAAGGTAAACGAGCAAAAAACTGAAGTCCTTCTTTATAATTATGTTCCCCCTGCAAAGCTGAAAAAAAGCATTTCCTTTCCGATGGCAAAAATTGGCCATGCGCTATTTGGGAATTAAATTAATGAAGAATCTCATACATGCAGAGCTACTCAATTATGAACCCCTAACTCAGCAACTCACAGGGGACCTGAATAGGAGGTCTCAGATCCCATTAAGTTTCTTAGGCAGGGTGGAAGCAATCTTGCAGAACATACTCCCCCGTATTTATTTTTTCTGCAAACTCTCCCTATGGCACCCAGTAAAACCTACTTTCAAACCTTGGACAGATTAATTTCCTGTTTTATGTAGAGAGGACAGCCCTCAAGAGTGAGATATTCCCTTCTTCAGCTCCTGGAAAGGAGAGGCTTAAATCTATCTAACCTATGGCGATATACTGCGGCATCCCAGCTATGCATGCTCTTATGCTGGTTAAACCCAATATACTCGCTCATTGAAAGCAGCTTGAGCTTAGCTGGAGTGGTTTGTTTGACCTTACCGAATATCTTTTTCGGCCACTCCCCACATTGTACTTCACTCTTTAAATTCCCTCAATATACTGCGGAGCCTTTTTGACTTTGGCTCTCTGTACTTCAAAAGTATTTTACTGCCCAGAAATACTTTACCTCAGGGCATTTGCAGCTGACACACTGTTCCCTCCTAATAAAATTGATAAGGCCTTCAGACTCTGGAAAAAACGGGGTCTGAAATATGTATTCCAACTGGTAGGTTCCACTGGCATACTCCCATTTGTGTTATTGCAATCTACCTACCAGCTATCACAGATGAGTTTGAGAGCTTCTATAGATATTTGCAACTTAAATCGTACCTGCGACCATCTGAGGAGGCTCTTTCTTGCATAGCGGAGAGATCTTCCCTTTTGATATTAATTCAAGCCCACATCAGTGGTACATTCACTGAGCATCTGATCAGCTCTATATATAAGGTTTTCAGGGACAGACCAGTGGAATTGACTGAATCAATCAGGGACAGATGGTCATGGGAATTACATGCTGACATTTCTATCCAGAACTGGAATATGTAAACTCTTCCAGCCTATAAAGTCTCCACCTCTCCATACTGGAGGAATATGCATGGAAGCTCTGAACATTTCTTCTGCACTCCAGCCATAGTGGCCAAATTTTCTGCCCCTTCCTGGGAGATGCTGGAGAGTATGGATGCCTACATGCAGACCAAATACATGTTTTATGGGTATGTGAACCCTTAACTCCTTACTGGAAAGAGGTTATCCAAGAACTAATGGACATCTATGAATGCCCAGAGTTATTAACCCCAATTTATGTATTGACAGTTACACTTCCACAGGGGATTAGGGTGGATAAGGCCACTTTTAAACAAGTCACTTTGCTTGTCCTTGCTGCTAAGAAGGCCGTCACCCGGCTGTGGCACGTGAAGGCAATCCCGACCAAGGAGGCTTGGTGTGCCCTGGTCAGGGAAATATATGCATTGGAGCAACTTTCAGCCAGACTTCAGAACTGGGTGACGGCCTTTGACCTTATATGGCAATAGGTGGGTCATGTACCAACTTGAGCATTACACTGATTTTGTTCCTTAGTAGGGTGGCATGTAGCTTACGAGACACAGGAACAGGCACAAGCTTGGTGGGATTGTATTGGGAGGTTGGGGCGGTGGTGGGGTTCTCCTTCCCTCTGGGGGCCCCCTCCTACCCTTGGCCTCTCCCCCTTAAATCAGTGATGTGTCAGCAGCCTCTCTCTCCATATGTACTTTATGGGGTTTTTTTCTATTTCATTGCTTAAACATAGACTTGACTTAACCAAATTACGATAATAGCTTTCCATATCTAATTTTGTTACTTTGAGGTTGTACTGAGCAGATTAAAGAGGGAATTGGGTTTGAACATTAGATCCCCTGCAGAATCCAAGAACATCACCCTTTGTAAGATAGCAGAAATATAACTGTTTTAACTGGATTATCTGCGGAAACAGGAGCCTCTAAAGTGACTAATCATATAAACAGTACTACAAGATGTTTTCCATGGTGGTGCTTTACAGGCTTTGCTAGAAAACAGCCTCAGAGTAAAAGTGATCAAATCTGACCTGCTCATACATAGTATATTTCTAATAGATTATGTGTGTACAACTATTGGATTTTTACTTATTTATTTAATTGTTTGGCCTGTAAACTGTCTTTTCAATGTTCTTGTATATTAATAAAATTGAAATTTAAAATAAACTTATTTTCTGCCTCCTGCTTTTGCCCCAGATCCCCTTTGTTCTGGTACTCAGGACTGCCTGTCCCTGTACTGTCCGATATCTCTCTTTTGGCCTTGTAGCCTTCCTGCCTGCCTGGGTATTCAACTGACCTGAGGCTGTACCTTACAGTACGTACAGTTTTATTTTTCAGACTCATACCTCTCTATATGTATTAAGTTGCACTTTGGTTACAGAGCTGTTTGTACATTGTATATTTTATCGACAGTTGTACCTGGAAGACCTCTGGAATTCGGCAGATTCCTTGGTTGTGGAATTTTCTGCAGAAATTGCATCATGCCTCAGAAGAAATACAGTGCTGCAGAATTCATTGTTTTTGGTGAATTTTCATTCAGATATACAGTTTCTGCATTCCTTCCCCATCTAATTTATCCTGAGCCCCTTCTCTATGTTCAGTATGTGATGTCATAGATGATTTCACATCATATTTTAGCCACTGACAGGACTACATTCTGCCACAGAAATGAATAAATCATACCACAGAAATCAGAAAATGCTGCCGCGGAAGCCTAGAAGCCATGCTGCAGAAATCAGGACAAAGTGTCACAGCGCACTAGTGGCCCAATGTACCTGCAATCTTTGTTTTATTTATTACCTGTTCGTTTCGTACTTTGTAACCCTGTGTTCCCCATCCCCCAGTCACACCTGGAAACAAGCTCTGACTCAGTGTGCCTTTCCCAGTTGCCAGTTTTCAGATAAATAAAAAAAAATATATATGAGGAAGATACTGTAGCTGCAAGACTATTAATTTGACAGACAACTTGCAGCATGACCTTGACCTAATATAGGCCTGGAGTACCTAGAATAAATTGACTCAGAATGCTGCCCCAACCCCGGTTGTATAATTTGAATTGTAATGGAGGCTGGAAAACATTGATCTCAAGATCCCCATTTCAATTCAAACTGACATAGCCCTTGAACAAATTCATTCTTTCAAGTATTTAGGGGTCTAGGTGGATCCGTTGTTGACCTTTTCCAAAATGACATTGATACGGATCTAACAAGGAGGAACAGTGGTAACATGCTTGTTAATAATATCAAACTAATGCACACTTAAAGGTCAGAGATTCTTCACAGATTTCCCTCCCTGGTATGGGTTTCCATACTTTCTACTATATTATTGCTTCACTTCAGCATCTTGATTGACATCTCTGCAGGTTTAGCCTTTTCACCCCCCACCCCACCAGTATGCAAATTTCAATCAGTTGGGTCTATCACAGAAAAGATTTCCATTCCTTGCGGCAGATGGTTTATTAATGGCTATCTGGCACTGTGCCTAATTAGCCCTGGTGGTAATGAGTCGGAAGCCTTTTTATCTTATCATCATTCATCCATGACAAAAAAAACAATAAAATGTGTTCAGAACTGAGAAAGGAAGTGTGCAAAAGAGGTTTTTCCTTTGTTTTGTGCCAGATGCGGGAAACAAACTACTGGACCTATGGGGAGTAAGTCTAGGGATAGGCGGACCACATCGGATTCAAATCCAGACACCCACCTGTGCCTTCAGGGATCCTCCAAACTGGGCAAAGGAATGGCTGATTATACATTTATATGTTAGCTGGCTCTGACTCGGATCCAGACCTGCTCTGAGGCAGGCTGACTCAGACTGACCCAGATGTTATGGGTCAGAATCCCAGAGTTACATTTCAGAATCCGAACAGGGTCCCAGTGGACTTGCCCCTCCCTAATTAAGACCTCCAGAGGCTGAGATTGATCTTTTCACCCACTATTTGTTTTCTTTTGTATTCTTATCCCCCAAGCTGTCTGCCTGCCTCCTTCAGGATAATCCCCCCTCCCAGCTCGGTCACCAACCATCCCTCGGACTTACCCATTTTCCTCCACAACTGACCTCACATGGTGTGGACAAAGGGGGCTTCTCCATGCCCCTCTGTAGCAGGATCCAATAAGTGCCCAGTAGGTGGTGCTGAGCCTGTGAAAGGGCCATCCATCGATGTGACCATTAAGGTCACTTCCTCAATTTTATTTCAGCCTTAGGATGATGACGTGCAATGACCCACGTCTGGGGCCTTCCAAATGACATGCACCCAGCCTCTGTTGGGTGTCAGATGTACTGTGGGAGGCTCAGGCCCCCTCCCCAAAAGAGAAGAGCAGTACTTTAGAAACTTAATCATCTCCCCCCCCCCGGCCGACTCCCAGTGACTTGAGTTTGATCCTAAACTAGGGTCACCATCTTGGTAAGCAGAAGCACTACCGCTGTGCCACCAGGCCAGTTTTACCACCTTTTAAGAAACACTGCTGCCTTCATTCCAGGCTTGGGAGGAGAATCAGGCAGCACATCCAGTGTCAAGAAATAGAGACTCAAGAAATGTTCTCTTTCTCTTCGATGGCTGCTGACAATGGGGGTGAGCATGGGAGTGATGATGCTGCACATGCCAAGCAAGTGTTTTTCTACCTACTCTCTACATTAGTACACATGTGTCTATGCTCACACGCATGTGCATGCATCTATGTATGTATGTCTGGGAAGTGTGTGTGTGTGTGTGTGTGTGTGTGTGTGTGCACATGCATGTATCTGTGAGGAGGGTGTGTGTGCATAGATGTGTGTGCACGCGTGTATGTGGGTGTGTGCACATGAGAATCTGTGCATGTGTGTGTGTGCATGTAAAGGGGGGTGGCAGGCTTGACACCAGGTGTATCAGACTTCAGGCAGTCAAGGGGGAGTGGTACCTTGCCATGATGGCTATCCATCCAGCCCACACTGCTAGTACATAGAGTATTCTCAAGCACTTGACTTCAGCCCCTCTCTATGACAGGGAGGGTTTGGAGGGGACTGTGGCCTCCCCCAAACTATCTTTTAGCCAGCCCATCAGCACGGCAGTAGGGTTATTACTCGGAGCACTGGTGACCCAGGTTTGGAACCGAGCCTGAGTTGTCAGCCTGAGGGAAGAGGATTGAGCATTCCAAAGGACGCTCCCCTCCATGGAGGGAGGACAGCATGCCCCAGTGCGTGACTGCTACCTGGGTGACTACAGGTGGCAATGCACTCTGCAGCAGCTAAGCGGACAGGGAGTCACTGGCAGATGACACGCAATGCACACTTGTGTGCATGCCTGTATCACCCCAGGCAGGTGTTTCAGTGGTAAGGAAATAAATACTAGAGGACACTGCAGCAGGCCCTGGGCAGAATGATGGACCAACCTTTTGCAGGCCCCACAACGGCAACGTGGCAGCCATCCCCAGAACCAGATCCAACTGCAGCAATTAGGTCTCTGCCATCTCCACCATTAAAGTGGTAAGCCATGGGGCCAGACAGGGGAGGAAGCCAGTAAATCCACAGAAAGCTAGGTGATGGGGCTTGAAGGGTCAGTCTGGATGGGGAACATGGGCCTGTAAAGAGGCATACATAAATAGATAAACTTAAAAAAAAAGGTTCCACTTTTTATAAAAGAAATTACATTTTAAGGGGCTACCGTGGTCCTGGCTGTAGACATCCAACTGCCACAATCTCCTGCTCATGCAGATATAGGGAACTATTGCAAGGATTATCCTGCTTTCCATTTGGAGGCTAGTTTCAGTCACATATACCCCCTCTGGTTGTCCCCTTCCCAACCTCTGCATGGCATTCTGCACCCACACAAAGGACAGCCAAGGTCCATAAATGAAGTTCATGAGCCTTGCTCATGGGTTCACAACCCTGTATGGAGAAGAGTAGGCTGGTTACGCACTAATGTATAAGCACATTTACACATACCTATGATCAGTTGCAGTCTACGTCACTCACCCTCAACTCTTCTGCATCGGTGATGCATCGGTGCCAACTGCTGTTTACACACATGGCATTGTGTGCCATTGCAGAGGCAATATACCTACTTCCTATTACTGTATTTCTGACAGGTTTCTGGGGGGGGGCTGCATTAATGGGTAAGATTCAGCATTGTTAGGCAGATGCTTAGGTGCCAAAAATAAATGCTTACAGTAAGCAAAACTGAAGAGTCAGGGAGATGTATTAAATAAAGATTTTCTGGAAAGGAAAGCACAAACTGTGACAAAAAGTCCACACAGTTTTGTGTTTTGCAGGCAGTTAGAGTGAGAGAAGGCACAAGGCGTTGGCTTATTGATCTCAGCTGTGACAGATTTAGCAAAAGAGCAGGTCTCCTCAAAAAGTGCGTGATTTCATAAACATAAAGCTTTACCTGTTAACATTGACTAGACGTGTCATAGCAGCTAGGGGGAGCAGCAGTTGTCGCAGTGTGTCGCGGGGGCTATACCAGTGTGGGTGGAGCAGTGTGTTTACACGTTAGCAAAAAATGCCTGCATAGTTACAGAAACCCAGGAAAACACTGATCACTGTGCACCGCATCGGAGCACATCGGTGCCACCTGCAATGTTCCCTGTGGTGTTTACACTGTCTGACCTGCATCAATGCAAGTCATCTGCAACCTCTTACAATGGTGCAGATCAGGCTGCAAATAGGCCTTATGATTGCCTGCTGTGAATAGCGCCTAAGGGTATAATGCAACAATGTCCCAAGCCAACAAACATTACATCCATATTATGTAGAACCGTATGTGTTTTATTCCTTATATTGTAAGGTAGTGGTGGGGTGCTGGGGGTCCCAGAAGACCACCAAACAAAAATCAAAGTGCCAGTGGTACTGAGAAGTGCCAAAGCTCAAATGGCTAGTAATGAGCTACATGTAAACCAAGAGCTGGCCACAACTAACAACAGCTTATTTTGCAGTGGAGCTACGTAAGCAATAATGACTGAAGAGCCAGTCATTTCCTGCAGATTAACGACCGGCTCAGGGGAGAGGGTGGTCCGAGATGTAGCCAAAGTTAACTGACAGGAAATGAATGGCTCTGAGGTCATTATTGCGATTACAAGTCTAATCACAGTAATGATTTATTTACCATTCATTTGTGTCATTTTTGAAATTGTTTCTGTGGCGCCGCATTGCTCCTGGTCGCTTCTGTAATGTCGGTATGATGAATATTCATTGGCAGTATGATAATGGAACATACTATTACATGCATAATGAGTGATAGCTACCTGCAGCTTCAGCTCCCCAGAATATGTCAAAACGTCTAGAAGGTACTGCCATTTTTACTTTCATTTACTCCCGTTTCTGTTGTAATGTTCGGTATTGAAGCGGTTCTGTCAGACTTGTATACGATTCGCTGCTTGACAACAGGCTATCAGTAAACACTGTCAATAGTGGGCAGAGCTGTTGCGCTGCTGTGCCGGTCATTTCTAAGAGATTTCAGACTGGCATGGCAGCCAATGAGTGAGCTTCTTAAGTGCATGAATAATTAATTAGACTTATGTAACCCTTATGTTACCCAGGGTTACTAGAATCCCAGTAAGACCTAGTGGTAGGCAGGGAAGGCAGCTTGTGAAACTCCAGTTAAATGGGTTTCACACTGTCTCACTCTGTCCTCAGTCATAGCTGAGACTGGAGAGATGACATCATTACAGAATTGTTACAGCTGCATGAGCCACACACAGTTGGAATCTTCAGCTCAGAGTAGTTCTAGAACTTTGGGATTCAAAGGCAGTCTTCCGTTTGTCCTTGAGCAAGAAGGAAGCATCAGACTGTAGTTTGAGTTTTGCCTCCACACAGAAGGAAGTTTTTCTGTGTTTCACCATTCTGCAAGTGGTGGAGACCGTCCCCTCGGTCTCAGTGCCCCCTCCCTCCGGGAGGGGGTTAGGAAAAAAGTCTCTGTGGTTTCCAGGGCAATCCCCTTTTCCCACCAAGGAAAGAAGCTGCCTGAAATTACTTTGTCTGTTTGGGTATACAGAAAGGTTAAAGGACTTCGCCTGTGGGGCCCTGCAACGAATGGGTGAGTGTTTGGCTCAGTTTAAGGGGCAAACAACTGTTGTCAGTCAGGAAATGTTATTGGGGACTGCTGTTTGGGAGCACTATATACACTAGGACGAACAAATGGAGCAGTCAGTTTAAAGTTTAAATGGATTTAGAGTTCACAGTAGAGGGGGTGCATCAGATCATCCACCATGCAATCTACAGTTTTACAGTTCTGAAGTTTCTGTGTGTTCAGAGAAATGGCCGGGTATGGGCTGTGGGAGCTGGAGGTGGATTGATCCCCATCTTTAGTAACCAGGTCCACCTCTATGGATTTCTTCTGTTTTTGCTACTCGCCTCATGCACTTGGCCAGTGATGGGGTGGGTACCCAGACGTGGGTCGCAACTTGAAAATCTCTCTAGGAGTCGCAGACTTCAAGTGGTGTGGGGAGCCACAGGATGGGAACATTACTCCTTGTTCGATGGGAGTTTTGAATTGGAAGTACGAAAACAAAATCTCTCTAGGAGTCGCAGACTTCAAGTGGTGTGGAGCCACAGTTTTGGGAGCTTCCTTGTTTGATGGGATGTCTTTCCAAGTAGAGTTTGGGTTCATTCGCCAAGTGGACCGTCAGTAGAGTGGCCGGCAGGGGAGCCGGGCCAGTCGGGCTGTGTATCCAATGCGCATGCGAAGTCCGGGCTGAGTGCCTGGTGGGTCCAAAGCCAGACAATTGTAAAGTGTTCATTCTCCAATGGACCGCTGTGTTTAACCTCTAATCTGCATTACAGCTATGTAGCCCTTTGGGAGACCATACAGAGCTTTGTTTGTGTGCAGTGAGTTAATAAATAAAGCCACACTGAAAAATCCCAATTCTGGTTCTGGACATTACAGTTATTGCTTCCTGTAGTTGGATTTACTTGGGTGCCCTGTGCAGAGTAGTCAAACCTAGGTCTTTTGTGCCAGGTAACACTCATCTTCGAACCATGAGAGACATATGTATATCCATGTTACAAAAATGGGCATATGCGGTTACAAAAATGGAGGCACAGCTTTGGATTTGTTTGGGAAGGAAGGTGCTTGGGCAAGTAGGCTAGCATTTTGGCTATCTGGCAGTCGGTAGCCCAAAAAAGTTGAAGCAATTTCCCTAGTGTGTGCTGTGTGCTGTGAATCTTGTGCTGCTGTTTAAAAAATGCCAACTGTTTACCAAGGAGCTGTAAAGCCAAAGTGTGTGTCCTTGTCCTGCATCAACATAGTTTACAACGTTTGAAATGCTTTTAAAATGAGTTTCTGTGCAGAAAAGTGTGGAAAACTAGGGGTAGCAACAGAGAAATTATGCCCTGGACATTGGAAATGCTTTCTGTGCAATACTAGAGACTGCAGAGTTAATGGCAATGTTACATGGTTGAAATGGGCTCCCGCCGTGGAGTCAGTTGGAAAAAAAAAAAGGTGCATCTTTTCAGTTTGAATTTGCCTGCTCGACGATCGCCGTGAGGAAAGGAGCCCTCGTGAGGAAGAAGAGGCTCATTTGCATGGCGTTGTGTGGTTGGTCAGTTTGCCATTAGTCCGCCCTCAGCCAGCTCTTATGTGTCTGCTTCAGCATTCGAGAGAGACAGAGAGTAGTGTGTGTACTGGCAGTGGAGGAGCGTTAGCGAAGTGTTCAAAGTGCTGCAAACAGTGAAAAGTGACTTTTCTAGTTCAAAATCGGGCTCAACCCGCGTATCGGTCGTGGGATCAGTGAATTGTGTGATTAATACTACGATCGCAGAGACTGCCCACCTGTTTGAAATCTGAGGCCTTCAAAAATCTGGCTGCAGGCCGTTTTCCTCCATCGCAGCAATCTGCTTCCATAACAGTGAGTGCGATTTAAAACTGCTCAAATCAGTGATTTTCAGTAATGCCATATAAAATGTGAGTGCAGCTGTATAGTCACTTTGCAAGTAGCGGTGTGTGATATCCTGCTGGCAAGTGCAAGTCTGTAAAGCCATTGAATGTGTGCATAGAAATTAAAGTAGCCTCAGTTTAAAGTTTGCAGCCAGAGAGAGACTGTGGGTTGTAAAATAAATGCAACATTAGTAGAAGCAGGCAATCCTGTGCTGAAACCTGAAGTTAAAGGACTGTGATTAAATAAATGTTGCCAGCATGCGAAAAGTCCAAGGAAAATCCTGTAGATGTGAGAACAGCCAGAAAAGAGCAAGTTGTGCAGTTTGAAATAAAAAGTTAATGATATCTGATGTAAATCCAGTGCGCAGTGGCTTGACCCAGAGTCTGAATGTTGATGCACAGGAGTGCTGCGCTGCCATTACAGGGTGGGGTAGTAAAGTAAACACAGCAGAGGAGCCATTTTGAAGCTACAGAGTGTGTTCATTTAAAGTGGGACTTTCAGTTACAGTGAACTTTTGTTTGTTTTTCTGCAGTTATGGCCTCAGGACCAGCTCGTTACCGGATCATGCCGGGTTGCAGTAACAGCAGCAGTAAATAGATTGAGAGACATTGAAAATTGTGGTGCTATGAGGGCAACTCCCTCCTGATGTGGCAATTCCTAATTATCCATGCGTGTATGCCAGATGTGCTTTAGTGCTGGAAGGGATGTCTCATGATTCCTCACTGTGCTGGATGTCTACAAAAATATAAGCTTGTATAAAGTGCCTCAAATTCGTTTGGCTCCCACATGGACACAACTTCAGAATCTGCAGTTGGCAGCACACAGCATCAGGCGGGCCTGTGGAGGAAGGTCCCTGGGGAGTGTGGCACAAAGTTAGAGAGTGCAGAATTAGAGACTGAATCTGAAGTTGAAGTTTTGGATGCTGGATCTCAGAAAGCAAGTTCAGATAAAGCATCAATAGACCCCTGGGTGGGGCTAGCCCAAGTCTTGAAAGTGAAGATGAGATCTCGGGAGGCCGTTGAATGGGAGGTGTAGAGCCTCCGCTCCTAGTGATGAATGGATAGTCTCCGGGGTGAGAACTGCTGCTCACTCTTGGGCTCAGATCCTCAGTAAAGAGGAAGATGAGGAGGAACCTAAGTGGCCTTGTGAGATAGGAATGGGTACACAGCCTCAAGATCTTGCCTCGGAGGAATTTGTTCAAGGAGGTGGTGATGCCACTGCCCTGGCTTCACCAGAAGAAAAAGAAGTCAGGGATCCGTTTTTAATTTCATTGGGGATGCGAAGCTGGCAGAACCAGGACTGACCACCCCCAAGCCAGGCCAGCGGTCTCAGATTGACCAAAGCAAGTAAAGAGGAGAGACTGATTCGTAGAAAGGCCAATGAAATCTTTGGTATGACCTTTTCTACCTTTCCTCGGAGAGTCTGGGAGGAGATTGAGAACTGCAGGAAATCCTGGATCTGGGATGAAGCAATGAAACATGTGCATCCTGGGGCTAACCAGCATGTAAGAATAGACTGTTCCATGAAAAGTATACCCAGTGGAAGAGGCAGGACACTGTTTATGGACAGAGTGAGAATTGTGGATGGAGAGGGACGCGAAGTCTCCCACAGTGTGAATTATGTGCGTCCTGATGGAGTAATAATTCAAGCCCCTGACCCCCTCTACTATTGGCCTCAGTGCAAGGACCTCCCGGAAATTAAGCCTGAGCCTACAAAATGGAGAGCCGAGCAGTGGTAGTCAATACTGCCACATCTGAACTGTGAAGTACCTTTATTGAACTGCCAAAATAAATAAACAAAAATTCGGGGCCCCATTCTACAGTCTACAGTAAACTGTTTGCAATTACCAACCGCCTACTGGGTCCACAGATGACTTCAAATCCAGAGAGGACACCAGCCCAGTTGTTTTCCTGTTCATCGCCTGGTAATCGGATGATGCCGGACCAGCTGTTTCTCTTTTTGTTCCTGTTCTAAGGTTCCTTCTCCAGTTATGACATCATCCCAGCTGTTTCCAGATGTGCACTCCTGTAGGTTCCCGGAAGATGTCACCAGCTGTATCAGAAGAAATGCTGCTAGGGAGAGTCTTGGCGAGGACCAGGTTTGTAATTCGAATACTTCAAGAGGCTGGTGAGTCAAAATCTCTTTTTATTCTATCTTTATGACATTGCAATACACACCTTACACTACAGACTTCAAACAGTGTGTGAACTGTCCATAAAGACTCTCCCTTCAGGATTATGGCCTTAAAGACTATGTTCATGGGGCTCCGGCCCAGGAGAGACTCTTTAATGGACTGGCCTTGGCCTGGTAGTCACTAGTGGGATATTTAGGGCATTCCATCCCCCAAAAAGTGTATTGTTATCAATGTCATTTCTGTACTTAATGTATATACTGTCTTTTCTACTTTTCTAAAAAAAAAAAATATTTTTTCTTTTGGGATTGTTTAGTGTTTTGTCGATCCTGTATGGTAGAGTTGTGGTTGTTGTTGTTGTTGTTGTAGTCATCGTTATTTTGGTAGATCGTAAATGCAGATTAAGGTGTTTTGTTTTTGTTGTTTTGTCTTTTCTACAGGTGTTCCTGGAAGAAAGAAGAAGACAAGAAGAGGAGGAGGGCTCATGGAGTTCCTCATTTCAGTGCTATGTTTAGAAATTAAAGTACTGTTGTGTTTCTAATGTTGTAGTTGCAGGCTGCCAAGGTGGGAGGTCCCGGATTTTGTTTTATTTGGGATGTTATGTAGAGGCAGATAGGTTTTCCCTAGAGGTTATGGGGATAGACAGGCTGTGGTCCTGAGACGGCCATAGGGATTGCAGTGCTGATCTATCAGGGCTATGCTCTGGATGGTTCTACCAGAGCCACTAGGTGTCCATAGTAAGTGGATAGAGTAGAGGCTGAAATGTCAGCTATGGGCCTCAGGCCCTTAGTGTTGCCTACCTGTGCTGCACCACACGGTGGAGGGGAGCCTGATCACCCCCCCTCCCATGGGTAGCACATATGGGTGGGATGGCCTAAGGCGGGTGCATAATGACTGGGGACAGTCATTTTCCTGGTCAAGGCGAGGTAACCCTTTGTTACCAGGGTTACTAGAATCCCAGTAAGACCTAGTGGTAGGCAGGAAGGCAGCTTGTGAAACTCCAGTTAAATGGGTTTCACTGTCTCCTCTGTCCTCAGTCATAGCTGAGACTGGAGATATGACATAATTATGAATTGTTACAGCTGCATGAGCCACACACAGTTGGAATCTTCAGCTCAGAGTAGTTCTAGAACTTTGGGATTCAAAGGCAGTCTTCCGTTTGTCCTTGAGCAAGAAGGAAGCATCAGACTGTAGTTTGAGTTTTGCCTCCACACAGAAGGAAGTTTTTCTGTGTTTCACCATTCTGCAAGTGGTGGAGACCGTCCCCTCGGTCTCAGTGCCCCCTCCCTCTGGGGGGGGGTTAGGAAAAAAGTCTCTGTGGTTTCCAGGGCAATCCCCTTTTCCCACCAAGGAAAGAAGCTGCCTGAAATTACTTTGTCTGTTTGGGTATACAGAAAAGGTTAAAGGACTTCGCCTGTGGGGCCCTGCAACGATTGGGTGAGTGTTTGGCTCCAGTTTAAGGGGCAAACAACTGTTGTCAGTCAGGAAATGTTATTGGGGACTGCTGTTTGGGAGCACTATATACACTAGGACGAACAAATGGAGCAGTCAGTTTAAAGTTTAAATGGATTTAGAGTTCACAGTAGAGGGGGTGCATCAGATCATCCACCATGCAATCTACAGTTTTACAGTTCTGAAATTTCTGTGTGTTCAGAGAAATGGCGGATATGGGCTGTGGGAGCTGGAGGTGGATAGATCCCCATCTTTAGTAACCAGGTCCACATCTAGTTCTTCTGATTTTGCTACTGCTCATGCACTTGGCCAGTGATGGGGTGGGTACCCAGGCGTGAGTCGCAACTGAAAATCTCTCTGGAGTCGTAGACTTCAAGTGGTGTGGGGAACCACAAGATGGGAACATTACTCCTTGTTCGATGGGAGTTTTGAATTGGAAGTACGAAAACAAAATCTCTCTAGGAGTCGCAGACTTCAAGTGGTGTGGGGAGCCACAGTTTTGGGAGCTTCCTTGTTTGATGGGATGTCTTTCCAAGTAGAGTTTGGGTTCATTCGCCAAGTGGACCGTCAGTAGAGTGGCCGGCAGGGGAGACGGGCCAGTCGAGCTGTGTATCCAATGCGCATGCAAGTCCGGGCTGAGTGCCTGGTGGGTCCAAAGCCAGACAATTGTAAAGTGTTCATTCTCCAATGGACCGCTGTGTTTAACCTCTAATCTGCATTACAGCTACGTGGCCCTTAGGGGGACCATACAGAGCTTTGTTTGTGTGCAGTGAGTTAATAAATAAAGCCACACTGAAAATCCAATTCTGGTTCTGGACATTACAGTTATTGCTTCCTGTAGTTGGATTTACTTGGGTGCCCCTGTGCAGAGTAGTCAAACCTAGGTCTCTTGTGCCAGGTAACCTCATACTTCCCCGAACCCGCAGAGACATATGTATATCCATGTTACAAAAATGAGCATATGCCGGTTACACTTACAATCATTGTTCATAACTATGTGGAGTGTGTTTGTCCCAGAAACCTATCTGTTGTTTATAACTGTGAGGTTCAGTGGAGCCCGTCAGGATGCAACACAATGCTGCAGCCAAGTTACTGGAGGGGACAAGGCAATTTCAATGACGGTTAATCCCTTTTGTCCTGCAGTAACTACTGCATTACATCCTGGTGGGCTCCACTGTATGTGTTTGTCCTGGGAACCTAGGAACAATACTAGAAAAAAGATGAGACCGTTAAGGGTTGGTGTCCATCAAGACTGCCCCCCCCCACTTCCTAGTGGTTAAAGACTCTTATTTTTTTGTAAGCCTTCCAATGTGGGCTTGCCTGTGGAGCTCCGTGCTCCATACTCCGTGACTCCCCCGTGGTGCTGTCGTCCGTTGGTTCCTGGTGGGAGTCACACCTTGCGGCTCTGGTGGTGCTGTTTGCAGCTACGACTGCCCATCTCTGGTGTCTTGGCTTGCTGTGGTGGCTGGGCTGAGCGCCGGGGTGTTGCGGTGCTTTTGCAGAGCAGGGGTGGTGGTCCTGGGGTGGTTTTCAGGCTGGCTGGGCTTGGGACCACATGTTTAAATGAATAATTAATTAAATTGTAAATAAAGATGGCGACCGCGTGCACTGTGCATGCACGGCCACCGAGAGTAGGTAAATTTAAAGGGCAGCTGCCCTTTTGGTTAAGTAGTTTCAGTGCCAGCTGGCTCCATTCTGGACACAATTGTAAATAGTTATGTGTGGATTATGTGTCCCACAGAAGCAATGGGGCAAAGATTTGGCACCTAGGTGGTTGGTCCTGATTGGACCTTTGGGGTTTTGGCACCCTGGGGAGCAAATAAAGGGGGTGGTTTGGGCACTATGGGGAGATCATCCAGGGAGAGGAGAGTGGGCAGAGTGGGAGTGATAGCCCGCTCGACCATGAACATGTTTTTTTATTATGGCGGTACTGTACCTCAGGAAACTGAGGGACATGGCAGCAGCTGTTATTTCTGTGCCTCGGTTTGGGCATCATCGAGAATGGCCCTTTAGAGAAGAAGGGGATTGGAGAGGAGCAGGCATCATTGGGTGGGCTGTGTATCTGGCAGCCTGGAAGACCATAGCTGAGTGGGGAATCCCTTGGAAAGAAAGGGGTCTACTGAAGAGAGTGGCAGGAGGAGAAGGACATGGCACCTGAGAAGTAGGGGATCCAGGGGTCTAGGCAAAGCCCCTGGACCCAGAGACTGTGGTGTGGCAGAATGAGGGACTGAATATGGGGGCGCCAGTGGGTTCTAGGGGTCTGGGGACTCCTGGTTCCATGTGGACTTCAGTCCTAGAGACTGATTCAGCTTTTGGTTGCTGGAGGAATTGTCTGCTGCTAGATTAGTGGCCTGATTCAGCCAGGAATTTTGCTGCCTGTTGTTTAAGGGCCTAATTCAGTCACATGTTTTGCTGCCTGTGTTTGGACTGCAGCAACCTAGGCTATGTGTAGCTGCTTGTACTAACTTGCTCATGAGTGGTCCAGAACACCACTAACTTATGATGTGACCTGCACAGTCTGAAGCAACCTATTTTGTATTTTACTGCTCCATGGAGTGACTGTTCCTAACTGTTCATTAAATGGGATCCCCTGTTTCTGCAGTTCTGGTGTTTGTCTTCTTTGTTGGAGGAACTGTTTTGCTGCTAAAAGAGTTTGCCTCCACAGCTAGTTCCAGTGTGTGCTCAGGGTGTGATCCCAGAGAACCAGTATACCATCGAGGAATACAATGAGGCCTGCCTGGTGAAGATGGCCTGCAAGGGCCTGTGGGTGAAATTGTCAAGGCCAGGCAGGTGAATGTCAGCATTCTTCATCCCTCCAGTGTTCCAGTGCATCACCCAGAAGGTCCAGGGGAACCCCTTGATGGACCAATCCATCACCTGCAACATCTGAGGAAATCAGGTATTGTTTTCCTGTTTATTTCTGCACTGTATTTTCTGGTTGTACAGTGCCCCTCCAATCAAGCTACCATCTGGATACCCCTAGATATTGGGAGGAGGGGCTTACAAGATGGGGGCTCATCCGGGATTTGAAAAGAATGTTGGGGAGCATGTTTTGAGCCTGGATTAACTATTGGGGAGCTTCAGGGGAGAACTACAAAGCATGGAAGCACCATTCTGGACTGGTGCAACTTTACGCCTATGTGCAGTGCCATTTTGCTAGCATTGACTATTTAGCATAGGCTTAATATATGAAAAACTTTGGGGATCCTATTCTACTGGTCGAGGGCAGCCTAGCATCGTCTGGAGGTCACATTGCATGGAACAGAAGCACCATATTTTTCTGAGCCCCAAGTGAACTGTGCCACAAGTGTGTCAGTGGGAGGAAAAGCCTATTTATTTTGGACTTTTGCAAAAGTGAAGTTAACTGCTGCAAAATGTTTACAAATGTCACATGGGTGATGCTTCAGGAGATAGAAGCAGGATGTTTCTGGTACCTGTATCATTACCTTTGTGGCTCTGAGACTTTTTGAAAACTGGGGGGAGGTGGGGGCTGCTGCCTGTGAGGTAACCCCTGGGGAGAGGGGCACTAGCCATCTGCCCAGTCCTTCTCCCCCTGCGGTGCCTGATCCTCCCCATGGCAGTGGGAGACACCATAGGGTGGCCAGGAGGACCGAGCCAGCAGAGTCCCCTGCATTGGGCCCACACCCCTCAGTGGCAGG
Organism: Neoceratodus forsteri; assembly: GCA_016271365.2. Taxonomy (NCBI): domain Eukaryota; kingdom Metazoa; phylum Chordata; order Ceratodontiformes; family Ceratodontidae; genus Neoceratodus; species Neoceratodus forsteri. The sequence continues at coordinate 90,536,435 of JADMNL010000026.1, read as the reverse complement.
TACCATGAAGAGATCTAGAGGACCCCCTCCATGGCTGCAGAGGTCCCCGTTGTTCAACGCCCTGATGAGGAAGTGGAAGAAATTATATCAAAAGGAGACTCCAGTACAGTGGAGGACGAGGAGGACAGTGTCCCCCCCCAACCTGGTGTGCAGCCCAAGTCTTATACTTTTGATGACCCTTTGTGGGAGGGGAACATTCCTAAGCCATACCGTTTCCCCAGTCAGAGGTTCCCCGACAATATGCCCCAGCTGCATCAAGCCTGTGTTCAGCGTAGGAAGGACTTGGACACTCTCCATTCTACCGACTCCCACAATTTAAAGTACACTTCGGGGAGTTGGTTGTTGCCTGGTACTGCCCCTATAACCAGTGTGACTAGCATACCCGAATGGTTGCAGGCCGAGCACTGGGTACGAAGGAGGATCAAATGGAAATTCCTAGGAGATAACTACCCTTAGTTGTGTAAGAGGATATATGACATCATTGAGGAAAGAAGAAAGGACTGGGTCTTCCAAGGAGCTCTGGACAAGGTCAAACAGAGAAGCAGAGGGAGTGCCCTGGATCTGGGAGGCCATGAGCAGCGAGCAATCAGGGCAGCAAAACAGATGTGTACCTCAATGGTGTGGACTCGAGTGACTTTGTTTAAAACTTTTGTAATGGTCCAGGATGCTGAGGGACAGTGAATAAAATATTACATCATTTGTGAGGACGCCTTCAGGGAGGAGTGTACTTGCCAGACCCTACGTTGTATGTCACCTAGAATGCTCCAAACCGTGCTGTCCTGTCCTAGGGGGAAGAAAAAAGAGACCTGATGAGGTGGAGACAGTTCGAACTAAGCTTACACCTCCCCCCCCCCGGCACTGGCTGCACATTGGAGAAGAGCAGGACGAACCAATTTCGGATCCCTAACGTTGGAGGCTAGGTGAGATCAAACACTTATGGTTACTGTTATTGTGTTTTAAAATATTTTAAGGGTTTGACTCCTCGGCTCTTAAATGAATGACACTTTTTCTTTTGACTCTATTATTAATGTTCTGTGTTTTGAAAAAAAAAACCAAACAAACAAGATACAATGTTTATTGCTTAGGCACTGTGCCTAATTAGCCCTGGTGGTAATGAGTCGGAAGCCTTTTTATCTTATCATCATTCATCCATGACAAAAAAAACAATAAAATGTGTTCAGAACTGAGAAAGGAAGTGTGCAAAAGAGGTTTTTCCTTTGTTTTGTGCCAGATGCGGGAAACAAACTACTGGACCTATGGGGAGTACGTCTAGGGATAGGCGGAACACATCGGATTCAAATCCAGACGCCCACCTGTGCCTTCAGGGATCCTCCAAACTGGGCAAAGGAATGACTGATTATAAATTTATATGTTAGCTGGCTCTGACTCGGATCCAGACCTGCTCTGAGGCAGGCTGACTCAGACTGACTCAGATGTTATGGGTCAGAATCCCAGAGTTACATTTCAGAATCCGAACAGGGTCCCAGTGGACTTGCCCCTCCCTAATTAAGACCTCCAGAGGCTGAGATTGATCTTTTCACCCACTATTTGTTTTCTTTTGTATTCTTATCCCCCAAGCTGCCTGCCTGCCTCCTTCAGGATAATCCCCCCTCCCAGCTCAGTCACCCACCCACCATCCCTCGGACTTACCTATTTTCCTCCACAACTGACCTCACATGGTGTGGACAAAGGGGGCTTCTCCATGCCCCTCTGTAGCAGGATCCAATAAGTGCCCAGTAGGTGGTGCTGAGCCTGTGAAAGGGCCATCCATCGATGTGACCATTAAGGTCACTTCCACTATTTTTTTTCAGCCTAAGGATGATGACGTGCAATGACCCACATCTGGGGCTTCCAACTGACATGCACCCAGCCTCTGCTGGGTGTCAGATGTACTGTGGGAGGCTCAGGCCCCCTCCCCAAAAGAGAAGAGCAGTACTTTAGAAACTTAATCAACTCCCCGGCCGACTCCCAGTGACTTGAGTTTGCTCCTAAACTCGGGTCACCATCTTGGTAAGCAGAAGCACTACCGCTGTGCCACCAGGCCAGTTTTTTACACACCTTTTTAAGAAACACTGCTGCCTTCATTCGCAGGCTTGGGAGGAGAATCAGGCAGCACATCCAGTGTCAAGAAATAGAGACTCAAGAAATGTTCTCTTTCTCTTCGATGGCTGCTGACAATGGGGGTGAGCATGGGGAGTGATGATGCTGCACATGCCAAGCAAGTGTTTTTCTACCTACTCTCTACATTTGTACACATGTGTGTATGCTCACACGCATGTGCATGCATCTATGTATGTATGTCTGGGAAGTGTGTGTGTGTGCACATGCATGTATCTGTGCGTGTATCTTTGAGGAGGGTGTGTGTGCATACATGTGTGTGCACGCATGCATGTGGGTGTGTGCACATGTGAATCTGTGCGTGCGTGTGTGTGTGTGTGTGTGTGTGTGTGTGTGTGTGTGCATGTAAAGAGGGGTGGCAGGCTTGACACCAGGTGTATCAGACTTGAGGCAGTCAAGGGGGAGTGGTACCTTGCCATGATGGCTATCCATCCAGCCCACACTGCTAGTACATAGATTATTCTCAAGCACTTGACTTCAGCCCCTCTCTATGACAGGGAGGGTTTGGAGGGGACTGTGGCCTCCCCCAAACTATCTTTTAGCCAGCCCATCAGCACGGCAGTAGGGTTATTAGTCGCAGCACCGGTGACCCAGGTTTGGAACCAAGCCTGAGTTGTCGGCCTGAGAGAGGAGGATTGAGCATTCCAAAGGACGCTCCCCTCCATGGAGGGAGGACAGCATGCCCCAGTGTGTGACTGCTACCTGGGTGACCACAGGTGACAATGCACTCTGCAGCAGCTAAGTGGACAGGGAGTCACTGGCAGATGACACGCAATGCACACTTGTGTGCATGCCTGTATTACACCCCAGGCAGGTGTTTCAGTGGTAAAGGGAAATAAATACTAGAGGACACTGCAGCAGGCCCTGGGCAGAATGATGGACCAACCTTTTGCAGGCCCCACACCGGCAACGTGGCAGCCATCCCCAGAACCAGATCCAACTGCAGCAATTAGGTCTCTGCCATCTCCACCATTAAGGGTAAGCCATGGGGCCAGACAGGGGAGGAAGCCAGTAAATCCACAGAAAGCTAGGTGATGGGGCTTGAAGGGTCAGTCTGGATGGGGAACACGGGCCTGTAAAGAGGCATACATAAATAGATAAACTTAAGCAAAAGGTTCCACTTTTTATAAAAGAAATTACATTTTAAGGGGCTACCGTGGTCCTGGCTGTAGACATCCAACTGCCACAATCTCCTGCTCATGCAGATACAGGGAACTATTGCAAGGATTATCCTGCTTTCCATTTGGAGGCTAGTTTCAGTCACATACTGTCCCCTCTGGTTGTCCCCCTTCCCAATCTCTGCATGACATTCTGCACCCACACAAAGGGACAGCCAAGGTCCATAAATGAAGTTCATGAGCCTTGCTCATGGGTTCACAGCCCTGTATGGAGAAGAGTAGGCTGGTTACGCACTAATGTATAAGCACATTTACACATACCCTATGATCAGTTGCAGTCTACGTCACTCACCCCTCAACTCTTCTGCATCAGTGATGCATCGGTGCCAACTGCTGTTTACACTCATGGCATTGTGTGCCATTCCAGAGGCAATATACCTACTTCCTGTTACTGTATTTCTGACAGGTTTCTGGGGGCTGGATTAATGGGTAAGATTCAGCATTGTTAGGCAGATGCTTAGGTGCCAAAAATAAATGCTTACAGTAAGCAAAACTGAAGAGTCAGGGAGATGTATTAAATAAAGATGTTCTGGAAAGGAAAGCAGAAACTGTGACAAAAAGTCCACACGGTTTTGTGTTTTGCAGGCAGTTAGAGTGAGAGAAGGCACAAGGTGTTGGCTTATTGATCTCAGCTGTGACAGATTTAGCAAAAGAGCAGTTCTCCTCAAAAAGTGCGTGATTTCATAAACATAAAGCTTTACCTGTTAACATTGACTAGACGTGTCATAGCAGCTAGGGGGAGCAGCAGTTGTCGCAGTGTGTCGCGGGGGCTATACCAGTGTGGGTGGAGCAGTGTGTTTACACGTTAGCAAAAAATGCCTGCATAGTTACAGAAACCCAGGAAAACACTGATCACTGTGCACCGCATCGGAGCACATCAGTGCCACCTGCAACTTTCAATGTGGTGTTTACACTGTCTGACCTGCATCAATGCAAGTCATCTGCAACCTCTTACAATGGTGCAGATCAGGCTGCAAATAGGCCTTATGATTGCCTGCTGTGTGAATAGCGCCTTAAGGGTATAATGCAACAATGTCCCCAAGCCAACAAACATTACATCCATATTATGTAGAACCGTATGTGTTTTATTCCTTATATTGTAAGGTAGTGGTGGGGTGCTGGGGGTCCCAGAAGACCATCAAACAAAAATCAAAGTGCCAGTGGTACTGAGAAGTGCCAAAGCTCAAATGGCTAGTAATGAGCTACATGTAAACCAAGAGTTGGCCACAACTAACAACAGCTTATTTTGCAGTGGAGCTACGTAAGCAATAATGACTGAAGAGCCAGTCATTTCCTGCAGATTAACGACCGGCTCAGGGGAGAGGGTGGTCCGAGATGCAGCCAAGGTTAACTGACAGGAAATGAATGGCTCTGAGGTCATTATTGCGATTACAAGTCTAATCACAGTAATGATTTATTTACCATTCATTTGTGTCATTTTTGAAATTGTTTCTGTGGCGCCGCATTGCTCCTGGTCGCTTCTGTAATGTCGGTATGATGAATATTCATTGGCAGTATGATAATGGAACATACTATTACATGCATAACGAGTGATAGCTATCTGCAGCTTCAGCTCCCCAGAATATGTCAAAACGTCTAGAAGGTACTGCCATTTTTACTTTCATTTACTCCCATTTCTGTTGTAATGTTCGGTATTGAAGCGGTTCTGTCAGACTTGTATACGATTCGCTGCTTGACAACAGGCTATCAGTAAACACTGTCAATAGTGGGCAGAGCTGTTGCGCTGCTGTGCCGGTCATTTCTAAGAGATTTCAGACTGGCATGGCAGCCAATGAGTGAGCTTCTTAAGAGCATGAATAATTAATTAGACTTATGTAACCCCTTTGTTACCCTGGGTTACTAGAATCCCAGTAAGACCTAGTGGTAGGCAGGGAAGGCAGCTTGTGAAACTCCAGTTAAATGGGTTTCACACTGTCTCACTCTGTCCTCAGTCACAGCTGAGACTGGAGAGATGACATCATTATAGAATTGTTACAGCTGCATGAGCCACACACAGTTGGAATCTTCAGCTCAGAGTAGTTCTAGAACTTTGGGATTCAAAGGCAGTCTTCCGTTTGTCCTTGAGCAAGAAGGAAGCATCAGACTGTAGTTTGAGTTTTGCCTCCACACAGAAGGAAGTTTTTCTGTGTTTCACCATTCTTCAAGTGGTGGAGACCGTCCCCTCGGTCTCAGTGTCCCTCTTCTCCGGGAGGGGTTAGGAAAAAAGTCTCTGTGGGTTCCAGGGCAATCCCCTTTTCCCACCAAGGAAAGAAGCTGCCTGAAATTACTTTGTCTGCTTGGGTATACAGAAAAGGCTAAAGGACTTCGCCTGTGGGGCCCTGCAATGATTGGGCGAGTGTTTGGCTCCAGTTTAAGGGGTAAACAACTGTTTTCAGTCAGGAAATGTTATTGGGGACTGCTGTTTGGGAGCACTATATACACTAGGACGAACAAATGGAGCAGTCAGTTTAAAGTTTAAATGGATTTAGAGTTCACAGTAGAGGGGGTGCATCAGATCATCCACCGTGCAATCTACAGTTTTACAGTTCTGAAGTTTCTGTGTGTTCAGAGAAATGGCCGGGTATGGGCTGTGGGAGCTGGAGGTGGATAGATCCCCATCTTTAGTAACCAGGTCCACCTCTACGGATTTCTTCTGTTTTTGCTACTCGCCTCATGCACTTGGCCAGTGATGGGGTGGGTACCCAGACGTGGGTCGCAACTTGAAAATCTCTCTAGGAGTCGCAGACTTCAAGTGGTGTGGGGAGCCACAGGATGGGAACATTACTCCTTGTTCGATGGAAGTTTTGAATTGGAAGTACGAAAACAAAATCTCTCTAGGAGTCGCAGACTTCAAGTGGTGTGAGGAGCCACAGTTTTGGGAGCTTCCTTGTTTGATGGGATGTCTTTCAAGTAGAGTTTGGGTCGATCATGTGGACCGGGTTAGTAGAGTGGCTGCAGGGGAGCCGGCCAGTTGGGCTGTGTATCCACGCGATGTTAAGTCCGGGCTGAGTGCCTGGTGGGTCCAAAGCCAGACAATTGTAAAGTGTTCATTCTCCAATGGACCGCTGTGTTTAACCTCTAATCTGCATTACAGCTATGTAGCCCTTAGGGGAGACCATACAGAGCTTTGTTTGTGTGCAGTGAGTTAATAAATAAAGCCACACTGAAAAATCCCAATTCTGGTTCTGGACATTACAGTTATTGCTTCCTGTAGTTGGATTTACTTGGGTGCCCCTGTGCAGAGTAGTCAAACCTAGGTCTTTTGTGCCAGGTAACCTCATCTTCCCGAACCCGCAGAGACATATGTATATCCATGTTACAAAAATGGGCATATGCCGGTTACAAAAATGGAGGCACCGCTTTGGATTTGTTTGGGAAGGAAGGTGCTTGGGCAAGTAAGTAGCATTTTGGCTATCTGGCAGTCGGTAGCCCAAAAATGTTGAAGCAATTTCCCTAGTGTGTGCTGTGTGCTGTGAATCTTGTGCTGCTGTTTAAAAAATGCCAACTGTTTACCAAGGAGCTGTAAAGCCAAAGTGTGTGTCCTTGTCCTGCATCAACATAGTTTACAACGTTTGAAATGCTTTTAAAATGAGTTTCTGTGCAGGAAAGTGTGGAAAACTAGGGGTAGCAACAGAGAAATTATGCCCTGGACGTTGGAAATGCTTTCTGTGCAATACTAGAGACTGCAGAGTTAATGGCAATGTTACATGGTTGAAATGGGCTCCCGCCGTGGAGTCAGTTGGAAAAAAAAAAAGGTGCATCTTTTCAGTTTGAATTTGCCTGCTTGACGATCGCCGTGAGGAAAGGAGCCCTCGTGAGGAAGAAGAGGCTCCTTTGCATGGCGTCGTGTGGTTGGTCAGTTTGCCATTAGTCCGCCCTCAGCCAGCTCTTATGTGTCTGCTTCAGCATTCGAGAGGGAGACAGAGAGTAGTGTGTGTACTGGCAGTGGAGGAGCGTTCCGAAGTGTTCAAAGCGCTGCAAACAGTGAAAAGTGACTTTTCTAGTTCAAAATCAGGCTCAACCCGCGTATCGGTCGTGGGATCAGTGAATTGTGTGATTAATACTACGATCGCGGAGACTGCCCGCCTGTTTGAAATCTGAGGCCTTCAAAAATCTGGCTGCAGGCCATTTTCCTCCATCACAGCAATCTGCTACCATAACAGTGAGTGCAATTTAAAACTACTCAAATCAGTGATTTTCAGTAATGCCATATAAAATGTGAGTGCAGCTGTATAGTCGCTTTGCAAGTAGCGATTGTATGATATCCTGCTGGCTTGTGCAAGTCTGTAAAGCCATTGAATGTGTGCATAGAAATTAAAGTAGCCTCAGTTTATAGTTTGCAGCCAGAGAGAGACTGTGGGTTGTAAAATAAATGCAACATTAGTAGAAGCAGGCAATCCTGTGCTGAAACCTGAAGTTAAAGGGACTGTGATTAAATAAATGTTGCCAGCATGCGAAAAAGTCCAAGGAAAATCCTGTAGATGTGAGAACAGCCAGAAAAGAGCAAGTTGTGCAGTTTGAAATAAAAGTTAATGATATCTGATGTAAATCGGGTGCGCAGTGGCTTGACCCAGAGTCTGAATGTTGATGCACAGGAGTGCTGCCGCTGCCATTACAGGGTGGGGTAGTAAAGTAAACACAGCAGCAGAGGAGCCATTTTGAAGCTACAGAGTGTGTTCATTTAAAGTGGGACTTTCAGTTACAGTGAACTTTTGTTTGTTTTCTGCAGTTATGGCCTCAGGACCAGCTCGTTACGGATCATGCCGGGTTGCAGTAACAGCAGCAGTAAATAGATTGAGAGACATTGAAAATTGGTGCTATGAGGGCAACTCCCTCCTGATGTGGCAATTCCTAATTATCCAAGTGCGTGTATGCCAGATGTGCTTTAGTGCTGGAAGGATGTTCATGATTCCTCACTGTGCTGGATGTCTACAAAAAATATGGCTTGTATAAAGTGCCTCAAATTCGTTTGGCTCCCACATGGACACAACTTCAAGAATCTGCAGTTGGCAGCACACAGCATCAGGCGGAGCCTGTGGAGGAAGGTCCCTTGGGGGAGTGTGGCACAAAGTTAGAGAGTGCAGAATTAGAGACTGAATCTGAAGTTGAAGTTTTGGATGCTGGATCTCAGAAAGCAAGTTCAGATAAAGCATCAATAGACCCCTGGGTGGGGGGGCCTAGCCCAAGTCTTGAAAGTGAAGATGAGATGCGGGAGGCCGTTGAATTGGAGGTGTCGACCTCCGCTCCTAGTGATGAATGGATAGTCTCGGGGTGAGAACTGCTGCTCACTCTTGGGCTCAGATCCTCAGTGAAGAGGAAGATGAGGAGGAACCTAAGTGGCCTTGTGAGATAGGAATGGGTACACAGCCTCAAGATCTTGCCTCGGAGGAATTTGTTCAAGAAGGTGGTGATGCCACTGCCCTGGCTTCACCAGAAGAAAAAAGTCAGGGATCCATTTTAATTTCATTGGGGATCTGAAGCTGGCAGAACCAGGACTGACCACCCCCAAGCCAGGCCAGCGGTCTCAGATTGACCAAAGCAAGTAAAGAGGAGAGACTGATTCGTAGAAAGGCCAATGAAATCTTTGGTATGACCTTTTCTACCTTTCCTCGGAGAGTCTGGGAGGAGATTGAGAACTGCAGGAAATCCTGGATCTGGGATGAAGCAATGAAACATGTGCATCCTGGGGCTAACCAGCATGTAAAGAATAGACTGTTCCATGAAAAGTATACCCAGTGGAAGAGAGGCAGGACACTGTTTATGGACAGAGTGAGAATTGTGGATGGAGAGGGGCGAAGTCTCCACAGTGTATGTTATGTGCGTCCTGATGGAGTAATAATTCAAGCCCCTGACCCCCTCTACTATTGACCTCAGTGCAAGGACCTCCTGGAAATTAAGCCTGAGCCTACAAAATGGAGAGCCGAGTAGTGGTAGTCAATACTGCCACATCTGAACTGTGAAGTACCTTCATTGAACTGCCAAAATAAATAAAGAAAAATTTGGGGCCCCACATTCTTCAGTCTACAGTAAACTGTCTGCAATTACCAACCGCCTACTGGTTCCACCAGATGACTTCAGATCCAGAGAGGACACCAGCCCAGCTGTTTTCCTGTTCATCGCCTGGTAATCAGATGACGCCGGACCAGCTGTTTCTCTTTTTTTATTCCTGTTCTAAGATTCCTTCTCCAGTTATGACATCATCCCAGTTGTTTCCAGATGTGCACTCCTGTGGGTTCCCGGAAGATGTCAGCAGCTGTATCAGAAGAAATGCTGCCAGGAGAGTCTTCGGCAGGGACCAGATTTGTGAATTCGAATACTTCAAGAGGCTGGTGAGTCAAAATCTCTTTTATTCTATCTTTATGACATTGCAATACACACTTACACTACAGACTTCAAACAGTGTGTGAACTGTCCTCAAAGACTCTCCCCTTCAGGATTATGGCCTTAAAAGACTATGTTCATGGGGCTCCGGCCCAGGAGAGACTCTTTAATGGACTGGCCTTCGGGCCTGGTAGTCACTAGTGGGACATTTAGGGCATTCCATCCCCCCAAAAAAGTGTATTGTTATCAATGTCATTTCTGTACTTAATGTATATACTGTCTTTTCTACTTTTCTAAAAAAAAAAAATATTTTTTCTTTTTGGGATTGTTTAGTGTTTTGTTTATCCTGTATGGTAAGGGTTGTGGTTGTTGTTGTTGTAGTCATCGTTATTTTGGTAGACCGTAAATGCAGATTAGGGTGTTTTGTTTTTTGTTGTTTTTGTCTTTTCTACAGGTGTTCCTGGAAGAAGAAGAGAAGACAAGAAGAGGAGGAGGGGCTCATTGGAGTTCCTCATTTCAGTGCTTATGTTTAGAAATTAAAGTACTGTTGTGTTTCTAATGTTGTAGTTGCAGGCTGCCAAAGGTGGGAGGTCCCTGGATTTTGTTTTATTTGGGATGTTATGTAGAGGCAGATAGGTTTCCCTAGAGGTTATGGGGGATAGACAGGCTGTGGTCCTGAGACGGCCATAGGGATTGCAGTGCTGATCTATCAGGGCTATGCTCTGGATGGTTCTACCAGAGCCACTAGGTGTCCATAGTAAGTGGATAGAGTAGAGGCTGAAATGTCAGCTATGGCCTCTACGCCTTAGTGTTGCCTACCTGTGCTCGCACACGGTGGGAGGGGGCCTGATCACCCCCCTCCACAGGTAGCACATAGGGTGGGATGGCCTAAGGCCGGGTGCATAATGACTGGGGACAGTCATTTTCCTGGTCAAGGGCGAGTGTAACCCCTTTGTTACCAGGGGTTACTAGAATCCCAGTAAGACCTAGTGGTAGGCAGGGAAGGCAGCTTGTGAAACTCCAGTTAAATGGGTTTCACACTGTCTCACTCTGTCCTCATTCATAGCTGAGACTGGAGAGATGACATCATTATAGAATTGTTACAGCTGCATGAGCCACACACAGTTGGAATCTTCAGCTCAGAGTAGTTCTAGAACTTTGGGATTCAAAGGCAGTCTTCCATTTGTCCTTGAGCAAGAAGGAAGCATCAGACTGTAGTTTGAGTTTTGCCTCCACACAGAAGGAAGTTTTTCTGTGTTTCACCATTCTTCAAGTGGTGGAGACCGTCCCCTCGGTCTCAGTGCCCTCTCCCTCTGGGTGGGGGGGTAGGAAAAAAGTCTCTGTGGGTTCCAGGGCAATCCCCTTTTCCTACCAAGGAAAGAAGCTGACTGAAATTACTTTTGTAAGCCCTAGATGGCGCTATCCCAGGGGCTACTACCCCTGCCTGATTTGCCACTAACAGGTTGAGGGGCCTGGATCCAATGGCGGGTGCCTCCACCCAGAGGTCAGGGTTTACAATAGTTAAACTAACTTGGTCACAGCCCTCTGGGACACTGCAACCCCCCTTTCTTCCCACTAGTGGCCCACACAATACATCAGAATTACCTTTACAGTATACACTTACCCCCAGGACTGGTTCTGGCACTGGGACCTCCTGTGAAATAAGATACAGTGCAACAATCACAGTACAGTACTTTAACATAGACAAATACCTCAGGCAGTATAACTTTGCTGAAACAAGCAGCTCTGATTTATTAGGGGATATAACAAGGACGGGAAATCAGGTTAATTAGCTTATCACTCTACTCATCTACCTATGGCTTTGTGCACAGGCTATCCTATCAGTTACTGTCCCTGGGTACCCAAGCCCTAGTGGCTAGTCAAACCGTGGCAGCTGGTGAGGCCCTTTCACACAGAGAAAGGAGAATTAAACAGTCAGCAGTACAGTAATTCCATTTGGATTTAATGTGGCAATTCAACAAGGAGTGACCCTGAATTAGTACTCACGACCTCCAAATAAGATAGGGTCCTTCAATGTCAGCAGGGCTACTCTTGAGCTCAAGAGACTTCTCACACATTTATTTGGTAAACAGTCACAGGCAAAAGTCACTTAATGGCAGCAGGATTCACTTGAGGTCACAAACCTCTTCACACATTTATATGGTAAAAAAGCACTATACCAGGCAGGCTGCATCTGTATCCCAATCGCAATTACTGCACAACCCGGGAGAACACACAGCAGATTCAGTTCCTGACAGACCGAGTGCTAATTTCAGCAATTCCTCCAGTCTTCTACAGGGTGAGCCTGGTTTCTACTCTTCAGATATCCTTGATTCTCTTCACAGGACGGATTCAGTCCTAACAAGCTGCAGACCGAACTCTGGACCTTACACATGTTTTTAGACCAAAACTGTGCACTGAAGGAGCACAGGGTTCCTTTCCCTTCACTGCCAAAGCTCAACTGAAACTCCCAACAGACAAAACGGGCACTTCCTTTGAGTTCCTCCCAGTTCTTGACTGGATTGGCTGTCACTCACAATAGACTGCTCCTGATGGTCCAAAAGGCGGAAGTCTAAACTACATCTCCCAGAGTCACTGCCCAACAATCCTCTTGTGGCTGGCTCAGATTATGAGTCCAAGTTCTGATTCGTCCAAGGCACCATTTTAGAGCTAGCTTACCCCACACTGATTGGTCCAGTTCAGCAGTTCAAAACTAGAATGGGAACTAGGGCAGACACAGTTCTGACTGCAAGGAAAGCAGGTTAGACAAACTGTATTTTCATTATTACTCTACATGATTTCTGGCAAACAGTTACATCTTTCAGATAGGTTCCTTTGCACTCTAGTGACTGCAAAAATGGAGTGAATTGGCAGCAGCTCGCGTGGTACTCAAACAGAAGCACACAGTCCCCATACAAACTAATTATGTCTGCAAGCAGACAGCTCTTAAAGAGACAGTACCAGAGGTTCTAAAACACTCACTGATAAATGGCTTAAATGCAAACACCATTCAGGCTGGAGCATTCAAGCAAGCTCCTGAAGTCTTTTGGGAACCCCATTTGCAGGGGTTACACCCTTCCTGGCCTGGGAAAAGCTTGACGTCCAAGCAAAGTACTCATAAGTTTCAACTGCAACCATATACATTTGCATTAGCTCACACATGTAATCATCAGTCAATATATATCATTTTACCAAGAACACATTTCTGAAACATTGCAGTATGTCCTCTTTACACAGTATTACACACACATTGTACCATAACTCAAGTTATTACCTCTTGTACATGAGAACCTGAAGAGAGGGCCTTCCTATCAGTTACCTTGGGCTGGACGGGCAAGGGCACCATATGAAAGACAACACAAGTAACTTGGAGTTAGCACTGGCCTCAGTTTGACAATGAGCTCGGGGACACATACACTCCTTTATGGACAACATTGAGAGCAAGTCCACAGTCCTCCCAAGAAAATCATAACTGAGGTGCACCACAGGCTTTACAGCTCGACCAGTCTTTCTAGGGGAACTGTTACAGTCTCTGCACTCTGAGCCTCATTTTCAGCATTGTCCTCACTTGTCAGGAGGTCTCCATGGGGTAGAGAGGCTAGAACATGGGCACTTTCAGCTCCAGGAGTTGCAGTTCTGAGTCCACAACATTTGGCTCGCATGGAGCTTTGGACACTGGCAGTGGACTGTCAGGCACTCAAAATACTCTTCTTGTTCTGGTGTATCACCAGTCTGACCCAATCCATCATTTCTCCCTGAAAGCTCAAACAGTTCAACCATGCACAATGATTCCATTTCATCTGATCTGATGCTTTGCACTTCACTTTCTGGGAGCATTGGCTCCAGGGATGAAGCTGGGGGCTTAGACAGTCCAGAAAGGCCCAGCTTTGTCGCCAGTATTGACTAGGGATTGCCCCAAACAATTGACTCAGTTAAGAAGAAGGATAGTATTCAAAGTCACTCACTTTCTTCTGATATGGACTGACAGTCATGCTCAACTGGGACTTGTGCAGGGGAACACTTTAACTCTGCTTCTGTAGGTGCAGACTTCCTTGATCTTTTCTTAGCAGCAGCTCTAGTCACTGGTCCAGAGGGGCATCTTCTGGGGCTCAGACTCAATCAGGATTTGTCAAATGGGCAGTAAATGATTTCTATGCATTGTTTTACATCTTTTGAATTGTTCTCAGGCCTTACTTTGTACACTGGCAGATCATCTAGTTTGCCCACTACAATGTGAGGAGATGGTGCCATCTGTCAGCAATCTTGTGTTTGCCATGCAATCCCAGATTTCTTAGCAATACCGATCTCCCTCCTGGAGTTCCTGTGCTTTACCTTTTATCATACCGTTCTTTGTTGGCCAGATTTCTTTTGTATGGTTTGAGACAGTTAGTGCGCATGAGTTAGCTGGGCCTTTAACTTTTGCATTACTGTAAATAGTTGTCAGCTTGAACCCCATCAGGAGAGACCCAAAACACACATCTACTGGTAGTCGAGCTTCTCTTCCAAACATCAGGCGGTGGGGAGAACCAGTGGCATCACTTTTGGTGCAGTTATAAGCATGTACCAGGGTGCTAATTTGTTGGCTCCATCTAGGCTTGTCCTTTGGGTGCAGGGTGCCTAACATATCTAACAAAGTGCGGTTGAAACGTTCAGGCTGTGGGTCCCCCTGGGAGATGGTAAGGTGGTTCTGGACTTGCCACTCCTCACAGAGAAAGCATCTCTTTGATCAGGCGACTCTCAAAGTCTCTCCCTTGATCAGAATGGATTCTTTGTGGAGCCCCATAGTGAACAAAAGTTTTCTACAAGTACTTTGGCCACAGTGGATGCTTTCTGGTCTTTGGTGGGGAAAGCTTGGGCATATCTCGTGAAATGGTCAGTGACCACCAGCACATTACTGATATTTCTTTGATCTGACTCCAAACTCAGAAAATCAATACAGACCAGCTCCATGGGTGCACTGGTGGTGATGTTAACAAGGGGCAGCCCTCTGGGGCAAAAGCTTTCCTCTGTAAGCAGCGACTACAAGTTAGAATGTGTTGCTCCACATCAGCCCCCATCTTAGGCCAATAGAATCTGGATCTCACCAAGTCAAGTGTTCTGTCTATACCAAGGTGCCCCATGTGGTTGTGCAAGGACCTCAGTACTGAGTCTCGAAAGGCAGTGGGCAGCACTAGTTGTTGTTTGTCTACTTGTCCCCTCTCTCTACTGTTTCTCTGTATAACAGTTTATTGATCAGTTTCAACTTAGGACCTTCTTTGTATAACAGTGCAGTTCTCAAATCAGTGGGCGTAATTTGGACACTCTTTTCCTGCATAGAGGGCTTCTAAAGCTGCTTTGATCATGGGATCATGGGATTGAGCCACCGAATACTGTCATTGTCCAGCTGAGGCAGTGCACCAATGTCTATTGCAGAAAAGTGGCAATAAGCAGCAGGTATGCAATTCTGAGAGGGTCCCAAGCAATCCACCATGCAGTCCACTCGTCCGTGGACATTTGTTCCTCCTGTCAAACTTCCGGCAGAGTGCCCGAATGTCAGGTTCTGCCAGTTGGACCCAATCATTCTGGGGAATAGGCCTCCGGGAGAGAGCATCAGCATCTATGTGGTTCAGACCTGCTCGGTATTCGAGAGCATAGTCATATGTAGATAATGCAGAAAGCCACCTATGGCCAGTGGCATCCAACTTAGCTGAGGTCTGCACATAGGTCAAAGGATTATTGTCAGTTTTTACTAGTATTTTAGCCCCATACAAGTACTCATGGAATTGGTCAACAATAGCCCACTTCAAAGCTAGGAACTCTAACTTATGTACAGGATAGTTCTTTTCGGATGGGGTCAGGCTTCTACTGGCAAAGGCCACTGATCTCAGGCCATTGTCGTGCTCTTGGTACAACACAGCCCCAACCCTTGCAAGCTAGCATCAGTGTGCAGGACGTAAGGTTTTCTTGGATCGGCTAGGCCAGCACTGGAGCATGGGTAAGTTGATATATGATCTCATGAAAGCAGTCTCACAATCAGGAGTCCAGCGGGCCCCAAATACTTCACTCGGATGAAAATACACTCTTTCAGTCTTGAGGAGCTGACTTTTGGTATTTTTGTGGGTTGGGGATACCCTTGAGTAAGGTTAAGTAAAGAGCGGATCACTCTTGAATAGTCCTTGATGAGCGCCGATAATAACCACAGAATCCAGGAATCTTTGCAGTTCTTTTAGATTTTGGGCTGTGGCCAGGTGGTCAAGGCCTCAACTTTACTTGGGTCGGTCTCTATTCCCTTGGTGGATACTATGTGTCCCACATACTTTACTGATGTTTGAAAGAATTGACACTTATCAATGGACAGTTTAGGCCAAAGTCCTACAGTCGGTCCAATACCTTAAATAATCTGCTCTCATGTTCCTCCAGTGAGCTGCCAAACACAATAACATCATCTAGGTATACCAGGCACTCTAGTAAGTTCATGTCCCCACCTGCGCTCCATCAATCGTTGAAAAGTGGCTGGGGCACCTGAAATCCATGAGGCATCCTCATGTTCATAGAAGTAAGCGGACAGATAAAGGCTGTCTTTCACGGTCCCTCTGGGCATATCGGGATCTGGTAGTACCCTGGGAGATCCAGCACAGAGAACCACTTGTTCTCGTTAGGCAGTCCAAAGCATCCTGAATGCGGGCATTGTGTACTAATCAGGATAGTCCCCGGTTTAAGGTGCGATAATCCACACACATCCTTACTGTTCCATTCTTTTTCCTCACTACCACAATGGGGAAGCATAGGGCTTCTGGATTCTTGTATTACACCAGCGCTAACATCTCTTGCAGATGCCGTCTCACATCATCTATGTCAGCAGGTGCAGGCGTCGAGACCTCTCACGAAATGGTCTTTCGTCATGCAGCTGGATATTGTGCTCAGCTCCTTGCCGCATGCTACGTACCATTCCTTTAAAGAAACACCCTGGTCTCTCTGGGCAAGCTTCACTGATCCTCACTCTTCATTCAGCTGGCAGGGGAGTCGCGAAATCAAACAAGTCAGGCGTTACTCTGTCATTCTTCCTGAACTCTTGCTGCTGGTAGCACTGCAGTGTCTGCACAATGCACATTAGCAGGATGCAACCTCTATTTACTCGAATGTCTCTTTCAGACTGTGTATGAACTTGGACCATTACCCTTCTGGCATAAGCATGGGCTCTAGCAGGCAAAATACTAGGCTTGACCAGCAGTCCCTCTGGCACTTTCCACTCCTGGTGCATCCAACATCATATTTTATTCTTAACATCCTTTCTGATACGGACCTCTCCTGTAAGGTACACTGGGCATTTGGCACCAGGATCAGAGACTCAGGATCCTTCTTCCATACAATTCCGACTGGTTCCTCTGGTTCTATTTTTCAGCATCTCTCTGTGCCTCATAGGCCTTCTTAATTAAAGCCGGAACTCTTAAAAGCTAATAGTCTTTGACCCCTGTTTTTCATAACACAACTGTGCCAGCCTTCCGAACATATGAGCATTTGTTCCAATCAACAAAGGGACACCATCATACAGTCCAGTGGGGGACACACTAAGGCTAGGGTCTCTACTTGTTCGGCCACTCCAGCCACGGAGGTGGGGAAAGACAGCCAAGTCGGATATACCCGGAATAGGGTAGGCCTTCTCACTTAACCCCCATACATGCAGTCCTTCTAATGGTTGTAAGGGTACGCCTGACAAATGCTTCTGATACCAATCCTGGAACATAATTGTCACTTGGGAGCCACTGTCTAATACAGCTCTTGTAGACACTCCATTCACCTTTACAGTGGTCTCCATGGAGGGACCCACTATTCTGGACCAGTCTGGAGAGGTAGTAGTAGGGGCCTGGGCAACTGACCTTGCCACAAAGGACATGAATTAGCATTGGTTGTGCACTCTTAACCACTGATTTGTTCTCCGAAGCTCTCCTTGTAGCCTATATGCAACTTTGTCAGTGTCTTTTGGGGACTGGCATTCCTTTTCATGTGCCCATCTTTCCCACAATTATAGCAAAACATACTTTCTGGAGTTTGAGCTGGCCGAGGCGCCACACTGGGGAGCAGGGCAGGGTATTACTAACTGGAAACCTGGGTGCCATCTCTGCTCTGCGTGATAAGCATTTGGAGACATCTCGTCAGTTTCTCCACTTCCATGGTCAAGGAATTGAGTTTGGAGCTGTTATCAGCAGGAGATACATGGGTGGGTACCCCCACCCCCATAGCAGATGCAGTCGGATATAGGTCAGGGCCCGTACTTGCAGGTGTGGCCTTCATAAAGGGACTGTTTTGAATACCGGATCTCTCTCAACAAGTTCAGCCATTGTGGCATATCTTTTCCTTGCCAGAGCACTCATTTACTGCCAACCTCTGCCCTGAACTTCACTTGATGGTCACCCTCAGTCACTCGGTCGTAGCCGCAGCTATTGGTGCAGGTCCCTCCCGAGGTCGTCTTTTCTCAACTCCTCGAATTTCTCTCATCAACTCATCATAGGAGGGTGGGGATTCCAGTCAATCTGCCAGGTAACTGAAGCAACAGCAGTTCTGAGAGGGCAGACTTAAGGATCCTGTCCAGCCTGGTTCGGTCCAGTTCAATCGCTGGCAAACTACCTTTTCTGAGGCATTCTTGCAACAATTTTTCCAGCCGAGATACATACACAGACAACAACTCCCTTGGTACTGTTGTGCATCTCTTACTCTCCACCATAGGTCCTCATCAGAATCTGGGCTCCCATACATTCTCCAGGGCCTCAAGATAGGCCTGTGCAGTCACTTCAGGGTTACTGGCCCGTTTAGCATGAATGGTAGCAGGGCAGGACCTCAAAGCTCTCACTAACCCTCTTTGCTTTTGACTCCGAGCATTGCCATTCTAGCACTTGGGATCAACATAGTCTATCCAGGTCTCCCAGTCATCCTCCCTTGGGGGTGGGGAGGTGCCAGAAAAGATCCTCAACCTTCGTAAGAGTCGTGACTAATGGCAGGTGCAGAAATTGGAGTCTGCATTGGTTCAGCCACCATTACGGGCACTGGAGCGGAGAAGGTGTTGGGGAGGAACACCCCAGGTGGAAGAATAGTTTCTTCAAGTCCTCCACAGTTTTCCCTTCCCCAGCAACCATTTAGCAAATTTCTCCTCAAAAGTTTCAGATAGTGGTGGGGCTCATTCCCCGGTCTTTACTGTCCTTAGTTATCACTCTCCAAGCAGTGAGGGCTCCTCTGGGGTAATGGTCTGTGGCACTTTGGAGCTATCTATGGATCCTAAACTCTACTAGGGCCAGGAAAGTGTGGGTGAGCAGATTAGCATGCCGACCCACCACCACAGGGTTTTGTAAACCTTCCACCTTGGAAAGTTCTCCTGCACAGTGTCCGTATTGATACCCAGGGGATGTCCAGGATAAGAATAGCATTTTGGGGTCGATCTCCTCCCAGTACACCACTCCACCAGCCGGTGCACAGCCACTTCTGTCGGGTACCCATTTTTCTAACAGTGGTTCGTAATATGGCCACTAGAGGACACACAATCCCAGCGGTGAGCTCCAAGATGTAACCTCAGATGGCGCTATCCCAGGGCTACTACCCCTTCCTGATTTGCCACTAACAGGTTGAGGGCCTGGATCCAATGGCGGTGCCTCCACCCAGAGGTCAGGGTTTACAATAGTTAAACTAACTTGGTCACAGCCCCTGGGACACTGTAACCCCCCTTCTTCCCACTAGTGGCCCACACAATACATCAGAATTACCTTTACAGTATACACTTACCCCCAGGTCTGGTTCCGCACTGGGACCCTGTGAAATAAGATACAGTGCAACAATCACAGTACAGTACTTTAACATAGACAAATACCTCAGGCAGTATAACTTTGCTGAAACAAGCAGCTCTGATTTATTTAGGGGATATAACAAGGACAGGGGAAATCAGGTTAATTAGCTTATCACTCTACTCATCTACTCTATGGCTCTGTGCACAGGCCTATCCCTATCAGTTACTGTCCCTGGGTACCCAAGCCCTAGTGGCTAGTCCAAACCGTGGCAGCTGGTGGGGCCCTTTCACACAGAAAAAGGAGAATTAAACAGTCAGCAGTACAGTAATTCCATTTGGATTTAATGTGGCAATTCAACAGGAGCGACCTGAATTAGTACTCATGACCTCCAAATAAGATAGGGTCCTTCAATGTCAGCAGGGCTACTCTTGAGCTCCAAGAGACTCTCACACATTTATTTGGTAAACAGTCACAGGCAAAGTCACTTAATGGCAGCAGGATTCACTTGAGGTACACAAACCTCTTCACACATTTATATGGTAAAAGAAACATATACCAGGCAGGCTGCATCTGTATCCGATCGCATTACTGCACAATACCCGGAGAACACACAGCAGATTCAGTTCCTGACAGACCGAGTGCAATTTTCAGCAATTCCTCCAGTCTTCTACAGGGTGAGCCTGGTTTCTACTCTTCAGATATCCTTTGATTCTCTTCACAGGACGGATTCAGTCCTAACAAGCTGCAGACCGGAACTCTGGACCTTACACATGTTTTTTGACTAAAACTGTGCACTGAAGGAGCACAGGGTTCCTTTCCCCTTCACTGCCAAAGCTCAACTGAAACTCCCAACAGACAAAACCGGGCACTTCCTTTGAGTTCCTCCCAGTTTCTTGACTGGATTGGCTGTCACTCACAATAGACTGCTCCTGTTGGTCCAAAAAGGCGCTGAAGTCTAAACTACATCTCCTAGAGTCACTGCCCATACAATCCTCTTGTGGCTGGCTCAGATTATGAGTCCAAGTTCTGATTCGTCCAAGGCACCATTTTAGAGCTAGCTTACCCCACACTGATTGGTCCAGTTCAGCAGTTCAAAACTAGAATGGGGAACTAGGCAGACACAGTTCTGACTGCAAAGAAAGCAGGTTAGACAAACTGTATTTCATTATTACTCTACATGATTTCTGGCAAACAGTTACATCTTTCAGATAGGTTCCTTGCACTCCTAGTGACTGCAAAAATGGAGTGAATTGGCAGCAGCCGAGTGGTACTCAAACAGAAGAAGCACACAGTCCCCCATACAAACTAATTATGTCTGCAAGCAGACAGCTCTTAAAGAGACAGTACCAGAGGTTCTAAAACACTCACTGATAAATGGCTTAAATGCCAAACACCATTCAGGCTTGGAGCATTCAAGCAAGCTCCTGAAGTCTTTGGAACCCCCATTTGCAGGGGTTACACCTTGTCTGTTGGGTATACAGAAAGTTAAAGGACTTGCTGTGGGGCCCTGCAACGATTGGGTGAGTGTTTGGCTCCAGTTTAAGGGCAAACAACTGTTTTCAGTCAGGAAATGTTATTGGGGACTGCTGTTTGGGAGCACTATATACACTAGGGACGAACAAATGGAGCAGTCAGTTTAAAGTTTAAATGGATTTAGAGTTCACAGTAGAGGGGTGCATCAGATCATCCACCATGCAATCTACAGTTTTACAGTTCTGAAGTTTCTTTGTGTTCAGAGAAATGGCCGGGTATGGGCTGTGGGAGCTGGAGGTGGATAGATCCCCATCTTTAGTAACCAGGTCCACATCTGGGAATTTCTTCTGTTTTTGCTACTCGCCTCATGCACTTGGCCAGTGATGGGGTGGGTACCCAGGCGTGGGTCGCAACTTGAAAATCTCTCTAGGAGTCGTAGACTTCAAGTGGTGTGAGGAGCCACAGGATGGGAACATTACTCCTTGTTCGATGGGAGTTTGGAATTGAATGTACGAAAACAAAATCTCTCTAGGAGTCGCAGTCTTCAAGTGGTGTGGGGAGCCACAGTTTTGGGAGCTTCCTTGTTTGATGGGATGTCTTTCCAAGTAGAGTTTGGGTTCATTCGCCAAGTGAACCGTCAGTAGAGTGGCCGGCAGGGCAGCTGGGCCAGTCGGGCTGTGTATCCAATGCGCATGCGAAGTCCGGGCTGAGTGCCTGGTGGGTCCAAAGCCAGACAATTGTAAAGTGTTCATTCTCCAATGGACCGCTGTGTTTAACCTCTAATCTGCATTACAGCTACGTAGCCCTTAGGGGGGACCATACAGAGCTTTGTTTGTGTGCAGTGAGTTAATAAATAAAGCCACACTGAAAATTCCCAATTCTGGTTCTGGACATTACAGTTATTGCTTCCTGTAGTTGGATTTACTTGGGTGCCCCTGTGCAGAGTAGTCAAACCTAGGTCTCTTGTGCCAGGTAACCTCATCCTTCCCCGAACCCGCAGAGACATATCTATATCCATGTTACAAAAATGGGCATATGCCGGTTACACTTACAATCATTGTTCATAACTCTGTGGAGTGTGTTTGTCCCGGAAACCTATCTGTTGTTTATAACTGTGAGGTACAGTGGAGCCCGTCAGGATGCAACACAATGCTGCAGCCAAGTTACTGGAGGGGACAAGGCAATTTCAATGATGGTTAATACCTTTTGTCCTGCAGTAACTACTGCATTACATCCTGGTGGGCTCCACTATATGTGTTTGTCCTGGGAACCTAGGAATAATACTTAGAAAAAAGATGAGACCGTTAAGGGCTGGTGTCCATCAAGACTGCCCCCTCCCACTTCCTAGTGGTTAAAGACTCTTATTTTTTTGTAAGCCCTCCAATGTGGGCTTGCCTGTGGAGCTCCGTGCTCCATACTCCGTGACTCCCCCGTGGCGCTGTCGTCCGTTGGTTCCTGGTGGGAGTCGCAACTTGCGGCTCTGATGGTGCTGTTTGCAGCTACGACTGCCCATCTCTGGTGTCTTGGCTTGCTGTGGGGGCTGGGCTGAGTGCCGGGGTGTTGCAGTGCTGTTGCAGAGCGGGGGTGGTGGTCCTGGGGTGGTCTTCAGGCTGGCTGGGCTTGGGACCACATGTTTAAATGAATAATTAATTAAATTGTAAATAAAGATGGCGACCGCATGCACTGTGCATGCACGGCCACCGAGAGTAGGTAAATTTAAAGGGCAGCTGCTCCTTTTGGTTAAGTAGTTTCAGTGCCAGCTGGCTCCATTCTGGACACAATTGTAAATAGTTATGTGTGGATTATGTGTCCCACAGAACAATGGGGGCAAAGGATTTGGCACCTAGGTGGTTGGTCCTGATTGGACCTTTGGGGGTTTTTGGCACCCTGGGGGAGCAAATAAAAGGGGGGTGGTTTGGGCACTATGGGGGAGATCATCCAGGGAGAGGAGAGTGGGCAGAGTGGGAGTGATAGCCCGCTCGACCATTAAGGACATGTTTTTTTTTTTATTATGGCGGTACTGTACCTCAGGAAACTGAGGGACATGGCAGCAGCTGTTATTTCTGTGCCCCGGTTTGGGCATCATCGAGAATGGCCCTTTAGAGAAGAAGGGTTGGAGAGGCAGGCATCATTGGGTGGGCTGTGTATCTGGCAGCCTGGAAGACCATAGCTGAGTGGGGAATCCCTTGGAAAGAAGGGTCTACTGAAGAGAGTGGCAGGAGGAGAAGGACATGGCACCTGAGAAGTAGGGATCCAGGGGTCTAGGCAAAGCCCTGGACCCAGAGACTGTGGTGTGGCAGAATGAGGGACTGAATATGGGGCGCCAGTGGGTTCTAGGGGTCTGGGGACAGCTCCTGGTTCCATGTGGACTTCAGTCCTAGAGACTGATTCAGCTTTTGGTTGCTGGAGGAATTGTCTGCTGCTAGATTAGTGGCCTGATTCAGCCAGGAATTTTGCTGCCTGTTGTTTAAGAGCCTAATTCAGCCACATGTTTTGCTGCCTGTGTTTGGACTGCAGCAACCTAGGCTATGTGTAGCTGCTTGTACTAACTTGCTCATGAGTGGTCCAGAACACCACTAACTTATGATGTGACCTGCACAGTCTGAAGCAACCTATTTTGTATTTTACTGCTCCATGGAGTGACTGTTCCTAACTGTTCATTAAATGGGATCCCCTGTTTCTGCAGTTCTGGTGTTTGTCTTGTTTGTTGGAGGAACTGTTTTGCTGCTAAAGAAGTTTGCCTCCACAGCTAGTTCCAGTGTGTGCTCCAGGGTGTGATCCCAGAGAACCAGTATACCATCGAGGAATACAATGAGAGGCCTGCCTGGTGAAGATGGCCTGCAAGGGCCTGTGGGTGAAATTGTCAAGGCCAGGCAGGTGAATGTCAGCATTCTTCATCCCTCCAGTGTTCCAGTGCATCACCCAGAAGGTCCAGGGAACCCCTGATGGAGCCAATCCATCACCTGCAACATCTGAGAAAATCCAGGTATTGTTTTCCTGTTTATTTCTGCACTGTATTTTCTGGGTTGTACAGTGCCCCCTCCAATCAAGCTACCATCTGGATACCCCTAGATATTGGGAGGAGGGGCTTACAAGATGGGGCTCATCCGGATTTGAAAAGAATGTTGGGAGCATGTTTTGAGCTTGGATTAACTTTTGGGGAGCTGCAGGGAGAACTACAAAGCATGGAAGCACCATTTTGGACTGGTGCAACGGCCTCTATGTGCCATTTTGCTAGCATTGACTATTTAGCATAGGCTTAATATATGAAAACTTTGGGATCCTATTCTACTGGTCGAGGGCAGCCTAGCATCGTCTGGAGGTCACATTGCATGGAACAGAAGCACCATTTTTTGCTGAGCCCCAAGTGAACTGTGCCACAAGTGTGTCGGTGGGAGGAAAAACCTATTTATTTTGGACTTTTGCAAAACTTAAGTTAACTGCTGCAAAACGTTTACAAATGTCACCATGGGTGATGCTTCAGGAGATGGAAGCAGGATGTTTCTGGTACCTGTATCATTACTTTTGTGGCTCTGAGACTTTTTGGAAAACTGGGGGGAGGTGGGGACTGCTGCCTGTGAGGTAACCCCTGGGGAGAGGGGCACTAGCCATCTGCTCAGTACTTCTCCCCCTGCGGTGCCTGATCCTCCCCATGGCAGAGGGAGAGGCCATAGGGTGGCCAGGAGGACCGAGCCAGCAGAGTCCCCTGCATTGGGCCCACCCCTCAGTGGCAGGCACCGTGAAGAGATCTAGAGGACCCCTCCATGGCTGCAGAGGTCCCCGTTGTTCAACGCTCTGATGAGGAGGTGGAAGAAATTATATCAAAAGGAGCCTCCAGTACAGTGGAGGATGAGGAGGACACTGCCCCCCCCACCTGGTGTGCAGCCCAATTCTTATACTTTTGACGACCCTTTGTGGGAGGGGAACATTCCTAAGCCATACCGTTTCCCCAGTCAGAGGTTCCCCGACAATATGCTCCAGCTGCATCAGGCCTGTGTTCAGCGTAGGAAGGACTTGGACACTCTCCATTCTACCGACTTCCACAATTTAAAGTACACTTCGGGGAGTTGGTTGTTGCCTGGTACTGCCCCTAGAACCAGTGTGACTAGCATACCCAAATGATTGCAGGCCGAGCACTGGGTACGAAGGAGGATCAAATGGAAATTCCCAGGAGATAACTACCCGTACTTGTGTAAGAGGATATAGGACATCATTGAGGAAAGAAGAAAGGACTGGGTCTTCCAAGGAGCCCTGGACAAGGTCAAACAGAGAAGCAGAGGGAGTGCCCTGGATCTGGGAGGCCATGAGCAGCGAGCAATCAGGGCAACAAAACAGATGTGTACCTCAATGGTGTGGAGTCGAGTGACTTTGTTTAAAACTTTTGTAATGGTCCAGGATGCTGAGGGACAGTGAACAAAATATTACATCATTTGTGAGGACGCCTTCAGGAAGGAGTGTACTTGCCGGACGCTACGTTGTATGTCAGCTGGAATGCTCCAAACCGTGCTGTCCTGTCCTAGGGGGAAGAAAAAAGAGACCTGATGAGGTGGAGACAGTTCGCACTAACCTTACACCTCCCCCCCCGGCACTGGCTGCACATCGGGGAAGGCAGGACGAACCAATTTCGGATCCCTAACGTTGGAGGCTAGGTGAGATCAACCACTTATGGTTACTGTTATTGTGTTTTAAAATATTTTAGGGGTTTGACTCCTCAGGCTCTTAAATGAATGACACTTTTTCTTTTGACTCTATTATTAATGTTCTGTGTTTTGAAAAAAAACAAAAAAAAAAACAAGATACAATATTTATTGCTTAAGCACTGTGCCAAATTAGCCCTGGTGGTGATGAGTCGGAAGCCTTTTTATCTTATCATCATTCATCCATGACAAAAAAAACAATAAAATGTGTTCAAAACTGAGAAAGGAAGTGTGCAAAAGAGATTTTTCCTTTGTTTTGTGCCAGATGCGGGAAACAAACTACTGGACCTATGGGGAGTAAGTCTAGGGATAGGCGGACCACATCGGATTCAAATCCAGACGCCCACCTGTGCCTTCAGGGATCCTCCAAACTGGGCAAAGGAATGGCTGATTATACATTTATATGTTAGCTGGCTCTGACTCGGATCCAGACCTGCTCTGAGGCAGGCTGACTCAGACTGACTCAGATGTTATTGGTCAGAATCCCAGAGTTACATTTCAGAATCCGACCAGGGTCCCAGTGGACTTGCCCCTCACTAATTAAGAGCTCCAGAGGCTGAGATTGATCTTTTCACCCACTATTTGTTTTCTTTTATATTCTTATCCCACAAGCTGCCTGCCTGCCTCCTTCAGGATAATCCCCCCTCCCAGCTCGGTCACCCACCATCCCTCGGACTTACCCATCTTCCTCCACAACTGACCTCACATGGTGTGGACAAAGGGGGCTTCTCCATGCCCCTCTGTAGCAGGATCCAATAAGTGCCCAGTAGGTGGTGCTGAGCCTGTGAAGGGGCCATCCATCGATGTGACTATTAAGGTCGCTTCTACTATTTTTTTTCAGCCTAAGGATGATGACGTGCAATGCCCCACATCTGGGGCTTCCAACTGACATGCACCCAGCCTCTGCTGGGTGTCAGATGTACTGTGGGAGGCTCAGACCCCCTCCCCAAAAGAGAAGAGCAGTACTTTAGAAACTTAATCATCTCCCCCCCCCCAACTCCCAGTGACTTGAGTTTGCTCCTAAACTCGGGTCACCATCTTGGTAAGCAGAAGCATTACCGCTGTGCCACCAGGCCAGTTTTTACACACCTTTTAAGAAACACTGCTGCCTTCATTCGCAGGCTTGGGAGGAGAATCAGGCAGCACATCCAGTGTCAAAAAAAGAGACTCAAGAAATGTTCTCTTTCTCTTCGATGGCTGCTGACAATGGGGGTGAGCATGGGAGTGATGATGCTGCACATGCCAAGCAAGTGTTTTCTACCTACTCTCTACATTAGTACACATGTGTATGCTCACACGCATGTGCATGCATCTATGAATGTATGTCTAGGAAGTGTGTGTATGCACATGCATGTATCTGTGCGTGTATCTGTGAGGAGGGTGTGTGCATACATGTGTGCAGCGTGCATGTGGGTGTGTGCACATGTGAATCTGTGCATGTGTGTGTGTGTGTGTGTGCATGTAAAGGTGGGTGGCAGGCTTGACACCAGGTGTATCAGACTTCAGGCAGTCAAGGGGGAGTGGTACCTTGCCATGATGGCTATCCATCCAGCCCACACTGCTAGTACATAGATTATTCTCAAGCACTTGACTTCAGCCCCTCTCTATGACAGGGAGGGTTTGGAGGGGACTGTGGCCTCCCCCAAACTATCTTTTAGCCAGCCCATCAGCATGGCAGTAGAGTTATTACTCGCAGCACTGGTGACCCAGGTTTGGAACCGAGCCTGAGTTGTCAGCCTGAGGGAGGAGGATTGAGCATTCCAAAGGACGCTCCCCTCCATGGAGGGAGGACAGCATGCCCCAGTGCGTGACTGCTACCTGGGTGACTACAGGTGGCAATGCACTCTGCAGCAGCTAAGTGGACAGGGAGTCACTGGCAGATGACATGCAATGCACACTTGTGTGCATGCCTGTATCACACCCCAGGCAGGTGTTTCAGTGGTAAAGGGAAATAAATACTAGAGGACACTGCAGCAGGCCCTGGGCAGAATGATGGACCAACCTTTTGCAGGCCCCACACCGGCAACATGGCAGCCATCCCCAGAACCAGATCCAACTGCAGCAATTAGGTCTCTGCCATCTCCACCATTTAGGGGGTAAGCCATGGGGCCAGACAGGGGAGGAAGTCAGTAAATCCACAGAAAGCTGGGTGATGGGGCTTGAAGGGTCAGTCTGGATGGGGAACACGGGCCTGTAAAGAGGCATACATAAATAGATAAACTTAAAAAAAAAGTTTCACTTTTTATAAAAGAAATTACATTTTAAGGGGCTACCGTGGTCCTGGCTGTAGACATCCAACTGCCACAATCTCCTGCTCATGCAGATATAGGGAACTATTGCAAGGATGATCCTGCTTTTCATTTGGAGGCTAGTTTCAGTCACATACTGTCCCCCTCTGGTTGTTCCCCTTCCCAATCTCTGCATGGCATTCTGCACCCACACAAAGGGACAGCCAAGGTCCATAAATGAAGTTCATGAGCCTTGCTCATGGGTTCACAGCCCTGTATGGAGAAGAGTAGGCTGGTTACACACTAATGTATAAGCACATTTACACATACTGTATGATCAGTTGCAGTCTACGTCACTCACCCCTCAACTCTTCTGCATCGGTGATGCATCGGTGCCAACTGCTGTTTACACACATGGCATTGTGTGCCATTGCAGAGGCAATATACCTACTTCCTGTTACTGTATTTCTGACAGGTTTCGGGGGGGGGGCTGCATTAATGGGTAAGATTCAGCATTGTTAGCCAGATGCTTAGGTGCCAAAAATAAATGCTTACAGTAAACAAAACTGAAGAGTCAGGGGAGATGTATTAAATAAAGATTTTCTGGAAAGGAAAGCACAAACAGTGACAAAATGTCCACACGGTTTTGTGTTTTGCAGGCAGTTAGAGTGAGAGAAGGCACAAGCAGCATTTTTTTGCTGAGCCCCAAGTGAACTGCGCCACAAGTGTGTCAGTGGGAGGAAAAGCCTATTTATTTTGGACTTTTGCAAAAGTTAAGTTAACTGCTGCAAAACGTTTACAAATGTCACCATGGTGATGCTTCAGGAGATGGAAGCAGGATGTTTCTGGTACCTGTATCATTACTTTGTGGCTCTGAGACTTTTTGGAAAACTGGGGGGAGGTGGGGGCTGCTGCCTGTGAGGTAACCCTTGGGGAGAGGGGCACTAGCCATCTGCCCAGAACCTATTTTAAAATATTGCTTTTGTTTTGATCAGGAGGTGCAGTGGGACTCTATGACCCTGGGAGCTAGTTCCGGATCATGTGCTAGTTAACTCTCGTCAGCTAGCGAGCGGAGCATGCTCTTGCGGGGCGTGCATGGAAACGCGCATCGAAACAAGCGCATCTGTACATGTCAGGTGTGTCCAGCAGGGACAGAGGCCTGAAACTTAGACTAAAACATCCAAGGTAGTAAGGTCTATTGTGGTTGAAGGAACAGTTTGTTTTATGACACAACAGCACTATTTATTAATAAAGTATGATAGTGACTGAGATGATAGAGGCTTAAGGTACTATATGCTCCTGGCTGTTTGAGCCTGAATCTTCAGCTGCTGTTCATTTCAAGACAATAAATAAATAAATAAATAAATAAACAAAATAAAAATATGGAAGGATTTACACGTTGTAGTAGCTGTGATATGTACACCAAAGGGGTAATAGAAGGAAAATTTAAGTGCCATAATTGTATGCTAATTGAGTTATTGAAAATGGAAATTGAGACATTAAGGCAAAGACTAGAGGTGCATAATGAAATCACTGCCATTGAGAAATTTATAGACAGCTCTCTGTCAAGGATGCAGGGGGATAGGGGTTCAGAAACATAGGATATCATGATTATAGAGGATATAGGAGACAAAAGAAAAACAAGTGGCGAGCAAGGGAATGATTGGAATGTCACAGAGGACAACTGGTCCACAATGCAAGGAAGGGTGAAGAGGAGGAGAGGTAGATCATTTGGAGAGGTCCCTATTGAACTAAGAAATAGATTTGCTATACTAGGCCATGGTAACTCCATTGATCAGGAAGAGGAAGTTAATATAAGGAAGTAAACAAACAGCAGTAGATGTATTACTTCACAGAAGACATTGGATAATGTGAACTAGGAAGGAAATACACAAGTATCAAGGGAGAGATTAATACACTCGCTCCTACAGTTACAAATGAGAATAGGGAAGTAAATAATGTAATAGGGGACCTGAATGAGTCACAGAGTGTTCAGACTTCACCATCCCTAATTAGTGAGACAATGATTCCACAACAGGGCTACATGAGATATATAGTACTGGGGATTCAATTCCAAAGTATACAGATTCAGTTATATGTAAAGGCAAGAAGGTGCAATGTATGGTAGCCTTGCTTTCAGGAGCAAAAGTGAGTGATTTACAGGACAATAAAGAGGGATACCTAGCGGGATCTGAGGCACCAATTACAGTTTTACATATCGGACCAAACAATGTTGTGCATAGAAGGTTGACTGAAATACAAGAGGATTTTGAAGAACTTGGGAAAACATTAATAAATAAGGGCTGCAAACTAATTGTATTAGAAATATTACCAATCCCCAGAGCTGGTATATCCAGGATAAGGGCTATCCAAACTTTAAATGAATGGTTATAAAGATGGTGCCATAGAGAACATTTTACCTTCCTACATAATTGGGAGTACATTCAGCAAAAATGAACTGTTCAGTATGGATGGACTGCATCTGAACAGGAGGGGTTCTAGAATATTGGGATCAAGGATAAGATCTGTATACAAAGACACTTTAAACTGAAAGAGGAGGGGCGAGGGGGAGGTGTTATGGACCAGGTTATCATGAACAATATAAAGAAAAATAAGGAGCTGGCTTTCTGCATTGAGGAAGGATGGAGGGGTATTTTAATCAATGCACAAAGCTTATAAAATAAAAAGGATGAGTTAGAGCGTTTCTTATCGAGAGAAAGAATACAAATATGTAGGGTAACAGAAACCTGGTGGACAGACGAGGATACCTGGAATAGACATACCTAGGTACAGACATTTCAGTAAGGATTGCCGTGGCACATGTGGAGGAGGGGTGGTGATTTTATATAGTGGAGGATATTATGGTGGAGAAGGAGATGGAATGGAGTGGTGGGGAACATCTTGAGCGTGTCTGGGTAAAAATACTACCGAGGAAAAGTAAGAAGATCATTCTGGATGTAATGTATAGACCGCCATCTCAAGATGAGTGTCTAAACATTGAGATGTTGCAATTTTTAGAAAATATTAATCCTGAGGAAAATACTGTAATATTAGGAGATTTTAATATGCCTAATATTGATTGTGAAACATGGGAAGGCACCTCATGGCTGGAGAAGGAATTCCTTCAAACAATTGATAAAATAGAGATGGAACAGTCCATTATGAAACCAACTAGAGATAAGAAGATCCTAGATCTACAGTATTGTTTAGTAATATGGGTGACATAATTACTAATTGTTCCATTTCTCCTCCGCTTGGAGCAAGCGATCATAATATGGTTGCTTTTAGCATAGTTACTGGTGTACA
Source organism: Neoceratodus forsteri (assembly GCA_016271365.2). Classification (NCBI taxonomy): domain Eukaryota; kingdom Metazoa; phylum Chordata; order Ceratodontiformes; family Ceratodontidae; genus Neoceratodus; species Neoceratodus forsteri. The sequence continues at coordinate 90,505,362 of JADMNL010000026.1, read as the reverse complement.
GGCCGTTAAGAGCCTAACTACACAGAAATGTTTCGCCATGGCATATTTTGAAGCTACGTGCAAAGAAATGAGAGAGTGGGACTGGAAAAATGACTTTTTACATTTAACCTGCGAAGGAATGTGGCAAAGGGTGATAAACAAAATACATGAATTAGTAGCTAAACATGTCCCAGTTAAAAAAAAATACAAAACAAATTGGGAAAAAAAAACATGGATCAATGAGAATAACAATACATTATTAAAGGAAAGAAACAAGGCATTTATAGTAGCAAAAAACACTGGCATTGAGGCAAATTGGTTGAATTATGAATCTCTACTACATGAATGTAAGTCCAGTATGAGGAAGGCAAAGGCTGAATATGAGGTGCATCTGGCCAGAAGAACCCAGGATAATTACAAAGCCTTTTACAAATATGTAAATAATATGAAGGGTAGAAGATTACAGGTGGGACCGCTGGATAACAGTCAGGGAAACCTAGTAACCGACGACGTTGAAATAACTAATTTACTAAACTAGTATTTTAGTTCGGTTTTTGGTGACAAGACAAACAGTGACACTGCTAGTTCTATAAATGGAAATACGATACAAATAAAATTGTACCTGACAGATATAGGTGACAGAGTTAGGAGATTAGATGCCAACAAATCACAGGGCCCTAAAGGATTACACCCTAGGGTAATTAGAGAGATGGCTAATGAGCTGGCAGGACCTGTCACAAAGATATTTCAGGAATCATTAGATAGAGGAGTAGTGATATCACATTGGAGAGAGACCGTTATAATGCCAATCTTTAAAAAGAGATCCAGGAAAGACTGGTGTGAACCAGTGTTGGTATGCCTCCCTGATCTCGTTCTCAGTCCTCTACCTGCCCCAGATCCTCCCACTTGAGACCAATTTTATATTCTAGTATTTGACCACTGCTTTACCAGTGGAGTTTCTTAGCCTTGTATATTTTTGTCTTACCTTGTTATTATCTATCTCTCAATCAACCAATATTTGAATCTATTTGTAAACTTCTACTTTTCTCAATCCTATTGTAAGAAATGTTTTACTCCTGTGAATTTCTTTGTACCTGGGTCGCACCTGGAAACGAGTCTCTTTCCAGTGTGCCTTTCCCAGCCACCAATTTTAAATAAATAAATACTATAGACTAGTCAGTTTAACATCTGTGCTTGGAAAGATATTGGAAGGCATAATTAAAGACCTGATTAAGGACGCCATATATAGACGGGCTGTTAGATATAGCACAGCATGGCTTCACTGAAAGAAGATCGACGCAAACAAACATGTTGGAGTTCTACAACAAAATCAGTAAGGCATTGGATGGAGTAAAGCTGTGGATCTAGTTTTTCTTGATCTAAAATTGAGGTCTTTGATAAGGTTCCTCATGACTGACCTTTAAAGGTCTTACAGGATATGAGTTTGGATGGCACTCTGGTCACATGGATTAAATCATGGCTTTCTTTTTTTCTTTTAGACTTTTTCTTCCGGGGTCCTCTGCAGATTTCTTTCTGACGCCCCCCATGCCAAGCACCGGGTATTAGACCCCTTCCATTTAACCCCCCATGACTTACCCTTCATGGCAGAAGGTGGGGAGACCTCTTGACCCACCAGACCAGATCCAGTTTTTCAGGGAGGAACCTTCCTGGGTGGCGCTGCAGGAGGGGGCCATCATCATCCACGGCAGATGACTTCCTTGTTTTCTCATTTTCTCTTCCCTCAAGGGATGTAGCGAGCAATGATGCCAGTGGGGGCAGCACACGCGCTCCTCCAGGCATCTGCTCCATCCCCCCGCCCACATCTTCAGCATCAGTGAGCTGCCACCCAGCCTCCGCTACGAGGCAAGAGATCGCTGACTGCTGGCATCCCCCTTCCCCGGAGAAGGAGAGTAGTCCTTGGAACACTGAGTCCTTCTCACCCTACTTGACGGTGGCCCATGGCCGTTTATTAACATGGGTTGCTGGCGTGGCGCGAGGTGTGACGTCTAGATCCTCAGCCCTCAGTGCCACCAGGCCGCCAAAATCATTGCTTTCTAATAGAAAACAGAGTGAGTATAAAAGGATATCTGTCTGGATGCGGAGAGGTTAGGAGTGGGGTACCACAGGGCTCTGTATTGGGACCATGCTTTTCAAACTGTACATCTATCTGTACCTGTAACTGAGGGAACCTGGCTAATAAAATTTGCAGATGATATTAAACTATGGAGAGTAGTCAATTTTGCTGAGGATGCTAGCAAACTGCAAGAGGCACTAATGGAGATAGAACAATGGGCCAACAGTAATAAATTGGAGTTAAGTATCAAGAAGTGTGCAGCAATTCACTTAGGGAAAAACAACTTGAGCTATGAATATACTATAGTAGGAAATGAACTTACAGAAACTAAGGAAGAGGAGGATCTGGGTATCCTAGTATCAAACAATTTAGAAATGAAATCACCCCTTTTTCACTGGCCGGTGGCCGCTGCAGTGGTTGGGCTCTCAGGGGTGCAGCCTGTGGAGTCAGGAGAAGATCCATGTGGGGAGTAGTTGATTGGGACCCCTCACCCCTGTGCCTCTGAAGCCTAAGGCTGCCCTCTATTTCTTTGTGCCCCCTACCACTCCCTCTATGCTACTGGAGTAGCACCCCTACCTCTCCCGTTGGTCCCTTTCCCCCTCTACCACTCCCCACTGCCCATCTCCCCCACTCTTGCTACCATAGACCTGTCTCCTCTTCACCATTGCACCCCATCCCACCCACTATCTGGCCTCTTCCTGTCCCCTTCCTACATCCCACCACCCCCTCCTTCCTTCCTTCTCTCATTCTCCTTCAACAGTGCCTCTCGCTCTCCCCACCTCCCTAGTTCTGTCCTCCATCATCCCCCCTCACACTTCCTGTACCAAATTGCCAGATCCCCCTCTACGCCACCCCCCCAATCCTTTTTCTCTCTCTCTCTCTCTCTCTCTCTCTCGCTTTAAACCAAACAAGGTAATTGTTGGCTGCTCTGTGTTTCACCTATTTTATACTCAATCTTAAAATGTATTTTAATTGTCTACCCTATAGTGCCTGGCCCCAAAATATTGGCATTCCCTACCTCTTGATGTTCGCTCTGCATATAGTCATATTGTTTTTAAAAAGATGCATCACACTCTCCTCATCAAACGTGCCCTATGTTCCTGTTTTAAACCCCCATAGGGTGCTTGACATCCCCTTTCTCAGCTCTCAAAAATTTCAATTTTGCTCTGACCCCTTGTTATTGTTATGTGTAGCATTTACCATGGATTATGTGTTAAAACTCTACTGCACTATGATTGTATGCTTATGTTTTGTACTATTGTGTATTTTTCTGCCATTGTCTCTGTCATGTTAGCAATACTGTTTACATCACAGAACATCGTGTAGATTTTTCCTTGCATGGTTGATTGCCTTTGAACTATACCTGTTATTTGTTTTGTCTGCCAATTTTGTATTGTAACCTCCCGGGTCGTATCTGAAAATAGTCATATTTTGTGACACCTTACCCAGTAAACAAAAACTAAGTAAATAATTGTAGCCTTTGTTATTGTAAATCCTGGTGCTAATGTTGTATTATGTTGCATAATGTTATATTGTATTTTTCTTTTGACATGGAACCTCTGTAAAAGAGCCTCTGGCTCAAAGGTATTGTAATCCGAAAACAAATAAATATGTAAGGGTTTATGCTCCCATCTTAGGCATCCTTTTCCCCCCTCCTACCCCCGAGCTTAGGACTCTATTAGTGTTCTGGGGTTAATGCCTGCTGGATGCCCCAATGGGCAGCAGAGAGCAGGTTTAGGGAGGCATGTAAGGTCAGGACAGGAAGTTTTTGTCTTTTTTCCAGCCCAGGCATTAGGCCTGGGGCTAGAGGGAGGCGGCTGGAGGAGCAGGTTAGGCAGTCAAGAAAGGGAGCTTAGCAGTCCGGGTGGGCCAGTGGGGGAGGGGACCCCCCAAGTGCAAATAAGGACAACTTTTTCAGTTACGTGGAGTTGAAGAGCCGGGAAGGAAGCTCTGTGGGGGAGGATGGTCAGCCAGGTTCTGCGTCATCGGGATAAGGGAGGTGCAGGTGGCAGTAGGAGGCCAGGATAGACAGGAGCCCTTAGAGATCCTGTGAAGTGTTTGCTCAGGTTGCCAGGGCTGTGGGTGCTGTGGCAGGGTCCTCACAGGAGGATGGCCGGTGGCAGTGGCTCTTCCCTGTACCCGGTGTGGCAGGGTGGCCTGGTGGCAGATGGAGCCTGGGGCCCTTCACCCATTTAAGGGGGCCTGCTTGGAGGGACAGGCTGTGGGGCGCCGACATTAAATATGACAGACCTTGGAGGGTGGCCTCTTGTTGGAGCACACTGCAGTCCCAGGATGTATGTGATAGGGATGTGGGCCTGGGATGGATCCCCCAAAAGGGTCAGCTGGGAGCAGAGAGAGGACTTTGGCACTATCTGCAGAGATAGGCTGCTCGGAGGGGCCTGGGTGGTGGCAGAGCCCAGGGGCACTCCCATGGCAGGGCAGCCGGTAGCAGAGGTGCTCGGGTACTGGAGCTGGGCTGGGTTTGAGGGATGCTGCACCAGTAGAGGGCAGTACAAAGGAAAGACTGAGCTGTTCGGAGGGAACAGGTGACAGAAGTTTGGGAGCACGAGCAGGTTTATATTCCCTGATTAAGTTGAGAATGAGTGGGTTACAGGGCCTGGGTCAAAGGAAAAAATCCTGGTACCCCTTGAGATTTGGGCCAAGGTTCAGGGGCCAGGTGGGGGAAGCAGCACTCTTTCCCATGCCAGAGATAGGGCAGTGACTAGTGCCAGAGTGTACAAAGAATGTGTGACCCAGAATAAAAAAAAAAGATTGGCTTACCAGCACCAGGGAGACATGAGCCTGTGGGTTTCTAAGTAGAGAGGTGCCTTGAGTAAATCATCCAAGTAGGTAGAATTGGAGAAGCCCTGCTTGCAGTGCCTGTTAATCATTATTGCTGCTCTGAATGTCTAACCTGGATGTCTTGTAAAAAGTTCAGTTAGCCCCATGAAGCTGCTTTTTTTATTTTAATGAAGGATGTGACCCCTGCATTCCTGGAATCATTTGGGGTGCAGGAGCTCAATAAAGAGGCTAGTTTGGGAAGAAATTGGTAGTGGATGTTTCCTTATTTAAGCTGGAAGGGGGACAAAATGAAATAGAAGCTCCCCTATCCTTGAGTCTAATTTATCTCATAAGTTTTTAATTCCAGAGGAGTTTCCAGCATGCTGCATTAGGGACTGAGGGATTCTGGTGCTCGAAGAGTCAGGAGGCTGCACCATGGAGAACCTGGTCCAGTGTCAGCATTCAGGGAGATTCCAGGTTTTCAGTGTGGTGAGATCGAGGGTGCACTTGTTGAATGAAGGTGCCAGAAGGTAGGACCACATTTTCCTGTCTTGTTTTGAGGGTGCACTGGCTCGTGTGCTAGTGTTTGATGTAGCCCTTCTCTAGTGCCCTCTGGAACTACTAAGATGAAGATTTATGCCCCTAGATGAGGGGGCCGGGGGGGGTGTTACCAATAATCAAATAAAACATTGCCATGCTTTAGCTAAACAAGTAAATTCCATCTTGTATAGTATAAGGAGAAACGATAGGAGCAGAGATAGGTGGTAGTGCCCCTGTATACATCCTTGGTGATACCGGATCTGGAATACTGTGCCCAGTTTTGGTCCCCCTCTTCTAAATTAGAAATCTAAGCACTGGAAAAGGTACAACACAGAGCCACAAAAATGATTGACACTATGCACCATCTAAGTTATGAAGACAGATTAAATGAACTGCGTTGGAGTGCGGAAGAATGAGGGGGGACCAATGCTTTATTTACAAGGCCTTTTCCAATAATGAATTATGGGATTGTTTAGATCTGAGGACAAGAGAAATTAATTATAATATTCAGGCCCTGCACATTTTGCAATTAAGTGGAGAAACATGCTGTACCAGGAAAAGGGCAGCTTGGTCTAGACAGAGGATGGCGAGTACTTGGAACTCATTACCTATCAATGTGGAGGGCAACGAGAGTATGGAGATATTCAAGAAAAGACTGGATACCTAGTGTGATAGTAAAAAGATAAAGGGTTATCATTTTTAACAGGCAAGCTGCTATGGGCAATGCCTTCTTAGCTGGGACAAACCTATGAAACCATGGTAGGGTAAGCACTGATGGAGGCCCTGTTTTTGTAGAAATCTCACCCGTGGGTGAGTGCACCCTATTGAGCCAATAGTGTTTCTGTGGGCAAGCCTGTTCTGGCAGTTAGGGCCCGGAGCGTGATCCAGAGGTGGTAGCCTGGACTGTTGAGGGTGTAGTGGTGGCAGCTCTACTCCTTTTCCCCTGGCCGGTGACTGCTGCAGTAGTTGGGCTCTCAGGGGGTGCAGCCTATGGAGGCAGGCGAAGATCCATGTGGGGAGTAGTTGACTGGGACAGGTTGGCAGGCCATCTGGGTGCTCTGTGTGGCACAGCAAGCAGTCCCCGGGTGAAGGCAGTCCAGAAATTGGAATCACTGCATGAGTGGATTGTGCCCTGGGTCTCTGTAGGTCCATGAATATTCAGAATTCCTTGGGGAGAACAGTTTGGCATGTGGCATCAGCGATTGGGTATCTGGAAGGTCTTCGGTGGTTCGTTTTCATGCTAAAAGCAACACCGTTGAGTAAGTGTGAGACCCCTCAGTAAAAGAATTTGCTCACTGTTTTAAAATCAGCTCCATGAATTTTAAAGTAACCCCTGGTGTAGCAAGTTAAAGAAAGGCAAAGTAAGAAATGGGATTGGGACAGTAGAACCATCTTGTGCTGTCACAATTGCTACCTCAGTTTAAGTTTTGCTGAGATTCACAGAATGGAAAATAAGCAAGTGCCTGGGTGAAGACAGAATAAAGTGAAGGGATATGAAATGAGAGTGCTGCTGAGTTTGAAATGCTTCTAAGTGAGGCCTGTTTTGGTCCACATCAAATGCTGCTGTCAGGAATGTAGCCTTTTCGGCCCCAGGGAATGTCTGCAAAGTGTAAATCAGTCTGTTGCAAAAAGAGATTGTTGCAGGTCAAATGTCAGGTTTCGGCCTGTGAATTGCAGCACTGTAGTTGTTACCCCCACGCTCCATGGAGTGAATTACCAAGTTTTTTGTTTTACGTTAAATCAGTTCTGCAGTTTTGATTCTGGAGTGGGCATAGAATTTAATTGATTTAAACTGTTGCATGCTGCCTGCTAAAAAACATTGCCACCTGCAGTCAGCCCACCAACACAGAGAAATGTGCCTGCTCCTCAACCTGCGAAGCCATCTCGCAACCCACATCAGAAGAACCAGGTAATGAGCATATTTCTGTTTTCTTGGACTGTGTTTGCTTTGCTGTACAGTACCCCCCTCCCACCAAGTTATCACCTGGATACCCCTAGACATCGGGAGTGGGGGGCTTACATTTTTTTCTGTTATATATTCAATCTTTTTTTAAACAGAACCAAATCTGGTATGCTTAGAGGGTGAGACGGCTAAGTAAGGAGCTCCCTTACCTGAATGGCAGCTCCTATGGGTGGTTAAATAATTTCTTAATTCACTCCCTTCAGGATGGGAAGGCATCTTAATTTGCCCCGAGGGGCTCACAGCACGATCCCTTTCCACTTTTTCATTGTCGGCTCCGCCCCTGCATGCCAATGTTTTTTGACATTGGTGTAGGCAGAGCATGGGGGCGCTCTCCATCCATTTGAATGGAGCGTCTTTTTAAAAGTTCATTTCCCGATTTCAAATTGGGGTTTGGCACAGATGCCAGGGCTCAACTTACAAGAGCTGTGTTAGTTGAACCCTGGGATCAGTCTGTGTACTTAGCCTAGCAAGCACCAGAAAAGGCACTTTTTAAAAGATGTTACACTGACCGCCAGCCCAGTGGTGTGGAGGGCTGAGTCAACCATGCCTTACCTCCTGCCACGCTGGCAAACCATGTTTGTGGTGCAAGTGGGCCTCCGGGGGTTGGCTAGGGAGGGAGAGGATTGAGCATCCGGAGGAGTTCTCCTTTCCTGGGAAGGGAGGCTCTGCATTCCTGCCAAATGACTGCCCCCAGGTGGAGGCCTGTGGCCAGTATGGGACTGAGGGAACTGAAGAAGGGAGGAACTGTGGGACTTCCGCGGACGTGTGCGCCTCCACGCACGCACATCTGGTGTGTGCGCCCTGTGACAGGGTTGAATAGGACCCTGCCCTAGTTGTTATGGAGAGTTTGAATGCAGGGATCTGTTCTGTTCTGTTCTTTCCTTTCTTGTCTCTTGTCTGTCTGATTGTGCAACCAAATTTTCCTGTGAGATCTAGTATTTGTTCACCCCGACAGTCTCGCAATTCTTTGCCTCTCACTGTCTCTCAGTCTTCATTTGCTGTTTCTGTGTTTTCCTCACTTGCATATCTGCTGGTATAAAAATAGATGCAGATCATTATGTGGAAATGTAACTGCTATTGGGATCCCTTTGTTTAGAAATTATATTGTGTTACTGTTGAAATGTATATAATTATAATTTGAGATTATTGCAGAAAGCTATTGGGAACTCAAGGGGTTAACCTGAGAGCAATTTTTAAGCCCTTTTGCAGAAGCTATGGAGAAGGGGCCTCAGTTCTGGAATGTTGTGTTCTTGCAGCACCTGCCTGAAACATACAAGAACATTTTAGAAAGAAAAACCCGATGCTTGTTAAGGAAGGGGGTTGCAAAGAGTTGTAAGAGAGGGAGAGAGAGAGAGAGATGCAGTGTTTTGGAGTCACAGAGATTTAAGGAAAACTCAGATGTATCTTCTCTATTTAGTCTGCCTTTGTAAACAGTTATTCTGGACAATTTTTTTTTTTAATGTTACTGCTAGTACTAATAAACACTTTTTGCGAATTCTACAACTGCTTCTGGTTTTTCCTATGCTTCCTGACCTGTGCCTTGATTACATTTATTTATTTATTAGTTTTTGTTGACCGGGTAAATGCACTAGACAAATTCTGCCTATTTTCAGGCACGACCCGGAGGAGGGGGATACAGATGAATGTCAACTGACCTTGAACCAGATTAAGCTGTTGGTGGTATTTTTAGTGAATGAGGGAAATTTAGCCAGGACACCAGGGAAATTCCCCTACTCTTTTTCGACAAGTGCCATGGGATCTTTTACATTCACCTGAACTACCACCAATCCAGGCAGATGGGGCCTCGGTTTAACGTCTCATTCGAAAGATGGCACCTCAGAAGTGCAGCACCCCTCTCATGCTGCACTACAGTGTCAGTACTGGAATATTAACCCAAGTGCCAGATGTGGGAACTGAACCCACAGCCCTCTGATCTCCCAGCCTCAGAGGCGAGTGTGCTACCTACTGAGCCACTGAAACTGCCCCAGCAATGGGGAAATGGAAGGGAGAAAATGGTGGAAAAAACACCTTGGGCTGCATGTGACGACCAACTCTTTGCAAGTTCCACACCCAGTGACTGGGCAGAGCTGTAGCCTTCTGGCCGAGGACGCAGGTTAAGGTAAGTCCCAGAGATGCTGGGGTGATGGGGCTGGGTGATCCAGTCCGACGGGGGCAGCAAGGGGAGAAGGAGATTAACACATCCACAAAAAAAAAAAAGATGTTACACTGGGTGATTCAACTATTTCCCCTGGCAGGGTATTCGACATCCTTATTGTTCTGTTTGTAAATTGTTCCTGACCTCCCTTTTGGCCGTGTTAGAACTGATAGTGGTGTTTACGGAGATTGAGGTTGTAGTGTTTTAATCTGTAGCCCATTTGAGAAATCCATCGCTCATCTCTCGCTATTTTAAACAGTAGCATTAGGTCACCGTATGCTCCTCACCTCTCAGACCTTCTTGATCTGTGCCAGAAATTATTCCTTCTCCTACTATGACCCACAGAAATAAAATGTGCAGTGCTGCAGTGATGTGCCCTGACATTCACAAGATCAGAAGATGAGCTGCTGCATTTTGCACTCGCTGCAAGGGACAGATCTGGCCAAGGGTAGGTCCTTGTGGGGCTCACTGCAGTTCTTGAGGCACTTAGCAACAAAACCCTGCACCCACGTGGTATGCAAGAATGGGGTGCAATAGAACTATTGTAGCCAGCAAACCCTAACCAGAGCCAATGCCTGGGATCCAAGGGCCAAACTTTCATCAAGAAATGCAGTACTCTCAGACTTAAAGCAGCAGTGCATGAGAGCGGTGGACATTTTGACCTATACTTTTTTATTCTACTTTAGATTGTTCCTTGTCTCCTGACTTGTGTGTTACTATTTTTTCCACATTTTGAGTCTGCCTCATCACTTTTTTCACAGTTGAAATAATAAGAGGAGCGCTCCTTTAATATGGCTCAGGCCAGGTTTTCATCAGTATTCTCAGCTGTTTGTGTACACCTGTTTAACATCACCTCGACTGTAGGGACTAAAATGAACCAGCATGCAGCAGACAGTGCTCCCTGACATTATAGGACAACAGGTGTACAAAAACATCTGAGAATACTGATGAAAACCTGGCCCATGAAACGTTAGAAGGAATACTCCTTTTATAATTTCATATTTGAAAGAAGTACTAAAGCAGACTCAAAATGGGAAAAGAAGGGTATCATAAAAGTCAGTAGATAAGGGGCAATCTAAAATAGAATAAAAAAGTTTAAGTGATGTAAGCCCCCCAAATGGGCTTACCTTTAGGAGTCTTAGGAACCATGGATCACTGCTCCTCCCGCTGATGTCTGGTTGGTGGTTCCAGGTGGGACTAGGACCTGGCGTCCCTCTATTTTGGTTTGTGGTTTTGGCTGCCAAAAATTCCTGTGTCTTGTCTTTTGGCAGGAAGGTTGAGTACTGGATTGTGTTTTGTGCCTTTGGGCATTGTAGATTTGGGTTTTGGGACCTGGGAAAAAAAAAGTGTAAATAGTTATGGCCGCCTGTGCACTTCAGTGCATGCACGGCCACCTGGGGCAGAATTTAAAGGAGCTGCTGCTTCAGTTGGAAAAGCGGGGTTGTTCAGTGCCATTTGGCTTTTGGGAGGCACACAGGTAAATAGTTACTGTGGGACTTCATGTCCCATAGTTCCCTAGGGGTAAAGGAGTTTTGGTGCCTAGGGACATACAGCGCCTGAGGGATATAAAGGGAAGCATGGGGGAGAAAAAAGAGGAGAGATTGGAGAGACAGTCTAGCGAGGATGATTGCCTGTTTGTTCAGTGGGACTACTGTTTTTTTTCCCTTTAGGCTGGGCGGTAGTGCACCGGAGGCCAAGAGATGTGACACCAGCAATTAGTTTCTGGAGCCCCATTTCTGAGGCATCTGTGCATCCCATGGCCAGTTGAAGGGAGGAGGAAGACAGAAGAGGACAGCCACCAGGGAGGCGCCCCATGCCAGAAACAGAGCTTGAGCCTTGTGGTGACTGACTGAAAGGGGGGCTGGTGCAGAGAGGGATCCAGAACAAGGTGTGTAGCCAGAGAAAGAGAGAGGAGGAATGATGAAGCCTGTGAGGTGAGGGATCCAGGGGTCCTGACACAGCCCCTGGTCCCATGACTGTTTACTAGCTGAGGCATGGAGAGACTGTGAGGTAGGGGTCTCAGAGAGATCTGGGGTCCGGGACAGGCCCATATGGCCCCGAGTTTGAGACTGATCAGTTTCTGAGTGCAGGGCCAGGTGGGGATGTTCACTTTGAGGGTGACCCTGATTAAGTCAGCCAGCCCTTGGGAGGTCGGTGCCCCCGACAGGAGAAAGAGAGAGAGAGAGAGAGAAAGAGGGAAGAGAGGGAGAGAGAGAGAGAGAGAGTAAGGACTATTGCTGCCTACAATGGAAGGCCTGATTCGGCCTTAAGTTATACAGCCTGTTTTTGGATTTTGGCTGTCTAGCCAAAAAGATAGCTGGCTGGAATTGAGCTTCTGATGTGATCGTCACTGTCCAGAGTGGCACTTTTCAAGAGCTCTCTCAGTCCAGAGCCCACCAGTTTGTGTGTTCTACTGCTCCAGGGAATGTCTGTTCCTGTTTGAATTAACTGTTCATTAAATGAGATCCCCTGTTCCTGCAATTTGCAGAGTTGCTTCATTCATTTTGGATGAACTGATTGCTGCTAAAAAGATGTAGCCTCCACAGCTCAGATCCCCCAGTTAGGGGGAACCCTGGTTCCAGCAAGGCCTGGGAAATGACGCCAACCAGGTATGTGTTTCTTCTCCTGTATGTGCCTCCTCCCCAAGGATTACCGCCAGATACCCCAAGACACCAGGGAAGGGGGGCTTACAATAAGAATTTCCACCCCTGCTGCTTTTTTAATTTAATTTTTTTCTGTGTGTTAATTTTTTAGCGCCTGTAAATGGTGCTGGATCAACAGCACTGGAAATGGAAGCCCTCTGTATATCAACATGACAGATACAAGGGTGAGTACAGTGTAAACCTCCCCACACTGCCCCGCCAATGTACCTCAACCATGTCATGCAGGGACCATCACATAGGCAAGATGGTAGTTCAGACTCCATGCCCATTCAATCCCTGATCTCTCATATGAAACTGCCAACAAGACTGCCAGTTGGTGCCACCTGTGCTGGTAGTTTTGTGATGTGGACACTTGTCCACTGCAAACTGGACTGAGATCACAACTCAGTTCACATTCACATAGGCCACTGAATAGCCCTCAGGTAATGACTTCTGGCATCTACTGACCTGGGCTGGATTTGAAGCAGTGACCTAGCGGCAAAGGGTGCCTTAACGAGTTACAAATCCACTGCACCATGCAGTTTCTCCACCCTTACTAACACAGTCTTAACCCATGCCAGACAAATACAGTGGCTTTTCTTGGTTTGGCTCACTGGGTGCATAGAACAATTTATAGTATTATGCTTGTAGTGAGCAGAAATTAACAAAATAGGAAGAAAAAATAACAATATGTAGGATGTATAACTGTTACAAGAAGGCAGATAAAAACACGGAAACACAGAAACATAGGCCCTGTCCACACTATGAAGTTGTCTGTGGTAATGTTTTTAAAAACTTTACAGCCCTCACCATTTTGGAGCGTCTGCATTCTGGTGGTAACGTTTTTAAAAACATTATAGACAGGGAGTGTCATGTCCGCATCACTCCTCATTTCTTCCTGTGTGTAATCCATTAGGAAGACCCTGTGAATGGAGAATCAAAATGGTCACCCATCCATCCATACAGGTAATCAAAACGTTACACATTCCGATCTCAAGTCCACATGAAAACAGGTCTTGAGGTCAGATTCAAGATCGGTTCTGGTAATGTTACAGATGTGGATGTGAACGGTTTTTGACCAAATTTGTAAAGGTTCAGCTCATATGTAATGTTACCATACTGGTAGTGTGGACAGGGCCATAGACACTGACTTCAGAAAAAGACCACTGGTCCATCCAGTCTGTCCATAAGCCCTAACAAACCTGGGAGCTGTTGTCCATACAGGATTCTAACTCACACTATCTGCTCTCATGCTCCCCACCCTACCGCTGTCACCCTGAACAACCACTAAGCCCATTCACTCTGTCCCAGCCATGTTTGAAACCACTGATAGTTTTGCCACCACATTAACTGGCTGACTGCTCCATGGCTCCACCACCCTATCTGTAAAATAAAACTCACTTCCCTCTTCAGTCTCCCTCTTTTCAGTGTCCCCTCATGTCCCTACGTTCTAGATCTGCTACTTATGCTAAACAGTTTCTTGCGGAGACTTTCCAATTTGTGTGGTTTCTGTAAAAAACAAGTCACCTTGATTATTTGAAACTAGACCATTAAAATTTCAAATTTAGCCTTTGAAGAAACAAGCCCTATCGAATCAATGGAGCACACCCTTGCACTCTCCCAGCAATGACATCATAAAATGTGCTAGCATTGCGTGGTGCTTCGAATAGGGAAGTGGATGGAATCAGGCTCTTGGCATCACAGAGTCAAAATATACAGTACTACCTTCTCTCCCTAAAGCCTGCTATTAGAAACAGTTTTTTTGATCCAGCCTGCAAGTCAGGGGGCCTAAGGATCCTTCTGGAATTCTGGGGGCAATTTTAGAAAAGGGCACAAAGGGTGCCCTTTAATATGCATTTGGGGCTAGTTCAGGCCACACAGATTGGAAGAGGTTTAGTTATGGGAAGGGTTTCCCTGGAAAAAAAGGCGAAGAGAAGATATGTTATCCATTTTTTTTACAAATCTAAAAAGGATTGGATAAGTAGATCACTGATTAGGATATTATAAATCGCTTATGTGATTTCAGCCAATCAGGGCACATAGCCACTGTATGTCTTTTCCTGTATACACTGGTCTTTCGTGCAGGAATGTTAGAAGTGGAAAGCATCACTTAAGAGCCGGGGGTGGCAGCTGAAGAAACTTTTAAATGTAAAAATAAATAAATAGGTAAAAAAATAGATGAATAAATAAAAATATATCCTCTCTCCTTTCTCTTCCCCCTTCTTATTTTCCTCCTTCGGACTGGCAACATGGAACCAAACCCTGGCCCTTCCCCCCCACCTCTTCTGTTCCTAAAGGCCTTAGCTTCTTCCCACTTCAGTGGAAGAAGTCTAAATCTAAGCTTGACTTCCTCAAAGTATGGGTCTCCGTACTCTCCTGACATCCTGGGTATTTCTGAACCCTGACTCTCCTCTAAAGTCCTAGATTCACACCTAGCCCTCCCAGACTTTCAACTCTTTTTCCAGGACAGGGGCAAGCATGGTGGAGGAGTTGCCATATATGTCCTTAAAACCCTCTCCTGCTCCATCTCTTTCAAGGAGGTCCTACCTCCCCCCCCCAAGAGCTCCTGCTAGCTAAGCTTTCCCTCCCTTCCACTCTCCCTATCTTTGTCAGTGTCCTATATGCCTCTCCTAAGATCTCTCACTCCTCTCCCATCAACTCCCTCTCCTTACTTGTCTCCCTTTCTGCTTCCAGTGAACTCATCCTTGGAGACTTTAATATCAACTGGCTCTCCCCCTACCCTAAGCCCATCCTCCACATAATCAAGTCAGTGAATCTCATTCAGTCACTGAACCCACAAGACTCAACCCTCACTCCTTCAACCACTCCCTCCTGGACTGGGTGCTGTCCTTCCACCCCCATTGCATCATGGCTGCAGGCATTCTTTCAAATGTTTTCAATGATCACTGCTTGACCTGCTGTGTTAGGAAAGTGTGTACTCCTCAATCCATCCCCAAATATGTCTGCCACAGGTCTCTTGACACTAATGCCCTCTTAAAGGACCTTTCTTCCTCAGATTGGTCCCCTATATACTCTGCCCAAGACATCGACACTGCCCTCTCACTCTTCACTGCCATCTTAACCAACAGCTGGAACACACATGCCCCCACCTTTGCAAGATCAGAGTGAAATTCTCCCACCACCCCTGGATCACACCTGACCTTATTGAGATGTGCAAGTCTCGGGACCTTGCATGGGTCTGATTCAAGATCTCCCACTCCTTGTTTGACCACCAACATTACAGGTCCCTTAGGAACTCCTGTACTAATTGATTGATTGATTTGCTTTTGATAGCCAAGTAAGTGCACAAGACAAAAACCTGCCTATTTTCAGGCACAACCCAGGAGAGTACATTCCAGGCAACAACAACGTTACAATGATCAGGATGACTGAAATTATGACTATGGTACATTACAGGCAGTTACAATATTACAAAGGTCAGTGATTATAGAAATTAAGACAACAGTGATAAAATGCATAAGTTTCAACTGCTAACTGGAACAATACAGTGACATGAGTACTTAATTAAAGGGACACTGTCAACGTGTTTTGCATCATATTATTTCCAGTTAAATCTCACATTTTATGACTGCTTACATTCTCTAAAATTGCCGTATGTTTTGTCTATCTCCTTGTTTAGTAGAACTGAAATGCATGCTAATGTATGTTTATAAACAACTTTGTTTTGTTTCACATCCTGAATCTATTCTTGTTGAATACTTCCTGAACATTAGAAGCACCTCCAACCAGTGCAGCCACTCATGATGCAATAGCCACCTAATCTCCCACTGCATCATGAGTGGCTAGACTGTGCTGGAGGTGTTCCCAAGTCCAGGAAAGATGCAGTGGGAGTTTATCAAGGAATGTAAACAAACCTGTTTTTGTGTGGTAACACCAGTATGGTGGGTAGTCTGTTTTTTCACTTTTTAAAAGAAAAAATAATCAGAATCAAACTGCTATCTACATCAACAATCGTTACAGAATGTGGGCAATCATAAAATGTGTTTTTTAAACAAGGGACACTTTGAGGCCCTGAGGGGCTGACTGTGTCCCTTTAACTTCAAGTTTAGTATACAAGTAGTTCAGGACTAACTGAAAGTTAATAGTAATGACTGAGGAAACGTACAACAGGGAAGACAGGAAGGAGTATAATAAGCTACTGTATTGCACAACAGGCCATGACAAAAATCAATTTGGATAGTATAGAAAAGGATAATAGGTAGTAAGTGCTTCTAGTTCTAACTTTGCATTAGAGTAGATCATTTAAAGGCAATTTGGACAGCTAAGGCCCACTACTTCAAGTTCAACCTTCAGTCCAACCTAAATTCCCCATCCAGATTCTTGAAAGTGATCCGCTCCTTGTTTGATCCACCAGTCCAGCCTGCACCTTCCCCCCCAAGCAAAGGGCCAAGATCCTCCCTCTACACAAAGGCAGCAACCCCTCCCTGCCAGGTAACTACAGGCCCATCTCACTTCTCCCCTCCCTTGCAAAAATCCAAGAATCCCTTATGCTCTCAAAACTGTCTACTTGTCTCTCCTCAAACAGCTCCCTCTCACCCTTTCAGTCAGGATTTAGAAAACACCACTCCACTATCACTACCCTTCTGTGAGTAATTGACTTTATCCTCACTGCCATGGACAACAGCCAAACCACCACCGCCATTTTCATCGACTTTTCAAATCCTTCGATTCTGTCTCCCACCCCCTTCTGCTCCGCAAACTTAGCTCTTTTGGCCTCGCCCAACCCGCCATCAACTGGTTCCACTCTTATCTCCAGAACAGACAGCAGTCCGTACAAATTGGAGACACCCTCTCTCCCTCTCTTCCCATCCTCTCAGGAGTCCCCCAAGGCTCCATCCTTGGCCCCATCCTCTTCTCCCGTTTCATAAATGACCCCCCCCCCACCTGTCTCTCTTCAAATGTGCACCTGCACACTGACGACACTATCATCTATGCCTCGGGTCCCTCCCATGACAGTGTCCTCTTAGTTCTTCAAAATGACTTCAACAGAGTCCAATCCTGGTTCCTGAAAAAAATAGCTTAATCTCAATGCCAAAAAAACTGTAACCATGGTCATTGGTGCTAGACAAAAGCTTGCCTCCCTACCTGCCCCCCCCCTGCAATCACCACTCTGGACAACTCCCCCCTCAAGTTGGTCCCTGCCTTCAAGTACCTGGGAGTCTGGCTGGACAGCCACCTCAACTTCTCCACCCATGTTGAGGCCATCTGCGCCAGTCTCTGGCCGGACCTCGCCATTCTCTATCACCACAAAGCCAGTCTGCCCCTTTCCCCCCATAGTGAACTTGTGCAGAAAACAATCCTGCCTGTGCTGGACTATGCGGACATCATCTACGGAATGGCTCCTTCCTCATCCCTTTCCAAACTTGACATACTACTCAACTCTCTCTGTCGTTTTGCCACTGCCTCTCCCCCACTTACTCATCACTGTCTCCTCTGCACCACCCCTTTTCCTGGCCCCATTCTCACACAGGAGAACCATCCACAGCGCCTCCCTCATAGCTAAATATTGGCTAGGCTCCCTACCCCCCACCTCACTTCCCACCTTTCGCCAGCCAATTCCCTCGACTACTCCCTCCACCACAGGGACACATGCATTTTCCACCTCTCGTGCCCAACAATGCTGCTGGCAAAGCTGCCTTTTCATACAATCTTCCCCTCCTATGGAACAATCTTCCAACTTACCTTCACCAGGCCTCCTCCCTTTCAGCCGTTAAACATATCCTTAGGCTCCTCCCCCCACCTCCCTGCCTCAGATGGTCCATTGAGCATCCCCCCATTTGGGCCCAACTCTCAGAGGCAGCTATGGCCATTACTGTACTGCAGGTCTCAAAGTGAATTCATGCCTCTCTATCGTATATTTCCAGGATTTTCTTAACCATACTGCAATCGTTTTAAACCCTACACTGTTTTTCTGATGAAGTACTTACTGCCTGTATTCTGTAATTACTATTTGTAATTTTTGCTGATGTTGCTCATACTGCCTATATTCCTAAATACTTTTGTACCTCTTGTATAACTCAGTGTACTCTTGTACCCGGGTCGCACCTGGAAATGAGCCTTGGCTCAGTGTGCCTTTCCCGGAAACCAAATTTTAAATAAAATAAATAAAACAAATAAAGCAGACAGCTCAATGGTGTCCAACCACCTTCCTGTTGCATCCCTTTTAACAACTTCTTCTCCACCTGTGCACTACCCTTTCAGTCTTCTAATAAACTTAATAATAATAATAAACTTTATTTCACATAAGCGCCTTTCAGAATACCAAGACGCTTTACAAAAGATTAAAACAACAGTGATAAAATCAATAAATACAATATAAAACAATAACAGTAGTCTGACAGGGTTCGCTCATTCAGTGCCATTAAAGGCCTGGCACCATAAAAAAAGTTTTTAACACCTGTTTAAAGCCTCCCACAGTCATGCATTCCCACAGCCGACGGGGTAGAGAATTCCAGATGTTAGGGGCCACGTACATAAATGCACGGGCCCCAGAAGATTTCAAAGACACCTTCGGGATCTCCAGCAACCCCTCACTGGCCGAATGGAGCTGTTGCTCAGGGCAATAGGGAACAAGGAGCTCTTTCAAGTAGTCAGAGCCAAGTCCATGTAGGGCTTTGTAAGTCAGTAAACCAACTTTAAAGGTGATCCACCACCAAATTGGCAGCCAGTGCAGATTGTGCAGCACAGGAGTGATATGAGATGTTTAGGAGGTCCCCGTCAGCAATCATGCTGCAGCATTCTGCACTAGCTGGAGGTGGTGCATATCAACCCCAGAAAGCCCTAAGTACAGGGAATTGCAGTAATCAAGGTGCGAGGTCACAAAGGCGTGGACCAATGTAGGTAGATCCCTGGACGGAACAAGGTGCTTGATCCTGGCGATGTTCCTAAGGTGATAAAAGGAAGACTTGATGACCGCTGACACCTGAGATTGTAAAGTCAGCCCATCGTCAAGCACTACCCCCAGGTACCACGCCCGTTCAGAGGTAGGATCTGGGAGCCCCTTAGATCAATTCCAGAGGACTGACCAGTCCTCAACCCCTCTATCTGGTGACCCAAGTCCACAACCATCACCTCGATCTTTCCTGCATTCAACTTTAACCAGCTCAAATTCATCCAATCCTGGATTTCAGCAAGGCAATTGTTAAATACCGAGAGAGCACTATCCTGGTCAGGTGCAAAAGACAGGCAGAGCTGGGAATCACCAGCATAGCAGTGAAACCTCAGCCCATACCATCTTACAATGTCTCCGAGGGGCAACATATACACTGCAAACAACATGGGGAACAGCACTGAGCCCTGAGGCACCCCACATGACAGAGAGAATGGGACAGACGAAAAAATCCCAGACACAACTCTGAGTTCTGCCAGTGAGTAAAGATGTAAACCACCTGAGGACCATACATGTCAGGCCACAGATGGACCTCAGGCACCCAAGCAGTACCCCATGATCTACAGTGTCAAAGGCTGAAAAGAGATCAAAGAGCACCAAGATGAAACAGCTTCTCCGATCTCTCGCCATCAGGAGATCATTGAGCACCCGAACCAGCGCAGTCTCGGTACTATGCCTCTTTTGAAAACCGGACTGGAGAGGTTCATAGATGTTATGGATGCTCAAGTGGTTCTCCAGTTGTACTGCCACTATTTTCTCAATAACCTTCCCTGTAAAGGGAAGGTTTGAGATTGGTCTATAGTTGGCCAGAAAGTCAGGGTCCAAAGAAGCTTTCTTCAAGAGAGGTGTTACCACTGCCTCCTTTAGGAAGCTTGGAAACTCACCCGAAACAAGGGAGCACCTGACTATCTGAACCAGGACCGGGCTGATAATATCACAACATCCCATAATCAGGGAGGTTGGACCTGGATCCAAACTACAGCACATAGGGCGCATACTCTGGACAATCCGCATGACAACCGCAAACTCTGGAAGGTCAAAGGAACTCTAGGAAGCACGAGGTGAGGTGACTAAACACCGATCAACAGCATGCCCCACAGAGCATGTCAAGCGGATCTCCATCTTGATGTCAGCCACCTTATTCTCAAAGAATTGAGCAAGCTCATCGCACTCCGCTTGTGAAAAAGGTCTTTGGAGCTGCAGACAAGTTGGGCTGCACAACTTGTCCACAGTTCGGAAGAGCGGAGCTGGTCGATTCTGAGTGGCAGCAATCTCCCCGGGCAGGAATTCTGCCTTCTTATGGGAGATTGCTGATTGGTAGGCCTGATAGTGCTCTTCCAATCTAAGGTTGTCAACCTCCAGGGTGGATTTCCACCAATGTCGCTCTAACCTACGTCCAAGTTGCTGCAACTCCCTCAAGGACCCATCAAACCAGGGAGCCCGAGGACGAATGGGGAGGGAACGAACACGGACAGGAGCAATCAAGTCCAGGACCATGGAGATGGCCTTATTACAGGCCAAAATCAAGGTCTCTGGACTTGTGCTGGCCACAGGAAACTCCGAGAGGTCGATCACCGCCGATCCCTTTTTCTCTCCTTCCTCCATCTCATCAGATAGCTTTAGCTTCCCTCCTGCCTCCCCCCTTGGAAGTTTTCCTTGCCTTAAATCCTTTCAAATACAGCCCTGTTGGCCTGGACCCTTACCTTCTTCATATATCCACTCCTGCTATCATCCGTCCACTCACTCACTTACTCACTCACTCAACCTTCTGGACCTATGCTTCTCCCTCGTGCAGTCCCTCGTGCCTGGAAAGTTGCCAACGTACTCCCTCTTTACAAGGGGGTGATCCCTCCTCCCCAGGAAACTATAGGCCAATTTTGCTCCTTCCTTCCCTTGCTAAACTCCCAGAGTCCCTAGTTTAATTCAGATTTGCCGACTTTCTAAACTTATCTTTCTTCACTCCTTTCCAATCTGGTTTTAGAAGATACTACTTCATCATCTCTTCCCTACTGTGTGTAACTGATTCCATCCTTACTGGGATGGATCATGGACCTATCACTGCAGCCATATTCATTGATCTTACAAAGGTGTTGACTCGGTATCCCACCCCTCCCTCCTCCTGAACAAACTGGGCTTAGCTGGTTTCTCTGCTTTGGCAGTGGAGTGGTTCCACTCTTACCTTGCGGACTATCAACAGTCAGTTCATGTGGGTGGCATGTTGCCCCCCCCCATTCTGGCAGGTGTCCCTCAGGGCTCCATCCTGGGTGCCATTCTGTCTTCCATTTTTCTTAGTGAGCTCTCCTCCACCTGTGCCTCCTCGCATATACACACGTATGCTGATGACATGGTCATTTACTCATCCAGTCCTTCTATATCTGCTGTTGAATTCTCACTCTAGAGTGACTTCCACAATGTGCTATGCTGGTTTCATGCCAACCAGCTCAAAGTTAATACCATAATGACTGTGTCCATGACCTTTGGCATCAGCCAGAAACTAGCACAGCTCTCGCTTTCCTCAGTCTTCTCCACCCTGGTGGCACTCAACTGGAGGTTGTCCCTGCATTCAAATACCTTGGTGTGTGGCTTGATAGTAAATTAGATTTCTCGGTCCACATTGATGCCATACACTCCAAACTTCACCCCAAGGTCAGCATCCTATACTGTACTAAGGACTGCCACCCAACCGAAGTCCACCATGACCTGCTAACCAAAATGATCCTCTCTATCTTCGACTATGTGGACGTGGCCTATAGCTTAGCCCCTCCATCTTCTTTTGTCAGATGGTTACCCTCTGCAATGCTTTCTGTTGCTTTGCCTCCAACTCTGCTTTACACACCCACCGTTGTTCCCTTTATGCCTCCTTTTCCATCTCCTTCCTACCCCTACGGTGCCAGTCCCACTGCTCCACCTTCACTGCCAAATACTGGTTTGGCTCCCTTCCCTCCTACCTATCTTTTCTCCTCTCCCCTTCCTCTTACCTTCTATGCTGAAGGAACACCCACACCTTCTCTATTCCTCACCCTCGCTCACGCACCAGTCAAGCTGCTTTCTCCTACTGGCTCCCCTCTCTTTGGAACTTGCTCCCCCTCTACCCTTTGTCTAGAACTCTCCCTTCTATCACTAAAATGCCTACTAAGGCTCCCTCCATGTACCTGCCACCCACCTTCCTGACTCCTCTGTTTCCTTTCCCTTCACTGCTTTCAATCTCCCATCTTGGCAAAGACTCCTATTTCATGGTGTCCCTATACTCCTGGCCCTCAGACCGCCCTCACTGGAGGGCTCAACATACCCACACTCATTGACTAGATTTTGTACTGCCTAACCATATATAATGTGAACTTCCCACCTCATTTGCAACCCGTGTATATTCGCTGTTTTAATTGCTACTGTAAGCAACCTTTGGGTACCTACTGGTTACATTTCTGGTTGCTATTTGTAGTTAGGTAGGAAGTGGGAGCTGTGGTGCCTGTGAGTCTGGGAGGCAGGGCCTGCTTGCTGCCGGCAGGGCGCCCCCTCCCTTTGAATATAAAAAAGGAGGGTTTTTGGTGCCAAGAGAGACCGGGGGTGAGGCCTAAGAAGAGACAGGTGGGGGGTTATGGGCCCGCACTTTTGGCTGGAGGGCCACAACAGGGCTGGGATGGGACACTTGTCACCTCGGTCCTCCTCCCTTGAAGACCCACGATGTGGAAAGTGATGGTTCGGGTTGAAGTGAAGGGGAGTGATGGAGCAATGAAAGGGGCCTGTCAGTACAATTGGTAGCAGGGGCTCGGGGAGAAGAAAGAGAAATGGAGGCCCGTCAAGTGAACCTCGGCACCTTGCTAGGGTAAGCATTGATGAGGCCTGGAGCCCAAAGAAATCTCGCCCATGGGTGAGCTCAGCAGGGGGTCAGAATGTATCCTGAGAGGGGGCCAGCTATGGCAAATAGGGCCTGGGGCACGGTTCGGAAGTGGCAGCCCAAACAGTTGAGGGTGTAGTGGTGGCAGCACTGCCCCTATTCCACAGGTTGGTGGCTGCTGCAGAGTTGGGAGTCCCTTGTTAGAGCAGCCTGTGGAGGCAGGGAAAGGTTCTTTGGGGGAGTGATGTTTTGGAACTCCAGTGCGATGGCAATCTGTTAGGAGCTCCGGTGTGGCACTAGCAGCAGTCCCCCTAATGAGTAAGTTCAGAGGTTGGAATTGCTGCATGAGAGAAAAATTCCAGGAGTTACTGGGAAAAGGCCGGGGGTACCCACAACCACCCGGAATAGGGCCCAGCTGACATGCATTGGCGTCAGTGATTGGATGTCTGAAAGGGTCTCTGGTGGTTCAGTTCTTGTTAATGGGACATCGACTGAAGTTGTAAAGAAGTTAAGACCTTTAAGTAAAGAATAAGCTCCATGTTTTATTTGAATCCCCTTCCAGTGGAGAAGTTGTATGGCAAGGCAGAGTGAGAAAAGGGGTTTGGGACAGTAGAAACGTCTTGTGCTGTTGTGAGCCGTATGTCCAGTGAAGGAATGGAATTTAAAGAAAAGAGTTATAGACAATGACTGTAGTTGCTGGGAAACTAGATAAGGAACAAGATATGAGATGACAGTGGTTTAGTACAAAACTACCTCATGGGGTGGCCTAGTTCAGCTCCTAAAAGTGCTGCCAGGAATGTAGCCAGTCCGGCTCATGGGAGTCTGTATGCAAGTAACTAGTCTGTTAGCTCAAGAGACTGTTGCAGAGGAAGGGGTCAAATATCACTGGTCCACAGAGGAAACCCATTGTTTGTTAATACCCCCACGCTCCATGGAGTGACTGTTACTGTTTTAAGTTAATTAAATCATTTTTTGCACTTTTGATTTGGGAGCGGACGATGGAATTAATCAAGTATATGCCTGTTTGCTTGCTAACTAATATTACCCCCACAGCCTGACAAGAATTGAACTCAGATGGTGCCTGCTCTCCCAGTCCTAGTGACTCCCAGTCACTGCCAGTAACTAATCAAGTAATGAGCTATTTCTGTCTTCTGGACCATGTCTGCTCTGATTGTACAGTGCCCCCCTCCCAGATTCTTACCATCCAGATACCCTAGACGAGGAGGGGGCTAGCATTACCAACTGAGTTTTTGCACTTGTAATTTCTGCGATTGCACTTCTGATTATTGTAACTGCCTGCTTGTCTACTCTTAATATTTCACTTTTAAATAAACAAACAAACAAACAAACATGGCAAGCATGTGTGTCTACAGAGTACCCCATCCTTCTTCGTACTTATGATGGCTATTAGATAATGCAGTCTAGCTGCGTTGCATCATTTTAGCTATGAGTCTAGTGGGATGGCATTCTCGATCAGGCAGAGAACAGGCTGCTTGACCACATATCAAATGTTCTTGCAGCAAGGAACACGTAATGTGACTGAAACAGATGTGCTAACATTGCTCATTTCTCATGTATCAGTGCTTTAACCTTGAAGCACAAAAGGACAGCTTGGCTCTGCTTCCATCTAAGTAAAAGCATTTGTCTAAAAGCGGATTTTGGTTATGAAAAAATGCCCCAAATGGAGCTGTGGTGGATGTCTGAGATATATAATAAATGGATTTACGTAGCAGTTGTTGATATTTTTATCTCCTGCCTCATTTATTGAATTGAGGAAAAAGCAGCGGTGCGTAAATCATGCTGGGGACCTGGAGGTGGCAGCAGGAAATGAGCCTTTACATGATGTGATGGAAGATATGGCTCTCCTGTTCTACCTCAGTCCAGTTTATAAGAAAAACAATACACAGCTGATAAATTGTTTTAATAAAAAATATAATTGAATGCTCGGATAAATGTAAGTGGTGTAATAAAACCCCTTGTAATCAGTATGGAAGTTCAATATATATCTTCTCTTTGTTTTTGCTGCTCCAGTTCTGGTGGCAACCTTGTACAAAGGGTAGTCTTTCCCTACCATCTCATTGGCCTGCATTCCCCAGAGTGTGTGTATGCCTCAGTCTTACTTCCCCAAGGCAGGGACTATGAGTTACGTTATGTCAATCGGGAGAGGTCTTGTATTTCCCACCCCCTTTATTTAACACACAGTTTCTCCATATCTCCTATTGCACGTCTTTTGTGGTGATCTGCCATGCTGCCACTACCCAGGAGGGGCAGTGTTTGTAAGTAAGTAAGCTTTTATTTATACCGCTCCAATTCTGGAGGTTCTGGGCGCTGTACAAGGTAGTGCAAGGACATACAAACTACATTTGGAACAGGAATAAAAGGGTCAATAAATATCAAACAATTAAAATCAAAATAAATAAACAGCAATAAAATCAGTACTGTAGCTAAATATGAATGCTTAGTTAAAAAGGTGTGCCTTGAGACCCCTGTTAAAAACCTCCACTAACAGGGCCTCCCTCAGAGATCTTAGAAGCAAGTTCCAGAGGGCCAGTCTGGCCAACTCAAATGCTCGATCTCCCAAGGTTTTCAGCCTGGCCCTTGGAACCACTAGGAGGCCCTTGGTGGAGGAGCGGAGTGAGTGCACTGAGATGGCAAGGGTCAGGAGATCACTTCGGTAGCTTGGGCCTAATCCATATAGGACCTTATAGGTGAACAAGCACACCTTGAAGATGATCCTCGATCTGACAGGCATCCAGTGCAGATCACGCAGGACCGAGGTCACATAACCACATCTGGGAAAACCTGTAAGCAGCCTGGCCATTGCGTTCTGCACCAGCTGCAGTCGACAGAAGTTCCCCTGCACTGATCCTGGAGTACAGAGCATTACAGTAGTCTAGCCTTGATGTGACAAAGTCATGTACTAGCGCAGGTAGGTCACCAGGCAGAACCAGGTGTTTAATCCGGGCCACAATCCTTAAGTGATAGAAAATACTCTGGATGATGGCCGACACCGGAGACTCAAGCATCAAACCATCGTCAGGGATGATGCCCAGATTTCTCACCCTGGAAGCAGCCACCAATGGAGTAGGGCCAAGGAATGACCCTGTTCCCAACCCCATGACAGCCACATCAAAACGACGACCAGGCTCGATCACCAGTACCTCTGTCTTGTCGGCTTTTTGTCGGAGCCAGTTATATGACATCCAGTCTTGATCTTGGCCAGGCATTTATTTAGTTCTTCAACTGTGTTATTTGTTCTGGGAGCAAAAGACTTATACAGCTAGGTGTCATCTGCATAACAGTGAAACCCCAGACTGTAACATCTGATGAGCTCACCCAGGGGCAGCATGTACACCACGAACAACGTTGGTGACAAGCTCGAGCCTTGAGGAACTCCACAGGGCAGGGATTTTGGGCAGGAGGAGAAATTCCCCGTCACTATCCATTGTGTCCAGCCCGTGAGATAGGACTCAAACTAGTTGATGACAGTACCCGGTGAGTCCACAATACTTTCTAAGGCGATCAAGAAGCACAGTGTGGTCCACGTGTCAAATGCTGAGCAGAGGTATAGGAGAAGGAGAACTGACTAGTCTCCTCTATCTCTCACCCTGAGGAGGTCATTTTGAACCCTGACTAATGCCATTTTGGTGCTATGCCATGCCCTAAACCCAGACTAGAATGTCTCATAGATGTCAAAGGTCACGAGGTGTACCTCGAGCTGCAGAGCCACCACTTTCTCAACAACCTTCCCCCACAAATGGGAGGTTGGAGTTAAGTCGATAATTCGCCAGGATGTCAGGGTTGAGAGATTTTTTTTTTCATAAGGGGCCTCACCAATGCCTCTTTCAAAGCGACAGGGAAGAACCCTTCTGAGAGTGAACACTGTACCATCTCAGTGAACACTGGATCAATGGACTCGGCCCGTTCCACTAGGAGATGAGTCAGGCACGGGTCCAGTTCACAAAAGGTGGGCCGCAGTTTCGAGATTACCTCAATGACCTCCACCACCCTCACCAGCCAAAACTCCCCCCAAACAATCAGAGTGCCCTTGCCCACACAAGGCCCACCACAGGGGAGATCCCAGACCCGATACAGGACACCCTGTCAGAGAAAAACCAAGCAAACTCCTCACACAAAGTGACTTGAAAATGTTCATAGGCTGCAGACAGGCAGGATGAAGCAACCTGTCCATAGTACGAATAAGCGGAGCTGGTTAGTCCCTCCCTTTAGCAATCTCCCTGGACTGGAACTCTGCCTTCTTGCAGTTGATTGCCCTGTGATATTCACCGCAGTGAATTTTCAAAGCCAGTTTATCCTCCTCAGCCTGGATCATCCGCCAGCGACGCTCCAACTTTTGACCCGTGATCTTCATCACCTTAACAGCCACGTCAAATCACGGGGGTCTCAAGCAAGAAGACCTAGGTTGTATATGGATTGGTGCGATGCCATTGAGCATATGGGAAACAACACTATTATAGGCTGCCCCCACCTCACTCATGCCAACCGCACATGCAGTACTCACACCTGAAAAATTCATTACCGCCAGTAGTCCCTCTGGGGACAACCCCCTCAAAGGGCGATAGTTGACAATCTCAACAGGGGAAGGACTATCACGGTGGGCCCCAAATGAGAACTCCACCGTGCAGTGATCTGACGACATGACCAGATTAATCTTGAGGTCAGTGACCTCAAGCCCCATTGAGAATGCCAAGTCCAAGGCATGTCATTATCTGGAGGAAGTCATGACCAAAATGTGAGAGTTTGTCTTCGACACAGGCATTAAAGTCACCCAGAATCAACCATCTGGGTGACTCCAATACCCCGTCAGTGACAAAGTCCACTTCCTGCAGGAATTCTCCCTCACAGCTGGGGGCCTGGTACACAAGGAGAATCCTGCAGCCTACACCTGGACCCCCACAAACAGCCATGCATTCAAATAACGAGTTAGAACCCACTGGGTACATGGAGAAGTACTGGCTGGATGCAAAGCAGATGGCCACAATCCAACCCCTGCATTCTCTCCTCGGGCAGTGTAACTACAGAATACCCAGCCAGTACCAACGCCTCTAAAACTGGCCCTGCATTGTCTCCCAACAAGGTCTCTGTAATGCAAGCCAGACTGACTGAGGAAATCAAGTCTGCCATAATAGCTGTCTTGTTCCTCATCAATCTGTTGTTGCATAGCACCGCCCAAAGGGGACCGGTGGAGACTGCAGGCCCACCAGCTACCTACCCAGTTGGTCTGGTAGGAACCCTGGGGATTGGGACTAAACACATCTGGCCTCTCTCCAGGTCCCGTCTCACCCCAGGGTATCTCCTGCCCTAACCATCCCAGTGCTGCTCACCTCTGCTGTACCGCCAGCGCTCTGCTGCCATCCCACTCCCCCCACCACCAATACCAACCTCCCAGCAGTGTCTCATCGCTGCAGCTGGAAGAGGGAGGTAGTAGTAGTAGTAGTAGAGTTTATTTATTTTGTGTGCCTTTCCCTGTAGGCTCAGGGTGCCCTTACAACCAATAGGGATATTTAGCCAACAGGAAGTAGTCAACATACAATAAATAAAACATTACACAAAAACTCCATTAAAATCTAAAATCGACTAATTCCCAGGCTATCTAAAATTACTTCACATAAATTTCTCAGGTTCTAAAAGCTTGTTCAAACAGGAACGTTTTAAGATTTTTTTTAAATAATTCTACAATTGGCACTTCCCGAAGGTACCCCGGCAATTAATTCCAGAGGACTGGGGCTACCGCCTCAAACGCCTGGTCCACAGAAGATTTTAATCTATCCCTGGGAACCTCCAGGAGAGCCTTTTCAGCCAATCTCAGAGACCGAGATGGGGTGTAGGGATGCAGAAGCTCCTTCAGGTAGCCTGGATCCAACCCATATAGGGCCTTATAGGTCAAAAGATCTATTTTGAAGGTGACATGCCAGTGCACTGACAGGCAGTACAGTTCATGCAGCACCAGTGTGATATGACTGAACCTCAAATATCCAATCAACATCCGGGCCGCCATGTTCTGCAAAAGCTACAGGCGCTGCACCATGCCCCCTCTGACCCCGAGATAGAGTGCATTACAGTAGTCAAGCTTTGAGGTGATGAACGCATGTTCCAGTGTAGCCAGGTCATCGGGGGGATAAGTGACTTGATTTGTGCAACGTTTCAAAGATGATAAAAAATGGTCCATCAATGGCCTACACCTGAGCATTCAGCATAAGTTCATTGTCCAGAACAACACCAACATTCTTCACCTTTGGGGAAGGCCTCCAGTTCTGTCAGACCAATAAACAGTCCTAACCTATCCCCAGAGGCCTCCACTCCTCCCCTCTGACCCGGCTCAACCACCAGCACTTCAGTCTTCCTAGGGTTAAGTCCCTGCTAGTTTGACAACATCCAAGCCCAGATCTTGGCCAAGCAATCATTTAGCACGTCGACCACATCAGATCTCCCAGGTGCAAAAGACAGGTAGAGCTGAGTATCACTGGCATAGCAATGAAAACTCTGCTCATTCCACCTTATGACCTAGCCCAGGGGTAGCATATAAACTGCAAACAACTTGGGGCAGAGGGCAGAGCCTTGGGGAACTCCACAGGGCAGGTCCATTGGGCTCGAGGAAAAATTCCCCAAAACCACCCTCTGAGACCTGCCCTGGAGAAAGGACTCAAACCAGCTGATGACCTTGCCAGTGAGTCCTACATACTCCCTCAGCCTGTCCAACAGCACCCCATGGTCCACAGTGTCAAACGCTGAGGAGAGATCAAGGAGGATGAGAATCAATCGTTCTCTGTCCCGTGCAGGTCATTCAGCACCCTAACCAGTGCAGTCTCCGTGCTGTGCATAACCCTAAATCCGAACTGGAATGGCTCATAAATTTGAAAGTTCATGAGGTGACTCTCAAGCTGTTCCATGACCACCTTCTCAAGAACCTTCTCCAAAAAGGGGAGGTTTGAGATAGGCTGGTAATTAGCTAAGATGTCGGGGTTCAAAGATGGTTTCTTTAGCAGGGGCTTAATCAGGGCCTGTTTAAGAGGCTCAGGAAATACCCCCGCCGACAAGGAACTCCCGACAATATTGGCAAAAACCGGATCCAGAACCTCGACACAACCAACAAGTAGTTGTTTTGGGCCTGGATCAAGGTTGCAGAATGCTGGATTAAGTCTAGAAATCACCCCACAGACCTCCACTGTTGTCACCAGCCAGAACTCGCACCAGGGTGACTGAATGTGTCCATCCACCAGAGATCCGCCACTGTTGGAGTATGGTATTCCACATGGAGAAATCCCAGCCCTCACGGAGGACACTGCCTGAAAAGAATTGAGCAAACTACTCACATTTGTTAGATGAAAAAGCTCTCACGGGTTCCAGACAGGTAGGATGCAATAGCCTGTCTACAACTCAGAAGCGCTGGGCTGGTTGGTTCTTCCCAGCCACAATTATCCCCTTAAAAAGCAGCCTTTTTTGGGGTGATTGCATTCTGATACTCACCACAGTGAACAATCAGAGCCAGACTGTCCTCCAGAGCCCTGGTCTTCCTCCAATGCCTCTCCAACCTACGCCCCTGTTTTTTAACACTCTCAGCTCACCTTCAAACCATGAAGAGCCAAGACTTGAAACCAGTGGGCGTACATGGATCAGTGCCAGATGATCTAGGGTGTCAATGACAGCTCTATTATAGGCCATTACGGCTTCCCCTGGATTGACAGCACAGGCCTCAAGCACAGACGAAACCTCCAGTTTCACCATCAGTCCCTCTGGTCTTAACCCTCTCAAAGGGTGGAACTGGACCATTTCCACAGGGGAAGGGACATTTAGGGGGGCTTTGAGACTGAACCTTACAATGCAATGATCTGACCAAATGACCGGATCAATCTCGACAGTGTCATTTTCAAGCTTAAGGGAAAACACCTGGTCGAGCGCATGACCATAGCAGTGGGTTCCATCTGTGGTCTCAAGAGTGAGGCCCAGAGACTCCATATTAATCATGAAGTCCCTGGTCCCAAATGATGCCCCATCATCCATCCAGATGTTGAAGTCACCGAGATCAAGCCATCTCAGCAACTCCAACACCCTCTCAGCAATAAAGGACATCCACTCGTGCAGAAAACTCTGGTCCCACCCAGATGGTCGGTAGACCAGGAGAATCCTGCACTCCACCCCGGGCCCCCCCCCCACACCACCACCACACACTTGAAAGAACCAGTGTCCCCCACTGGGTACTCCGCCATGCCCAGTTCTGACCTGAAACAGATCACCACCACCCTCCCTGCGATCCTTTCTTGGGCAGTGAACAACGGCATACCTGGCTAGGATAGATGCCTCTAGCACAGGGCCCAAAGCATCCCCCAGCCAGGTCTCTGTAATGCACATCAGGTTGACTGACGCAACAAGCTCTGCCATTATAGTAGTATTGTTAGCCATCGATCTGGCATTGCACAACATCACCGGAAGAGGACAAATGGCTGAGGCCAGTCCATCAGCTACCTGCCTTCTCAGTCTAAAGGGCTCCCTAGGCAGGGAGACAAGGCACAAAGGGCCCCACTCCAGCTATTTTCTCAGCCCAGGGTAACTTCTGGTCCCTACCACCCAAATTAACTCCCAGCTGGCAGTATCACTCTTCCTGTCCCCCCTTCCCTTAGCACCTCTTCTTGCAATACCCAGCTTCCTACATCTCCAGGCTACCATAGCTGTAAGAGGAGGATCACAATAAAGGTACAACACTTTTAACAAGGAGGGGGAATAACAAAGCTCCGGGACTTGTGTCAAAAAGCTCATCTCTGTTAACTATCACTAAATACCACACAAGTTCTACTATTATACTAAGTAAGCAATATTACCCGACACTGTGGGTGATATTGGGCTATACCCACCCACCCAGAGGCATAATGAGGCGCGATGCCACAGGCAGAGGGCCTTATAGCCCCTGGAAGGGTGGGTCTAGCCCATACTGCCCATCCTGGAGGGTATTATTGCACTTAGAAAACGGCAAACTGTGGAATTTTTAGATGGGGATTTAAAAAATTAAAAAGAAAAACATTTTTTAACTGTAGAGGAAGAATGACTTTTATGCCTTTGTTGTAAGATAGTCCCTTTATGCTGTTACAGCTACTGTTGCTCCTTCCCCACCACACCACAGAGCCATTCTGTTTAACTGACTCCCCCCCCCCCACAAGCAGCTCAGGAATAAGTTAATGGATTTTTCTTTAGTTTCCCTCAGTAGTATTTTGTTATTGTTAGCAGTTTTCTGGTGTTCCTGGTGGTCTCCTTTTTTTTTCTGACTCCGGAGTTCGGGGTGTTACCAGACACGTGACCTTGCATGACTCCGCACTGTAAAACCAGGAAGTTCTGTGCGGGAGGTACAATGTGGTACATGAGCTTTTTACTTGTTTTTTTATTCATTTATACAGAGGAGCTGTGTTATAATAATTTGTGGCAAAAAGACGCTGTCTGTTTGGTGCACTTGTTTATCACTTCCGTTTTTGGCATTGGATCAGTAAAAGCATCATGGATGTCACTGAAAGAAGTGGAGTTAAAGAAAACTGAACTCAAACTGAAGGTGAATGTAATAGCTGTTATTTTCAATAGGAAGGGTTTTAATTTTTTTTAGCTTTTTGAAAAATGAGGACTGATTTTTTTTTGGGGGGGGCGGGGATTGGGCAGCTGCCAGGTTCATCTGCTAAGCAAGAAAGAAAAATGGCGGCTGAAGAATTTGAAAATTCAGGGTGCCCAAGAATACCCTTAATGATGAGTCACCCCAAATTGGTACTTTTTTTAAGTGGGTTGTATTGAAAAATACCTGCCCACTTAGATGAGTGTCCTAGCCAATCAGAACATTAGGATTCTCTTGGGCCATTTTCTAAGTTAAATTAAAACCCCACTATATCACATACACCCCACTCAATCATACAGCCATTCACTTTAACTCATAAAAAGATTAAAATAAAATCCCAATCCCCAACATTCCATTCATATACAAATAACTACTACAAAATATCAACAAAATACAAAAATCCACCACCGTCAACCCTCCCTAATTAAAATACTTTAACCTACCACCCTAACCCTTCCAGATTAAAATACAAGACTCAGTTAGGGGAGTTCACTACACCATAACCACTATCTTTTGTAAACTGATGGTTCTTGTGCCAGCCGTGCTGGAGACATACATTTATGGGCAATAGCCTTCTGTATGTCTACTCCTTCCTAGTATGAAATCCTAGTATAAAGCAGTATCCCAGCAGATCTCCAAATAGTTCTGCAGAGCTCTAATGCCTGCAATATATAATTCCTGGAGAAGCAGAGTTTCAGTAGGTATTCACAGCCAGAGAGGGAACGACTTAGTGCAATCCAAGCGTAGGCAGCAAAAGGCTTCCACCACACAAGCTGGTTGATATTAAAAACACAGTTCCCAAAATAGGTCCTCCCAACACTCTCACTGTCGAGGAATTCCCTTCTGGGCTCCGTAGATAAGCAAGGATGACACTTTAAATTGCTGAGAAACACCTCCACACGTTGTCACCACTGGTCCAAAATCAGCACACAGGCCACAGACTGTACAAACTGAAATCCCTTCACAGTTAGGGCCAATGCTCATTAGGTAACAGTACAGAGTTCACAGAGCAAGTTCCACAGCCGGGTTATTCCCCTTGGCAAACAAAACAACTCATCCCTTTGTCATAATCTGTTTAAGGTATTCCTATGTCCACTCAAACTCCTGCAAACTTCACCACAATTCCGAGACCTCGGGTCCCGAATAGCAAAACTTTCCTTCTCTCTCACTCAGGGGGAATGCATGATAGTCAAGCAACAGCTCTTCAGGGTCAGAGTATACAGCAGGAGCACCTTCTCACAGTTCAGCACAAAACACAACTCTGACGGCCCCGGGTGGCTCACACCACCCCCAAAACAGCCCAGCAGCCCCAGCCAGAACCGGCCAGCAACAAACCGGAATCCTCTCACCCCACTCCACCAAAACTCCGGGGATTCCTCGTTCGATGTGCATGGATCTCAAATGTACTCATGGTGGGCCACAATCACAACAGCTGTTGTTCACCAAGCACTATTCCCCCATAGAACTATTCTGGGATATACAGGTAGGGAAACCACTTTAGGTAGAGAATGCCCTCACTAAAAACAAAAAAAACTAGCTCCTCATGCTACTTCACTCAAGTTTCTTAACTCAACTTTTCACTCTACACCTACTACTAACTAAGAATTAAAATTAAAATGAGCTTAATAAAATGAACTTAAGGAACAAAAGTAAAATAACGCAAGAGCACTCCCCCTCACAGATGGCAGCCCAGCATTGCCGCTATCATGGAGATCATCAAAGGGGCGAAGGTCACACAGCAGAGACACTATGTAGGTGATACAAAGGGGTTTAGAACACAAGCACATCCTATTACTACTCAACATACACAACATAAAATAATCCCAGCCTTGTGCACCTACTAGTCATGGTGACATCAATGATGGGGGATGGGGAGCAGAATTGCACTGGGAGGAATTTGCGTTCTGCCTGGGTTGCACCTGGACTCTGCCTACAGGGACCAGTCAGAATTGCTCAGGTGGAACCATGTCATTCTACATATGAACATACAATTTTAGGAAAGAAGACATTTGGTCCCTTGAGTTCTTTCCCCAGCAGCTCAGTGGGAATCCCCTGTCACTTCATTTTCTTCAAATTAACTGTCAAGTCCGAGTTCAAAGGGAGTTATTCTGCATCAGCGGACACCTCCTGCTTTGGGAGTCCATTCCAAATGAATGCCACTCGTTCCACGAAGTAATACTTTCTGCTATTTCCCTTGACTCTTCCTCCAATCATGACAATGTGTGCCCTCTTGTTCTTTCTTCCCTGGGATATTGTGAAGAGCTGTCTTTGATCCGATGGTGTTATCCCTTTTTGATTTTTGAACCCTGTGATCATGTCTTCTTTTTTTAATGGTAAGAGACTAGTTCTGACAATTGGTCCTCACAGCCTATGTTCTCCAAGCCCTTCATCACCTTTATCCACTAGTGGATCCAGCCATGTTGAGAAGTATAGCGAAGAGGTTAGAGTAATGAGCTGTGCATGAGCCTGGTACATCCTGTAGATCTGGGGTTTGATTCCCACAACCTCCACTTGCATACTGTACGACTCTGAGCAAGTCACTTAACCTCCCCAATGCTCCTGGGTTGCTCCTGAAAACAGGCACTTGTATCTAATAGGTCTTACCCAGTTACCAAAAGAATAAAGAAAGAAAAAAAAATACCGCTAACCACTTTGTCTGGACTGGGTCAAAACAAGTCACAGTCAGATCTGAACCTGGTCAATGAACTGGACCAGGTCAAATCAGAGTCAAGTCACAAATGACTCTGATTTCCAGAGTCAAGTCGATGAAGGCCAACCTAAGGAGTTCTGATCTGACAAAGAGCTGGTTCTCCCATCCTTACTTCAACATGTAGGAGCTACAGAGTGCTGCGGGAGACCTGGCTCCCACCCATGCCAACTCCAATGATGACATCATTTTTTTTTTAAACTTGCTTTTCTCCTTTTCTTTCATTCTTTCCCTCTGTTGACTTACTCCCCCAATTCTGACCCTAGTCCAGATATAAATTTTTTTTTGCTGCTTTTTTCCCTGGCCACCAGTCTGCTTACCTCATGCTTCCAGGCATCCTTCCTGAGGTGTTTGGCTGCCGTCCCAAAGACCCCCCCCCAGCTCCATATTCAGGCTTGCAGCATACCCCCGTGGCTTGCCCCCGTGGTGGGGAGGTGAAGAGCTCCCCTCGCACTCTCACACCCAGACAGGATCCAGTAGAGCCGTGCACCCTTGGCGCCGAGCAAGTCCCCTTTTTGGATACGGCCATCAAGCTGCCACGACTGGTGCCCATATTTTCCATTTTCTTCCCTCCTGTGGACATCTGTGATGTGCAATGATGCCAAGGGACAGGAGCATGCACGCTACCGCATATGCCCCTTCCCGGTGTCAGTCACAGCACGTCCTCCCAAGTCTGTCTATGGCCTGCCGTCGCCCCCAGCCACCGCTAGAGGCCACTAGGCCACTGAGGCATTCCGCCTGCCCTCCCTCCTCAGAGAAAGAGAGCAGTCCTACGGATGCTCAATCCTTCTCCTCCCCTGCCGACCCTCAGTGACCCAGGCTCGTTCCTGAACCCAGGTCACCAGCGTGGTGCGAGGTGTGGTGGCCAGCACCTCAACCCTCAGCACCACCGGGCCGGCCTATAAGTTTTTTTTAATTTATTTATCCTCCCCGTGCTGACTGACTTCCATCCACCAGTCCCCCGAGCCCGTCACCTTGGTGTCCTTTGAAACTTACCTTGTCCAGCTTTTCCCCCAGGGCTTGCCCCCCCCCCACCATGGCAGGGTCAGCAGGGCAACCTGGAAGCTATGCACTAGGAACAGGATCCGGTTCTCCAAGGCATACCCAGGTAGCTGGGTGCAGGGCCTGCAGGAGACCGCTGTCTTCCTACCGGTCAGCAGTTTTCCCATTTTCTCCCTGGTGCAGAGGAAGTGGCATGCAATGATGCCAATGGCTGTACCATGCATGCTGCCGTGCACAGGAGACCAGGCATGTGCCCCATCTCAACCCCCCAGTGAACAGTGTCGGTGTACTGCACACACCCCAGCCACTGCTAGGGGCCAGGCAAATGCTGGCCACTGATCCCACCCCTCCCAGGAGAACGGTCCTTGGGATGCTCAATCCTCATCCCCCCCCAACTGACCCTCAGAGTCCTGAGGTTGCTCCCGACCTCAGGTCATTGCACTGCAGCCGGTAGAGCTACCACTGTACTGGCAGGCTGGCCAGATATGTTTTTTAAACAAAAAGTTTCCTTCTGTTCCTTCTCTCCCTTTGTCACTCTCATCCCCCATCATGGCAAGGTTTTATGTACTGAAGAGTATCCACACAAAGACAGAAAATGCCTGCAGTGTGTCAACTCCCCACCATTGCAGTGGCTCAGTGCATGGTGAATCAATTGGCTCCAGACAGGTCTATGTCACTTAATGTCGAATGGGACATCTTTTGGTCCAGATTATTACACAACCACAGGAAGGTTACCTAGAGAATAATGCATAGGCAACTGTGTGTTATGAAGTTCTTTTTTATACATCTGAGGTTCATATGGTCATCACACACTGAGGTTGTGTTAAAAATAAAAACTTCTAAAGAACACAGTTGCTTATGTTTTTGTTTTTTTTAGAATAACTGGTGCAGGGACATGAGCACAAAAATCAAGTTTCTCAACAGTGAAAGTGAAGCGTGAGTGCTCCAAATGCCGTAATAACTGGGTATGACGTCATACCCGGTTATTACTGCGTTTGATAACGCTGATAATCAGTGTGATAAAGCATGTCACCAGTTATTATATTTTTATTAAGCAGAAAAAGCTGCTTCATAATGCAAAAACAACATATGTGGTGCGCTTTGCAAGGAATATAGAAACAGCAGATAGGAAAGCAAGACCCACGCACGTGGTGTTAAAGATGGAAAATCTGTTTACTTGCCTAGTCCACTTGTAGCTTTGTTTCATATGCAGTTGCAAACAGGCGTGAAACCTGATAATCCACTCCAACAAGCACCAGCAATGGTGCCTCAACAAGACACAATGTTTCACTCTAATACACCAAACTTTGTCAAGGTTGCTTTTGTTTTGTTTTTATTTTATTTTACAGTTTTTGGCCAGGAAAGACACCCTAAGCCATGGCTTGCTTCCAGGTGCATTCGGGGAGCTCAGGGAAGGTAAACGACTTGCTCATTGTCACACAGTATGCAAGTGGTGTTTGTGGGATTCAAACCCAGTTCTCCAGTTTTGCAGCTCAGTTCTCTTAACCACTGTGCTATACTGCTGTTCCCATACTCAGGTGGGTTATTTATCCCTCTGTGCTTAAAGCTGTGCTGCTTCTATTTTGTATGGGACCACAGATTAAATAACATAGTAATTGAAGATTGGAAGAACTCTAGGTCCATCATGTCTACCCCCCCCCCCCACCAGGTTTAATAAGTATGCTCTGCTTCACTATTTGATATGGATTCTGCAACCACCCTAATACACAGAGTACCCTGCGATTCTCTTGGTAAGCAGACATTTGTCTGGGATTACCTTGCAGGCCTGTACTATCTTCACTACCACTCAATGCTTCAGTGCACAGCATATGTGGTAATTATATGGTAGTTAAGCAATAATGCCCGACAGGGTGTGTGTCGTGCTGGGATAACGTCACGCCTCAGGTGGTTGGGCACGAGGCTGCAGGCCGAGTGCGTCCAACAACTGAGGCGTGACGTTATCCCAAACGACACACACCCTGGAGGGCATTATTGCTATTATACAATGGCTCGTTATTATACAGAATAAAAAAATTATTTTAAAGATGTTTTTGTGTGGAAAAATATTTTTGTTT
Source organism: Neoceratodus forsteri (assembly GCA_016271365.2). Lineage (NCBI taxonomy): Eukaryota > Metazoa > Chordata > Ceratodontiformes > Ceratodontidae > Neoceratodus > Neoceratodus forsteri. The sequence goes on along the minus strand of JADMNL010000026.1, from coordinate 90,467,089 downwards.
CTTAAGAGAAGATGAAACAATCAATCAAAGGCTCAGTAAAACAATCAATCATAAGCTCATCCAAAAAAATCATCAGCAGGTTCACCGTGAGGCTGAGACTAGACCTGTGATGTTGTACTGATTAACATCACGGGTCCAGCCATAGACTGACCAATCAGAATCCAGGATTTTTTCTTGCCATTGTATAATAACTGTTTAATAACAGGGTAACTATTGGTATTATTACGTAATGTATATTTAATAAGTAGGTAGTTTCATTGTAACTGTTGTAAATATGTAAATAATAACTATTTACACAAGAAATATAGAAATATAGAATTTGTCGACAGAAAAGGGCTGGTAGGCCCATCTAGTCTGCCCTGTTTTCCCTGCCTATTACTACACCCTGGACCCTATTTGGTTGCCAGTGACCCTCCCACCTCCCTTTTCTGAACTTATTGTACCCATGTGCTTATCCCACTCATGCCTAAAGCTACCCACTGTCTTTGACCCCACTACCTCTTCTGGCAGGCTGTTCAGGTGTCCACCACCCTTTCTGTGGAGAAGTATTGCCTCATATCCCTCTTACATTCCCCCCCCAAACTTCACTGCATGCCTCGATGTTCTGGTGCTCCTCAACTGAAAGAGACTCTCCTAGTTCATCTTGTTCACCCCCGTGAGGTACTTATAGGTCTCAGTCATGTCCCCTCTAACTCTCATCTCCTCCGTGGAGTACATGTTGAGCTCCCACAGCCTCTTCTCGCATTGCAGCCCCTGCAGCATTTTAGTAGCCCTCCTCTGGATTGCTTCCACCCTGTCAATGTTCTTGTGGAGGTGGGACTTATAGAACTGGACACAGTACTCTAGGTGGGGTCTCACTAGTTAGCAATACAGTGGCAGCACTACCACCCTTCTCCTGCTATAAATCCCCCTCCCTATGCACACCAGCATCCAGCTAGCCTTGCTTACGGCCTTGTCACACTGTTCTGCCACCTTGAGGTCATCACCAGATATTACACCAGTGTCCTTCTCTTGCTTGGTAACTGTAAGTACCTCTCACCCCATCTTCAGTGTTGGGTAAGTTACATGTTCTGCTACTTTCTATTACTTTTAGAAACTTGTTCCAGGCAGCTCTGTGCAGTCACTAGCAAGGGTGGAGAAGTACTAGAACAAGTAACACACCTTACAGTTACAGTTACTTATGTCTTTTTATACAAAAGTAATACGTAACTGTAACCGATTACATTTATTTGAAAGTAACTAGTAACTAACCTATTACTCTCAAAAAATGTAATCTGTTATTTTTTTTATTACTTTTGTATTGTTTTTGTATGGAACGAAATACGTAACTGTAACTGTAAGGTGTATTACTTTTTCTAGTACTTCTCCATCCTTGCTAGTGACTGCACAGAGCTTCCTGGAACAAGTTTTCAAAAGAAATAGAAAGTAGTAGAAAAAGTAACTTACCCAACACTGCCCATCTTAGACACATCCCCCAGATGTCCCCTCCCCAGATGCATGGCTTTGCACTTTTTGGCATATAAACCTAGCTGCTACACCCTAGACCACTCCTGTAGTTTCCCCAGATCCCTTTGCATTCTCTCTCTACCCCTTCCTGGGTGCCTACCCTGTTGCAGATTTTTGTGATATCTGCAGATAGACACACCTTCCCCTACAGTTTCTCATCAATATCAGTTGTGATGACATTGAAGAGGACAGGACCCAGTACTGATCCCTGTCACACTCCACTGATCACTCACCCATCCTCTGAGTGAATGCAGTTTACCAGAACCCCGGCCACCTATCATTCAACCAGTTTGATACCCAGCTTGCTGAGTTTCTTTATTAACTTTCTGTGTGGTACAGTGTCAATAGGGTGCCAGTGCCAGCTGGATCGGCAGACATGGGATGTGAATCTGCTGACCCAGCACACAAGTGTATCAATGTGCACCTGCATGCCTTGTGTCACACATTAACACCTGGGGATAAAAACTGGATGAGACTGCCCTGGCTTGCTTGCTGTTCTTCGTAGGCACTGCACAAAGCTATGTGGCAGGCCACCCGCCAAAACATGGCTCTGTGTAACTGGTGGTTACTCTGTGATCCATGGGATGGGTCAGTGACGGGGCTTGGGGAATGCTGCCAGGGACCAAGGATCAAAGGGGAAAAAAAGAAAAAGTTTGAGCATCACTTTATGTTTCAGACCCAGGTTACATGGCAGTTATATACAAATAATTGTATGAAACAGGGTAACTATTGTTATTACATTGTTACATACATGTAATAAGTAGGTAGTTTAACTTTCATTGTAGTTGCTTCTGATATGTAGCTACATACTAACTATTTCTTAGTTTCATGGTTATACCAGTCAAGTTAGAATGGGTGTCCTGTTTCAGGGCACATGTTACATGGTAGTTATAAGGTAGTTACTGTATAATAACTGGCAAATTATTGGTATAGCCATATAACCATGCAATACCAATAGTTACCCTGTTACTGTACATATATTACCCGATAACTATCATGTAGTATATGCTGCGAAACATAAAGTGATACCCAAATATTCCAACTTGGCTGGTATTACCATGTAACTAAGGAAATGGTTATTATGTAACTACATAGTAATAACGGCTACAATGAAACTACCTACTTATTATGTGTATGTTACATGACAATATCAATAGTTATAATACGGTTACTACTATATAACTACCATGTAACCTGTTCTCTGAAACACAAATGGGTACCTTATCTTCATATCATATATTATTTTTGGGCTGGCAGTGTAGCCTAGAGGTTAGAGCAGTGAGCTGTGTATGAATATGGTACATATTTGGTTCCCACACCCTCCACTTGTGTGCATGTTGTGTGACTTTGAGCAAGTCACTTAACCTCCCTGTGCTCCTGAGATGCACTAGGCACCTAGCTTATGCTCAGTGTGTCTTTCCTGGCCAAACATTGTAAAATACAATACAAAAACTATGTATATCCACTATCTCAGCTGGTAAGCTGTTCCATACAGTAGGTTTCCACAGCCTCTAGGAGGAGGAGTGTCTCCTAATGTTACCCTTAGATGTATCACCTTTTAGCTTTGGGTCATATCCCCATATCCTACTGGAGCACCCAAATCAAACATCTCCATCTGTTTCACCTTGTTGATACCCCTATTCGGAAAACTGAGATGATGTCCCCACTAAGCTTTCAGCACACAAAACCCCAGGTGGGCTCGGTCACAGTCTTGAAATGTGGCTGGGTTACTCCCCATTCCGTTGACCACCCCTTCTTTTACTGCATCCCAGCATTCTTCTAGCCTTCTTGACAGTGGCTGCACACTACCTTTGTCATGCTTTAGCCCACCTCTCTATTGTAACCCCCATGTCCTTTTCTTCCTCCACTACAGCAAGAGAAGCCCAACACAGCAGTCAAGCAGGATGGCACTCCTTTTGTTATGGGAAAACTGTATGTAGCCCTGCATTCAGATAAGAGGAGAGACTCTATGTGTATTACAAAACAATACAATACAATTTCAATACAGTACAATATAATGAAATGTAAAAGAATACTATTATAGTACAATATAATTACAGTTATAATACAATATAATAGAATTTAATAAAATACAATTACAATACAGTGCAATTACAATACACTACAGTTACAATACAATAACCAGTACAGTACAATGCAGTATATTACTGCACAGCACAAGGCAAGACAAGACAAGACAAATCTGAAAGTTGCTCAAAGAAACAAATGTTGTGAATACCCAAAACTAAAGAAGATGTGCTTCTGGGAAAGAAAAAAAGAGACCAGCATGTGATTCACGTAAGAGAAGGTGTGTGTAAACAAATACACACACACACACACACACACACACACGTTGTATACATCTGCTTGGCCTTTGTGCCCTCGTGGTACAACTCACACTTGGACAGAACAACAATAAGATGATCTTGTATACTAGCAGAAGTTTAACACACACTGACAGAAGATATTCTCAGTTTGAAAGAGACCCTTAGAGTTGTTGGGGTCTGTGAGCATGTCCGATTGCATATGTGTAGTGTTGCCCCTGTCACTGCTGTCACAAATCATGAAGGACTGGAGATTATTGGCAACCCTAGAACAGAAAGGCCAGCCAGGATTGAAAGATCCTTAAAAAACATATGCAGAGACTAGGACTCTTTTTTGGGATCAGAAGATTGTTAACTTATGATGCAAAACTGAAGCTTGTCACTACCACTTTTCTGCCCCTCATCGACTATGCCGACATTTTATATCGACATGGTACCAAATCAGCTCTCACAAAACTTGATACTCTTTACCATAGAGCGATAAAGTTTGTTACCAATGCTGCCCCAAATACCCACCATTGTGCACTCTATGCACAACTAGGTTGCGTGTCCCTAACTGCTCAGCGATGTCACTGTGCTTCACTTTGGGCCTATAGAGCCCTTACTATAAAGCTACCACCTTATATCTATGACCTCATTAGAATCTCCCCTTGCTCATAATCTCTAAGACGTTATGACGCTATTAGACTTGACATCCCCAGAATTAGGACCCATTTTGGTGCTGCGTCTTTTAGCTACTCCATTCCCACCATGTGGAATACCATTCAAGACTCTCTAAAAATAACCCAACTGGTTGGCCCTAACTTTTTCAGATAGTTGCTGAACTCTGTACTGGCAGATAAATGCCATTGCTATACATAGCTCCCTACTGAGCACTATGCGCTACTTGCCCAGCTTAAGCACTTTATTTGTTTTGTTCTCTGTGCTACTGATTCTCCTCCTTCCTATCCATGCCTCTATCCATCTGTATAGTTACCCTTTGCTTATTTCTGTTACCTCTACCCTTGTATGTCATACTCTCTTATCCCTTCTTCTTCTGTTAATTTTCTCCCTTTTAACTCTTCTTCCCCGACATGCTCTTTCCTCACCTATATTACTGCTAAAGTAATTATCTAAAAGCAAACTGTCATTATCATGATTCTTAACACCTTCATCTGTTTGTTCTTTATTGCCATGTTATGCTATGATTGCATGTGCTAGTATTCTGCAATGCTATGATTGTACATGCTAGTATCATGCTATGTTATGATTGTACATGCTAGTATCCTGTTATGCTATGATTGTACATGCTAGTATCCTGTTATGCTATTAATGTACATGCTAGTATCCTGTTATGCTATGATTGTACGTGCTAGTATTCTGTTATGATATTATTGTACGTGCTAGTATCCTGTTATGCTATGATTGTTCGTGCTAGTATCCTGTTATGCTATGATTGTACGTGATAGTATCCTGCTATGCTATGATTGTTCGTACTAGTATCCTGCTATGCTATGATTGTACATGATAGTATCCTGTTATGCTATGATTGTTCGTGCTAGTATCATGTTATGCTATGATTGTACGTGCTAGTATCCTGTTATGCTATGATTGTTCGTGCTAGTATCCTGTTATGCTATGATGCTACGTGCTAGTATCCTGTTATGCTATGATTGTACGTGCTAGTATCCTGTTATGCTATGATTGTTTGTACTACTATCCTGCTATGCTATGATTGTACGTGCTAGTATCCTGCTATGCTATGATTGTACGTGCTAGTATCCTGCTATGTTATGATCGTACATGCTAGTATCATGTTATGCTATGATTGTACATGCTAGTACCCTGCTATGTTATGATTGTACATGCTAGTACCCTGCTATGTTATGATTGCATGTGCTAGTACCCTGCTATGTTACGATTGTATATGCTTTTCTGTTCATCTGATTTGATATGCTTTGATTGTATGTTTAATTATGCGAATTTTCAGGCTGTATCTATATGTTTTGTTATTTGCATTTTTTCACCTTTATGCCTTGTATAACTTGATTGTCCTCCAGGATCACTTTGTAAAGGAGTTTTACTCCATGGTGTTCTTCCTGGTAAACAAATTGAACTCAATTGAGATGTGCACAGTTGAACACTTGGCACCTACCATGGAGTAATCAAGTAAGATTGAAGAAAAAGCACTTTCAACAGTAGCAGCGGCTAATTCAAAGAAACAAAATGTGCTCAAGGCCAGGATCGAACCACTTGAAAACACTGTTTGGTCCCTAAATATCTGAGTCCTAGAGATCCCAGAGGGCATGGAGGAGGGGGAAAATGCAGCAGCATGTCCTACACAATGACTCCAGGAGGCTCTGGGCCTGGATTTTCGTGCCCACAATCATCAGTGCATATAGGATTACCCCTGCTGTGCTCGTAGCAAGGAGGAGGGCCTATGCACGCTCCTATTAGTCACCAAATCCTTGGGTATGGGGGACAAAATACATTTTTTTTTATTTATAGTTTATTAAGATTTTTGCTTTAATACATAGCTTACATTTAATTCATCAAAGAAATCTTCCATCCCAGCTGGAGCTGACACAGAAGAAATTTGCTGCATGGATTACAGGCTAAATTGCAAAACAGGTTTATTCACATATATACATCAGGTAGGTCTTCAGAAGCTAATCACATGCCTGCTTAGAGTCCATTCTGATTACCCCGCACTATTGGTAATGCAGTGTTAGCATTTCAACAGCCTCTAAATGAACATACCTCAAGTTAGGAATTCATACAAACCTTGCCATATATGTAGATAAAAGTAAACAATAAATAATGAGAAATATTAAACAAACAGGTAAAACAGAGACAATGAATACGGTGTACATTATGCGGCAGGCCCCTAGAGTCTTCTTCCACTTCTATCATGGTCATAGTTGGTGAGTCTGGAGGAAACTCTATATTACTGGCAATGGTTAAGATCCAGTTGTTAATTTATGTGGCTAGCCTAGGGTTTACCCCCACCAACTCTAGTGGTGCTATCAGAGCTACCAGATGCCAGGTAGGGCCCCCACATGGTTTTAAAGAGGTCTGTCTTGCCTACTGCTAGATATGAGAGGTGTTCATACCACACCAGTTTATGCATGTTTTTCTCCCACTCGCTAAGTCTGGGTATCCCTTCTGACCTTCATCTTCTAAGTAGCATTATAAAATGGGCAAAGGATTTCAAGCAATCTGATTGGTTGTTAGCCGTGTATTAGATGTGTCTAATGCACAGCTAAACTAGACCCCCCCCATTTAGAATACACAGACCCATTTTATAAGCGCAATAAGCCACTCTGGGGGATGTGCATGAGACAGATCTAATGCACGGCTAGGGGACTGGACGCACTCGGCCTGTGGCCTCGTGCCTCACTACATTCCCCTAGCTGTGCATTAGAACTGTCTAATGCACACCCCATCATGTCTTATTGCTTACATATTTTGGCCTCCGTGAGAGCTGCCATAAGCCATAGGTGCTGGGACGTGTACTGTACAGGCAGCCTCATGGTTTTGCCCAGAATAATGAATGAGGCATCCCTAGGCACTTTGATTCCCGTGGTTTTCTTTATTCTGGTCAGTATCTGATTTCACCAGCACTGCAGGTTGGGACAGAGCCACAAGATGTGCAGTAAGGTACCTTCCTGGTTCTTGCACCTGCAACATTCTGACGTAGGTATCAAGATCATTCTTTCTAAGAGTGCAGGCATGTGATGTCATAAGTGCAGTTTTTAGCTGCGTCAACCTGCCACCAGTGTCTCTGCAGGCTCCGTAAGTATTCCCCCTCTAACATTCCTATTGTACTGTACCTCTGTGAGCTCATGGCCAGGAAACCTCTGCCATCTTTCTTGTTTTCTTTTTGTCAAGGGCGTGTACTAATTTAGCAGCCTTATTTATCTAGTTAAAAGTTTCACCAGGAAAGGCAGACTGATCAGCGAATGTTCATTTCCAGATGCATCCTGGGGTAGATGGGATGAGGGTACAGTGAGTACAGCAGCAAGACAAAATAATAATGCAATAACAACACAAAAGGAATGATATATATGTACACATCAAAGCAGGATGACAATGTAATATTTGACATGTAACAAACTTAGGAAGTGCTAGGATGCAGTATAAATGAATAACGTAGGGTAAGTGCAAAACAGCAAGTCAACTGTTTTAGCTGGATTGTAATTTCTACTAGTAATTTAAAGTGCTTACAGTTCTTCTCTTTCCTGCTCTTTATGCACCCCCCCACCCATCCAAGCACTCTGCCTTGGCTCCGAAAAGTCTAACTTTCCTTTGTCCTGTTAAACTGCTCATACTAAAGCTATTCTACCTCCATGCTATTTAAACCCTGCCATTTTTTCTTCTCTCCAGCTGCCTGCCCTTGAATGGGGCTGCTTCAGCTCCCCCACGGTCAGCACCCAGACAGCCACCGACCGAGACTAGGACACCCGCCTGCAGCTCCTTGGAAGGTACGGCAACAGCACTTCCAGCAAACCCGCTCTGATTGGCCAGGACTTTTCCCCTGCTTTGCCACACTAAAGCTGTAATAGGAGTTTTGTTTCGTTTGTTTTTTTAAGTGGCTAGTTTTCCATTAGCAGGTTATACAGACCTGCCACTAGAGGGATTCTTGTTCTTTCATTTGGAAAGGGGAAAAAAAAAAGTATACCCTCTGAAAGACACAGTTTCTTTACTTGCTATATACCTTCCTTTCTTCCCACCCTCGAGATCCTCTCGAACCGGGTAAGATTTCTCTGAACCCCGAATCATACTTTAATCATGCGCCTCCACCGTTCTCTACCCCCTATTCTGTTTCTTCTTGCCTGTCTTCCTCCCCTACTGCACTCCCCAAAAGCCTGCTTTCCCTCCCTCCCCCACAGCTTCCACATTCCTACATCCTTCCTCCACATAGGTACGCTGCACACTGGTCACTGCCCCTTGCACATGGTCCATCCTACTACCATGAAACTGTCCTACATCCACACTGGTCCTAGCCCTCCACTCTGGCCCCCCTGTCTATGCTTACTGTCACCCACTATCGTCGATGCTCGGCAACTTCCCGAGATGCCAGCAGGCGAAAACATTCCATTAAAGAAATATGCCACAGCTCCTTGAGGCTAGTCCTCCTCCTTCTCCTAATGCTGTCAGGCAACGTGCACCCAAGCCCTGGCCCATTCTGCTCTAAAGCCACTAATCTGAGCAAGCCTTCCGGTGCTCTCTCATTCATATCAATCAACATCTGCAGCCTCCTTCCTAAAATGGATGCCCTACAGGCCTTCACCAGCCAACACTGCCCTGACATCCTGGCAGTTGTCGAAACCTGGCTCACGCCATCGGTACCGGACCATGCAATCAGCCTTCCTGGCTACAACGTCTTTAGGCTGGATCGCCTCTCCAAAAGAGGAGGGGGCTGCTCTCTCTACCTAAAAGACTCCATACAAGGGCACCACATCATTACCTCAATCCAACCTACAACTGCTCAGATACTGCCAGTGAGAATCCCCCTCGGTGCCCAAAACAAAACCTTCACTGTTGCCACCATCTACATCCCTCCCAAAGAACAGGGAACTGGTCTAACAGCTGTGCTTGACTTTGTAAAGTCACTCCCACCAGACACCGAATCCATCCTCCTAGGCGACTTCAACATCAACTGGCCTGCGGCTGATGCTGGTGCACACAGGGATACCATTACTGTGGCGAACCTCATACAAATGGTTGACTCACCAACCAGGAAAAATTACAGGACTGGCACCAGCACACTCTTGGACTGGATCCTTACCAGTCACCCATCGCGGATATCTAACACCAATGTCCTCCCTGACTCTCTCAGTGATCACTCCCCTGTTAGCTGCACCTGGTCAAATAAATTCATCAAACAACCACCAAAAACAATCACCAGCAGGGTTCTGCCCAGTGGTCACCTTCCTCGACTCAAATCCCACCTCCTCCACCAAGACTGGTCCCCTATCTTCAGTGCAACCAACATAAACACTGCCCTTGACCACTTCATAAACATCTTCACTGTGGCCTGTGACACATATGCTCCTTTTAAGAAATGCAAATTCAAATCACTGAGTAACTCTTGGCTCACAAGTGACCTCCTCAGGATGCTAAAAACTAGAGACTACCTACGGGAGCTGGCCAGAAACTCTGGAAAGCAAAACGACATCCAAAACTACAAACGTTCCCGCAATGACTGCACCAAAACCATCCGGCAAATGAAGTCCGCTTACTATAAGCACGCCCTCACAAACGCCTGGGGCAATGGTCGGGAATTCTGGAAGAACATAAAGGAACTCACTGGGAATCCACCCAAAACCCCTCCATCAATACTCAACATCAACGGAACCACAACCCTCAACCCAAAAACCATTGCGGATACCTTTAACAAAGCCTTTACCGACCTCAGCGCTGTCCTACCTCAGGACTACTTCAAAGATGGTGTGGCCCCCCTGTCTGGAATGAATACTACTCCCACCAGCTCCCCCCGCTTCTACTTCAAAGCAGTCAAGGCTCACCAAGTACTCAAATATGTTACCATAGCCCTTGGTAAATCAAGGTTCATTAATGACTCCCTCTATCTCAAAATCCTGTCTCTCACACTTGATGAAGTGCTTAGTCCTCTGACCAGAATTTTCAACCTCTCGCTCAGCCTTAGCCAGTTCCCGGACAGATGGAAATCTGCCACTGTCACCCCAGTCCATAAAAGTGGTGACAAAACTGCCCACGATAACTACAGACCTATCTCCCTACTACCCCCACTCTCACTAGAACGCATTGTCTCGGACCAGCTCACAGAATACCTGGAGACGTACAACATCCTGTGCAAGCAACAACACGGGTTCCTCAAAGGTCACAGCACCTCCACAGCCCTACTTGAATTCATCGGCGCAATCCACAACGCACTTGATTCTGGTGAACTACTAGGCTCAATCTACATTGACTTAACTAAAGCCTTCGACACCGTCAATCACCGCCTCCTACTTGTCCAGCTTCAGAACATTGGGCTGTCAACTGACACCATTGGCTGGTTTAAGAGCTACCTTGAAGAACGGTCCCAAACAGTAAGAATCACTGATACACTCTTGGACCCTAGATCGGTCCGCTCGGGAGTCCCCCAAGGCTCCATTCTTGGACCCCTCCTCTTCAGTCTATTCTTAAACTCATTACCGGATAGCTGCCCGGAACAAATAATTCTCTAAGCCGACGATGCTGTGACCCTCACCTCAGACCCTGATCCAAACCAATTACAAAATAAACTTCAGCGGGCCTTCTCCTCCATCGAATCCTGGTTCCTAAATCATAAACTGCTTCTCAATCAGAAAAAAAACAAGTCTATGGTCTTTTGCAGCCCCCACAACAAAAACAAACAACTCCATCTCTCCATCTCTCCATTGCAACCGAACAAGGAGCCATCCTAGAGCAAACACAATCGTTCAAGTACCTTGGCATCACCCTTGATCCCCACCTCTCATACGCTGTCCATATTAGCAATGTGGCAAAGTTTGCCAATGCGAGGTTAGGCATATTATTCCGGCACAAGAAACACCTAACCCCAGAAGCACTGTCAGTGGCCATCCAAAGCTCCATTGTCAGCATCATAGACTATGGTCTTATCATATATGGGTCTGCAACTACCACTGCTCTCAAACGTATCGCCTCCCTGAATAAGGCCTGTCATCTCATCACTGGCTCAGATCGTCATACCCACACTTGTGACCTTTATTCCCAATCTGGATGGCTTCAACTGGACAAACGCATAAAATACCAAACCTGCATCACGGCCAAGAAAATCATAATGAGACTTGCCCCACCTGGTGTCTGTGTCCTCCTTAAGCCAAGACATAGGAATGTCACTACAAGGAGATCCAATTCCCATCTACTACATATCCCACGATGTCGCATGACCCAAGGACAAAGATAATTTGCCTATCAGGCATCCAACTGGCTCAACTTTCTTGGCAGCGACATAGTGACCGCTCCAACACTCGGCCTTTTCAAGTCCAAGCGGCGCCTCTCACTGCTTGTATCCTCTATGATTGCCCATCTTAACATTTCCACGCTCCACCTGCACTGCACATGCCCCAGCACCCAGCACTTACAATCAGTCTTTGCACCCCTAACACCTTACCTGGCATATTCCTCAACAAGGCCCCCTGGCTGCACTGTCTCCCACCTCGCCCACCTCCCCCTGTATCTCCATTTCTGCCCTGCCCCACCCACCTCCCGTACTTCCCTTACCACCTGCACTCCCACCCCCCTCGATCTCCTACCCTCACTTCTCCCACCATCGACCCAGCCCCTTGTCTTGCTCATAGCTCAAGTCTTTGTACTGGTTATTACATGTCTGTAAGTCAGTGACTTTATGTTTGTAACAAAAAATGATGACTGTTGCACATGCTGACGTGGAACCTTTGTAAAAGAGCCTCGGCTTAAAGGTATTGTAATCCTAGATTGAAATGTAACCCCTAGATGGCGCTATCCCAGGGGCTAATACCCCTGCCTGATTTGCCACTAACAGGTTGAGGGGCCTGGATCCGATGGCGGGTGCCTCCACCCAGAGGTCAGGGTTTGTAATAGTTAAACTAACTTGGTCACAGCCCTCTGGGACACTGCAACCTCCCTTTCTTCCCACTAGTGGCCCACACAGTATATCAGAATTACCTTCACAGTATACACTTACCCCCAGGACTGGTTCAGGCACTGGGACCCCTGTAAATAAGAAGATACAGTGCAACAATCACAGTACAATACTTTAACATAGACAAATACCTCAGGCAGTATAACTTTGCTGGAAACAAGCAGCTCTGATTTATTTTGGGGATATAACAAGGACAGGGGGAAATCAGGTTAATTAGCTTATCACTTTACTCATCTACCTATGGCTCTGTGCACAGACCTATCCCTACCAGTTACTGGCCCTGGGTACCCAAGCCCTAGTGGCTAGTCCAAACCGTGGCAGCTGGTAGGGGCCCTTTCACACAGAGAAAAGAAAAATTAGTTACAGTCAGCAGTACAGTAATTCCATTTGGATTCAATGTGGCAATTCAACAAGGAGCGGCCCTGAATTAGTACTCACGACCTCCAAACAAGATAGGGTCCTTCAACATCAGCAGGGCTGCTCTTGAGCTCCATGAGGCTCCTCACACATTTATATGACAAACTGCAACAGGCAAAAGTCCTTTAATCGCAGCAGGATTCACTTGAGCTACACAAGCTTCCTCACACATTTATATGGTAAACAGTAACAGACAAAAGTCCTTTAATGGCAGCAGGATTCACTTGAGCTACACAAGCCTCCTCACACATTTATATGGTAAAAAGAAAGTACTATACCAGGCAGGCTGCTTCTCTATCCCGATCGCAATTACTGCACAATACCCGGGAGAACACACAACAGATTCAGTTCCTGACAGACCGAGTGTAATTCAGCAATTTCTCCAGTCTTCTACAGGGTGAGCCTGGTTTCTACTCTTCAGATATCCTTTGATTCTCTTCACAGGATGGATTCAGTCCCAACAAGCAGTTACACAAGCTGCACCCGGAACTCGGGCCTTACACGTGTTTCCGACTAAACTGCACACCGAAAAGCACAGGGCCCTTCCTCTTCACTGCCAGAGCTCAACTGAAACTCCAGCAGACAAAACCGGGCACTTCCTTTGAGTTCTCCCAGTTCTTGGCTGGATTGGCTGTCACTCACAATAGACTGCCCCTGTTGGTCCAAAAAGGCAGGTCCAAACTACATCTCCAGAGTCACTGCCCATACAATCCTCTTGTGGCTGGCTCAGATTATGAGTCCAAGTTCTGATTCGTCCAAGGCACCATTTTAGAGCTACCTTAACCCACACTGATTGGTCCAGTTCAGCAGTTCAAAACTAGAATGGAGAACTAGGCAAACACAGTTCTGACTGCAAAGAAAGCAGGTTAGACAAACTGTATTTTCATTATTACTCTAAATGATTTCTGGCAAACAGTTACATCTTTCAGATAGGTTCCTTTGCACTTCTAGTGACTGCAAAATGGAGTGAATTGGCAGCAGCTCGAGTGGTACTCAAGCAGAGAAACACACAGTCCCCCCATACAAGCTAATTATGTCTGCAAGCAGACAGCTCTTAAAGAGACAGTACCAGAGGCTCTAAAAACACTCACAGATATATGGCTTAAACGCCAAACACCATTCAGGCTTGGAGCATTCAAGCAAGCTCCTGGAAGTCTTTTGGGAACCCCCATTTGCAGGGGGGTTACACCCTTCCTGGCCTGGGAAAGCTTAACATCCATGTCAAGCAAGTACCCCCATAAGTTTCAACTGCAACCATATACATTTGCATTAGGTTCACACATGTAATCATCAGTCAATATATCATTTTACCAAGAACACATTTCTGAAACATTGGCAGTCGCCACTCTTACACACTATTAACACACATTGTACCATAATGAAGTTATTACCTCTTGTACATGAAACCTAGAGAGGGGGCCCTTCCCATCAGTTACCTTAGGGCTGGACGGGCAAGGGCACCATACTTAGAGGGCAACACAAGTAACTTGAGTTAGCACTGACGCTCAGTTTGGGCAAAGAGCTCGGACACATACACCCTTTATGGACAACATTGAGAGGCAAGTCCACAGGCCTCCCAAGGAATCATAACTGAGGTGCACCACAGGCTTTACAGCTCGACCAGTCTTTCTAGGGGAACTGTTACAGTCTCTGCACTCTGAGCCTCATTTCAGCATTGTCCTCACTTGTCAGGGGAGTCTCCATGGGGTAGAGAGGCTAGAACTTGGGACTTTCAGCTCCAGGAGTTACAGTTTCTGAGTCCACAACATTTGGCTCACATGGAGCTTTCGGACACTGGCAGTGGACTGTCAGGGCACTCAAAATACTCTTCTTGTTCTGGTGTATCACCAGTCTGCCCTAATCCATCATTTTCCTCCCTGAAAGCTCAAACAGTTCAACCATGCACAATGATTCCATTTCATCTGATCTGATGCTTTGCACTTCACTTCTGGGAGCATTGGCTCCAGGGACGAAGTTGGGGCTTAGACAGTCCAGAAGGCCCAGCCGGCTCCAGTATTGACTATGGAATTGCCTCAAACAATTGACTCAGCTCGTAAGAAGGATAGTATTCAATGTCACTCTCACTTTCTTCTGATATGGACTGACAGTCATGCTCAACTGGGACTCACGTGGGGGAACACTTTAACTCTGCTTCTGGAGGTGCAGACTTTCTTGATCTTTCTTAGCAGCAGCTCTAGTCACTGGTCAGAGGGCATCTTCTGGGGCTCAGATTCAATCAAGATTTGTCCAATGGGCAGTAAATGATTTCTATGCATTGTTTTACATCTTTTGAATTATTCTCAGGCCTTACTTTGTACACTGGCAGATCATCTAGTTTGCCCACTACAATGTGAGGGAGATGGTGCCATCTGTCAGCAATCTTGTGTTTGCCATGCAGTCCCAGATTTCTTAGCAATACCCAATCTCCTCCTGGAGTTCCTGTGCTTTCACCTTTATCATACCTTTCTTTGTTGGCCAGATTTCTTTTGGCAGCCATGGTTTGAGCCAGTTGGTACGCATGAGTTAGCTGGGCCTTTAACTTTTGCACATACTGTAAATAGTTGTCAGCTTGAACCCCATCAGAGAGACCCCAAAACACACATCTACGGTAGTCCAGCTTCTTCCAAACATCAGGCGGTAGGGGGATAACCCAGTGGCATCACTTTTGGTGCAGTTATAAGCATGTACCAGGGTGCTAATTTGTTGGCTCCATCTAGACTTGTCCTTTGGGTGCAGGGTGCCTAGCATATCTAGCAAAGTGCGGTTGAAACGCTCAGGCTGTGGGTCCCCTGGGGTGGTAAGGAGTGGTTCTGGACTTTACACTTCCCACAGAAGAAAGCATCTCTTTGATCAGGCGACTCTCAAAGTCTCCCTTGATCAGAATGGATTCTTTGTGGAGCCCCATAGTGAACAAAAAGTTTTCTACAAGTACTTTTGCCACAGTGGATGTTTTCTGGTCTTTGGTGGGAAAGCTTGGGCATATCTCGTGAAATGGTCAGTGACCACCAGCACATTACTGATATTTCTTTGATCTGACTCCAAACTCAGAAAATCAATACAGACCAGCTCCATGGGTGCACTGGTGGTGATGTTAACAAGGGGCAGCCCTCTGGGGTAAAGCTTTCCTCTGTAAGCAGCGACTCAGAAGTTCGAATGTGTTGCTCCACATCAGCCCCCATCTTAGGCCAATAGAATCTGGATCTCACCAAGTCAAGTGTTCTGTCTATACCAAGGTGCCCCATGTGGTTGTGCAAGGACCTCAATACTGAGTCTCGAAGGCAGTGGGCAGCACTAGTTGTTGTTTGTCTACTTGTCCCCTCTGTCTACTGTTTCTCTGTATAACAGTTTATTGATCAGTTTCAACTTAGGACCTTCTTCAGATAACAGTGCAGTTCTCAAATCAGTGGAGAGTAATTTGGACACATCTTTTCCTGCACAGAGGGCTTCTAAAGCTGATTTGATCATGGGATCGCGGGACTGAGCCTGCCGAATACTGTCATTGTCCAGCTGAGGCAGTGCACCAATGTCTATTGCAGAAAAGTGGCAATAAGCAGCAGGTATGCAATTCTCAGAGGGTCCCAAGCAATCCACCATGCAGTCCACTGCGTCCGTGGATATTTGTTCCTCCCTGTCAAACTTCCGGCAGAGTGCCCGAATGTCAGGTTCTGCCAATCTGACCCAATCATTCTGGGGAACAGGCCTCCGGGAGAGAGCATCAGCATCTATGTGGTTCAGACCTGCTCGGTAATTTGAGAGCATAGTCGTATGTAGATAATGCAGAAAGCCACCTGTGGCCAGTGGCATCCAACTTAGCTGAGGTCTGCACATAGGTCAAAGGATTATTGTCAGTTTTTACTAGTATTTTAGCCCCATACAAGTACTCATGGAATTGGTCAACAATAGCCCACTTCAAAGCTAGGAACTCTAACTTATGTACAGGATAGTTCTTTTCGGATGGGATCAGGCTTCTACTGGCAAAAGCCACTGGTCTCAGGCCATTCTCGTGCTCTTGGTACAACACAGCCCCCAACCCTTGCAAGCTAGCATCAGTGTGCAGGATGAAGGTTTCCTTGGATCGGCATAGGCCAGCACTGAGCATGGGTAAGTTGATATATGATCTCATGAAAAGCAGTCTCACAATCAGGAGTCCAGCGGCTCAAATACTTCACTCGGACAAAAATACACTCTTTCAGTCTTGAGGGACTGACGTTTGGTATTTTGTGGGTTGGGGATACCCTTGAGTAAGGTTAAGTAAAGGCGGATAACTCTTGAATAGTCCTTGATGAGCATCGATAATAACCACAGAATCCCAGGAATCTTTGCAGTTCTTTTAGATTTTTGGGCTGTGGCCAGGTGGTCAAGGCCTCAACTTTACTTGGGTCGGTCTCTATTCCTCGGTGGATACTATGTGTCCCATACTTTACTGATGTTTGAAAGAATTGACACTTATCAATGGACAGTTTAGGCCAAAGTCCTCCAGTCGGTCCAATACCTTAAATAATCTGCTCTCATGTTCCTCCAGTGAGCTGCCAAACACAATAACATCATCTAGGTATACCAGGCACTCTAGTAAGTTCATGTCCCCACTGCACGCTCCATCAATCATTGAAAAGTGGCTGGGGCACCTGAAATCCCTTGAGGCATCCTCATGAATTCATAGAAGCCAAGCGGACAGATAAAGGCTGTCTTCTCACGGTCCTCTGGGGCCATCGAGATCTGGTAGTACCCACTGCGGAGATCCAACACAGAGAACCACTTGCTCCCGTTTAGGCAGTCCAAAGCATCCTGAATGCGGGGCATTGTGTACTGATCAGGGGTAGTCCGCCGGTTTAAGGTGTGATAATCCACGCACATCCTTACTGTCCCATTCTTTTTCCTCACTACCACAATGGGGGAAGCATAAGGGCTTCTGGATTCTTGTATTACACCAGCAGCTAACATCTCTTGCAGATGCCATCTCACATCATCTATGTCAGCAGGTGCCAGGCGTCGAGACCTCTCACGAAATGGTCTTTCATCATGCAGCGGATATTGTGCTCAGCTCCTTGCACGCATCCTCGTCCCATTCCTTTAAAGAAAACACCTGGTCTCTCTGGGCAAGCTTCTCACTGATCCTCACTTTCCATTCAGCTGGCAACGGGGAGTCGCCGAAATCAAACAAGTCAGGCGTTACTTTGTCATTCTTCCTCGAACTCTTGCTGCTGGGTAGCACTGCAGTGTCTGCACAATGCACATTAGCCAGGATGCAACCTCTATTTACTCGAATGTCTCTTTCAGACACATTATGAACTTGGACCATTACCCTTCTGGCATAAGCATGGGCTCTAGCGGGCAAAATACTAGGCTTGACCAGCAGTCTCTCCTGGCAATTTTCCATCGCCTGTGCATCCAACATTAATATTTTATTCTTAACATCCTTTCTGATAAGGACCTCTCCTGTAAGGTACACTGGGCATTTGGCGCCAGGATCAGAGACTCAGGATCCTTCTTCCATACAATTCCAACGGTTCCTCTGGTTCTATTTTTCAGCATCTCTCTGTGCCTCATAGGCCTTCTTAATTAAAGTCGGAACTCTTAAAGCTCTACTAGTCTTTGACCCCTGTTTTTCATAACACAACTGTGCCAGCCTTCCGAACATATGAGCATTTGTTCCAATCAACAAAGGGACACCATCATACAGTCCAGTGGGGGGACACACTAAGGCTAGGGTCTCTAATTGTTCGGCCACTCCAGCCACGGAGGTGGGGAAAGACAGCCAAATTCGGATATACCCAGAATAGGGGTAGGCCTTCTCACTTAACCCCCATACATGCAGTCCTTCTAATGGTTGTAAGGGTACGTCTGACAAATGCTTCTGATACCAATCCTGGAACATAATTGTCACTTTGGAGCCACTGTCTAATACAGCTCTTGTAGACACTCCATTCACCTTTACAGTGGTCTCCATGGAGGGACCCACTATTCTGGACCAGTCTGGAGGGCGGTAGTGGGGTCTGGGCAACTGACCTTGCCACAAAGGGCGTGAGTTAGCATTTTTGGTGCCCTCACTGGGATCATTTTGTGCACCTCTTAACCACTGATTTGTTCTCCGAAGCTCTCCTTGTAGCCTATATGCAACTTTGTCAGTGTCTTTTGGGGACCGGCATTCCCTGTTCATGTGCCCATCCTTCCCACAATTATAGCAAAACATACTTTCTGGAGTTTGAGCTGGCCGAGGTGCCACACTGGGAGCCAGGGTGGGGGTACTACTAACTGGAAACCTGGGTGCCATCTCTGTCTGCAGCGTGATAAGCATTTGGAGACATCTCATCAGTTTCTCCACTTCCATGGTCAAGGAATTGAGTTTGGAGCTGTTATCAGCAGGAGATACATGGGTGGGTACCCCAACCCCCATAGCAGATGCAGTCGGATATAGGTCGGGGCCCGTACTTGCAGGCTTGGCCTTCATAAAGGGACTGTTTTTGAATTCCCGGATCTCTCTCAACAGTTCACCCCATTGTGGCATATCTTTTTCCTTGTCAGAGCACTCATTGATTGCCAACCTCTGCCCCTGAACTTCACTTGATGGGTCACCCTCAGTCACTCGGGTCGTAGCCTGCAGCTATTGGTGCAGGTCCCTCCTGAGGTCGCCTTTTCTCAACTCCTCGAATTTCTCTCATTATCTCATCATAGGAGGGTGGGGATTCCAGTCGATTTGCCAGGCGTAACTGAAGCAACAGCAGTTCTGAGAAGGGGCAGACTTAAGGATCCTGTCCAGCCTGGTTCGGTCCAGTTCAATCGCTGGCAAACTACCCTTTCTGAGGCATTCTTGCAACAATTTTTCCAGCCGAGATACATACACAGACAACAACTCCCCTTGGTACTGTTGTGCATTTCTTACTCTCCACCATAGGTCCTCATCAGAATCTGGGCACCCATACACATTCTCCAAGGCCTCAAGATAGACCTGTGCAGTCACTTCAGGGTTACTGGCCCATTTAGCATGGATGGTAGGCAGGGCAGGACCTCGGAGGCTCTCAATAACCCTCTTTCACTTTTCGGCTTCCGAGCATTGCCATTCTAGCACTTGGGGGGCAACATAGTCTATCCAGGTCTCCCAGTCATCCTCCCCTTGGGGGGTGGGAGGTGCCAGAGAAGATCCTCAACCTTCGGTAAGAGTCGTGACTAATGGCAGGTGCAGAAATAGGAGTCTGCATTGGTTCAGCCACCATTACAGGTACTGAGGCGGGAGAGGGTGTTGGGGAGGAACACCCCCAGGTGGCAAGAATAGTTTCTTCAAGTCCTCCACAGTTTTCCCTTCCCCCAGAAACCATTTAGCAAATTTCTCCTCAAAAGTTTCAGACAGTGGTGGGGGCTCATTCCCCCCGGGTCTTTACTGTTCTTAGTTATCACTCTCCAGGCAGTGAGGGCTCCCTCTGAGGTAATGGTCTGTGGCACTTTGGAGCTATCTATGGGATCCTTAAACTCTACTAGGGCCAGGAAAGTGTGGGTGAGCAGATTAGCATGCCGACCGACCACCACAGGGTTTTGTAAACCTTCCACCTTGGAAAGTACTCCCTGTACAGTGTCTGTATTGACACCCAGGGGGATGTCCAGGATAAGCATAGCATTTTGGGGGTCGATCTCCTCCCCAGTACACCACTCCTCCAGCCGGTGCACAGCCACTTCTGTCGGGGTACCCATTTTTTTTCTTAACAGTGGTTCGTAAATATGGCCACTAGAGGACACACAATCCCAGCGGTGAGCCTCCAAGATGTAACCCCTAGATGGCACTATCCCAGGGACTACTACCCTTGCCTGATATGTCACTAACAGGTTGAGGGGCCTGGATCCGATGGCTGGTGCCTCCATCCAGAGGTCAGGGTTTGCAATAGTTAAACTAACTTGGTCACAGCCCTCTGGGACACTGCAACCCCCCTTTCTTCCCACTAGTGGCCCACACAGTATATCAGAATTACCTTCACAGTATACACTTACCCCAGGACTGGTTCAGGCACTGGGACCCCCTGTAAAATAAGAAGATACAGTGCAACAATCACAGTACAATACTTTAACATAGACAAATACCTCAGGCAGTATAACTTTGCTGAAACAAGCAGCTCTGATTTATTTAGGGGGATATAACAAGGACAGGGGGAAATCAGGTTAATTAGCTTATCACTTTACTCATCTACCTATGGCTCTGTGCACAGGCCTATCCCTACCAGTTACTGGCCCTGGGTACCCAAGCCCTAGTGGCTAGTCCAAACCGTGGCAGCTGGTAGGGGCCCTTTCACACAGAGAAAAGAAAAATTAGTTACAGTCAGCAGTACAGTAATTCCATTTGGATTCAATGTGGCAATTCAACAGGGAGCGACCCTGAATTAGTACTCACGACCTCAAAACAAGATAGGGTCCTTCAACGTCAGCAGGGCTACTCTTGAGCTCCACAAGACTCCTCACACATTTATATGACAAACTGCAACAGGCAAAAGTCCTTTAATGGCAGCAGGATTCACTTGAGCTACACAAGCCTCCTCACACATTTATATGGCAAACAGTAACAGGCAAAAGTCCTTTAATGGCAGCAGGATTCACTTGAGCTACACAAGCCTCCTCACACATTTATATGGTAAACAGTAACAGGCAAAAGTCCTTTAATGGCAGCAGGATTCACTTGAGCTACACAAGCCTCCTCACACATTTATATGGTAAACAGTAACAGGCAAAAGTCCTTTAATGGCAGCAGGATTCACTTGAGCTACACAAGCCTCCTCACACATTTATATGGTAAAAAGAAAGTACTATACCAGGCAGGCTGTTTCTCTATCCCGATTGCAATTACTGCACAATACCCGGGAGAACACACAGCAGATTCAGTTCCTGACAGACCGAGCGCAATTCAGCAATTTCTCCAGTCTTCTACAGGGTGAGCCTGGTTTCTACTCTTCAGATATCCTTTGATTCTCTTCACAGGATGGATTTAGTCCTAACAAGCAGTTACACAAGCTGCAGCCTGGAACCCGGGCCTTACACGCAGCTTTCCGACTAAAACTGCACACGGAAAAAGCACAGGGCTCCTTCCCTCTTCACTGCCAGAGCTCAACTGAAACTCCAGCAGACAAAACCGGGCACTTCCTTTGAGTTCCTCCCAGTTCTTGGCTGGATTGGCTGTCACTCACAATAGACTACGCCTGTTGGTCCAAAAAGGTGCCGAAGTCAAACTACATCTCCCAGAGTCACTGCCCTACAATCCTCTTGTGGCTGGCTCAGATTACGAGTCCAAGTTCTGATTCGTCCAAGGCACCATTTTAGAGCTACCTTAACCCACACTGATTGGTCCAGTTCAGCAGTTCAAAACTAGAATGGGGAACTAGACAAACACAGTTCTGACTGCAAAGAAAGCAGATTAGACAAACTGTATTTTCATTATTACTCTAAATGATTTCTGGCAAACAGTTACATCTTTCAGATAGTTCCTTTGCACTCCTAGTGACTGCAAAAATGGAGTGAATTGGCAGCAGCTCGAGTGGTACTCAAGCAGAGAAACACACAGTCCCCCCATACAAGCTAATTATGTCTGCAAGCAGACAGCTCTTAAAGAGACAGTACCAGAGGCTCTAAAAACACTCACAGATAAATGGCTTAAATGCCAAACACCATTCAGGCTTGGAGCATTCAAGCAAGCTCCTGGAAGTCTTTTGGGAACCCCCATTTGCAGGGGGATTACAGAAATAAATAAAAAAATTAATAAAATTGCCAAGGCAATATG
Source organism: Neoceratodus forsteri (assembly GCA_016271365.2). Classification (NCBI taxonomy): domain Eukaryota; kingdom Metazoa; phylum Chordata; order Ceratodontiformes; family Ceratodontidae; genus Neoceratodus; species Neoceratodus forsteri. Next base: position 90,444,459 of record JADMNL010000026.1, on the reverse strand, counting down.
GAGATGGGAAATAAATACAAGGAGGGGGGAAGATCCTTAAGGAGGGAGTTGAGGACCCTAGAGGAGGCAGCATGGCAGACAGGAGGGGGAAGTGTGTTTCAGAGTTTTGGGAAATGATGAGAGAATGCTGCCTGGCCAGCTGAGGTGGACCTGGACAGGATGGTCAAAGTGCGGTGGTCATGCTTTCTAAGTAAGTGAGAAGAAAGTGGTTTCAGAGAAATACAGGATGCTAGATGGTGGGGGGGGGGAGTGAAACAAGAATTTAGCAAGAAAGTTGCCACAGTGAATATGGCACCTGTCAGATAGGGAAGGAAAGGAGAGAGACTGGTGAAGGGTGCAGTGATGGGTACGGGGAGGACATTCAAGGGCGAAGTGACAGAAGAAGTGAAAAAGAGAGTCCAGCCTGGTTGGGGAGGATTTGGGAACGGCACTGTAGACTACATCACCGTAGTCAAAAATAGGTAGGATCATTTTCTGAAGCCCTCTGTATATCAAACCTATCCTGGAAAGGAACACTGGTAATCATCACCCCCCCACAAGTCCAATTATATCCTCCCAAATCCCCCTTGCAGGCAGCTGAAACTGGAACCCTATGTACATGTTAATAAGTACCTAATTTACATGTATCTCCACACATATGTTTGTAGGATGGAGGACTGCAACTTCAGCTCTGAGAAGTCCTTCAGCGTCATTGTGATAGGAAGGAACAAGTTTCCCACTCTCTCTATGCCCCTTGCCACCCATTCCTGCCAGGCTAGCTGGATGCCTCCTACTTTTAGTTTTAGGTTGCACCATAGGGACCACAGAGACAAGGGGATATCCCATGGGCCTTGAACAATCTTCCTGCTTTCCTTCCATACTCCTAATATGAATGTCTGGATTCGGTAGCCCTTAATCTCTGGATGGGTCCCAAAACACAATCTTCAGGAATATGCTCCCCCTCAATCTGTGTTTCAAGGGGTATCCTCCTGGCTATGCCTTCCATTTTGTCTGCATGGAGCCACATCCATATCTGCCTCAGCTCTGTGGTCAGGTGGTACCCTTGAACCACGGAACCCTAAATCCCCCTTAGGCTATGGGGCCATCATCCTCAGTGCTGATAGCCTAGCTTTTCCTTCCCACAAGGAATCCTTTACTAGGGCTGATAACTGCTTCCAGATCATGTCCGGTATGTGCAGCAGGAGTTACCTAATAAGGCAGATGACCTTGGGGAGGACCATCATTTGTAGGGTTTGTACCTTTTCCCATAGGGTAAGGTGAAGATGCTTCCATTGGGCCATTTCTTCTTTTAGGGCTTTGATCAGCGGGTCAAAATGTGCAGCAGGCCAGTCCTTCCAACTGGGGGAGATGAGGACTCCCATGTACTTTATTAGTTTAGTGGTCCCTTGTTGCCCTATGCCCCACAGACTCACACCAGAACACCTCTAATTTAAGGCCATGACCTCGTCTTGCCTCAGTTATTTCTCACACCTGAGAGCATAGCAAACCGGTTGAGCAGTGTGACCAAAGCCAGTGTGAAAGTTTGGGGTTCCTGTAACATAACAAGGATGTCGTCCGTAAACAACATGGGCTAGTAAAACCCTTCCCCTAACCTCTACCCCCTGGATTTCCCTTTGGATCCCCTGAATTTGTGAGCCAGTGGCTCTATGGCCAGGACTAATAAGGTACTGTGCAAAGGGCACCTCTGTTTAGTTCCCCTTCCCAGCTGGAACTTGGGGGACAGTCTCCCATTTGTCAGGATTGCCATCTGCAGGGCAATATATATATATATATATACTCTTTGGACCCAGCCAATAAATGTTTCTCCCAACCCAAAGGTCCTCATAACGTCTATCAGATAAGGCCATTTGATGGAATTGAATGCCTTTTCTGTGTCCAGCGCTACAGCTGCCATGGGGTTCGGAGAGGATCACATGGCCCACATCAGACTGACCAGTCGCCTAATGTTATCCACCCCACCTCTTCCTGCCATAAATCCAACTTGGTCCGCATGGACTAACAGTGGCAGCACCTTTTTAGAACGATAATTTCGAAAAACTTGGCCATGATTTTGTAGTCCACATTTAAGAGAGAGCTGGGATGGTAGCTGGAGCACTGGTAAGGATCTTTACCCTTTTTGGTAGAACCTCTATGTCAGCCTCATTCATGCTTTCTGGCAATGCTTTCTCTTACCATGCCCACTGTAGCATAACTGCCAGCAAGGGACTAACCAGATCACCAATAGCCTTATATGCCTCTGCCAGTAATACATCTGGCCCTGAAGCTTTCCCACCCTGTGTCTTGCCTACTGCCTCTTGATCTTCACGCGATGTAATGGGTCCTTCCAGGCCATGCCTCTGTTTGACAGATAGCCCAGGTAAAATAACCGAGACTAAATATTCCCTCTGATTGCCCCTTCATTTGCATACCCCCTCTGCACTTTAGAAGTGTACTAACCATAATAGTAGTCTCTAAATGCTCTGTTATCCTTTCTGGGTCTGTTGTAACCTCTGTGCCCCTCCTAATCCCAGGTATTTCCCTCTCTGCTGCCATCTTCTTAAGGCGATAAGCAAGAAAGCGCCCCGCCTTCTCCCCTCCTTCTCAGTAGACCTGCCTTGTATGGTACAAGCGAAATTCTGCCTGTAGTGTATGCAGTGTGTTTATTTGGTATTGCACTACCCTCATGTCTTGCAGTGACTTGGGAGCTGTATCCCCTTCCTTATTTTATTTATTCATTTTATTCTTTGTTAACTGGGTAAGCCCAACTAGGTACAGGTGCCTGTTTTTTTCAGGGGCAACCCAGGAGCACTGGGAGGTTAAGTGATTTGCTCAGGGTTACACAGTATGCAAGTGGAGGTTGTGGGACTCAATCCCAGGTCTGTCTGCTGAATGTACCAAGCTCATTCACAGCTTGTTACTCTAAATGTAACTTGCACCTCTGTTTAACTGTTTGGAATCTCCTATTGTACAACACTGTATATGTTTTTGTTTTTAGCTGTTCCTTGATTTGTACTCTCCCGGGTCATGCCTGAAAATAGGCAGTTCTGTCTAGTGCACTTACCCGTTTACCAAAAGCAAATAAATAAATAAATAAACCTCTAGGCTACACTAGGTTATACTGCCAGTCCTTATGTTTCTTTTCCTGTTCACTGAATTCCTGCACAAGGGCCTCCATCTCCTTACCCCCCTCTTTCTTTCTAGTGTAGGGATATGCTGTGATATGCCCCCTCAAATGTGCATTCAACCCTTCCCAGACCCACTTGTCTGTCATCTCTCCCTTGCCATTGTTTGCAGTATAAACCCTTACCTCTTCCCACAGCCAAAACTTAAAGTTGGCACTCCCTGAGAGGCACCTCCACCTTTTCTCCACTGCATCCTGGTCCCTTAGCTGAAAAGTGAAAGAAATGGGAGAATGGTCAGAGATAAGCATAGGCTCAGTTGTGGCTCCCAGGGTGTCCTTAACCATGGTACCCAATGCCAGTAACATATATATCCTGCTATATGTGCCATGGGTTGGGGGAAGTATGTATTGTCCCTGGTTGCCAGGTACTTCAGTTTCCAGACAACCTATTTTTACTTATGATAAATGATTTGCAGACTTGTGGACAGTGTATAAAGTATGAAGATGATATGACTATTATAGATGTTTTTTAAGCAAGGCAGGTTTGTACTTCTGGACTGGAGCACCCAAGTCAATCCGGACTCTGGAAGCAATAACTGAAATATCCAAACCAGGAACTGGGATTCTAGAGTGTGGCTTTTATTCACATAACACAGAGAATAACAAAGCAAAGATGGACCCCCACAGGGCTACACTCGCTGGTAAAGCAGATTACAGAGGTACAGAGCACACTTCTTCACTACTCACCCTCAGGTTCTGAATGGATCTGGGTACACATGGCCCGAACTGGTATAATTCTCTTCTATTCCTTGACATGGCACCCCAGCCAGTACTAGGACACTTTTCCATATGGCATTTAGGTTGATGTTGGCTCCCTAAACCACACACGAGTACTTTCTAGCTCTAAAGGGAAGAAACTCCACAATCTCATGTCTGGGTGCTTTCTGCAAACACTGGCCAAGTGCCTGGGAGATAGCCATAGGTGCCCAAACAGAACCCAGAGAGGTAAACCTGGTTACTCCAGATGGGGGGGGGGGTCTCCCACCTCTTGCTCCCAAATCTATACTCGGCCATTCATTTGGTTACAACACCTTTCTTTGAATCTCTGGTTGTAGATGCTCTCTAGAAATGTTTAGCACATTTAACATTCTACACTGTACTCAGGTGGTGTCCTGACTTAAAAAGTTCTGTAAGTGGCTATGTCCATACCCTAGACCCCCACTGTTTCAGATGCTTCCAAGCCGCACACAATTAAAAGTACTGTACTTGGAAAGTCTTCTCCTGACCCCACAGTAGGCAGATACTTTTACACTAATCTCTGTCTTGGTGAAAATAGTTTCTATATCAGAGCAGAACTCACCATGGTATGCAGGTATCCCAGGGCTTCTTTCCCAAAAACACAGATTATCAGAACTCTCAGTACAAACTTCACTTTCAGGCAGCTTTCCCTTTCCAGGAAGGGGCAGGGGCTTGCCCCTGAAATGCTGGATTCCCCCCCATCCCCTGGGGATGGGGCACTGGAACAACACTGGCAACGGTCTCTACCACTTCCTTCTAGTCTCTTCTGTGTTCCTTTCTAGGGTGAGAACACACAACCCACTTGTCTGATGTAGCTCTATATCAGAGCTAGGCTCTGAGGGGCTGCCTACTGCAGCACACCTCTGTCTCTTGAGTCGCTACCTCGACAGCTCCCTGAAGACTGACTTGAATTCCCCAATGTTCTACAGCTAATCCCTGCTGCTAGTATTGCATTGTGGCTTATGCTGCTGCGAGAATTCTATGGTGACATCATCACTCCAGCTCAGCTGAGACTGAAGACAGAGTGAGGCTGTGTGAAACCCATTTAACTGGTATCTCACAAGCTGCCTTTCCCTGCCTGCCACTGGTTCTAAGTGGAATTCTAGTAACCCCGGGGAACAAGGGGGTTACACCCACCCTCGGCCAGGAAAATGACTGTGTGCAGTCATTTTCTACCTAGCCCCAGGCCATTCTACCCTATGTGTTGACTATGGGGAGGTAGCACTACCTTCTCCCCTACCATGTACCAGGCACAGGCAGACAGCACTAAGGGCCCAGAGGCCTTTGGCTGATGCATCAGCCCCTATACTATGATCTTGCTATGGCTACCCAGTGGGCCTGGAAGAACTGTCCAGAGCATAGCCCTAATAGACCAGTACTGCGGCCCTAGCCCTCTAGAGAAAACCTATCTGACCATAAACAAAAATTACCCAAAACAGGGGATCTTCCCCCATCCCTGGACACCCGCAACCAACCAAAGAGCTAACACTACACTCTAAGTATTACACTCCCACACTCCCCCACAACCACACCTGTGGAAGGAAAAGTCAACACCTGTTAACAACAACACTGTACTTAAAACAACAACAACATTTTAAAGCACTTTATGAACTCAGATGAGTCCCTAATCCTCTTCTTGTCTTCTCTTCTCTTCTGTCTTCATCAGGAACTACCTGCAAGAGAAAAGACAAAACACACCCCTAATCTGCAAACACAGTACACTATCTAACCCCTACCATCAAAACACTGGAGAATTCCCCAAAAAAATATTTTTTAGAAAAGTAGAAAAACATTAACATTATTTACAATACACATTTTTGGGGGATGGAATGCCCTAAATGTCCCATCTTGTGACAACAGTGCCCGAAGGCAAGTCCAAGAAAGAGTCTCTCCTGGGCCGGACCCCATTGAAACACAGTTTTTGAGGACTGTAGTCCCGAAGGGGAAAGTCTTTGTGGACAGTTCAAACAGTCTGTAGTCTGCCATGTGTTGGATGTGTATTGCAATGTCAATAAGATAAGAAAGGTCTGGACTTACCAGTCCCTTGAAGAACGAAAATAGTACGGCACCTGGATCTCCAGCCGAAGACTTTCCCTGGCAGCATTTTTCAGAGACAGCTGGGTGGAAATCTTCTGGAAATGACAGGATGGCATGTCTGGAAACTGCTGGGTTGGTGTCATCTAGGAGATGGAACCTTGGAACAAGAAAAGGAAACAGCTGGTCTGAAGTCATCCGAAATCCCAGGCAATGAATCAGGATACAGCTGGGCTGGAGTCCTCTCTGGATATGATGTCATCTGAAAGGCCAGGCAATGGAATCTGGAAAGCCAGTCAATGGAATCTGGAAGGCACACTGCAAGGCTGACAAATCTGGGGGAACCTGGATCCTGGAACGCCAGACAGATGGAACAACATAGGTATGGCAATGGCTAGATGGCAGCACTGGCTACCACTGCTCTGCTTTCCACTTGGTAGGTATCGGCACATTCACACGAAGTTGGTTGCATTGAGGGAAGTACCACAATAGGTCAGGTGCGAGAATTATTACCCCGTCTGGGCGCGCTCATAATTCACATTGTAGAAGGTTTCATGGCCCTCTCCATCCACGATCCGAATAGTGTCTATGAACAGTGTCCTGTCCACTTTCCAATACTTTAATTTTTCTGAAATTACTCTATCTCTAACAAATCAACTTGCACCTGGATGCATGTATTTTGTTGCTTCTTCCACTATCCAGGATTTCCTGTTTCTATCAATCTCCTCCCAGACTCTCTGAGGAAAGGTAGGAAAGGATATCCCATTGATCTCATTCGCCTTCCTACGAACCAGTCTTTCCTCTTTACTACACTTGGTCAACTTAAGACCTCTGGCCTGGCTTGGGGGTGGCCAGTCCTGGTTCTGTCAGCTATGTATACTCAATACAATGTAAAATGGATCTCTGACTCCTCCTTGTTGGGACAGTGCTGTGGAGTCACCAATCTTTCCTTGTTTCTACTCCTCCGAGGCAAGAGCCCGAGGTTGTGGACTAGCACCTTCATCATAAGGCCACATAGGTTCCCCCTCCTCCTCCTCCTCTTCCTCACTGAGGATCTGAGCCCAGGAGTAAGCAGTCATCCTCACTCCTGAGACTGTCCGCTCTTCACTGAGCGCAGAGGTCAACACCTCCCATTCAAGAGTCTCTCTCATCTCATCTTCTCCTATGAGACTAGGGCTTGACCCCTCTCTCCACAGATCTACTGATGCTCCCTCCACACTGTCTCTCTGTGACCCAGACTCGGATACATCAGCACTACTTTGCTCCCCCTGTAGATCTACACCCTCTTCCTTTGTGCCACACTCTGCTGGGCTTCCCCCAACAGGCTCCACCTGGTGCTGTGTGCTGCCAACTGTAGATTCTTGAAGCTTTGTCCATGTGGGAGCCAAACTAATCTTGGGTGCTTTAGTTAGGCCATGTTTCTCTAGACACCCAGAACAGTGAGAAACCATGAAGATGTTCCTTCCAGCCTTTAAGTACATTATGTACACTCTAACTGGATATCCAGGAATCGCCACATGAGAAGGCAAATGTCCCCCATAGTAACATCTCCTAATATCTTTCAACTTGTTAACTTCTTCCACTATCGTAGCCCGGGCATGATTCAGGTAGCGGGATGATCCCAATGCCATAACTGCAGAGAAAAACAAAAGTTCACTGTTATCTCATAACTCACTTTGTTTGGAAAAGTCTTACAAAATGGCTCCCCTGCTGCTGTGTTTACTTTACTACCCCACCCTGTAATGGAGGCAGCAGCACTCCTGGCACATCAATGTTCTGTTTCTGACTCAAGCCACTGCGCATCCGATTTACACACTTTACTGATAAAGTTCACTCAAACTGCATAAACTGCACTGTTTGCTCTCTTAGCATATCTATATGATTTTTACAGGACTTTTCATTTGCTTTCTATCACTGTTCTTGCTTAAAGTACCTAAAGCCACAGTATTTCATGTATTTTTGTTGCATCTTTCATACAACCCACAGTCTCTCACTTTGCTTTGAAAATCATACTGTTGCTGAACCCATAATTATGCTCACAGTCTAATGCTCAGAATTCTTGCTTAGCTTGATTAACTTGACACAGTCCTTCTTTGCAAAACAATCACACTGTTACACACAGATTAAGCTGGCTTTAGTTAAAATCACACACAGTTTGGGCTGTTTCTCTGGATGGTACTCACTGAATCAATAGCTTGCTATTGTGATGGAAAATTCAGCCTACAGCCGATCCTGGAGGCCTCTGGACTGAAGTGGGCTGGCAGTCCTGCTGATTGTCCCTAGGAACACCACACTTTCTTCCCAGACAATCAAAATGCGGGTTGAGCCCGATTTTAAACAGAAAAGTCTGATTTTATTACTTTTACAATGTTTTCAGTCACCACAACGCTCCTCCTGGCAAGCCAGTTCGCACACCACTCTCTCGCTCCCTCTCTCCCTCTCGAACACTGTGCAGTCACTCTGAAGCTGGCTTGGGGGTGGGACTGATTGCAGTCTCAACAATCACTCGACGCCATGCAAATGAGCCTCTCTCTTCTCGTGCTCTTCTCCTTCACGGCGATCATTGAGCAGGCAAATTTAAACTGCAAACAACCTTTTCTTTTTTTCAACTGTGACTCTTCGGTGGGAGCACCATTTTAACCATTTTTCATGGCATTTTCCTCAGCGACTCCCCCAGTCCACACAACAAGCACTTTAAACTTCTAGGGCACAACTTTCTTTGTCTCCCACAGTTCTCCATACTTTTTTCTTGTCACAGTTTGAAATTTAAAAGCTGGCAAACATTATATTTTGAAGTAGGACAAGAGGCACACACAATCTGGCTTTACTGCTCCCTGGTAAACAGGTGGCACAATTACAACAGCACACAGCGGCACATTTAGGTGGCAATGCTTCTGACTTTTTTGGGGCTACCTACTGCCAGACAGTCAAAATGCTAGCCATAACCTGAGCAAACCTTTCTTGTTTTCTCCCTAAAATTCCAATCAAGTCCTCAGCAGTGCCTCCATTTTGTAACCTGGACCCAGGGAGAAATCTGTTGCTCAGCATTATGCTAGGTTTGTACTTCTGGACAGAGGCACCCAAGTAAATCCAGACACTGGAAGCAATAACTGAAATGTCCAAACCAGGAATTGGGATTCTAGAATGTGGCTTTTATTCACATAACACAGAGAATAACAAAGCAAAGATAGACCCCCACAGGGCTACACTGACTGGTAATGCAGATTACAGAGGTACAGAGCACACTTCTTCACTACTAACCCTCAGGTTCAGAATGGATCTGGGCACACACGGCCCAAACTGGTACACTTCTCACTTCTCTTCTATTCCTTGACATGGCACCCCAGCCAGTACTAGGACACTTTTCCATATGGCATGGAGGTTGATGGTGGCTCCTTAGGCTACCCACGAGCACTTTCTAGCTCTAAAGGGAAGAAACTCCACAATCCTATGTCTGGGTGCTTTCTGCAAACACTGCCCAAGTGCCTGGGAGAAAGCCATAGGTGCCCAAACAGAACCCAGATAGGTAAACCTGGTTACTCCAGATGGGGGGGTCTCCCACCTCTTGCTCCCAAATCTATACTCGGCCATTCATTTGGTTACAACACCTTTCTTCAAATCTCTGGTTGTAGATGCTCTCTAGAAATGTTTAGCACATTTAACAATCTACACTGTACTCAGGCGGTGTCCTGAGTTAAAAAGTTCTGTAAGTGGCTATGTCCATACCCTAGACCCCCACTGTTTCAGATGCTTCCAAGCCATACACAAATTAAAAGTACTGTACTTGGCAAGTCTTCTCCTGACCCCACAGTAGGCAGATACTTTTACACCAATCTCTGTCTTGGTGAACATAGTCTCTATATCAGAGCAGAACTCACCATGGTATGTAGGTGCCCCAGGGCTTCTTTCCCAAAAACACAGATTCTCAGAACTCTTAGTACAAACTTCACTCATACAGCTTTCCCTTTCCAGGCAGGGCCAGGGGATTGCCGCTGAAATGCTGGATTCCCCCCCATCCCTCCGGGGATAGGGCACTGGAACAACACTGGGAACGGTCTCTACCACTTCCTTCTGGTCTCTTCTGTGTTCCTCTCTAGGGTGAGAACACACAACCCATGTGTCTGATGTAGCTCTATATCAGAGCTAGGTTCTGAGGGGCTGCCAACTGCAGCACACCTCTCTCTCTTGAGTCTCCACCTCGACAGCTCCCTGAAGACTGACTTGAATTCCCCAACGTTCTACAGCTAACCCCTGCTGCTAACATTCCATTGTGGCTTATGCTGCTGCGAGAATTCTATGGTGACATCATCACTCCAGCTCAGCTGAGACTGAGGACAGAGTGAGACAGTGTGAAACCCATTTAACTGGTATCTCACAAGCTGCCTTTCCCTGCCTGCCACTGGTTCTAAGTGGGGATTCTAGTAACCCCGGGGAACAAGGGGGTTACAGCAGAAAGTACTATGTAAAATGATCTTCGGCACACTGAAAATGGGCAAACATAAATAACATGCAAATAAATCCAGATAAAACAAAAGAAATATGATATGCTATTTATTTTTATTTATTCTTACTCGGATTACAATACCTCTGAGCGCAGACAGCTCATTTACAAAGGTTCCACGTCAGTGGGAAGGGGGGACAAAACATTCGAAGGAGGCAAAGTACAATGATAAGCAAAGTAGATGGAGTGACATTCCCCCTTTAATGTTTGGTGGGGTGACAGTAGAAGTAGTCAGTAGAGTTAAGCTACTGGGGACTATATTCCAAAATGATTTCGGATGGGGGGATCAAGTTGAAAGCATGATAAAATGTACCAACATTCATTTGTATTGGTTAACCATGTTAAGAAGGGCAGGTCTAATTCATAGTGATCTGGTCTATTTTTATGTAAGTATTGTGAGACCAGTGTTAGAATATGGGGCAATCATGTGACATGTGGTACTAGCTGTAAAGGAGAGGGAATAGATTGAAAAGATACAGTAAATATGGTAAATATATTAGTTTTGCCGAACTACTAGAAAAGTGTAAATTGAAATGGTTAGAGGAAAGATGAGAAAATAAAATGGCCAGTTACATGCCTAAAAAAATGTGTGACCTTAATCACAAACTATATAACTTACTACTACCAAATGAAATTGCAAAACGGACACAGTATAGATGGTGAAAGCCAAGGGTTAGAACACAAACCTACGAAAAGTCACTTTTAATGCAATACCTTGTAAATAAATGAGGAATAATATTTGTGCAAAGGGTTACTGTACTAAATATTGCTCTTGTAACTAGTTGAGTTACTAGCATGTTGATAGAATCTGTTTAATGGAGTCTTAATGCAAATTAAAGTAAATGGCATTTTAATAAACTGCACTTTGTTTCATATTTTTAATTGAAATAAGATGAAGAAATGTTTTGTAGTAGGAAAATTAGTTATGTTCTAATTTTATACAAGTGTGTCAAATTATGTTTTTATTTTTATTTTGTACAACTATCAATCAATCAATCAATCAATCTTTATTTTACCAGGTAGAACACCGATGAGCAAGCTTATTTCTAAAGTGGGCCTGTTCAGTCTTACAGAATTGTCAAAAGATAAATAATACACTTACGGGTACAGCATAGGTACACATATTACAGAGCACCACAAATATAGCAAAATATAATTTATACAAAACTGTATCATAAGAAGGATAATCAAGCAGGATGTACAATATACACACATGTAATGTCAGTAGTACCATGTAATTTCTATACTGTAGCAGAATAGGAGAGCAGAAGGACAGAGGAAAACCTAAGGAAGGGGGTGAAAAGTAGAAAAACAGAAAGGATAGATACAGAGAGAGAGAGAGAGAGAGAGAGCATATAAGGTGGGATAGATTGATCAAAGAAGGTCAGAATCAGGCAAGGCACATCAGGAGAAACACTTACAATGTTTGGAGAGGATCTTGCGTAAAGATTTTTAAATTTGGGGACTTTTATGGGGTTTGCTAATTTCAGAGTTTTTTGAAGCTTGTTCCATAGCTGGGATAGGGCGAAGCTAAAGGACGATCTGCCAAAATGGGTTTTTACCTTGGGTATCACTAAGGAGATGTAAGAATGACTTCTCAGGACATAGTTACCCAATGCACCTAGGGGCAAGCAGTCAGAGATACACTGTGGCAGCATTTTGGTAGTTGCTCTGTATGTCCAAAGGACAGCATTCCTTTGTCTCCTGAATGTGAGAGATGGCCAGCCCACCACCGAGTACAGGGCACAGTGGTAAGCAGAATAGGCTGCCCCAGAAATGAAGCATAAGATCCTGTGGCAAAGATCTTCAAGCTTAGTTAAGGCTGTCCCTGGAACATGACTGTAGATGAAGTTGGCATAATCCAATAGTGACAGAAAAGTAGCTTGAACCAGCCTCCTCTTGGCCTCTTGAATAAGGAGGTGCTTGATTCTATAGAATAAACCGAGTCTCTGTTTCAACTTTTTAGTGAGTTCCTCTACATGAACCATGAAGGACAGGCAACAGTCAATCCACATTCCAAGGTACTTGAATTTATCAACATATTCCAGGGATTCACCGAGCAATATGGTAATGGGTTGCACAATGCCTGTCACGGGAAGAATAGTAGCAGAGCTAGTCAGGGTCAGAAGCATAGCCTTTGATTTTGACATTTAATAGCAATTTTTGGTTAAGTTGGTTGTGTTGCAGGATATTAAAGTCATTCTGCAGATCTGTGCACGCTTGCTCAGGAGTCGGTCTAGATGTATATAGGACGGTATCATCCACGAAAAGATGGATGTCAGAAGATATGATCCCAAGGTCAATGTTGTTGATATAGAGTATGAAAAGCAAGGGACCCAAGATTGATCCCTGAGGTACACCAGATTTGAGCAAGGGTATCACTTGAGCTGTCTTCCAAACCGTAGGAAGTACACCCAGCGAAAGAGTTAAATTGAAGAGGTGCGTGATTGGTACAGCTAAGACACAGTAGCTGATCTTTAAGAAATACGTCTCAATAAGGTCAGTACCAGCACTTTTCCTTGTGTCCAGATGCAGCAGCAGATCCTCTACCTCCTTGAGGAAGATGGGGTGAAAGGAAAATGTAGAGGCAGTTGGAGTAAGGTGAGAGTTAGATGCTACCTATGCTAGGGATTGGGTGCGAGAGTGACTGTCAGGTGAAGAGTCAAAGGCCATTCCTGCAGTGGCAAAGTGGTCATTCAGTAGATCAAGGATCCCAGCTTTGTCAGTGATAGATGTATTGCCTTTCAAGATTTTTGAGGGAAGGGAACCAGAGGGAGCATGGTCTTCGATTTCCTTAAGTGTTCTCCAGAATTTTGCAGGACAATTAGTGGAAGAATCCAGTGAGGATCAGTAGAAGGATGCCTTTTCAGTTCTGATTAGTTTTGTACAGAAGTTCCTGCCAGTCCTAAAGGCAGCCCAATCCTCAGGGAGCTTTGTTTTCCGAGCCTTTTTCCATAGTTTGTCCCTACTATGAAGGGCCGTTCTGCTGTGAACCAGGGAAAGGATCTTTTCTTGGTCTGGGTTTTAACTAGAGGGGCATGTGTGTCAAGTGCATTTAACACAGTGGCTTTGAAAAGCTGATAGGCATCTTCAACTGTCCTGGCTAGGTAAACTTTGTGCCAGAGCAGGGACTCCTGGAGGTCCAAGAGGAAGGCCTTGATGTCAAAACTCTGCAAGCACCTTTTAAGGGTGTACCTAGATGAAGAAGGGGGGTTTAGGTGCAGACCTTATGCAAGCAATGAGGCAGTGGTTGTTGACATCTGAGAAAAGTATGCTAGAGTGAGAAAATAGGTGTGGTTTATTCACCAGAATAATGTCTACCAGGGAGCTTTTACTGGGGTTTGTTTTGTTTGGTCGTGTTGCTTCAGGGATAAGCTGGGCAAGGCCAAAGGTATCACATAGGTTTTTAAGTGGTTTGGAGGTATCAGAGAACCAATCCAAGTTGAGATCACCCAGGATAATGACCTCAGCATGTGTTTTACCTAAGAAATTGGTAAGATGGCTCAGCAGGTGGAGGCCTGCAGAAGGGGGCCTATAGCATCATATGATATACAGGGAGGAGGAAGCAAGTTGGACCTTGATAGTTAAACTTTCAAATTCTTTTGCAACAGCAGTGGAGTCGGTAACAGAGACGGTATACTTATTCAGTATATAGATGACAACTCCACCCCCTCTTGTCAGCCTGTCCATGCAAAAAATGTTACAGGAAGGAATATTCACTTCAGTGTCTAAGGTAGAGGGTTTGAGCCAGGATTCCATAATTACCAGGACATCCGGTTTAGTATTTATTTATTTATTTAATTAATTTTTGTTAACCGGGTAGGTGCACTAGCCATAAAATGACTATTTTCAGGCACGACCCAGAAGAGTACAACAAAAGGAGAACAGTTAAACAACAGCAACATGGGTACAATAATACAAACAGAGGAACAGTATAGCAGTGCTACAAAAATACAATGGGTAGAAACAACAAAAAAGAATGGCAAGCATTATACAGATAATAGCAGTAAGATATATAATAAGTGCAGAAACCATGGACCCGACCTGTGGAGTGAAAGGGTTAATAAGATAGTAAGGTTATATAGAGAGAAATGTGAGGACTGTTCAAACATAACAAGAAAGACTGACAGAAGGAAGGTCAGGGGTGGTAATTGGCAAAACAATAGTGGATGGTCAGCAACAAGTTTCGAGAAGGAAGAGAGCTATTAGTCAAGAAGTTATTTACAAAGAGAAGGAAAAATATGGGGAGGGGAAGAGGAGACAGTCTTGGAGCTGGATTAGAGCAGGGGTGACATTACTGGTAAGTCTCAGGAGATTCAGGTTGGGTCAAAGCATGTACAAGCATCAGCTAAGGATAGATATGTGAAATCCAGGTTTGGATGACATCCAATGTTTTCAATAGGCTACACACATTCAAGTGAAGGATACATAGCCCTTTAAGATGTGTTAAGTTACAGGGGGCTTGGATTGGTAGTTGAGGGTCTGGGTTTAGCTCGACTGTTCCTAAACAAAGCAGTAGCAGCACTAGGATCCTAATGAGTGCATTCAGCAACAATCTAAAGGACCTGGCACGTTCCTGTTTATGGAAGGACACAGTTCGTGTTTCAGCATGTCTAAATAGTACACCAAGAGAGCACAGTGTTGCATGGATTATAACCCTGGCATGGAAGAGTTGCAGAGAACAGAGAGAAGGAGGGGATGCATGGTTGGTGTTGAGCCCAGGAGGCAAGGATGACATGGTCTCTGCATGCCAAGGGGACATTATAAAGGAGTCCAGGGATATCGGAGTGTAGAAAGTGGAAGATGGTGGTACAACAGCACCCAACTTGAGTGACCCAGGACAAGGAGTGTATAAGCAGTGCTGGATGCCAGCAAAAAGATACAACAAAACTGCAGCCCTCATTTCCCAACAAAGCCTGGGGTTCCTAGAAAGTCTGTAACTACTGTGTGATAGTTCAGAAGAGATTATCCTGCCTAATCCTGAAGCCCTGGATCTAGAGTTGTAGGCAGGGAATGAAGAGCCAATGGGGAGGGAGTTCTCTGAGGGAGGAGGGGCAGGAGGAGTATTTAAAAGGTGGCCTAGGTGGGCGAGGGGGGGGGCGGGAGAAAAGTAAAAGTGGGCAAGAGAAGAGCTATGTGTCCACAGATGAGCTCAAGAGAGTGGCAGTGCAAGCCAGATACACTGGCTGTAAAGGTGCAACAGTTGGGAGTGATGCTTCTCATGGTAGGCCCAATGAGGAGCCTTAGTGAATCATTGTGAGAATGAAAGAGTTGCTGAAGCAGTCCGGCTCCAAATTCAAATAGTGGCTGTATCTTTTAATGGAGTTCGGGAGTCGGGACCAGGAGGCCGGTCTGAGGAGGGATGCAGGGTCCAGGAAAGGTGGCAGCTGAAGAGATGGCCGTAGGCACTGCCTTGCTGTGTGGTTCACCACTTGGGGCACTGAAATCTTGTAATGAAGTCCGGGAGTCAGGACCAGGAGGCCCGTCCGAGGAGGGATGCAGGGTCCGGGACAGGCAGCGGACGAAGAGTCGGCCATAGGTGCCGCCTTGCTGTGCAGTGCGCCGCTTGGGGAGCTGAAATCTTTTAATGGAGTCCAGGAGTCAGGCACAGGAAGCCAGTCTGGGGAGGGATGCAGGGTCCAGGAAAGGTGGCAGCTGAAGAGATGGCCGTAGGCGCTGCCTTGCTGTGTGGTGCGCCGCTCAGAGCACTGAAATCTTTTAATGGAGTCCGGGAGTCGGGACCAGGAGGCCGGTCCGAGGAGGGATGCAGGGTTCAGGAAAGGTGGTGGCCGAAGAGATGGCCGTAGATGCTGCCTTGCTGTGTGGTGCACTGCTCGGGGTGCTGAAATCTTTTAATGGAGTCTGGGAGTCGGGACCAGGATGCCGGTCTGAGGAGAGATGCAGGATCCGGGAAAGGCGGCAGCCAAAGAGACAGCCGTAGGCCTTGGCGCCGCTTGGGGCACTGAACTATAAAATGTGTTAAAGATACATACTGTATGTATAGAATATAACCCACTTCAATATTCCTGTTGGGATTATTGCAAAAGTAGTTGAATAAATCAAATCAACAAAAAAAGATCCAGTCCTGGAGGTTGTGATCTACCATTATGCTTAGGAGTGCCTTGGGCCCAGAGGTCTCCTGCCTAGCTCCCCTTCTGCTCCAATCACATAGTGAGTCCAAGACCTGATTCATATCCCCTTTACCAGAATATCTTTTACTCCCATTTCCAGAATCACGTGGGCCAGTCCATGGAAGAAGTGGGCATCATCATTGTTTGGGCCATACACTGTTTCCAGAAGCATTGGAGCCCCATCAAGCCTTCCCTTAATCAGAATCCACCTCTCCATCTTGTCCCTTTTGGTCTGTTCAGGGACCCAGTTGACCTCCTTGCTGAACAAGACAGTGATTCTCCTTTTCTTGGTGGAAAACAAGGCTTTGAGCACCCCCCCCCCACACACACACACACACACTTTGCTTCCTTCTTTAGCAGATGGGTCTACTGCAAGAAAATGATTTAACCCCCCAGCTTCTTCAGATGTATGAAGACTTGCTTTCCCTTGACTGGACTATTTAACCCCTGGGAGTCCAGGATATGACCTTGCAAACCATGTGTAAGAATTAAATCACCCCCCCACCAGCATGGACCACACTTTCCTTCACCAGCACTGCAGCCACCAAGGCTGTTAGAATTTAAACCAAACATGAAACTAACACAACTGTATATCAAGTTGACCCACATGGTGTAAGGTAGATTTTAGACATAGCTTTTGTTGTATCACCCATGCCCATGAGTAGTGATGCTCGTGGAGGCCACTTCGGTTCCTCCTGAAATGAGCGTCGCACCATCCCCCCCCTTGCTGTGGCATGTGGAGTGTTTTACTTTAGTGCAGTACAGTGTATAGCTGTACAATTTGTCAGCTCACCCCTGTTCATGCCCCTCACTTCCTGGCAGCATCCCTGTTAGCGTGGTCTGTGGTGGATCTCCTTATTCCTGCCCTCTCTATGGTGCCCTTGCGCTGCACACTGCTACATGGCATCCTCGCATGGCCCTCCCGATGTACATTGCCTCAGCAGCACTCCTGGCACACTCCTCTTAAATATATCCCCCATCATTAAGCAAGCAGGCTCACAGTCTACATTGATCATGTTCATACATAAAGAGGCGCATTTATTATCAAGCACTTGCCTGCAGTTCTAATGCACCGCTCCCCCCAGCCATTGCGAGCTCCAGTAACCTGAATGAGCATGTGAGAGTGACTGCACACTTGGATTACAATTTCCAGTTCTCCTTCCCTCTCATGCCATAACTTCTCAGCCCTGAAGTGCCAAGAGTGTGTCAGTTCCTCAGTCGCCACTGCCTAGAATGATGCAATGCCTTACTGCCCCCCCACACTTTCTTATTTATTTATTTATTTATTTATTTATTTATTTATTCAAGCGTTTAACCAGGAAGGCATACTGAGCATGCTAAATGCTCGATTCCAGATGCATCCTGGGGGAAGGGGAACATAGACAATGGTTGAAAGCATATACAAAGGAGAAAAAATACATGGAATGAATTATCTTCAAGCTGCTCAGCCTGAAACTTTCTGCCTCGAGTGGGGGGGGGGGAGAGAATGAGAAAAAAAAGAGTCATTCCCCTGCTGAGCCACTCTCTAGCTCAAGCTGTCAAGTCATCATCCCTCCATCCTGCACTTCAAACCACACTGAAAACATGCGCCATCAGCGTGTTACCCCTGTCCCCCGCCTGATACTCACGCTGCTTAGCACAACCTATGTTCCGCCTGGAATGGGAAAAAACTGTATCTGTGCTAAGTTGTTCACCTGGTCAAGCTGTCAGGTTACCCCTCCCCCAACAGCCATGCTGTAAACCACATTAGATTCCTGTTCGTTCAATGGCTCATGAACCCCGCCCTTACCACAGACCACTTCAAAGTTTTTGGCAGTTTTCACTAAGAATTCCCAAAGTTTCCTTCTTATCTGTCTCCCTATACTTATAGCCCCTGGAATTCTGAGATTCTGCAGTAGCGGAATTTTATGCGGAATTTGCATTATGCCACAGAATTCATATAATGCCACAGAATTCACTGTTGTTGGTGAACTTTCATTCAGAAATACAGTTTTTGATAGTGCTAGGTTCCCGTACTAATCTTGTTTATCCTGAAACCCCTCCTATATGCTTGTCACGTGATGTCATCAGTGACATCACATCATATTTTAGCCAATGGCAGGACAGCATTCTGCCACATAAATGAATAAATCATGCCACAGAGATTGGAAAATGCTGCTGCAGAATCCTAGAAGCCCTGCCGCAGAAATCAGAAAATGCTGCTGCAGAGCACTAGGGGCCCTGCCTATACTTCCCCAGTGTATAATGAAATTAAAGCAAGACCTGGTGGATGAAGAAAAAGACTAGTCCATACAGAAAATGACAGTTTGAATGCTAGTCCAGTCAGTCATTTAAGACTGTTTTGAAACATTTCAGTCCACATACCTAAATATCCAGTGTTTTTTGTTCCTTCAGCCATCCGGCTTGTGTCCCAGGTCCATCTGCCGCTCTTCATCTCCTGCCGTGTCTCTGGCTCTTGGTCCCAGTCTGCAGCTGCTACTGCACCACCTCTCACTCTGCTGTGTGCTGTGGGGTGCTTTGACTTGGCTTTTTGTCCTCCTCCCACAAACATCTTCAGTCCTGGGCCCTCTGTAACATTCAAGATGAATTGATGGGCTTCCATCAGGCCTGTGAATGCCTCTGTGATTTTATCAATTGTAAGCTGCAGAGTAGCTGGAGGATTCAGTGAACATTTCATTCCTTTTTCCCTCACAAGATCCCTGACCCTATCAAAAGATTTGTGCTTGTCAATGACCCTCTTTTGTAAATCAGACTGCAGGGAGAGTCTTGCTCCTTGCCAGTGCAGTTCTTTTTTCATGAGTGCTTTCAGCAGGATACACTCCCTATTCTGGTATCTCAGGGAGCCAGAAAATGACTAGGCTATGGCAAGCATTTTGACTAGCAGGTGGGGTACCTGATGGTACCCTGTGGGCCCAAGCAATTTCCACTGGACTGTCCCAGTAGTGGACTAGTAGCTGAGGGGACATTCTTTGTAGGAAGTTCACCATGTCTTGCCCCTCCATTTTCTCTGGTAAGCCAAAGATCTGCACATTATCGTGGTGGCTACAGGTTTCTTAGTCATCCAGCTTATCCCAGATTAATTGGATCTCTTTTTCAGTGCAGCTCATTCTTTGCTCCATTAGGTCCGCCTGGTCGTCCAATTTCCTGATTCTGTCCTCAGCCTCACTGACTCATACACTCAGTCCTACCACTGATGTCTTTACTGCCGCCAGGACTTCTGTCACTTTAGCCAGCTCTTCTGTGACTGTGCCCATGAAGGCCTTGATCTCACAGACCTCCCTGCTGATAAGCCCCATCTCCATTTCCAGTCAGGGGTCAGCCATCTTGAAAGCTTGTCATTGGGACTCAGTCAGCCAGACTCTGTGTTAACAATCTTGATGCAACCAAGGGAATCCCAACCTTGGAGCACAATTGTTAGATGAGGAGTCTGGGTGATTTCCTAATCAAGGCAGCAACAAAGTCAGTGAGTACGGGATCATTAAGGGACCAGTCAGTGTGGGACATTTATTGAACTACATTTTTTGAAAGGGGTCCTGAGATGGAGTCTTTACCTCTGTCATTACTACCCTTTATCAGACCTCCCTGCATAATGCTTGTCTGTTTGTGAACTTTTATGTTTGGGACTTGATGTTTGAGGTCTGGCAAGGGTGGGAAATGTTTAATGTAAACTTGCCTGAACTCTAAAGTGCTCTTCATCTCAAGGGGTTAATCTGGATACTACTTCTGAGGAAAGGAACCTAGGATTCATCATAAGTAACCCCCCAAACAATCTAGACAGTGTAACACAAGGCGTACAGTAAGGCAAATTGGATGCTGGTTTGTATTTGGAGGGGTCTGGATGGAGGAAAGATATTACTACCTTTCTATAGATCACTAGTGAGGCTACACCCAGTAG